>OY728135.1:1349646720-1352146720 GCA_963277665.1 Viscum album
TGCGTTGCTGGCAGATGACCCTCAACCTGCAGGCGCTCCAGGGAGTACGCAAAGGGGGCGCGGTCTTGCACGATTGATGATTCCTGACCCCGTCCCCGAGCGACGTCCACGTCTTGGGTTTGATCCATGCACACGGAGGTGTAATAACCTGTGTGATAACCTGTGGATTTGACTAAGATTTCATTAATCTATTCACATAATAAATGTTTATTATTTTTACAGTTTTCTGCATATAGCAGTCGGATAGGGTAGTGCTATTTTGCGCAACTATTTCTCTCAGCCTTGGACCACATGGGAGTAGATTCCCATTGATGTGCAGCAGGCCATATTCAGCCATCGGTTGGTACGTACGTAAATAAATAATTTTTTTTTGAAAATTATTTCATTTCTAACATGATATTTTGATTTATTTGTAGGGTTTATGGTATCTGATCGAGGATACCATGCGTGATGCCATCCACGAGGCATGGGAGGTGGCCATGCGTGATCGCTTTCGTCAGTTTTTGCACAATTTAAGAAAAGGTTCCAAGAGGAAAGCGGGAGTGTCCGTTTTTGACGAGTCATTTAGAGCACACTGACCAGAGTACATTTCATCCCATGTATGGGATGGATTATGTGAGCACTGGTTGAGTGATGCCTTTCAGAGGAGATCATCGGTGGGGAGGAAGAATCGGGGGAGAAAGGAGGTGACTCATCGAGCTAGGAGTCGTAGTTTCAGTACTCATAAAGAGCATCTGGTACGTACATTATTTATAAATATTTTATATAACTATAAATATTAACAGTTTATTTTTTATTCTTATAGGCTGTCGAGCACCCTGATATTACGGAGTACGACATATATCAGAGGTTGTATAGTGATCCTGCTACTGGGGAGCTCAAAGGTGATCGTCAGCGTCAAATCGTGGTCAGTATTATTTGTTTTCAAGTTTAAAAATTAACTGCATATAATATATTCACAATTTTAATTTTAAATTGAAACTACATGAGTCATATGAGGCCGCAGCGTCACAGAACCGACCTGAGAGTCAAGCGGAGTCATCAGATCAGACCACTGGCCACCCGTTTGATGAGGCGGCATGGATGTAGGCCACCCGGTATGCCTTCGAGAAGGGCTGGGTAGTTGGTATCAGCTCCCGACTGACTCCCAGAGATTATTATGGAAGTGCTGCGATGTCGGCGTCCAGCTCGAGAGGAGCTCGTGCATCTTCTTCTGCTACACAGTATGAGGATCAGTTGTGATCTCATACTGCAATGATAAAGAGTCTCCGACAGGAGCAGGAGCAGATGCGTCAGCAGCAGCAGCAGCATGAGGAGGAGCGTCGACGCCAGCAACAGCTGTATGAGGAGTAGATGAGTCGGTGGCAGTAGCAGCATCAGGAGCAGATGGAGTACATGCGCCGACTCACTCATGTTTTAGGGATGGAGTTTCCTCCACCAGCATCTGCAGATCCCCCCTCCCCCTCCTTCATATTAGAGTTTGTTTTTATGTTATAAAGTTTGTTAAATGAAAATATGATTTTTTTTCTATTCGTAGTTTCTGTCTCATTAAAAAATATTTATAATATTATATTTTGAAATAACAATATTAATATGAATAATAATATTATTTATATTTTATAATATTAAATTATATATATATTAAAATTTTATAATATTATAATTTAATTATATTTTTTTGTAATATTAGAATTATTTTAATATTTGAATGTAAAATAATTCTATTATTTTTATATTAATTAAAATAACTTACTAATATTTTTTATTTATGAATTATAATTCTAATATTATTATATTAATAAAAATCATTTATTAATATTCTATTATTTTTTATTTTTGAATTATAATTCTATTATTATTATATTAATTAAAATAATTTATTAATAATTTATTAATTTTATTTGTGAATTATAAATATATAATTATAATAATTAAAATCATTTATTAATATTTTATTATTTTTTATTTTTGAATTATAATTCTATTATTATTATATTAATTAAAATAATTTATTAATAATTTATTATTTTTATTTGTCAATTATAATTCTTTTATTATATTAATTAAAATCATTTATTAATATTTTTTTATTTTTGAATTATTATTGGATTATTATTATATCAATTAAAATAATGTATTAATATTTTTTTTATTTTTTATAGTATTTGGGACGGGATACTATGCCCGTCACAAATAGTATTATTATTATATTCATTAAAATAATTTATTAAATTTTTTTAATTTTTTTTACAAAAATACTAATTGTGACGGGCCCGTCACAATTGGTATTTGCGACAAGCTCGTCACAATTGGTATTTGCGACGGACCCGTCGCAAATAATTGTTGTTGTGACACTGTTTTCCGCGACGAGCTATTTACGACGGGCCCCCGTCACAAAAGCCTATTAGCGACGGGATCCCGATGCAAATGCCCCGTCGCAAATTCCATTATTTCCAGTAGTGTATGTACATGTGCATGAGTTGGCCAAATACAAAGATACGTTGATTGAGGGGAATATGAAGGTACCCCATGTCAGTTACACACTATTCCCACATCTTACACTCCATGTACATAGAGAGTTTCATGCCCAATTCGGTAAAAGTTCACACACATGTTAGGACTTGGGACTACACATCAGGTGCTTAATAAGACACATTATGTACTTCCCACTTTCAACCATTTTAAGGTTTTCTTAGTTTTTTTTATATTATTTGGAATAGGCCCATGAGTAGTCTATGATGAGTATTGTTTCTAATAGATTGAAATGTTATAGCTAATGAGGTGTTTTGAGGACAACTAGTTGGAATTTTTGTAACAGAGAAGTTCTTCCTCTAATGATTTAATTTAGTAGTCTCCTAAGAGTGGGACATATTTTGAGATGAGCCATGATCTATATATCTTGAATGATGCCCTTATTGATATTTCATTTAGGATGTCTTTTTTGTGTGATGTTCAAATCTGGCCAATGTGGTTGGGAGATCAATTTTCCAAAGGGTCCCCTGTAGGATACCTCTATTTATGTATCGACCTGTTAGATACCATGTAGTATTCATCTCTCTTGTTTCTGTACCAAGGAATCAATTAGTGATTATTTTTCTTATATGTCAATTTGGGGTCCCTTAACTAATCCCTTTACACGTTTTTAATTTTGAGGACCCCATATAAGATTTCATTTACATCTTTTTTGGTTATAGAGGGTGCCATGTAGGACACCTTCACTAATGTGTTTTTATAAGGATACCAAAAAGGATTTCTCCCTTAACATATCTACTAAGGATATCATTTAGTATTCCTACCTTACCTAGAAAATAAGGTTCCTGAGTTGGATTACTTTTCTTTTGTGCACATGTGAGGATCCAAATTAGGATTCCTCTCAGTGTTTAACCTGAGGGACTCTGCGGGTACCCCATTGTGTGACAAACCCTGAGTCTGTATGTCAAGTTTTTTAAGAGATGTTTGTGTGTGTCACCTTAGAAAATGTACCGATCATGTAAGACCATGTGTCTATGGTAGTAGTGTTCGTATTATGTGTTCGTCCACCCTCAATATTTTATTATACCTTCATATGTTTATTACTGATTCCATGATGGTTAACATAGGTGATTTATAGTTGGTGGCTATTGAGCTTTACACGAGGCATCTTTCATTATCTTTGGAATACCTCTATGTACTTTCTTTGATCCTATATTTGAGGAAATTTATTTCTTAACATTACTGGTATTCTAAGAGGTACTACCTGTGATCTAGCTGTTGAGCCTATATATTTGAATATTTGATTATTGGATTGTCTTGTGGTGTTTCCATATATCCAGATATTGATCCTTATACTATGTTATATGAGCATGTCATCCATATTAATGATACTTGTGGATGATTCCACTCTACTCTATTTGATAAGTTGTGATAATTATTACACTCTCTTTAATTTGATTATACTCATGGATTATTATGATCACTAGAGTTATAGGGATGATTACAATATCCCTGATTGGTTACTATATCCTGGTTTCAGACACTGAATTCTATATTATTGTTGTTTTCACACAAATTATTATTCTTTTTTGAGTGATGGGGATGATAACCCTATCCCATCTTTATTAGTAGATCATTGTACTAGACATCACACTCCTCGCCATTCTTGTGAATTGTACTCAATGGATTATTAAACTCTCCTTGATAGATGCCTAGTATACCTCATAGGGTCTAGAAGATTCTCCATGGATTATTTTCTGGTGAACGGTGGTCGAGTATGTACTTTGATCTGGAGGGAATTAATTTATGTCATCACCTAAGGGTGATTCCCTTAGAGATTATCCGAGTTGCAATGTTGTGACAACCTATAGACTGAGATCATGGGGTCAGATATTAGAGTGTATTTATAGGGCCTAAGTATCATGGATTCTAGCTATGTTACCATTTATAGGATTTCAAAATGTACTTTCTTAGAATCCATGATTTCATTGATTTGAGTTGAGTACCGGTGAACCCACACGTATAATGAGTACCCCCTTGTGGTGACGTAGCATTCTCATTGATATTTTACTGTGTTGCATGAGTCTATTATATGTTGATTGGGATTATAGACCTAGAGACTAACTTAACGATAAAAAACATGAGTGGCACAACCTCTATCTCAATTCCCTTGCATTGGATATCCACTTGATCGAGCATATAGACCCTCAAATCCAATGCCGTTTTTATGTTAATGTATTCACTAAATCATGAATATTCATATTTATGGATATATTTATATGTATGGTATTATACCTCATAAGTATACAGATATGAAAATATCTGTTTTATGTTACCTATCAAATTGGGAATAAGAACCTAGGGATCGACTGTGGTTTCACATACTGGAATTACTTATATTTTTAATTATATCATAGCTAGGATGAGTATATTTCTTTTTCATAAACATATAGTAGTATTATTTATTTTTTTATCACGAGGGTGGCCTATTGAGATAATTTATCACCCCTACACGTTCACCTCAGTGTATGGGTAGACCATATGTATACTATTTAGGTTGAGCATAATTTCATGGTGGGTAAGACTGAGGCCCATAGTTGCATGTTCAAGAATAGATTCTTTTGTGGGTTATTCTGATCGGTTTGGTGGAGGCCAAAATTTACTGGAGATTGGGTATGTGGTCCTACTAAGAAATTTTAATAGATAACTACAATTTTATTTCAGTTTATTTTGTACTCCTGTATATTTATTTTTGGCTTAGTGGGTGACCTGTATTGAATTATATCACTTATCTTTCTGAGATTTTATTGAATTTTCATTTATTATTACATCATTTACTATTTCATAATATTTTTTTATTCATCACATTATTTATTTATTGATGTGTATATAATTAGCTATTTATTCCATTTTCATAATGTCATATGAGGTTTTAATTTTCTTAATATATCCCATACACCCTCTCCTCTAATCGGTAGTCTCTAGCGCACAGATAGGCATTCTTGAGGCCTCATAACCAAATGGCTTGGGGCCCCATTTTAGCGGCATATGATCTAGGACATTACAAAGTGGTATCAGAGGAGTTATTTTCCATGTATTTACTATTTTAGATATGGTATATATAAGTATTTGAGAAGTATCAGAACCTGTGACAGATATTAGAATGGTGTTTTTTAGAATACTTATTCATATACGAAGTCCAAGTTTCTAGTGGTATAGTTTTTATGTTATGATATGTGATGTTATTATTGTATATGATTTTCTCTTTGAGGGACACACAAGAAGAGTGGATCTTATGATTTATTTTGGAATTTAGGATCTTATTCAATTAGATGGAATATAGGGAATGACTTTTACTCTAGGCCAGAAAAAGAAAAGTTCCATCTCATGAGCCATATTTATCATGTAGGATACACATTATATATGAAAACTAGTGTGAGATTTTTTCTTACTATTGATGAAATTTTTTTGGTCCTACATAAATAAAAATATTTCAGTCTAATTATAGGTTTTTTGGATTTATTTTGGGTCAGTGTTGTTATGGTCGATTACTCGGTCTACTTTCATGAGAGGTGAAGTGACCCCCATAAGTTGATGTGGCCCGTGACACCCTTATATTGTAACACTTTTAGGTTGATGTTTCGTAGGTCTCAGTTATCTAGGTGTATCACTAAGTATGATTTAGATGGATATCACGAACTTGTAACATGAATTGGAACACAAGGGGATATCACTATATAAAGATTCCTGGTGAGTGTCAGTTAATACACTCCTCTTTTTTATTATTGTGACCCCTAGAGAGAAGTGTGTTGTGATGATTCTTAGTGGGGATTAGTCGATTGTAGGTCATGGTTTTATATTTATCCCATGTAGGTTGTTGTGGTCTATACATTATTTAAGGTGGTTTGATCTTTTGGGATAGATGGTTAGACCTTGGGACCCAGTTGTGAGACCTGATCTTTAGGGTTTAGTGGGACAACTAGTGTCCCTCAGTTTGACTCACACCCTTGTTGGTCAACATCTCCTTTATTTTAAGGGAACAATCATGAGAGGATGTATAATGTTTTTAGATACCTTTTTCAGAAGTTAACTTTGTTGTACCCCTGTTTTGAGATTGACCCATGATATGCTCTTTATTTTTTCCTGATATAAATATTGATGCATTCCGATTTTGATAATTACATTGGGAATTTTGTTTTTCATGATTACCTATGATGGGCGGGACTTTTTATGTGACTGTCCCGATCGATCGGTGTGTCTACTTTTTCTAGTGTAGTCATAGAACAGATAGATTCTAAAAATTAGAATGACATTGGGGGACATTCCATCATGGAATAAATCATATCCCAAGTGAGGTGAAATTTTTTGAAGATGAGTTCTAAGGTATATTTTGGATTGATGAGACTGAGGTTCCATGTAGTATGGTTAGCTTAGAGATTTGTTGGATTACTCGGTGTAATATGAGTTAGGTGATAGGTTACACAATGATTGAACATGACACCGTCAGGTTAAAAATCGGGGAGTGGCACAGTACGAGCCTAAGACTGCTGTTTTTCCAACTCTCCATGGGCCATTTAAACCTAGAGTTGTGTTTAATAGGGAAAACGTCCCCTATTGGTAGAGGTGAAATCGGGAATTGATTGGGCACCATGAAATTGTTGACCAGTGGCTGGATCTGGTGATGCATTTTCAGTTAATGTGGTGTGAGGTGTATGCTAAACGAAGGTTAACATGTTTTATTGTGATTGTGTATTGAAGAGATATTTACAATCATTTCAGTGGAATATTTTTGAAATTATTACTATAGATTATCATTCTCTATCTACAAATCATATAGAGTATATAGAGAGTGTGTCATCCCTCTTCAAAGCTTCTTTCAATTTTAAAGGTTCTTCCTAGTTTGGGAAGAGGAACCTATTGATGTTTTTATTGAGGAGTGGTTTATGGTAAACAGTATGGTGGGGATTTGGTCATTGGATTGTGGTAACTCTCGTTTTTTGTTTAAATTCAGAATTTACATGGTCTATTAATAACTAATTTTATTTTATGTTGAACATAAGGGAATTCTTATGGTGGGGATTACAATATTGGTCGTAGTTAGACATCTTTCATAGAGTATAAAATTATGGATTCTATGAGGCCACTCATTAAAAAGTATGGATAAATTTGTTGTACAGATGATCAAGATGGGAGCATGGTTGATGGTAATACCTAAAATGGTTATTGTGGATGAGAAGGTTTATGGTGGAGATATTGTCAGGTTACATGTTTTTTTGGAAAAAATTTGTGTGTGCATAAATTTGATTTTTTATTATGTTTGTAAGGGGTTGGATGGTATTTTCCACTAGATGATGAAATCAAATAATTTTACAAACCACTCTATTAGTCTCAAAATATGGGGTTTACCCTAGGACATGTGTTTTGTTGAAATTAGAGCCATTCTATTTTTTATAGACTAATTAATTATTAATAATAAATATAATAAATATCAATTTATTCACATAGGTTCATTTAGTGATATAATTTGAAAAGAGTGTTAGATTGGTATTTTTTCTCCTACGTTGATTCCATAACATGGAGTTTTTCCGATGTAATGAATAAATTCGAGTTATGCATTAGGGGCCATCCTGATCCCCCTTTTCTTTTCCATTTCATTTCTATTATATTTTTTCAACTCTGTATTTTCATTCATACACTTCCTCATATTCTCCTTTATTCCCCTATGGGTCCCTGCATCACATTATAGAGATACAATTTGGAGATGGAGGGAGAAAAAGAGGAGGGACTGGTACTTCCATGGATCCCAAGATGTTTTGGTTTGTCATACGGTAACCACAGATCATAGAAATGGGAAAAGCTATGGATGATTCCACTATAAGGATGTACTTTCTTTTTCAATAGATCCCTATAGACATATATAATTAATATTTCATTCCAAATATATTCTTGCATATGACCCATGTAGTCTGATCTATTGTTTTCAGGGAGAAAACAGGGTTTTCACGAGTATCAGTGGTTTTCCATTTGGGAAAACCCATCTACAGAACATGTGGTTCAATTACCATAATCCAAGTGTTATTACAATTAGAGAAAGACGATACTTTAAATGTAAAATATGTGTATGGGTAATTCAATCCTTGTACTTCTACTCAACTATGTAGCTAAATACCAGACCATATTTTCCATGTAAGGGGAACATGCCCAGTATAGTACATACCTAGAACCACTGTGGGTCACACACCATGTACAAGTACCCAATAGGACAAATACATGGAAAGTCTAGTTTAGGGACATGGAAAGGTACCCTGTGTAGGGTATACACCATGTAACCATCTTAAATGTTGTATACTTTGGAATTTTCTTGCACAATTCTATGAGTGTACACATCAATGGGGGGCTTTGAGAGTACACATCATGTTCTCAAGGAGACCCACTGTGTACTTCCCCTTTTCAACCCATTTGGGGTTCTCATTTCTTTTTCCTCCTAGTTATAATTGGACTCGTGACTTCTCCATTCTGAGTATCTTTTCTCATAGATCGAAATGGTAAGATCCTTTAATTGTTTCAAGGACTCCTATATAGAGTTTTTTATAGAGGGGTTATTCATCTATGATTTGAATTTTGTAGTCTGATGAGAGTAAGACCTAGTCTTAGATGATCCATGAGTAATCACTCTTGACCAATTCCCATGTGTCTTTTTCCAAGAGGATGTATCCCTTGCATGATATGCCCTTATGGACAATGAGGTAAAGAGACCAGTTGTCCCGAGGATCCACTAGAGGATTTATCTATTTATGTGTAGACCTAGAGGATCCTATGTAGGATGCCTGCATCTTCTTTCTCCACCAAGGATTCCATGAGGTTTTCTTTTTTCATACGAGCTAATCTTGGGATCCCACTGAAGTATAACTTTACCTAGGTAATATTACGATTATTCCTTATAGGATGAATCTAGCATCTTATAGATATTGAGGGCCCCCTACATGGCTCCATTACCGAAGTTTTATTCTAAGGATTGCATGTAGGATCAGTTCATTACCTTATTTTAAGAGGATCCTATGTTGGAATCCTCTCTTACAGTAAATTTATGGATCATTAGTAGAATACCATCATTTCTGTGTTCACTGAAGGATCCCAAGTAGGTTTCCCTTATGTGATTGACTTGAGGGACCTAGTGGGTGCCCCATTGCTTGATCTACCCTAAGCTAGTATGTTGGGTTTTGGTAGATATGGTAGTGGGTGTCACCATAAACTTTTTCCAAAATTGTATTTCCATGTGGATATAGAATCAGTGTTGGGTTTAGGCTTTCATACACCATCACACTTTTATGATAAATTTACATGTTTATTGATAATGAAATAATGGTTACTAGAGGTGTTTACTTGTTTTTGGTGGATAATCCTGATACGAGGCTTAATTCATTCTCTTTGAGATTGCTAAATGTTCATCATAGGATTTGGACTTTCATCCATGTTATTTATTATGTTTACTCGTATACCCTGTTTCCCTCATTTGGATTTTTCTACTTTATCTTGTATATTTGATTATTAGATTATTTGGATGTCCATATGTTTTTCCTAGTATCCAAATGATGATATTTATACCATGATATACAACCATGGATTCCTGAGTAATTATACTTGTGGATGATTCTACTCTCCCATGTGATGAGAATAATTCCTCTCTCCTCTATTTGAAATGTGATGAGCAATATTACACTCAACTCGATCTGATTATACTCATGAATTATTATGACCACCCAATTCGTAAGGATGATTATTCTCTCCCTTATCGGTTACTAGATCATGGTGTTTGAAATATAGTTCCCCAATGTTGATTTTATATCATATATGATTACCCACTTATGAGAGAAAGTAATGATTACACACTATCTAGTTGATTACTATATCATGGTTGTGGAAATGGAACTTCTGTCCATTGATGAAACTTGTAAATGATGGTGTACCCTCTGTTTGAGTGATTCCATGTATTCCCCAAAGGGTAAGGTGGATTCAGTAGTGATACATTTCTTTGGAATTGAAGATGGGCATGTATTTGGATCAGGAGGGTATTCCATTTAGAAATCATTTATTGAGGGTCCTCTTATAGATTATCTAAGTTCCAATGTCATGAACACATATGTAATGGAACCTAGGGATCTAACATTGGAATATACTTAAAAGGAATTATCATCATGACATCTAGCTTAGTGACCATGTATAGGATGATAAGATGTACATTCATAGAATCCATGCTTACTATGATTATACGTGAGTATGGGTAAACCCATGTGTCTGATGAGTATCCCCGTCGGGAGACATAGCTTTCTAAGAGATATTTTTCAATATTTAATGAATTAGCTATATGTAATTTAGGATTACATAACTATAGTTCAACTTAATGATACAGGTCATGATGTCCAACTCGATTCCATTGCACATGGTCTCCATGCTATCAGGATTACAGACCCAGAGACTGACTGCAATTTTTATGTTATTTCTTCACATAAAACTAAATATTCAGATATATGTATGAGACTATAAATGATTAAAGATATATATATATATATGGGAATCAGTGAAAGAACATGCATATTTTATAGGTATTACAAACTTGGGGTTCAACTATGGTATTATGTTTTGGGTTTACATAACTTTTCAATTGCTTCTCAGCTAGGCTGAAGAGTTCTATTTAGCATAAACGTATAAAAACCTAATTTATAATTTAATCGTCATGTTGGCCTACTGATATTATTTCATACCCCTACATATACACCTAGTGGATATGTTGACCTTATTATTCCTTATAGATTGAGCACAATTTCATGGTGGATAAGGGTTGATGGAAAAAGTTTCATGTTCATGAAAAGCTGATCGTGTGGGTTCTTCTAATTGGGTTGATGTAGTTTTACTATCTCTAAAGATATGGTACACATTCTAGAGTTATTGTTTATGTAGAGACCTATAATTTTATTTCAGTTTTTTGTACTATTGTATCTGTATTCTTAAACCAGTGGTTGACCAATGTTTCGTTGTATGAAATAGATGTTGGGGATTATATATAATTTTCAATTATTATTATACATTGTACTGTTTTAAATCATTTATATCTTTCAAATTATTTTTATTTACTCTTGTGTTGATACATAGCTATATCAGCTATTCTATTACTCTAATATATGGCATAGTCTTCCCACCATCACCTCATAGGCCCACAGTTCTAGTTAGTAGCCTCCGACATATGGGTATGTGAACTTGATTCCTCATATCCAATGTTCTCAGGGAACTATTTTTGTAAATTCTATGCCTAGACATAATAGAATCATTTTTATATCAGAATTAGGTTGTCTAAACAATAAACTTATTGTTTTATGTTTACCATTATGAGCAGTATTGCAATTTAATTATCATATCTTGGTCCAAATAAATTGAAATAATGAATTGAATTTTTCCTTAGAGTCAATTCAGATCCAATTAGTTATTGACCAAGATTCTATATACCATTGATGTTAGTAATGCTAGGAATAAAATGGATTTTAAAGGCTAAATGTTTTATTAAGATGGAATATGGGTGATATCATGATATATATTCCCCCTATATTTTCTTATTTCTTGGGTTGACTGGAATGATATTGTTTATTAACATTTAAAACAAGACATTTGTAATTGAATGCTAAATTGTAATTTGAATAATTAATCATTGATCCATTTTTTATGATATTGTGATATTCTTGATTCAATGACTTGTTTTGGGATTTAATGTTGAAATTCTATTATAGGGTGTTGGCCTAATGACAAATGCTGAAATTCTTATATAGAAATATATACCTTTTTATGTATTAAGTTGCATATATAATGGGCTAGGCCCAATGACACATGCATAAATTCATATATTGTGGGATTGTCCTTGTTGACATATTGAAATTCTTATATATTGGGCTAGGCCTAATAAAGAATTATAAAAGTGTTATATAAGGAGATATACCTTGATTAATTTCTATAATGATTATATAGAGGGTTTGACCCTGATTACTACATTTCATACCTTAGATATATGGTTTTTGGCATGGTTGTAGGACTTGCTTAGAGAAATTATGGCATGGAAACATTGAGGTTTTGTTCTAAAATAGTTATAAGGTTATTTATTTCATTTCCATGAGACATGATCGAAGATACACCAAAATGGTTCTGAAGTAGGCTTTTTTAGTATAAATTTAATTCTTTAATTAATTAATACACTTTTTATTTTTTCAATTTCATACAAATATTATTTGATAGGTTATATTTAGACATGGTGGTGTTGAGCTAATGTGTTAGGATCACACCCTATTTGTTCATCTATTTCACTCTAGATTAGAATTAATGGATAAAGGATTAGACAAGTGAAAAGGACCCTGCTGTTGATTGTTTCATTCTAGATGGGATACAGTTCGGAGATGGGATAGAGATGGGGTTTAAGACCATGGACTTGGATTCATTATTTGATTCTTCTATTCTATTATTTTTATTATTTCTCGGATTCCATTTAGTTAAATAAGAGTAATTCATTACAATATTCCTTTATTATTTATTGGTTTTGTTGTTGGTTTTGTATATTTTTGTTTAGTTATGTTATCTTATTTCAATTATTTTCTCACTCTAATATTTATAAATATAGTAACTTAGATATTATTCAATTTAATTTAATTTTAGAATCAAGGTGGTATAGTCACGATACTATACATATCACACTCCCACTACTAGACACGTTCCTATGGAATACAAGAAGCCCTATTTGATGTCTCATAACAAACCCTTCCAGTCCATGTGATTGAGTAATGTATCTTGAGAAGCTAAAAAGTTATTTTAAAGAATCCTTTCTCTTTTTTTAGATTCATTGTTATTTTGGAATGGTAGAAGAGATACTAGAATCTATCAATACATGGTAATAAAATTTTTCATGGGTGTAGATAACCCATATACAAGGGAAAATCTGAGTTCCCCAAAGAGGATTTACGTTTATGGTTTGTTCTTGTTTACGTTGAATTTATTTCACATTGGATGGTTTTCATGGTTTATGGGGTTATTGTTCCATGATGTTTTTTGGTTCATTAGATTTGTACTTATGGAATGTTATGTAATTAGATTAGTATGGATGCATCATAATAAATACGTAGTTATATATATTGACATGCATTGTTCATGAATGTGAAATATTTATTTTTCATGTGACATATACATTCATATTGAATTGGGATATGAATTGTATAGTATATTTTGGTAAATAAATAAATAAACTATTATTTTATGCTAGAACAATTGTAAGAAATGTCTAGATAGACCAGCAGTTTGTAGTTCTCAATTGTTTTCAATTATTGAAGTTGAAATTGTTATAGCCAGTGTTCTACGTAGGGTTTTTTTATTGTAGAGAAAATGCCTCCTTATCTCCTTTGAGTTGAGAATAATGATAGTGGAAATAAGAAATATCTAAATATAGTTAAATTGGAGCTTCCTGTAGCGCATGAGGATCATATGGTTGTTGAGATTCATAAAAAAATCGTGATGGGAATGTGTTCAAAGAAAAAATATACTATTCACATCGTGAATTTGATGTATAAGATGGAAAGAGAGTTTTAGCTAAAACATCATCCTACGTTCATTGGAGAAAGGGGACCCCAGGACGCTGAGTTCTTGACCGAGTCAATGCAGATGTTCATTACGTATCTTGAGACACCCACATGAAGGAGGGTGAAGCTTGTTTTGTATTGTCTTTGTGGACCATCGAATTTTTGGTGGGACATACTGGACCATCAAGGGATGTAAGTGAATTTATCTTGAAAGTACATCAAGATGAAGTTCCTAATACATTTCATTCCTAAAACATTGAGGGATGAGAAAGATCATGGGTTCATGCACCTGACGTAGGAGGGAATATCAGTGTTGGACTATGTTGAACATTTCACTACCCTAAAATTATTGGAGCCAATGTTGGAAGATGACGAGATCTATAGGGAAAAACATTTTCATAATAGTCTTCACTATGAGATCAAATCAAAGGTGAAAATGTTCCATTTGAGAAGTTTTATAGTTGTTATAGTTCAATTAGTCATCACAAAAGGAAATATGAGCGATGATCAATGTAGTGGCTATGATTTTTCATCTTAGAATTATAATTCATAAATAAACTAAATATTAATAAGTTATTTTAAATAATATATTAATAATAAAATTATAATACATTCAAATATTAAAATAATTCAAATATTACAAAAAAATATAATTATATTATATTATTATAAAATTTTCATATATATATATATATATTAATATTATAAAATATAAATAATATTATTATTCATATTAATATTGTTATTTCAAAATAAAATATTATTTATATTTTATAATGATACAGAAACTACGAATAGAAAAAAATTCATATTTTGATTTAACAAAATTTGTAACATAAAAAAACTCTAATATGAAGGGGGGAGGGGGGATCTGCAGATGCTGGTGGAGGAAACTCCATACCTAAAGCACGAGTGAGTAGGTGCATGTACTCCATTTTCTACTACTGCTACTGCTGCCACCGACTCATCTGCTCCTCGTACAGCTACTGCTGGCGTCGACGCTCCTCCTCATGATGTTGCTGCTGCTGAGACATCTCATCCTGATCTTATTGGAGACTCTCTATCTGTGCAGTCTGAGATCACAACTGATCCTCATACTATGTAGCAGAAGAAGATGCACGAGCTCCTCTCGATCTGGACGCCGACATCGTAGCACTGCCATAATAATCTCCAAGAGTCAGTCGAGAGCTGATACCAACTACTCGGCCCTTCTCAAAGGAATACTGGGTGGCCTACATCCATGACTTCTTATCAAACTGACGGCCACTGGTCTGATTTGATGACTCGGTTTGACTCTCAGGCTGGGTCTGTGATGCTGCGGCCTCATATGACTCATGTAGTTGCAATTTAAAATTAAAATTGTGAATATATTATATGCAGTTAATTTTTAAACTTGAAAACAAATAATACTGACCACAATGTGATGCTGACGATCACCACTGAGCTCCCCAGTAGCAGGATCACTATACATCCTCCGATATACATCGTACTCTGTAATATCGGGGTGCTCGACAGCATATATGAATAAAAAATAAACTGTTAATATTTATAGTTATATAAAATATTTATAAATAATGTATGTACCAGATGTTGTCTATGAGTACTGAAAGTACGACTCCCAGCTCGATGAGTCACCACCTATCTCCCCCGATTCTGCCTCCCCACCGATGATCTTCTCTGAAAGGCATCACTCAACCAGTGCGCACATAATCCATCCAATACGTGGGACGAAATGTACTGTGGTCGGTGCGCTCTACAGGAGTCATCAAAAACGGATACTCCTACTTTCATCATGGCTTCTCTCCTTAAGTTGTGCAAAAACCGACGAAAGTGATCACACGTGACCACCTCCCATGCATCGTGGATGGCGCCACGCATGGTATCCTCAATCGGATACCATAAACCCTACAAATAAATCAAAATATCAAGTTAGAAAGGAAATTATTTTCAAAATAAAAATTATGTATTTACGTACGTACCAACCAATGGTCAAACATCACCTGCTACACATCAATGGAAATCTGCTCCCATGTGGTCCAAGTCTGAGAGAAATAGTTGTGCAAAATAGTGCTGCCTTGTCTGACTGATATATGCGGAAAACAGTAAAAATAATAAACATTTATTATGTGAATAGATTAATGAAATTTTAGTCAAATACATAGGTTATCACACAGGTTATCACACCTCCGTGTGCGTGGATCAAACCCAAGACGTGGACGTCACTCGGGGACGGGGTCCGAAATCATCAATTGTGCAAGACCGCTTCCCCTCTGCAGTCTCCCTGAAGCGCCTGCAGGCTGATGGTCATCTACCAGCAACTCATCTACATCGAAAGACAGGTCAACATCTGCCAACTCACTCAATGCGTCGTCGTCCATCTGAAATAGAAAATGTTAATGTTGTTAGAAAATAATTGATAATTACTATTATATATACATATATATTAGTTATGATTATATATAACTACCATGGAATTATATCAGTGTTCATCTTCATCATCATCTTCATATATATCAATGTCATCTTCATATTCCACCTCAACATAATCGATATCCATTCTAGTTCCAGTTGCTTCATCTCTTACCATTTCAAATTCATATGTGACATAATTAACATCATTGTCTCCACAAACTTTGAAATGTGGGGTGTCTTCATCGATACTCATGTCTCTTTGTAAAAAAGAATGATTTTGAGTACTCTCTTGAAAAACATCAATTCCTTTCACACCAATGAGAGGACATTCACTTTGACTAAACTGATTGTCTCGAATTTTGATTTTTATTATACTCCACCAATCAGTCAAGTCTTTTGACGTAGCACACTACATGGCGTAATAAACTTGATGTACCTGTTGAGCCAATAAGAATGGTTCATTTACTGCAAGAACACTTTTACAATTAATATGGATGATTCCATGAGTCGGATGAACACACACTCCTCTCTATGTATCCAACCACCGACATTTGAACATGTTTATGTAATGTTGTCCAAGATAACAGAGTTCAATGATTTCATCAATCAGGCCATAAAAGTCAACTTAATTTTCTAGATAATGAGATAATCTCAAGCTAACTCCACTATTCATTGTTTTTTTATTCCCCATATGCATGTGTATGAAATCAAAATTCATCCGCCACATATGCATTATAAGTTTTAACAAGTTTGGATGGTGGGTTACTCAATATACACAGTCTTTTGTCAATTTTATCAGCAAGTCGAGACACCTGAAATTTTGTGAAATAATTATCAATATAGTAAACTATACATTGAATGAGTTTCTAAAAGATAAAGAATTTATGTTACCAGTTTTTGAAACCAATGAGAGAAATTTTTCTATCGGCGTTTTTCGAGAGCAGCTGCTGAAATTTGTGGAATTTGTTTCTTGATATGATTATCATATAACCTATAAAAAAAGTTATTTACTATAACATAAATGATAGAATATGTGATATAAACACTTACAATACAACTGATGTCATCTCTTCACAGTTGAGCAGAACATATGTTTGAGCTCTGGGATGTTCATCATCTGAAATCCAGCGTTCATGAACTCCACCAAAACCAAGCTCTGGATGGTTGAAAACAGATAATTGATTGTCGATTTCATCAACATTCCTCTCGTTCCATCCCATTCGGTTGTGTTTTTAAGGATACTCAGATTCAAAATAATGGGAGCAGAAAAAAGATATTTCCTCTTACAAATAAGCTTCTGCAATAGATCCTTCAACAGATGCTTTGTTACGTACTTTTCGTTTCAATTTTTGCATGAATCATTCGAATGGGTACATACATCGAAACTGTACTGGACCTACACATTTGGATTCAAATGGAAAATGTAATATCAAATGTTTCATTGAGTCGAAGAAAGACGGCGGAAATATTTTTTCCAGTTTACATATAATTACAACAACATCTTCTTCATGTTTTCATAGAGAATCATAATGTGATGTAGCTGCACAAATGTCCCCAAAAAAATATGACATGTCTGTTATTGAATCCCAAATCAAAGAATTCAACAGACCTCTTAATCCAATGGGTAGAAGTCTTTCAATTATAACATGACAATCATTACTTTTTAATCCAGTAATGTGACCATTCTTTACACATCTACCCAAATTGGAAGCACAACCATCTGGAAGTCTCAAATCTGCAATCCACTGACAAAATAATAAACGATTTTATTTAGACAGTGTATAATCTGCTTTTGGTTTTAGTAACTTTTCTGTTCTGACATTCTCAAACAGTTCTAGTTCTGGGCGCCTGCAATTTCGGGCAAGATCTAAACGTGCATTTACATTGTCTTTGCTCTTTCCTGGCGTATCCAAAACTGCATGAAACAAATTATCAAAACAGTTCTTCTCAATATTCATAACATCCAACATGTGGAGGACCAACAAATTAGACCAATATGGAAAATCCCAAAATATTCTACGTTTAATCCAATTGTGTTCTTTCCCAAAACCAGAAATTTGTTGTTGGTTTATTGTGGGACCAAAAGTGATGGGAGGTAATGAAAATAAAACTGATTTTAACTCCGAACCTGATAGAATTTTTGGAGGTACATCCCTTTCAGCTGTTCCTTTTTTGAAATCAGATCTGTTTCTGCGAAAAGGATGATCAGCTGGAAGAAACCTGTGATGACAGTCAAAATAACAAGGTTTCTTTCCATGAATGAGCATAAATTCTTTGTTCTCTCCCATACAATAAGGACATGATTTCTGACCATGTGTACTCTAGCCAGATAACATCCCATAATCCAGGAAGTCACTAATTGTCCACATCAATGCTGCTCTCAGTATGAAATTCTGTTTCCTAGCATCATCATATGTACTGACACCAGTACTCCACAATAAACTTAATTCATCAATTAATTGTTTAAAATAAACATCAATATTCTTCTTCTGATGTCCTGGAATTATTAAAGTCAAAAATATATAGGGCTCCTTCATCAACATCCATGGATGTAAATTGTATGGAGTTAAAAAAAATAAGCCAACATGAATACTGATTAACATAAGATCCGAACGGACAGAAACCATCAGTGGAAAGTCCCAGTCAAATATTTCTAGCTTCTAAAGCAAAGTATGGATGCACTCTATCAAAATGTTTCCATGAATCACCATCGGCTGGATGATTCAAGATTTTATCGGTTGAAATATTCTCTTTATGCCATGAAATCATTGTCACTGTATTCTTAGACATGAATAAATGTTGTAGTTTGGATGTAAGAGTAAAATATCTCAACTGTTTTATAATAATCAAACCAGACTTCCCATGTTTCCCTTCTGTATATCTCGGTTGCCCACATGTGGGACAACTATCCAACGACTCATTTTCCCCAGAATATAAAATGCAGTCATTTGAACATGCATTAATATTCTAAAAAGTAAGTCCCAAATTTTGTACCAGCCTCTTACTCTCATAGTAATTTGCAGGAAAAACATTTCCTTCGGGTAATAATGTTTTAAGAAAAGAAAATATCTGGTCAAAACAGGTGTTTGACATTCTGTTATCTGATTTGATAGCAATAAATTTTGCAACGGCTTCTAATTTTCTCATCTTGTAGCCAGGATATAATGAATCCTCAGCAGACCTCAACAACTCATAAAATTCAGACGGTGCCAACTCAGGATTTGAAGTTATATCAGCTGGAGTTTCTGTATGTTGAACAGATGAACCTGCAAAATCATGTACTAAATCTTGAAACTGGGATGGATCCGGAATCAAGTTGGTATCACCTACTCTAGAACTGCATTCACCGTGTTGATACCAAAAAACATAATATGGTTGAAAACCAAAACGCAAGAGATGTTTCCCCACTTTGTCAAATGTGTCAAACGTTCTCAATGAACATTTTCTACAAGGGAATTTTATTGTGTCTTCTGAAACAAATTCTGGATTTGATGCCGCAGATGATAAAAAAGTCTCCACACCCTCTATATATACTTGATTTAAACTAGAACTATTGGATTTCTACGTTGATTTATCCATATGAAGTCATCTAATAATGACTGTTGACGACCTCTTTGTTCTATATTTTTCTATAAAATAAAAAAGCATTACATGTTTTGAATAATTTGTTAGAAGAAACACTCAAGCAAGGATAATAATAGAGTTTACATCAGACACGACTGACGCAAACTTTTTATTGGGATAGACCTAAAAATTGACCCTTTAAGAATTGGACATGTTAAGAATAAATAAACACCTGTTACAAATATTGATAAGTTTAATATTATATAAATTTTTTATTATTTTAATAATACTAATATTTTTTTCCATAAATATTAATTATATAATAATAACATTATTACATTATTAGTATATTTTCTTATTAATATTAAGATAATATAATTTTCTATATTATATACAATTTTCCTTTCATCTGTGTGTTTAACATTCTGTCTCCACTTGTAATATTTTCATTCACTTTCACCTCTCCATTGGTGGGTAGGTTGATAATTTTGAAAAAGAATGCAAATATTACATGTGGAGACAGAAAACACACAGATAAAAGGAGAATTGTATATAATATAGAAAATTATATTATTTTAATATTAATAATAAAATATACTAATAATGTAATAATGTTATTATTCCTAATTATTGGTAATTATTCCTAATTATTGGTAATTATTCATATTTATTTGTAAATATTTGTAAATATTGGTAAATATTGGTAATTATTGGTAATTATTCCTAATTATTGGTAATTATTCCTAATTATTACTAATTATTCCTAATTATTGGTAATTATTCCGAATTATTGGTAATTATTCCAAATTATTGGTAATTATTCCTAATTATTGGTAATTATTCCTAATTATTGGTAATTATTCCTAATTATTGGTAATTGTTGTTAATTATTGGTAAGTATTCCTAATTATTGGTAATTATTCCTAATTATTGGTAATTATTCCTAATTATTGATAATTAGTCCTAATTATTGGTAATTATTCCTAATTATTGGTAATTATTCTTAATTATTGGTAATTATTGGTAATTATTGGTAATTATTGGTAATTATTGGTAATTATTGGTAATTATTCCTAATTATTTGTAATTATACCTAATTATTTATAATTATTCCTAATTATTGGTAATTATTCTTAATTATTGGTAATTATTCCTAATTATTGGTAAGTATTCCTAACTATTGGTAATTATTGTTAATTATTCCTAATTATTCCTAATTGTTGGAAATTATTGCTAATTATTCCTAATTATTGGTAATTATTGGTAATTATTCCTAATTATTGGTAATGGTTGGTAATTATTCTTATTTATTCCTAATTATTTCTAATTAATGGTAATTATTCCTAATTATTGCTAATTATTGCTAATTATTGGTAATTATTGGCAATTATTCCTAATTATTGGTAATTATTCCTAATTATTGGTACTTATTGGTAATTATTCCTAATTATTGGTAATAATTCCTAATTATTGGTAATTATTCTTAATTATTGGTAATTATTCCTAATTATTGGTAATTATTCCTAATTATTGGTAATTATTACTAATTATTCCTAATTATTCCTAATTATTGGTAATTATTGCTAAATATTCCTAATTATTGGTAATTATTGGTAATTATTTCTAATTATTGGTAATTATTGGTAATTATTCCTATTTATTCCTAATTATTGCTAATTATTTGTAATTATTCCGAATTATTGCTAATTATTCCTAATTATTGGAAATTATTGGTAATTATTGGTAATTATTCCTAATTATTGGTAATTATTCCTAATTATTGGTAATTATTCCTAATTATTGGTAATTATTCTTAATTATTCCTAATTATTGTTAATTATTGCTAATTATTGCTAATTATTCCTAATTATTGGTAATTATTGCTAATTATTGGTAATTATTAGTAATTATTGGTAATTATTTGTAATTATTCCTAATTATTGGTAATTATTCCAAATTATTGGTAATTATTCATAATTATGGGTAATTATTCCTAATTATTGGTTATTATTCCTATTTAATGGTAATTATTCCTTATTATTGGTAATTATTCCTAAGTATTGGTAATTATTCATAATTATTGGTAATTATTCCTAATTCTTGGTAATTATTGGTAATTATTCCTTATTATTCTTCATTATTGGTAAATATTGACAGGTATTGGGAATTATTGGTAAATATTGACAACTATTGGCAATTATTGGCAATTATTACTAATTATTACTAATTATTGTTAATTATTGTTAGTTATTACTAATTATTGTTAATTATTACTAATTATTAGTAATTATTGATAATTATTGGTAATTATTCCTAATTACTGCTAATTATTCCTAATTATTGATAATTATTCCAAATTATTGATAATTATTCCTAATTATTGGTAATTATTCATAATTAATGGTAATTATTCCTAATTATTGGTACATATTCCTAATTATTGGTAATTATTTCTAATTATTGGTAATTATTCCTAATTATTGGTAATTATTCCTAATTATTGGAACATATTGACAATTATTGGCAATTATAGGTAAATATTGGTAAATATTGGTAATTATTGAAAAATATTGACAATTATTGACAATTATTGGTAAATAATAGTAAATAATGATAATTAATACTAATAATTACTAATTATTGGTAATTATTGTTAATTATTGTTAATTATTGTTAATTATTATAAATTATTACAAATTAATAATAATTATTTCTAATTATTATTAAATAATTCAAATTAATTATAATTTTTCATAATTACTGCTAATTAATTGTAATTATAGCTAACTATTTTAAATTAATTAGTGTTTAATTGTCTCTAATTTCTGTTAATTATTAATAGTTATTCATAATGATTTCTAATTAGGAATCAGAATAAAAAATTACAAAAATTAAAAATAAATAAATAAAATAAATATTAAATTAAAATTCAGATAAAAACATTAAACGTGATGTCAATGTCGAGCCGTTGTAGTTGTAGGACACCACAAACTGACTCCTCGAAATCGGAAAAAAAATTATACAACTGATCGTCGGAAGAAGTTCAGAGTGAAAAAAACTGTAACGGTTGGCAGTATTTATAGGTTAGATTAATTGCGACAAGCCTATTTGCGACGAGAATCCCGTCGCAAATAACCCTGGTCGCATTTAATTATGGGCGGCATTAAAACGGTTATTTGTGACGGGCCCCGTCGCAAATAACCCCTGCCGCCGGAAGATTTGCGACGGGACTGCACTCCCACCGCAAATACTCTTTAACCGCCACCAGTTATTTTCGACGGGGCTCTAACCCCGTCGCAAATAAACTTTGCGCCAAACTCTTTGCGATGGTTAAAAGAAACTCGTCGCAAACATTCTTTAACCACCGCCGGTTATTTGCGACGGGGTTAGAACCCTGTCGCAAATAAATTTCGCACGGTTTGTCACGCGTTTCGCGCCAAACCATTTGCATGGGGTAAAAGAAACCCGTCGCAAATAAGGGGTTATTTACGACGGGAATAGTTTCCCGTTGCAAATAACCCGTTCCGTAACGTATTTGCAACGGGAATAATTCCCGTCGCAAATTACCCGTCGATATTATCGATTTTTCCTCTAGTGTACATTTTTTGAAGAAAAATACCAAACCAAATTTCACTAGTTAATCAACTAATAAGAAATGATTTTAAAACTACGCTTACCCAAACATTACTTTACACCAAGAAAACCATCAGTTGATAATTAAACAAGGCTAAAAAAGTTAAATAAAATCACATATGAAACCAAAAATATATAATGAAAATTAAAATTGATCAAAGGAATATAAATAATATTATAAAAGAAAGAATTATATTTTATTTAAAACCCAACAACGAAAAAAATGTGATCTATATAAAAATAATGAAAAGTGAATCCACAAAAAAATGATTGTTTGGAGATATAATTATGTATTTTAGTTTTTATATATACACTAATAATATTTAAATAAATAAGAATCATGAAATCCTTAAATAATCACAAAACAACCGTGAAATATTACTAAAATAATGTTCTATATATTCACAGAAGATGGAAAATAGAAAAAGGGTGAAATGAGTGAGGAAGTTGATGATATGAAATTCCATGAATCCAAGATAAAAAAGTATTAGGGTATTCATGATTACCGATCCAATGAATAAGGAACCACATATATTAGTTATGGTGTGGATCTATTCATTATATATATATAATAAGAGGAAAATATTGTGATATTAGTAATTATTCAGTAAAAATAACTTAAAATTTGAATTTCTAATGTTATATGATGTTTTCATGAAATATAGTAAACTATATCTTGAATTAAATTGTTCTTTAATATTATGGAAAATGATGGAATGCAATGAATTTGGAATGATATTTAGGAATTATATTTGTTAAAAATAATATTTATAATAATATTTTCAACAGAATGTATAATGATTCTATACTAGATCAACAAAGACGTTCCAAGATTATAATTCCTAAATTGGGATATGATAAATAATTTAGCAATGTATTTACAGTAGGTATGTATCGAAAAAAGGTGTTAAACATACCTCACATATTAAATGACATTAAATGATAATATATGTTGAAGAACTAATTTTACTATCATAACAACTCATCATAGGGAAAAACAAGGAAACAGATTTAGAATAACATTTTCAGCAACCATAAATTCTATGTAATACTAATCGTGATCATGAAATAATTTTAATCATTCATAATAAATTGAAATTGTTTTATTTTTTTATAATATCAATAATTTATTTACAATTATAAAACTCATTCCCACTAAATAGGATTCACATATTTCCTCCCAACACGAGGGAGATGGAATAGGTCTTCTGAAATGAGATTTCAATGGTTCCAGGTATATAATTTATTGACAAAATAACTATCAAAAAATGAACCATAGAATGATGTTACTATCATAAGACACTAAAATACATGATACATTCCAAATGAATATAATGAATAACTTATATAATTTACTTTTTATATTCATCTATAAAAGGATTATTTAAAATACATGACTTTATTTGTGTTCCTAGAATGTCCTTTATATTATATTTTTTTTATCATAAGATAACACACCCATAAATATTATCATGTATATGTATATCTCGATTCTTAAAAACTTATTATATGAAACGACTCCATAAATATTTTATTGAGTTAATCATATTAATGGTTATAGAATGATTTGACCACGAAAACTTGTTCATAGCTACTTAATATGAATTTTGTTTCTAAGAGGTACTCATTAAAAAAATAAGAAATGGTATCTAAACTGTATCCCATTAATAAATCAGAAATGGAAAATGTTGTGGTTTAACCATTAGGATTTTATTCAGGAACCAGAGTTATCGGTAGGTAAGAAATGCAGTGACATAAAAATCTTCTTTTTTTCTCCCCCATACAATAAAAAAATATGCATCATATTTCCATACATATTGGTGGGACGTAGTTAGATTGTCAAATTTTAATGATAAAATAATTTTAAACATCCATTCATGAGTAGGATGTCATAACCATGTCATTTATAATGTGTACAATCAATTTGAGTGCATCAGAAAATATTTTAAGGGTCTCTTTTTGATTTATAAAATACCACATCACAATGTATTCTTAGTTGGATAGTTGAGAATACCTAACCCTGTAATAAAAATTTAGTATGAACCTTACTATCAAAAAATGTTTAAATTCTCATAAATCTAAAAGTATATTTCATTTAATATACTCATGATATTGTTGTATTGATTATCTTTTCAAACCAACGATATTTTAGATTTTATGTATAAAGGAATTAACAACCATATTTCATTTCATTTCATTATAATATATATTGAGATAATTACTTTAAAGATACTCTATTTTTATTTAATATTACTGAACAATATTTCACAGAGAGGATAAATACATTGGGATCTTATGATATTTATATACTGTAATATTTATTAAAAATGTTACTATTATTTCTTTTTCAATAAATAAATGATAAAAAGCATATAAGGGAATTTTTTTAACATTATATAACATGTTTCCTTAAATTTTCAATGCATATGATACATTGAGATAACATTATATAACAACACAATTGAGGCCTTTTGGATAGTATTCCTACTAAAATAAAGGAAATAGTCAGGAATTACAACATTATCAATGGTGGCAATACATTAATTTGGGAATGTTTCTATAATGGGATACTATCCTAAAAATTAGTATATAAAATGGTTGTGTAGGAAAATTATTATGTTTGTGCACAATGTATGGGAAGGCACTGGTTACATACTTAAATATTTTTATTAGCATTGAGCATAATGAATGGTATGATTTATATTAATGACAACTTGTATCATGATGGAATTAGACCGTGTTTGATTTGTGTGCTATGTAATCATAACATATATGGATTGGTTTTTTATAATTCTAATTATTTTTATATTTGGATACACTTCTAGTTATAGTCATTGTGAAAAATGAAAAAAAATATCCATACCAATTTTTGTGAATTTTTTTTATTTTACCATGCTTAAGATTTTTTTTCTATTAATTAGTTATCTCCCCCTATGTTAACATTGGATGACATGTGTATTAATCTACTGCTAGGATAGATTAAATGCATCCCTGATGGAGATTTAAGATAAAATCTTTGTCATTCTAAATATTGTGATTTTTTCAATAATCATAATGGTGATGCAATGGGATACCTTGTAAGGTCTTCATGGAATCACCTCATCTTTTGATGTAGAAATTCTTAGAATAAATAATGCAGTTGAAATGGAAAACAAACGAGTTTTGATCAACTTGTTGAATGACTATTATTCCACCATGATTCTCAAGGAAATCATATGTGAAATCACTCATATATATTAGAAGATGACATCTATAAGGATAAATAGCAAAGACACTCTTTCATCCATGAATTATTTCATCAGAGATTCATAACGTGAAGTAAACATTTAGGTTGATGGGACCACTAATAAAGGGGTCACTATTATGGAGTATACTTTACTCAATTATTTATTGGTGGACCTCCTTTTCCTATTTCTACTGATTTATTACCAAAGAATTACTTTCATTTGTTTAAGTTATTTTTTATTTCAGTAAATTTGATTTTTACTTTTTTTGTCACATCCTAAAAATTCAAGAAAAATACAATTAAGCCCTACCATATATGAATCATAAAAAAATTTATAACTATTAAACTTTTTGGGTAATATGAGAATTTGAACTGAGGTCAGTGTAGTTATATGATTATGAAAATATATTTTACATTCAATAGTATTATTGATTTTTTTACCCTTATAGGTCAAATGCATCATTAAAGAGTGTGAACATGGAAATTGAAATATGGGTGGACAATAATAACAAGAAGATATAGGGAAACTATAAAATTCAATAAAATTTGCTTCAAATTATATGGTTTATAAATTATAATACATTATTTTTTAATTGATATATTTTTTTTCTAAAATAACATGATTAAGAAACATGAATTATTGAATCTAGGACGTACACATAAAGGTATTTTCATATAGGTTGTTGTCTCAAAATTTATTTAGGAAACCTTTCTAATATATCTCATATTCATTACATTATAATATATATATATATACATTATATCAAAAAATTATATAAATAACATATTGAAATATCAATGGAAAATGAAATTCACTAGTTCTTTAAATAAAATAATTATTCAAATCACTTAAATGAATATAGAATTGTTTATAGTCTCTATTATGACATTAAATACAAGTTTTAGGAATATATATATTTTTTAGATATGAGGATGAACTAATAATAAGTGGATTTTATAAAATGATATTTCCCACTTCAAATGATCAGAGTTATTTTCAATTATATTAATTGTGTATTTTTTTTTGTGACTTATTTCAACAATTGGTAAAAGGTAAAAGGAAAATATTACTATATTTATTCATAATAGAGAGCACTAAATTATATGTCCCATAATTCTAGGATACCACATAGATGGAAAAAATATAAGTGTCCCACATTATGATGGCTTCTATTAAGATAGGGGAATGTGTATATAACACAAAGAGAATGTCACACACATGGGATGACACAACCTATAAAATATATATTAAACAACATGTCTCTCAAATAATATATAACAATTAAAAGTATAAATATAACAAAAAATGAAATGAACACAACACACATATAAAACCATAATATAACAACACTGAATAATCCATAAAACCAAGAGAAATAATAATCATAATAACATACAATAAGTAACCATAAAAATTACTAAATAAGAGTACTAAATGTCACATATAAAAATACAATATAACTATGAACATTAAAAACTACAGTGATCAAAAAAATATCATGATACATTAATACATCATAATATAAAATCAACTCCAATTTTTTCCATTTTAAAAAACACAACATGTTTGAGAAAATTAATTGTGTATTAGTTTGTATAAATATATCTGGTAGAATGTCCTAAAAATGAAGGATATATAAATAAAATTCCATATAATACCATAGGTAAAATTAGACATGTTATATTAGAATTAGACGCCTATAGTGAAAAAGGAAATCAATATTTAAATCTTCGATCTCTAGTTATCATGAACTAATAAGATCCTAGGACAATCAGTTATTCAAGAAACCATAAATCACTACACTTTATGATATTTGAAATTCTACGTCCCAACTTTAATATTATATTGGTGGATCCATGCCTTATAGATGTTTTTATGTTATCATAGTGATTACTGAATTCTATGGATGACCCAAAGCCTATTGAGGATACTAGTATTTTATTTGAGATAGTACTGACCATAAAAATAGATGACTTTTACCCCATAAAATGATGTATTACTGACTTAATTTGACATATGGGGGACTAAAGCCTTGTTGATAAAAGAAGCACCAACCCCATTCCATTCTAGGTATATCATGTACACATTTTTCTTCCATCTACATAATTTAGTAAGAATATTTCTTCTATAAATTCATCAAAAAATCCTATAATGATGAAGTGATGTGCACCAATGAGTTATATGTGGGAAGAAACATCTATTTGATGTCTTTTAGGTCAAATTATAAAACATAGATGATATGATCTAAAACGTATGACATTCCAATACATGGTATATGTTATTAATTATATTCCCTTTGAACTTGAGTTGGAAGCTGAGAATATAATTTTTATATATGATTTGTGTGGGTTGACCTACATGGTGTTTCCAGTAGGGTATAAATTGAATGATACCGCATGGAGTTTCCTCAAATATATTTATACCGAAATATAAAACCTATTTCCATTATATATTTTATATATACTACACCATATGGTATGTGAAAAAAATGATTTAATGGGTGTGTACTCCGATATATGCTTGTTCCCCACAAATTGACATAAATTACATGTAAACTAGTGTAAAAGATTTTGTATTTTTACAAGTCAAAAAAACCCTACTGTATCATGTTACCAGGAGACATTTTGTGTGCCCCATATGATTGATATATGAGTAATTAGGAAACAAAGATTACGAAGAACCAATATCCTAGGTTTTGTAATACCTCCTTTTTTATAGACATCATCACTGACTAAAAGTCCACACAATAACCTATATTCCTCCTTTTTATATAATATTTTTACTATTGATCACCAAAATAAAGAATTTTATTGTTATAAAACACCTTTTAACATTGAAAAACAATCACCAGAGGCCTCTAAGCCCTAAGAAGTCAGAATAACCTCTCAATCACAATAGTCTTAAAAATTTTTAATGTTGGGGTTGAAGCCTCATTTATTAGTAACGAAAAGACCTATTTTGACTTGGTAGAGGGAGACCCAATACATAGCCCGAAGGAGCAAGGCCATGTTCCATGAATACTAGGCATGAATGCCGATTTTTTTTGCTCGAAGGACCCTTGAAGTGTACTACAATAGTTCCCAGGCTACTACAGTATCTTCAATAGTTCCACCCCCACTATAGTACTTGCTATAGTGCCTCTTCTACTATATTGTCACCACTAAAACAACTCTCCAATTTCTACAGTACTACTACAGTGCCCTACTATAGTGCTTCTACAACAACTCTAAAATTATTCCCTACTCGGATTCGATCCTCATTCTTTTATTAAAAAAATTATAAGATAATTATATATATAAGTAATTAAAAAAATAATAGGAACAATAAAAGTAATAAAACAACGTTTTCCTGTAAAACAAATATAAAAATATTCTAATGAAATATGAATTATTAACTGAATCGAAATGATCATTTCATGATAGTAAAAAATCAACGTGATACAAAAACTTGGATATAATTTTTTTAAATCGTAAATGTTTTTTAATTTTAATTTAAATATATTTCATTTATGAATTCTTATCATGGAATCTATATAAGAAATTAGGTAATTAAATATTAAGATAATGAGAAAAAACACAAGTACAATGCAAATAGAATGAATAATAAAATTAATTTCCAGGTTGAAAATTTTCCAAAATCTGAGCTTCATTCAGGAATCCAAATTCACCTCGAGTTTTGCATGGTCCATCCTATCAGATCATATAGTAATGTGAGAAATCCTCATAGGGTTTTATCAGTGATAGTGAACAATATTCCTCTCTTAGTAGGATTAACAATGTGTTTATATTAATGTTTTAGGTTGTTTAGTATTCAATAATTAAGATATTAAATAAATTATTCAATGTTATGAACCCAATTTATTATGATTAGACACCTCTTATGTTACAAACCCAACTTCAGATAAAACCATAGTGTCATATACGAACCTGGATTAGATGGAAATTTACTATTGTTATTCTACCTAACTCAGGACCAATAGAAATTAATTGACAATGAATGGCTAAGTTGGAGGTGACTTGTAGGGCCCCCATATATAGAATAAAAAAAATTAATATCTAGAGTCACATGGTGGATATTATCATATGAAAACTCCATCATGGAAAGATGATCAACCCAAATCCTAATTAAACCAAATATGAAATCCCAAAACATATAACTAAGAATACAAATAGTCCCATCAGTCCCACCAATTGAATAGGGGTGTAATTCCACGCTCAAATGAAACTAGGTCTTTGAAACATCCATCAAACTCCAACCCAAATAATATGTGAATCATGAATAATAGTTATAGACAACATTATATGGTTCATTAGGAAAAAATGTGAGATAATCGAAGAAAATTTATCACAAAATCTCTATTAAATATGACGCTAAATACAGTTTAAGTGAGATGACATGGTTCGAAATTCAATAAAAAGTCAAATCCTTTCAAGAGACTACCCTGTATAAGGATATAAAATCATAAAATAATATAATAGATAGTATCACATCAATAATAGAACCTCAAGGATTGAGATACCATATTTTCTAAGTAATTCCCTCTTTGAGTTTTTCATTTGATCTATGGTGGTCAAGTCTTGTTCAAAGACTTAGAACCATTATTGGGGAAAATAACATAATTTTAAGGGATGATTTTTTGGATTAATGGAGTCTAGGTATAAATGTGTCATGAATTAGAATGTGTTCTTGGTAACTTGAGAATATTTAAAAGGGATTGGTGTTTTTATTATTAAGAATGTGGGATGAAAACCATAAGAATAACATTTAAAAATCATGTAAAATGATTAAAAATCATGTAATGTTCATGAATTTTTAAAAAATAATCCATGGTGATAAGTTTTTCATTGTATCCCACTAAAAATATTACATATACTATTACTACATTACAAGCCTTGTAATTCACCAACATGGTATTTTAATGTTTTTTGTATGATTTAATATTATTTAATGTCACTTGAAGAATCATTTTATTGATCCTAGGTATACTTTAAAGTTATTTTGAAGTCCCTATCTTGATTATGGATTCCTCAATCATGCATCTGATCCCTAGTACGTCCTTTTGGTCATCCTTTCATTTCTCACCTTATTTCTCTATATGATATTTTGTAACCCATTTAAATCATGTTTTTTTGGTCTTGATGATGATCTATATTGATATAGGATCCTTCTTATTATCATCCACAACTTCCAATTGGGAGTTTTCCATTGGAAGCAGTAAGGTCCTATGTTTTTTCGGATGATTTTTATCATAAGTTTTACCTTTTGTTTTTAGATGCATTTAAGGGGTAAAAATTTTTCCCCCTATAATATGTTATCATATATTTTCTTTAATTGTGACATTTTTCTACAAACATGGTTTTGAGCATAGTAAAGTTGTTTAGATGAAAAAATATCCATTCAAATATAAGCTGAATAATTAAAAATCAATATTTAATTAATAATATAAATTTATTTTTGTAGATTCATTTGCCAATTTCATTTGAACAGAGCATAGGATTGAGATTATTTCGCCATCGTTGGGTCAGAAATAAAGATTTTCTTCTAGGCATGTAATAAACACGAGTTTGGCATAGGGTATATCCATGTCCCCTTTTTCATTTTCCTTTATTTCCATTTCTTCCTTTTATATTCATAATTTTCATTCTTTTCCTTACATGTATTCTTTCGTATGCCCCTGTGGGTTAGACCATTACATGACATCGGTAAAATATATAGAGGGAGAGATGGAAATTACTACCGCTGCAGAGCCCGGGACACACTGGATTGTCGTGTGGTGACTGTGGACCAAAAAAATGGGTGATGATTTAGTAGATTCCTCCCAAATGTCGGGATTTTTGAGTTTTCACCATATATACTCATTGATTTATTATTTTAATGATTTAATCCACTTATATGATTTATTCTGACCTGTCATGGTAAAATATATTATTTTTCGGCATAAAATGGGGTTTTTAGGTGTTTTAGTGGTTTTCTTTTTGTCATAAAACATCTACATGGCCTGTGGATAAGGGAATACACATTGTGTGTTATTACTGTTAAGGGAAGAAAATAATTTAAAATTGCACATAATGTTTTGTACATACACACGATGTAAAATTACATGACCATGTATCCGAGCACCCATCTTAGTTTCCCATTTAAGTGGAACATTCCTTATAGAATTCACGAGCAGATCCTGTGTGGGTCACACACTATGTATATGTGCATGAGTTGGCCAAATACAAATATAGGTTGATTGAGGGGAATAGGAAGGTACCCCATGTCAGTTACACACTATTCCCACATCTTACAATCCATGTACATAGAGAGTTTCATGCCCAATTCGGTAAAAGTGCACACACATGTTAAGACATGGGACTACACATCAGGTGCCTAATAAGACACATTGTGTACTTCCCACTTTCAACCATTTTGGGGTTTTCCTATTTTTTTTATATTAGTTGGAATAGGCCCATGAGTAGTCTATGATGAGTATTGTTTATAATAGATTTAAATGGTATGGCCAATGAGGTGTTTTGAGGACAACTAGTTGGCATTTTTGTAACAGAGAAGTCCTCCCTCCAATGATTTAATTTAGTAGTCTCCTAAGAGTGGGACATGTTTTGAGATGAGCCATGATATATATATCTTGAATGATGCCATTATTGATATTTCATTTAGGATGTCTCTTTTGTGTGATGTTCAAATCTGTCCTATGAGGTTGGGAGATCAATTTTCCCAAGGGTCCCCTATAGGATACCTCTATTTATGTATCGACCTGTTGGATACCATGTAGTATGTATCTATCTTGTTTCTGTACCCAGGAATCAATTTGTGATTAGTTTTCTTATAAGTCAATTTGGGGTCCCTTAACTAATCCCTTTACGCATTTTTAATTTTGAGGACCCCATATAATATTTCATTTACATCTTTTTTGGTTATAGAGGGTTCCATGTAGGACACCTTCACTAATGTGTTTTTATAAGGATACCAAAAAGGCTTTCTATCTTAACATATCTAATAAGGATATCATTTAGTATTCCTACCTTACCTAGAAAATAAGGTTCCTAAGTTTGATTACTTTTCTTTTGTGCTCATTTGGGGATCCAAAGTAGGATTCCTCTAAGTGTTTAACCTGAGGGACTCTGCGGGTACCGCACTGTGTGACAAACCCTGAGTCTATATGTCAGGTTTTATAAGAGATGTTGGTGTGTGTCACATTAGAAAATGTACCGATCATGTAATCCCATGTGTCTATGGTAGTAGTGTTGGTATTTTGTGTTCATCCACCCTCGATATTTTATTATACCTTTTATATGTTTATTACTAATTCCATGATGGTTAACATAGGTGAATTCTAGTTGGTGGCTATTGAGCTTTACATGAGGCATCTTTCATTATATTTGGAATACCTCTATGTACTTTCTTTGATCCGATCTTTGAGGAACTTTATTTCTTAACTTTACTGGTATTCCAAGAGGTACTACCTGGGATCGAGCTGTTGAGCCTATATATTTGAATATCCGATTTTTGAATTATGTTGTGGTGTTTCCATATATCCAAATATTGATCCCTCTACTATGTTATATGAGCATGTCATCCATATTAATGATACTTGTGGATGATTCCACTCTAATCTATTTGATAAGTGGTGATAATTATTACACTCTCTTCAATTTGATTATACTCATGGATGATTATGATCACCAAAGTTATAGGGATGATTATGATATCCCTGATTGGTTACTAAATCCTAGTTTCAGAAACTGAATTCTATATCATGGTTGTTTTCACACAAATTATTATTCACTTTTGAGTGATGGATATGATTACCCTATCCCATCATTATTAGTAGATCATTGTACTAGACATCACACTCCTCACCATTCTTGTGAATTGTACTCAATGGATAATTACACTCTCCTTGATAGATGCCTAGTATACCTCATATGGTCTAGAAGATTATCCATGGATTATTTTCTGGTTAATGGTGGTCGAGTATGTACATTGATTTGGAGGGAATTAATTTATAACATCACCTAAGGGTGATTCCCTTATAGATTATCTGAGTTGCAATGTTGTCACCACCTACAGACTGAGAGATTGGGGTCAGATATTATAGTGTATTTATAGGGACTAAGTATCATGGATTCTAGCTATGTGACCATTTATAGGATTTCAGAATGTACTTTCTCAGAATCCATGATTTCATTGATTTGAGTTGAGTACTGGTGAGCCCACATGTATGATGATTACCCCTTGTGGTGATGTAGTATTCTCGTTGATATTTTACAGTGATGCATGAATCTATTATAGGTTGAATGGGATTATAGACCTAGAGACTAACTTAACGATACAAAACATAAGTGGCACAACCTCTATCTCAATGCCCTTGCATTGGATATCCACTTGATCGAGCATATAGACCCTCAAATCCAATGCTGTTTTTAAGTTAATTTATTCACTAAACCATGAATATTCATATTTATGGATTTATGTATACGTATGGTATTATACCAGCATAAGTATACAGATATGAAAATATATGTTTTATGTTTCCTATCAAATTGGGAATAATAACCTAGGGATCGACTATGGTTTCACATACTGGAATTACTTATATTTTTAATTGTATCATAGCTAGGCTGAGCATATTGCTTTGTCATAAGCATATAGTAGTATTATTTATATTTTTTTTCACGAGGGTGGCCTATTGAGATAATTTATCACCCCTACATGTGAACCTTAGTGTTTGGGTAGACCATATGTATACTATTCAGGTTGAGCATAATTTCATGGTGGGTATGACTGAGGCCCATAGTTGCATATTCATGAAGAGATGCTTGTGTGGGTTATTCTGATCGGTTTGGTGGAGGCCAAAATTTACTGGAGATTGGGTATGTGGTCCTACTAAGAAATTTTAATAGATAACTAAAATTTTATTTCAGTTTATTTTTTACTCCTGTATATTTATTTTTGGCTCAGTGGGTGTCCTGTATTGAATTATATCACTTATATTTCTGAGATTTTATTGAATTTTCATTTATTATTGCTTCATGTACTATTTAATAATATTTTTTTATTCATCACTTTATTTATTTATTTATGTGTATATAATTATCTATTTATGCAATTTTCATAATCTCATATGAGGTTTTAATTTTCTTAATATATCCCATACACCCTCTCCTCTAATCGATAGTCTCTAGCGCATAGATAGGCATTCATGAGGCCTCATAACCAACTGGCTTGGGCCCCATTTTAGTGGCATATGATCTAGGACATTACAAAATGGAATCAGAGGAGTTATTTTCCAGGTATTTACTATTTGAGATATGGCATATATAAGTATTTGAGAAGTTTCAGAACCTGTGACGGATATTAGAATGGTGTTTTTTAGAACACTTGTTCATATAATAAGACCAAGTTTCTAGTGGTATAGTATTTATGTTATGATATTTGATTTTATTGTTGTGTATGATATTATCTTTGAGGGACACACAAGCTATGTGTATCTTATGATTTATTTTGGATTTTAGGATCTTATACCATTAGATGGAATATAGGGAATGACTTTTACTCTAGGCCAGAAAAAGAAAAGTTCCATCTCATGAGACATATTTATCATGTAGGATACACATTATATATGAAAACTAGTGTGAGATTTTTTTTGACTATTGATGATAAATTTTTGGTCCTACATAAATAAAAATATTTCATTCTAATTAAAGGTTTTTTGTATTTATATTGGGTCATTGTTGTTATGGTCGATGACTCAGTCTATTTTCATGAGAGGTGCAGTGAGCCCAGTAAGTTGATGTGGCCCGTGACACCCTTATATTGTAACACTTTTAGGTTGATGATTCGTAGGTCTCAGTTTTCTAGGTGTATCAATGAGTATGATTTAGATGGATATCATGAACTTGTAACATGAATTGGAACACAAGGGGATATCACTATATAAAGATACCTGATGAGTGTCAGTTAATACACTCTTCTTTTTTATTATTCTGACCCCTAGAGAGAAGTTACTTGTGAGGATTCTTAGTGGGGATTAGTCGATTGTATGTCATGGTTTTATATTTAACCCCTGTAGGTTGTTGTGTTCTACACCTTATTTAAGGTGGTTTGATCTTTTGGGATAGATGGTTAGACCTTGGGACCCAGTTGTGAGACCTGATCTGTAGGGTTTAGTGGGACAACTAGTGTCCCTCAGTTTGACTCACACCCTTGTTGGTCAACATCTCCTCTATTTTAAGGGAACAATCATGAGAGGATGGCTAATGTTTTTAGATAACTTTTTTAGAATTTAACTTTTTTGTACCACTGTTTTGAGATTAACGCGCATAGGATCTTTATTTTTTCATTATATACATATTGATGCATTCCGATTTTGATATTTACATTGGGATTTTTGTTTTTCATGATTACCTATAATGGGCAGGACTTTTTAAGTGACTGTCCCGATTGAGTATATTGAGAGTGTGTCATCCCTCTTCAAATCTTCTTTCAATTTTAAAGGTTCTTCCTAGTTTGGGAAGAGGAACCTATTGATGTTTTTCTTGAGGAGTGGTTTATGGTAAAAATTATGGTGGGGATTTGGTCATTGGAGTGTGGTAACTCTATTTTTTTGTTTAAATTCAGAATTTATATGGGCTATTAATAACTAATTTTATTTTATGATGAAGATAAGGGAATTCTTATGGTGGGGATTACAATATTGCTCGTAGTTACCCATCTTTAATAGAGTATAAAATTATGGATTCTATGAGTTCGTTCATTAAAAAGTATGGATAAATGATTTGTACAGATGATCAAGATGGGAGCATGGTTGATGGTAATACCGAAAAGGGTTATTGTGGATGTGAAGGTTTATGGTGATGATATTGTCAGGTTACATGTTTTTTTGGAAATATTTTGTGTGTGCATAAATTTGATTTTTTTCATTTTGATGTTTGTAAGGGGTGGGATGGTCTTTTCAACTAGACGATGAAATCAAATAATTATATAAACCACTCTGTTAATCTCGGAATATGGGGTTTTCCCTAGGACATGTGTTTTGTTGAAATTAGAGCCATTCTATTTTTTATAGACTAATTAATAATAAATATAATAAATATCAATTTATTCACATAGGTTCATTTAGTGATATAATTTTAAAGGAGTGTTAGATTGTTATTTTTTCTCCTATGTTGATTTCATAACATGGAGTTTTTCCGATGTAAGGAATAAATTCGAGTTGTGCATTAAGGGCCATCCCGATCCCCCTTTTCTTTTCCTTTTCATTTCTATTATATTTTTTCAATTCTTTATTTTCATTCATATCCTTCCTCAGGTTCTCCTTTATTCCCGTATGGGTCCCTACATCACATGATAGAGATACAATTGGGAGATGGAGATAGAAAAAGAGGAGGGACTGGTACATTCATGGATCCCGAGATGTTTTGGTTTGTCATACGATAACCACAGATCATAGAAATGGGAAAAGCTATGGATGATTCCACTCTAAGGATGTACATTCTTTTTCAATAGATCCCTATAGAAATATATAATTAATATTTCATTCCAAATATATTCTTGATTATGACCCATGTAGTCTGATTTATTGTTCTCAGGGAGAAAATAGGGGTTCACGAGTATCAGTGGTTTTCCATTTGGGAAAACCCATCTACAAAACATGTGGTTCAATTACCATAAGCCATGTGTTATTACTATTAGAGAAAGACGATCCTTTCAATGTACAATATGTGTATGGGTAATTCAATCCTTGTACTTCTACTCAACTATGTAGCTAAATACCAGACCATATTTTCCATGTAAGAGGAACATGCCAAGTATAGTACATACCAAGACCCACTGTGGGTCACACACCATGTACAAGTACCCAATAGGACATACACATGGAAAGGCTAGTTTAGGGACATGGGAAGGTACCCTGTGTAGGCTATACAAAATGTAACCATCTTAAATGTTGTATACTTGGGAATTTTCATGCACAATTCTATGAGTGTACACATCAATGCGTGGCTTTGTGAGTACACATCATGTTCTCAAGGAGACCCACTGTGTACTTTCCCTTTTCAACCCATTTGGGGTTCTCATATCTTTTTCCTCCTAGTTATAATTGGACCCGTGACTTGTCCATTCTGAGTATCTTTTCGCATAGATTGAAATGGTAAGATCCTTTAATTGTTTTGAGGACTCCTGTATAGAGTTTTTTTATAGAGCGGTTATTCATCTATGATTTGAATTTTGTAGTCTGATGAGAGTAAGACCTAGTATTAGATGATCCATGAGTAATCTCTCTTTACCAATTCCATTGTGTCTTTTTCCATGAAGATGTATCCCTTGCAAGATATGCCCTTATGGCCTATGAGGTCAAGAGACCAGTTTTCCCAAGGATCCACTAGAGGATTTATCTATTTATGTGTAGACCTAGAAGACCCTATGTATGATTACTATATCTTCTTTATCTACCAAGGATTCCATGAGGTGTTCTTTTTCATACGAGCTAATCTTGGTATCCCACTGAAGGATAACTTTACCTAGGTAATATTATGATTATTCCTTATAGGATGAATCCAGCATCTTATAGTAATTGAGGGTCCCCTACAGGGCTCCATTACCAATGTTTTATTCTAAGGATCCCATGTAGGATCACTTCATTACCTTATTTTAAGTGGATCCTATGTTGGAATCCTCTCTTATAGTAAATTTATGGATCATGAGTTGGATTCCATCATTTATGTGTTCACTGAAGGATCCCAGGTAGGTTTCCCTTATGTGATTGACATGAGGGACCTAGTGGGTGCCCCATTGCTTGATCTACCCTAAGATAGTATGTTGGGTTTTGGTAGATATGGTAATAGGTGTCACCATAAACTATTTCCAAACTTGTATGTCCATGTGGATATAGAATTTGTGTTGGGTTTAGGCTTTCATACACCATCACACTTTTGTTATAAATTTACATGTTTATTGATAATGCATTAATGGTTACTAGATATGTTTACTTGTTTTTGGTGGATGATCCTGATGCGAGGCTTAATTCATTCTCTTTGAGATTCCTAAATGTTCTTCATAGGATCTGTACTTTGATCCATGTTATTTATTATATTTACTCGTATACCCCGTGTCCCTCATTTTTATTTTTCTAGTTGATCATGTGTATTTGATTATTGGATTATTTGGATGTCGATATGTTTTTCCTAGTATACACATGATGATCTTTATACTATGATATAAAACCATGGATTCCCGAGTAATTATACATGTGGATGATTCTACTCTCCAATGTGATGAGAATAATTCCACTCTCCCCTATTTGAACTATGATGAGAAATATTACACTCAACTCGATCTGATTATACTCATGGATTATTATGACCTCCCAATTCGTAAGGATGATTATTCTCTCCCTTATCGGTTACTAGATCATGGTGTTTGAAATATAGTTCCACAACGTTGATTTTATATCATATATGATTACCCACTTTTGAGAGAAAGTAATGATTACACACTATCTAGTTGAGTACTATATCATGGTTGTGGACATGGAACTCCTGTCCATTGATGAAACTTGTAAATGATGGTGTACCCTCTCTTTGAGTGATTCCATGTATTCCCCAAAGGGTAAGGTGGATTCAGCAGTGATATATTTCATTGGAATTGATGATGAGCATGTATTTGGATTAGGAGGGTATTCCATTTAGAAATCATTTATAGAGGATCCTCTTATAGATTATCTGAGTTCAAATGTCATGAACACCTATGTAATGGAACCTAGGGATCTGACATTGGACTAGACATACATGGAATTATCAGCATTACATATAGCTTAGTTACCATGTATAGGATGATAGGATGTAATTTCATAGAATCCATGCTTACTGTGATTGTAGGTGAGTAGGGGTAAACCCATGTGTCTGATGAGTATCCCCGTAGAAAGACATATCTTTCTGAGAGATATTTTTCAATATTTTATGAATTAGGTATATGTATATTAGGATTACATAACTATAGATCAACTTAATGATACACGTCATGATGTCCAACTCGATTCCAGTGCACATGTTCTCCATGCTATCAGGATTACAGACCCAGAGACTGACTGCAATTTTTATGTTATTTCTTCACATAAAACTAAATATTCAGATATATGTATATATGTATATGAATGAGACTATAAATGTTTATATATATATATATATATGGAAATCAATGAAAGAACATGCATATTTTATAGGGATTACAAACTTGGGGTTCAACTATGGTTTTATGTTTTGGGTTTACATAACTTTTCAATTGCATCTCAGCTAGGCTGAAGAGTTCTATTTAGCATAAACGTATAAAAACCTAATTTTAGTTTAATTGTCATGTTGGCCTACTGATATTATTTCCTACCCCTACACATACACCTAGTGGATGTGTTGACCTTATGATTTCTTATAGGTTGAGCACAATTTCATGGTGGATAAGGGTTGATGGCCAAAGATTCATGTTCATGAAAAGCTGATCGTGTGGGTTCTTCTAATTGGGTTGATGTAGTTTTACTATCTCTAAAGATATGGTACACAGTCTAAAGTGATTTTAGAAGTAGAGACCTATAATTTTATTTCAGTTTTTTGTACTATTGTATCTGTATTCTTAAACTAGTGGTTGAACAATGTTTCGTTTTATGAAATAGATGTTGGGGATTATATATAATATTCAATTATTATTATACCTTATACTGTTTTATATCATTTATATCTTTCAAATTCTTTTTATTTACTGTTGTGTTGATACATAGCTATATCACCTATTATATTACTCTAATATAGGGCATAGTCTCCCCACCATCACTTCATAGGCCTACTGTTCTAGTTAGTAGCCTCCGACATATGGGTATGTGAACTTGATTCCTCATATCCAACGATCTCAGGGAACTGTTTCTGTGGATTCTATGCCTAGATGTAATAGAATCATTTTTATATCAGCATTAGGTTGTCTGAACAATAACCTTATGGTTTTATGTTTTCCATTATGAGTAGTATTGCAATTTCATTATCATATCTTGGGCCAAATAAATTGAAATAATGAATTGAATTTTTCCTTAGAGTCAATTAGGATCCAATTAGTTATTGACCAAGATTCTATATACCATTGATGTTAGTAATTCCAGAAATAAAATGGATTTTAAAGGCTAAAAGTTTTATTAAGATGGAAAATGGGCGATATCATGATATATATTCCCCTTATATTTTCTTATTTCATGGGTTGACTGGAATGATATTGTTTATTAACATTTAAAACAAGACATTTGTAATTGAATGCTAAATTGTAATTTGAATAATTAATCATTGATCCATTTTTTATCATAATGTGATATTCTTGATTCGGTGACTTGTTTTGGGATTTAATGTTGAAATTCTATTATAGGGTGTTGGCCCAATGACAAATGTTGAAATGCTTATATAGAAATCTATACCTTTTTTATGTATTAAGGTGCATATATAACGGGCTAGGCCCAATGAAACATGCAGAAATTCATATATTGTGGGATTGGACTTATTGACATATTGAAATGATTATATATTGGGCTAGGCCTAATAAAGAATTATAAAATTGTTATATAAAGAGATATACATTGATTACTTTCTATAATGATTATATAGATGGTTTGACCCTGATTACTACATTTCATACCTTAGATATATGGTTTTTGGCATGGTTTTAGGATATGCTTAGAGATTTTATGGCATGGAAACATAGAGGTTTTGTTTTAAAATAGTTATATGGTTATTGATTTCATTTCCATGCGACATGATCGGAGATACGCCAAAAAGTTTCCGAAGTAGGTTTATTTAGTATAAATTTAATTGTTTAATTAATTAATACACTTTTTATTTTTTCAATTTCATACAATTATTATTGGATAGGTTATATTTAGACATGGTGGTGTTGAGCTAATGTGTTAGGCTCACACCCTATTTGTTCATCTATTTCACTCTAGAGTAGAATTAATGGATAAAGGATTGGACAAGTGAAAAGGACCCTGCTGTTGATTGTTTCATTCTAGATGGGATGTAGTTCGGAGATGGGATAGACATGGGGTTTAAGACCATGGACTTGGATTCATTATTTGATTCTTCTATTATATTATTTTTTTTATTTCTCGGATTCCGTTTAGTTAAATTAGAGTAATTCATTACAATATTCCTTTATTATTTATTGGTTTTGTAGCTGGTTTTGTTTATTTTTGTTTAGTTATGTTATCTTATTTCAATTATTTTCTCACTCTGATATTTATAAATATAGTCACTTAGATATTATTCAATTTAATTTAATTTTAGAATCAAGGTGGTATAGTCACTATACTATACATATCACACACCCACTACTAGACATGTTCCTATGGAATACAAGAAGCCCTAATTGATGTCTCATAACAAACCCTTTCAGTCCATGTGATTGAGTACTGTATCATGAGAAGCTAAAAAGTTATTTTAAATAATCCTTTCTCTTTTTTTAGATTAATTATTATTTTGGAATCGTAGAAGAGATACTAGAATGTATCAAGGCATGGTAATGAACTTTTTCATGGGTGTAGATAACCCATGTACAAGGGAAAATCTGAGTTCCCCAAAGAGGATTTACGTTTATAATTTGTTCTTGTTTACATTGAAATTATTTCACATTGGATGGTTTTCATGGTTTATGGGGTTATTGTTCAATGATATTTTTTGGTTCATTAGATTTGTACTTATCGCATGTTATGTAATTAGATTAGTATGGATGCATCATATCAAATACGTAGTTATATATATTGACATGAATTTTTCATGAATGTGAAATATTTATTTTTTATGTGACATACACATTCATATTGAATTGGGATATGAAATTTATAGTATATTTTGGGAAATAAATAAATAAACTATTATTTTATGCTGGAACAATTGTAAGACATGTCTAGATAGACCCGGAGTTTGTAGTTCTCAATTGTTTTCAATTATTGAAGTTGAAATTGTTATAGCCAGTGTTCTACGTAGGGTTTTTTTATTGTAGAGAAAATGCCTCCTTATCTCCTTTGAGTTGAGAATAATGAGAGTGGAAATAAGAACTCTCTAAATATAGTTAAACCGGAGCTACCTGTAGCGCATGAGGATCATATGGTTGTTGAGATTCATAAAAAAATCGTGAGGGGAATGTGTTCAAAGAAAAAATATACTATTCGCATCGTGAATTTGATGTATAAGATGAAAAGAGAGTTTTAGCTAAAACATCATCCTACGTTTATTGGAGAAAGGGGACCCCAGGAAGCTGAGTTCTTGACTGAGTCAATGCAGATGTTCTTTACGTATCTTGAGACACCAACATGAAGGAGGGTGGAGCTTGTTTTATATTGTCTTTGTGGACCATCGAATTGTTGGTGGGACATATTGGACCATCAAGGGAAGTAAGTGAATTTATCTTGAAAGGACATCAAGATGATGTTCCTAATACATTTCATTCCTAAGACATTGAGGGATGAGAAAGATCATGGTTTCATGCACCTGACGTAGGAGGGAATATCATTGTTGGACTATGTTGAACGTTTCACTACCCTAAAATTATTGGAGCCAATGTTGGAAGATGACGAGATCTATAGGGAAAAAAATTTTCATAATTGTCTTCACTATGAGATAAAATCATAGGTGAAAATGTTCCATTTGAGATGTTTTACAGTTGTGATAGTTCAAGTAGTCATCAAAAAATGAAATTTGAGCGATGATCAAAGTAGTGGCTATGAGTTTTCATCTTATAAACATAAGAGATCATATTATAGTGGAAATAAGTGTCATTGTGATATTTTTCAACAGGGTAACAGCTGTAATATATGTCATTATGATGGAAGTTACCTTAGGACTATGGTATATTACAGTGCTATCAGTGTGGTTAGATAGCCCACAAATAGCCTCAATGTATATAAACCAGTTTGGATTTTCATTTTTTGGTTGATTAATCCACAAAATATTTTGGGGGAATTAAGTAGATAATTAGTGGATGTGGGAAATACTAGGAACCAGGGTCTGGGAATGACTCAACTACTCTCCATCAGTCAGGTAGATGGAGTTTGACATGATGCTCGGGTCATGGAAGGGGAAATAGTCCCCCCATGCAATATCAACTTTAACAAGAATAGGGTATAAAAAATAGGTATCTTGTTGAATCCCAAGGAAGATGGGATGGTCAACTGCATTTTGAACAAACCAAATTCATTATTATGTATGCATGAACATCTACATTCATGTGTATTATTCTTCTATCATTTACCATCACCTGTACTTTTTGGATACATGTGAATAACATTAAATTTTATACTCTCATTCTGAAAATAGTTTCACATTGGATTTGAAAATATTGGATGGTTTTTTTCCATCAATGCACTATTAGGAGTTAAGTAGAGAATATAAAACATGAAAAGGTGTGTTCTCTATTGAGTGGTGGGTACCATATCTAGTTGGGACAACTTTATCTAGATGTATAGGTTTTTATTTAATTCTTAATATGGATTTTTTAGTTCTATACGAGGATCACATCGACTGTTTCAGAGTGGAAGTTTTGTTTTTCACCATAAGAGGTAATTATAGTCCCCAGGGTGAGTGGCATATTCAGGATGGTCATACATGACCAATTTATGGGCGATTGGAATGTGTCATGGCTCAAATAGACAATATAAAATTGGATTGTTGTGAAATATAATAGGACTCTTTTCCTTAAGTGGTGGACTATTTTTATATTATCATTGATGAATATTTACATGTCTTACCCCTTGAGGGAGAGATCGAGTTTAAAATTGAGTTGGAGTAGGGATCAATTCGTATTTCTTTACCAGCTTATATAATGGTACTAGTAACGAATAGAAAGTTGAAATTATAGTTAGAAGATCTAGAATCATGGTGTTTCATATGAACTATTATATATCCTTAGGATAATCTTGTTTCTTTCATCATGAAGGCTTATGAGTATTCATGATTTTATTCAGATTATACAAGATTTAACTAGATGATGACCAAGAACCGGTATTGTATTCTATGCATCAATGATCTCGTTGACCAGCTGAGAGGTGTTAAGATCTTCTCCAAGATTTATTTGATATCATGATACCATCAGTTGAGGTTGAAACCAGTAGAAAAACATCATACTATTTTTATTTGAAGTTATTTCATGTATGTGTTTGTGGTGATTCCATTTAATTTGACTAATTCACTAGAGATATTTATTTACTTCATAAATAGGATCTCTCATCCCTTTTCTTGACTGGTGTGTGTTGGTTTTTGTCGATGAAATCTTTTTTTTCAATTAATCAGAAGATGACCATTGTAGAAAACATAATATTGTCTTATGTATATTTAGAGATAATTTTCAATATGCCAAGTAAACCAAATGTAGTTTTTGGAGTGATAATGTGCACTTTTTAGGCCATGTCATCTATCATTTTCGAGTGTCATTGGACCTAGAAAAATTTTATGCCATGGTATCATGGATGAAACCGAATAATGTGTTATATATTTAAGGATTTATCTTTTCTATATGTTATTATTATAACAAAATTCATGTCTTCTAATTCCTAGTAGCACCGATGTCTAGGCAGAACAAGAATATTGTGAATTTTCTTTTGTCACATTCTTGTGAGAATTATTTTTAAGTAATGAATGGAATACTAACATCATCACCTATCCTATCTTTACAAATTTCGGGTAGAGAATATTCCAGGTACTATGAAATGTTAAGAGTTGGATTCAGAGTAGCTCTGATCCTAGAGGATTGAGTGGTTTCCTATGAATCTAGAGAGCTGAGGTCGCATGAGAGGCACTATCCTACTCATGATATTGAGTTAGTAGTAGTGGTACAAGCCTTGAAAATATGGTGGTGTTATCTATTGGGAGATAGGTTTTTTGTATACATATACTGAAATATATTCATGTACATCTTTTCCCAGTGGGACCAAAAACTTTGGCAAGGGAGGTGGGTTGAGTATCTTCAGTCTTTCAACATCGATTTGTCTTATACACTAAGAGTGGGAAATATCATTTTCAATGCACAGATTTGAATGATGTAGGAAGAGGAACAATGAGAGTCATGTGAAGAGTTTAATATCATATCAATCTTTTTATACATGCATCTATATTTTTTTTAGTCTTAGTGATGAGTATATTTGACTTCGACATATGTTACAACTATTCTTTTGGACAATAATTTAGATAGATCTTATTTATGATATTGAGGGACTAGTTTTGAGAGACAAATTATCTGGTGGGTATATAACATCTAGATAGTCTCTGATAAGTGGAAATGATATTCTTTTCTTTTGAGGAGTATAAGTTCCTATAGGCTTGCATAAAGATAAGAAAAGAATGTTCCATTAATCCTGGTGGGTGGTACATCCCGATCTAAAAAAGATGATTATTATCTATACTGAAAGTACTTTTCATCAGGAATGAAGAATGATATAACATGATTTGTGGAATGATGTTTCACTTATTATGAGGGGAATGTTGAGCATCAGAGGCCAACATGGGATTTACAACCTTTTTCCATTCATGAGTTGAATTGGGATGATGTCACTGTGGATTTCATGATATAACTACACAAAAAAGAATATGAATGATGTTTTGTGGGTGATAATGGATCTAATAATGAAGTTTCACTCTGTATTACATATCATGGAGACCTTCATAGTTGATGATCTAGGAATTTTCTACATTCAAGAGGTAGTTATGATGCATGGTGTTTCAAGGAGTATCATATTAGATAGAGATCCTCCTTTCACATAATTTTTCTGGAAGGGTATCCAAAAGCCTCTAAGATCATAGGTTATTTTTGGTAATACCCATCATCCACAGATTGATGGTTAATCTATGCCGACAATTTAGGTTTTAGAGGATATGTTTCAATCATAAGTTTTTTATTTTAATGGTTCATGGGTGTAACATATAACACTCATAGATCATTAATATAATAAAAAAATCCACGAATATATAAAAATATAAGAAATTAGGACCTTTTATTGTAGTATTTCTCAGTTTAATTTTTTTTCCGGAGGTAGGTGAGTCCGGATTTTTGGGGAAAGTCTCATTGACGAGACATTTGATCAAGTGTCGTTGATCAGGAAGTAGTTGGTGACTACATAGATTAGTTATAAATCTTATGATTACCATCAAAGACTACCTCTTGAGTTCTATTTTGGTAATCGTGCTTTCCTTTGGGTGTCTCATAGGTTGGTAAAACACCATATTCAGAAATAAGGAAAGATTGTGCCCATGTTTTTCAGGCTCTATGAGATTGTAGAAAAGGTATGTCTGGTGGAATGTTGTTTATCCCTTCCATAGATATACATTGGCATGAATGTTGTTCTACATGTGTTTCAAATTCAAATATATTAACCACATACTTCTTATATTATAGATATAGTATACATTGAGATTAGTTCTAATGAATCCTTTAAGAAGCATCCGATAGAGATCGTGAAAATAGTCTGAAGCATCATTTGTGTAGGGTGATACCTAGGGTTCAGGTGAAGTGGTATCGAGGATGTTTTCAGGGTGAGATATGGTACATGTATTCTAATAGGTGAGTGTAGTGGACCAACATTTTATCCAAGTACCAACAACGATTCTCACAGAATTTTGGGGACAAGATGTTATATGGTGGGGAGGCTATAAGATCCTTTCTTTTCTAGGTACATCCCACATTAGTCTTTTCATTTTAATCTTAGTTTCTGAGTAATATTTGAGATCCTTTATTGTGTAAAACGACTTAATATTCAGGTATTTTTGTATTAATTAGTAGCGTTCTGGTATAAATGGGTTGAGCGTAACAATGTGTTCTTAAATTGTTGAGAATCATTAAATGGGGTTCGTGTTGTTTTATAAGGAATGTGGGAATAAAAAACATCTTAATAACATTCACATGTCATTTAAATGTATTACACAACATGTAATGATTGGGTTATTTTAAATAACAAATTCAACAATCATGATTTTCATCATATCTCACTAAAAACAATTACATGACATGTAACTATATTATTGAAGGTGTAATTACATGAACTATTATATTAATGTATGTTGTGTGGTTGAATTTTGTTACATCTCACAAGAAGATTCATCCTCTTGATCTTAGGGAACCTTCTAAAACTTTTTGGAGTGTTTCTATTGTTTTCAAACATCCTGATCATGCTTCTGATCCCTATTTTGTCCTTTGGGTTAGGATTTCCCTTATCTACATTATTTCTCTAGACATTGCAGTGTATCTAACTGACTGTGTCTATTTTTGGTATTAATCTTGATCAATTTTGACCAAGAATCCTTACTGCTATTATCCACACATTCTACCTCAATGTTTTTTTTCTTTGGAAGTTTTTTTAATGGATAGTTAGTGGTTGGTGGTCTGAACCTTAACACTATGGTTTGATAATTGTCATGTTTTCTAAAAATTTCAATTACACCAACACATAAATTAGTAAGAAGATTTAATGAATTATGATGATTAGTCATTCGAGACCATTTAGATCCAATTGGTTATTGAACAAATTTTTTACCACCATTTGGGTCAAAAAAACCCTTGAATATAAATGAATAAGTTAAAGAATTAACATTTTTTTAGGATGAAATGGATTGTTGAGGATTCCATGATACATATTCACAATGGTTTTTCATGTTTATTGGGATTCAAGTAATTTTATTGTCTCTAAACAATTGATATATGAAATGTATAATTAAATGTCAAATTTTAATTTTTAAAATTAAAAATTGACTCATATGATGTTATATTGTGATATCCTAATTGTTATGAATTGTGTTTTGATTAAATGTTTTAATGTCTATATAAGATTTTTTCCTAGCGAAACATGATGAAATTATTATATAATAGTATATGTATAGATGACATGATTAAATGCTAATATAGATATCTATGACCAGTGACACAAGCTAAAATGACTATTTAGATGGATTGACCTAGTTGATAATAAAAAAATTCTTATATAAAAGGATACACCAAATAAAAAAACCCAAAATTCTTTTATATTGGGATCAACCCTTATTAAATGATGAAATTATAATATATCATGTTTGGCCTAGATTTTCATGAATCGTACCTTGGTTAAGGGGTTTTGGTTGGCATGGATGTGAGACATGATCAAAGACAATCGAAAAACGTAATGAGGATAGTTTTGTTTTACAATGATTATATGGTTATGGTTGGCATGGAATTGTGACATTCTCAAAGATATACCAGCATGGTGCTGAAGCATTTTTATTTGTAAACAATTTTATTGTTTTATTAATTATTATTTTTTATTTTCATTATTTAATAAACTTATTATCAGATTGGTTCTATTTAGACATAGTGGTGTTTAAATAATGACTTATAGTCACACTATATATTGGACACAGTTTGGTACCATAGAACATTACATGGATTAAATATTGTATAGGGGGAAAGGACATTTTTTTGATTGTTTCTTTCTATATGGGATGGTGTTTGGAGAAGGGACCAACATGAAGAATTGGAATTTGGACTTTGGATTCATTATTTGAGTATGAAAATATTTTATTTTTATTATTTATATCATTAAATTTATTTACATTCCAACACATCATTACATTATTCCTTTATTATTTATTTAATTTTTCAATTGTCATTTTTTCGGTTTTTTTCTATATTATATTATTTCAGTTATTTCCACTCTTATATTTATATATATTGTTATTTTGATATATTACACTATGTTATAATGTCTAAATCCAGGTATCATAGTATCCCCACAATACATATCACACCACCACTTCTATTTAGTAGCCTCTAGCATATAGTGAGGCATGGTTATGGTCTTGTATCAAACAATTTCATTCCATGTGAGAGAGTTAAACACCTGGGGATGTTTCAGAATGGGTTGGACCAATCATTTAGGAGTATTGTACTATGGCTTCACTAGTTGAATGATGATGTACTAATACATATAAATGGAATCTCTATGTTTCAATCCTGAGGATGACAAATCTTCTTTGAGATCTTAACACATAATTACAGAACCATAATGTACTACTAATTGGGTGGGGTGAAACTCTATGAATGCCTCTCCACACAATATAGAGAAACCCACTTTTCATCCCTAGAAAAAAATGGTATGACCCCAATATCATAGAATCTATCCAATTATTTTTATTAGAGAATATAATCTCATAACATATATCACCATTTGTACCTCCCAAACCTATTGATTTCTTTTAGAAGAATCCTCCTTCTTTTATATTTTGGAATCTTCTCCCATTCCACAAAAATAACTTAAATAATGTTTATTCTCTCAAACCAACACTCCATCACATGATAATGAGATTTAACTATGAGTTCAACAACCCCCATATTTCCCCTTACATTAGTAAAAAAATTCTCCATGTTATAATCATACTGAACACCAACCATCACCATTTACTCTGTTGATCTGAGAGATGATATTCAATATAATAACTTATGATTCTATATATATTATAGGAGAACAAAACAAGATATTACTAGAGGCACAAACTTAGTGTAATAAATCATTTCCCCATGAGTTCCTTCATCTACCCCATTAAAGTTATGATCTTATATGGGGAAATATGGTAAGATAACAATGAAATTGGAATTGTCCTTGGGTGAAACAAAATTCCAAAATCAACCACTAAAGGATAAAAAAACCCTTGTATTTATTTTGGGAAGTTATTAATATAATTCTATACCATTTTTGGTAACCAATACTTTATATAATTTACGAATAAATTTTTTTTTAAATGTAACTAATGAGTATTCATATGAAATATTTTTAGGGTTATTGTTAACAATTTGTCATGAGGGCTCCCCCATCGAGAAAATTGAATATCAATAGTTGTACATGATGAACTGATACCCTATAATGATATAGTTATATCTATTCATGGAGTGTAGATACATTATATATGAAAATGATAACATAATATTTCCTCATCAATTCGTAGAATAGATCTCATTGAAATATATCACTTCTGAGTGTAAATTCTTGGATGATAGATATCAGTGAAAGGAATACTATCCTTAGAATTAGTCCCTTGACAAATATTTAGAGCTAAGTGCTCTGTATTAATATCTAATTTTTATCACGACCCATCTTGGAGGGGCCTATACCATGTCTGCCACAAGCCCACCTCCAATAGGCCTGGGGCTAGTGAATAGAACTAGGTAAGAATATCCAACAAATGGGATGAATTACCCTAAGTACTTGTACACAAGCACACATCACCATGCCCCAAATGAATAAATCTAAAAAGACTTTGTAAATAATTAATTCATACAACTAAGATTTCATAAAGAGTATAATAGTGAATGTAATCGAATGTAAACAAGGATAAAAACAATCCCACTACAAAGAGTATCTATAAAAAAGTAATACATGTATGGAAAATATACTGGAAGTACTGTCTGGTCCACAATAACACACATTGGTATGTCCGACCTCTCTATGAAACACCCAGTTTTATCTTCCTAGGACTCCATCAAAAGGTCTATGATCTGCAAAAAACACAATATGTGTGGGCAAAACCCATGCTGGGGTGAGTATAACAATACCTAGTAGGAAACCCCCAAATCAAAAATGAAAATATACGACATTTAAAATAACATAAAAAATTCAAGGGAATTCGAAAAAGGAAAACTATAAATGAATACAACAAATGAATTCCACGAAGGATAACCATGAAGGAATACCATGAAGGGCGACCATGAAGGATCACTATGAAGAAAAACCATGAAGGAAAACCACAAAGGAAAACCATGAAGTAACATCACTAAGGAACACCATGAAGAAAACCTATTAAGGAATACCACAATGGAACACCATGATAGAAGATAATGATGGAGCACCATGAAGGAATTCCATGGTCGATGTCTTTGATGGAACACTATGAGGTAATATCACAAAGGAATGTATAGCTACCTCACATAGGTCTAAGTCAGTAGTATGATTAACTTGATTATCAATCATGTTCCATAAGACGAATAGTCTCAATAAACACTAAGTCTTGATAAAACACCCAATCTTGATAAGACACATAGTCTCTATAAGACACTTAGTCTACATTGGACACATACTCTTGATAAGACACCCAGACTGAAGATGACACATAGTCTTGGTAAGACACAGAGTCTCAAGGCCACAACCATCCATAGGATTTTGCATACATAATTATTTGTCCAATAGAACCCACTCCTCAATCCATTAGGATATATGTACACTTCAAGGAAAACCCACTTTGGATATCTCAAAAGTACCCTCCTATGAAAATAGTCCCAACACTGCAAATGGACGATAAAAAGGATTAATGTTTTGAAAGATATGATCATTTGAGGATTTCATAAGGGGGTCCACTAGGACATGGACCAATTGTAGTGGTCTACCTCCATAGTTGACCATGATATAGTAGCTCAGTCGACTGTGGCATGGTCCGTACAACTGGTTCCAACCAGATTTGGGGTTCCGAGCCGCTCTTCTAGGTCGACTTGGAATACTGGGCCTAGACTGCTCTATCTTGGACTTACCCACGTCACTAGCTCAACGTGCTGGCCCTCTACATTGCTTCGCCTCCTCATCCCTGGTACCCATGTGCTCCACGAACACTACCCCTAGCTCTGTTCTGGAATCCACATCCCATGGCTTCACAATGGCCCTACAAGTCCATCCACAAAACTTTTCACTCCACATGTCGACCACTACATCCACTAACACTGATGCCTCTAGCCGCCAATAATACCACATCCATCAACCTCAACTCGCCGTTAACTGCCTCCACTACACACCACTACTACCTTTCATTACTGAACCCTTGCACTGGTGTCAACATATTGGTCCCTTCTATAAACCACCATACACCTCTTGTGCTCAGATTTCAAAACTGTTGAGGATATGAGATTCTCGGGTCTCGGTCATCATAGATCCAACCTCTGATGGCGATTCACCTCAGATATGGGGGTATGATTGTGCTCGGAACATCCTAGTAATTTCTAACCATGGCCATGATGGCCGAATGATGATGAATTCAAAGCACGGATTTAGAAAATCACACTATAAATGGTTTTACCATCATTAGCCTAGAGTTATTTGACGATAGTGAAGATTATGGAGTTTGGATTTGAAAACCATTATAAAACACATGATAACCCATGAAAAAAATCCCCACCAAAACATATGACCAATTTGTGGGAAAATCTATTCAAGGATTATCTCAGTTTCATTATATATTTCTAGAACAAGGAAAACAATCAATGAAACAACTTAACTACCTAGTGTTTGGATTGGTCATTGATGAGGAATTGTTGTGTGGTCATCATTGATGAGATCCTTAAACTCCATGGGTGCGATGATCCATGTTGTGATCTGTGATAGATCTTCATTAGTTCAATAAGATTGTACACATCTCTACAAAAATTCCTCGGTTATGATGTTCCCTAAATTCTTGAAAAATACATAAAGATGAGAAAACTGTCACAGTGTAAAAAATAATTTTAATTAAATTATATAACGATGATTAAGTCCTTTTCCAGTTTTCCATAGAAGACCCATGATGAATAAAGTTAATTCACTCCTAGGGTAAATCCATTACTCTAAACTCAATGATTACCTTATATTTATTATCTGGGATAACTTTTAAGAGTTATTCCACTTTTTAAGGAAAAATGCATGCAGATTCTATTAAAAGTATAACCTTTGTGAATAAATGTTTCTCACACACCAGGCCTCGAAATCGTAGTCTGTCTCAGTGCTTAGTCTTAGAATATCTCCAAGTAATTTATAAAAATAAAATCTAGAAAATTAATGTCATTAAATTCTCCCCATATTAGGAATTTATGTCCCTGAAAACCAAACCAAGGGCTACCAAAATAGATGAGGGTATTGAGGATGAATCTGAGCCTCTAGCTCTCATGTGCTCTCTTATAAATTTATGTGCCTCCACAAAATTTAAAATAATGGAATTGATCACCCATGAATAATCATCCCAACTTCGGCGACAATTTTTACATGAAATCCCATAACAGTACCTACAATACCTTAATGGTCTACTCAGTATGGCCATCCCTCTATGGGTCAAAATGTTGTTCTCAAGAGTAACAATGTCCAAAATGCCCCATGCAATACCTTCAACCATTGGGATGTAAATTTACCATAATAATATGAAATAATTATCAATGGGAAACCATGGATTTGATCTCTCTCATACTCATTGAGGCAACCATATCTCTCTAATGAACTCTACTTTTGAATATTTAGGAATGGGGCCAAAATGGTGAGTTGGTCAATGGTCACCCATATGGTTTCATTCCCCCGGGACGTACATGGTAAACCCATCATTAAGTCCATCGATATCCCAACCCACATCCATTCATGAACCATGATGGGTTGAGTCAAACATGCCAGAACTTGTAGTTCATCATTCACTTGCTGACAAGTAATGCATCAATAAACTATTTATTCAACTCCATTCTTCATCCTTGGCAACAAAATATTATGTTGGAGGTCATGTTACTTTTTTTCCACAATAGATGATCCAACAAAGGGGATTTATGATACTCCCTCAAAACATCCTCCCACAATTCCACTAGTACTACCGTGCTTCCCCTAAAAATAATGATGTTCTCCACTCATTTTGTATATCAATCAAGGGAATGAACTGTGGACATCTTAGCACATAGGGTGTCGCATTTTGTATCTCCAAGATATGCCTACTAGACTCACTATAAGAGTGAGGGGTGACAAACATCAACTTGAGATAAGTTTTTCTAACTCTATTCATAAAGTATATCTATAGTTAGAAAAACAACTTTGATGCCTCATTCAGTAACAGTGAACACTATTTTCTACTAAGATTGTCTTTTACCACATTCCAAATATCAGGATTATAAAAAATTTAAATTTCATAGTCCTGGAGGCACTCAAGACATTTCCTTTATATCATCTTGAGATCTTATGGTTGGAATATTAACTTGGTACTCTTATTGTCTAAGTAAACGACAAATCATTCCCTCATCAGGTAGTGTCACCACATTTTCAATGTGATGAATACATCAACAAACTCAAGATCCTGAGTCACTTAGTTGTTCTCATATAGTCTCAACTAGCATGAACCATAGGCAATCACTGCTTGCCTAAACAATATAAAAAACCAATCCAAGTTCCTGATCCATCACAAAACACTGCATACTTGGAACCCTCCTCTAGAAACCATTATATGGGAGATCTCCTCATTCTCTACATCATATCTTCAAAAAAGATGGAACTTTTACATCCATACAAAGGTTTTTTTCTTTCATATAAAATCGTTCAAGGATTTTACTACTCGAGAGAAGTTGGGTAGAAACCCCCGATAGTACCCCACCAATCCAAGGAGAATCATTACCTTGGTAACACTCTTGGGTGGCTCCTAAATAAGAGTCCCCTTAGCCTTTGCTAAACCCACTACAACTCTTCCTCCAATGCATGAAACCAAGGAATCATAACATCCACTGTATTGATGGTTAGTATTTCCAATTGATGATTAATTATCTTCACTCTACTATTCATGATACAATCTTGTGCTTATTCGGTTTCCTTTTCACTGGGAAAATAATTCCTAGTTCCATCTCTATGGACACACAACACTATTCACCTAAAAAGTTAATTTAATCATGAATGAAAGATATCTAGTCCATACCATAAATGAAATGTAAGGCCTTCATTCAACTACCAAGATATCACAATAGAAACTCTCACCTATAATAGTCAGGCCGCACTTTTGGCACCAATGCGTGATAATTGGGTCTCCTACAGCAGGAGTATCTAAGCGTGGGGGTCATGTCAATGGTTCAAACATAAATATCCAAGTGATGAACAAGATTCATTGTAAGAATAGTATTATTTTAACCTGTGTATATCAATACAAAATCTAATGTAGAATATTCACACATTGTATATCAAATTATTCTTAGAGCCACTGGGTCATATTCCTTGACCACATATAGATTTCCCCACCCTTATCCTCTCGCTCCTTGATACTAGTTTGGAACACATCTGGGAAGTGGTTCAAACATGTCAAAATGTATAGCACCTACTACTACTCTCCCACCTCCTCTGCCATGTTTTCCAAACGATATAGCCGATTTCTCTTATTTACCCATAGCGGACTACCACTGACTGTATATACCGAGTCACGAAACACTGAACCACAAAGTGTATATCTATAACACATGCATAATTAGGAATGAGCATTGGGATAATGAAGCCTTATATTTCTCTATGTAGACTTCGGTCGAAGGTCCGAGCCCCAAACCACTGGTCATGTATCATATCCATCGAGTACCTAAAAAGGTTTTATTCCTTGATGAATACTCATACACAGACATTTCATATTTCTAGATTTGTAGGAGCTCTTGGTTATACCAATCCTCTAACTAATATGCTGATAACACCTCTTTGAAAAGTTTTTAAAACTCTATCCTTGGAGGAGTCACATAATTGTATGATCTTGTAACTAAACCCCACCATCTCCCACATATTCTATATGGAAGGTTCGCTTAGAAGACACTGTATGAAATGATGGTGTGCAGAATAGATGGAAAACATGGATCAAACCCTCAATCCAGTCCTCATACACCTGTGTTTTAGGCCCACCTCGTAACCTGTGGGGTTTCTGCAACTTAAACTCGTGAAGTGCTCTTAGAACACTCTCCTCACCCACTGGTACTAAAGGTACCATGCACTGCTCAAAAGGTGGTTGTATGGTTGGTGCACCACCTGTAGGTGCTATCTATTATACAAATCCCTATACTAATGTCTCATCACTAGGTGAATCATCCTCATGATCACACAATGGAATCCTATATGGATGTCTACATAGAGACATACTAGAATAACATAAGGTATACCATGACCAATAGAGTATACTTGGTGAGATGACTACAGAAGTACATGAGAACACGCCCAAATCCTATATGATACATATACCATTTCTTCTAGCTACTAGTGTTTCCGCGTAACAAGGGAAAGGTTAGTGTATAGAGACCTCGTTTATGGATACGTTGGATGCCACACCCACACTAGAATCAACATCCTGAAATACAAAATTGAAACACATAACACTGTTTCCCCAAACCAATCTCATAGACAACTGGTCCCATTGTAGAACCAACCTCCTTAGATACTACACTATCACAACCCTTCATGAAGGGGCCCATACTGTGACTTTCCCATTTCCACCTCAAAAAGACTAGTTGCTGGAGACTAGTACTGAGTAGGAATATCCCAAAATGGGAGGCATTATCCTTGGTACATACACAAATGCACACATTTTCATGCCCCAAATAATGAAATGTAAAAACAATAAAAATATTCATGCATACATCTAAGATCCTACGCAGAGTGAAACAATGAAAGTATTGGAATGTAAATAAGGCCAAGAAACATCCACTACAAAGAGTCTGTATCTATAAGTCTAACATGTAAGGAAATAGTTCTACAAATAATATCTAATCCATAGGAAAACCTTAGTCTGTTTAGCCTTTCAATGCACCACCAAGTCCTGGTCCACCTATGACTCCATCAAAATGCCAGTCTTCTGTACAAGACATGACACGTGTAGGAAAACCCAATACATGGGTGTGTATAACAATACCCAGTATAAAACCCCAAACCACAATGGAAAATATATTATATAGAAAATACCATAAATGAAATCACAATGTAATACCACAAAAGAATACTATGAAATAATAAAAATAATGAATACCATAAAGGAAGAAAACAAAGGAATACCATGAAGGAAGACTATTAAGAAACAAAATGAAGGACCACCATAAAAAACACCATGAAATAATACGACAACGGAACACCATGATGGAACCCCATGTGGAGCACAATGAAGGACGACCCCAAAGGAACACCATGAAGGAACTCCATGATAGAATACTATAAAGGAAGATCACGAATGAACACCATGAACGAAACCCACAAAGGAACACTATGAAATAAGAACATAGAGGAACACCATGAAGAAACACCATGAATGAACACCACAATGGAAGACCATGAAGGAACACCATGAAGGAAGACCATGAATTAACATCATGACAGAACACCATGAAGGAATACCAAAGAGGAACAACATGAAGGATCACCACAAAAGAACACCACGAAGAAAGAACACCAAGGGACATCATAAAGGAACACCATGAAGTAAAACCACCAAGTAATTCAATGAAGGAATACGATGAAGCAATAACACATCACACACACATTGGTAAAAGTCTATAGTACGAATAACATGATTATCAATCGCGTTTCATAAGATACAAAGTCTCGATAATACACCCAGTCCTGATAAGACCCGTAGTATCTATAATGAACTTATTCATGATAAGACACATAGCCTTGATATAACACCTAGTCATGATAAGACACATTGACTAAGTATGACATGTATTCTTAGGGTCATAACAAGAGACATGATTCCCATTACAACACATTCAATTTCAGAGAACCCACCCCTCATGTTATTAGGTCGTATGAAAAAAATCCATGAATACCAACTGAGGATATCTAAAAAATATATCTCACCATAATGGTACCAATTCTACAACAGTATTGTCAAATGGATGCACAAATTAAAATATTTTGTTGTTTGAATATTTTAAAAGGGGGTCCACTTGTCTGTTGGCCGACCGTTGAAGTCTAACTCCATGGCTGACCGAGGCCTCATCCACCCTCCCAAGCCCGACCCAATCTTGGAGTATGACCCGATCCTCTAGGTAAACCCGACCCCTTAAGCTCGGCCTGCACTATCTAGGCCCAACCATCAACCCAGGCCTGGCCCGCTGGCCCTCCGCACGGCAATGCCTCCCCATCCCCACCTACCACATGCTCTACGACTGCCACCCACGGCTCTACTCAAATCACTTATTCCCATAGATTCCAATAATCCTTGACACTAAATCCACATGGATCCTCCACTCTTCACATCAATAACCTGTTCCGGCCTCCAATACCCCCACATCCGTCCACAACTAGCCGCTGCTCATTGTCGTACCACTATAGCCTCGCCTCACCAGACAGACGTACTGGAACCACATGGGTGGTATCTTCCATGTACCACTCGGCCACCATTGGTTCCCAAATTTCTAAACGGTTATTTCTCCAGGATTCTCAAGAATTCATCATCACAGATTAGGCCTCAGATGTTGATTTTCCTTGAATATGGGGGTTCGATCATGCTCAGAACCATCCAAAAATGTTGATTCATATCCACGAGGATCCAACGATGATCCATGTAAAGAAAAAAAAGAGAAAATAAAAATAAATAAGGAAATAACATCACTATCTATGATTCCTTTTCCAACAAATATGATTGGGGAGATTGGGTTAGAAAACCAAGACAAAACCATCGATAACCCCCAAAAAAATTATTCTAGATACATACAACCATTCTTCAGGATAATATATTAACTGATTATCTAGTTGTTGTCGTTGAATTCATGAATGGTGAAAAGAAAAAATAAAATAACCCTCCTACATGATGTTTTGATTGGTCATTGATGGGGAACTAGTGTCTTTCCATCATTGATGAGATCCTTCAACTCCATTGGCATGATGATCTATGATCCGATCTCCAATCCATCATTGTTCATTCGAGAGGATTCTCCACATACCCAAAGGAATTTTAGGGTTATGAAGTTTAATGAATTTCTAAAGAAGTTTTAATTAATAGATAATAGTTTCTACATAAAAGTTAATTTTAATTAAATTATTTAATGGTTATTAAGTCCTTTCAGGGTTTTCCACTAAAGACCTGTGATGGATATAGTTAAGTCACTTCTAGGGTAAAGACAACACTCTAAAATCAATGGATTCCTCATATATCTAATCCGAGAACCAGTTTATGTTTTATGCTAAATTTTTAGGAAAACACCTTTCATGTGATATTTAATATTTTAAAAAAAATCAATGAATTCTTCTGGTTCACTAAGGCTCAGAATACCACGCTGTATCAAATCCTGGTCGCATAATTTTCCAAAATAAATTCTAAAAACAAAATTAGGAAAATTCCGATTCATTACACATTAAGATATTTATATGTAAAATGAATACAATGGATCGTAATATTATTCATTCATACAAGTTACAATGTATATAAGAAAACATCACACGTTTAATAATATTAGGAACTAGATGATCAAGGAATTTATTTACCAATATCTTTCATTTAAAATATCACATAACATTATATGATGGAAAAAGTATTCTTGGGGGTTGTTTTAGTGATGGTATATAGTCTAAGTTTCTTTAACCCCAAATTAAACAAGTAATAGAAGGTCCACTAAAATAAATTTATTAGAGGGTCATTGTTTTCACCCTGTGGAGGCCCTTGGTCCCTATGTATTATTTTTTGGGTATGTCCATCTATTATACTGTGTATGATATCCTCTAATACCATCCTATTGGTATAATATCACTATAAATGTACCCTACATCTTAATTAAAAACATTTATGCCCTCCCATTTAGTGGGAAATTGCACAAGAACCCTCTGTGACATTCCCTGGAGTCTGAATACATGAATATGTATTCCACTAAGGATGAGATCTATATAGTTTTTTTCTACCAAAAAAGTATACATATATACTCTGGAAAGAATCTTATTTTTTTAGTTTTAGGTTACTACTATGTGAAAAAATCTCAATCTTAGAATCATAACCTGGAACCCTAGGATTGGAGGGTATGTACACGGTTATAATCTAGAATTGAATATTCCAATATTGAAAAAGCTCAAATATAAAATCCCAATGATATATATCCCATATAATATGTAGAGAGTGCCTCATTAGTTTTGGGATTACAGAATAATTCAAGGATATATTAAAGACACCCGAAAAAATTTAAATTGTCACATAAAAATATATCATCCACAATGTCTCCAAAATGTACTCCTCTTTTAATATAAGATCAAACACAATCAATGGGAAAGTATCCTCATAATGATTTTTTCTAATTAAATTCCTCTTAAAAAATATTATTCTATGAATATGATTCTTATTAATAAGTAAAATAAAGTAAATAGGTATCAATAGTATATGAAAAATAATATAAGTTAACAAAAATGAATCCTCACTTGACTAAGGATTAGGGTCCCCATGGAACCTTGGAGGCATCTTTCTCTGAAAGTCTTTTTTTAAGAAGAAACTATATTTCTATACAGTTTATTTCAATAAAAAATACATAAATATTCACATAATATCATCTAAATGGATCATGGGGACCATTATATTTGTTTTATTGGTCACATATTACAATAAATGGGACATGTATATAAAAATATTATTTAAAAACTCCATATACTATCCTTAAATTGTATTGATCTTCTAAAACAACATGGGTTAATCTTTGGAAATACATAAGAGAAGGATGAACTATAAATCATTGTAAGTGAATAATTAAATCATAGAATAAATAAAATCATCACATGGGAATAATGAGGAAAAATAATGATGATATTGAAATCTGAGAATTCTAATCACGAACAACATAACATGGTATATCATGATAACATCAAGGAATAAATTTTTTTTAAAACAACATAACATGTGAAATCATATCAATATGTCAAGGATAATTTCTAAGAAAACATGAAATATTTTTATTATGATGACTATACATGTACCATAAATAATATCTCATGAGTTAAAAGCATCACATAATGCATTAAAGGGATGTGTATTTTCAGGCATAGTCATCACATTCATATCATGTATATATATTTTTTCTATATAGTTTATAAAACATAAGATCATATTTCCTCACATTTAATACCATTATTATGGATTATAGGTTACATAAATGTAAATTCACCTAAAATGTGGAGTACATACACGTAGTTTAATTCCCTTGTGTAGAAATGGGGTTAGGTATTCAGAACAAAAATGTTTCTCTAGGAAAATCATGAGATAATTTTTTCATTATAATGATTGTACATAAAAGTTCATTGAAGGTATTAACGAGAGTAAAAGGTTTTCCCTAATTATATGGGAATAATATATATATATATATATGGGTGTGTAAAAACATATTCTATCATGAAAATCTATAAATCAAAAGGAATAATTTAAAGAATGTACATAAATATATATGAGGAGGAATAGAATCCCAAATCATGAGGGGTTAGATCAAATATATTGGGGGATCTTTTTAATATCATGGAAACATTTTTTGATGGATTTATAGATGGGTAGGGGAAGGAACTTCATACACACTCAGTTTTGAATTGAATTGAATGAGAGTTTGGGTGGGCATTTATAACAAAAGATAGGGGAATTCTTTATTAATTTCCAATCATCAGTTTGGTAATATAGTTGATTAAATTATAAAAACCAAAAATATTTTCATTGTGTCCAACAAGGAGGAGGGGTTTTTAATATTATATTTGGAATTGAACTGAACTCCTTAAACTAATGTGTTTAATTATGTTGATGTGAGTCAAGTTCATAAATAATTGTTTTTAAAACCACAAAATATAATATAGGATTTGGAGGATTCATTAGAGTTTTCAAAACTAATTCAAATAAATTAAATATTATCTTATTTTAATCAGGGAATATAGTATTATCCATTGATGACATTTGTTATATTTTTTATATAAATTTATGGATTCTATTATCTCATAATGATTTCTGTATTTAATTTTTACACAAAAAATCAGCTTTCTACTAAAATTATAAAAAGTCAAATGTCTAATTTCAACATTCTATAATAAAAAATAATATATTTATTATGATAAAAATCAATCAATTCAATAATTAAAATTTTAAATTAAAATACCTATTTAATAGAAAATACTATATTTTATGACAAAATCATCTTTTTGATCCTTATAAAAATTCGATTGGAGTTGATTAAATTAAATTTTAATTTATATTTAAAAAAAATATTTAATAATAATATTTCATAAAAACCAATTTTATTTACAAAATTCCAGAAATGATCAAAATGTGCAATTTGATAGATATTATATATTTTAGAGAAATACTAGTTTAATTTTTTCATGTCAAAATATTATTTTTATCTAACTAATTGTATAATATTATATATATATATATTATATTATATTATATAACAATGGAAAAAAATAAATATATTCATTATTTTATTTACAAATAAAATATAAACATTCATTGTTCCAGCGTCTATATATATAAACACTTATTACACCAGTATAAACACCACGATTATGGTGGGCTATAGTGGTACATTGTTGGAGTTTTTTGATAAAAATGGTTTGGAATGTGATGTTGATACGAGTGAAAGTTTTTGAAAAATAGGGTTTCTTAAGTTTTAATTGTTGAATCTTATCTCAAACTTAGTCAAGGGAAGGGCCTAGTGATGTCATCTCCCTTAGTTTCTCTGGTAAATAGGATTCATAGGGTATGATAAATGAAGTCATTGTTATCACTTCCTACTTATGAGTTAATTACATATTATTGTAACGGTTAATAAATAAATATATTAATGGTCACTATATAAGGGTTATAATATCAATATTCTTCATTTCTAATTGTATTTTAATTATGATAGTGTAATTATGGATAAATTTTATATGTGTCACATTTTTACAAAGGAAATATAGTGTGTGCATTTTTTTAAATATAATAATTAATAATGAATTTATCAAATAAAGTTGGAATTCCATTTCTAAAAATTTAGTTATTATATTTTCCACCCTTTGCAAAATTTTATAATAAATTAAATTTTGTACCCTAAAATAGACGAGGGTAATATTCTTTCATTGGGATAAGAAGATCCCATTTGACCTCCTTGAACATTTTGTTCCACCATAGTAATTTGACCAGATAATTTCTATTATTTCATAAAACATCATCTATATGATCTAAGATCATCATTACATACTACTTTTATAAAATAAAATTATCTAGAGGTACAAAATTTTGATTAAATACTTGTGTGTGGTATGGTATACACTTATATATATGGGAACATGGATCACAACATGTACTTCAGAGAGGTTAGGTGGGAGTTCTAGACGATATGACACATCACTAATATGATCATGGCTCTCAAATGGGATTTTTTACCTATGAATGTGATTTCCATTCTTCCTAAACCTTATGAATTTCTTTCATATTGATATATAATGGACAGCTTTATCTCCAACCTCAAACTCAAGGTGATGTAGACGGTCAAATTCCAAGATTTAATTATACTTTTCATAGATTATATATAATGGTGAAAGGGTTTAAAACACATCTATTATATTTTCAATGATATTAGGTTATATCAAATATTTATCTCTAGATTCATCCTAGTACGTAGGAGTCAGATACCTCTTTTAATACATAGTATCAGTAGAAACTATTTGAATGCGAGAATATAAACTTTTTTTATATTAAAATTAAACCAGGGGAATGAGTTTATCCCAATATCCAATGAAATAAACTAAATATAATATATATATATATATATATTCTATAGAGTATGGGTTTGTTTACATATCATTATTTATAGTATGCTTAACAATATGATATCTTAATTATCACAAACCAAGATTCTTTTAGTACCAATGATTCAAATGTTTTATGAGATAATATTATATTGTAAGGCTATTTTATGATAATTATAAAATTTATTATGGGGATTGAATAGTATTATAGAGTCCTCACCATGACTTATTAAGATATGATTGGAGATACTACTGAATCGAGTCACCTCTAGCCTTATCACCACTAGTTTTTTCACTGTTGGAGGAGCTACCATGAATGGAGATACCCCCATAATGAGGCTGTTTTATCTTGGAATGTTGTAGCTATGGATTGTATAACTAGTCCAGGTTGTGTATTTGTTTTATTATTATTTTAATATTATTGGTATTAAGTAATTGAAATGTGGATGGGAGTAAGTCTCATCAAGAAACTAAACCTCTTTTTTATTCCACTTTGTCATTTTGTTATTGTGATTTATTTTAATGTTATATCCTATATTGTTTTTAAATATATAAAGAATCATTTTATTGGCAATTAATCAAAAATATTTTTTGTAGTTGATGTTTTCTATGAAAATTGATTTCAATAGTTAAGATATTTCAAAGAATTATTTTAACCCATACATTGTCTCTCTTTGAGGTATATTTTAAAATAACATATGTTATATCGATCTTCGATTTTAATTAATTTGACAGTTTTTTTGTTAGGGGTTTTTTATTTCTACTAAAATTTAACATAAATTTTTATTGGGAACTCAATTCACACTCCCACTTGAGTTAGTCCCTCTGACCTACATTTGCTATTAGAGGTTATTTTTAAAAATTAACCTTTTCAACGATTACTTATGTTTTTATTATAATGATCTCAAATTTATACAAATTATAAATTTTAGTTCGTTATGGATAGTAGACAAGAAGTATATTCTACAAACATACCTCTATATATTAATGGTACTAATTATTCTCAATGGAAAATAAAAATAAAAATTAATTTATAAAGTGTGGGTTTTTAAATTTAGACTATAATCAAAGAACAATATCAAATACCGCAAACTTTTTGCTTTAATTTGATAGATTCTATAAATGATACTTTCATTAATAATTGTAATGCTATGAATTCTTTTTTCAGTGACAAGGGTTATGATTTATTTAATAAAATATCTACTAGAAAATATGTTTTTGAAATATGTGACAAATTATCTACTTCACATGAACATACATGAAATGTCATGGAAATGAAATTAAATACATAAAAAATCGAGTATAATAACTCTCAAATTAAATCTGAGGAACCTATTTATTATATCTATCATAGGTTCAATGAAATAGTAAATACCATTCACTGATAAGGAAATGAGGTTACCGAAAAAGATCATGTGATGATGTCATGACCTCTCCCCTATGGCCTGTGTCGTGTCTACCCCAAGCCCACCATCCATAGGTTAGGGGTTAGTGACTATCACTGGAATGAGATATCCCTAACATGGGAAGGCACTTCCTAAAACCATGTACACATACAGACAGGGTACAAAACACACAAGTAAAACACAATGGAAGAAAAAAGGTGCAACGAAAACTAAATACCACCACAAAGTGTAAAAGTACATACTGATGTAAAGGGGGCCAAAATTGAAGCCCAAATGAAAATGGAAATACAAAAAAAAAGGAAAAAATAGCTCTTGAGGTCATCCTCCAAGGATCCCACCTGAAGTGTAGGTACAACTCGTCACTGCGACTCTCCACGTCAACCAGTCACCTCCGTACACCGTCAAGTCCTACCTCCTTGAGACTCAGTCACAGATTCCTGTCATCTTCACAGGACACAACCTAATAAAGGTTAAACCCACACAGGATTGAGTATAAAAATACTCTATAGGCACCCTAATACCTCTAAAGGTCTCTCCGAATTCCACAAATGAAGACCACAAAGAATGATCTCAATCACAAAGCCCAAAGAAAATGATAGATCACACCAGGTGTATAACTTAGAGATCAGGAATAAAGATGATTAGTCTTATGCTATATCATTTTATTCCATTAGAAAGATGAAAAACTGATCCATGAAGTAGTTGTTAAATTGTCTATCCACACAGGGTCATATGTTGACGCTCCATGATGACCCACTCTAAGGCCGATCCACATCGGGCCCCACACTATGGATCCACACTAGGTTGCTAGAGTGGTGATCCACATAGGGTCTCTATGATGCTAATCTACACAGGGTCACTATGATGCTGATCCACACATGGTCGCTATGATGCTGATGTACATAGGGTAGGTAGGGTGCTGATCTACACAGGGTCTCTATGATGTTGTTCCATACATGGTCTCTATGATGCTGAGCCACATAGGGTCACTATGATGATGATCCCCATATGTTCTCTATGATGTTGATCCATAGAAGGTTTCTATGATGCAGATCCACACAGGGTCACAGTGATTCTAATCCACACAATGTAGCTCTTGAATTGACATTCAGCCACATGATTCCCCATACTCAATGCGCTTGAGTTCTGTATAATCAAATCCTCAAGATATCAGTCACATATCAAATCCCACAAAGCTCCACCAAAGAGTAAACCAAAGGACCGCCATGTTGTAAGGTCCCTAACGTAACATACGGCATGTCACTCGGGCGCCAAGTCTATGAGTCATATGTGTTTTACTACTGAGGGCCCAGTTGGATTCGGGTTTGATCCAACCCATCCATAATAATACATCCTCTAAAATTTATGTGTTGTATATCAAAAGACCTTCTTTTTCCAGGATTCTCGCACCATAGACGGTTCGTCAAATAGATGTATGATTTTTGAGATACGACCCTTTAAGAATATCTCGGTCAAAAAGCGTTCGGGTCTGGTCCGCCCCGCTACGACCTAGGGTTGACCCGACCCAGTTCGGGTCGACCCAACCAAGTCTGGGACCAACCATTCCCATCCCGAACTAGCTGGGGTGACCCAAGTGGGTTGGGAAATGGTGGGCTCGGCCCGCTAGGCCACGCACTGGCCCGACCTGCCTATGGGGCAAGAACCGTGCGGGGGGGGGGGGGGGGGTTCTCCTCCTCCCGAATAGACGAGGGTCCATTAAAATGGCAATGAAAGTGTCGTGTGGCACTGGCCCAGGATAGAAGGACAGTCGGGGTGCAAGTCCCTACCATCGTAGCTCGAAGCCGTGACCTCCCTCCGCGGTGAGTGCCCGTAAGACACCCTGCTACTAACGCGGTCGGGCAAGGGCGGGCCCCCCATGCTGCCCACCTCGACTCCTTCGGGCACCTCCATACTTTGTGGCTGGTGATAGATGGTCTCCTCCATCACCCAATGGTTCCAGTTCTCACCGTCACTGTGCCAATAGGGCTTCCACGGGCCACCTGGTGAGCTCTGTTGGTATGTTTTCCTTTCTAATTATGCCTATGGGCCTCCCGAGATTCTATTGTCATTTTGTGCCTCTCGAATTCAAGATTACATCAAGTTCAAATTTCTCCCATGAAGAACATGAGAAATACCAAAGCGGAAGAGGGTCCGAGCCTTTTCCAATTAGCTCACGCCCTCTGCATTATCAATTTAACAAGGGTGTGGAAAACTAAAAATCAAAAGTTAAATTAAAACCCAATTCAATAAATCCCACGTTATCCCCCCGTAGTTTCATAATAATCCCATATTAGCACATTTTTGGTTAATCTGTGTTCTTCTTGTTTTTCATGAATGATAGATTGAAACAAATTAACTTGATTTTAAACAAATACCCCTACCTTGAGCTTGATAGAAGCTGCTGCGGATGAGGAAGTATTGTCCACATCTGAGGGTGTTGCGGAAGAAGGAGAAGGTTCACGTCCTTTGGCGCTCATCATTGAATCCTCACACGGTTATCAAATCCTCATTCTAGGTTGGTGGAAGACACCACGACCCTTTGTCAGAGGCTTCTCTCTTGAGTGTCAAAAACCCATGCCCGAGCATTTTTTAAATAGACATGGGGAACCAACCATGTTGCACACTAGTAATTCAGTTTGTTAATGAACCACACTTAGTGTTCCAATAAAACAACCATTTCAAGGTTACAAATTCCAAGGGTCATGTCATTGAATGACCTATTAACTCTGTGGTCCTCCCACGTTACTCAACAATTAAAAATAAAGATAAAATAACTCAAGGAGTTATTTTATTTGTAAAGTCCAAAATATAAACGTTTTCGTCTGATGATTGTCTATCATAATAAATCATTGTCGAAGATAATTTGAGTGCTACAAATTCAATGGTTCCTGTCAACTTTTAATATGAACATTAGTTCAAAAGATAGAAATCATCACTCCCACATTTACTGAATGTACGTTAAAAAGGTTCAAAAACTGTTAATAGTCACCCTCAACCCTTTCCAGTTGAGGTTAGGCTCTGCATAAGGGGAACATCCCCCAAGATATCAACAATTCTCTCGTATTTCCAATCTGATTTACCATTTAAGAGTTAATACAATTTAAAATAAAATAATTGTTACATAATTATTCTATTTACTGCCAAAATATAACATTCATTGTTAGCCTATGCTGGCCAATGATAGGATTTGTCTACGGAAATCACACCCTTATGAGTTATATGGTGGTCTTAGATCATTAATCTGAGTCTCCATTCATGAGTTATCAATATTTGAAGAATAAAATAATGTTATTTAAGACTTTTATTTACAGTTAAGCCATTTTTATGTTTTCTCACTGGAGGCCTACATCGACTAAACATAAGTCGTTCCTAGGATAAACCCACCATCCTGAATGCAATGGTGCCATCAGAATTCTTATTTGGGTACATGTTCAATATTAATTCCAAATTGTTAGTAAAAACATCCATTCATGCTATTTAAAGATTAACATTTTCAATGGATCATACTGAGCCCTCCAGGCCTCAAAATCACATGTCGTCAATTTTCAAAGTCTGGTAATAATTTCATATAAAAAAATTGACAGAATATTTTGGGAAATTGTATTCTCCACACCTTAGGGAATTAAATCCCCGAAAGAAAAAAAAGGAAAATCAAACAATTGAGTGTACTAGGCATGAATCTGAACCTCTTGATCCCATGTTGTCTCATAGTTGTTCCTATGCTCTTGTTGAACTCACACCAGAGTGATCACCCTTGCATGAAGGACTCACTCATGTCGATCCTCAATCTCCACTTGGAGCTCTGTAAAAGGCCCCCCATCATCAATGTCTAAATCCCCCTAGTCAATAACATGTGATGGATCGCACACACATCTCCTCAACTGCGACACATGGATAGAATTATGCACCCAGGGAATCAATGGGGGAAGAGATAGGTGTTACTCAACCTCGCCAACTCTACTACGAATATCAAAAGTTCTGATGAACCTCAGAGATAACTTACTGCCCCAGCCAAATCTCTGCAATCCTCATTGGGGTGAGACCCATATGAAGACATGATCTCCCTCCTAGAACTCCATGGGACTATGTCTCCTACTATAATAATACTTATGCCTGCTCTGGGAAGTCTTCATGCGCTCTAGGATGATCTTCTTCTTCTTAGTGGCAGCCCATACCAAGTCCGGACCCATAAGTGATGACTCCCCTGGGACTATCCAGAAAAGAGGTGATATGCATGGTCACCCGTACAAGGCCTCAAACAGTTCCATGATTATGATGGAGTGTAATATATTGGTGTATGAAAAATTAACCATGGGTTGGTGGTAATTCTAACTGTGGCCAAAATCGTGGACACAAACACGAAGCATGTCCTCGAGTGTTTGTATGGTATGCTCCATATAACATTCTATTTGAGGATCGAAGGTGGTGATCATGCATAGTTGAGTCTTGAATGCCTCATGTAATCCCTTCCATATCCGATAGGTAAAACGAGCATCAAGACATGAGATGATCATTGATGGAAACTCATGAATCCATACAATCACTTATACGTAGAGGCTTCCCAAGACCTTTATTGATCCCTTCTCTTAGATGGGTAGGAATCGGTCCATCATGGTGATTTATTCAACGATCAACCAGAAGGAATCGAGGACCTTGGACACATGTGGTATCCCTATCAATAATTCCATGGTGATACCATCCCACTTCCATTCTGTTACCTCAAGTGGATATGTTAAGCCTTCTAAAACCTGATGCTTCACATTCACTTGCTGACAAGAATGGAATCTTGAAAAGAACATTTCCACTTCTTTCTTTGTTCCTGGACACCAATAATGAAGCCATATATCCTGGTACTTCTTCTCCACACCAAGATATACTGCCAAAGGGGATGTGTGGAACTCCATCAACACCTCTTCTTGTAGCATCATTGGTACCGTGGTGCATCCTCTAAAGAGGGAGACATACTCCCCACCATGAGAAAAAACATCAAGATCATGTCCAGAGGATATATTAGCACATCAGGCCTCACAGTCCATGTCCCCAAGATGTTCCTCCCAAACATGCTGAAGGAGTGGGGGAGTGACAGTAATAGACAAGATGTAAGCTACTACATCACTATCCACGAAGGATATCTACAACGTGGATTGATTTTATATCGTCTCACTAAAAAACTGTAGACCAAAAAACTTGCTGAGTACGTCTCCCACCATGTCCCTCTTCCCCAGAGTATAGACTATCTCGAGGTCATAGTTTTGGTGGAACTCTAGCCATCACCATTTTCTCAGCAACTGAAAATCCTATAGGCACCTTTACAATCATGTGAAAGGCACCCCCTTTTAATTTATTGACGTTCCCATTGATCCTTTGGTATTAGGTACTCATTATCCACGACCTATTGGTTAAAGTGTTGGTAATCCATTCATAACCTCAAGCACTATGTATTTCCCTGAAATTCTTATGTAAGCCACCCGACTATACTCACAGCTATCGGAGCTCTGTGGGAACCATCCAATATGTAGTTGTAGATAACGGTTCTATCGTTGGGTACAAGATAATGAATAATTACCTCTCCCTATGAGTAGTTCGTCCTTATAAAATAATTATAAAGGATGTTCCCACATTCTTCCACTAATTTTGGGAATTGAAAACAAAAAACTCTATATGCCACAAGGGTAGGGTTGGCCAAATAAAGAGTGATCGGCTCCACCCTACTATGCATGAGTTTATCATGTGCTTCCAGGGTTTCCTTTTTCTCTAATCATGTAAAACCTCATTCCAACATTGTAGATATACCACATCCTTTTTTCCTAAAAAAGTAAATCTGAGCATGAACTGTGGATGATCAGTCCATACCCAAACTAACTTCTTAAGTCCTTGATGCTGCCACCAAGAGGGTCCAACTGAAACTCTCACCTTAAGGGTCATATCACACCGTTGGAATACATGCAATTACTGAGTCTCCTTTCATAGCTATCTTTAGACATAAGGGAAAAGTCAACGGTTTAACCAGAAACTCTAGGTCTTGAACAAGATTTGTGACAAGAAGGAATGATTAGTACCTATATCTATTAATTATGGCAGCTAGTAGTATACATAGACCGTACGTTGAATCATTCATGGAGACCTTGGGTCACACTCCAAAACCGTATGCAGTAAGTCACTTCCCCTATCCTCTAGCTCATTGATCCTGATGGGGACCACATTTGGGTGGTGGTTGTAACATGTCGAAATGTATATCACCTCAAGATACTCTCTAAGATCCTCTTCCACATCTTCCACCCTATAGATTCATCATTCCCTATCAATTCCTCTTCCCAATAAATTTTACACAGCCAAGTCATTAAGACTTGGATTATTTTTCTTGTTTCCCACTGCTGACAGTCACTGTCTATATCTACTCATCCAATGAACATTCAACCACAAAGGTTCCCTAAAGCACCCTAAAATATGTTGGAATGAACATATGAATAGTGCTGGCTCGGATGTCCCTAAACACATCTCTCTCAGAGGTCCGAGCCATGACGCACCATTCTTATCACATTCATCGGTTACTTTGAATGGTCGGTACACCTTAATGAATATTATGGTACTGACATGTCATCCTTATGAAGATATAGATGTTCTCGAAAACAAAAACCCCGTAAATTTTTATGGAAAAAGACCCCATATCTTAGGAATTTTCTCATGCTCTGTCTATAGTGAAGTCACCTCATTGTAAGATACAGGTAATATAAACCCTTCTATCACCCTACTGAGCCACATTGAATTCTCACTTATAGGACCACCATTTGATTTAATAGTGCCCTGGATTGATGGAAACTCGATCAACACCCCAACGAAGTCTTTAGCAACACGTGAGTCAGGATCTCCTCCAAACCTGAGGGGTATTTTTCACTTAAACTCATGTAATGCACTGTTCCAATATGTGTACTCTACCAGTAGCACTGGTAGTAACTTCATACCAATGTGTAGTGGTGTCCAATGATACCATCTCACAAAATATTCCTTGTACTAAAGCATCATCACACTGTGGTCCATCCTCATGGTCACACATTGGAATCCAGGATATCTATCTGGATGGAGGTACCTTGAAATAGAATAAAAATGAACTAAAGTTAATAAGTTATAACTAGTGAGATGATTCCAAAGAGTTCAAAAGTAAAACATTTCTAAAATACATTCAATCAATGTTTTCGTGCAACGAGTCCGAAATTAGAATTCAAGGTCCTGGTGTATGGATACATTGGCTACACCACCAAAATGGGACTCCATAAACTAAAAACCTCACTCAAAACACTTAATACCATTTCTCCATTGGAAGGATCAATGTCCTAGTTATTCAGTTTAATCAACCACTTTGAAACCACTTGGTCACGACCAGTCCATCGGGGACCGTGCCATTACTACCCCAATCCCGCCTTCCATCATCCAGGGGTTGGAAACTAGCACTAAGAAGATATTTTCCCTAAAATGGGATGCAATTACCTCAAAACCTGTACACACATAGATAGGGTACACTACGCACATGTAAAACAAAACCATAGAAGAAAGGTGAGTGAAAACAAAAAACCACCATAGAGTGTAGAAGTATGTACTGATGTAAAGGGGGCCAGAATAAAAGACCCACTGAAAAAGGAAATACATCAAAAATGGGAAATATAGATCCTCAGGTCATCCTCCAAGGATCTTACCTGAACGGTTGGTAAAACTCGTCCCTGCGGCTCTCTACGTCAACTTATCACCTCCATATATCGTCATTTCATGGCTCCTTGAGACTCATTCAAAGACGCCGGTCATCTTCACCAGACACAACAAGGTCTAGGAGAAGCCCGTGTAGGGGTGAGTATAACAATACTTATTATTAACCCCGAGACCCCAAAGGTGTCTCAGAGTTCAAAAAAATAATAACTAAAAAACATGATCTCAATCACAAAGCATAAAGAAAAATATAGCTCACACTAGGTGTACAACTCAAAGATATGAAATAAAGATGATTAGTCTTAATATATATCATTTTATTCAATTAGGATGTTTTCCAACTGAACCACAAGAATGTTGTTCCATTGTGGATCCACACAAGGTCATATATTGATGATTCATGACATGCCTCTATATGGATGGTCCTCATTGGGTCGAGAACTGTTGATACTCATAGGGTAGTTAAGATGGTAATCCTCACAGGGTCTCTAGGATACTGATCCAAACATGGTAGCTATGATACTGATCCAGATAGGGTTTCTATGTTGCTGATCCACACTGTGTTGCTATGATTCCGATCCACAAAGGGTCTCTATGATGCTGGTCCATATAGGGTCACTAAGATGCTGATCCAAACAGGGTCTCTCTGATGATGATCCAAATAGGGTCTCTATGATGCTAATCCACATAGGGTCGCTATGATCCTAATCCACACAGGGGTGCTTTGATGCTGATCCACACAGGGTCACTCTACAATTGACAGTAATCCACATGATTCCCCATACCTAGTGCACTTGAGTTCCATAGAATCTTCTCCTCAATGTATTGACTGTGCATCAATTTCCACAAATCTCCAAAATGGAGTTATGAAATAGACTGCCAGGTTATAATTGCCCAAAGAGACTGATGACACATCAATAAAATTCTCGGTTTGTGAGTTATAAGCATTTCTGTACCGACAACTCGGTTGGATTTGGGTTCGATCCATCTTGGCCACACTCCAACATTTTCTAAAACTCAGGTGTAGTATCTCTGAAGGACATTTTTGTTCCAAGGATTATATCACCACAAGAGGTCTTTTAAACAAGCATATGCTTTGTGAGATGTGGCCTTTTAAGCATATCTGGGCTAAAAAGGGTCTGGGTCTGGTCCCACTTGGTCCCACCGACCTGACCTGCCTCATCTTGGTCCATCCCGACCCTGTTTTCATCGACCTAAACGAGTCCTGATTTGTCCCAGCCTTGCCTGAACTAGTTAGTCCAGCACTCCTACTGGGCGCAACCCGTGTGGGGGTTTCTCCCCATCCCAAATGGAAATGGTTCTGTTCAAATTTCAACGGTAGCTCCACGTGGAACTACCCTTATAAGCTGGACCCATGGGCCATGGGTCCCCTCCACCATGGCTCGAAGTTGTGCCCTCCCTTCATGGCACATGTCGGCAAGTTGTCCTACTACCAACGTGGTCGGCTAATGGTCTCCCACCACAGTGCCTTCAGGCGCCACCATCCTCCACCGAGTGAGTACCAGTGATCTTTTTTCCCTTCTGATTACACCTACAGGCCTACCAGGATATTGTTATTGTTATGTGCCTCCGAGATTAAATATTCCATCATTTTGAAATTTATCTCATAAAGAACGCGGCAAATCAGATAGCAGGTGACGGTGTGGGACATGTTCGGTTGACCCACACCCCCTGTGTTTGCTATTTAACAAGGGTGTGGTTATCAAATAATAAAAAAATAAATTAAAACCCCTTTCAATAAATCTTGCAATATCGACCCATAAATTCATAATAATCACTGATTAACTCATTTTTGGAAAACTCGGTTCATCGTGTTTTTAAAGAAGGATTGATTGAAAAAAATTCACTAGAATTTAAACAAAAACCCCAACTTTGAGCTCGATAGAATGTTTTGTGGACGATGATGGATTGTCCATGTTCGATGGTGTTGCTAACAACATAGAAGGCTCATGTCCATTAGATCTCTTCATCGAATCCTCTGACGGTCACCGAAGACTTGTTCTAGTTTGGTGGAAGATGTTGTGGCACTTCATCAAAGGATTATCTCTTGTGTTCCAAGAACCCATGCCCGAGCTTTGTTTAAATATATGGGAGGAACCAACCACGTTTCATTACATTAACGTGGTTCATTAATGAACCACATTTAGAGTTCCATTAAAACAAACAATGTCAAGGTTACACAACCCAAGGATCAAGTCATTGAATGACCTATTAACTCAGTGGTCCTGCCTTGTCACTCAACGGTTACAAAAAGAGATAAAATAACTCATGGAGTTATTTTATAATTTTTATGTAATGTCCAAAAAATTAACCTTTTCATCTGACACTTTTCAGTCAAAGTTAAGATTCTTCTAAAAGAATCACAACACAACTAATTCAATTGTTCCCTCATATTTTTATTCTAAGCACTGGTTCGAAAGATATAAATCACCACTTGCGTGTTTACTAAACGTATCTTAAAAAATGTTAAAAAATTATTATCAATCACCCTCAATCCGCACAGGTCATCTTTAGGATCTTCTTAAGGGGAACAGTCCCTCATGATCTCAATAGTATTCTTGGATTTCAAATACGAGCTACCGTTTAGGAGTAATAAAATTAGAAAATAAAATAATTTCTACTTAATTATTGTATTTACAACCAAATAGTAACATCCAATGTTTTACCACATTGGAAAATGTTAGGATTGGTATAAGGAAATCATACCATCACAAGATCAGCGGAGGTCTCAAATTTTTAATCTGAATCTCTGTTGTTGAGTTATAAGCATTTAAAAATTAAAATAATTTTATTTATTGTTAGGCCATTTCCAGGTTTTCTCACCAGTGGCCTGTGCTGACTAAAAATAATTCATACGTAGGTTAAACCCGCTATTTTAAACACAATGGTGCCCTCATATTTCTGATCCAGGAACCTTTTTAATATTTATTCCACTTTTTCATGGAAACCACTCACACATGCTATTTAAAGATAAACATATTTCAATGGATCGTTCTGGGCACTCAGAGCCTCAGAATTACACGTCGTCAATTTTTGTAGTCTCCTAATAATTTCATATATAAAAAATTTATACATAATTTCATAGGAAATTACATTCTCCCCTCCTTAGGGATTTATGTCCCTAAAATCCTAAACAAATGAAAATGAAACAAATTAGGGTACTGAAAACAGATCTGATAATCCATCTACCGTGTTCTCTCCTAGAGGTTCCCATGTTAAAAATGAACTCTCATGGGAGGGATCGATCATCCATGAATTAATTTCTCTTTTTGATCCTCTATTTCCCTTGGGAACTCTGTAAAATTGACCCCATCATCAAAGTCCATCTCCCCCTAGTCGATAACATGTGATGGATCATGAACGAATCTCCTCAGCTATGACACATAGATAAAATTATGCACCAGGTGCTTCTATGGGTGAAGAGATAGATGGTACTTATAGCTCACCAAGGTTTTGAAAATAAATCTAGAATGAAATTTTATAACATATCCTTTAAAAAACAACTTTGCCTCTTCTATGTTTTGAATCTCAAAAAATGGTCATTTAGAGTTGTGTTTAGTAAGTCATTTGGAGTCTGATAGAACAAACATGATTTTTTATTAAATAGTAACATACCCTTATGAATAGTAATATGGATAGTAATATGACCCTAATGAATAGTATATTTTATTATTATTTTATTTTCTTAAGGCCAGAAGATAATAACATGTTGGATAATTTTTTTATTATGACAAAGAAGTATTTGTAGAATTAGAACTGTTAATTTCTGAATTAAGTATGATTTTATTTAAAAGTTAAATTAATAATATTTAAGAAATTTATTTTTCGAAAACGGAATTCACTTTTGAATTATAAAATTCAAAAAATGGTAGGGGTGAATTTTTGGTATTTTTCTGAAATTCTAGAATTTTTGATGAATAGTAAAATACGATAAAATTCAATAAATTATAAATAATTTATTTACTGCATAATATGTGATACAAGGATGATGTAAGCCCACTTGGTTCGAACTCACATGCCATTATTAATATTAGGGATCACATGAATCAATACTGTTGGTTTTCTTGATTGAAATAATAAAATAAATAATTAAATATTCAAAAATTACTCCACTCCTCCACTATAAAAACACCCCACCACTACCTCTCCCTTTCACACCTATAAGCCTTGATTCTCCTCAATGTTCTGCCCAATTACCCTTCCCTAGTCACTCCACACGACCAGGATTCTCTTAGGCTTTCCAAAAGACCAAAATCCATTCCCTTAAGGAGTTTCTCAAGGAGGTTATTTCAAGTGGTAAAGCACCATTCTTTCTCATTTGGTTTTATTTCAATTTATCTATTTTGTTATCCTATCATCACCTCCCCATTCCAAATGATCATGATAACTCCATTAAAATATATATACTAGATTTATATAATGTGAATGGAAGAACCCTCATAAATATTCTTACTCCCTCCCTTTTATTTTATAAATGAAATCGACATCCATGAGGTTTCGATTTATAACCTTTGTGGATGACGAAGTTTGGTTCTTCAATTTCGTTGTCATTACTAGTCATGAAACAAAATTCATGGTTGAAACAGTCTATAATATATGTTTTATAACCTTATTAATATTTAGGAACTAGAATATATACATATAATTAAGTTATATGACAAAACTAGTTCATAATATTTCAAATACCACCGAATAATCAAAGTGGCGGTCATCTAATGAATCATCCTCACTCCATGTAACCAAATGATAGAAATGACCTTTATTAATTCATTAAGTTCATTAATAATATATAATTATAATCCTGGAGATCTATAACCATTCCACACGAACTTCATTACATAAAAACAATTTAACCGAATATGAAAATAAAGGAAATGAACACTCTAGAACGACGGAATTCAATACAATAACTTGTCAATAATGACATAAATGAACTAACCAGAATTGTTATAAACTAAATACATGTATAATAGGTTCTGAAATAATTTATTAACAAGTATAATTTCATATTCCCGGACCTTATGTACAAGATAGGAACACGTTTGGAGTTAAGGTAAGGGGTTTTCCACTCGAACATCCATTTTCATTTGAGATACTTTCAAAGTCTAATTAAATCAATGACATTCATATGTATTGTTATGTACTCATAATATATTATGTGTGAGTATCATATATATGTTTAAAAACTAGAACCCTTACATATTTTATGTATAGTTACTCGTTTTAAAAGAAACATTCAAAGTTGTTTCCAAGATACAAGACCGATTCAAGGGAATTTCTCAAATTCATTCTTATTTTCAAGGGATCTATATAATCTATTTTTGGAAACCATTATCATTATAAAATAAGTCATTTTGTTATGAAAATACTATCTTACATTACTTCTGGTTTTATGCAAATATTTTTCCAAAAGAAATCTTCTTGTCAAAATAAAAGAGTATTTATATATAGAATCACTTAATAATTTTATAAGAGTGTTTTCATCTTATTCAACACTCTTGTTGATTACTTGGTATTATTGGGTTTCATCATTTATGAAGTCATATACCATATTTTATTTAATGGTTTATGGATCACTCTATTGTATATGATCTATCCTAAAACCATTCACCATATTAATCTTCTGCTATGTTGCTTACTCTTACTGAGCATTTGATCTCACCCCTTTTTTATGTTTCATTTTCATTAGGATATGAAGAAGTGAATTATGAATGACCAGTAAGTATAATCTAAGAGACATGATGTTTCTAGTGGAATAATTTAGTGTTGTGTTTCCTTTCCATATGTAGATTTGAACTTATGTATGTAACTTGTTTCCAATTATACAAAACTACTAGGTCCATAAGGATTCTTTTTTCCTTGTGTGTATACCAACATAATCAAATAAGGTATCAGCTCCAGGAAACTGGGGTCTAGTTCTTATAGTTGGTATCAGAGAAAGTTTAGTAGAATACATGGGAACTAGATTTAGAAAATGTAGAATTAGGGAAGAGTCCCTAAGTTATTCTTTGAGGATATACATACAACAATGTCTTGTTATTTTTTAAGGAATATATTATGTGGATATTTCAAGCAATACATCCCTGTCGGGATACGAGCAGGTAGAGGCGGCTCTGGCCCAGATGTATCTAAGGGTAAAACTTGAAAACACCGCTTTAAGCTAGACTCCAACAGGAATTCTTGCATGAAAACAGGCCTTACTGCACTCTTGGTTAAAACACTTTTGGGGGATATGCTTCGGATAATTCACATTTTCTTTAAAATTCATTATTGAAGAGTTTAATGTAAATATTCCACAAAGAAACCATTTTTGTGAATATGGGATTATCCATGCCTAGGATCTCAATTATTCTGAGTATTTTTAAGTTAAGATTATACATTATGATCCATAACCTAATATAGCATATCCCTTTATCTAGATATAGATCATAGTGTAAGTAATGGAAATCACACAAATTCACGTGTTCCATGCATGGATTTTCCTCTGGAGCAAGATAATGATGTTGGATCTGGTGTTGTGACTAGTGATGAGAAACTCATAACTATACTGGGAAAACTTATTTAGGTTTTGAATAATAACCTCACCCCTATGGAGTATCCGGATCCACCATGTAGAGGATCCATGATAGATTGCTTTATGTAGCAACAACCTCCATCATTCAACTGGACTACAAACCCGTTTGTAGCAGAGCAGTGGATTTGTTCCCTTGAGAATATATTTCTCGCTTTGGGATGTAATGAAAGAGAGAAGGTTGTCATTGCACTATATTGTCTATCGGGAGATGCAGATCAGTGGTGGTCATTAATCCAAAACATAAAGTATGAGGAATCGATAGAATAGAGAGAATGTAGGAAATTTAAGGAAATCTTCTTAGAAAAAAAATTTCCTCGTGAGTAGGGAGAAGATAGGGAGAGAAAATTCTTGAATCTGAGGAAAAAAGAGGATTTTTTTTTCAAATATGAAGCTAACTTGACAAGGTCACAAATACATGTTATGTACTATATACAAAATCCAAGGAGCAAAATTTATCGATCCTTTGATGGCCTAAAGACATTCCTCAGGTGGGCGCTGGACTCCCGATGTTTTTTATCATATGAGGATATAGTTTCATGTGCCATGAAGATAGAAAATGAATTTTCTAAGTCTTATGATTTTAAGGGAAAGCATGAAAAGAAGAGTGCTTCTAAAAACCCTGGGAAAGGAAATAAAGAAACAAGGAAGAAGGGAAGAGTCTAATTTCCACCATGTGACAATTGTGGAAGGAAACACCCTGGTGAATTCTTAAAAGGAAAAGGAATATGTTAAAAATGTGGTCAGAAAGGCCATCGTGCTGGTGATTGCAAAGGGAAGAAGGAAGCCAGTGATGTCCAATGCTATAGTTGTTGGGAGATGGGACATAATTATAATGATTGTCCAAAACATCATCGAAATATGAAATAGAAAAGGGAAAGGGATCAGGGAAAAGCTTATACAATCACAAATGCAATGGTTGAAGTTCCTAATGACATGGTGGCAGGTACTTTAATTGTTTCATCTTTTTTAGACAAAGCTTTATCTGATTCTGTATCAACACATTGCTTCATATCATTCTAGTTTGATAAAAAAAATAGATATTTCTAATTTGATTTAACTAGAGAGTTTTCCATCAAAACTCATAAGAGAAGTATAATTTATACAAAGTTATGTGAATCAATTCCCATTACGGAATACAAATGTTCTTCATCTGCAGATCTCATGGTCATACCCAGGATTGAATATGATATAATCCTCAGTATGGTTTGGGTTTTGGACTATGATGAAAAAATTTATTGTAAGAAGAATGAGGTTATGATTTTTGATGATGATGATAAAGAACACCTTATCATTAGAGCAGAATCATCACCACCTGATTCTTATCTAGATCCACCCATAGTAGCTCAACTAAATTAAATTATTTGGGAGGAGTAGAATGAAAAAATTGTGGGTGGGGAAATGAATTTTCAAATAGAATATTTTCCTATTGTGAGAAAATATGTTGATGTGTTTCCATAAGATTTACCTAGACATCCTCTAGAATGAGAAATTGAGTTTTCCATTGATTTAATTCCTGGTTCAAGGCCCATATTGATGACCCCTTATAGAATGACCACTCTAAAATAAGTGGAACTAAAGAAACATCTAGAGGAATTGAGTAATAAGGTATTTATCCAACCAATTGTTTCTCCATGGGGAGCCCCTGTCCTTTTTGTTAAGAATAAAGATGGATCTTTGAGGTAATGTATCGACTACATGGAGATCAATGCTATAACAATAAAGAAAAGGTATCCCCTACCTCACATTGATGATTTATTTGACCAAATTCATGGAACTCAATACTTTTCAAAGATTGGTCTTTGATCTGGATATCATCAGTTGAGTGTGAAGAAGGAAGACATTCCCAAAACAGCATTTCGAAACAGGTACGGGCATTACGAGTTTACAGTAATGCCTTTTGGATTGACTAATGCACGCTCTGTCTTCATGGATCTAATGAACAATGTTTTTAAGGAATATCTCGATGTTTTAGTAGTGGTATTTATTGATTCTATCTTGGTATACCCCAAAAGCAATGAAGATCATGAAAATCACTTGCGCATTATCCTGAAGACTCTTAGAAGACATGAATTATATGGAATGTTTAGAAAGTGTGAATTATGGATTTAGTAGATTTCTTTTCTTGTCCATATTGTCTCTAAGGATGGAATACTTGTTGATACTATAAGGAGAAAGTAAATCCATGATTGGACCATGCCAAAAAACATAACTGAGTTACGCAGTTTTATTGTCTTAGCATGTTATTATCGGCTTTTTGTATAGAATTTTTCCTGATTGGCTAACCCGCTAACAAAGCTCACACGTAAATGGGTTAAATTTTTTTGTACAAAAGATTGTGAATAATGTTCCAATGAACTGAAGATAAGATTATTCAATGCTCTTATATTGACAATATCATTAGGGAATGACAGGTTTGTTATTTATTGAGACGCTTCAAAGAAAGGACTTGGTTGTGTCATTATGAAAAATGATAGGGTTGTTTCTTATGCATCACGACAACTAAAATTCATGAGAAATACTATCCTACTCATGATCTTGAGTTAGCTATTGTAATATTTGATTTGAAGATATGGAGACATCATCTCTATGGTGAAAAATGTGAGATTTATACTGATCACAAGAGTTTGAAGTATATTTTCTCATAGAAAGAACTCAAAATGAGGCAAAGGAGATATCTTGAACTACTCAAGGAATATGATTGAATGATACAATACCACCCAGGTAAGGAAAATAAGGTGGCATATTCTTTGAGTAGAAAGGATCATGGAGTTTTATACATGATGAGAGTTGAAAGGGATCCAATTTTCATGGATCTAGTAAACATGGAAATAGTAATAACTATGGAAGGTAAAACATGAATTCTTTTTCAAATGTTTTCCAAACCATATTTACTAGAAAGGATAAATAGTTATTAGGTTGTTGATGAGGAGTTTCAAAAGAAGATTAATGCTCTGAATGATGGGAGATTGAGTGACTTTGTATATGAAGATGGAATTCTGAAATTTGGGAAGAGACTTTGTGTTCCTGATATACCTGATCTAAAAAGGGAATTGTTTAATGATTTTCATAGTTCCAATTTCACTACACACCATTGTATCACTAAGATGTATAGAGATTTGATGGAAAATTTCTGATGGGACAACATGAAGATGTAGATTGATGATTTGGTGTTAATATGTATGGTTTGTCAACAAGTGAAATATGGAAGTCAACAGCCTGGAGGAGTGTTGAAACCTCTTCCCATATCTGAGTGTAAATGGGATAATATCATAATAGACTTTGTCATGGGACTACCAAAGACTCCTATAATGAATTATGTAATATGGGTCATTTTTTATCGAATTACCATGTCAGTACATTTTATTTCTATAAGAGAAGTTATACCACTTGAAAATCTATCAAGACTATATATTAATGAAGTTGTGAGACTTCATGGAGTAACCCTATCGATTGTTTCTGATCGTGATCCACATTTCACATCATGATTCAAGAAAAGTCTTCAGAAGGCCCTATATACTGATCTTCGTTTGAGCTCTACCTACCACCCACAAACTGATGGACAATCATAACAGACAATTCAAACATTGGAAGACATGTTGAGGTCTTGTTCACATGATTTTCAAGGAATATGGGATCATTACTTACCACTCGTAGAATTTTCCAACAACAATAACTTCCATTCAGGTATACATATGACACCCTATGAAGCATTATATGGGAGGCGATGTCGTACACCAACCTATAGGGATAATGCTGGTGAAAGAAAGCTCATGAGCCCAGAAATTGTAGAAGAAACAATGGAAAAGGTGAAGATTATCCAAAACCATATCAAAATAGAATAAAGTAGGCAAGAGAGCTATGAAGATAACCGAAGGAAGGATTTGGAGTTTCAAGAAGGTTATCACATTTTCTTAAAGGTATCTCCATGGAAGGGTATTATACGATTTGGTAAGAAGGGAAAGTTAAGTCATAGGTATATCAGACAGTTTGAAATTTTGGACTGAATTGGAGCCGTAGCTTACCATTTGTAAATGACGCCAAGTCACTCCAAGGTTCACATTGTGTTCCACGTATCAATGTTATGAAAGTACATACCAGATCCAACACTTGTACTCACTTATGAGGAAATGGAACTTGAGCCCGATCTATCTTAATATGAAGAACCTATCAAGATTCATGATACTAGAGAACAATTACTATGAAATCAGATGACTCGTCTGGTGAAAGTTCTATGGAGGAACCATAAGATTGAAGAAGCGACATGGGAGCCTAAGGAGCTTATCTTAAAGACATACCCAAATCTTTTTATGCAATATTCTGTGAATTTCGTGGATGAAATTTTTGTAATGAGGGGAGAATGTAACACCCCAAGGTTTTGAAAATAAATATAGAATGAAACATTATAATATATCCATTAAAACAAAACATTGCCTCTTCTATGTTTTGAGTTTCAGAAAATGGTCATCCAGAGTTTTGTTCAGTAAGTCATTTGGAGTCTAATAGAACAAACCTGATTTTTTTAGTAAATAGTAGCATACCCTTATGAATAGCAATATGAATATAAATATGAACTTAATGAATATTAAATTTTATTATTAGTTTATTTTCTTAAGACTAGAAGATAATAACATCTTGGTTAATTTTTCATTATGATAAAGAAGTTGTTGTAGAATCAGAACTGTTAATTTTGGAATTAATTATTATTTTAATTAAAAGTTAAATTAATAATATTTAGAAAATTATTATTCAAAAATGGAATTAACTATTTAATTCTACACGTCGAAAAATGGTAGGTGTGAATTTTTGGGAATCTTATGAAAATCTAGAATTTTTTATGAATAGTAAAACATGATAAAATTCGATAAATGCTAAATACTTGATTTACTGCATCATAGGTGATGCAATGATGATTTAATACAACATGGTTCAAACTCACATTTCATTATTACTATTAGGGGTCACAAGAAACAATAATATTGGTTGTGTTGAGGGAAATAATAAAATAATGAATTAAATATTCAAAAATTACTTCTCTCCTCCACTATAAAAACCCCCCACCACTACCTCATCTCTTCACACCTATAAGCCTTCAAGCTCTTCAATGTTCTACCCAATTACCCTTCCCCAGTCACTCCACACGACCATGAAACTTTTAGTCTTTCCAAAAGGCCAAAATCCCTTCTCTTAATGAGTTTTTAAAGGAGGTTATTTCAAGAGGTAAAACACCCTTCTTCCTCATTTGGTTTTATTTCAATTAATCTACTTTTGTTAACCTCTCCTCACCTCCACTGTCAAAATGATCCTGATAACTCCAGTGACATATATATACTGTATTTATATCATGTTAATGTAAGAACCATCATAAATATTCTTACTCCCTCTCTTTTATTTTATAATCGAAATCAACGTCTACGAGGTTCTGATTTATAACCTTCATGGACGAAGATGTTTCGTTCTTAAATTTATTTTTCATTACTCGTCATGAAACCATATTCATGTTTGAAACAGACTATAATATATGTTTTATAACATAATCAATATTCAGGAACCATAATATGTACATATAATTAAGTTATATGAAAAAACTATTTATTAATATTCCAAATACCGCTGAATAATCGAAGTGGTGGTCATTTAATGATTCATCCTAATTCCATATAACAAAATGATAGAAATTACCATTATCAATTATTTATGTTCATTAATAATATATAATTCCAATTTTTTAGATCTATAACCATTCCACATGAACTTAATTAAATAAAAACAAGTGAACCGAATATGAAAATAAAGGAAATAAACACTCAAGAATGACGGAATTCAATATAATAACTTTTCAATAAAGACATAAATGAACTAACATGAATTATGGTAAACTAAATAAATGTATAATAGGTTCTGAAATACGTTATTAAAAAGTATAATTTCATATTCTAGGAGCTTCAGTACAAGAGAGGAACACGTTTGGAGTTAAGGTAAATGTTTTTCCGCCTGAAATTCCATTTTCATTCGGGATACATTCATTGTCTAATTACCTCTATGAAATTCAAATGTATTGTTATTTACTCATAATATATTCTATGTGAATATTATATATATATTTAAAAACTAGAAACCATCCTTATTGTATGTATAGTTACACGTTTTAAAAGGAACATTCCAAGTTGTTTCCAAAATACATGCCCGATTCAAGGAAATTTCTCAAATTCATTCCTATTTTAAAGGGAACACTATAACCTATTCTTGGAAACCATTATCATTATAAAATCAAAAATTTTGTTATAAAAATACTATCTTACTTCACTTTTGGTTTTATGCAATTATTTTTCCAAAAGAACTCTTCTTTTCAAAATAAAAGAGTATTTATCTCCAAAATTACTTAATGATTTTATAAGAGTGTTTTCTTCTAATTAAAAACTCTTGTTGATTTCATGGTATTATTGGGATTAATAAATTATGAATTAATATACCATATTTTATTTAATGGTTTATTACTAACTCTATTGTGGATGATCTATCCTAAAACCATTCACCATATTATTCTGAATGGTTAGTGTTTTATGTTTAATGATTGAGGAATGATAGTTACATTTCATATGATAGTTTCAATATGAATGCACATATTTTTTTGTTTATACCCACTCATATGAGGAATGAGTTGGACTTTTTATGTGATGGGTGGGGCCCACTATAGCTCCTCAGTGCATCAGTAGGTCTCATGAGACAAATAGATGTGGAATTGGCCGAGGCCTTTCCCAATGTGATATGGATTTTGGCCGAGGCCTTAATCATTATGTTTTTTGGCCAAGGCCATGAATTTGTTTTCAGAATTTATGGAATATGGACTTACCTCATTATGATGTTAGTAAATGAAAGTTCATGTTGTTAATAGACTAATAGAATACCCTTGATTATGTTTTATTATGGCATTATTTACTCATCTCGTTTTCCTGCCATAATGTGTTCATGTTTAATATTAAAGACAAGTGTTTTCAATTATTCACCATGTCTAATGTTTATATTATCTTCAGCTGTATTTCTTAATCTTTCTCAACGTTTGAGCTCACCCCTTTCTTATGTTTCATTTTTATCAGGATATGAAGATGTAAATTATGAATTACATGCAAGCATAATCTAGGATACATGATGTTGCTAGTGGAATAATTTAGTGGTTTTTTTACTTTCCATAGTTAAATTTGAACTTATGTATGTAACTTGTTTCAAAAATTACTAAACTACTCGATCCTTTGAGATTAATTTTTATTGTATGTATGCCAATGTAATCAAATAAGGCACTGGATCTGGGCAACTGGGGTTGGGTCCTTACAGTACTCCATCTCGTGAACTTTGTCGAGAATCTAGAAAGGACTAATTAGCATTAGAGATAGCTTGCTGCTCCAGCAAAATCTATACAATCCCCATTGGGGTGATACCCATATAAATACATGATCTCCCTCCTCAAAATCAAAGGATATCCTTCTCTTATCATCATAAGTCTTCTGCCGGCTCTGCATAGTCTTGATCCACTCATGGATGATCTACACCTTCCTAGTGGTACCCAGTACCAACTCTAGACACAAAAGTGTTGACTCCCCTGGGTTTTTCCAGTATAGAGTTGAACTGCATGGTCGACCGTAAAATTCTTAAAGCAGTTCGATGCCGTATGGGGAGTTATAAATATTATTGTATGTGAACTCTGTTATGGGTGGGTGGTCCTCCCAACTGTGGCCAAAATCAATGGCGCAAACCCAAATCATGTCCTCGAGTGTCTGTATGGTCAGCTCTTTCAGGCTATTTATTTGAGGATGGAAGGCGGTTCTCAATCATAGATATGTCCAAAACACCTCTTGTAATCCTTTCCTTTGCAAGGAAGTAAAATCAGCATTGTGATTTGAGATGATCCTCAATGGCACCTTGTGAGGTCGTATCTCTTGTAGGTAGAGGCATCCCAGTCCCTCTATTGATCCCTGCACTTAGATGGGTAGGAAGTGGGCCGCCTTAGTGATTCGATCGACGATAAACCAGATGGAATCGTGGTCCCTAGACATACACTGTATCCCTGTCACAAAGTCCATGAAGAGACCATCCCACTTCCATTCAGGAACCATAAGTGGATGTGCTAAGCCTGTTAGAACCTGATTCTCAACCTTCACATGCTAACAAGTGAGGAATCATGAAATTAACTCCACCACTGCTTTATTTTTCTCTAACCACCGGTACTGATGCCGGAGATCCTAGTACGTCTTCACCTGACCCAAATATACTGAAAAAATGGATATGTGGAACCCCCTCGACACATCTTATTGTAGCATCACTAGTATAATGGGGATTCCTTTTAAGAGGGAGATGTGCTCCCCCCCTTTTGAGAATTTTTCAGGATTCTATCCAGAGGATATCTGAGCACATCGAGCCTCATAGTTCACCTCCCCAAGATATGCCTCCCAAACTCACTGAAGGGATAAGGGAGTGATAGTCTTATAGGGGATGTAAGATTCTCCATCACTATCCATGATAGATATCTTTAATGTGTCATGATGTTTTGTCGCCTCACTCAGCAACTGCAGACCAAACCTCTTGTTGAACACGTTTTCCACTATGTTCCCCTCCCATAGAGTATAGACTATTTTGAAGTCATAATAATCATGGAACTCCAAACATTTCCACTATCTCAGCTGCTAAAAATCCGACAGGAACCTTTCCATTCGTGTGAAAGGCTACCCCCTTTTAACTGATTAATGTGCCCATCGATCCTTTGGTAGTGGGTACTCATTCTCCACGACCACATGGTTAAAGTATCAGTAATCCAAAAACATCCTCAAACATAGGGTCTTACTAAGCACTTCTTTTTCAAGTCTCCCAACTATACTCTCAGTTCCCGGAGCACTGTAGAAGCCATCCGATATGCTATTGTTGATATTGGTGTCATCCCTGGGAACAAGCCAATATAGAAGTCCCTCTCCTCGTGGGGAGGTAATGCATGAAACATCTTTAGAAATGATGTTCCTACATTCTTCCACTACTCTTGGGAACATAAAACTGAAAACTCATGCTTCCACGAGGGTAAGGCTAGCCGACTAAAGAGTGATCGGCTGCACCCTCCTATGAAAGAGTTTATCCTGTGTTTCTTGGGTTTCCTTTTTCACCATCCAAGGAAAACCTCATTATAATACTATGGATATACCACATCGTTTTTTCATAAAATAGTCAATCTGAGCCTGAACTGTGGATGACCAGTTCATACCCAAAATAACGTTGTATGGCTTCGATTCTACCACCAAGAGGTTCCAACTAGAACACTTTCACCAATGGTCAGATTACACCATCGACATAAGCGTGATTATCAAGACATCATTCATAGTAATCTCCAGATTTAAGGGTCATGTCAGTGGTTTATGCAGAAATTCAAGGACTTGAACAAGATTCATAACCTGAATGATTTATTAGTACCTATGTCAATTAATTACGGTAGCTAGTAGTAGAAAAAGACCATACCGTGAATCATTCATAGAGCCCTTGGGTCACACTCCTTGACCGCATGCAGCTAATCCCTTCTCTTGTCCTACATCTCCCGGAGCCTTGTGGGGACCACATTGGGGTGGCGGTGGAAACATGTCAAATTATATACAGCCTCCTCATGCTCTCTATTCTCATATTCCACATCTTCTACCATGTTGATTCATCTATTCTTTTCACTTCCTCTTCCCAAAACATTTTACACACCCAAGAATTTGAGACTGGAATCAGCTTCATGCTTTCCCACTGGTAACATTCATTGGCTGTATCTTCTCAGCCAAAGAACATTCATCGAAAAAGGTTCTCTCTAGAACCCTACCATAAGTAGGAATGCTGATAGTAAAAGTGCCGACCCGGATGTCCCGAAACACATCTCGTTCAGAGGTCCGATCCATGAAGCACTATTCTTATCGTATTCATCGATTACCTGGAATGGTCAGTACACCTCAATGAATAATTAGCTACCAACATATCTTCCGGCTGAAGTTGAAGAAGCTCTTGGGAACACATAGCCCTAATATTTTATGTTAATAGACCCCTTATCCTAGGAAGGTTCTCAAGCTCTGTTCACAGAAAAGTAAACTCAATGTAATATAGGGGTAATATAAACCCTACCATCTCCCTACTGAGAAACATAGAATGCTCACTACCAAGACCACCATCCGATCTAATGGTTCCTTGGCTAGATGGAAACTTTGTCTCCACCTTAAGGTAGTCCTTAGCTGGCTGTGAGTCGGGCTCTCCTCAGAACATGAGGGGTATCTATCACTAAAACTTGTGTAAGGAATTAAATCTATATGTTCCTTATACCGATATAACCAGTAGTAACTACTGACCAATGGGATGCGGTATCATTGGGTCACCACCCAAAGGTACCATCTAAGGAAATCGTCCTTGTAGTGAAGCCTCCTCACACTGTGGACCATCGTCATTGTCATGCATTAGAATCCTAGGTGGATGTCTGCATGGAGGTATCTTGACAGATAATTTTGATATACCACAATTAATATGTTATACCTGGTGAGCATACTCAAAAGAGATCAAAATTAAAACATTTTCAAAACACTTGCAATTAGTGTTTTTAGGCACTGAGTTGAAAATCATAATTCTGGGTCTTGGTGTATGGATACGTCTGTCGCCAAACCCACACTAGACTCCCCAAACTAAAAACCCCACTCCAAACACCTAACTCTATTTCTCCATTGGACGAATCTGAGTCCCAGTTCATTGTTTGAACCAACCCCCTAGATACCTCTTTGTCATGACCCATCCTCATAGGCATGTGCCGTGACTACCCTATGCTCGCCTTCTATTGACCAGGGGTTGGAGACTAGCACTGGAAGTGAATTACCCTAATGTGGCAAGGCATTTCCTCAAAACAAGTACACACATAAACAAGGTACACTATACATAAGTAAAACACAATGGAAGAGGAGTGGTTCAAAAAAAATAAAAAAACCACATTGTGTAAATGTGTGTTCTGAGGTAAAGGGGGTAGAATATAAGCCCTAATGAAAATAAAAATATAAAAAAATTGCAAAAAACAACTCCTGAGGTCATCTGCAAAAGATCCGTCCTGAAGGGCGGGTATAACTCATAACGACAGCTCTACACGTCAATCGGTCACCTCTATACACAGTTATGTCCTGGCTCTTCAAGGCTCACTCAAAGTTTTATGTCGTCTGCACAATAAAAAAAAGGTGCGGTAAAATCCCATGCATGATTGTGTATAACAACACTCATTAGGGACCCCAAGACCACCGAAGGTCTCTTAGAATTCGAAAAATGAAAAACCACAAAACATGATCTCAACAAAAAAGTATAAAGAAAAATAAAACTCACACCAGGTGTATAACTCAGGGATTAGGAATAAAGATAATTGGTCTTAGGTTATGTCATTTTATTTCATTAGGATGTTCCACAAAAAAATCATGATGAAGTTGTTCAATTATTGATCCATAGAGGGTCGTAAGTTGTTGATCCACGATGGGATGATCTAAGGATGGTCCTTGTCAGGTCACGCACTACTGATCAACACAGGGTTTCTAGGATGCTGATCTACATAGGTTTTTAGGATGCTGATCCACATAGGGTTTCTATGATGCTTATTCACAAAGGGTCTCCATTATGCTAATCCACACAGTGTTGCAATCATGGTGATCCACACAAGGTCGCTATGATGCTGATCCACAAGGGGTCACTAAGATATTAATCCACATAGGGTCTCTATGATGATAATCCATAGTGGATACCTATGATACTAATCCACAAAAGATATATATGATGATGATCCACAGAGGGTCCCTATGATTCTGATCCACAGAGGGTCTCTCTTTAATTGATATCCAGCTATAGGATTCCCCGCACTCGGTGCACTTGAGTTACATAGATTCTTCTCCCCAAGATATTGGTCATGCTTCTACTTCCATGAATTTCAACTATTTATTAAGACATAGGACCACCATGTCGTAAGCGACCCAACGCGACAGACATCACGTCTATCGGATGCCCGGTATGTGAGTTATAAAAGTTTTTGTACTGAGGGGCCGGTTGGATTTAGGATCGATCCAACCCAGCCATACTCCAACATTATCTTAAACATAAATGTAGTATTGAAAAAGGACCCTCTTGTTCCAAAGATTTATGCACTGTAGAAGGTTCGTTAAATGGACATATATTTTGTGAGATATGAGATTTTATTCATATTTGGGCGGAAATAAGTCTGGGTCATGTCCGACCTGGTTATACCAACCTGCCCACCTTATCCTGGGATAATCCGACATAGTCAGAGTCTGACCAGGGTCCGGCCCGACCAGAACTGGTTGGCCCAGCTCGAGTGGGCTGTGCCATGTTGGGCTCAGCCCACTGGGCCACAGACTGGCCTTCCCCGCCTGCTGGGCGTGACCCGCGTGAGGGTCGCTCTTCCTCCTGAATAGACAAGGTTCTGTTATGATTGCAACGGCGACCCCACATGTCTTTACCCCCTGTCAATGGGACTGACAGGGCTTAGGTACCCTCTCCCACGGCTCGAAGCCGCAACATCCCTCTACGGTGAGCACCAGCGTGCAACCCTAATACCAACATGGCTAGCCAAGGGCCGACTGCCCCTGGTGCCAGTCGCGGTGCCTTCGGGCACCGGTTTTCTATGTCGTTGTGAAGGCGCTATGCCGGTAAGGATTCTATAGGCCATCAGGTGAGATTTGGTGGTCCTTTTTCCCATTTGATTGCAACTACAGTCTTCTTGGGATGCTTTCATCAATTCCAGCCTCTAGGATTCAATATTCTATTGAGTTCAATTTTCATCCATGAATAACCGAACAAATCCGAAACCAGTAGAGGGTTCGGGTGTTTTTCGGTTGGCCCGTGCCCTCCACAATAGAAATTTAACAAGGGTGTGTTAATAAAATCGTCAAAATATAAATTATAACCCCTTTCAATAAAGCCCACATGATCCACTCGTAGTTTAATATGAATCACAGATTAACTCATTTTGGTTAATTTTCGTTCATCATGTTTTTCAAGAGTGATAGATTGAAATAAATTCGCTTGAATTCAATCAAAAAACCCTACCCGGAGCTTGATTGAATATGCTATGGATGTGGAAGGATTTTACACGTACGAGGGTGTTTCAGATGAAGGAGAAGTCTCATGTCCTTTGGCACTCATCGTTGAATCCTCCAATAGTTTCTGAAGCCTCGTTCTACATTGGTGGAAGGTGTCACAACACTTTGACTCAGGTTCCTCTATTTAGTGCAAAAAACCCATGCCTGATCTTTGTTTAAATTGAATTGAGGAACCAACCATGTTGCATAACATTAACGCGGTTCATTATTGAACTGATTTTAGTGTTCCATTAAATTAACCAACGTCGTGGTTACGCATCCCAAGGGTCAAGTCATTGAATGACCTATAAACTCTGTAGTCCCGCCACATCACTCAATGGTTAGAAAAAGATATAAAATAAATCATCGAGTCTTTATTATTATTTTTTAATTTCTATAAAATTAAAATTTTCACTTGACCCTTTTTGGTCGAAGTTACACTTCACCTAAGAAAATAGTAGTGCTAAAAATAAATGCTACCTTAATATTTTTAATTCGATAATGAGTTCAAAAGATAGAAATCGTTTCTCGCACATTTATTGAATATAAATTTAAAAAGTCAAAAAATTATTAATAGTTACCTTCGAGCCATGCTGGTTGAGGTTAGGCTCTGCCTAAAGGGAACATGCCCTCAAGAGGTCAATGGTACTCTCAGATTTCCAATCAGAGTTACAATTTAGGAGTTATAGAATTTAACAATAAATTTTTTTACTTAATTATTCAATTTTATGCCAAAAACTAACTTCCAATGTTGTTCAATGCCAGCCAATTTTAGGATCCATCTATCAAAACATACCCTCACGAGTTCAGCAGTGGTCTCATATTTATAAGCCAATTTTCCATTCGTGAGATATAAGAAATTAAAAAATAAAATAATTTTATTTAATAATTTAATTTATGGTTATGACATTTTTGGGTTCTTTAACTGGAGGCATGTGACTAAATATAAGTCGTTCCTAGGGTATACCCACTATCCTAAACTCAACATTTTCCTCAGATGTCTGATCCAAGAAACCGTTTAATAGTTATTCAACATTTTCAGGAAAACTATTCACATGTTCTATTTAAAGCGTAACATTTTATAATAGATAATTCCAGGCACTCCGGGGATCAGAATCACATGCCTTCAATTTTCAAATTCTCAGAATAATTCCATTAATTGTTTTTAGAATTTCTTGGTACATTAAGGAGAAGATTTATCAAATTCTTACCAGTCAGATGGAGAGGAACATCTACGTCAAATTGGGAATCTTGGGATTTGAGTAAACTACCTATCAAATAATTTATTGGAAAACTGATGATGTATGTATAAGATATTAAGGAAAACAAATATGTTGATCAATATGATCAAAAAAATCAGGATCCTTCCAGAATACTACCTCCTGAAAAAGATAAAGGTACAAACTAAAGAGTGTAGTGATGAAGAATACCCTAATGGAAGTGATGAAGAGATTTCCAACATGGCCATATGTTTCATGAATTTTTATAGAAAAAACACATTCTTCAAGAAATATAACTTTATATGAAATTATTATGAAAATGGAATGTGGAAAAATATTTGGATAAAGGTGACACATTAAATGAATTCACCTGATATGAATGTAAGAGGTAAGTACACATTAATGTTTTCTATGAGAAATTGAAATATAAAAATAAGTTTGAGGAAAATGATTGAAGGTATATAAGATCCATGAAAGAAACACAAATTTCTCCCAAAGACATGTCATGTGATTACGACACTAACCAATAATATAATTTTAACAAGGAAAATATGGGCTTCGTAGCAAAAACATTAAATGTACAAAATATTCTTCCTGTTTCACCTACTAATATTTCAAACATTTATGAAAATGAATAAAATGATGATAATGAGGAGAACATGACCAGTAATGATCTATATGATTACTATGACAAGACGGAAGATAACATTAATGAGATGAAAGATATATTTAAGTCACATAATATACTACACGCTTTGATAATAAATGTTAAAACAAACATTACAATTGAAAAATAGAGAAATGATCGACTATAGAAAGTGAAAAATCAATTAGAATGTTCAAATTAACAATTAAATAACGATAGAGAAATATTTTGAAATGGTAATAAATCATTAACTCAAATAATGGGACTCATAGATTCTCCAAATTTTATAACTACCATAGGTTACGACCTCGAAAAAAAGGAATATTGAAAAAAAGTGATTTACACCAAGTGACAGTCCAAGAAATTCATATATTTCAAATAAGTATTCAACATGACCAAATAATTTCTTTATTTCTAGAAGGCTATAATTTATTTATAATAAACCCATTCTACAATTATGGGTTCCAAAATCACTTTTTAGTTACATAACTATACCCAAGGGGATTCATGTACCAAAATCATTTTTGGCATAAATGTTGTTTTGTAGGAGGCCTTTTTGAAAACATCCATCAAAATACTATTTTATCTAGACAAGGGATGTTCCATACATATATCTAGTGAGTATTCAAATTTCATGAATTTTATCAAAGATTATGGTGGCCATTTCACTTTTGGTGACACTGTGAAAGGGAAAATCATCATCCTTCGCCAAATTAGTAATTATAATTCAGTATTAATTTCTAATGTTTTATATATAGTTAGTTTGAAATATAATATTCTTAGCAAATTTCACTTGATGGATGATATATTTTATGCAAAATTTTAAAATAATGAAAAACATTTTTTAATGGAAAACATCTTTTTATTTTTACTGCTTTAATAAATGATAATATTTACTCTTCTGATTTAAATTCCCTATCATCTAAAAATATTTATTTCTTATGTGACTTTTACAAAGAATATCATATTCAACATAGGATACTATGTAATTAAAATATTCATTCACTTAGAAATCTATGTTGAAAAAGATTAGTTATATATCTAACAAAACATGAATTCTAAAATGATATTTTTTTGTAATCCGTACCTTAAAAAGGACAATTCATAAGATTTATTTTTAAATCTATGAAATTAGTTTCAACCTCTCAGCCTCTAGAGTTAGTGTATATGGACCTCTTTAGACCTTTATTAGTTTCTAGTCTAAATGAAAAATAATAAATCAGTATCCTTGGAGATGAATTCTCTATATTCACTTTGGTATTTGTTCTAGCTCACAAAAGTGAAACGTGTTCTTATGTTATTATGTATGAAAAATCTATATAACACCTTTGTGGACATATGAGTAAGACTATAAGAAGCTATCATGGTCTAATATTTAAAAAAATAAACACTTTCAATCATTTTATTCTCCAAATGGTTATAATAACAAAATTCAACTCGAAGGACGCCACAAAAAAATGGTGAGGTAGAATAGATAAATAAGACTCTGAAAGAGAGAGCTTGGACAATGCTAAAGGAGTATAAATTACCAATATAATATCAAGCATAAGCTTCCAATACAACCAATTAATTTATAAATATATTTTTATTAGACCTCTCTTAAAAAGAACACCTTATGAGTTATGGAATAATTGAAACCCAAAGTTTAATTACATTGGAGTTTTTGGATGGAATGTTTTTATTCTTAATAAAATGGATAATATTGACAAGTTTTAATCCATGATTGTTAACAAAATTTTCATTGGGTATTCAACATTCAAGAAACATTATAGAATGTTTAATAAGATATCTAAAAAATCGAAGAATCTGTTCACATATAATTTTATAAAACAGATCCCACTGAACCTAAGACTATCATGGAAAACCGTGAGGATGATCTTTCAACTCAAAATCTCAAAGATAAACCTTCTGAATGTTATATTAATCATGAAGATATTTCACCTAGTAAAATTCCAGAATATGAACATGAAGAATGTCCTGATACATCCAGATATTCTATTCAAAGACCTATATGGACACATAGAAACAACACATTATATGTAGTTATAGGAAACCTTGAAAGAGTTACTTATCATACATATTCTATTTGGAATCAAATTGAACACAAAAAATTCTTATCATAGCTTGAACATAAGAACATTAATGATTCCATTAATGATGAATTCCGGGTAATAGTTATGGAAAATAACTTAATCAATTAGAGATAAATAATTTTTGGGAACTTGTTGATAGAACAAATGAGAACATAAATATTGGAACTAAGTGGATGTTTATAAACATGTTTTATGAGTCATGAACGAGAGTATGAAACAAATTTACACTAGTTTCACAAGGTTATAATCAAGAAGAAGGAATTTATTATGGAGAAATGTTTTCACCAATAACAAGACATGAAGCGATTTGGATTATTCATTCCTATATAGAACATTTGGATTTCAAATTATAACAAATGAAACATAAAAGTGCATTCATAAGATTATTTTTAATTGATGTTGTTTTTATTGAACAACCCCCATGATTTAAAAATCATTATTTTCCAAATCATGTTTTATAACTAACAATAGCTCTATATGGATTAGGACAAGATCTTAGAGCTTGTTATGATAAGTTTACCACATTTATTATTTCAATTTTTTTAATGGTATACATGATCCAAATATTTGTATATAATAAATTTCACAAAAAGTTTTAATAGTACATGAATTTGTATATTATATTTTTTGGATCTACAAAAGATTCCACAAGTACAAATTATTCAAAACTAATTAAAAATGAATTTGAATTTAGTTTAATGGGTGAACTAAAATTATTTATTGGATTCCATATTTTTCAAAATAAATAATGAATTATCATAAATAAATTATAATATACTAAATACATTTTGATAATTTATTTTCTTAGATAGTAGTAAAATTAGTGATAATTATATGAGTATCACCTATAAACTAGATCTTGATGATGCTAGGATATTTGAAGATAAAACTATTTACAGAGGAATTATTTCCAGAATTTTGTACTTAATTGCTAGTCTTCCCCCTCCAAATCCCTTTTTACATTTTCAAATACCACATTTTGAATGAGTGGGAACCTCATAGAAACCATATACATGTTCCAACATCCACCTGCATAAAGCATTACAAAAAAAACTACCCGCAAAACACTCATTCAAATTTTAAAATTAAAATTCGAACATAAGAAAAAAAAATTGAGGCGAGAGATAATCCTAGGAATGATACACTTCACTGCCATCATCAACTCAAAATATAATCATGACAACATTATCACCTCCATCACATCATCACATCATCACATCACCAGTGTCATCATACTCACTAGACTCTTTACAGTCGACCACTATCTGCTCACTGTCTCCACCTCTCACAGAGCCTCCCTCATCATGCCAACATTGTCACCATTCAATACCACATCAGAATATTTATTTCACTCAACATAAACATGTCTTCATTCGCCATCACCAGACCACAAAATAGTTATAGAACAACTCCAGACTCAACCACCAAAAACCACCATCTATGATCCACAAAACTAGGACAAAAAAATGAAATAAACACTGACGAAAGAGGCCATCAATAAAAATTAAAAAATCATCAAATTTAACCCCCATCATTAAAAAGAGAAAAAACATCGTCGATGATATTATGTTAGTTTCCATAATATTAGGTTTAGTGTGTGTATGTGTGCAATCCTTTAAAAAAAATCCAAAAGTGTCACATTTATTGGAAATCAAAATATTTTTTAGATTCTTTTTGTGTACAACCAATTTATGATTTATTGTCCATGAGGACATAATTTTAATTTAGTAATATTTTCAGCTAATGGTTTTGGGGGTTTTAAGTTACATATAAAAATCATATCAGAAAAATGTCATATTTTTGGGAATCCCTAATATCATTGTGTAGTGAGAAACATAATTCAATTGCACTATCTACTACTGAAGGTGAATACATAGATGTTGTTAGTTGAAGTGCACAAATCTTGTGTATGAGGAATAATTTACTAGATTTTGGATACCAATTTAGAATGCTACCAATAAATTGTGATAACACAAGTGTGACAAATTTTCCAAAAATCCAGTGTCTCACACTAGAAAAAAAATTATGTAAGATAAAACTTTTTGAAAGATCATTACAAAAGAAGATATATAACATTATAATTTTTGCAACTAAACATCAGAATACTTATATATTCAAAAAATATATTGAATTTTTTTAGAATAAACGACATCAATTACAAATTAGGAATGATAAATTTTGGTTTATAAATCATTGTTGATATTTCCCTATTTACATTTCACCATTGAGAAGTCACCATTGATGAGTCACTAAGGATGAGTCACCACTGACAAGTCACCATTTTTGAGTCAGAAATGATATGTCACTTTTTATGAGTCACCATTGATAGGTCAACATTTATAAGTCACTGTTCCTTTAATTAAAAATTTTTTATTACCAATGTTATTATTTTACTGATTATATTATTAGGGTTTGAAATTTCATATTATTTATTTAGAATCCCTAATTGATAAAATTATTAGGTTAAATAAATTTATTCACTTTCCCTAAAATAAATGAGGTCCATAACATATTATTTTCTCTTTAACTGATAATATTTATTCATTATTCATCCTATGACTTCAATTGATGAAAATGGACCGTATGAAGTGAGCAGTATTATTAAATATGAATGATATTAGGAAACCCAAAAAATTAAAAGTATCTTCCAACATTTTGAATATTGTTTCCTAGAACATGCATATAGAAAAAATGGTTTTTGAAGAAGAAAATGAAATTGATGCATAATTTATCCCATATAGAAATATGCCAGTGTTAAACATTATATAAGAACAGAAATGGATGTATTAGATCACATCATATCCTCAAGTTTATTATCTGAGGATAGTCTATGATTTCTACCAGAATGATGAGGTTATTTTCAAAAATAAAATGGATGTGATAATAAGTCGCATTAATGGAGAATATATTACATTATCTTTAATGGAATGGGATGGTTTCCTAAAAGTACCTCATAAATTATAATATTTGGGTTTTCATTATTGTATTCAAAATGATAGTGACATTTTTAAATACAAAGAGGCCATCATACAACTGACTATAGATGGTACCCTGGGGAGACCTACTTATGAGGAACATTTTGGTGAATGTAAACTATTATTCAAATTTATAAAACATGTTTTATGTCCTAGGAAATAATATTTTATTAAAATGTGATATCTGGATGGTTCTTTCTTGTATATGGTGAAGCCAGTGTAATGAATCCATATATATATATATATATTATTATCTATATGTATGGGATGTGCAAGAATAGGACACGATAAAACTCTTTAATATACCCTATTATGATATTTTCCATCATATATGCTAAGGGATATGTCAAAGAAGGAGAATAATATAAAGATCCATTTGGTGATTTTTTATTAGCAATGACCATTTGTAAGAGGGTTAAAGTATGCTAGAATCGATGGATAAAATTCTTGGTAGGAGAAAATGAAATAAAGTATGATGATTTTTACACTATTGATAATCCTTGACGACATATAGACATGGTAGATCCTATTCATTAGCTAGATTATTTTTATGAGTACTCTGATGCAGATAGTGAAACTTTTAAACAATTGTGAAAGAGGAATAAGAAGAAGTATTTTCAATGGAAGCAGGGAGTGATGTAGAGATTCCTAAATCTCCTCATGTGGTATCTAATTAATATATATGTTTACCCGATTCTCTTCCTACCCATGAATATTTTTCAGATGAAAATGATGATTGAGAAACTGATGTCTATGGAGAGGATCAATTTATGTTATCCTCATCCAAAATAGTAGGTGAAAATAATTATAATGGAAATGGTAGTAATGAAAGTGATTATAAGGAAGAATATATTGATCATGATCATCTACAATATGTTTGAAATGATAGTGAAGATAATGAGGGTCATGATGATGGAGATAATGGTAATGGATCTAACAATGGAAATAATCATAATGATGAAAATGATAAGGATGAAGATTTTCCTTTGGATCTTGATAATGAAATATTTCAAATACATACTTCATCGACAATGTTATCACATTCTACATGAAAAGAGGCTCAGTCTAAAGACATTGACATAGATGATTTACATCATGTTCATGAAGAAGTTACTGAATCTGAATGTGAGGGAGAGAGGTCTCCAAATACCATTGATCAGTCATCCCAAATGGTTAAATTAGAACTAGTGGATAACAAGAAGGCTAATTTACATAACATTACCCATATGAACCTAAAATTGGTTACACCTCTCATGTACCCAGAGAATCAGTTATCCTTCCATATACTAGACCTGACATTTTTTATTTTGAAAAATCAAAAAATAAACCTTTTTTTTATGCTTGGTTTGGATTATAGTGACTTGGGATGATGATATTGAAAATCTAGTCATAAGAGAAGGAACCTTAGTGGAACAATCTGATCAAATTGGAGTGTTATAGCCTTTAATCCCAAGGTGACCAATATATTAGCTGAGGTTGATTTTCCTCAAGATAAAATAAATCAGCTTTATTATCAAACTATTCATCCTATTAATGATGTAACCAAATATGATTTATAATCTTTTTAAAAGAATGTGCATTCTTACTTAGACTACTGGAGATGGAATTTAGTTATAGCTTTTTCAACTGTCTTGAACAATCATGAATCTCAAATTTCCCATATCAATGAAGAAATAACTGGATATTTGGTTGAATTGGTTATATCTCATATAATGAAATGTGTAATATTACATATTCACAAATTGGAAGTATAAAATAATATAATTTCAATAGAGTTTGAACGTTTAAAAACATAAGTCGATGGTCCAACATCCACTTTTTGAGATTTTATAATGTCTATTTTTCATAAGTTTGAAAGAAAGACTACCACTTCCTCTACATCAAAATTATATCCTCCTACCATCATAAAACTATACAGAGATATACTCCAAAAAGTTCTTATGGAAGAGATAAAAAATGTTATGGGGGATCTAACCACTCATGAGGAACAAATTTGGAAAATACATCATCACGGTGAGAATGTCAATCAGATTATAAGGGAATATTCTATTTTTCTCTCAGGAATGATAAGGAAATGATAAAAATGTTATCAAATATTATTTTTAAAGCATATGTACAATGAATGAGATGTATGATGATTTAAAATTTCTCATAGTGACTTTTAAATTTCCCCCAGTGATCAGAGTATTTGAAGAATGAGTAAACTATAGGTTCTCTGACATGCTCTAAAATTATTCATGTATGAGAATCAAAATTTCATTAGTTACATGGAAATGGGAGGTAATATAATTATGTATTCTATCAACCTCATGAAAAACTTCCTCCATGTCCATAGTTTAACTATTATTACAAGTGAATCCATTCATGTGACCACAGTTCGTTCCACCATTGCCATAAAGCCAGTTCGATACGGGCCTGCTATGATTACCCAGTCAGATGTTCATCTATATCTACTCTTTCATCCTTTGTGTTTTTCACAGGAGGATGAAATCAGGAACATCATAGTAGTTCATGTGCATAAACCACTTCCTCTTGCTACAAAAGTCCTTCCATTAAAACCTATGCTCCAACATTCACTACTAAAATCTCTTCTCTGTATACAAGCAAGGACAGAGGGAAAGGGAATGTTTATAAACAACCAATCACTTTCCAAAGAATCTCTTTTCATTTATTATTTCTAATAAGGATTCAATGATTTTAAATTTAGTTATTATATTTTTGTAATAAAAATATTTTTGGAATAATTTAAATGAATTATCATTATGTTGGTCTACTTTTATTTGAATTTTTATTTTTACCCTCTTATTTTTCTTTTTCATAATATCAAAGGGGGAGATAAAGGGAATTTATTTTCATATGGAGAAATCATCAAAAAATGCTAACTATTTTATGATACGTTCAGTATGGTGTTCTAAAATTTTATCTAAATTTTTTATATCACTCTTATAACTTCTAATATGACAATAAAAGTGTATTAAACCAATATAATGATCTAATTATTTATGATTAATCATTTATTACATGTTTTAATAACTAAAATATTTTGTTACCAAAAAAATAGTGGAGAAAGATGGAATATCCTTATAGGGAGTTTGATTGACACTACTATTCTATGGATCACAAACCAAGATTCTTTTAGTTCGAATGATTATCATGATTTATGATATAATTTTATATGATAAGACTATTTTTATGATAATTATGTTAATTATTATGGAAAGTCACCATTAGCTTGGAGTCCCCAAAAAGACATATTACTATCAGACAGAGGGTACCGCTAAAGCGAGTCACCTCTAGCTTTGTCAACGCCAGCCACACCACTAACAGAGAAGCTACCACAAGAGGATCCACCCCTATGATGAGATATCACAACACATTGACTCACCATCACCATCATCCCACGTTACTAATTGGTTATGATACTTCTAGATTCTAAAGCACAACGAACACCTCACTTCTATTTATCTCCGAGGACATTGGCGTGAATAGATCAATGAATATTTCTATTATTGGATGATTTTAACAAGACATCAAGAATTATTAAAATATGATATGAGGATTAGGGATTTAATAAAAATTATTCTACTTTATATTCATAATGGATATATATATATACATGATACATATGGAAAATAAAATGTTTACTAAATTAGGAGAAAATGTGAGATTAAATCCGTAAATAATTACAAACTAATTGATTCATGTTTTGTAAACCTGAAAAATAAATAAACATGGAATTAATTATATAGATAGACCGATACAGTGATATAGATCAAGTATATCATTCATCCAGACTCTTACGATCAACAATTCTTCTACATTTTTTATAGAACTAAGCTTGAACTCCTCACCAATTCAGATATGAGGACTATGATCATTATGAAGATATATAACTGTACTTTAATATATTCTTGATTATTCATTAAATTTATTTCCCTCTACATTTTGTAGTGTGTTGATACTATGTTATTAAAAACACACTATATCGTACACCTAACTATATAATACCCGTTATTATCTCTTTTCATTACATATGTTTTCCCAAGGTATTTTTGGAAGAGATGACTATGTGACATGTTTTATTCTTACTCCCAACATATAACTATAATAGAGTCTATTTTAAGGTGGACTGATTTAGTATATTGATAGTATACCAAATCTAGGTTGTGTATTTGATTGATTATTATTATAATATACTAGGAAGCATGTGATTTCCATGTTGATGGGATTAAGTCTAATCTTGAGGTGATTCCTGTTGTTTATTATGATGTGTCATTATTTTAATTGGGTTTTGTTTTATTATTATATCCTATAATTTTTTTAAATATTTAAACAAAACTATTACTTTGATAATAAATATTAACTAGTGTTTATATTTGTTTCAATGTAAATTTATTTAAAAATGAGGTCTTCCTACAAATTATTTTAACTATGGAATAATCACTATTTGAGGAATCTTTTAAAAAGACTAATCATATAATGATCATTTATTTTTCTAATTGTGTGAGTTTTTTTTATTAATTGGTTTTTATTTAAAAATAATCACGATCAGAAAATTTTATTAGGAAATGAAATCACCCCCTATTGAGTTACTCACTCTAACAAACATGAATTTTAAATCAGATTGATCATCTATATGAGGGTGATATGTAGTGATGAAACTCATCATTATAAACAAATATTACAGAATGCTTCTCTAAGACATTGATGTAAACATAAAATATCAATTACATTCAAAAGAGAGTGTTATTACATGTTTTTTACTACTTATATTATTAATATTATAGTGAGTTGGTGAAAAGATAAATATTCTTTGATGGAAATGAAATGTGTAGATATTATATGTTGATTGACTACCTTAAAAATGGGAATACTACCTTTATAATTCCTCTGGAATCAAATGATGAACTCCTTTATTATTTCCCATTTGCAAACTATTATGGTAAATGATTAAATCCTTCCCTTTGAATTCAGTCATTTAGAATTAAATTTTTAGAATATGATGTATTGTGATACAACTTCTAAAATACCTATATTCATATAATCACATCAATTTTTTTATTTTATCCCTATAAATATTTTTTATTCTAAGATGAAAAATGAATGATTATCAACTCAAAACATTTGATAATTCCATCATCAGTTCTAGTTTTAATGGGACAAATATTTGTGTTCAATACCTTATATCTCTATTTATTTTAATGTTAATCTATAGAATACTTACTATCATTATCTATATATCATCAACATCCTTTAGGAAATCCTTTCTCCTCTATAATATATAAGGTAGAGAATTTATTTCTAAAAGTCTAATATAAGTTAATTTTATGGATCTAATATGAATTATAAACTTATACAAGAATATTAGATATATATCAATCATTATTATAGACTAGGTTACAAGATTTATTTACCTAAATTGTTATCCATTTTTCACCTTACCAGGAAAGTAATAAAACGGACAATCATAATCCTAGATCAGCTATCAGAAAATTATTTGGTTCATATTTATTTCATTTTGTGTGAATATATACTTATATATTTTATAATTCATATATATGTCATACTTCACCCCATAGAGAAAATTTCATTATAAATTCAATGATAATATTACATTAACGAATTATATATCCGGAGTTGTGAAGTTTATCTCATCAATTTTAATATAATAACAGAAATATGATATAAATTTTTCATTTTTATGAGTACAAAACCAAATATGATTTTATAAACATCACTATTTATCACAAATGAAACCCCAATGAAGGGTAATATGAGAGAATGTTTTGTTATTATCTTTTTAATTGAGAATTTAATGATATCCTTACATTTATTAATGTTGAAAAAACTAACCCACTTATGAGTTAGGATGGTTAGTGTATTTGATAATTGTTATGAGTTTCTCAAAAATAAACATCAATACAAAAAATCCAATGAAACTATATATATGCATCGTAGATGTTTGTATTGTCCATAGTTATATTTCATCTATTTTTTACAGATAAGCCAATTACCCTTTTCTAGTGATAACAGTCCCTAAGAATGTCACTGTCTCCATAAAAATTTGTATTTCCCTTACTTTTCTTACAATTTTTTTACAGGGCCTTTAGTACATTATTTATATTATACTCACTTTCCTCCTTTTATTGGAGTATATAATAATATTTTATATAAAAACTACCATGAATTAATCATGGTAATACCTGAATATGATATTCATTATGTTTATGAATATAGTTGGAGAATTAGTGAGTCCGTATGGAATAAAATGAAACTCATAGTGTCTGTAACCTATAGAAAAGATTTCATGGGTATAACCTCCTCATTTTACTTTAATTGATAATATCCTGACTGAATATTCATCGTATAAAAGTACTCGAATCAACAAAGTTGATCGAAAAATTCATAAATTTATATAAGGGGAGAATGTTCTTTATCTTGATCCTATTATGATAATTATAATAAATGAAAAGTCACATTGAGACATCATTATTCTTGAAAAAAGTATTGTTGCACACCACAGTGATGGAAATGAGCATATAAAGCCATCAACATCTTTCTCTTTTAGTTTCTTTATCATCAATTCATGTTCAATAGTTTATATTTTATATAGATTCATGTATATTAACAATGCTCTGGGTTTAAATTTTATTGAAAATATAATCTTTCAACTAGGAGAAAGACTATAAAATACTATGGGTTAAACATTACAATATTCTATTATAATGGGAATGCCATCAATGTTGATATTTTCATTAGTCTCAATCATTTGAAATAGAAGCACTTCTTTATAAGGAAATAATATCCATTTATGAGAGGATTATTTGAATGTAGATTTACCCTCCTCAGTTCACTTCTAAAAAATTAGGGGTAGATCTATAATTTTGGTTTGATTTCTATCTATCGATAGTTTGTGTTGAATTTATATAATGAAATCTAATTCATATATATAATATCATTTAATTTCTATTAAGGGTGTTCACATGGATTGAGAGGAATTTATTCCCACAAATATTCATGATCAATATGTTATATTCACAGGATGAAATAATGTCACCATTTCTCATATTCACTAATATATCAAATTTAATGTTTTGAGGTGGTTTTCAAATAGTTGTACTAATCATGTGTGACATGAATGAATGCATATAAAAATATTCATATATGAAATTTTTGGTTCATTTTTGGATAAATATCCCTCATTTACAATTTGATTCTAGTTATAACCATTTACTTCATCAAAAATAGAATTTGCGATGTACATTTTATATTTTTTAAACCCATAAAATGGAAAATAAAAAAATTGAAGGGATACCCCATAAATTAAATATATTCCCTAAAATATGAAATTTAAGGTTTTAATTTAATATATCTATGATTAATTTCAAAACATAAAATTTTATAAGAATTTTGTGACATTATAGTTGTTAGGAAAGATCTTGAAAATATACCAAATAATAAATCCAATAAGTGTAAAAGAAGGTTTGTTTCATGGTCTCATTATCATTCACTTGGTTATGATCCATTTAATACCTAATTTGGACTTTTTGGGTTATTACCCCTAGGTTTAACTATTATAGAACCATATCCATAGATAGTATCCCATATTTTTTTTTCTCATGGAACCACTTAGTAAATACTTAACAAAATTTTATTGATATTTTCAAACATTTAATATTATCCTTATTCATTTTACTAAGGGTTTCTAATCCTGATCCCCTAAAATAAATAGTACACTATTAGATAATAAAATTGAAAACCTAAATTTATGTACACATCATTTCATAATTTTTAAGTTAAATATGCACATAATATGATCCAAAAAGATAAAGTGGTCATATACCTTTTTTAAATTATAAACATATCATATTAAGATTAATCATGGATACAAGAAAATTATTTGAATATCATTAACATGCCCTTAAATTATTGTGATCTTTGAAAACTGTACGAGATAACCTAAGGGTGCACATTAGAACCAGATGATCTATAAATCCATAAAAGGAATAATAAAACCATGGAAAAAAGTAAATAATTGGATGAGATATAAGAGGTATAAAATGATGAAATTTAAGGGTATGAATCAGAATGATGAACATAAATGTTTGATGCAAGAAAATAACATCATGGTATCATTTGAATAAAAAAATAATAGAAAACATGATATCACAAGAATAAGTAAAGAATAATAACTAATAAAATATAACATAGTGTTATTATGATAAATTACCATGCACCATACATAGTAAATCATGTGATAAATACATTACCAAATACATTGGGGCGATATATAACTTCTGGAGCACTGGTCACATTCATATAATGTAAATGCATTTTTGTGCCTCCTAGATCGTACAAAATAAGAACCTATTTCAACACTCTTAATACCGCTATAATGTATTTTGGGTTACATATGTTTATTTCCAAAATAAATTAATGATATTTACATCTTGGTTAATACCCTTGAGTTGTAATGTTGATGTGTATTCACAAAAAAATGTCAAACATGGAAAATCTTGATAAAAGTTTAGTAGAATAATGACTTTAAATAATGATTCATTTAATGGATTAATTTTAGAGAAACATGTTCTCTCATTAAATGGAAATCAGAAAAAGTTTAAATTGGTGTGTAAAAAATTAAGTGAAGATAAACTATTGAAAATTAAAATTGATAATACAATGAATTTAGTTAAACAAATAAGATGTAAAATAGAATCCATTCCCTTAATTGGTTGCTTATAAAATATTGGGAGAAGCATCTTCCAATAATTGGAATACTATGGGAGAGATTTAGATATTATTAGAGAGAGGGTATTAATTATCAATTAATTTTTAATTCAATGGAATTGTATGTTGGGTCAGTATTTATTGGAAAATAGAGCGAGATTTATTTTTAAATTTCCAAACATATGTTTTGGAATATATGTTATAAAATAAAAAAACCACAAACAATCCCATGATTTCTAAAAAAGGAGTGGTTTTCGGTATTTTATTAGTCTATGAACTGGAATCCTTATAATAATTCCATTTATTATGTGGATGTGGTCCATGTTGATAAATATATTTTTCAAAACCTTAAAACAAAATATATGATTTGGAGGATTCATTATAAGATTGTAAAATTAATAAAAGAAAAAAAAATTATGTTATTTTAATTGGAAAGTATACTTTTATCTTGGAATAAATATTTAGAATTTATTACTTCTCTTTTGGGAAATTATTATTTCATAATACATACTACATACTAATATGGTCCAGGATCTGGCCAACCAGGTCCCTCGATGTTTATTAAATAAAAATCAAGAGTGACCAAACTCTATAAAGGGGTTTAAAAATTCAGAAATTAATTACTATCCACATATCATCTTCCATAATTGGTACACAAAAATATGGGGCTTTGAAAGAAAACATTGTGCTCATCTCGATGATCACCCACTATGAAAGTGCTTTCACTACCAGATTTGTTTCCCTTTAGGAAAGTGAGAAAATGATTTTAAGATGCCTTTCCTAATTAAATTACTATATATTTATACAATATTTATTTTTTATTTAAAAAATAAACTATATCATCATATTATGAAACATTATCTATTGTATAATTTCAACAGGATGGTTTTAATAAATAATACAGATTTTTCCAAAATATTTTCAATATACATCCATTTACACTAATAAATAAATGTCATTATTTTTTGGAATACACTAGATTTTATTACACTATTTCTTTTTGAACATTATAAATATTATATTGACCTTAATTTTAAAATATTATAATTTACTTTTAAAAATATTATATATAATGATAGTATTTAATAAAATTATCATATTATTAAATATCCATGAAATTTTAAAATGCCTTATTTTATTAAAAATAAATATTTCTCAGATATACAATTCTTATTTCCACATTTCAATATATAATTTTCATAAAACATATTTTATAATAAATGTTTTTATATTAAGTGATAATGAAAAAGGATAAGTTTAATTATAATATATTTTAAAAATAAATTATACAAAAATTTATAATACATGTATAGATATATAACTCTGTATTACATTGATGTAATCCCTAAGAGTAATGTGTATAATGGTGGTACTTTCTTGTGGTTATTCAAAAAATATGGTTTGGGATGTGATCTTGATAGGCTTGAAAGTCCCCCAAAAGTAGTTTCACTCATGCTTCTATTGTTAAATCTTGGTTTGTTCTTGATAATGGTTAAATCCCAATGATATGGTCTCTCTTAGAAGCTCTAATAATTAGTTTCATAGGGTATTATATTTTTAGTTGATTCCACCACTAATTAAATTTATGTTAATAAAGTATTTCCACAACCATTATTATATAATAATCCTAATAGTAGATATAGATTTATTATATGATCAATATTTAGGATTCCTAATAGCCTTTTAAGTCTAATAGTGTAATTATGTGAATATTTTATATTGATCTAATAGTAACAAATGAAATACAGTTCATGTATTCATTATAAGACATTATTATTTCATAAAATATTTATTCATTCAAAAGGGAATTTAATTGTAATTTTTTTTGTTTTTACATGAATTTTACTCACTGAATTATTATTCTCATCAATAACTATAATGATAATAATATTTTTTGGGTGATCTATTATCCCATCTAATAGGAAAACCCCTTTCATAGGTGGTCATCCTAATAAATAATAATCAATCAATTATTCATCAATTTATTTTTAAACCATGGACATGATATCATCACATGCTTCATTCTCAGCATGAGCTAGATGTCTACAAGGTAGAATCCTACATTGGATAAGATGAATCGGAAATTATTTATTTATATTTAGAAGAGAAAATCATTAAATATATTTATGAAAACACAATAATCACTCTACAATATATATGAACTATCCCATTATTCCATACTACTAATGTCTTGGTGTTCTTAATAAATTAGTTTAATACCAAAGACTTGGTAAATGGGTATATTTAACAACCAACCATAACATTGTGTTCTCCAATATATCAACAAATCATACAAAAAATTTACAATATTTACATTTGATTCAAAAATAAATCATCACATGATTACAAAATAAAAATTGAATATATAGGGCTCTAAATAATTCGATATAATTATCACATGACTTGGCCCATGTGGACCCCACCTTAATGAACAGTAGGCTGAGTATTCCACCTTAATCCTACCTCTAATAGGCTACACACTCCTGAAAAAAACTAAAAAGTGATATCAAATACATGTGAGGCACTTCCTTATTAAACATGCGTATAATAAAATTTATATTGAATAATATATAAATATAATAATTATATACCAAACTAACTATAAAATATATGTGATATACACAACAAATTTAAATATATATTAATAAAAAATAAAGTAACATAAGGAATAATACATGGCTCAGAATCATGTAATAAGTACATATGTCGTAAAATTTTAAAATGTGTACTCCTTGTTATGAAATCAAAAATTTGAGAAATATAAACAATAAACACCACTGAACTCCATTAATCTCAATCTCCACCAATACAATACCCAATAAAAAATACTCCAAAATCTATGTCATATCTATGGAAAAAATATGCTGGTATTTGGATAATATATGAGTTTTTATAAGTAAAATTAGTATGATTAATTGGTATAATTATAGAGATTTGAAATAGAACATCAGTTAAATCATATGGAAGACTATATATTCCTTAAGAGAACTAGTCATTAAAGGTTAATAAGGACCTCAATATTCACTACTAAAATCTAAGTTCATGACACACCCGAAATCATAGAATATATTTAATATAAAAAATAATGAAAACCCCTTGATATTATTTTTTAATAAAATTCTTCACACCACTATAAAATTATATTTAGGCACCTAGACATTGTTGAGTTGTTTAAGTTGGTTGAAGGTGTACCAGCCCCTATAGGGGGCACATAACTCATTATATATGATTAGGTTTTGATAGAGGGAGTATTGAATTTTTTATTTGACATTCACTATATCTCATGGGGGACTATAAACACTATTTAACAATTAGGGGGGCCATGGATCACGAAAACAATGGAGTACGAAACCTTCAACCCGTTTAAAATTTTTTATACTCACTTTATCTCTATCACCATAAATACGGATAACTATATATTATTTTGATTCATCATAAAAAAATATAAAGATTATGATATTTTATTTAATATATTTTATGAAAAATAACATAAAAATGTATACTTCCATGGCCAATTTTGGCACATGGTAGATAAATTATTCAAAAACCCCAAAATACCATGTATACAACATGTAATATTATTTACTCAAGGTGTGGGTATCAATTATAAATATATCATTACCTTCCATGATCATATCTACATGAGGATGAACTAGAGAGTATTTCTTATAGGGTACATGGTGTTTGTGACCCCATTGGCTAGCTCGATATTCACTCACAAACAAACCCTTGACATGTCACCAATATAAACAGCATTTATAGTAGTCCACATGACATGTGGGACCACCCATTTATCTAGGTGTGTATTAGAGTAAATGCCTAAATATCATAGTTTAATATACAAAAATCGTGAACTAGAGTCAAATATTGGGTGATGTTTAACATTAAATGGATACCCTATTGCCATATTAAACATGATGCATAATGCATTTCAGGGATGAATATATTCCATGTAATCATAAAATACAAATCAAAAATTCATTATGAACATGGTTTATATCACCTCATTTTTACCAATCTACATGGTTTTGAATCAACTTGACATGTCTTTTAACAGGCCATCCACACCTGATGTCACCATTACTTACCAGAATCACAATTCTAGTGATTATTTATTATGGTCAAACATTTATTAGCCACCATTAGAGTACCCTTCACTTTAACTTTTCTATTTCTATACCATAATAATATCTCCTTCACTAGACTATAATCATCTAGTAAAATATCCTAAATTTTGAACCATCAACCATTTAAATGGAAAAAATAAAACATATTTCATAGTATGGTATGAAGTGTGATAGTAATCAGGGGGTGGGAGATAATGATGTTTTTGGATTAACCATAATAAATTTTTCATCACATGATTAATTTTATTTTCATAAATTAATTATAAATAATATTAATTAAAAAAATTTGGGAGTGAAAGATGATAAATCAAAAAAAGAGTCTGGAATGAAAATATTGAAACATATTCTCATCAAAATATTATATTTAATCGAATTCATATAATTATATCATTAAAATGATACATGAATGTTATAATATCTTATTAAATAATAATTTTATATAAAAAATTCAATTTCAATCCTGATTGAAAGTGTTAAAACAAGTGATGAATGTGGTGAACTGAAATAATAAAATTAAATACCACATTGGCATATCACTAAAACCTGGGATTTTATCATAAATCCTCTACCATGTCAACGGGTTTATGAACCTTAACATATGGTCGTCTACTAATGTGAGAAGTCTTTTCTTGATTTCAACATTCAAAATAATTAATAATTCTCCAACCATAATATTAAAAATTATTTATTATTTACATTTTTGGTTAATTAGTGTAATAATATTAATACCCTAAAATTCATGGTCCAGGTCCAAAACCAAATTGAGGATAATTATCCCTCACTATTTTAAAAAAACTAGTTTTAGACATAACTGTAGTATTGGGATTTGAATTTGAGTCACTATTATGGAGGGATTAATTATTCACACGAACATAATGAAAAATAATATTTTTATTATTATTTATATTTTAAGGACTCATGAAGATAACCAAAATTAACTAGAATTATAGAATCATTAATAAATATTAATAAAAATAATTAATAGAATCTATCACAATAATTCAGGTCACAACACCATTTAAATCCATGTTCACTTGCAGTGTTTAATGAACAAATTATGTTCCAATTACTGAAACAAAATAATTAAATTTCATAATTTAGATTATTCAATAATATAATAAAAAATACATAAAATATATGTCCTTATAATTAATAAAATATTCAACTTTTCCCCAATATTATATTTTTTTATTAATAAATAGTAATGAAAACACTAGGATACCAATTTACTTCCTCATAAAATTTCTTATATATGTATCATTTGATCATTTTCATTGAATAATTTAGTAAATAATAAAGTATGGATCCAATGAATAGAGAAAAAATCCATCTTGATTAATATTAACATGATAATCTACTATGAATCTTTGAATCCTTCTCTTTTTAGAAGTAAAATACAGTTTTTATCCATAACAATCAATATGCACATTCTATAGCACCAGAAAATCCATTGAAAGAGTGATGATGAATACTTTAATGTAAAGAATAGTAATCTGTCATTAAACATATATATTTATTATAATTATTGTACATAATTACCACTTGAATCCACATTTTTTCCCTCAAAGGTGTTTGAGTTTTCAATATACATGGAATATTATTCACATAGGACCCTAATTGAACTATTAGTCTTTTATAAATAAATGACTAAATAATTCCTACAATAATAAATGGAAAAATATAAACGCATGCTATAAGGTAACTCATATAGTATATTTTCATTTTTTATATCCTTCAGAGCCTCCTTAAAAATAAATAAATATAACAGATCTCTTGTTAATGTATATCTATCCCATATTGATGTGGAACATAATGTAATACATCGGTAGTTATAGAAGAATTCATCGTAAAATATTTATACAAAAAACAATCCAAATAATGCCTTCTTGACCATTGTGGAAAATTACTTTTCTAGTTGGAACCCTTGACACTAGTTTCATACAGAAAAAACATATAAAATTATCTTAATTAGACTAACCATAAAATTTATTATAAGGACTGTAATCATTTTTTTTAATACTTATTCATGTCCTAAAAAATTAAATATTTTAAATCACTCAAATATATGAGTATTTTAGGTAGAAAAAACCATAGTCATAAAGAAAGGATATGTTTCCCTTATTTAATGTGATGTGTCTCCAATCCTTCACATCTACTATAGTTAGTTGAGTTAAAATATTTGATGTTTCATGGTTTCCCACAATAATTTTTCTAAATTTTAATTATTTTCTCACTAAATAAAAATAATAGTTTATTATAAAAAACACCACACTAAATTGGTTACCAAGATATACTCAAGATTCAAATACAATATCCTCAAACAAGTAAATACTATTAACTCAAGAAAAAGGAAAGCTAAGTTGGTGAAATAATTATTATGAAACTTGATAGAGAGATTATACTATAATCATTCAATGAAATCAATAGACTTATATAAATTATGATGGTAAATATATTGATTAAATACATTTCAAAATCCATTCCATGAAAACAAATTATGTAAATTTTCATGTATCCTGATGACATTCTAAAAGTTGATATCCAATGAAACATATATTTATTTAACATCATTTGACAAAACTGAAAGTTATAAAGTAATATAATCAATTAGTTTTTCTTCCCATCCTCTCATTATTATCCCCAGTTCACACAATCCATCAAAACACTTGAAATTTGTATATTTTGACATTGATAATTTGGTCAATATTTGTAAGTTGTTTAATTTTCAACTGCCAAAAAAGGACCTAATAATATTTTTTTAGAATTCTGAACAATTTTAATCCTTTTTAGGACCATTATATAGAATAATTGTATCATTTATCAATTTCCTTGTAATAATCCATTTCCTTTGTGTTATCATTTAAAAATATACAAGTAAGATAGATCTAAATAATTTATAACAAATTACTATAATTTAAATATAAATCATGAATTTTTTATTTATAACCCCTAAAAGAAGATACATTTACTCAGAATAGATAATTTCTACTATTTTATTATGTTTAAAAAGTAATATACCTTACATACCAAATTCATTAATTTATTTTTAATAATTTTAAAAAAAATTGAATGAATTTTTAAAATACATTTGATAATAAAATTATCAAAATATATCAATTAATATGAGATAATGATTGAATTCTGGTCTATAACTACTATATTATACATAAACATGTCTATCATCTTTTAAAAAATGGAGGTTAATATGTTAATTGTGAAACTCACATGTAAATAATAATTAATATTTCTTTGTTGTATAAAATTATTTTGAGTTTCATGGGTTCATAAAAGTTTTCATAATTGGAGTTTTTAAATATTAATGGGTTTTAAGGGATGAATATTAAGGTAAACCATGTGGTGGCCATGTGGGAGTGCTAAAATCATGTTTTTTCAATTTATAACTATTATCACATGGATAGGTAAACCATGAAAGGCCATATTAGAATCTATGATATGTTTCTTTTGTGTTCCATTTTCCTTTTCATAGTTGGTGCATGGTTTAGTAATACATTAATCCAAAACATATAGTTTTGATGTTTTACATTTATTTTGAAAAATAATTGTTTTGACCGCATATTATTAAAAAACAAAACTAAATAAATGATCTTCTTATTCCTTCTCTATTTATCACTATAACTACCCATACTTTACATACATTGTTAATACTTCGAAATTGAATCACACTTATTACAACATATGACAAAACCACAAAGGACCGTATAGGTATAGTGTCTTTAGAAACTGGGAAACATAAACAACTGGTTCATAAATCTTCTACAGTGTCTCCCATTTATTTCACCATATCTAGGGTCCCTTTTAGCATATTCTACTTAATATCCATCTTCCTGGCCTGGGGAAAAGAAAACATAAAAGGGTGAGCTCAAATGCTCAGCAAGGTCAAATAAAGGAAATAAAAATCATATCATATCTTTTTGAAAATTAAAACCTGCAAAAGAGATCATAATATCTTAACATGGAATAAATCATAGAAGTGAAAATGAGATCCCCATAATCATAACATAAAACTTGAATCTTTGTGGCATGCACACATAATCATGGAAAATCATTTCTTGTTAGTCATGACTCATTGCCAAGACTATCTTAGTGGACAAAGTCCCTTTCTGAACCGAGTTCACTCCTCGTTTCAGTCCTGTATCACTGAACCGAAATAACCTTCCGTTCCAGCCATGTCTATCTCATGAGATATAAAATCTTTACCCAATGCATTGGAGGGAGATATAGGTCCCACCCATCTTATAATGAATCCTTTCTTATGTGTGCCACATAATCATAAAACATACATCATCGCATAACACATATAACAAAAATGGGATTCTTGAAACATCATGACATCATAAATCAATTCATATATGATAAAGGAATTCATAAACATAATTACATAACAACATAGTCAAACCAATGTAAAAATATGGATAGAAACAGAACCCTTTATTATCTTAGATGGAAAATAATTTTGATAAAACACTTGAATTGAATTCTTGAGGAAAATATCCTTTCTTCTTCAAAAAAATTTTTCCTTTCATAACATGTCATACAACTTTAAAATAAAAGAAGTTGATTAAAAATAAACTTGAAAACTTGTAAAGGAAGCTTCTTTGAAGTAATGTTTTAAAAATCCATTCATGCCGTATAAGTTAAAAAAACATTCTTCGTACTTTTGTCGGAAAAGTCAAAAAGTACCTCGTACGGAAAAACGACAAAAGATTCCTTTCATATTCTTTACTAAAAACTCACCTAAGGGTAAAATTGGATTTAAACTATTTCAAGTGAATGGAAACAATATTACATATTGAGGGAACATGGATGTGGATGATAAAATACACCCCAGTAAATACTTACGAATAAACAATCTCGGATAAAAATGAGATTGTGATATTTCCCTTACCTTAGGTCCGATTTGCTTTGTTCGTGTCCGAAGCTCCTGTATAATGGTTTAAATAATGTTATTGACTTATTCCAGAATCATACATATTGATATGAGATCATATATGGTCATATTATTAGCTTCTTGTTAGTAATATTTCATTGTTACTTGTTACTCGGGTCTTTATAACTTTTTGTTCTTATGCGTGTTTTGTCGAATAAATTCTTATTCTTATCTTTAGGTTATAGATAATTCATTTCCAGAATGGTATTAGTGTAGTATATACCATATTCATTCATTCAATTCATTTATATAATCATTATGAAATGAAGATCATGTAGAACGAGTCGCATCACATCATGGAGACGGTATTTCGTACGTACGCACGAGTGATGATATCGTTCCTATGATCGTGGAATTGTATTGGAGTATATATATATATTATTTCAGTATCAATATTACTTAATAATAATCATATATAGTTACTGATTACACCATTATACCCATCCTTGTAAGGTGATGGTGGAAAATAGATTACACCACGGCGTGGCGACGGTATTCTGTACGTACGCACGCGCGGTGATTTCATTTTTCCGTAGGATGGATAGAAGGTGAATTAGGGTTGTTTCATATTTATAATAACATATCAGTATGTAAGTAATACTGATGTTATTACTTTATCATGAAACAACTAAAGAAGAAGAAGTTGAAGAAGAAAGAAATTGAAAAGATCGGTAATGGATATTACCTCTTCTTTGGAACGCCTTTTTGAATCCTCCACTTAAGGAACTAAGATTGGTCTTTGGAGAAGACCAGGACCTCTAGGATTATTCTAGGGAAGTGGAGAAGGGAAAATGTCAGGGGTTGGCCGAGCTTGAGTGCCCAAATTGGTGTGAGGTGGAGGGGGAGGAGGTGCCTTTTATAAGGGAGGAGAGGGGCACCTTAGGAATATCTCAAAATATTATTTTATATTAAAGTCAAAATCGGTTTATAATGGTTCCAAAGGGTCTTATTTCGAAGCTAAAGTGGGGATGGGTCGAAATCCTATCAACCAATAGGATTTAGACAAGTTTAGGGTATTATTTTAACCTTATCAATTAGATTTAACTCTAAGTTAATTAATTTAACTTTTACTGTGTCTTTTTGTTTTCTTTCACTATATGGTTAATAAACTTACTATAACATGCCAAACGAACCCCAAATTGTTTATTATTAATATATATATCCTTATCTAAGTCATTTGTCCGAACCTTAGATTTTTAGGAATAAAATAACAATTAATAATATAATATTTGATTTAAAAACTATTTTGTGTCAATTTTGACACTATTTGATATATGATTTTTGTGAAAGTCATAACAGAATTATATGTTCGAACCAAGTTGATTAAATCAATAATAATATATCATAGTAACCTAGAAAATTAGTGGAATTCATAAAAAGTCTCAAACTACATTTATTTTGGTATTTATATTATCAATTTTGTCAATATTTCATTAATAAGATAATTACTGCATCATCTTTGTGTCATAAATAAATTAAATTATTTGATGTCTAAAAATTACAAATAAAATACCATCATGTAGGAAATCGTTTTAGCTTTCTAATTAATATTTACAATCGAATTTATCTTATATATAACCCTATATTAAAAATGATTTACTTATTAAACTTTGATTTTAACTATTTTAACCCTTCTTTAAATAAATTAATAATAAATGTCCTAATCTAATCCAAGTGGGCCTAAATGGTCATATTTTATTCCTAAATTTGTTTTTGGTCGAATTACACTTGTCCAATAGAATTAGGACATGTGTTAGGATAATATTAATATCATATTTACCCTTAGTTACCCTATTTACTATTAACCGCGGTAAAAATAGTAAAAAGTTACTATTCACCAAAAAAATATTTTCATCTCATTGAACCACATTTTAGTCCTTGATATTAACCGTGTCTCTCGGATTTTTGAAATTCCATTCACAGAAGCGGTAAAATTAAGTTTTATGCAAAATTCAGTTTTTAACCTACCACTTAGTGGTTTCACTATTCATCAAAAATTGAAAGTTTTCAGAAAAATACAAAAATTTCACCCTAGGATAATTTCGATATTCTGAGTCCAAAAATGAAGTCCATTTTGAAAAATAAAATTTATAAAATTTCAAAAAGTGGTTATTACTATTCATAACGGCTAGTTTTAATAGCATATTGTTGTTTAGTGAAACTCGGTATTGCGTACGACGCAAGCTATCGAGGAAGGTCGCGATTGCGTGTAAAGCAAGCCAAGCAAGTGTTGTGTAGAAAAAGATTCTTTTGATGATTTATATAACATAAAAGTCTCGGGTGTTACATTCTACCCCCCTTAAAAAGAATTTCTCCCTCGAAATTCGTCACTTTGCAACAAACAAATGAGGATACTTCTCCCTCATCATATCCTCAAGCTCCCATGTAGCTTCTTCAAGTTGGTGGTTTCTCCATAAAACTTTCACCAAGCGAGTGGTCTTGTTTTGTAGGACTTTTTCGCTACGATCCAGAATCTCTATCGGCTGTTCTTCATAAGAAAGATCTTGCTCCAGCGGTACAACTTCTGAGCTGAGTACATGTGAAGGATCTGGTATGTACTTTCTCAGGAGAGATACATGGAACACATCGTGAACTTGAGAGAGATTCGGTGGAAGCGCCAATCGGTAAGCTACCTTCCCAACACGATCCAGTATTTCAAAAGGACCGATATATCTAGGGCTCAACTTCCCCTTCTTTCCAAATCTCATAACCCTCTTCCAGGGAGATATTCGTAAGAACACTTTATCACCCACTTCAAAATCTAGGTCTTTTCTTCGGTTGTCGGCATAACTTTTCTGTCGACTCTGAGCTGCTCTTATGTGTTGTTGAATAGATCTGACCTTTTCTGCCATTTCATCAACGAGATCAGGTCCTAATAGCTTTCTTTCCCCAACTTCATCCCAGCAAGTTGGAGTCCTGCATTTCTTTCCATAGAGAGCTTCATAAGGAGCCATCTGAATACTGGAGTGAAAGCTATTATTATAAGAAAATTCCACCAAAGGTAGGTGTTGATCCCAACCTCCTTTGAAATCCATAGAGCAAGCTCTCAACATATCTTCTAGGGTTTGAATTGTTCTCTCAGACTGACCGTCTGTCTGGGGATGATAAGCAGTGCTGAAACTCAACTCTGTATCCAGAGTATGCTGAAGACTTCGCCAGAACTTCGAGGTAAATCTCGGATCTCGATCAGATATAATAGAAAGTGGTACTCCATGCAATCTTACCACTTCCTTTACATATATCCTGGCAAGCTGATCTAGAGAGAAATCCTCTCTAATAGCAATGAAGTGTGCAGACTTTGTAAGACGATCAACTATGACCCAGATAGCATTATTGCCTTTGGATGTTTTAGGAAGTCCTGTGACAAAGTCCATAGTGATGTTTTCCCATTTCCATTCGGGTATGGGTAATGGTTGTAACATCCCCTTAGACTTCTGTCTCTCAGCTTTAACTTGTTGACAAACCAAGCATCGAGAGACATATTCAGCAACATCTCTTTTCATGCCATCCCACCAGAAGTACTCTTTCAGGTCCCTATACATCTTCGTGCTTCCAGGATGAATAGAGAATGAAGAACTATGAGCCTCATCCAGTAGCTCTTTCTTTAATTCGGGGATGGGAGGAACACAAACCCGATTCCTGAACTTTATTATCCCATCACAATCAAGGTTGAATTCAGGAACATTTCTCACCTTCTTTTGTAACTCGACATCTTCTTTCTGTGCCTCTTTAATCTTCACATGTATAGATGGTTGAACATTCATTTGAGAAAGATAAGATTTTTCCCCTTCCATTATAATTCCAAGATCCATCCTTTGTAAATCCATAAATATTGGATCTTTTGTGATCCTCATCATGGATAAACTAGCATGGTCTTGTCGACTTAATGCATCTGCCACCTTGTTTGCTTTCCCAGGGTGGTAATGGATTGAGCAGTCATAATCCTTAATCAGCTCCAACCATCTTCTTTGGCGCATATTCAGCTCCTTTTGTGTGAAAATATACTTTAAACTTTTATGATCAGTATAAATATCACACCTTTCACCATAAAGGTAATGCCTCCAAATCTTTAATGCAAAGATTACCGCAGCCAACTCCAAATCATGTGTTGGGTAATTTTGCTCATGGATTTTCAACTGTCGTGAGGCATAAGCTATCACCATTTCATTTTGCATAAGAACACACCCCAATACCTTCTTGGATGCATCACTGTAGATCACAAACCTTTCTCCACTACAAGGCAGTGTGAGCACAGGTGCACTGGATAACCTTCTTTTCAACTCCTTGAAATTCTCTTCACATTCCTCTGTCCAGACAAACTTAACTCCTTTCCGAGTCAACTTGGTGAGTGGATTAGATAATCGTGAAAAATCTTTTACAAAACGTCGATAATATCCAGCCAAACCAAGAAAACTTCGGATCTTAGTTACTGTTGTTGGTCTTGACCATCTTTCGATAACCTCTGTTTTTGCTGGATCCACAGATATCCCCTCTTTTGAGATTATATGACCCAAAAATGCAACTTTTTGAAGCCAAAATTCACACTTGGTAAATTTGGCATAAAGCTTCTCTTTTCTCAGGGTCTTCAATATAATTCTCAAGTGATCTTCATGCTCTTCCTTGCTCTTTGAATAGAAAAGAATATTGTCTATAAAGACAACCACAAATTGATCAAGATAGTCTCTAAAGACTCTATTCATTAGATCCATGAAGATAGCAGGGGCATTAGTAAGACCAAATGGCATCACTATAAATTCATAGTGTCCATACCTTGTACGGAAAGCTGTCTTTGGTATATCCTCCCTTTTGACCCTTAATTGATGATACCCTGAACGGAGATCAATCTTGGAAAAGTATTGAGCTCCGCGTAGTTGGTCAAATAAGTCATCAATGCGTGGGAGAGGATATTTGTTCTTGATAGTGATCTTGTTAAGTTCTCGATAATCAATGCAAAGTCTCATTGATCCATCTTTCTTCTTAACAAATAGAACAGGTGCTCCCCAAGGTGACGCACTAGGGCGTATGAATCCCTTATCAAGATTCTCTTGGAGTTGCTTCTTCAATTCCTGCAACTCAATTGGGGCCATTCTATAAGGTGTCTTTGAAATAGGCAAAGCACCGGTACGAGTTCTATTGAAAACTCAACTTCACTATTTGGTGGAAGACCCGGCAATTCCTCCGGAAAGACATCATCAAACTCCCGTACAATGGGAATATTCTTAATCGTGAGTTTCTCACCAACCATTTGAGATAAATAACCTTCATTTAGTGGAATCAATACCCATAAGATGGAAGAAATTTCCACTGGAAGGTTATGTTCATCCTTGCATTGATAGACGATCGTAGGTTGATCTGGAATATGAAATGTGACTTCCCTTATTTGGCAATTGATATGAGCTCCATGTAGAGAAAGCCAATCCATGCCAAGAATCACATCAAATTCCACTAAAGGAAGGATCACAAGATTTTCAGGAAGCACTTTCCCACAAACTTCGATCGGAGAAGAATTATAAACTTCTGATGCGATTGATGTGCCATTAGGTGTTGTCACAGCTAACTCAACATCTAATTGTTGAGGTAATACGGTGATACCCTTAGAAAATTCTTTAGAAATAAAAGAGTGGGTGGATCCAGAATCAAATAAAACATTTGCTACTTTAGAGTGGATGGTAAGTGTACCTTTCACCACATCATTATCGTACTCCACATCGCTGATAGAAATTGCATGTGACTTTCCTTTTTCTTTAGCCTTAAGAGTTTGTTGATGTCGACCATCATCATCAACCCTTGGATTTGGGCATTGATTGGCATAATGCCCCATCTCCTTGCACTTGAAACATTGAAGTGTAGCAGGTTCATTCTGTGTATCCCTTCCTTTGTTTGCATCATTAGATATCTTCTTCCCATTATCACGGCATTCAAATGCCCGATGACCTTCCTTTCCACATTTAAAACATTTACTTGTCCCTTTAAGACAACTCCCTCCATGTTTCTTTCCACACTTTGAGCATAAGGGAAAGTTCATCTTCTTTTCCGTGTGCTCTTTAGATTTTTCTTTGAATTCCATCTTCCTCTTCTTATCAAACCCATGTGACTGATGGGTTACTCCAATCTCCATCTCGACTTTGAGAGCACATCGAACGATTTCCTCGTAGCTATTGAAGTCCCTTATGGCTAACGCCCTTCGAAGACTTGGTTTTAATCCACTAAAGAATCGATCGATCTTACTCTCAGGTTGGATAATAATACCAGAAGCGTACCTTGAAAGTCTGGTAAAATTTGCTTCATAGGTACCAACAGATTCATCATCCCTTTGCTTCAGTTCAAGGAACTCTTTCTCCATCTTTGTTCGGAGAATACGAGGGAAGTACTTATTGAAAAATAAGTTCTTGAACTCATCCCATTCCATAGACTCAATTTCATCCCTTTGCCTTGTATTCTTAACAAGATTCCACCATTGATCAGCATATCCTTCCAAACGATACACTGCTAGGATGACTTTATCATGCTCAGAACATTGAAGAACTGAAAATATCTTTTCAGTAGTACTAATCCATTGTTCAGCAACTAATGGATCAGTAGACCCGCTGAAAGATGGTGGACGCTGCCTCATGAAGGATTCAATAGAATGTTGCTCCCTCCTTTGTTCGTTTGGAAATCCTGCATGATTCATAGCTTGAGAAAGTTGTCTGAGCATGGCTACAAGATTTTGCATCCCAGCTCCCATATCGTTTGGTTGCTCAGGGGGACAATCATTGCATTGCCCATCGCATTCCGCATTAACACGGTTCCTTCGGGTTCCAGCCATTGACTAAAACCAAGAAGAATAGTGTGAGCAACACTAATTATAATAGGAAACCACATAATTCAAGAATAAAATTTTCATGCTTAAGGTCTTATCCTAGGTTATTCAAGGCCATTTCTAAAACACTAAGATTGTGTTCTATGCTTAGACTTATCCTTAGGGTTCTTACTAAGGCTTTCACATCCTAGTTTCCAAAGGTTGACTATACCTTTCCTCTGATACCAACTATAACGACCCATACTTTACATACATTGTTAATACTTCGAAATTGAAGCACAATTATTACAACATATGACAAAACCACAAAGGACCGTATAGGTATAGTGTCTTTAGAAACTGGGAAACATAAACAACTGGTTCATAAATCTTCTACAGTGTCTCCCATTTATTTCATCATATCTAGGGTCCTTTTTAGCATATTCTACTTAATATCCATCTTCCTGGCCTAGGGAAAAGAAAACATAAAAGGGTGAGCTCAAATGCTCAACAAGGGCAAATAAAGGAAATAAAAATCATATCATATCTTTTTGAAAATTAAAACCTGCAAAAGAGATCATAATATCTTAACATGGAATAAATCATAGAAGTGAAAATGAGATCCCCATAATCATAACATAAAACTTGAATCTTTGTGGCATGCACACATAATCATGGAAAATCATTTCTTGTTAGTCATGACTCATTGCCAAGACTATCTTAGTGGACAAAGTCCCTTTCTGAACCGAGTTCACTCCTCGTTTCAGTCCTGTATCACTGAACCGAAATAACCTTCCGTTCCAGCCATGTCTATCTCATGAGATATAAAATCTTTACCCAATGCATTGGAGGGAGATATAGGTCCCACCCATCTTATAATGAATCCTTTCTTATGTGTGCCACATAATCATAAAACATACATCATCGCATAACACATATAACAAAAATGGGATTCTTGAAACATCATGACATCATAAATCAATTCATATATGATAAAGGAATTCATAAACATAATTCCATCACAACATAGTCAAACCAATGTAAAAATATGGATAGAAACAGAACCCTTTATTATCTTAGATGGAAAATAATTTTGATAAAACACTTGAATTGAATTCTTGAGGAAAATATCCTTTCTTCTTCAAAAACATTTTTCCTTTCATAACATGTCATACAACTTTAAAATAAAATAAGTTGATTAAAAATAAACTTGAAAACTTGTAAAGGAAGCTTCTTTGAAGTAATGTTTTAAAAATCCATTCATGCTGTATAAGTTAAAAAACATTCTTCGTACTTTTGTCGGAAAAGTCAAAAAGTACCTCGTACGGAAAAACGACAAAAGATTCCTTTCATATTCTTTACTAAAAACTCACCTAAGGGTAAAATTGGATTTAAACTATTTCAAGTGGATGGAAACAATATTACATATTGAGGGAACATGGATGTGGATGATAAAATACACCCCAGTAAATACTTACGAATAAACAATCTCGGATAAAAATGAGATTGTGATATTTCCCTTACCTTAGGTCCGCTTTGCTTTGTTCGTGTCCGAAGCTCCTGTATAATGGTTTAAATAATGTTATTGACTTATTCCAGAATCATACATATTGATATGAGATCATATATGGTCATATTATTAGCTTCTTGTTAGTAATATTTCATTGTTACTTGTTACTCGGGTCTTTATAACTTTTTGTTCTTATGCGTGTTTTGTCGAATAAATTCTAATTCTTATCTTTAGGTTATAGATAATTCATTTACAGAATGGTATTAGTGTAGTATATACCATATTCATTCATTCAATTCATTTATATAATCATTATGAAATGAAGATCATGTAGAACGAGTCGCATCACATCGTGGAGACGGTATTCCGTACGTACGCACGAGTGATGATATCGTTCCTATGATCGTGGAATTGTATTGGAGTATATATATATATTATTTCAGTATCAATATTACTTAATAATAATCATATATAGTTACTTATTACACCATTATACCCATCCTTGTAAGGTGATGGTGGAAAATAGATTACACCACGGCGTGGAGACGGTATTCCGTACGTACGCACGCGCGGTGATTTCATTTTTCCATAGGATGGATAGAAGGTGAATTAGGGTTGTTTCATATTTATAATAACATATCAGTATGTAAGTAATACTGATGTTATTACTTTATCATGAAACAACTAAAGAAGAAGAAGTTGAAGAAGAAAGAAATTGAAACGATCGGTAATGGATATTACCTCTTCTTTGGAACGCCTTTTTGAATCCTCCACTTAAGGAACTAAGATTGGTCTTTGGAGAAGACCAGGACCTCTAGGATTATTCTAGGGAAGTGGAGAAGGGAAAATGGAAGGGGTTGGCCGAGCTTGAGTGCTCAAATTGGTGTGAGGAGGAGGGGGAGGAGGTGCCCTTTTATAAGGGAGGAGAGGGGCACCTTAGGAATATCTCAAAATATTATTTTATATTAAAGTCAAAATCGGTTTATAATGGTTACAAAGGGTCTTATTTCGAAGCTAAAGTGGGGATGGGTCTAAATCCTATCAACCAATAGGATTTAGACAAGTTTAGGGTATTAGTTTAACCTTATCAATTAGATTTAACTCTAAGTTAATTAATTTAACTTTTACCGTGTCTTTTTGTTTTCTTTCACTATATGGTTAATACACTTACTATAACATGCCAAACGAACCCCAAATTGTTTATTATTAATATATATATCCTTATCTAAGTCATTTGGCCGAACCTTAGATTTTTAGGAATAAAATAACAATTAATAATATAATATTTGATTTAAAAACTATTTTGTGTCAATTTTGACACTATTTGATATATGATTTTTGTGAAAGTCATAAAAGAATTATATGTTCGAACCAAGTTGATTAAATCAATACTAATATATCATAGTAACCTAGAAAATTAGTGGAATTCATAAAAAGTCTCAAATTACATTTATTTTGGTATTTATATTATCAATTTTGTCAATATTTCATTAATAAGATAATTACTGCATCATCTTTGTGTCATAAATAAATTAAATTATTTGATGTCTAAAAATTACAAATAAAATACCATCATGTAGGAAATCGTTTTAGCTTTCTAATGAATATTTACAATCGAATTTATCTTATGTATAACCCTATATTAAAAATGAGTTACTTATTAAACTTTGATTTTAACTATTTTAACCCTTCTTTAAATAAATTAATAATAAATGTCCTAATCTAATCCAAGTGGGCCTAAATGGTCATATTTTATTCCTAAGTTTGTTTTTGGTCGAATTACACTTGTCCAATAGAATTAAGACATGTGTTAGGGTAATATTAATATCATATTTACCCTTAGTTACCCTATTTACTATTAACCGCGGTAAAAATAGTAAAAAGTTACTATTCACCAAAAAAATATTTTCATCTCATTGAACCACATTTTAGTCCTTGATATTAACCGTGTCTCTCGGATTTTTGAAATTCCATTCACAGAAGCGATAAAATTAAGTTTTATGCAAAATTCAGTTTTTAACCTGCCACTTAGTGGTTTCACTATTCATCAAAAATTGAAAGTTTTCAGAAAAATACCAAAATTTCACCCTAGGATAATTTCGATATTCTGAGTCCAAAAATGAAGTCCATTTTGAAAAATAAAATTTATAAAATTTCAAAAAGTGGTTATTACTATTCATAACGGCTAGTTTTAATAGCATATTGTTGTTTAGTGAAACTAGGTATTGCGTACGACGCAAGCTATCGAGGAAGGTCGCGATTGCGTGTAAAGCAAGCCAAGCAAGTGTTGTGTAGAAAAAGATTCCTTTGATGATTTATATAACATAAAAGTCTCGGGTGTTACAATCACAATTGATGTATAGGACAAGCCCCACTTTCAAAAACCTCCTCCCTCTTGATCATCACTTATATATAGATTTGTTTCCTTTCCTCCAATGATTTCAATAGAATACATATGGTATGGTCTCTTCTATCTCATTCCACCATTATTTTACAATATTATAAAAAATATTCATTCCATATCAGTCCCATGAACCCTTGGATTTATATAACTATAATTAGTGATTGGGGTGGTTTTAAAAGATACGTATATTATGCTTGGTGTTTGGTAGAACACACTTTTACATATAAGAGCCTTCAAAATCAAAGGAAACACACTATAATTATAACAATGTAGGTTTTATCCATGGTATAATTTTTAATTTTAGAAATATTGTTGTTTTACTTTCATATTATATCATTATCTTTCCAAAGATGAGTATGTAGGTTTTTATTGGATTTCTCGGATGGAAATCATATTTTATTATTATTTTCGTCGAAAGAATAGGTTTTCAAGTTATACCAATTGGATTTAAATTTAACTTAACAAACCATGCTTACCATGTGTTTTTAGACATTTAAAATTTACTTCATGACTGAATGTTGATACTTTTATGTGTTTTTTATTTTTCAAAGTAATGATTCAATGGTTTTTTTCCAAATTTTATGTGGAAGATTGAAATTACAAGTATTGTAAATTTTTTTCATGTTTTATTTTTATTAAAATTGATTTCTTACTAGTGATTTAACACCATTTGTGTTGTGATATAAATTAAATGTAGGTGTTTTAGACCCTTATATATTTTTATTGGATGTGTTTGGTTCTTAAAACAAATTTCCAAATGTTATTAGGAATGCATCATTTTAAAAACATTTGGAATTGATTCCGAGATCTATTTTAATTAATGGTTTTAGATATAACTATTTGTGATGATATACAAATCAATTGAAATAGATTAAATTTTTATCATGATTTCATTTTTATAAATTCATGATTGGTACTTTTAATGATTTTAAAATTGCATGGTTGTAAGTGAGAACCTCTTGTGCCACTTGTTGTATTGTGACCCCCATACAGGATTTATAATTTTCTAATATAGTAAATGTACCAAGTGGGATGTTATTAATTTCATGTCTTGATAATTAAATATAAATATTGGGATTTTATTATAAGGGATAATGAGGTGAGATTATCATTATTTTCAAATTCCTTATATTTTTTATTATAATATCTTTATTAAACACATGTATTTTATTTATACCCTAGGAATTTGTAGGATTTTGGTAAATAAAAACATATTTACAAACCGTAATGTGGACATGTTTTCAATTAGTTAGATTTACTCCCAATACTAATGGATATTGTTGAAGGAAGCATGTATATTATAAAATGGGATCAAATAAGATTTGTTTTCTTGTATCTAGATGTAACAATGATATCCTAAGAGGTTAAATTCAAGGATATTATAAAAAATACCAATGTGGATTTGATAAGTTATATAGTTCCATTCCATGTTTGTTGACAGTAGATTATATTATGTTACCCAAGTCCTATAAGATTGACCATGATGTAAAAGTAATTTTTAGATGATTCTGCAGACCCTGATTGTATGGAATGTTTACATCCCATATTATGTGATTCATGAAATCACATAATCATTGGTTTTTTGGAATGTTTTATTTATTTTATTATTTCATGCATATTTTTAATTTTTCAAAGCCTTGGTCTTTGGAATACATTAAAAATTATTAATGAAATGATTTATAGGGTGTAATAACTTTAAAAAAATTGAATCATGATATACCTAGTTAGTGTTGTAATGACTTCATTTTTTATGTGGATATCAAAATTTTATGGATTTTTTTCATTAAAGGGTTTAAATATATTTTTAAATTTCTTTGAAAGTGGGTATTTTTTTAAAAAAATCCTGGCCCATGGAAATGAATATATGTTATGTTTTTATTTTTTTTAAAAAAATTAAATTTTATAAAATGGATTTTAATTTGATATTATTTTTAATTAGGTTATAATTTATGAATATTCTTCCAAAATGGGTTTCAAAATTGTTAAAAATCAGTTTCTAATTAAAGGATGTAAATGTGACAAGGTGATGGTGTCCCACTATACTTATTTATAATCCTTTATGTTATCATATTTTTTATGTCTTCAATCTAGATATTGTTCCTTCATAGGGAAGGTTCAATGTCAAGGAATATTCATGACCTATGTGGATTTATGCTTTATTTTTTATATTCTGGATGCTTCTTCCTAAGGTTTCATCTCATTTTATTTCTAGAGTCATTCATGTTCTTTGAATTTTCATGACCCCTCCATGTGATTTCCTCACATTACCACATTTCCAATGTAGGAATCCTCTTCAATTATGGTTAATAATGTTATCTTATTGATTTTATTGGGATGATGGGATCTCTGATCCACATTCAATGGATATATATATGGAATTTGTTTCCTTGTCTAGGTCTCCCTCATAGATCTATGACTTATTTTTTAACTTCATTTTCTTTTCCATCATAAAGTGTAATCCTATGAATTACACCACTTTATTCCATGATATGATAACAACCAAGGTTAATGTCAGCCAATGTGTTTGTTGTTCAAAGCATTAAAACCCTCCTCATTATGATTGGATAAAATATTATTCGTTAAAAATAAATATTATAAGAGAAACCCCAAAGGAATCTAGTGACCATCACTAGGAAACATACATTATGTATGTAATAAACAAAATGATCATTTCCACAGATATCCTATGATTATCATAAAATAAATATGTTGTCTATCATTTTTCTATCTAAAGCAAAAGGAACTTCTCACACCATTAAATTTATGCTCATCATAGAAGGATTCAAATTCTTTTAACTAAAGGCATATCATTCTCATCACATTATATAGGGGCTAAGGCTCATCAACCATCACCTGGGTGGTGAAAGATGATTATAAGATTTTGTCATACACATCTCAGGCATGTAATTAACTTTTTTCGAGTATTTTCACTTAGGGATATGATTTTTATGAATCAATATGGGTCACAAGTTTTAATTAGAGTGACAGAGTTTCAATAATTTAGAGATTATTCTTGACTCTCCTTATACAATCATCACATATGGGTTGATAATTGGTTTGATGTTTTGTGGAGATTCGTGAAATGTATTATCACTATATACTATGTTAAATATATGTTATCATTTCATAGAGCCACTAATGTCCCGTGTGGACCAAATGTTTGGATACTGATTGTTTGAATATATTATTAAGAGGTGGCATACATCAGTGTTGTCACCACACGAGAAAAATATGAATTTGTGGTAAGGACAATATGTCATGTTTTACCATTTGGTAGGAATCCTATATATAATTTTTATCCTTTGGTATTATATATTTTTTGTTTTACTATATAGTTTACTGTTGAGTGATAGAACCAATCCATGCATTTTGGCATCTTGGGTTAAGGGAACATGTGTTGTGAAATGAGTAAAAACAAGTGATTTCATGGGGATTATGCATATATGATTCCAAAATGATGGATGTGTTATCTCATTATTATTAAATTAGTATTCTAATTAATTAAAAATGACGTTAATAGTACAGATCTAACTAAGAATCCCATGTTGATTTATTAAGATGAAGCTTTGAGTTTAATGCCATTTGATGTGGATAATGTCATTTATATTAATTTCATAAAACATGAGAATTTTGATATAACTTGTAATGACTATAATATGTAATGTAGTTCTATATATTTAAAGGTCTTTTAACTCAGACATTGGTTCATATTGTACACAAGCAGCTTCCCATATGTCTCTAATGGCTGAATGTGGTATGTATAGAGATTATGTGAAATTTTAGCAAAATTGCTAATTAGGATAATGGTTTTTATGTATCTGTATTATGTAAGTGAGCTTCATGAGTGATGCTAAATATGTGTAAGGATATTCATATTTCATATAGGAGCGTTCAACTTGGGTACTAATAAAGAGTATTGATGGAAGGGGTGGGGATAATGCCAGTGTGCTGGCTAGGTGCTAATAAGGAGAAGTATGGTATGGGTGTATTTTACAAGAGTGTGCTACTAGGGTGTTTATGTGGAGTAGTGATAGTATTTGTATGGATTATATTGTTGTGATACCTGTTTTCTGCTAAGGATTAGTAGTGGTATGTGTGAGGTTTAAAATAGTTTTATTCCTAGAGTTCTTCTAAAGAGATATTAAGTTTAAGAAAATCTAATACTCACCACATGTTCCATCTTATACAAAGCATATCTTGTTCTCCCCATAGGATATCTTTAGTGTAATAACTCGTCCATGCATGTTTCTGATTTTACCTATAGACATGTGCAATCACCACCCTAGGGACCATCAATGTGAAGGAATGGGTCATAATTCTATTTAATGTAACCAATTGTAAACACATTTTTATCTTAGTGTTCTTTGTCCTCACTAACACACACTCTGGGAAATGATATTGAAGTTCAACCATATTAACAAATACTCTATTAAAAGGATGTATAACTATGGAGTTATAATTATACAGTCTCCCTAATATAATGGTTCATAATGTTCACGTGGGTATTAACATTTATCCCTTATAACCCTTTAACTTCCTTATATTTTATAATAACTCACTCTAAAGAACCCATTCGTCATTCTAGACCCCATATCTCAACCCAAGTAGCTCCAAACCACTTCCCACTGGGTACAAATATTATAATAATGTTACAACTAGGACCCATAGGTATCCCAGTTACCCAACATACACATATTTACACCTTTGTCCGCCCAACCCATGGGACAAAACTACTCATTAAACTAATGGTTAATCCCAGAATCCAAAACATGTTGTTCAAATATTATTTCCCCAAACTCACAGAAACCCTAGAAAACATTCTATGAGGTCACCCATCTTAACCCTACTCTAGGAAAATCATGGATAAAATTACAGTTATAATAAATTAGGCTCCCAAAATGAATGGTGTTCAATGTTGAAATGGTGAGAAAAATTTATACCCTTAATCCTTTTCACTTTTTATGGTGATTCATTAATCATGTCACTAAATGTATCACATTTTTTTGTAAAGGAAATATTTAATTTTAAACCATTTGTTGTGGACACTATGATACAAAATTTATCATCAAGAATCTAGGATGTTGGGTGAGGGGATATCACATTGAGATTTCTGTTCATTCTTGATCATGTCAATTATTGCGGATATCTCAATTTCGTTCTGGGTTATATAATATGATTGGGGATTTCACCTCAGGAAGAGGTACATAGAGTAATAATGGGAGTGGTAGGGATATATTTTGGGTTCATGCACTTGGTATGATTATTCTTTCTTCATCATTTCACGTTATAAGGGAATCATAACCTATTAATGGGTCATGGAATATGATTGGGGAATAAAACTAAGGAGGACATCCTTGGAGTATATTGGGGAGAATCATGGAAATATTTTTAGGTCACACATAATGGATTCCCATTCAATCATGCGAATGTTGGGTTATGAGGGAATCATGATCCACTAGAGGGTCAAAGAATAATATTAGTGAATAAAAATAATGTTGATGTCCATGGGTGATGTTTTGGTGAATTAGAGATAGATTTTAGGATTTCACTCCATAATGTCCACTAAATTATTCTTTATTCTAGGTAATTAAGTAATATTTACCCAATTATGTTCTAGGGAATACAGATAAATATGTAATATGGGTTTCATCACCATCCTGAGAGGAAGAAGGGTTTGTAAGATTGGGATCGAGCACTTGAGAGTGTCTTCATATGAATCCCTATAAATAGAATCTTAACAAACATATTTTAATACTGCTAAATGGGACACATCATATATTTTATGATCATATAATAATGTCATTTATAGTGCCTTTGAAGGAAGTATAGCCCAGAATAATAGAATTTACATTCAAGGTTATATATCCTAGAATGTTTTGATTCATGGTTTATAGTTATATAGTAGGGAATAAATGGGTCATTTTATTTTTATATCAAAATGATTATTCTTCTAAACACAATAGTTATATCATTCTTCTAACATGAGGAATCCCATGAATGTCAAAAGGGGTGTAAAATATTTAAACATCATGTAGTGTGAAGTAATTTTTAGAAGTATCAAATAAATGGATGGATTGGGACCAATGTTTAAGAATCCATTTTTTGATCAACCTTAGTATATGTCGGGTGAGTGGTTTCAAATTATTACATGATGAGTCTTTCACTCATGATATTCTATGAAGCAAAGAGGAATATCTCAACTCATGGAATGAGAAAGGGAACTAGAGAAATATCCCAACTTAAGTTACTTTAAAGAATTTAGAGGAGCATCTAAATTCATGTTGTTATATACAGTAAAGGCTAGGTTTTTCAATGTCACAAACAAAACAAATCTATGTCTTGGTCAAAAATTAACCTGATGCAATAACACCATAACTCACGAATGTTGTTAAAAAATCATTTATTCAAAAGATATGTTTCTGTGAGTCTTTTCCAATGACTGTGAATTTTTAAAACATTATGTACCACAATATTAGAGTTATATGAAAATATTATTTCATGAAATTTATGAGTTTACTTGATATTTTTCCATATAGAGAATGTTTCATGAATGAATATCTAACAGAAGCCTAAGAATTGAAGGGATTAGTGAACTAATTTTATCTTGGTTATGGATTTTGTGGTTGTCTAAATAATAAAATCCTAAGTATAATGAGTTAGATATTTGAAACTCAAATCCAAGATGTTTTCCTAGAACTTTTATGGGTTGAATTACTTTTTTATCTTAGATAGGTCACCAAACATAACTTGTGTTTTCAAAATTTTGGCTTGGTTTCACTACTCCCTCGATAATTTTGAACATCCCTGTAAGAACCCAGGTTTTTTCTGGGAAAGACATTGGAATATTCTTGATGATATTCCAGAGCAGCGCCTTCAGACGGCATGCGATTCCGAGCCCCAGAGTGGCTGGAATTAAATTTTCAGTGCGTTCACACTGGAAACTCCAAATAAATGGGATAACTCCAAAATGGAGTTTCGGATCATAGATCCGATTGTACGGATGGGTCCGGAATGGGGTGTTTACCCTAGGAATGACATAAAACTTGTCGGTGCGGGATGTTTGGACCCTTCGCTCTCTTTCGGAATGTTAAACGAATAAATTAATTAATTAATTTATTCGTTTAATGGTTAAACTCAAGTATCTCTTAAATGGTGGCTTGGATTGTAAAACCAAGTGCACCGTTGAGTTCGGAGCATGACGTTTACCCTAGGAGGGGTGTATGTTTTGCGGGCGCGGGCCGTCTGTGAAAAATAGACCCAGGTGCGTTTTTGTAATTTGGCGGCTTTGGGCGTTCAGCTTTATAAATTACACACAGAAGCTCATAATCAAATTCCGAGATTGCTGTTGTGCTTGGGAGGTCATGTTTGCCCTAGGGGGAGGCTTAACCTTGACCCCGTCAAGCGTTTCAGATGCAGGTTAAATTGGGAGTTTTAATTAATTAAAGTTTTTAATTAAATATTTTTCCTACTTAAACCAATCCCCTTCCCCCTCCCTTGTTCACTCCCTGGCGCAGGCTACCCCTCCTCCCTCTTCCCCCTCCTCCTCCAGCAAGACAACTCCGGAAAGGCGCGACTCCGACGGATCGCGGTGAAGCACCGGGCAAAGCCCATCGAGGTAGGAGGATTTGATTGCGTTTTAATTTCCGAACCTTATTTCAACCTCAATTATATGCGTCGATTGTTGTTCGATTGTCGAATCAAAGCCCTTGATCATGTAGTAGTTTTTATGAGATATCTGACGCATCTTTTGGATTCGATTTTGGATTTCTGAAGAACCCACAATCATTTGCTGAAGATTGCGGGTTTGTGGAGGAGTTTTGGGTTGTTCCGGGTGGCGGCAGCTCGGGGTAGCTGCGGTCTGGCAGCTTCACACGCCGGTCCGGCGGTCCAAGTCCAGGGGCACAGCGGGTCGAGGGCGACGACAACAGAACGGGGAATGCGACAGGTGGCCGCGGATGGTGCCAGGCAGAGTGTGGCGGCTGAGTGACTTCGAGCGGTGGAGCACAGCTGCTGGTGTGGCGAGGGGAGTCGAGCGGCCGACGGCCGCGGCGCCAGCGCAGAGGAGGACCAGCTTCAGCCGGTCGTCGCTCGACGAAGACCCGAGGTCTTCGTGACCATGGCTAGCAGACAACGGACCCGCGTTTCGTGGGTCCTGTTAGAGAGGAGAAGACTGGCCGAACGGCCGGTCTGGTTTCCTTAAAAAAAGAATAAGGTTATAATAATAATAATAATAATAATAATAATATATTATTATTATTATTATTATTCTAAAATGATTTATATTTCAATAACTCATAAACCGGGAGTTGGTTTCGCGATCCGTCTACGGCAACGTGTGCCTCATAGCAGGACAAATATTTTGAGATAGTTTTGGGAATTTTTAATTCCCGAAACGAGGGGCGTCGGAGGCCTGACACATCTTTAAATAAATTTGATGTCATTCCAGGAATCTTGTTTTGAGCGGCACAAACGCATTTGATGTCTGCTTTGAGTGCCGTCAGTTGCGTTGGGACCCTGGAGCCGGGGCAGAGTTTTCCAGTATGGTTTCGAGTGCTGAAGCCGGAGTTGAGGCATGGGCCCCACGACCCGTCTTTCGAGCTGCGTGCAGCGTTTTATGACTTTCTCATCGGGATTCCGTTCGGGGCGTGCGAGCAGTCGATTTTACATGTTTTTCCGAGGTCATTGCAATGGTGCAATCCGCTCGCTCTAATTAGGCATGATGGTGCGGGGCCCATGGGGGCCGTTTGGGCGTCGACGGTGATTTTCCATCTTTATCATCGGGCGACCATTTTGGACAGGTGAATAGTCCATCTTGTGTACTTTTTCGAGAGGATCGCAATGGTGCGATCTGTTGGCAGCGCTTCGGGACCGGGGTGCGGGTCCCGCGTGGTACCGCCCGTGCGCTGAAAGCCGAAATGCATCTTTTTCTCCGGATATCCGTTGCACTCAAGTGAGTAGTGCTTTTAACGTGTTTTCCCAAGGGGATCGTAATGGTTCGATGTGCCCGACTATTTTTGGGGCCGAGACTCGGGATCACAGGACGCCATTCGGGCGTGAGGCGGTGTTGGTGACCTTTTCCATCGGATATCTATTGGAGGCGAGTAAGTAGTTGATCTTGCATGTTTTTCTGTGAGGATTACAATGGTGCGATCCATTTGGTCGTGTGGATCCTCTTACGCGATCTTGTTAAAAGTGGAAGCATGGAAGATGCTCCCGTGGTGGTTCACCCTACCTTGTTTGTAGCGGACCTTTTTCGTGTGATCGCGCACTCTTGGGAGAGTGATGTAAATGGTTCATGAGATGTGGTTGGTCGTGCCTGGGCCTTTGAGGTGGAGTTGTTGCGTCACGGCTTTGCGTCCACGTTGGGTCCCACGTGCAAGATATCCCTTGGGCTGGAGACGTGGTATACTCTAGTAGTATACGAGAGCGCTTGGAGGTACGTGTGGTTCATACCTGAGACGTTCGTGCGCTTGGTTGGTGTTGACTTTGGGCCACACGTAGTATGGGCCCCATGTGCGTGCCATGTTCTGCTTTGTGTGCTTTGTCCTCTCGGGGCGTAGAGGGTCCATCTATGCTCGTTTGTTTGACCAGCAGGGTTGAGTGGCCTCCCCCTGGTTTCGTTCTTGATGGATCGGTCAGTTGCGGTGCTGCTGACACCCAGTGATGGAACATGTGCTGAACCCCCATTGGGTGAGTTGTGTTGGATTTGGGTGGTCGTGTGATACCCACTCCGTGTTCAGTTGGCCAGTGTTGTATCCTCCAGTAGAGATGGCCATAGAAGTTCCGAGTTTTACCCTCCAGCGAGGCTGGGCAGTGGGTTACTCATCGACTTCTTCGGGTTTACCCTCCAACAGGGCTGGGCAGTGGGTTGTTCACTGACTTCTAGGGTCTACCCTCTAGTAGAGACTGGGCAGTGGGTCACCCGAAGACCTCTTAGGGTCTACCCTCCAGCAGGGCTGGGAAGTGGGTCGCCCGTCATCTAGTTCCAGGTCTACCCTCCAGCATGGTTGGGCAGTGGGTCGTCTGTCGACTTATTCCAGGTCTACCCTCCTGCAGGGCTGAGAAGTGGGTCTCCTGATGATGTCTTATGGTTTACCCTCCAGCAAGGCTGGGTAGTGGGTCACCCAGTATCTTAATATGGTTTACCCTCCATCAGGGCTGGGTAGTGGGTCGCCTGATGATGTATTAAGGTCTACCCTCCAGCGGGGCTGGGCAGTGGGTCACCTGATGTTGTATTAGGGTTTACCCTCCAGCAGGGCTGGGTTGTGGGTCACCCGATATCTGGTTATGAATTTCCCTCCAGCAGGCTGGGCAGTGTGACACCTGTTGGCATTCCAGACTCAGTCCTCTCGAATAGGCTAGTCTTTGGCTTTCCTCCGTGATTACCGGAGCGGGACCCTTGGTTATACGGGTCAGTGTTGTGACGGCTTGAATTTGAGGAGACCTCTCAACTGAAGGTCAGTGACGAGGTGTGGGTTGAATTTCCCTAGAACTCTCAAGTTCGAGGGGTAATTTCCCCACCGAGACGTGTTCTTGAGACGCGATCAAAAACCGTGCGGGTGAGTCAGTGCCGCCAAAAGCGGATATTGTCAAGCTGCGGTGATTGAGCCCCTTGGCTTGAGGTTTCAGGGCAGACGTGCGGGATGCTGGGCATCGATGATGGGGTTATGTGTGGGACTGTTGGCTACTCTTTTCTTGGTCTTATATACGGGATAGAGATCCCCTTATGACCTTGTTCGGCCTTCATGTTGAGCATATGGGATTGTATATACCTTGTTCTAGTAACCACTTCTTGGGTTTGGTTACTCTCCTTCCATGAGAGGCGAAGATGTGCAGGGTATGCCACGTGATTTCCGTGTCTAGCTTTTCATGGTTGGACAAGTTGCTCTCCTACTATAGGTAGTGAGGACTTGATGGGAAGTTTATCTTCTCACTATTTCCATCTCCTTGTGTTTGGACGAGTCTACCTTCTTTCCTCTTGTTGGGTTGAGCTGGAATCTTTACTGTACTCTTACTGCACTTTCAGTTGTACTCCTCTACTTTTCTATTCTCTCTACTGCTCACCCTTCGGTACCTCCTTTGTTTCTCCCTTGAGCCTTCGAGGTATCCTACTGAGTATTTTTATACTCATCCCTACTTGGGCTTTGCCCGCACTTGGTGTGCCCTTGCAGATGACAGACAAGTGGAGTGTGGCTTCAGTGGAGCGTAGGATCTTGGGAGCTTGGACCGCGTGCGGTGGTCGTGGCTGGGTTCCAGCTGGGAGACCCATCAGCTGTTTATTTTTTTTACCTATTTCTGGGTTGTGGCACTTTTTGGTTGGGCGCGTGTTTTTCCCCCTTTTTTTCAATTTGTACTTTGTACTTGTAGAGGTCGATGCACTCTGTGGTTTATATATAGTAGTTGTTCTTTTTTACTCTGCCCGTTATTTCTTTTTACTCTGCACTTTTGCATTGAGTGTGCTGCGTGTGGGTGTGTACAGGTACTTAGGCAAAGGCCTCCCCGAGTTTTTGTGCCTTCAGCACTGGTCGACAACCCCTGTCCAATGGAGGCGGGCTTGGGGTAGTTGCAGCTTGAGCCCGGGTAGGGCCGAGTCGTGACAAAGTGGTATCAGAGGTTGTTCATTCCTTGGGATGCTGTTCGGACGTCCCTAAAAGAGGAATTGGTTGGGATTTAGGGCAACATTGTCAACGTGTCTCGAGAGAGGCTCTCAGGCTAGGGAGTCCAGTGATGGTGCGGCGGCCGACGTATCCATTCACCAGGACCTTGATAACCCGCTTGTCGACTCAGAATGCTGAGATACTTGTTGCAGGGAAAAGTTTTTTGTGCATCACATAGGACTGAGTCTTGACTGTCCATCTTGAGTCATCTCCCAATCATTGTTGTTGTTGTTATATACATGTATGCTTATCTGACCGCGACACTCCTTGATAATATTCAAGATGTATCCGCGAGGACAGCCAGCCAGGATACCAGCTTTGGTTCGTGACGACGACCCTGTGAGCTACGAGGCCACAGTTCAGGACCCATCATGCATGCCCCTTTCTCCGAGTGGGCCGGTAGCAGCACCCCCACATGTTGAGCAGTAGACAGTTTCAGCAGAGCAGGCTGAGCTTGAGCGCAGGTTGAGTGCACTCCGTGAGTTCCAGCGGCAGGGACCGCTGAGGTTCAGTGGTGAGCCAGACCCTTAGGGATCAGAGGATTGGCTAGAGACAGTGGTTTTCCATTTCAGGCTTGTGAAGACTCCGATATATCAGAGAGTGGCTTTGATAGCCATCCTTTTTCGTGGATCAGCTTGGCGTTGGTGGAGTCTAATGACTCAGCTTCTTAACGAGTCGTCGCTTTCGTGGGGTGACTTTCAGTTGTTGTTTTGTGAGGAGTTCTTCCCCTCCTGCTTGTGCTATGTTCTGATTCAGGAGCTCCTGCAATTTCAGCAGGGAGGGATAACGGTGGCCGAGTACGCGACTAGTTTTGCAGATTGAGAACGCTTTTACCCGGACTTGGTCCAGGATGATAACCTCCGAGCATGGAAGTTTGAGCAGGGTGTCCGCCGAGGGATTCGTGTTGTCATAGTACCCTTGGGCATTTCCACACATGTCAGGGTGATAGAGCTGGATCTGGTGACAGAGAGCTTCCTGTCATGTTCCGAAGATGCTGGTGGCAGCAGACATGTCGGAGCCGAGACGTCTGTCGCAGCTAGTGGGCGTTGGCAAGAAGGACCTCGACACAAGTGGATTTCTGACAACCGGACTCAGGGGCATGGTCGTACACCACAGTGGCACCGGAGGGCACCAGTGAAGCCTAGAGAGATTCAGTGTTATGCTTGTGATGGGAGAGGTCACTTGGAACGAGACTGCCCGACCCGAGTTGCTGAGAGCTTCGGGCAGGCAGCTGGTGCACCACCACGGCAGAGGCAGCACCGTGATCGGGGTAGTGGCCAGATAGGTGGTTCTAGTAGAGGATCGGGAGGAGCTGTAGGTGGGGGACGACATTACGAGGTCCTTCCATCACCACTAGGTGGTCAACGTCGGGCTCTGGGAGCTGACAGTTGGGACCGCGGACAACTGTGAGCTTTGGATGTCTATGATCCTGGAGAGCATGGGATGATGAGAGGTACCCCTTGCGACTCTTCAACTTTTTGCAGTAGAATTGTTATGCTCTATGTGTGAAATGATTTTCTACCTGCTCCTTGTTTGAGGTGTTACCAGGGTGACACAGGGCGTCGGGTGTAACCCTGTGTTGGTATGGAAATAGGCGTGAGACCTTTTTCTTTAGTCGATGATGTTGAATCCTTCGCTTCCGAGTGTGTAAGAGGGCCTTGGCTATGAGACATCGACTATGAAACCTTGCATGGCCAGATATCCTTGGGTATTTTACCATATAGATATTCTGAAGGAGGGAATCACAGGGCCTTGTCCCAGGTGCGGGCGGTGATTCCAGTCGCGGCGTGTGACGTAGAGGTTTGACCGGGGAGGTGAGCTACCCCCGAGGGCCTTTGGGCCGTTTTAGACGGTGCAAAGGGATGGCGAGGTTCCATAACGCCTTGCCCTAACCCCAATGTCTGGAGTGGGTGCATGACGTCGGAACGGGCCGACCTCACGTTAATGGATAATTCCTTTGGTCTGTGTGCGGTGACGCAGATCTGTGCGTGGGTTCTTCTGGGTATGGGAAAGCCAGGTGTGTCCTTAGTACCCTGTGTTGCTCCATAGTTTTGATTTTCGGGAAAGAAAATCATGAAGGAGGTAATGATGTAAGAACCCGGGTTTTTTCTGTGAAAGTCTTTGGAATATTTTTTATGATATTGCAGAGCAGCTCCTTCAGACGGCGTGCAATCCCGAGCCCTGGAGTGGCCGAAATTAAATTTTCAGTGCGTTCACACTGGAAACGCCAAATAAATGGGATAACTCCTAAACAGAGTTTTAGATCAGAGATCCGAGTGTACGGATGGGTCCAGAATGGGGTTTCTACCCAAGGAACGACATAAAACTTGTCGGCGCGGGATGTTTGGACCCCTCGCTCGCTTTCAGAACGTTAAACAGATTAATTAATTAATTAATTTATTCGTTTAATGGTTAAACTAGAGTGTCTGTTAAACGACGGCTCAGATTATGAAACGGAGGGCACCGTTGAGTTCAGAGTGTTCCGTTTATCCTAGGAGGGGTGTATGTTTTGCGGGCGCGGGCCGTCTGTGAAAAATGGCCCCAGGGGCGTTTTCGTAATTTGGAGGCTTTGGGCGTTCAGCTTTGTAACTTCCAAACGGAAGCTCAGAATCAAATTCCGAGACTTTTTTAGTGCTTGAGAGGTCATGTTTACCCTAGGGGAGGCTTAACCTTGACCCCGTCAAGCGTTTCGGATGCAGGTTAAATTGGGAGTTTTAATTAATTAAATTTTTTAATTAATTATTTCTCCTACTTAAACCAATCCCCTTCCCCCTCCCTTGTTCACTCCCTGGTGCAGGCTCCCCATCCTCCCTCTTCCCCCTCCTCCTCCAGCAAGACAACTCCGGAAAGGCTCGGCTTCGACGGATCGAGGCGAAGCACCAGGCGAAGCCCAGCGAGGTAGGAGGTTTTGATTGCATTTTAATTTCCAAACCTTATTTCAACCTCAATTATATGCATCGATTGTTGTTCTATTGTCGAATCAAAACCCTTGAGCACGTAGTAGTTTTAATGAGCTATCTGACGCATCTTTTGGATTCGGTTTTGGATTTCTGAAGAACCCGCAATCATTTGCTGAAGATTGCGGGTTTGTGGAGGAGTTTTGGGTTGTTCTGGGCGGCGACAGCCCGGGGTAGCGGCGGTCCGGCGGCTTCGCGCGCCGGTTCGGCGGTCTAAGTCCAGCAGCACGGCGGGCCGAGGGTGACAATAGCAGACCGGGGGAGTGCGGAAGGCAGCCGCAGATGGTGCCAGGCGGAGTGCGGCGGCTGGGTGACTTCGAGCGGCGGGGCGCAGCTGCTGGTGCGGGGAGGGGAGTCGAGCGGCAGGCGGCCGTGGCGCCAGCGCGGAGGAGGACCGGCTTCGGCCGGTCGTCGCTGGACGAAAACCCGGGGTCTTCGTGACCCCGGCCAGCAGACAACGGACCCGCGTTTCACGGGACCTGTTGGAGAGGAGATGACCTGCCGAACGGCCGGCCTGGTTTCCTAAAAAAAAGAATAAGGTAATAATAATAATAATAATAATAATAAGAATATATTATTATTATTATTATTATTATTATTATTATTATTATTATAAAATGATTTATATTTCAATAACTCATAAACCGGGAGTTGGTTTCGCGAGCCGTCTACGGCGGCGCGTGCCTCATAGAGGGAGGAATATTTTGAGATAGTTTCGGGAATTTTTAATTCCCGAAACGAGGGGCCTTGGAGGCACAATGCATCTTTAAGTAAATTTGACGTCATTCCAGGAATCTTGTTTTGAGCGGCGCGGACGCATCCGACGTCCGCTTTGAGTGTCGTCAGTTGCGTTGGGACCCTGGAGCCGGGGCAGAGTTTTCTAGTATGGTTTCAGGTTTTGAAGCCGGAGTTGAGGCGTGGGCCCCACGGCCCGTCTTTCGAGCTGCGTGCGGCGTTTTACGACTTTCTCATCGGGCTTCTGTTCGGGGCGTGCGAGCAGTCGATTTTGGATGTTTTTCTGAAGGGATTGCAATGGTGAAATCCGCCAGCTCTAATTTGGCACGATGGGGTGGGGCCCACGGGGTCTGTTTCGGCGTCGACAGTGATTTTCCATCTTTATCACCGGGAGACCGTTTTGGACAAGTGAATAGTCCATCTTGTGTACTTTTTCGAGAGGATCGCAATGGTGCAATCCATTGGTAGCGCTTCGGGACTGGGGTGCAGGTCCCGCGTGGTACCGCTCGTGCGCTGAAAGCCGGAATGCATCTTTTTCTCTGGATATCCGTTGCACTCAACTGAGTAGTGATTTTGACGTGTTTTCCCGAGGGGATCGCAGTGGTGCGATGCGCCTCACTGTTTTCGGGGCCGAGACTCGGGATCATGGGACATCATTTGGGCATGAGGCGGTGTTGGTGACCTTTTCTATCGGATATCCATTGGAGGTGAGTAAATAGTCGATCTCGCATGTTTTTCTGCAAGGATTACAACGGTGCGATCCGTTTGGTTGTGCGAAGCCTCTTGCGCGATCTTGTTAAAAGTGGAAGCATGGAAGATGCTCCAGTAGTGGTTCGCCCTACCTTGTTTGTAGCGGACCCTTGGCGTGTGATCGCGCACTCTTGGGAGAGTGATGTAAATGGTTCACGAGATGTGGTTGGCCGTGCCTGGGCCTTTGAGGTAGAATTGTTACGTCACGCCTTCGCGTTGACGTTGGGTGCCGCGTGCACAATAGCCCTTGGGCTGGAGACGTTGTATACTCTGGGAGTAGACGTGAGCGCTTGGTGGTACGTGTGGTTCATACCTGAGACGTTTGTGCGTTTGGTTGGGGTTGACTTGGGGATACACGTAGTATGGGGCCTATGTGCGTGCCATGTTCGGCTTTGCGTGCTTTGTCCTCTCGCGGAGTAAAGGGTCCCTCTGTGCCTTTTTGTTTGACCAGTAGGGTTGAGTGGTCTCCCCTTGGTTTCGTTCTCGATGGATCGGCCGGTAGCGGTGCTGGTGACACCCAGTGATGGAACAGGCACTGAACCCCCTTTGGGTGAGTTGTGCTGAAGTTGGGTGGTCGTGCGATACCCACTCTGTGTTCAGTTGGCCAGTCTTGTACCCTCAAGTAGAGATGGCCAGACCAGTTCTGAGTTTTACCCTCCAGTGGGGATGGGCAGTGGGTTACTCATCGACTTCTTCGGGTTTACCCTCCAGCAGGGCTGGGCAGTGGGTTGCTCACTGACTTCTAGGGTCTAACCTCAAGAAGAGACTAGGCAGTGGGTCACCCGACGCTATTAGGGTCTACCCTCCAACAGAGACTGGGCAGTGGGTCACCCGACGACCGCTTAGGGTCTACCCTCCAGCAGGGCTGGGCAGTGGGTCGACCGTCGTCTAGTTCTAGGTCTACCCTCCAGCACGGCTGGGCAGTGGGTCGCCTGTTGACTTATTCCAGGTCTACCCTCCAGCGGGGCTGGGCAGTGGGTCGCCTGATGATGTCTTATGGTTTATCCTCCAACAGGGCCGGGGCAGTGGGTCACCGAGTATCTTAATATGGTTTACCCTCCAGCGGGGCTGGACAGTGGGTCACCTGATGATGTATTAAGGTCTACCCTCCAGCAGGGCTGGGCAGTGGGTCGCATGATGATGTATTAGGGTTTACTCTCCAGCAGGGCTAGGAAGTGGGTCACCTGTTGGCATTTCAGACTCAGTCCTCTCGAATAAGCTAGTCTGTGGCTTTCCTCTGTGGTTACCCGAGAGGGACCCTTGGTTATACGGGCCACTGTTGTGACGACTTGACTTTGAGGAGACCTCTCGACTACAGGGCAGTGATGAGGTGTGGTTTGACTTTCCCAGGAACTATCAAGTTCGAGGGGCACTTTACCCACCGAGACGCGTTCTTGAGATGCGATCAAAAACCGTGCGGGCGAGTCAGTGCCGCCCAAAGCGGATAGTGTCAAGGTGCGGTGATTGAGCCCCTTGTCTTGCGGTTCAGGGCAGACGTGCGGGATCCTGGGCATCGATGATGGGGTTATGTCTGGGACTATTGGCTACTCTTTTCTTGGGCTGATCTAGGGGATGGAGATCCCCGTACGACCTTGTTCGGGCTTCTTGTTGAGCATATGGGCTTGTATATACCTTGTTCTAGTACCCACTTCTTGGGTTTGGTTACTCTCCTTCCAGGAGAGGAGAAGACTCACGGGGTATGCCACGTGATTTTCGTGTCTAGCTTCTCATGGTTGGAAGAGTCTGCTCTCCTACTATAGTTTGCGAAGACTCGACGGGAAGTTCATCTTCTCACCATTTCCAGCTCCTTGTGTTTGGAAAAGTCTGCCTTCTTTCCTCTTGTTGGGTTGAGCTGGAATATTTACTGTACTCTTACTGCACTTTCAATTGTACTCCTATACTTTTCTGTTCACTCTATTGCTCACCCTTGGGTACCTCCTTTGTTGCTCCCTTGAGCCTTCGGGGTATCCTACTAAATATTTTTATACTCACCCCTGCTTGGGCTTTTCCCGCACTTGGTGTGCCCTTGCAGACGACAGACAGGTGGAGCGTGGCTTCAGTGGAGTGTAGGATCTTGGGAGCTTGGACCGCATGTGGTGGTCGTGGCTGGGTTCCATGTGGGAGACCCGTCAGCTATTTCTTTTGTTTACCTGTTTCTGGGTTGTGGCACTTTTTGGTTGGGCGCGTGTTTTTCCCCTTTTCTTTTTAGTTTGTACTTTGTACTTGTAGAGGTCGATGCACTCTGTGGTTTATATATAGAAGTTTTTCTTTTTACTCTTCTCGTTCTTTCTTTTTTACTCTTCACTTTTGCATTGAGTGTGCTACGCGTGGGTGTGTACAGGTACTTAGGCAAAGGCCTCCCCGAGTTGTTGTGCCTTCGGTGCTGGTCGCCAGCCCCTGGCCTATGGAGGTGGGCTTGGGGTAGTTGCGGCTTGAGCCCGGGTAGGGTCGGGTCGTTACAATCCCAACGTTTCTTTAGCTATATTTTAACTGTGTGTAGACTCTATTATTTAAATATAATTTTTTATGAAAATTAGCTTCATGACTTGGAATGATTTATTCACATTGTGGGAATGTTTTGTGCAAGTACAGACATTTCTCTAGAATTGCCCCATCTTGCCATTTTCTGATGTATAACTTCCAACAACCATGAATTATTATATGTAAGTATGTTTGGGTCCCATGACTAGTAAAATTGAATCCTACAAAATGATGTAACTCATAGAATTTTATTATTTATAATTTCATACCTTATGGATTCATTTCTTATAAGAATAATTACTTATATAGTATTATTTAGTCCCCATGCTACTCCAGAAATGTATAAATTTTCTAAATTGAGATATATTTACTAGTTAATTGAATTATATATTTCGAGATTAAACTGTGATTCATATATATTTATAGGTAGGGGAATCTGGAAAGTGAGTTGGTGGATTATTATGTTGCATTATTTTTTATGTTCATTCTTCATTATGATTATTTTTTTCATGAATGTATGATTTATAAATTAGTGATACCAAATTTTCATCAGAAAAGTATTAATTAATTTTTTAATATTAAAGAGTAAAATGATTCAAGATTAGGTGTTCATCAATTCACATGAAAAAGTATTTAGAATGCAGTGATCGAGAATTCGCTTTGGACATATGTAAGATTTGGTATGTTGCTTTTTCTTAAGGCATCCTCTACTAGTTCATTACAATAATGAAATTTATAAATCAATAATTATTCCTAGACATAGAAGTAAGTCATCAAACAATTTAAAATTGTTTTCTATATCATGTTAAAAACTACCTATAGAGTATCAACCAACCAATTTTTTCATATTTTATCCCACTCTTAACATACATTTACATTACATAACATTATAATAATTCATAAAAACATATTAAAATAGAACCCAAAAGACAATATTATTCAATTTCCCTTGGAAACCATGAAACATAGTCACTAATACATAAGTGATATACATTATGTCCTACTAGGTTCTTCTTGAATAGAACCCTTATTAGACACATCAATGATAATATATATCTTCATAAATCAGGGATTGAAGCATAAAAAGGGGTGATTTAAAATGACCAGAGAGGCTAAACAACGGAGATATGTATGTATCAACATGAGAATAAGGTTATGAGAACATTATCATGAAAATATAATATTTTACACTGTTTATAAAAATCATAAACATCATTAATAGAATGATGATTAGAAGTTTGAAATACATGATTCATAAAGAAAAAAATAACATAAGAAATTTATGAATAACATAAGTAAAAACATAGATTTTTGGAAGACACGTAATCATATATAATTATTTCCATAGTATTCAAGGAATTACTGCTAAGACCATCAAAGTGGATAAATTTGTTTACTGAACATGGTTCACACCCCATTCCAACCATGTATTACTGAACTGTATTCCTCTCCGTTCCAACCTAGTAATACTGATTCGACTTCATTTCACATTCCATGCCTATAATACAAAACCTCGTTTATTTCTCATTCCATTCGAGTCCATCTCATGGGATATACATATTTATCCAATGCATTAGAGGGATATATGGTTCCCACCAATTTCATATTGAAGTCATACATACATGGCCCACAAGATCATTAATAACCATATTGTAACCGATGAAATGAAATGGGTATAATAAATATGTAATAAAATAATAACCCATGTAATGAGAAAGGTTTAATAATCATTTCACTGTAATCATTGTTCGTGAAAAAACTGGGTTTCAAAAAAATATAACCCATGAAATATAAATAGGTTTCATCAACATCATGGAATCAAAATATAATATGTTTAGAGAAATAATATGAATGGAAATATTTATTATTTCACCCAAAAAGAAATGAATTTTTTTTTGAAATAATATATTGGGAGAATTATAAATATTTTTAAAAAAATTTCCCTAGGAATATATCCTTTCTCCATTGAAAAATCATTTTAAAATAAAAATCCTTTTTTGAAACCTTTTACATTGAAAATAAAATGGAAAAATTATAATGGAATCATTGAATACTATAAAGCATTTCAAAATAAAGTTTCAACTACACCATTTTTTGAGGAGTTCTAGGTGCTGAAAAGTTGTGAGTAATACATTTTCTACTAAATAGAGTTTCAAAATCAGAATTTTGAAATTCTACTCCATGATCACTATGAATAGTTTTCAGTGGATGATTTTTATCATTTATAACATGGGCTCTAAAACTTTTGAAATAAGAAAAAGCTTTAGAAATCATCTCTAGAAAATAGACCCATGTAAATCTAGTGTACTCATCAACTAGTACAATCACATAGTATTTACCTTCAATGCTTCCAGTTTGTGTTGGACAAAAAAGATCCATGTGCACCAACTATAATGCATCAGTTTTTGATACTTCACCGATTGATTTAAAACTAGATTTAGGTTTCTTACCATATTGACAAGGATCACAAACATTAGAAGAATCAAATCTATGCTCTGGTAGATTCTTAACTAAACCTTTCTTATAGTGTTTTCATAAGTTTGTAAGGTTACAGTGACCTAACCTTCTATTCCATAACCAAGAATGATCTTCCATTTCACTAAGGCAAGGTAAGTCTTGGCTCCTAAGGTCTTCTATGTTTATTGTGCAAACATTTTCTTGCCTGTTGATAGAGAGAATAAACTCTTCCTTGGAATTGTTTACAAAGCACTTATCATTCCTAAAATTCACAAGGTACCCTTTATCAAATAATTGACTTATGTTAATGAGGTTGTTCTTAAGACACTTTATAAACAAAAAATTTAGAATCAATGTTTTACCAAGAAGAACAATATAACCTATACCAAAAAAAAATTTCCGGAGCATTATCTTTGAAAGTTAATTTTCCTCCATTCATCTTGATAATCTTTTCGAAATAGTTTTTGTTACCAATCATGTGCTGGGAACATCCACAATCCATGTACCAAGTATTGTTGTTGGTACTTTCTCTATTTTCCTGAAAATGAGAAACAAGTCAGGTTTTCGGAATCCAGACTTGCTTGGATACATAATTTTCAGATAACAAAATTTTGGGTATCCATATTTGTCTAGAAACATATTATTTATGAAACCCAAGAGGTTCAACTCTATTCAAAGAACAAATTTTCTTCCAATTCCCACCACTTTGACACTTTGTACAAAAAGGATATTTAGAAGGACTAAATTTTTTTTTATGAAAATTGGTTTTTGGAGAGTATAACCTATTCTAGTAGTGTTTCTGTGAGGTTTAATTTGAGAATACATATTGTAAAAATTTTCCTTTATAGAGGTAAATTTCTTAAGAAGCTTCTTAAGAGAAAATATTTTGGATTTCAATCTAATGAAGAAATTCCTATCCTAAGGAATCATTTCCTTAGAGTTATATTTTTTCTCAAAAACTTTCATATTTAAAATAGCATTCTTATGATCGTTAAAATGTTCTTCCTTGTCAGAATTTTCTTTCTCAAGGTCTATATAATGTTTTTCTAAAAGCTCTTATTTATCATTAAGATATGAAGAAATATCTGAAATCTCTTTTGTAAGATATTATTCCCTAGTATTTGCCTTGTCTAATTTTTTAGAAATATTACAATTTTTTCTTCATGTAACTTAGAAAATATAGATACTTATTAATATGAAGATTCTCTATTTTATGATGATGAAGTGTCTTCATTAGAAGTACTATTTTCAGAATAGTAATTCTTATCAAGAGATAAATGTTTTAAAGCCTCGGCAGAGCGTACCTTGGCCATAATACCTGTATGTGGAAAAAAAGTATTTGCAATGAATCCCATATTCTTCTGATCTGATGAATCATATTCTGATGATTCACTTTTTGAAGATTCTCCACTGCTAGAACTCCATGTAATATTAGCTTTTAGACTTTTCATAGCTTTACCATTAAAGAACTTCTTCTTATTAATTTCAGAATGCCTCTCTCTTCATTCATTCTTTTTAAGCATAAGGAAATATGGTCGTATGTGTCCACTTCTCTTGAATTCATAGCACATGACCTCTGAGGCATTATTATCTTTACATTCCTTCTTCTTATACTTGGATTGGAAGTTTATCTGACCATCTATCTTGATCATTCTTCGAGAAAGATTTGCAAAACTCATTCTCTGAGATTTCACTCTCACTAGATTCCGATTGGATAACAACCTTCTTAGACTTGGATCTATTAACTCTCTCGGGATTCTTATCTTTCATGTGATTTGAAGTTGTAGTAAAAGCAACAGTACCATTACAATTCTTCTTTTTGATGTTGTCAGCACCTATCATAACTCTTGTTTCATGTTGAAGAAGAGTTCGAAATAGTTAATATAAGGAAATTTGAGTAACCTTCCTATTCTCATCAATATTTGTTCACTTTGATTCCCACACATTGGTCATAACATCAATAATCTTGTCAATAAGAGATTCATCATCCTGACCATTTTATCCCATAGATTGTAAGTTATTCATGATATTCATGAATCTCTGTTGTACTTTGAAAATGGGTTCACCATAAGGAAAATTGAAACCATGATACTCAGATCTAAGCATAGCTCTTCATATCTCAATAACTATAGATGTACCAAAATGAGTAACTTCAAGTTTCTTCTATATGCAGTTAGCTGTTTCACAAGAAGAAATTTGGCTATATATGTTCCAAGCCATTGAACATAGTAGAGTATTTCATACCATATATTTTAATTGATATTCATGCTTCTCTTGGTTGGTGAAAGCACTTACTTCCTCATCAGGAATTTTATAACCTCTTGTAAGAAAAACAATGTTATCTACTCTAGTATTGATAAGGAAAGTCTTCATTCGATCACTCTAATACGCATAATCATTGCCATAAAAAATTGGTGGTCTTGTAGGATTTATGTTGTTGATGGAAACACCATTGATTCCTGTCATCACAAAAATTCATTCTACACAGAAACTTGTTAATAACAAAATTTCAGATTCAAGGAAAATATTCCTAAGCAAAGAAAAAACAGAACAATGAAAAAACTGAGCAAGACAAACTTATATGTGAATATATGTGTTTCAGTGAACCCCCTCTTATACCAATTGTAGGATCAACACAATGATGTAGATGCTCAATATACAAGAGGAGGGGTGAATTTTATACTTTAAAAATTTCCTTAAACATGGAATGATCTATGTTTAACAAAGTTAAACTATGCAAATTCATAACACCTCTTACACCAATTGTAGGATTGGTATAGAGTATGATGTTACAAAATTCTAGTTCAATACACTTTCTTAAATCTAGAAAGTGATTCCAAAAAACAGGTTCTGCAAATATAGATCCGGAAAATGAAACTTAACCAAAGTTTACAATATGAGATTCTACCTTAAAGCGTATAGAGTCTAACTAAGTCAGATTACATGTGTATGGAAATATAAGAAGATTATACATTCCTTAAAACACGAATAGCAGAAAAAAACTAGTATTAAAGCTGCAAGTAACAAGATATAAGTCTTTTAACCCAAAGAGAAGGGTATCTAAAACCTTGGATAAAGGTCCCTTGATTTATTCTTTCAAGCAAGTCTATCTTACCCACAATAGGTTAATCCCTCAATATGAATATCGGGGTCTCTGTTTGGCTATCCTTGTAAGACCTCAACTTCACGGTAGTTGGAACCCTTGTTTTCCTCAGCAAGGAAGTCCTCAACTTCCAGGTGTTGGAACCTCTTTCTTCCTATCCCCAGAAGACCTCGAATGTAATCACCAATATTTAGAGTCGCACGAAGCAAGTCTGCACATGGAAAAGATTGAACATGTCGTTCAAACTTTCTACATGAAGCGTTGAGAGTTGATAAGAGTATCTCTCTCTAGAAATCACTTCAACAACATATATGCACAGATGTCAAAGATAAGTTGTGAGCTCGTTCAAATGAGCTCCTATTTATAGGAGAAATTCCAACGGTCGGCTCCCTTCTCTAATGATCATATTTTCCATAAATTTTTTAGGGACATGTATAAGTGTCACTCAACCAACGGTTAGTTAGAAACAGAATGGATGACATCATTTTATAATAAAAAATGTGTAACTGAAAGCATGACATCGTTTTATAATGAAACGAGTGTAAGTGTATGAAAAACTAAAGTTCAGAATGTATGCAAATAAAAGTTCAGAGTAGAACAAAAATGGAATTTAGAGTCTTATAATAAAGATATATTCGGATTCTATTTTATAGAAATTCGAAACCTGAATTCTATAGGAATTCAAAGTCCGAATTTATATGGAAATTCGGTGTCTGGTTTCACTAGAATTCAGAACCTGAACTTACAGAATTCGGAGTCGAACTCATAGAAGTTCTGATTTGAACTCATAGAAGTTTGGTGTCAAAATAATAGAAGATCGGAGTTGAAATCATAGAAGTTCGGAGTGGAAATAATAGAATTTTGGAGTCGAACTAATATATGTTTGGAGTCTAGAATTCAGAGTGGAACTATATGAGGGTTCATATCTAGAATTTGGAGTCAAACTATATGAGAGATCATATCCAGAATTCAGAATAGAACTTCATTATAGTTCATATCCAGAAATTGGAGTGGAACTTTATTACAGTTCATATACAGAATTCAGAGTGGATCTTCATTACAGTTTATATCCAGAATTCCGATCCTAAAACAGAATGCTTCATATATAAGTATTATATGATTCCATGGTTTTAGGTATGAATCAGATTTTTATACTTAAGAAAAATATTGATATGTATAAGGAAAACTAGGTTAGGGTAAATTTCATTATGGAAGGAAATTTTCCTTATAGAAGTAAAATATCGATTTTCTTAAGTATAAGGTGTTTGTGATTTTCAAAACAAAATGAAATGGAAAATTCATAAGGATAACCTTGTTGACTCAACACAGTACACACCGTGTACCATTGGGACACGCTTTATAGTCTGGTCCGAGGACAGACCGTGTGGACATAGTCATGTGGCTGTTGAAACATGGTGGTGTACACGCCATGTGCGGGTGTAACACGCCATGTGCGGGTGTAACACGCCGTGTAGAGTCAAGCCGAGTAGTCGGTCGTGTTTCAAGTGACCTGGGATGTAGGAAATTACACCATACACGCCGTGTAGATAATATACATGCTGTGTAGTGTTGATCAAATAGGAGCCGTGTGGCTTAGCCTTGTCCAAGGACCTGGGCTAGGGAAGGGAAGTCAAGTACACGCCATGTAGTCATTATACATGCAATGTAGTCTTGTTTTGAAAATATTGAAATGCATTCTTCCTAATATTACATTTGTGGTTTCTTTGTTTTCAGTCTTGTTAATCTTGAATCTAAGGCGTGTTTTTGACCTTGTGGATTTATGCCGCCTAGACGACCGCGCGTTGTTCTCTTGGAGAGTGGAAACGAGTATACTCCTGAGATAGTGGGCCATAGGCTACCAGTGGATCCTCCAAAAGAGCCAGATGTGGCGCCAACTATTATACCGGACACAGGCACAAAAGCACAATTCCGTGAAGGCTTTATACAGCTCATGTAGAACTTTCAGGGAGCACCACAGGCTTCCCCATCTATGGCTGAGCTGACACGTATATTCCCGTTGTAGTATCCGCCTACATTTTCAGGGGATGGCAGACCACAGGTTGGAGAGTCTTGCCTGGGGTCGATGCAGAGTATTTTCGAGCATCTTGAGATGCCTCCAAGGTGGAGGGTCAAGCTCATGACATACATGCTGTGTGATTCCACCAAGAGGTGGTGGGATGTTACCACCTAGATAGAGCATCACAGAGACATGGAGTTGGATTATTTTCCGGTATTCTTTTATGACTTCTTCTTTCTAGAGATGCTAAGGGCAGATAGAGATCGAGAGTTCATTAATCTGCAGTAGGGAGCTATGTCGGGGATGGATTACTCTACTCTCTTTACATAGCTTCAGAATTTTTCACCCATTCTGGTGGGTGCTGAGACGATGAGAGACATGCGTGTTGAGGATTGTCTTTGATATGACATCTGAGCGCTGGTGAATGTTTTCAGGTTTCCTTCAGTAATTTCTATTGTGAATTAGGCGCTGATTACAGAGAGGAACCTACGGGAAGCTAGTGGTGTGGGCCAGGACGGTTCAACACTAGTTACTGGTACTATTTCTACTGGTAAGAGGAAGAGATAGATGGAATTCTCTCAAGGTGGCAATACCAGCCAGAATAAGGCTTCAGGTGGCCAGGTCATGTGCTACCAGTGTGGTAGAGAGGGGCACAAGATAACTCTGTGTCCTTGAGACCTAGTGGAGTGCCGAGCTTGCGGCAGGATGGGTCATATGCACCGCTTTTGCATGGAGTTTCCACCAGTGGCTAGTGAGAGGGGTTCTGTGCAGACTCCGCGTGCATGAGAAGGACCACAACCTTCTAACCAGTCAGTGAATTGGAATACGTCAGGGCATGTATGCAAAGATGGTGGTCGTGGAAGTGGTAGCCAGACACCAGGATCTCATAGGTAGCAGGGAGGGATAGCTCATGGTAGTCAGGCTATGTCACAGGGTCGCGGCACTGGGCAGGCATATGTAGTGCAACTGACCCAACAAGAGCGGATCCCAGACCTTCTACTGTCAGAGGTACTATTCTAGTAGCTTCTCTCTTATCTTCAATGATTTTTGATATGGGTTCTATGCATAGTGTCATATCTATACCCATTGTGGAGATAATTGGGCTCTGTGTTTCTACTTTTTATGTTATCATGATACTAGAAACTCCGTTGGGGACTAGGACAGCTGGTGTGCGTCAGTGCAAGGAGTTCCCCCTTGAGGATGGTTGGTGTCACTTCCTTTGGGACCTCTATGTCTTAGAGATGACATCTTATGATGTCATTCTTGGGATAGACTGGTTGGTTCCCTTTCGAGCCTTTATGTACTTCTATCGTCGCATGGTGAGTTTCACGTCACAAGATGGCAGAAAGATTCTATACAAGGGTGAATGGGATGTTCAGGCAAGTCGAGCTAGACTAGAGCATTGTGGGCGAGGTGGATTTACATCCTAGATTTCGAGTTTATATCTGGGCGACCATATGACTTGTTAGATGTATTTCCCTCTAGTGGTTGATCGTTTTAGGGATGTCTTCCCTGATGAATTTCCAGATCTTCCTCCGGAGTGTGATGTGGATTTCTCTATTGAACTTGTTCTAGGAGAAGCACTGGTGTCCATTCCTCCTTATAGGATGGCTACACCAGAGTTGCAGGAGCTCAGGAGACAGTTAGAGGAGTTACAGGAAAAGGGTTTCATCCGACCCAGTACTTCTCCTTGGGGTTCTTCTGTCCTTTTTGTGAAGAAGGTGGATGGTACTCTCAGACTCTGTGTGGATTATCAGAAGCTGAACCAGTTGACAGTTAAGAACCGATATATTTTACCAAGGATTAATGATCTTTTTTATCAACATCGTGGAGCACGAGGGTTCTCAAATATTTACTTGAGATTAGGATATCATCAGCTATGCATTAGACCATCTGATATACCTCTCACAGTTTTCAAGAGCAGGTATGGTCTATACGAGTATACAGTTATGCCGTTCGGACTCACGAATGCACCAGAAGTTTTCATGGCTCTGATGAATCGTGTGTTCCATCCTTATTTGGAATATTTTGTTGTAGTATTCGTGGACGATATCTTAGTATACTCTCACACTCAAAACGACCATACCACCCATCTTGATATCGTATTGAGTACACTGAGAGAGCATTGGTTATATGTTAAGCTCTAAAAGTGCCACTTTTGGATTGACCAGATACACTTCCTGGGTCATATAATCTCAGAGGAAGGTGTTTCAGTAGACCCAGAGAAGGTGAGAGTAGTAGTTTCCTAGGAGCAGCCTAAGAACATGTTTGAGATATGAAGTTTCATAGTGCTGGCGGGTTACTACAGGCATTTTATACTGGAATTATCCTACTTAGCAGCGCCGTTGACGGGTTTAACTAAGAAGGGTGTGAAGTACGTTTGGATAGAAGCTTGTCAGACAACCTTTCGAGATCTGAAAGGAAGGATGACATCAGCACCGATCATGATACTCCAAGAGCAGGGGAAGAGCTATACAGTTTACTGTGATGCATCAGGTATAGGGATAAGAGGTGTGTTGATTCCGGGCGATCGAGTAGTTGCGTACGGGTCTTCGAAGTTGAGGCCGCATGAGAGGAATTACCTGAAGCAGATCTTGAGTTGGATGTAGTTGTTCATGCGTTGCACTATTGGAGGCATTATCTCATTGGAGAGCATTTTGTGGGTTTCACCAACCAAAAAAGTCTCAAGTATATCATTACCCAGTGTGACTTGAATCTGAGGCGGTGAAGGTGGGTCGAATACCTACAGTCTGTTGATTTTGAGCTTTCCTATACACATGGTAAAAGTAATTCGGTAGCTGATGCACTAAGTAGAAAGACTCAGGTACATGCAGTGTAGGAGGCCGGTGGTGAGTGGAAGCTTTTGGCTTTGTTCTCTGAGATGCATTTGGAGGTGCAAGAAAGTCAGGGGAAACCTATATTTCTTCTTTAGTTGTGACTTCTACCCTCATGGATGGAGTGAGGATGAGTCAACTATCTGATTCAGAAGGCCTAGATCTATGGGAGTTAGTGGCAAGTGAGGACCCTCCTCCTTGGTGGACGATATGAGATGATGAGTTTCAGTCCTTCCATGGACGAGTACGGGTTAAAGGGGATATACGCGAGGAGATGATGAAGGAGTTTCATGATTCAGCTTAGGCAGTTCATCCCGGAGTTACCAAGATTTACCGTGACTTGAGACATCAGTATTGGTGGCCGGGTATGAAAAGGGATGTATCTGGTTTTGTTACGAGGTGTCCCACCTATCAGCAGGTTAAGGCGGAACATCATAGGCCAGTCGGACTGTTACAGCAATTACCTATTATAGAGTGGAAATGGGATGATGTCGCGATGGAATTTATGATTGGGTTGCCGAGGTCACCTTGAGGAAATGAATCTATGTGGGTTGTTGTGGGAAAACTCACGAAGGTATATCACTTTCTTCCAATCAAGGAGACCTTCGGTGTTGATGATCTCAGAAAGATGTATATCTGAGAGGTCGTACGTCCTCATGGGTTCCCTCATTCTATAGTTTCAAATAGGGACACCTATTTTAAATCTCGTTTCTGACAGAGTTTTAAGAGGGCACTGGGTACACAGGTGTTTCTAAGCACAACTTAACACCCTCAGACCGATGGTCTGTCAGAGCATACGATACGGGTTTTTGAGGACATGCTGCGAGCATGCATCCTAGAGTTTGGGGGATCTTGGGAGAATCACATACCCCTAGCCGAGTATGCCTATAATAATAGTTTTCAGGAAAATATTGAGAATGAACCATACAAGGCTTTATATGGTAGGCCACGCTGATAACCCTTGTGCTGGTTAGAGGCTGGTATGGCAGCTTTACTTGGACTACATCTCGTGTAGGGGATTTCAAAGTAGGTCTACTTGATTTAGATTAGGATTTCTACCGCACAGTGTCATCAGAAGTCATATTCTGATCACCGTAGACAACCTTTGGAGTTTGTGGTCAGGGATCAGGTTTTCCTATGTGTTTTGCTGAGGTTGGGACACAGACAGATCAAGAGACAGGGAAAACATTCACTGAGGAATGTGCATCCATTTGAGATTCTGGAGAGAGTCGGGCTGGTTGCTTATCGGTTGCAGTTACCTCAGAGGTACTGGGCCATGCACGACGTCTTCCATATATCTCCGTTGCGCCGCTATCATTCAGACCCATCTCACATCTTTCAGCCCGAGGAGTTTGAGCTTTAGGTAGATGTGTCCATTGAGGATCATCCAATTCGTATCGTTGTTAGGAGCAAAAAGGTTCTCCAAGGTTAGTTAGTTCCTCTCGTACGGGTGCTATGGCAGCATGGCCGAGTGCAAGATGAAACCTGAGAGCGGGAGACCGATGTACATGCTTAGTGGCCAGATTTTTTCACAGCTATATCTTCGCCACCCTTGGAAGGGAAATTCAGGAATGAATTGCTTTAAGGGGGGAAGTTTGTACGAACTCAGTTCTTATTTCTACGGTATGGGTTTCTTCTTTTCTCTTTTCTTTAAGAGTCTATGAGGAAATATGGAAAATGGGAAAAAATCCCAAATTCTGGAAGTACACGCCGTGTACTTTTCCACACACCGTGTACTTTTGGCCATGTGGGATGAGTACATAGGGTGTGTAGCCATGTCGGTGACGAAGGGTTTAAAGACCGACTACAGGCCGTGTAGTGGTCCCTAACACGCCGTGTAGCCAGTCGAAAGATAAATAGTATAGTGGTTGCTAGATATGCGACAGAACATGCCGTGTACTCAAGGAGACACACCATGTAGTCACGTCGGCAGGTGAATAGTGCCACACTGGTGGGAAACCGCCAAAGGAAGAGTTAATAAATGGGGAGTACATACCGTGTTCTCAAAAGTACACACCGTGTACTTTGTTTTTTTCGCTTAAAATGGGAAGTAGCCTCCCCTGTTCATAGAGAAGGCTTAGAACCAGATGAGAGCTCGGGAGGGACGACCGAATCTATGAGGGTCCACCGAGTGCATGTCGGGAATATGTTTCCACCTCAGACGATCTCATTGGAACCACACGGGTAAACCATCCACTCCTCTTAATCCATTCTTTCCACTTCTTCCTCTAAGGGAAGTTATTTAAGTTTGAACGAGTTTTCTTCTACATCAGATCTATGTCGTTCTTGGGTGTTTCTGGAATCGACATTCTAGTATATAGTTCGTTGGCATTTAAGGTATGTGGCTTGGAGTTTATTTTCCAACTGGTGTGTGTTTTGTGTTTTTGTTGTTCCACGAACCCATTTTGGGGTATCGTGTGGCTGAGGCCCTAGCTGTTTAAATACATAGAATTGCATAGGTAATTAAATGTGATATTAAAAATCGGTTTGGGGTCACAGCTTTGATCCAGGACCACCCTATGGGTGCGTTCCTCTGTTAAGCCGTTTGTCCAGGATACCTGAGGGTATTCCTAGTTTATATTATTCCTTTAATGTAATTATTGTACATTTTCCGTGAGAGGAATTTCTTGTACATTGTTGTTCACATGATGGGCATGGTCCGGTTACATATTTAGCATGTGGGCAGAGTTGTGATTAGCCTGTGGGCCCTACACTATTTAGCGTGTGTGCAACTTATTCCGTGCCTATGAGTAATAGACTCTGGGCCTGAGGGCGACACCTCTGTATGACCGAGGAAATATCTGTATTCCTATGGGAAGATTCTTGTGTTTGGATTCACTTTACCTGAGGGTAGGGGTTTACATGTCTTAGGACGGTGACTGCTTACTTAGATATTCAATGTTTTGTTTTCTTAATATTTACTAATTAATTGGATATTAAAATGGAAATGTAAATGGTAAGTTAGTTACTTTTGAGTATTGACAAGTTTATTGCATTTACTTTCACACACTGTTGTTTTATGTTTACGCACAGTTGAGCACGAGCCTTTGGTGGGTGCCTGCTGAGATTATTTCTCACACCCTATTTGGGCAATGCTTTTTGGCCCAAACAGATTATGTTTCTGTAGGTGTAGGTAATGGAAAGGGTGCATATACAGGGACTTGATTGCTGCTGAGGGGTAGGAGAGCATGGGACCGAGCATTGGCTCACGATGCAACCTTCTATTTTGTTCTTCTTTGATTTCCTGTACTTTTAATTGAGTTGTATTGTATTGTATTGTAGTGAAACTTGTTCTCTATGTTTTCTTAGAACTGGAGACATGTTTCATCATATCTATATATCTGGTTTATTATATCTACTATAGTCTTTTATTACAGTTGTGTATGGTTTACGGATTCTGCTATTGTTGTATGTTTTATTTCATTCCTCTACGCTACAATTTGACAAATGAGGGAATAGTTTCCCCACTATCAGACCTGGGCCCTCGCTGCTAGTCGGTAGCCTCTGGCGTTTGGGGAAATGCGCATGAGGTCACATGGTGAACTGGGTTCGGGGCATCCGAAACCGGGACGTTACACATTAACACATAGAAAACATGTGGGAGGGATAATAATATTTAAAGAGTACATATTATAATGTAAAACTGGGTAAAAACTAAACTTCTCAAAACAGTCGATGTAAACCTTAAAAATTTCCAAAATTTTATAACAAAAAAAATAATCCTAATTACTAAATATTTTTTTATAAGAAAATAATGAACTATAATTTATCTCCCCAAAATTTATAATTTCTCTAAAATGTTTATATAAGGGACTAATACATTTATGAAGGAAACATCACTTGGATCTGAAAGGAAAATAATAAACATACCTAAATATCATTAATTAGAAAAGATTTAACCCAAAACCCATTAATAAAAAGTAACCAAATGTTTTGAAAATAAAAACCAAGAAATTCCATTGAATTCATCACATATGAATCACTAAAAATAGATGGGATATCATATCCTAAGACATGAATCAATGGGAATATGATGTGTAAATTTACCCCAGGTTACAAACTATGCAGATGGAAGATATAGAACTTCGTACTCTGGTTGAAACATAATTGTTATCCTAAAAATATCTATACTTATATTAGAAAGTCCAGAATCACAACTAATTTCACATATTTTAAATTCAACTAAACTACACGCCCATTTCCTTCCCATATCAAACGTGTCAAAATTAAATAAATGAAAACTTCTCACATGACCTCTGGTGACTAAATAAAACCTCAAGACATACACACCAAAGATATAAAAATAAACTACAAATTGATGAAAAAAAAGAAAAATAAAAATAATCAACTAAAATCTACTCAAAAAACATAACACATTTCAACTCAATGGGAAAAAATCAACATAATAAAAAAACTACTTATGGATTCCAAAATCTCTAGATAATTCATCATAACCTATTTTTAAAAATAACATAACAAATTATTCCATTAAATGACATTGATTTCCATATAAGTATATAAATTGAATCATGAATTACTAGATCTAGTAAGATATATGGTGAACCAATATCTTAAGAGTTTGTAAAGAGTTAGTAATAATACGAGACATAGCTAAACAATTGACTAACTCACAACATTTCCCTTACTGGATGGAAAACATCCACCGTATCTCAAAAACATTCTTGGAGGCACCCATAAAAACAAGAAAATTAATTCATACAGATTCATGATTTACATAAAAAATAGATTTAACACACACTATGGGAGAATTTATATTATATAGACCATAGTGTAAATGAAACAAAAACGCATTTATATAGTTTTAGTTTGTTTTTAATTGAAAAATATTTTACAAGGGTCGTCAAATTTCCTTCTCAAAGTCCCAAATGATTTTAAAATAGTAAAATACAATTTGGAGAGGTTACACTCAATTTTTATAACTCATAATAAATAGTTTTAATTAAAACATTTATTTTTTAAAATAAGATGGAATCTTATTCCAAAAAACCCACAAATATTAAGAGGATAATTAAACAAAAAAAAAATCAATTCCCCTTCTAAATGTTACATTTAATTTCATTTTTTAATAATGTTCATTTTAAAACTAAATAATCAAGGAATCCTACTTGTATTTTATGACATATCCTATAAAAATAGTATTATATTACATAACAATCTAATAATCTGACTATTTCTTCCAAGAAATTTTTTTACAAGTTTCTATAATGAAACAAAAAACTTATAAATATTTTTATTTTAATAAAAATTAATTTAAATTTCATAATAATTTATTATTTTAAGGGCCCAAATATTCAATAAATTTCTCATTTTAATACATTCTTTTAACACTCAAAATTTCTTCATTCTCATCACAAAACAATCTTTTTAATAAAATCATAGAATAAAATTTCACTCTCCAAAATAACATTACATCAAAAAACGTATTACTTTAAAATAATGATGGTAAAAATTCTCAATGAACCGAAAAAATAGTCATGAAACCATCTAATAATATAAACCTTATAAAATTCAACTAATTAACATTTCATCAATGATATAAACCATTTTAAATTCAGAGAGTACTTGATCAAAGAAACAAAATAATGTAGAAAATGATAAATATTAATGGTTTCCTAATATAGGATTGGTATTCTTATTCCAACCATGAAAAACAACATTAATGGTCTAGAAATTAATTTTTATTACCTCTTTATTGATATCAAGTGAATTAATTCATATTGTTCACCCCTGTTTTGTCCTCTATTTTCAAATAGAAGTTGATAGAAATTCCCCAAATCCTTGAACAATGTAAAGGGGATAAAAATAATATAATTACATGTTGAAACATATAATCAATAAATAAAACCTCAAACTAATGATTCAAATCCATATTACCCATGGTAACTATATGATCAAATAGAGAAATGTCTCATGAGGCTCTCCCAATAGGTACCTCTTGAGTAAAAATTTTTTCATCTCTAAATTACTTTATTTCCCAAATATCAAGGGGTGTTTCAAGAACATGGGACCTATAAAATAATATGATTTTGTATCATTTGTAATTAATTGGTTTGGGATGAACTAAAACAACACTTGACCAAATTGACCACTGGACCTAAAAGGTATTACTGATCTCTATAACGTGAAAACGTGTGAATGAGTGTCAAGAACACACGGTTGGGAATAGTTTCACACTCATAATCCAAAATGAACTAATACATGGATTGGTTTCTTATACCATGCTTCTCGAAAGAATTATTGATAAAATATATGGTATAATTTAATAATGAGGTGTAATGGATGTACACTGACCTGAGATTAAAGGATCTTAAAAACATAAATGATGTTATACATAATTGAATAAATGGTCATGAAATGGTTCAACATTATACAATGCTTAAAAATATCTAACTATATCACATGTATTCAATTTTTGATCAAAAAAATATTAGGTTTTATATTCGTAAAAGAATAGATCATACGTTTTGATCATGAGATCATGCATCCAGTCAAGGTAGTCAAGATCTCAGTATAAGAAAAAAATAAAATCCATGGATTTAGAGCAATGTTTTCAATGATACACCTCTATATGAACAAAAATCTATAATTTAATATCCAATAATCTCCATATTTTCCTATTCGAACTCACAATATAGCCACATTGAAAATAACGTCACATGTTCCCCTTATAATAGTAATATATAAAATATTGGAAAACAAAAAGATTCTAGAATGACCCACCCCTTCATTGGACAACCATACAAATGAATAAGAAGTATTAATAAAAAATAACGATGAGAGTAATACACAAAAACAGTAAGGATAAAAACAAAAAACCCAATAATAGTAAATTATATAAACTAATGAAATTGGTACAAAAGAATATGTGAATAGGAAAACACATGGTTCAACATTCCAATACAAAACCATCACAAAAGGAAAAAAATAGAAATCAAACCACTAACAATAAGCTCAATGTGACCAATGGTAACTCATCATGTACCATACCGTCCCATAATTGTCTAAGATAAAAATGAGACCTGAATTAGTGACCAAAGATAAGGATGTCATAAAATTGGGCAACTAAAAGAAAAAATAATTTGTAAATATGACTCATGTTATATGAGCTATGTGAGATAAACATGCATACTATGAATTCACTAAATTGATTGTACAATTTTTATTCAATATACACTTCCTTTATAATAGTATGAATTTCAACTATAGAAATTATATTTTTTTTCACATATATGTGACATAGAACCAAATGTTCTTCCAAAATATAATTTTTTTTAATTTTACCCATCACTTATCAAATAAGGTAAAAGGAAACACATATTTATAAAATACCATTAAAACCATGGGAAGTGATTCTTTTTTCCTGTGCATGTAAAAAATCAAAAATCCATTTCCCCTATGTAAAACTATTTATAGTCACCCATTTTTTGAGAATATAAATCACCCATAATTTTAAACCATACTTTTAATAGAGTTTTATTATTTTATTTTAATATTAATAAAACTATAACTAAAATAGAAAGTAATTAGATTATGAACGTAGATTATAATTGTTCATAATAATAAAATGATTTAGAAAAGTTTCATTGTAATGAATATAGTCTAGGTGATTCTAAAAATGCATACAATGATGTCCCAAAAATTATTATAAATAGAAAGAGAATTTCCTGAGAAAGTATTTAGGACTCATTTAATATGATCCTAAACTAGATATTGGTGCCATATAATAGGCTATGTGAACCAGTTTGTACCCCAATAATAAGTTTATACTTGTCAACTAATAGAATACACATTAGGAATTATCAACTACCATAGGAAACATAATACATCATTGGAACAATCAATATCCATTGTCTAGTTACCCCGGTCTTGGAAATATAATAATTAATGTATAAAATTTTGTAGTCTACTCTTGTGATACCTAAGACTCCCAATACATCTATTAATGGTGGTGAGAAAACAAATACATCATGATATATGTAACATTAAATTAAATTTTAGATAGGTATGTTTGTAACATCATCCTCATTTCCCTTTTTCATTATTTTTGGAAGGGTTGAGAATGATTTGGGGGGATACCTATAATGGTGTAATTAGTGATTTTTTGGATTCTCTGAAAAATTACTATGGTTATTAAAAACTAATAGATATTTACATGTCGTGTAAATCCTAAAAATGATAATGATTCATTTTTAGAAAGAGGTGAAATATTTTCCAGTGATATAAGAATTTTCAAATAAATGGTGTCTAATTGTGTTACACATCCTATAAAACCCTGATCATTTTCTTTAAACAAGTTACATGGCTTAAAATATTATTTATTTCTCCCCATAATTTCTTTTTTTCAACCCAATTGCCAAACCTAATCCATTTTGGGAGCACCAACCCATGAAAGTCTTTTCTTTCAGTGATGGATTGTTATTGCGATTGTGTTGTGACCATCCATGTAAGAATTATCCTTGTATCTCTATCTCATTCTATACTACTCCGTAGAGTTTGAATAATCATCTAGGTATTGATGAATCAACACTCTAGGTTGGTTGATCTTATTTCTAGTTTGAGTTACAAGATCTCATGTTCCTCTATTCTTGTTGGTTGGTTCCACTAGAGTCATTGTGTTTATATGCGAAAGGTATGTGGTAACATTTCAATACCAAATTAACATTAAACCTAAACATCATTTTAAAATTTTAATTATTTTGAATTAAATGAAATTTATTGGTCTTTATTATGTGACATTCAATTTTTTTGATAAAAAAATACCAGTACATTGAATTTGGGTTTTTATGAAAAATGGGATTTTAGAATAAAATTATGAGACCCCTTATTGCATTGAATTGGGGCGTGTTTATAAAAATTTATGATATTTAGATACTTTTATTTAAATTTGAATTTTAATGGGAAATGATACAATTAGATTTTTGGATTTAGTTGTGAAAATTATCTTTGATACATTTTTTAAAAGTCCTTAATTCAGTGAATTGGGAGTTTGTTATGAAATTGATTGAATTTTTTTGAAAATTAAATTGTGTAATGTAATTTGTGAAAGTGGATTATGAAATTTCATGAATTTATTTCCAATATTTTTTGTTAAAAATTTCTAAAAAGTGGTTTGATGGAAACCATTGGGTATCATCTTTGTGAAAATAATGTTTTTGATAAAAAGCCTATTATGGGTCTTAATGGGAACATATTCATATTTGAAATAGAAAATTAGAGTTAATTGTATTTTATGAATTCATAAAATAAATTTCCCATCAATTGTTTTACTAAATATCATTCAATCCTTAGGTAGTTAGTGAGTTAGTTTTTTTGGGACATTATGATATAAATTTTTTTACAACCTCATAGCTACAATTATTATTCCTTAGGTGATGGTGTTGAGTCACCTTTTCCTTAGTCATAATGGGTAATATATACATATTATTATTTTCACAGTGTTGGGTCCCAATAGCTAGGAATTGTCTTACCCACTGGGAAGAAGAACATTTTTCTCACTTGTTTTTATTTCAATGTATATATATGCCATTTTTTAAAATATATTACATTCCTTGTGAATTTATATAAACTAATTTATATTAAAGTGTTTATTGAATCCATTTTTGGAAAATTTTCATTTTTTTAATGAACACTTTGATTAATGGTATGTTTCATAGTTTGAAATTTATTTCCATAATTTCAATTTTGAATCATGATTTTCAAAAGTATTTTGATTGTTTGAAATTTAAATCATGATTTTTTAATTTATGACCTTTGAAATACCAAATTAATTTATTTAAAAATTGAAATAAATTAACATGGTAAATTTGATATTGGGATCAGTTATGGAATCCATGGTGGAGTCCCACTTGGCATTGGATCACACCATATGTGTGCCTAAAGGTATTTGTAGAATATCTCTTTCCACGTTAGAGAAAATAAAACTGATCTCATGGATGTTGTTCCATCAATTGATCTATTTAATTAGTGTGTTGCATATGGGTAGGAAAATTGGTAGTTTATCTATTTTATGGAACATTGTTGTTGTTCATGGTATTTTTTTGCATATTTTACTTCTGGTACATTACATCCAATGGTGTTTCATTACGTATGTATACTGTCTTCTTTCTATTACTTATGATTTTTTTTGTGAAAAATCATTCCCACAAACTTTTTGTTTGATGCTAGGTTCTAGTTTCTGACCCATGATGGTTAAGAACTCCCTTTGGGTTATGTTAAGGTAGGATCAGTTATCAGGTTACCAGGGTACCTAGGATAGTTCTTAAAAAATATTATTAAAGGGGATGGTTTTTCATCTTGACTTAGAGTCAGTACAAAAATATGAAATATTTTTGGTACATAGGATGTAATTGTTAATGAGTGTCTTGACTAATCTTGCCTCGTTTATTCTTAATTCATCATGGGTTGTTAGGGAAATACATCATGTTTTTTGTTCTCATCTTTTCACTATTTTGATTTAGATAGGTCGAAATCCAAATCTTGTTTGTTCTATCTATTTGGAATAATTTCCATTTTTACTCTGTTTGAGTGTATCATGATGTCTTCTATATTGTATTCTAATCTTGTGTAGCATCATTCCTTCGGGAAGATGAGTAAATTAGATCATGGAGTAAGATATTTCTGCATATTAGCATGAAAATCCTCTTGTAGATCTGAGTTGGATTGAGGTGATTGTGTGCATAATCGATTCTCTAGGATGGTCACCACATTCATTTCTCATTCAGTCTCTAGATATGTAGCCTTATAGGGGAATTCGTAGGATTTCTCTCATGATTTTCTTACCCAGAATATAGCATAATTGAAAGGATCAAATGATCCTCAAGATGAAGAGGTATTGTTGATAATTATGGATTGTTTGTTTGGGTACATGGATATACTAGGAATTATTATAGTTAATTGTTCCACCATCATGATGAAAGGACCAAGAAAGAGTTGGTTAGAATCTTTTTTGAAAATGAGGAAACATCAACAATTAGAGTGGAATGATTCATGGTAATTTTCAAAAACCAATCCTATCCAATGACAATGTTGTTATCTTATTCCATAGTGTTATTCATACATGATTAGGTTAACATGACCATGAATGTGTTTGAAAACTATTTTTTTAAGCTCATGCATTTCACACCTGATATTGTATCGAATTGTAAAATGAAGTCTTGACGGATCGAGTTTGATATTTTTCAAGATATTCATTTTGAGTTTATCTTACGAAATATATATTATTATGATCACATTATGGTTATAGGACATTTGGTTTAAATGGACCATGCATGAAAGCCAGGGTTATATATAGTTTCTTTCTCTCCAAGTGGTAGTGTGAGTGCCTTCAAGGGATAGCAGATGATTGATGATTAACACAGAAGTTCTCAACAGAAGGTTCATTCTACACCTCTTACAATACTAAGAAAAGGTCCTTTGATTTACTACAATTGTTCAAATCTGGGATATTCAAATAGGGCTTCCAATAAGGCACCTGAGAAATGTGGTTAATGCAGATGATCTTTTCACTTAAAGAGATTCTCCAACCTTAATTCAACTCCATGTAGTGGAATATTGTCCTAAACCTATATTGTACTGATGATGAAATCATATTCTTCAAGTGTAAAAGGGTTCAAGAGACAGTCATTCAGAATGATGCTTCTTGATGGAGTGGTAGTGTCTCAGGGGGAAGTGGATAAGGGTCCAATGACTATGAGAGGTACCAATACTATACCATTATCATTTGTGATTGTGTTATTTATTACTGGTACATCTCATTCAATTATTTTAACCTATATTGGAAATATTATTAATCTTAAAATTTAGATTTTATCTTATAAACTAGATAATACTACACCCCTTGGTATTAACAGGATAGAATAATCTCTATAGTCCCTCTTTATCTTTCTCACTATCTGATGTTGAACATTATTGGAGTTTTCTAGTTATGTTAATGAATCAACATGATGTCGTATTCAGGATGGATTGGATCATTGAAAATAAATCTCAAATTGATTACTAGCTTCGATTGGTGTACATTACTATAGGCAGTGGTGTGTGCCGTGTCATTCCTGGAAAATTAGACCCATGGTTGAGAAGAGCCAGAACATCTTATCTAGAGTTGGGGAATGTAATATTAGTGTTTTTCATTAAACTTCACTACGAATTTTTTTGTGGTGACCTCCCTTTAGTGGTCTCCATGATTCCAAATATGATTCCTCTAGACATCATTGTTTTTCCATTAATAATAGAGGTAGAGTTTTCCATTATCTTAATGTCTTGTACTCAACATGAATCTACATAATCATACCATATAAAACCTTATATTTTGAAATAGATAATGTCCTAGTTAGTTAATATTCTAGAGAAGTAATTATATACTCGAGTGTGTCAGCATGGGTATCGCCAGTTCTTTTTTCTAAGAAGGATTATGGTTCCCTTCACCTAAGTGTTAATTACCGAAACCACAATAGATTGACGGTAACCATCAGGATTCCATTTCCATAGATTGATGATATGTTTGATAAGTATAAAAGGGAATTGTGGTTCTTAAATTATTACCTTCTATCATGATACCATCATTTGAGGATAAAATAATCTGACATTTAGAAAACCACCTTTTGAAGGATGTGTGGTCATTATAAGTACATTGTTATTCCCTTTTATATAACCAATGCACATTTAGTAATTATGGCGTTAGTGATCAATATTTTCCATGAGTACCTTCATACCTTTGTGTTAGACTTTTTGGATGAAATACTTATTTAATATATTCCCAAGGAGGATCATACAGATTATATGAGATTTTTCAGATTTTTATGGGATATTGCTGACTATATGGAATGTTTTTAAAATAATATTTCTAGATTTGGGAAGTGATGTTGTTGGGACAAGTGGTGTTGGATAAATGAATGTTAGATGATCTTGAGTTGTTTAAGGCTATTATGACATGGGATAAACCAAAAAATGTCTTTGAGATTTATAGATTATTGGGCTTAAATAAATAATACAGAAGGTTCATGAAGGATTTCTCAATGTTGGATTCACAAAGGACTACACTAACTCGGAAGGGAGTAATGTTTTTTAGTGTTGAATGATTTTGGAGTTATTCTGTTGAGATGAAAATTCTTTTGACTATTTTCCCATGTTGAATCTCCCAGATGACATATAGTGCTATGTGGTCTTTTGGGATGCATCAGGATTAAGCCCGGGTTGTGTTCATATTCAAGGTGATCATGTCTTTGCTTATAGCTCTCATTATCTTTTTCGACATTAGAATAAATAACGGACATAGGACCTTGAACTAGCATCTACGATGAACATGATTAAATATCGAAGGAATTACCTTATAGAGAAAGGTTTTCATTGTATTCCAACCACAGAATCTTGAGTTATATCTGGTCTAAAAAATATATGAATGTCCACTAAGGCATTGAGTGATTTACCTACAGTCATTCATATTTAATTCCTTCATTATCGCGGGTAAAGGTAATTTCATTATAGATGGGTTGAGTAGAAATATTCTAACCCAGGTAGGGAATAAAATCCTTAGAAGATTTGAATTTGATGGATCACTTTACACAGTTACATATTGGTGTTCAGGGGATGATGATCATTAGATTGATGATGTGTTATTTAGTATTAGAGACTCTCTAAATGGAGGAGACATAGTTTCTTAATAGCCGTTCTCTAAAGAGTGAAATATACGATCTCAAAATCATTTGGTGGTGCCTTATTTCGGATGAAAAGCCGTGATGTGGGATTTTCATAATTCAAAGTGTGCAGTGCACCTAGGAACCAGTGATATGTTCTATGATATGAATACGTTTCTCAGGTGTCCAGGTATAAGATTGGGTATTTCTGAATTTATCTCTTTCTATTATACATGCCAATACGATATGTCTGATCACCAAAAACGTTGAGGATTTATTCAACCAATTATAGTTCCTCATAAGAGTGGGATGTGATCAGTATGATCTTTTTAATTGGGTCACCTCAGACCAAGATAATTAAGAATTTAATATGTGTTGTTATCTATAGTATTACTAAATTGGTGCATTTTATACCCATTCGTGATAAACCCAATGTTGTGTAGTTGGGAAATGTCTATGTGAATGCGATTTTCTTAGTTTTGGGGAGTTAATGTTTCTATAGTTTCTAATTTGGATTCTAGGTTCACATATATGTTTTAGAGTGGAATTTATGAGGCAATGGGATCTCATGTTCATTTTTGTTTGACATTCCATCTAATATCGGATGTATATATATATATATATCAATATAGATTCTTGGGGACATGATCAGTATTTGTGTTCTATAATTTTGGGGGGCATGATATGGTCATTTATGGATGGTTTAGTTCTATTATAACAACAGTTTCATGTCCACAATAAGTATTTTTCATTTTATGGCCTTGCATGGTTGGAATTGTAAATTTTTATTATGATGGTCAGAGATTGGAGAATGTTCCTTGGTTAGACTATAAATAGTCCATGAGATGAAAACAATGATTCAATTTATTCATAAGATAATTTTGAAATCACATTGTTGGTATAAGTCTTATTCTAATAATCATTATATACCATTAAAATTTTCAGTTGGGGACTAGGTGTTCTTGATAGTTTAACCTCAGTTGGGTCATCGGTGGATTGGGAGGTAGGGAAAGGTTTGTACACATTTTATGGGACCTTATGAGGTTTTATAATAAGTTGGGATTGTTTATTATGGTTTTTAACTAACACTACAACTAACGTCGATACATGACGTGTTCAATGTATTACAACTCTGAAAGTATCTATCTAATCCATCTCATGATCTGAGTTAGAGTGATCTTGAGGATGAGCTTGATTTATCTGTGACTGAATGGCTAGTCATGAATGATTATGCTGAATCCATGGTTCTTCATGGGAGGTATATTTGGTTTATTTATGTTCTTCCATAGCACAGTTTTAATTCTCATGATACACGGCAGCACGAGGCACTAATGAGATAGTAGTGGACTCACCTTTTCAATATGGACGATTCTTGATAATTTTTCTAGTGAAGGAATGTTATTATGGTGGGGAGGTTGTAACATTATATTACTCATCATAGAGGTACATTTATATCCTTTTCATGGTTTTACATTTTATTTATTTATGTTGGGAAGAGAAGGACTTGAGATGATGCCTATAATGGTGACGTCATAGATTTTTTGGATTCTCACCAAAACCTATTCATTTGAGATAAAATCTATATATTTATGCGCTTTGTAATATGGTTACATGCCATGTATATAATAAAAATGATAATAATTCGATTTTAACAAGATTTTATGGGGTTTTAAGTGATTATTATGATATTCACACACACGACATGTAAATGGGTTAAACATTGTGTAAAACCACAAGCATTGTTTTTAAATTGAAAACTTGGTTAAATATTGTATTTTATTATCAATAAAATTTCTTTATCTTTACCCAATATGACACACCATGGAATTTTGGTATCCCAAACCCCTCTAGAAAATTTATTTCAGGGAATGATTAGTCCAATGATTGTTGTGTGACCTTCTAGGAATGAATTCTCCCTATCTCTCTATATATTTCAATATTCATCCATAGAGTTTGATTGATCATCTCGATATTGATGAATCTCAAATCTGTATTAGTCGATCATGTTTATAGGTTGAGTTCTTGGATCTCAGGATCCTTCTTTCTTAATGGATAATTCCGTTGTGACACATATGATTCTGTGAGTAAGGTAGGTGGTTCTGTTAAAATTCCCAATTTATATTAGCCATCAATTGATTTGATTAATTTAAATTGTATGATATTAAATGTAATATATGGTTATTTATTATGTTCCAATTTATTTTTAGCTGGAAAACCATTTCCATTGAATTGGTTTTTTAATAAAATGTCAGTTTTTTCACAAGAGATTAGAAAACCACAATTTCCATTGAATTGGGGTTTCTTTATATATATTCATTAAATTTATAATTTCATAATTTATGTTTTGTGTTTTATGTTAAATCGTTCAATTAAATTGTTGGATTTAATTGTGGACATTATTTTGATTGAAAATTGTGACATACTGCAATTCCAGTTAATTGGGTGGTTTGTTATGAAATTGTTGTAATTAATTAAAAATTAAAATAATTTATTTATTTTTTGAATGTGGATTGTGTAATTTCACGAACTTTTTTGAAATTATTATTTTTTAATAATTTATTAAAATGGTTTGATGAAAACATTAGGGTTTCATCTTTATGAAAATGCATATTTTGATTAAAAATAGGTCATTGGTTTTATATGGATATTCACATATTTGAAACGGGGAATGAGATTTAGTTGTATTTTAAGTAGTTTTAAAATATATTTCCCATCGTTTGTTTGTACTAGAGAACCGTAATGACTTAGGTAGATATTGTGTTATTTAGGGTAACCCATTATGATGTAAAAATTTCTAAAACCCCATATCAGTAAACCATATTCCTTAGGTGATGGTAATGAGTCCCCTTTTACATAGTCTCAATGGGTCGTATATATATATTTTTAGTTTTAGAGTGTTGATTACCTATATCTTGAAACAATCCTATGTACTTTTAACATTACCATGTTTCTAATTAGTTTGTTTTTCAATGTATATATATATCTCTCTCATTTTTGTAAACTATTTTACATGCCTTATGAATTTATATAAAATGTTTTATATAAAAGTGCTTATTTAATTTAGTTTTCAAGAAGTTCCATTTGCGTAAAATAGAAATTTATTAAAGGTAAATTTCATAATTTGAAATTTATTTTCATTATTTTTCAACAAAATCATGAATTTCAAGATTATTTTCTTCTTCTGAAATGAAAATCATGAGTAGTTTTATTAATGCTCTTAATAATTACAAAACTATTTATTAGAAAATTTAAATCACAATACTTGGTTCATTTCTTATTTAAATCTTAAATAGAAACTATGGTAAAATCAAACTTAGATTTGAATCACACCCCACTTGAGCCTTTGGGTGTTTTTAGATTATCTCTTTATAGGTTATTCCATGGAAAAAAGGATTGGATGTGGATCCCACAGTTGAACCATTAAGTTGACGAGTTTCTTATATGTTAGTAATTAGGTAGTTTTGATAATATTTGGTATATAATTGTTGTAAATGAGCTAGTTTATGCCTATTTGATTAATGGTTGACTAGCCTCAATGGAGTTTCTTTTGATATGCATACTATATTATTTCTTTTAATTACACATTGATAGTAGATAAATCATTCCATATTCTTTTTTGTAAGATTTTAGGTTCTAGTAGCTGACTCGTGGGGATTCAGAACACCCTTCAAGCTATGGTAGGTCCACCTTGATTATCGGGTTACCAGGGTTCCCGGGATGGTTCATAACAATATATTCATGTAAAATTGTTTGGAATCATATAAAAAAGCATCATATCACCGAAAAATCCATTCCATGAAATAACCCCATTAAAAAAATCAATCGAACGAGTGGATAATATCCACACCAAGGACTAGAAAAATGAAATTATAATATTAAAGGTGATTTATAGTGGTTCTCACACATATATGATATCTTTCTATAAATATTCAATGTTGTCATGTATGATTAAAACCCATAGTAGGATTCGAATCCATCATCCAAATATCTGAATTTAAACTTTAACACATCCCTTTAAATGTATCTTAGGGAATAGCATTTATAAAGTCATTTTAAATCTAAACCAAAATTACATTAAAACCATTTATGAAATCCATTAAATGAATTCTATTTAACTATATTAACAAAAAACTAAAAATATCTTATTAAACTTGACTTATATAGGATTGAAGTAATTTAATCATCTTGTTCAATTAAAATTGTGGTCTTAGCCAAATTCAAAAACTCATAACACGAAAATAAATACTTTAAAAACATTAATAACCCATGAAAACACCTTTATACCAAGGGTTGAAATCATTATATTGTATCTCAATTTCATAAAAAATAAAAAAAATATAGGTTTAATTTAATAAAATATAAAATCATAAACGATAAATCATTCAAATATATTATGATTGAAAGGAAAACAAAAAAGATAACCTACATACAATTATGTGATACAATGCCTAAACACATTACATTGAATATATATTAGTCAACCAAGGAAGATTGAATCATTTCCAAGACCTAAACACTGAAAACATAAATTAGAAACCACATAAAATGATGATATCATCCATGGTATCCTTGAGGGTGCTTGGAATGTTACCAATCTAAATAGGAGTGGTTTCATAGGATGTCACAATATAGAAACAAAAGAAATACTTTATCAATGTAAAATTCCACTAGAAATAAATATGGATGAGGATTAAAAATATATTATAATGGGAAGGAGAGGTTTTTTTATGATCCATGGTGGATTGTGGAATGTAATTTGTTGTAAAAAAGGTTTTAAACACTTAAAAATGAGAAAACAAATAAAGTCCCCTTGTAATTAAAAATATGAAGTTCACATTGTTTGGCCACATTATTTGGTGAACTGTGTGACATAAATTTATATCAATCTAGATATTAATAAAACACTCAAATGTTTTCTCTTCACCAGTTACTAAAAAATTCACTAATAATGAAATAATACATTGCTAGTATCTAAAAAACATCAACATAATTACTCGCATTATTTTCAGTAACAACATACATGATTTACGCCAGAAACCACAAGGGAAAAATACTCTCATGAATTCACCTGGATCCCAAACTGGGTTAGACAGTAGCTATAATACAACCATTACATGGTACATACTCGACTTTTGATTCTGGAAATCATCAAGACAAATTATTATTTTTTCTTTAGACTTCAAAAAATTCAAAATACCCTATAATAATATAAAATACAACACTATAGTAATATATTAGATCCAAAAATATATCTACCATGAAAAATAATTCTCTAATAAATTAATTTATAATAGTTGAATATAAGGAAAACTAAAACCCTGAACACATGCATTTGATTTGGTAGGAATTAAAATGTATAAATAGGTATAGTGAGAACAAAAAACAAGATAAACAAAAATAACCCACAATACCAGAGATCTAATAATCAAACATAATCAATCTTCAAAAATAGTAAACCAACTCTATAATAAATCCCCAGAGGTCTAAAATGAAATAGATGATGAATATGTCTCCCCACTATTGAGAATTCCACTAAAATTATTAGATAGGTGAGAAATAATCCAAATAAGTAGAGAACAAAAAGAGATCAAATGATAACAAAAAACACATAAATCACTATAATCATTGAATAATTAATGTAATAACCTCATTGAAATAACATACCCAAGGTTATCTAGATGATCCCCAAGCAAGGTAAATGAAGTCAAAAATCACATATCACTAAATTGGAATGGATACCTCATTAAATAATTGAATCAACGAAAAAATTTCTAGGTAACTAAAAATGGGTTACAAATTAATAAAAATTGTGGTCTAGGACCCAATACATTTGTTACCAATTCTCTATGAAACTAATAATATTCTTATAAACACCATACGATGCATAATTTCAATTGGTGTAATATCCATCCTATTCACTTGAACCACACTACAATGACATTCCCAGGTCCCACCCATTGACATCCATCCAATATAAAACACTCAAATGTCTTCAAGGGACTAAATAAAACATCAAGGTAAAAATAAAACTACAATAAAAAACATCTCATAATAGAGTAACCTTAATGGAAATAAGAAAATCATCCCATAGAAATATCCTCAAAAGAAATAAACCATTCTAATACAATGAGAACATATCAAACATTAAGAAAACAAAAATACATACTTCATAATTTCTAACTCAATTGATTATTTAGATTACCATATTTCTATAAATTACTTTACCACATCATTAGTGAAAATTTAAATTTATCACATTTAATGATAGGGTTCTTCCCCAAGTACTCATAGAGTATAGAAGGTACTGAATTTATGACTCCATTTAGAGTTTAGGAAGATTAAAAAAACATGAAGAGACACAACTAAAATAATAATAAACCCCCATACAATTCATCTCAGAAGATAAAATTGATATCTTCTTAGTACATATATAAGATAGATAACATAAAACATGAATCAAGATGGTAAAACATTCATGTTTAAAAATTAAACCAATAGTCCCAATACACACCATGGTAAAATTTTAATTCCAAAAATCATTATGAAACAACACAAAAAATAATAACATTAAATACATTCATTTTTATTTAAATATTATCCTTTTCAAAAGGTTACTTAAACTGACATTAAAATTTCACAAATGATTTATAAATAGTCAAAAAACCCAACTGTGTGGTTAAATTTGATTTAGAAAACACATATAAAATACATTTTTTCAAAATCATGATAATTAAAAATGTGTCCAAGACTGATTTAATAAAATAAAATAATAACATTGAAATTATTTTAGATAAAATAAAATTTCATAAAAATATCGAAGATCCAATTTATTTCTATAAAACATCTAAAAATTAATTATAAAATAAAATTTTCCATGAATACTAATTCTATTACAAATAATTTCCTAAAAAAATAATATTCATTTCGAGTCATTTTTAATTTATTTTATTAATTTATAAAAAGTTATTGAATTTCAATTAATCAATGAACCACATCAAAAATGTTTCACTTTAATAAAAATTAAATTTAATTAAAACATAAATAATGTTTTAATGGATTGTAACTGATTTCATAGAAATTTTATTTGAACACATTTCATTAAAACTGAATGTTTTTTCATTGTCACCAAAAAACTAATTTTTCATATAAAACAATATATAAAATTCAATTTTCCTTTAATTTTTTTTTTCATAAATAAAATTTAGTTTTATAAAACATAGTCCCCAAATATTAATTTATATGATTAAATAAACCAATCAATTAAATATTTAGAATCATCAATAAATAATAAAACATCTTTATCTAACTACACTATAATGGAAAACACAATTGGAATAATTTTATAGATATTGTGAGAACAAAATACTGTGATAAAAATGAACTCTTTACAGTTTGTATGTTTGGGTCGACTAACTATGCTTGTATCATGAAACTGGTTTTTTACAAGATTTTTATAATATCTATATGGTCTCTTCTGGGTATTCTAGACTTTCTATTATAATATTGAATCTTTTATTATTCCTCTATTTTAGGTAAATTATTTATGGAGACTATCAAAACCACAAACATATTCAATGAGTTTTAAAATACAATAATACAATATAAAAACATATGAACAAAAAATTATAACCTCAATGTTAATATTTAAATACTGATTACCCATGGTTCTTGAGGCTTCAAATAAAAACATACACATGAATCCCTACATGAACTTAGAGGTTGAGTTCCACCATCTATATATCCATAAAAAAATTACCAAATGACAACAGAGTCTATAAATAAATCATTCCCTATTAAGAACCTATGCACTACTACAATTTATAAAGAATCAAATCAGGATACCCCAATACATTACTACATGAAATTCTCCATTTCTCTTGAAGGGAGTTATGAATATTATTAGGATGGAACTATTTCATAGGTAATAATAATGTATATTTGTGAATTATTTCATCCATATTATAATAATATTGGAAACTAAAAATATCCAAATTCTAGTGTGAACCACCTATACATAAATTAATGAATCATAACAAAAATTCATTACATAATAGAATAAATAATATTCCAAGTAATAAAATAAAAAAATAATTAAGAAAATGGATATCATAATAATAATCTTCAAATGCTAAAATAAAACCTATAATATTAATGAAGGGAAAAATAAATCACCAAACAAAACAATCCATTACAAAAACCTTATAAAAAGATAGAGTAAATCAAAACACGAATCACTGCCAACTAGATCATTATTACCTATAATCAATCACCAAGTTCAAAAACATAACTCAATCATCCACCTCACTCTCAAGTATGAATTAAGATAATAATACAAGTAAAATTATAATTTGGAAACCTAATATAAGGTATAATAGTTGGATGCACCCAAAGGATTGTGAAAGGTGTGTTGTAATCATGCCAAGTAGAATTTCAATACTGTTTTCATGAAATATACATTCAAATGTCACTTTATTGTTTTTTAATTTAAATATATCAAAAATTAGTTCGTCACAGAACATTGAGATGAAACCAAATATCATTTCAAAGTCACTTTTATCACAAATTTCCTTTTGATTATTAATTATGGAAAAATATAAAACCATTTTTTTAAATACCATCTAAACCATAAGTAGAAGAATATTCATTTTATTGAGGTAAAATATACCAAAATCCATTTAATTATTTCAAAACCATTTCTTATACCCTTCATATAAAATAAAACAAACTATTATTTTTAAATTACACTTTCTAAACCATTTGATGAAATGATTTGAAAGAAACCAAAATCATAACTAAAATAGAATATTACCCTAAGTAAGTGGAAATATACAAATGGGTAATCATAAATTATTCAATAATTAATGGTTTTGTTATAATCAATTTAGAAGAGTGTATACTAATTTTTTTAGATAATATGCTCCAAATAATTGTCAATAATATTTACGTATAAATGAGTATTACATTGGAATTAGTATTAAAATATTGAACTTATGACTAGAATCATATTCTAGAATACATGAACCCGTCCATGTTTTGTATTCTCATTATACTAGTTGTTACTTAAAATCCATCATATGAGAACATAGATACTATTTTTAATATATTCCATTCTACAATCACTGAACATCCATATAAAACTAAACAAATTTGGTAAAAAATAGATACTTGGTGTTTAAATGATCCATCATTCCATTCAGTTTATTAGATATCCTATTACATCAATCAATAGAGGTAAGAAAATAAATGGATCTGGAAATAACATAAAATGATTCTTAAGCATCGAAAACCATACTCTTTTGAGACAATAAAATACATTGGTAATAGATAATTGGTTTTAAATATAATTTCACACATTTAATTTATCATTACTTAATAGTTCTAAATATACCATTAATTCCAAAACCATTCGAGTTATTCCCATCCATTTTCCACAATTTCCCAATCCATAACAAAAATATCATTTATAAATAACTAAAAAAATTAATACTAATATATATTAAAATAAAATGATACATTAATTAAAAAAATATATTTAATCCATTCAATTTTATCCTTTCCTTAAAATTCTAAGAAAATAAATAATTAATCATTACATAGTTCCCTAACTGAGTCAATATATTTTAGTAAATAAGTTTATTTAAAATTAGTATCATAATAAATTTCAAAAGATGATAGAACATAAATAATTACACAAAATGATTGAAAAAATGAGAGAGAAAATTTATTCCATGTGATTAATGCTTTATAACGTGTTCCATATCAACAAAAAATATAAAACAAAGGTATAATTTTAATAAAATTGGTCCATCCAATTTAACAGTCATTCAGTGATAAAAAATTAATTAGAAACACCCAAAAAATATACACCAATATAGAAAATGTATGCTGAAAAAATTCACTTGTTATGGAGAACTATCAAACAAGAATGATTTATTTCTTTATAAGACTAAGAATACGATAACTAGAAAGAAATTGTGAACATTGAAAAACTATTTTTTTTGTTTCATAACATTAGTCACACCCAAACATAAATTTAAATTAACCATTGTATATAATTAGAAAAACATTATAAAATATATAATAAAAACTATGATTATAATCCATTAAAATATAAGAAGATTTATAAGAAAAATAATAAATATGGGTTTATATTGAAAAAAGTTATTTTCATAAAATTCAATTTTCATTATATTAAGAATTTTTTTGGAAACAAAATTTCTAAATCATATAATGTATATTTGTTATAATGAAATTTAATTTTCAATTCCTCACATAAAAATAATATTTTTTTTGAATATTTTATTTCTTATGAAAACATTATAAGAAGCCAAACTCTTATACGATGGATCATGTAGTTATTTTATTCAAATATTTGAAATATATAAGTTAAAATAGTTTAATTGCCTATAGAATCCACTTATATAATATTGTTTAACATTATATTAAAATGACAAGAATACAATATCTGAAAAAATTAAAGCATTATTATTGTTCATGAGACCATTTTAGATTGTATAATAATATTATTAGTTTCCTAGAAAAATGAAAATAATATAATGAATAAATCATAGAAGAAAATTAATGTTTTCAATGAAATATAATCAATTATAAATAGGAAATTATGTAATGAATAGATAAACTAAGTGACTTCATATAAAATGAAACTAAAATTATAAATAATACATGGGTAATAAAACAAATAAAATGGATAACAATATGTAATCATATAGTGAGGTGAATTCATACTTTTGGTTATTATAAATATAATTTAGGGTCAATATTCCATGATATATTATAAAAATGTTAAGGAACCTCCAATTAACCTCTTTTAATTGACTTATTAGTTGTACTAGTACACTGAGGGGATATATAATTACGGGCCCACACTTCCCATTATTTCCCAATAAATTCAATCAAATATTATAAGATTACATGGCTTAATGTTCAAGGATAGAACATAATAGACACTTAAAAAAATATCTCATTGCAGAATATCATACACTATTTACCCACATATAATAAATAATTATATGAATATGAATTATTTACCCCCAATACAAGTATAAATAAATGTATACTAATTTCAAAACATAGGGGGTCCAATTCAAGGATATAAAATTCCTTTGAAATGGGCTGTGAGTATCTTAAAGTTTATACAATGCTATATTCAAAGAGTGTAAAACTTAGTATGAATCAATTCCAATTCACTCTCCCACGAAAAAATTGAGTCCAAACCCAATGTTAATTTTTGGTTTTATTACCACTAGGTTCAAAAAATATATATCCACACCCATATGTAGTATCCAAACAAGGATTTCATTTCCTAGAAAACCAATGAAAAATTATATCACTAAAAAGTTTGGATGTTTTTATTGTTGCTGGATAGTTCAATCATTATATAAACTTTGAAGTCAAGGGAGAGTATGTAATTTGTAATATATAATCATTATGAATTATTTTCATAAAATTGAATTGAATGGATTTATATATATATTAAAATTAATATTAAAATAAAATATAATAAAATAGAATAAATAGGAAATTAATGGGGGTATTGGTGAAGATATTATATGTCTAAATCTTGTTAGCTTAATGACAAACCATAAGACCAAAAAATTGTAATTATTAAAGAGACACCAATGGATAATACTCATTGGTAGTAATATATTGATTTAAATTCTAATTTTGTGTGGAATAATGGGAATATGGATGGATATTTATAAATGAGGAGGGTTGGTGTTATGTGTCTAAATAATTATTATTTTCCATAATTCCAAAAATATTTGGTTGAACTAACTACAATGTTTTATGTTGAAAATTAATATTTTTATTGATTTTTATGGTCATCCTATATATAAATCCACAACTGAATGTTTTATTTATTTAATTAATATATATTGATAATGAGAAATTATTAATAAGGTTGAAAACTACATGGGAATTATATTGTTTTTTTCATTTATATAGTAGTTCATTATTTATCTTACAAAATATTAATTTGACCATATTTTAAATTTTTGGGATTCTAAAATAACAAATATTCTGTTTTTATTCCAATAGTGAAATATGAATCTACCTATTTAAGGAAGATAAGTGTCTATGAAATCAACACTGATGTGGATCATACTAGATGGGCCCCACCATATATATTTGTAAAAAACTTTATGTTTACTTTATTGGATATAAATTTTAAAATATGTAAGATGAATTAATTTTGTTCTTTAAATCAACCCGGTGGAATATCTAATTCGAAAGATATCTTGGTTATAATTTCATGACATTTAAATGATTTCAGATTCATGAAATATTATTAGATATAAATATTTTCATAAATGATTCCATTATAACTCATACACATAATCTTTAAATGTGATGAAACATTATTGGTTGTTGATAAATTTAGAAGGGTGAAATTACAAAGAAACGTAAAATAAAATATTCTTACATTAAGGTATCCAAACATCTTAGGACATTCAGAATATTGAATATGGACAGTCTATTTAAAATTTTTTTTCTCAATAATGATTTGGCCAAAAATCCATTGATAAATTGGAAAATAATATTAAATTATAATGGAATAAATAGAAGACTTGGAAGAAACTATTTCACTAAAATAATATATCTATAGGTATCCATTTAATATTTAAATATGTGAAAACATTTAGATTACAAAATTGATTAATATATATTATTAATGGTTAATCATTAATTTTATTAATATAATAGTCACAGTTTCTTAATAAAGTACTCAGTATCTAAAAAACTCCAAATTCAATATAAAATTATAATTTAAATAAAAATGTTTTATGATGAAATTTTATAATTTTTATTTAATGAAAAACATTAGAATATATTTTAAAGACATGTTTTTTTAAAAGATTTATTTTTTGTAAAGAAATATTATTTTATTAAAAATTTGAATTTTTATGATATTATAATAATGTAAGAGTATACTTTTATATTAAAAAACATTAAATATATATTTATATATTTAATTAATAAAATATATTTATTTTTAAACATTTTTTCAATTTATAAATCATATGTAAAATGTTTTTAGAACTAATTAAAATGTTTATTTAAAAAAACATTTTCTCAATGTTTTCAACAAAATAATTGTTTTGATTGTATAATTATTTTTTTCCTTAATTATAATTCCTTATTTTTATTTTTAATTATCTAATACAACATGTTTTTTCTATGATATGATTTTCAATTATGATATAATATTTTATTTGAGTTTATAAATTTAATAACACTATTTTCCTAAAACCTATTATTTACATATTATATAGGTTTATTATAAGAAGTGAATTACAATCACAAAACTTTTTTTTGGTAAAATGTTTTAAAAATTATAATCTAGATGGATTAAATTCTTTAAAAATACCAATAAAAAATTTTCATTTCTTTTACATTCTAATTTTAAATATAAAATACTATTGTAAATATGAATTAGGTAAATTTATAAACAGTTAAAATAAATAGCCATAAAATAATGCAAGCTGTAAATAAATGTGTACATGAGGAGAATATTGATCCACATCATAATGAATCATAAGATAAAAAAAGGTTGATCTTGGGTGATCTAATGTAAAAATAGTGTAACCAGATAATTTATTGGAATAATATGTTTTAATGTTGAATTTATTTTTATGATTATGAAAATTCCTTTCTATTGTTATTGACTCATCACACATGTAAAAAGTTTCTATTTTAGTAATAGATGGATTAAGAAAAAACCATGGATATGTGGGACAATGACAAGAATATCAAAATGGAAAACCCATAAACATGTGAGTTGGATTGATAAATATTTTTATTATTCTAAACCAGTCATCATTAAATTTAATTATTAATATGAGAATAGTAGAAATTTATAACACACTAATGAAGATAGCGATGGAATCTCATGAAATATAAAGTAACATATATAATGGAAGAAACAAATTACAATTTCTTACATGTAATAAATGTGTAAATAAGAACAAATCATGTCACCACAAGGTTAACTAGAATGTGAAATAATAATAGAAAAGGGAATAATTGAGCATTAAACTATTGGTGAAAATTAAAGAGTTTATTTAACAATATTGAATGAAGTAGAGTTCATCCTAAGGAACCATTAATAATTCAATGTCATAAGTGTGTGGGAAAATGTAATTATCTATGTTAGTAACCAAATTGAAGGACAAGAAAATACATTGAGATTCTATAACCTCTAATATCAGGAGCACAATAGAATGCATATGAAAGTACTACTCCCAACATGAATCCTAATATTTATGGTACACCTACTATATAATCTGATGTTATATATGTCTTCTTATACTTTTATTTTAGTAACCATATTATTTATGGGATGTTTTAAAAGATTAGTAAATCACCACCTAAGTGTTTTTTTTATTTCAGTCCATGTTTATATTGATATGAACTTCCCTTTTTTAAATCTTATTTCTCGACAATTAGATAAATTTGTCATGATTTTGTTGATTTATTAGTTCAACACACATAAAAGTTAAATAATATGGAACTATTAAATAAAATTTATATTAACATATGATATTAAATCAAAGAAATAATTTTAATAAAACCCTATAAGAATAATTCTATATTATGGATCCTGATAAAGAATAACAGTTGAAACATGGAAAAAACGGTTGTAGAAAAAATCATAAATAGGGATAATCCCATGTGGAGGGAAAATTTATGTTTTAAAGTTTGTAAGGGTAATAAATTTACATAATTTATATCATGAGCTATTCCAATTATTTAAATTCTGTTAGCTATATTTTTATATTTTAAAATTAAAATTCTGATGTGAAATTTCATTAAATGGGGGTTAATGCATATGAAATTTTAGACCCTGTAAAACTTATTATCTATTAAATAAAATGAATTTTAAGTTATAAAGAAAGATAAATATCAAAAAAATACTATAAAAATTATTAATGAATCAATAATAAACAGTAGTTCGGTAAATAATCAAAATTTGTTACCTTTGGAAGATAAATAATTAAAATGGGTTAATATTGAATATGGGTTTTTTTCAAAAAAATATGATATATATATATATATATATATATTCATAATTGTTTTTAAAAATGATGGAATTTAAATTTGAGATAACGGAATTTATTTTTCAATTAGTTACTTCCACATTTAATAAATAATATTTGTTTGAAATGTTTAATTTTTTGTCAAAAAATACATGTTTTGTGCAATTATTATTTTTACAATTTTATCATTATGTAAGCATCTCCTTGAAAATTAAAAAACGTTTTATGTAATTAAATAGGTATTTATTGAGTAAAATTTCTTATATTAAAACATTTTGGGAATTTATAAATCCCAAGACCATTATTCATAGAGCTAATTAAAACATTAATTTAGTAAAAAAAATCAGTCTTTTTTTATAATTAATTATTTTCATAATGAAAAATATATTTTTATTATATTTACAGACACATAGATTTTGTTTATTTCATAGTAAAAAATTAATTTCATAATCATTGTTAACTCTAAAAATCAAAACATGTAAATAATTTCTTATATTTCAAAACACTATTTTAAAAAACATTTTTTATATGCTATGTATGTTTATTATAAAATATACATTAAAGATGCCTAATATTTTAAATGATTCATAAATTTTTGATAATTTTTCTCATATTATTTAAATGTTCCATTGATAATTTTTCAATTTATTTTAAATTTTTATGTATAAAATTTATTTACCGTAGTATAATGTAAAATTGTGTAAAAGATAAAAACATAAAAGAGAAAATCCTAAATATATAGAATACTTGAAAATGAGTGGATGTGGATAGCATATACTCATAAACACTAATATTCTTAATTCATCCATTTTAGAGACATAAATCATTTAATAGTAACAATAGGATATTGAAAATGTAATGGTTACGTCCAAAACTATTGTTCCCTTTATTTATGACTGGGTCACTCTTACACCACTTTATGACTCACCATTCCCACAAATATATTGTTTAAAATAATAAAAAATACTCCTACTATAATCATTTACCATTTTGAAATTTTTTGGTCCCATTTAGTTTTTCTAATTCCTTTCTTTCATAGACAATTCCATTGAAAATTGAAGACCTCGATGTTAGTATTATCAACTACATAATTTCACATCTAAATTATCTTCATTAAAATATATCATAAAAATGATAGAATAATTTTTTAATTTTCATTTATAAATTTTAATTTTTCTATAATGTGGTCGGTATCAAAATCTATTCCTCTATTACACCCATTAAGTAAAAAAAATCATCATTCATACATGCATGAGAACTACTTCCACAATGAGAATGAATATTCAAATTCCATAACCACCAAACATTAATGTTTTTTGAATTTTATTAATATATACATATTGTATTTATGATATCATTATGTTTTTTTATTTCAATTTTTATAATTACTGAGGATATTGTAAATAAAAAAACATTATTAACTCTGTATTTTAGAACAAACACTCGATTATAAAAATATTTTATTCAAATTATGTAATATTTTCATATCTATTATCTTATTCTAATTTGTTAAAAATTAAGAAATATAAAACTAATAAACATGAAATAATTTCATTATTATAAAATTTATTCACATTTTGGCTGATTCAACTCATAATAATCAATTAATATAGGTAGGGCCATGTTTTCGTTAGTTTAATAACCAAATGAAACAATGCAATGAATTTTTATCATTGATTTAAGATACCATATTTTCATAATGTAATTTTTTATTAGTTTTTTGGGTTGGAATAATATTTTAAATCTAGGTAAGTGTATCCCCATGTTTATTTAAATGATTGGGGGTGTTCTGTGGGTTCGGTACATGAAAGGGAAAGAAAAGGGAGTTCTAGTGCATGTTTCACAGTTTCCACACGGTTATAGAAAACCGAGAAATAATCCTTCGTAAACGTGTATCCATGGACAGAGGCTTATGCATTCTTAATGAAAAATTATGAAAAACATGAATAATCCCTAAGAAAACATATTAATGGGAGAATTTTTTGACATTTTCCCACGCATGGTTTTCTTGCAGTTTATAGGACAATGAGGGTAAAATGTACCACCAACTATTTTTGACAAAATTAGAAAAATTCCATCTTGGGATTTCAAACTGCAACTCGAGATTATACTACATTCCAAATCATGCAACCTTGGTGAAGATCTTGAATGAACAAAGCTTCCCATATGTGGTTCTCCTTCAATTCTTGTCCATTTGGAGAATCGTTGGATGTAGATCGAAGCCCCAAGTATGTCTAACACTGTTCTTGTCTTTCTTTTCCATGTTAGGGTTTTTACTTTCTTTCACCTCATTTCGAAGCCATAAAACCCACTTTTTATAGTGGATCCAAGTTTTTGGGAATTAAGGTGTGTTTGAATTCAGATCCAAAGAAATGATTTAGGATGCGTTCATCATCGATTTCTCGGTTGGTGGTCTATAAGTTATATCCCATAGTGTTGTTATAGAGCTGTGAATGTGTGTTGGGATTTTTCCTTTCTCTTGTTGTGTATTGGTTAACATGATTTTGACTTTTTAAATTGGGTGTATAAATGATTTCATAAACCCCTCATGGTCCCTATGGGATACATATAGGATGACATAATAATTTTAGGGCCACCAATGTGGTGCACCGGTACTACTGAAACAAGAATATTGTAGGGATAAATGATTGGTTGCCGAATTATAATGTCATACCCATGTAAAAATTATCAAAATTGAAAATTTTCTTATAAGTTTTATATTGACTCTTGTGACTCGTTTATGAGTAATTTCATATTGGTTGTTTGGTAGGAATTAAAGTGGGTTACTTCGGTTAAATGGGATTGTGTCGAATGGTATAGGAATTATGTTGAAAAACGAAAGAGAACTAGTACATAAGAAAGGTTGATCATGTGAAATTAGAAATGGTTTTATAAATGAGACATGTTATGTAACACCCCGACCCCTATTACCCAGAGTTGGTGAATTATTACATAACATTGGCATGATCACAAAAGATCAATTCTTGAAATACCGATTAGTTTAGTTGCCTTGGAATCACTAGATACATTCATTAAGTTTACATTACATCATAAAGTGAAAAACTACAACAACATATTGTCTCCATAGACCACACTCATATCCCCAAATACTATCCCTACAGGTCATTTGTAAAATACTTCTTCACAACCTTGGAAAAATAAAACATAGAAAGGGGTTGAGCTCAGATGCCCAGTAAGGATAACAATATAGTGGAAACTTTCATAAACAGGCATAAACATTTAATGCAATGTATAACAGAAACAAAAGCCTTTTAAACTTGAACTTCAGAATAATATGGAAGAACTAAAATGAAATAATTCCATTTACTTATTTGCATGTATATTATACTAATAGAATAATCCCATGCAATATCAATAACCACTTTTATAATGACAGAATGCATAATACAAGACTATCATAACCACACAGTCAAGGACTTGTGCGAAAGCTACAAATAAGAGTTTTTTCAAGGCCTTGTGCCGGGACACTAGTTTGTCTCATGAGACCTACCAATGCATCAAAGACCTATATTAGGTTCCACCCGTCACTTAATAAGTCAAATGCATTCCTCATATGAACAGGTTTTAACAAAACATGAACATTCGTATTAAAACTAGCATACAAAATGTCAATACATTATCCATAAAACATGAATGGTATAATAATAAGACATCCATAGTCAGACATATCACAAAACCTTCAATACTATAATTATTTTTTGTATCATAGTAAATAAACTTCAAATAAGCTTATAATACATTAAAGGATGTTTACATAGATAAAATCAAAACTATTTGAGTGAAATAGTTCTTTTTTTGAAATCATTTAAAAGTCACATAATTATAAAATAAAAAAATTTACATTGAAAATATTTTTATAAACTTGTATGGCAAGCTTCGATGATTTTATAATGATGGAAAATAGCTGCACCGTCTATATAAGTTAAAGAAGACATTCATAGCTTAATTCTATCGAAAAGGTTAAAAAGGTCCTTGTTTGGAAAACGAAAGAGATATTATTTTATAAACTTCTTATAAAAAATCAAACAAGAGTATTAATTACTTTAACCCACAGTCTTTAAAATAGTATGGATTATGTGAAATACATATTAAGAAACAAGGATGTTGATGATAAAGAGGTCCCAGTATATAATTACGTATAAACATCCTCATATAATGAAGATATTGTGAAATAAAACCTTACCTTGTACTTTTCCTTAGTAGAGTGAAAGTTGACCTCCTGTATAATGGTGAAATAATTGTTATCAAATTATACATGAATCATACCCATTAATAAGATATCATATACTATCTTTTAACATTTCTTTGTTAATAATATCTTAGTATTATCGTCGTTTCGGGTGTTAACATACTCATTTTATATTATATGTTTTGTTACATAAGCCGTTTTTTATGGATATGTTGTATCTTATTCATATCTAGAATGATATCAAGTCCTTGAACATTATTTTTAATCATCAAATGAGAATTAGTCTTGAATTGATAGGATAGGGAATGAATCTCATCGCACGAGCGACAATATAAATCTTTTGATATTAAAATCATATAAAATTTTATGGTATATCATATATAAAGAATCATTATAATCTTATATTTATTATTTACTTCAATTACACATCATTATCATTCCCATCCAAATAATAATGTTTGGAATAACAATTACACCACAACGTGGAGACGGTAAGCCGTACGTACGCACGTATGGTTACATGTCCTTCAAACGACTGATAGAATACTGAATATGGTTGTACCATATTTATAATAACATCACAGTATATAAATGACACTAGAGTTATTATTTTAGAATAGAAATAATAAATAAGGAATAAGTGGAAGAAGAAAGGAACTTGAAAGAGGGTGGTGAAAACATTACCTCTTCTACGGGTTCTTCCTTTTGATTTGATCAAAAGGGATCTATAGGTTAAATTTATGACAAACTAAGGCCTCTAAGTTTCACTGTGGGAAGTTGAGAGAATATTTGGGACAGGGATGGCTGAGACAAAAGGCTTTGAGGATGTGAATTATAGAGAAGGGGGAGTGCCCTTTTATAAGAGGGGTGAGGGGAACCTTTGAAAAAACATGAAATATTATTTTATAACAAATTTATATTAGGTTTAAAATAACTCCAAATAAGATTATTTATAGATTAAGGTGGATATAGTTAGAAAACCACTCAACCATTTGGTTTTAGACTGGTTTGGGTGACAATATTAACCTTATGTTTTAGTTTTAAGTCTTAGTTAATTAGTTTGAGATTTACCATGTCTCTGTAATTTTATATTATATTGTTAATAAACATACTATATACTTCCAAGAGACCCCCAAGTGGTCCATTAATTATACAGCCATCATTATATAAGTCTTTTTCTAAACCATAGATTTTTAGAAATGGAATATCAATTAATAATATAATATTTGTTTTAAAAACCCATTTTTGTCATTTTTGAAATAATTTTATAATTAATTTTTGTTAAAGTGATAATAACATTATTAATTAGAACCCAATTAATTTAAGAAATAATAACGTGTCATATTAACCAATAAAATTTCTGTATTTCATCAAAACATTAAAATTATATTTATTTTATCATTTATAATTCCAATTATCTAATTCTTTTATTAATGAGGAAAATACTGCATCATTATTGTTTCATAAATAAATTTAATTATTCAATGTCTAAAAATTATAAATAAAATACCATTATATAGGAAATATTTTTAGATTTATAATTATCATTTATAGTCGAAAATATAACATATATAACCATATGTACAAATTGTTTTTCAAGAAGATATATGCTTATGTCATTTTTGTATTTACATTAACATAATTAATATAAAGTGTCATTATCACTTACATGTGGCTCCATGGGGTCCCAAAATAGGCCCAAAGATGACCATGATCAGAAATTTCTCAACAAATAGGGTTTTGATATGTTTTAGGATAATTTAATATTATTATAATATTATTTTTTACCCTTATTGACCGGATTTACCTTTTAACCATGGTAAATAAAATATTTACCGAAGTAATTATTCAAAATGTATAAAAATAAAAGTTACCTATTTATACAATTTTAAAATCCGGATTATAAATATGGAATTCATTTTTCTAAATTAATAACCCAGAAGTGGCAGAAATTAATTTAATATTAACTTTTGTTGTCAAAACAAAAAGCATGTTTTTAAAATATAATAACTATCAAAAGATTGACACTTTCTTATGTCCTGTTTAAATTTGAAACTATGTCCAATGACCAAAATTGTATTAAATGGTAAAAATATAATCTAATTATAATTTGAAATCACTAGAATTCATAATTTATCACTGTTAATTATTTCGATTAAAAATGTTGTTTTAAATTAAAATTTAGTAATTTTCACTATTCATCAAAATATGAATGTTATCAGAAAAGTAAAAAAAATTCACCCTAATTTAATTTTGATATTTCAAAACCGAAAATGATGTCCATTTTGAAAGATAAAATGTATAAAATTTCAAAATGAGGGTAATACGATTCATAAAGGCTAGTTTGATTGGATGTGGTGTGTTAGAACTTGATGTTGCGTACAACACACGCTACTATATTATTCAATGGGAAGTGTACCATGGAATCTTGGGGTGTTACATTCTCCCCTCCTTCAAATAATATCATTTTCAAAATTTCTTGAATATTACTGCATAAAAATACTCGGGTGGTTCTTCATCATATGTTCCCCAGGTTCCCACATTGCCTCTTCCATCTTATGTTTTCTCCATAGAACATTTACCAAACAAGTCGTCCGGTTTATGAGAACGTATTCTCTCATGTCAAGAATATTTACATGATCTTCGCAATAAGACAGATCGGGTTCCAGTTCTAATTCGTCATGGGTTAGTACATGCATTGGGTCAGGCGTGTATTTTCTCAACAGTGATATTTGGAACACATCGTGAACTTTGTAGATATTTGGCGGCATTGCCAAATGATAAGCTACAACCTCAATTCGTTCTAGAGTTTCGAATGTTCTGATGTACCTGGGACTCAATTTACCTTTCTTACTGAAATGTATAACTCTATTTCAGGGAGATACCTTCAAGAAAACATGAACTTCTGCCTGAAATTCCAAATCCTTCCTTTGGTTGTCAGCAATTCTCTTCTACCTACTTTGAGCTGTTTTGATGTGGTTTTGGATTTCCTTCACCTTTTAATCATTTCCTCCACCAGTTCTGGGCCTATGAGTTTTCTTTCACTAACATCATCTCAACAGGTTTTTCCGTGACATCTCTTTCCATATAACGCTTTATATGATTCCATCTGAATACTTTAATGGAATCTATTGTTATATGAAAATATACCATAGGTAAATATTGATCCCACATACCTTGAATGTCAAGTTAGCATGATCTCAACATGTCATCTAACTGTTGAATAGTCTGTTCTAATTACCCATCAGTTTGGGGGTGGTAAGCAGTTCCCAAATGAAGTTTAGTATCCAGGGCTTTCTAGAGACTTTTCTAGAATCTTGAGGTAAAACGTGGATCACGATCAGAAAAAATCAACAGGGGTACTCCATGTAGTCTCACAACTTCATTAATATAATGTCTTTCAAGTCATTCAAGTGGTAGATCTTCTCTTATAGAAATAAAATGTGCTGAAATGGTAAGACAATCAATAATGACCCATATTTCATCATGCCTTCTAGGAGTATTTGGTAGTCCCATGACAAAGTCCATCGTGATATTATCCCATTTCCACTCAGGTATGGGAAGAGGTTGCATGACTCCTCCAGGCTGTTGCCTTCCAGCTTTCACTTGTTGATAAACCATACATCTTGACACAAAATGAGCAATCTCACTCTTCATGTTGTCCGACCAAAAATGTTCCTTCAAATCTCTATACATTTTGGTTCTCCCAAGGTGTATAGATAAATTGGAACTATGACCATCATCCAACAATTCCATTTTTAGATCAGGTATATCGGGAACACAAAGACTCTTTCCAAATTCAAAATTCCTTCTTCATAAACAAAGTCACTCAATCTCCCATCATTCATAGCTTTAATATTATTTTTAAATTCTTCATCATCGGTCTGAGTACTGATAATACTTTCTAGTAAAGATGGTTTGGAATCCATTTGAAAATGTATTGATTTTTCACCTTCTATGGTGATTCCCATATCCATCATTACCAGATCCATGAAAATTGGATCTCTTTCAACACTCATTTTGTTCAAAACTCTACGATACATTTTTCTCAAAGAATCTACAACCTTATATTCCTTCCCTGGGTGGTAGTGTATAGTGAAATCATAATTCTTTAGAAGTTCAAGCCATATCCTTTGCCTCATGTTGAGTTATTTCTGTGAGAAATTATACTTCAGACTCTTGTGATTGGTATATATCTCACATTTTTCACCATAGAGATAATGTATCCATATCTTCAAAGAATATATTATAGCAACTAACTCAAGATCATGAGTAGGATAGTTTTACTCATGAATTTTCAGCTATCATGATGCATATGCAATAACTCTATCAATCTGCATAAGGACACAACCACGACTTTTCCATGAAGCATCAATATAAATAAAAAACCCATTATTCCCCAATGGTAGAGTCAATATTGGAGCACTGAATTTTAGTCTCTTCAATTATTCAAAAAAATATTCACACACTTTTGTTAAAATAAATTTAACCCCATTACGTGTAAGATCCGTTAATAGGTTAGCCAATCGAGAAAAATTCTGGACGGAACACCAATAATAACCTGCTAATCCAATAAAACTATGTAACTCCGTTATACTCTTCTATTCAGGAAAATCTTGGATTTCCTTGGTCTTAAAAGGATCAATAGAGATTCAATCCTTAGAGAAAATATGGCCATGAAAAGAAATCTCTTGAATCCAGAATTCACACTTGCTAAAATTCCCATATAATTCAAGTTTTTTAAGAGTCTTCAGGATAATGCACTAGTGATTTTCATGATAATAGTATATTTTGGAGTATCCCATGATATCATCAACAAATACCACTAAACATTCATCGAGATATTCCTTGAAAACTCTGTTCATTAGTTCCATGAATACATAGGGTGCATTAGTCATCCAAAAAGGCATTACTGTAAACTCGTAATGACCGTACCTGGTTTGAAATGCTGTCTTCGGAATGTATTCCTTCTTCAAACAGAAATGATGGTATCCAGATCGAAGTTCAATCTTTGAAAAGTATAGAGCTCTTTGCAGTTGGTCAAATAAACCATCAATGCGAGGTAGGGTATACTTGTTATTTATTGTTATAGCATTGATCTCCCTGTAGTCGATACATAACTTCATAGATCCATCTTTTTTCTTCACAAAAAGGAAAAAGGCTACCGATGGAGAAACACAAGGGTGAATAAATCCTTTATTACTCAATTCCTCTAGTTTTTTCTTAAGTTCAACTAATTCCATAATGGACATTCTATAAGGGGTCTTCGATATAGGCCTTGAAATAGGAATTAAATCAATGGAAAACTCAATTTCTTGTTCTGGAGGATGTCCATGTAAATCTTCCGAAAACACATCTACATATTCTTTCACAATAGGTACATCATCTATTTGAACATTAATTTCCTCACCCATACTTATTTCATTTTCTTCCTCCCTAGTAATTGAATTTAGATGAGCTACTAGGGTTCGATCTAGATAGGAATTAGGTGGTGATGATTCTGCTCTAAGGATAAGGTGTTCATTATCATCATCATCAAAAATCGTAACCTCCTTATTCTAAAAATAAATCATCACATAATTTCCTCTAAGCCAATACATACTGTGGATTATATCAAATTAAATCATGGGTTTGATAATGAGATCAGCAGATAAAGAACATTTATGTGCTCTAATGGGCACTGATTCCCAAAACATTGTTGTAATGATACTTCCCTTAAGAGTTTTGACTGACAACTCCCTTGTTAAATCAAATTGGAAATATCTAATTTTCATAAAAAAATGGGATGATATGAAACAATGCGATGATCTAGAATCAAATAAAGAATTTTATAATCTTTAGGAAACCATTAAATTACCTACCACCACATCTTTCAAATCTTCTACCTCAGCAGTAGTGATATCATAAACTTGTCCTTGATCCCTTGCCATTTTGTGAGGTATGTTCCCTAACGCTTATGACATTCATTTGTAGAATGTCCCATCTCCCCGAAATTGTAGCATTGACCATCGGTAGTTTTCTTCTTCCCCTTGCAATCACGATCTTGGTGGCCTTTTTCACCACACTTGTAACAAAATCCCATTCCCTTCAAGAAAGTACCAACATGTTTATTCCCACATTTATTGCAGGATGGATATTCAACTCTTATCTTATTCCCCTTATTTCCATTCCCAAAGTGATCAGCAGATCTATTCTTATCTTGCTTTGCTTTAACGTCATAAGTCTTAGTGAATTCATTTTTTGTCTTGAAAGCACATGAGACAATATATGCATATGATGAGAAGGATTGTGATACTAATGCTCAAAGAAGAAATGGTTTTAACCCATCAAAGAAATGACCAATATTACTCCTTGGGTGACATATATATTCTACTGCATGCCTCGCTAACCTTGTAAAGTTAGCCTCATACTTTGTTACATTATCATCATCCTTTTGACTCAGACTCAGAAATTTCAATTCCATATCTTCTTGATGGTCTGGAGGAATGTATTTTTCTATAAAAATCACTTTGAACTAACTCCATTCCATATTTTATACTTCATCACCCTCCTTTGTGTTTTTAATCAATGACCACCATTGATTAGCATCTCCAGTGAGGTGGTAAACATCCATGATAACTTTTTCCCTTTCAGTACTCACCATGGTATGGAATATTTTCTCTAAGGAATTTATCCATTGATCAGCTACTAATGGATTTATAGACCCATTGAATGTTGGTGGTTGTTTCCTCATGAAGCGATCTAATATTGATCCTCCATGATACGGATCAGGGTGCTCCATACGGGTAAGGTTATTATTCATAACCTAAGTGAGTTGTCCTGGTATGGTGATTAGCTGATCTGCACTAATTGCATCACCAGCTCCACTATAATTCTATTGATCAAGAGAGAAATACCTACATGGAGTGTTTGAATTGATATGGTTTCCATTTATTCCACTAGGATCCATTTATAAACAATGGCATATACTAGATTAGTTTATGAATTGCAATACATAAATCCAAACTTGTAAAACACTTAACATGAATTGAACAGTTTATAGATATAAACCACAATCATAAAAATGTTTTCATTGAGGAATTATATACTCATAAAACCATCATAATGTGTTCTAAATAAAATGAGAATTATCCTAAGCATATCTACCAGGAGTGTCCTAACCAAGAGTACAGCAAGGCCCGTTATCATGCAACAGTTCCCGTTCGAGTTTAGCTCAATGCAGTGTTTTGGTGTTTTACCCCTTGGTACATCTATTCCAGAGCCGCCTCTTCTTGTTCGTATCTAGATAGGGATGTATTTCTTGGAAAACTCACAAAATTTATACAATACCAAAATTCTAGGATGTTCTTATATTCTAATCTTCAAAGTCCATCTTAGGCATATGTGCTATAATCTGAGTATATCTAAATCTAGCTTCCAAGGTTTTTTCTAAACTTCCTCTAATACAAACTATAATGCCCCGACACTAGTTACCAAGAGTCTGTGCATTATTACATAACATTGTCATGATCAAAAAAGATCTATTCTCGAAAGACCGATTAGTTTAGTATCTTTGAATCACTATATACATTCATAAAGTTTACATTACATCATAAAGTGAAAAACTACGACAACATCTTGTCTCTATAGAACACACACATATCCCCTCATACTATCACTACAGGTCATTCATAAAATACTTCTTCACATCCTGGAAAAAATAGAACATAGAAAGGGGTGAGCTCAGATGCCCAGTAAGGATAACAATATAGCGTAAACTTTCATAAATATGCATAAACATTTATGGAAATGTATAAATAAAACAAAGGCCATTTAAACATGATCATCAGTATAATATGGCAGAAATAAAATGAAATAATGCAATTTACTTATTCACATAGATATTCTACTAATATAATAATCACATGAAATATCAATAACCACTTTCATAATGATGGAATGCATAATGCCAGACTTTCATAACCACATGGTCAAGCCCTTGTGCCAAGACTACAAATATGACTTTTTTAAGGCCTTGTGCCAAGACAATAGTTTGTCTCATGAGACCTAACAATGCATCGAGTATCTATAGCGGGCTCCACCCATAACTTATTATGTCCAATTCATTCCTCATATGAATAGGTTTAAACATAACATAAACATTTATATTAAAACTAGAATACGAAATGTCAATACGTTATATATAAACCATGAATGGCATAAAAATAACACATCCATAGTCAAGCATATCACAAAACCTTTAATACTATATGTATGTTTTTTATAATAATAAATCAACTTCAAATAAGCTTAAAATCTATCAAAGGATCTTGACATAGTTGAAATAAAAACTATTTTAGAGAAATATCTCTTTTTTTAAATCATTTAAAAGACACATAATAATAAAATAAACCATTTACATTGAATTTTTTATAAGTTTGTAATGGATGCTTCGACGATTTTATAATGGTTGAAAATAGCCACACCAGCCGTATAAATTAAAAAAAGACTTTCTTGCCTTAATTCTGTCGAAAAGGTTAAAAGTGACTTTGTTTGGAAAACGACGAAAAGATTCCTTTATAATCATATAATAAAAAGTCAAACAAGGGTATTAATGACTTTAACCCAAATTATGTAAAATAATAAGAATGATTTAATATAAATTTTATGAAATAGGGATGTGGATGATAATGATGTCCGAGTAGATAATTACGTATAAACAACCTCGGATAATGAAGAGATTGTGAAAAAGCCATTTCCTTGTACTTTTCCTTGGCCGAGGGTAGGTTAACATCCTGTATAATATTTAAATAATTGTTATTAAATTATAAAAGAGTCATATACATTAATATGATATCATATATGATCTTTTAACATTTCTTTGTTAATAATATCTTAGTATTATCGTCGTTTCGGGTGTTAACTTACTCATTTTATTTTATATGTTTTGTTACATAAGCCATGTTTGGTATGGATAGGTTGTATCATATTCATATCCACATTGATATCAAGTCCTTAGACATTATTTTTATTCCTCAAATGAGAATTATTCTTGAATGGATACGATGGGGAATGAATCTCATCATGTTCGTGGAGAAGGTAGTCCGTACGTATGCACGAGCGACAATATCATTTTATTGATATTAAATTCATCTATAATTGGATGGTATATCATAGATACAGAATCATTATAATTTTATATTTATTATTTACTTTAGTTACACATCATTATCATACCCATCCAAATAATAATGTTATTAATAACAATTACACCACTACGTGGAGAGGGTAAGCCGTACGTACACACGTATGGTGACATATCATTCAAAAGATAGATAGAATACTGAATATTGTTGTCCAATATTTATAATAATATCATAGTATATATAGGATATTGGGGTTATTATTTTAGAATGGAAATATCAAAGAAAGAAGAAGTGGAATAAGAAAGGAACTTGAGAGAGGGTGGTGAAAACATTACCTCTTCTTCGGGTTCTTCCATTTGATTTTATCAAAAGAAATCCATAAGTATTCCTTCTGATAAAACTAAGGCCTCTAGGTTGAATTGAGGGAATTATAAAGAATATTTGGGAAGGGTTTGGCTGAGCCAAAAGGCTTTGAAGATGTGAATTAGAGAGAATTGTGAGTGCCTTATTATAAAAGGGGTGAGGGGAACCTTTGGAAAAGATTGAAATATTATTTTATAATAATTTTATATTCGGTTTCTAATGGTTCCAAAGTGTATTTTTTAAATTTTCAGGTCCGGATAGGTCAAAATCCACTCATCCAATAGGTTTTAGATATGTATGGGTCACTATATTAACCTTATCTTTTAGTTTTAACTCTTGGTTAATTAGGTTTACATTTACCATGTCTCTTTGTATTTTTATATTATATAGTTAATAAATATACTATACACTTCTACACGACCCCCAAGTGGTCCATTAATGATATACTTATCATTATATAAGTCCTTTTTTGGATCCATATATTTTTAGGAATAAAATTTCAATTAATAATATAATATCTGTTTTAAATACTCATTTATGTCAATTTGGACAATATTTAATAATTAATTTTCGATAAAGTCTTACCAATATTATTAATTCGAACAAAATACATTTAAGCAATCTTAACAAGTCATATTAACCAATAGAATTCGTGTATGTCATCAAAACATTGAAATTATATTTATTTTATCATTTATAATACCAATTATTGTATTCTTTCATTAATAAGAAAAATATTGCATCATTAATGTGTCAAAAATAAATTTAATTATTCAATGTCTAAAAATTATAAATAAAATCCAATTATGTATGAAATATTATTAGATTTAAAATGAATATTTATAGTCAGAAATATAACATATAACCTTATGTAAAAATTGTTTTTCTATAAGATATATGCTTACGCCATTTTTGTATTTACTTTAACTTAATTAATATAAAGTGTCATTATCAGTTACATGTGGCTGCATGGGGTACCTAAATCGACCCAAATATTCCCACGGTCATAAATGTATCAAAAAATAGGGTTAGGACATGTTTTAGTGTAATTTAATATTATTATAATATTAATTGTTTACACTTATTTACCAGATTTACCCTTTAACCATGGTAAATAAAATATTTACCGAAGTAATTATTAATAATGTCTAAAAAATATTTACCTATTTAAACAATTTGTACCTCCTGATTCTAAATATTGAATACATTTTTCTAAATTCAAAACATATAAGTTTCATAAATTACTTGAAAAATAATTCCCGTTGTCAAAACAAAATGCGTGTTTTTAAGAAATAATAAATATCAAAAGATTGGCACTTGCTTTTGTCCAGTTTAAATGTAAAATTAAGTCCAATGATAAAAATGGGATAAAAAGGTAAAAATATATTATAATTATACTTTAAAATATCAAAAATTCATAATTTATCATGATTAATTATTTTGATTAAAAAAGATGTTTTTAATTAAAATTTATTAATTTTCACTATTCATCAAAATATGAAAGTTATCAAAAAAGTACTAAAAATTCACCCTAAGCTAATTTTGATATTCTGAATCCCAAAATTAAGTTCATTTTTAATGATAAAATGTATAAAATTTGAAAAAGTGGTTATTACTATTCATAATGGCTAGTTTGATTTGTTGTGGTGTGTCAGAACACGAAGTTGCGTACAACACATGTCACTATATTATTAAAAGAGAAGCGTACCATGGATACTTAGGGTTCTAAATTTTAATTGTAGAATAAGGTAATTTATTAATATATACTGAGTTAATAAATGGTACATCCTAGGGAAAATCAAATGTGTTTAATGTGAAAAAGTTATTGTGCAATGTATTATACGAGTGGAACCTGAAATGCATAAGGGGTAATTTATTTTGAAATGGAGAATGGTTTAAGTGTGTTATTAGATGGTAATTGATGAATATTGTCTATATATGGAGGTTTTGGAAAAACATAATTGGTTAAAGAATGATAATGGGAATTTGGCTAAGTGAATATGAATTTTAATTGATAAATGTATTAATGGGCTGTGGCATAGTATTAATTCCCATGTTTTTTTCTATGAATTGTGATCTATAATAGAATTTTATATGTATGGTTGTTTTATGGATTGATTTTGGTGGTACGATAAATAAGAATTTGCACATGGCTTGGTGCTATGGGGTATTTACATGAGGTTTTACACCCATGGGTCGAGTTAGACTGAGGCTCTAAACTCCATCCCATAAATGCACAGGTTAGGGAAGGGTTCATAGGCATCATTACCCAAACAGTTTCATTACAACCAGACTGAGTCTTCGAGGTGAGGATAATATGTTTATGAGACAAGTGTATCCCTAATGAGATAGGGACATGACCTTTTCCCCTATTCATAATGATTTATTGGCTTATACCCTTGTAGAGATGATGTATATGAATAAACCAATGAACATGTGATAAAAATGGAATAAGTAGTAAAATGTGAATAGGAAATTGAATTTGGATAAGTACTAGTCATTAATTTAATAAAACATGTAAAAAAATGGTAGTAGAACTATCATTTATTTACGTTTCATTTATTTTTTACTTGAAAGAACTATCATTGAGATTGGATATTTTGTAGGCACTATTGGGTACCAGAGTCGATTTCTCAAGTACAGGTTATAAAAAAGGAAAAGTCCCTACACCAAGATGTTGAGTTGGGCTTGGGATGAACAAGGAGAAGGATCCAAACATTGAGTCTGGATCCATTTGGGGATTTTATGTTTGCCTTGTTTTTGGGTTTTATACAATTACACTACTAGTATGTCCTTATATTATTAATTTTTATTTATAGTATTTATCGAGTTGGGAGATGTTTTGATTATATGTTTATTTCTTGTTCGTATTATTTTCACTATTTTTATTATTTCCTACAATGGATTACTTTGGTAAAGAGGGTATAGTCTTCCCACGTGACTCATTAGACCCTCACCGGCAGTCGGAAACCTCTAGTGTATGGGGAGGCGCACTTGTGGTCATGTGACGACTCACCTCGGGGAACCATTTTAGTGTATTTTTGGTAGGGGATATTACAAAATGGTATTAGAGGCGTTATTTTCTATTTATTACTATTATGGGATCATATACACGCTATTTGGATGTGTCATTAATTGGTAAGGAGATCATTCTTGAGATTATCTAACCCATATATGATGGATAACCCAAGTCACCTTTGTTGGGAATTGTAGTTCTTGATGTGTGTTATTATAGTTGAATTATATTTCATCATTGGGTGATGTAAATGTTGTAGGATTTAACTGATTTATGATATTTTATTAATTTTTTAATGGCATGAGGTTGGGTATTCATGCATCATCTTAGGACCATGAGGATATAAATGGTACACATCATTATAAGCATAGACACGAGATGGGTATGTGGGGCATAGAGAGTAGAATTTTGTTTACTACCTTGATAAATTTGAAGCATATTATTCTCAATAATGAGAATGTAATTGGGTGAATAAAAAAACTAACAATGAATAGTTAATGAATGTCATGTATAAAGAAATGATATAAATGGGTTATAATTTTGGGTTGGGATTAATTGTAATGGTTGATTTGATGTCTAAAATACAATGTATTTCAAAATGAAGGTAAAATTGTTAATGGATTTTTTCTAATGAATAGCTTAAATGAGTTAAAATGATGATTGTAAAAAGTTCTGAAATGAGAAATGTGCCTAAGAGGAATGGATCATGTTGTGAAAGTGGAAGTGGTTTGAAGTGGTATTGTTGAATATCTTGTTATTAAGTGAACTGGTTAGCCCATGTTCACCCTCACCCACATTAGGTATGGTTGAGGGAAGTGTTTTAAGTGTGATGATGACTATTGGGATAGAATATGGTGATTGGGTTGTTTAAGGTTAATAGCATGAGATTTTTGCATCTGTGGTTAAATACCAACAATCATTCTTCGAAGAATCTAGTGAATGATAAGTTCATAATAATAATGATTGAGTTCAATAATATTTATACTTTTTGTTGTCTGTTTGACCATTGATTGTGTGGGATAGGTTAGTGAGAGTTACCTAGTTTGAGACTCCCGATTTGGATTGTGAGGCCTTTCTGGTTATGATATGTCCTAGATGGTGTGTTTTGATAACCCTCTGCAGGGTTTTGGCCATTCAGTTGGAGGCATAGTTGGGTCATGCATGTGTGGAAACTATTGTGGTACATGACCGCACCGATTTCATGCTAGACCCTAAGGATAGTCCATGGGTCTATGGGAACTTAAGAGTAGAGACCTTGTGAGTTGCATTTGAAATAATAGAGATGATATTTTTTTAGTTGTTCCAAGTAATGATTACACCTTTTGTACAGAACCTATAGTAAATGGTCATTTGGTGTGCTTGGAACAATGTGCAACGGAATGGCGGTAGGCGTGTCATTCAAGTACATTGCTTTGATTGTGTTTGGATTTCTATGGTTTGGAGGGTGGACCAATGGATTTTCCTTTTTGTGACTCAAGTCTATAGATTTGATATCCTACAACATTCAAGGAGACCAATGAGAGTTTTTGGATAGGGTTTCTAGTGATTTTGAGTGTGAGTTGCCCATGTAGTTGTTTTAGACATTGATAGGGGTACACAGAGTGTTGTATAGTGCATGTTTTTCTTATATGGCTAATTGGGAAGGTTGATAGATGGGTGTTCCAGTCATGTTGTGGTTGTGTGTTGATAGTTTTCAAAAATCAAGGGTAACCTCATGGAAGGTTAGCCTAGTGGTGCCATCACCTTGGAACAAGAAGTGCGAAATATGCTTTAGAGGTGGTGTCGATGCATACATAGTACCAACAAGTCTTAGTAAAAGGTATTTATGTTTCAGGTTCTTTCATTAGGGAACTATAGGGTTTGTGATAAGAGGTAAGGTTAATTTAAAAGGATTATATAATATGAATGATCGAATCACCTGTTGTATGATGATTAATAGTTGTCTACAAGATGGTTTTGAGCAGAAAAGGCAAGGGTGGTTGATGTTTGGATATATTCTTTCACATGATAGTGACACCAGAGGTGAGGGGAGTTATGTCGATTAACGTTTTCATATGATGGGTATTGTTTTCAGGGTGATATGAAGAGGTCGCCTCCAAAATTACTATCCTGACTAACCAAGATACATTGTTAGGTAAGTAAGTAGGTGATGGACTACACATAGATAAAGGATGGTTTTTGAGAGGTTGTTGGATTTATTAGTGGGGTAGAGCATTGTTATTTGATTGTTATATATATTAGATGCATCAAAATATCTCGAGCAGTGTGGTGGAAGTAGTGCCACCAGAAACATTGGTTCACAAAATTTTGGAGATTTGGTCAGGGAGAAATGGTGAGACATGGTAGTTAATCACCCTTAATAAATGGGGTTTAAGAGTTAATGAAATGTGTTCAGTAGGGGAGTCTTTGGTCCATGACAGGTCATAGTGTCCCATATTTCGACATTAAAAGTGGATAAGTTGGTGGTGGTGTTATTCGAAAACTTCATACCATACCTCAGCTGGTGACGATCCTGCCCAATATCCTGATTTCATCCTTGGTATGTTGAGAATATATGGGTTTAAGCCAACAAACATGAAGGTGATTGGTTGGACGGTGGACATCAGGGAGTTTACAAGCAAGGAAACGGTATGTGTGGAGCTTGAAGATGGGATGTACACCCTCTATAGATTCAAGTGAGGTCCTCAGGATGGACTGATTATCAAAACATGTCATGAGGGTTGTTCATGAATGTTGGGAATGAGAACTGGGTGACATTCATTTTCATGTTTTTGGAAAAATCAAGATGGAAATGTCTAATTTTTTGTGTACATATTGTGATCGAGTGTAAACTTTGGTGGATGGAATATTTTATGCAGAGAAATGGTAATGAAAATCTTATGGGAGGAGTGATTGGTTAGTCTTAGATGTGGAGAGGAGAAGTAAAAGTCGACATAATGGAACATAGATGCCGATGATGAACTTGTAAGGTACATAAAATGTTCCTTAGAGAGGCAATGTGTGACATGGATGTGGTGACTAGTGAGACAAGTGTTGCCTTTGAGCTCATGGTGGTCCCTTGTGAAGCTTGTGACATCTATTCTGATGTCGTAGAAGGGTGTGGATGGATATGATGACAGTTTGTATAAATAGAAGTTGGGTTCTTTAACACCTAAGTAGATTGGGATCAGACTCGAGTTATTTTTCTTTGGGTAGTTTTATAACATCTTGAAGTTGAGGTAATCTGGTCCATGTGATGTGAAGTCATTCTGATGGCGAATCATGATTCATGTTTGGAGGGAGGTATTGTTGGGATGATGGAATTATAATAGAATTTATGGAATGTCATTAGTGGGTGTGTGGGATGATGATGATCGGTTTCATGTTTGTAATCACATTGGTAAGGTGAAAATGGGGTAGTGTACTATTAGTGGAAGGTGGGTGTTCTAGGACAAGTCAGACAGGTGTGATCCCCCATAAGATGATAAACATTAATTTTTGTGGTGAGAGTGACCCACCCCTAGGATCATGTAGTGGCAGAACATTCCTTTTTTCAAAATGAAGTTCTAACTGAGTGTGGTCTTGATGGTCATAGTCCTTGAACAGATTGTGTATAAATTCCTAGAAAAATGGTTTGGACATTGTAGATGGAATCTAATGCAGGGTAATTCCCCTATGGATGTTCAGACATGGTGACTTGGTACACGTTAGGTAATGCGAAAATAGTGTTTATATTAAAGTGAACATTCTTATATATTGGTGAATACATTTATGTTGGGAAATGTGGTTGAGAGGACCATGGTTCCTCCTTTCATTGATATTGAGTGCGGCCACCCTTAGTGATGGGGGAGAACAGAGGAAAATGATTCCATGTTATTTGGTTCTTGAATTGGGTAGAGGATCAGATCGAAGGGGTGATAGTTTTTTCCTTCATGATGATGTGATGTTGTGTGAATCGTTTTTGGGTGGAGTGAGTCAGGAAATATTGTATAAGATTCCTCTTTTATGTTTCAGTGGTTGGGTATGGGTGAAGTTGATTCTTTCTTGAGGAGTTTTCTGTTTGTTTTTGGGTAGCAGTGAGGAAGGAAAGTGGGAAAAGTCTACTCCCATAATCCGTGTTCGGTGGGTATTATGAGGTGAAACCGTAAACCTAGAAAATGGTAATATACAGGAAGGCCTAGTGGAATTATCTACAGTTAAAAAAACATAGTGATTCCTTTAAGAGCGGCTTGAGGACGAGCTGTTATAACATGGGGAGTTTTTTTAAGAACCAGTATTATTGAGATAATTACAAAAATTTCCATTCCAGGATTCTAATCCACAACGTGGGATTATCCTCTATTCCACCTACTACAACCCTAGTGACAATCTTGGATGAACCAATATTCCCATGCGTTATTAAACATAGATTATCATCTATTTGGAGTGTCGTTTATTGCAGATCAATGTCCCATGTAAGCCTAATGCACTTCTTGTTTGTCTTTTCTGGATTAGGGTTTGTTCTTTCTTCCATTTCCTTCCAAAGCCATATAACCATTTTTCCTAGTAGAAATCAGTTTTGGGGCTTCAAGGGGTGTATTAATTTCGATCCAAGTCTATGATTGAGGATGTGTTCATAATAAATTTCGAGGTAGGTGGTCTACAAGTTATATCCCATAGGTTTGTTATAGACTTGTGCATGTGAGTTGAGATTTTTCATCTATCTTGTTTTTTATTGGATACCTTGAGTATCATTTATTAAATTACGTATCTAAATTATTGAATAAACCCATCATGATCCCCATGGGATTAATAGAGGATTACTTTGATCATTTTAGGTCCACCCTTGGGGTTTACTGGAACTCCCAAACCAAGATAATGGCAGAGAAAAATGAAGGGTTGCTGAGTGATGGTGTGATGACCATGTATAAATTAGAAAACTGGTTGATTTAATTTTATCTAAAGTATTGAAGCTTGTTCCTAGGTTTTTGAGAAATTTCCTTGAGTGTTGTTTTTCATGAATTGATGTTGGATAATTAGGATAAATGGGATTGTGTTGAATGGTCTCTAAATTATGTTGAAAGACCAAAGAGGACTAGTTTATGTGAATAAATGAACATGTTAAATTGGAAATAGTTTCTGAAATAATACATGTAAATTGTCACATAATGGAAATGATGAATATGGAATTCTATAATATATGGTAAATCATGGGGGCATAACTAATTGGTTGAATGTGGTAAAGCAACTGTGTTATGTTTTGTAAGAGTCGATACTAAGATGCATAAGGGGGAAATGATTGTGAAATGGGGAATGCAATATTTGGTTTATTACATGGTTATTGGTAAATGTATTAATGGGTTATGGCATAGTATTAATTCTCATGCTGTTTATTATGAATTTTTATCTCTAGTGGCATTGTGTATGTTTGGTTGTGTCATTGTATGTTTGTGGTGGTTGCATAAGTTAGAATATGCACATGGATTGGTAAAGTGGGGTATTTACATGAGATTGTACACCCACAGGTCCAGTTTGACTGAGTCACTAAACTCCACCCCATAAACGCACATGTTAAAGAAGGGGTAAAAGTCTCTATTCCACTAATAGTTTCATTCAACTCAGACTGAGGCATTGAGGTGAGGTTATTGTGTTGATGTAATATGCATAACCCTAGTGAGATAAAGACATGGAATGTTTCCCCTATGCATAATTATTGATTTCCATAGACCCATGCAGAGATGATGTATAGGCCTAACCCAATGAACATATGTTACGAATGGACTATATAGTAAAAATTTTATGAGAAATATAACTGGGTTATGTACTAGTCATTAATTAATTGAACCATGTTAAAAAATAAAACCTGAAAAATCCCATGTTTTAATTCCATTTATTTTTTATTGCATGAACTATATATTAGATTGAATATCTTGTAGACATAATTTTTTGGGGGCCTATAGAATTTTGTACTCACATCCAGGTTAGGATATCGTTTTGTACTTGAGAAGATTTAATAGTTGTAGATCTAGATAAGGGAAAAGGCCCAACACTATGATGTTCAGTTAGGATCAGGATGTACTTGAAGAATGATCTAGACATGAAGTCGGGACCCATTTAATGATTGACCATTTTTCTTATTTTGGGGTTTTATTCACTTGCACTACTATTATGTCATGATATTGTTAATGTTGAGTTATAGTTTGTACCCAGTTGGGAGATGTTTTCCTTGTATGTTTATTGGTTGATCGTAATGTTTTCATTATTTATATTACTTCCTTATATTTATTACTCTAGTAAAAATTTTATAGTATTCCCACATGACTCATTAGTCCCTCACCACTAGTTGGAAACCTTTGGCTCATGGGGAGGCGTGCTTGTGGTCATGTGACCACATGGATCTGGGCACTGGTTCAGTGGATTATGGGTTAGGGAAATTATAATTGATTACTATAAGAACTTAATTTATACTATTGTATGAAATTTATATGAAAATAATAATAATAATTTATTATGGTAAGTCTATATGACAATATAACTCATTATTTAGGAAAAAACAATTAGTTTCTTAAGAATCACTGAAATAATCTTATTATTGATTTATTTTTATAGGATAATGAATAAAAACCCATGATTTAAATTATAAACTTTAAATATCAGTAAAATAATTATTTATATTTATTATACAAATATATATTATTATTAATGAAAGAATAATATATATAAAAATGAATACTATAGAACAAGTATAAATCATTAAAGCTATAAACACATAAAGTAAGAAAAATAGTAAAATATTTCAAATATATATTTACAAAATGGTTTTAAATTAGAGGTATAAATTTGTGTAATTATGAATATTTTTATTGAGTCTGTAAATGATGAAATTAATTTAATTGTTTAGGATATTGTTTGTATGTACAAAATGAATTAGGGCCAGGGTAAGGGTTTGTGAGAAATCAATTTTGGTCAATTGAGTAACATAAATATTACTAAAACCAATAGTTAAAATTTTATTTATTAGAGATAGTGAATAAAGTAATTTTAATTTAATCTTTTTTAGGTTTTATAATTAATCCTCATTAACTCATTAGGAAACTTCTTTTTCCTCAATGATTATGCTTCAAATACAGGGGTTTTATAACACAAATTGTTTTCTATATTCATATTCAATACTCTTAGACTGTTATCATTGATGATTGATACGTTATGTCATATTATTATGTTACATTATATAAAAAACATAATTTATAGGGAAATATATTTTCACCCAAATGTATTACTCTTTGATTATCCTATTATTTCTTGAAAATAATTTTTTTAAGAATAATTCCCTTTTATTTTAACGGATTTCTCTCTATATCCATTTTCTTACTTCCCACCACTGTTATGACATACCATGTCGAAATTTAAATTTTTATTATATAAAATGATCATTTTAATCACCATGTATTGATTAAAAATTGATTTAGTCTTTACATTTTTAATGAATAGTGTTTTTCATAATTAAATTAAAAACAATTTAAAACTCTTTTCACTAGATATTATATTATTACCTTAGAAATTAAATTTTTGGAAAATATCTTGTTTATTGTAATGTTACAATTATTGGAATTTTGGGTTTAATGGTTTAATATGTGTTCTCAGCATCATTAAAAAATTAATTTTGGAATTAAACTTCTAAATAAATCCCTTTAAGACGATATTAAGAATACATTTTTAATAAATTTTTTGTCATTTAACTTATATTTTCAAAGGATTATTCTACAGTGAATTAATATTTCATAAATCAGTATATATGCGATCAATTTCAATACACCTTCTGGGGGATTACGATTTTGGTTTTTAATGATCATTTTTTTAATGTGATATAATTTAAAATAGTTTGAATCCAATTTTATTTCCTGGGTTTACTTTGTATAATATGAATTATTTGATTCTAATTGTAAAAAATATGTATGTACGATGATGAGGGTGACATTATAATTTCCACTAATTTATTAGTGAGGGATTTATATTTCTTTAGACATGGATTATATTCTTGAAAAAAAGCATGTTCATGAAATAATATTTTATCATTTTATTATTATTATATAAAGATTGAATATTTTTTGATCAAAAATTAATACTATTCATTTTTTTGTTAATAACATGATGTTTGAGACTTTAGTTTGTTCATAAACTAAAGCATGTCCATTTTTTGTTCACAATATAAAACATATTCATTATTACTATTCATAATGTTATAAATTAATTATTCCTATGTTCAAAGTAGCGTTCTTTTGTTTTTTATGTTTCAAGGTAATGACACATTTTCATTCCATATGATTATGATTATGCTCTATGCATCATGTTTATGGTCCAATGTTCCAAGGATCATATACACTTGTATATATTTTATATTTTGAGATTAAATTTTCTATAATCACAGACTATGAAAGAATATTATTTTTTCTATATTCCCTTAATAATATATTTATCTCATAGTTAGGTTTTCTCTATGTTTACGATTTGGCATGTGATAATATTCTGATAATTATTTCACTATTGAGAGTTTTTTCTTTCTTTTAAGTTTTATCTCCCAAGTTATAAATATGTTTATCATTATGGACATGTATCGAAGTTGATCCCATGTCTGAAGGCAAATAATGTTCACAACTATTATAAAATAAGTTTATTTTGTAGATAATCCTAAAAAAATGAAAAAAATTGTTTTTGGGATTGTGAAACAGTTTGTGAGAAATGTTTTATGGAAATTGAATTAATTTATTATTTATGATTGTATCATTGTTCTCAATATAAGAACATAATTCTATAATTTTAACAGATCATAAACATAAATATTCACCAAATAATCTTCTAGTTTTTTCTATATGTTAGCAGAATAATGTATAATGAATGTAGTGGAAAAATTATTGGAAAAAACAGGACTATTATGTCTTAGAAAGATGAAACCACTTGAAATCATGATGTATGATGATAAAAAATAAATGAGAGAGGGAAAGATATATTTTCTCATGCCCCACAGTGGATGTGAAAATGGGATAAGAAGCGGAGGTGTGTGTAATAAAAAAATAACGAGGGTGAAGTTGTAAATCATACATTAATGAAATCAAGGACGCTCATACAGTGAGGTCACATAGTTTAATAGATCATCATACAATCAAGTTTCATATGCTATATAATCATAAAAAGTAATAGTTTAGAAACAATATTTACAAAATAATATAAAGACTACACAAAAACACTCTATTTGAAGCTTTTTCACTATCATATTGTCACTTGATTGGTTTTCTTCAACAATGAAAAATGAATGTGCTAACACCCTAATGGTAAAACATCTTCATCAGTTTCAATTGTATTTTATAAGGTTAGGATCCTATTAAGCACTAAAAATGCAGAAAATCCCATAATGGAATAAAATTTTATAAAATACCATCCCATATATCTACAATGTAGTACCCACTAAAGCATACAAAGTAACCATGTGAGAGATAAAAAAATTTAAAACTATTAATATCAAAGGTATAAGATGAAAAAATTAAAATAACCTAAAAAAATCTTAATTATATATATGTTACAAATAGTATTATTTTTTTAACTAATATATATACCAATGAAAACCCAAAACTTTGTGGTATTAATGATATCATTTTCTATGACAAATTGAACATAGCCATTATGAATGTTATTACTTCAGGATTCTATGCATGAAAATGAATATGTTATACTATATCTATTTTTAATGATATCTACATTCATTAAAATGTATCATTATCAGTTAAAAAATGGAATATGTTTAATTGTTTCATTGAAATGTTTTAGTGTTAGGGGTCTTGTTTTTTTGTTTTTCATGAATTTCACAAAATGTTTTTAACGTGTTTTATATATTTAAAATTTGATTACTATTTTGAATGATGAAATTAAAAAACTCCAACCAGTTTTTAAAAGTTCAACATTATAATAGATTATTATAAAATTTTCTAAGATGATTAACCAAAATGGAAAAATCCCAAAATCAATATAGACGTTATTAATCCGTGAAAATCGATTAAATCCATAGATATCAATCATTATTTATTTTTAATATATGTTTCAATAGATCCTGATGTATGAAAAATACTATATATGTTTTTGGTGAATAATATAACACATTGATACCACAATAATAGTATTTTGTTTTCATATATGAGATCCTCATAAAACCAAAATGGGTAATCATGCATGGATCAGATTCATATAAAAAGTAGTCCTGATATACATTTAGATGTAATTTAATTGAGAAAATTGGTGGGTATAATTATATAAAATTATTTAATAGTTATTTAAAAGTATTTATGGTTAAATATTTTCTTATGAATTAGAAAAATTAAAAAAATATTAGTGTCCCATGAGACACCATATACACTAAATGATGCATCAATGGGATAAAAATTTTAGTGGATGAGGATTTCTAATTTTAATAAGTTTTTGATTTTATCAAAAAGATAATCTTATTTGGTATATTAAAATTTTGAATAACATTTTTTTAATAAAATAAAAAATTTAAAATATTATTATTTTAATTAGAGGTTTTGAGAGTAGTTAAACGAGTATATTTTCATAGAGGGACCCATTTATATGAAAATGTATAATAAAATTGTTTTATGTTTAGTGTTATAATCTTATAAAAACATTCAATAATTCCTCCATATAATCGATGGCCCATGTTGTTGTCACTATAGCACCCCTACACCTAGTAATCTGGGGGACATTATATAGCTCATACTGAGGGTTTACTAAGTACCCAGTAGAATTATTTTTATATATTTTAAGAGAGTTAAAATGGAAATATTACCAAAAATAATTTAATTAACGTGCATGTACCACCACCTTAGGTAGTCAAATAGAATGGTGGTATTAACCCTTACTCAATCTTCCCACTGACCCTTACTTCTTATGTGGGGAATTTTTTTATTTCATAACAGAAATTTTTTTATTATAAAATTTTATATTAACAAGACAAATATATTTTACAATATATTATAATTACTTTTTTTAAAAATTATTATACATCATTTTAAAAACCCTTTTTGAGAGGTCTCATTTATTTTCATTGATCATGAAAATTAAATAAATATTTTTCAAATATATTTTATATAAAAAAAATTATCGATATGTGAGGGGTGTTAAATTAATTTTTTTTATTGTTTTCATTTTTTCCTTGTTTGTGTTTGTATGGTGCCTGGATATTGATAAATAGGATCCCAATGAGTAATTTATTTTTTGAAAAATATAATCATTTAATTCGACACGAGTTAATCAATTTGATAACATAACTGACTCCACATAATCATATACTATGTCGCTACAATTTTTATAAACAAATAATATGTAGATTCATTAAATAGTGACGAACAAGTAATTTGAGAACATAAAAAGATATAAACTTTTCATGGGTAATAATATTTATATGATTAAAAAAATTTCCTTTTTAAAATAAATTTTAGGTTACCTAAAATTGGTGTTCCATATTTTTCGTAGGGTAGTTATTACATAAATTATATGATTTGTTATTAATTGTATGATATTTATGATATCACCAATGAGAATAAATACTTGTTTCATTTTATAAATTATATTTAAATTATATTGGTTTTTTTATTGATCTGATGCATGATGTGTAATAATCTACATGAAACTATTCGGACAATTGATAAATTATAAAAATAATTGTCTATAATGGGATGATTTTTGGAAACAAATACCAAGATATTATGATTTTATTCCAGAGGTGAGGCCAATAAATATATTTATTTGGCTATTCCAAACTATATTTAAAACCTTTCATCTGTTAATTGATATTTTTTATTGGATATATATTTTTTATTTTTCAAATTTTATTTTATTTTGGAGGGAACGATATTCCATTTTTATTTTCTAAATCATATTTTCTCATTATTTTTATAATTACATAAATCATGGTTGATTGAATATGAGTTGGTGGTTCCTAAAATATTAGCGGAGGGTAGAAAAGATAGATAGAGAGTATCACCTCATGTTACAATTAATCATGACAATTAATTGATGCAAATGATAGATTCCATATCAAGAAGATTTGTGGATTGTCACATGAATTAAGTAGATGAGAAGTTCTATTATTTTGTGGTTATTTTCTCTACATTACTAAACCATAATAATTGTTTTTTATGTTCACGATTATTGATATAGTGTGATAGGTTTATATTATATAGTAAGGATTATATCTAATATGGGGGGGTTTGGGTATCTACTAAGGCTACAAAAGAGAAAATTTTACCACTTTTATATTTATTTTTGTTTATGTGTATTTATTTATTAATTTTCATCCATATACATCTAGTGATAAGAAATGGTAGAGCCAACACTGATAAAAAATTCATGTTGTCAAACTTTTCATTTTTACATATCTTTTTAATTCTTGATATATTATTTAGTTTTACTGACATTCATCATGAAATATAAAATTACTTTTTTTATTTTACTATTAGTAGAGTTTTAGGGTAATTAAGGAATAAAATGATAGTTTTATTATATTCTCTAACATCATCCAATGTACATTATAATTTATGTTATACATGATTAGATGTTATTATTCATGAACCATGGGATAGTGGAATGTAATAAATTCATAATAATTCATAAAATTAGTTCATATTTTTTATAAAATGTTTGATAAAACAGAATATAATTAAGGTAATTTTATATATTTTATCATCCTCAAAACCAATAAAAATGTTTGTAGGTTATTTTTATTAGTTTATATTTTGGATATTATTTTACATCATTTTCACGTAGATGATTTAATTCTATATGGTAAAAAAACATTTGATTATGTGAACATTTGGAAATCATAACATTTAATTATATTAATTTAGTTTTGTACATGGTGTTTTTAAAATCAAAACCTATTAGTGAGTCTTAGTGAACAAGAAATTATTAAATACTTGATTTTACAAACCAAACTGGTGTTATGATGTATATCATTGATGTATGGAGGGTATTTAGGAAAAGAGTGGAGTCATATTGATGTTTTTATATGGTTTGAGGAGTAACAATGAAAAAATTGATTAGTTTTTATTTATTTATCAGATAATATATATCATGCGAGATATCCAAATTAAATTAATTAGAGTTATGAATTTCTATTTCAGATAAATGTCAAATGATTAAGAATATATTTTAGGCACATAAGTTTTTATTAAAAGATTGAATTACAAATGGTTATTATTTTCTTTATTGAGATATTATTTGTCTAGTGGTCAATATCTACCTAAGGGAAATCTCAACCCAACATCACTAATCAAAAACAACTATCATACCTGAAGGTTGACTTCAAGCCGCATTATAGTACATGTAGTTTCGTTATATGTATAATCATGATAGTTGTGTGGTTAATAGATCAAACCAAAAATAATAAGATATTCATATTATAGTTATTTTTTCATCCATAAAATGAGTGAACTAATTTATTATGTATATTTATATTCCTGATTTAATTTATCACATTTATAAATTCATATCGATTTACTAACGTGGATAGTAGATTAAATAATTTTCCATAAAATAATTGAAAAATATTATGATGAATGTTGTATTAAATTAATGTTATTAAAATAATTTTAACCTGATTCCAACCCTCTATTTGGGTGATTTTACAATTTATTGTGTGACCTAGCAATAATTACTTTTTTATCATCATATTTGATTTTCTATGTCAGATGATTTTCAGAGATGATGGACATTTTTTCTTGTAGAAATTATAAATTATACATTATGGAATAATTGATTTTATTATATTAAAAAATTTCATTAACATTAGGTTACTAATAATTTTCCTTTAGATAATGATTTATTTATTTAAGGAACAGAGTGTTTCCATTACAGAACAATAGATTTTTATTTTACGCATGGTAATTTTTTCCCCAATAATACTTTTAATAAATACTATAGGAAGATTAGCTATTATAATTGAATAATCCCAAAACACTTCCATGGGACACAATTACATAAATTTATATCCTTTAACACACACACAAACACACACACATTTATTAGTCTATAAATATTATTTCGACATGAGATTTTAAAGAATGATTAACTAAAATGTCTCTTAAATTCCCATGAACTTATTATGTGTCCAATAACATAATTTTTTATATTCCATTCTCCATACATCTATTTTTTTCCTTTTTGTAAATATGGATCCAAACAAAATTTCTATGAAATACATCATAAATAAATATCACTAAAAATTTCCTCAAATAACACCTCATTTTTTATTGAACTTCCTCATGAAGTAATATATTTTACAATTTTTAAAAAATATAAAAAACTATATTACCAAATCTTGAAACACATAATCAATGCTTAGTATATGAAACTTGAAAGATATATTTATTAAATAATATTCAAGAATTATAATACACACATATTAGATTCATTTTAATAAAATAAAAAACCCTAATTTTTATCAAACGGACAATATAAATCAAACAAAAATCCACCATTTATGAAATTTTATTTGGATTCTAAAACCCCCCCTATATTGTAGATCAAATAGTTTTATCTAGAAATTTAATTATTAAAAAGTTTAAAATAGATAATTTATTAATTACCTTGGGGTTTGGGATCTCCCTATAATTCTTAACAGGGATGGAGTGGGGAAACCACTATTGTTTATTTTATTAATTTAAACTTATTCCATTGATATTTTATTTTCATAACATATTTAAAGTAACCCCTAAGGGTAGAAACTATAATTTCATAATAATCTTATCCACCTTTTTTAAGATGAAATGATAATTTTCCACACTATGTCACCTAATTAATTATTGAAATTTGTTATTTCTATTTTTTTCCAAAAAATTACTATGAAACATACTTGATATTTGTGTAGTAATATATTCAATAAGAAACATTAATTTTATTTTTCAAAAATCATTTACATACACAAATGAATCACACATCCTTATATTTATTTTTCATTATTCTATGAAACAACAAAATTTTTATCACTTATATACCCCAACCTATACTCAGTTGTTTAAAATAAATAATACATATTATTTATTACAACATTGATGTTTATTAATGAAAACTTCTCAGAAATTATATAAACCTATTTTGGTTAACATTGGTAGCTTGTTAATAATTATGTATCTTACATACTATCATATGATAGTATTAGTGATAAATCATTGGGGTCTAATATTATTTCTATACTCTGTAAAGTTAAATAAACATCCATCGTCATCCTTTATGAGTTTTTCACTTTTAATAAGAATATCCATTAATATGTTCGAAAATGTTTTTAATATCATAAAAACATCTTTGGGATGTATATTCATAAAAAAATTTCACTTTCATATTTTTTATTAATAAAAGACAATAAAAAATACATGTTCACTAATTAATGAAATTTAACCAAATTTTTCAATATTTATGATATTTTATGTAGTTTCCTATTTTTATCTTGAAAATATGTTACATATTAAATAAAAACACAATTAATATATATTCATTAATCTTATAACATATCATTTTATATAAAATCCATTTTAAAAATACACCTTCATGTCAAAAAAATTTCAAAATATTATCATACATTAGGTTCTTCCATTAAATAATAAATGTTATTATACAAATTAATATAAATTTTTGTTTCTAATAATGGCCAATGTAATTCCACTCTCTATAATGGAAAATGTGAAATCTAATTTTACTAAGTGAATTCAATTTGTATATTATTATTGAATTATTTAAAATTAATTTATCATTATTATTGATATCACATAAAATATTAATATATAGTGTCTTGAAAATATTTTTATTTAGTATACGTGGAATAAGTTACAATGATTCATTATTTTCTATTTTTTGATCCTCCAAATTCAATATTCTGTTAATACATTTGAGATTTGTTACACCATGGGAAATATTTCATTCCATTAAAGATTGAAAATATATTTTCTTCTAAACTATATTCATTATATTTATTTTATGAATTTTTATTTCTTAATCAGAAATATTTATTCCACTTTATTTTAGCTCTACAAGAGTTATATAAACCGAAACCATAACATTTTTAGATTTTATCACCGACTCAAAATTAGTGTCCTCATTTTTTATTATTATTAAAATAAACATTCTTCCAACTCTTTTTTAAATTTTATACATTTTATTTGATTGAATATTTAATTAAATTTACTTATAGTGGAATGAATTTACACATTCATCATACTTATATTTTTATTACAACATAACTATTTATTATTATAGATAAGTATTAGAGTAAGATACCCTGATCACCCCTACCACAAAATTTATCACATTCTCAACCCTTATTTATATTATTACTATTCTATAAAAATATCATAAAATATTTGAATATTATATTTCCAATATTGTATTTTTAAAATGGTGAAATATATTCACCTATACAAAAAAGTTAAATATATTTTAACATAAAATTATTCAATCAAATCATATTTACAGTTTGTTGATATTAACCCATTTATAATATATAAATTTTTCAAGATTTTATTCAAAATGATATTTCTCATATAAAAACCAAATTTTATTAAGGAATCATAAATATTGATATATAATATAAATTTCAATATTTTTCTATAAATACTTCTACCAAATTATTATCCAATTTAGTTCTATTGTCAGACATGAAAGTTTTAATACTACTTTAACATGTGATTTTTTTCACTAATATATTGAGAAATATATGAAATATTCTTTACCTATACCAGTATTATATAATAATAAATTTAAATAATGTATTATATTTCATCATAAGTGGAATTTAGGATGATTAATACACAATTTATAGATTTCAATAGTTTAATATATTATAAATATTTTTACCTATATTTCTAGTTTTACTTTTAATTCTTCTCTTATCCAATTACAAAAAATTATTTCTATAATCAATATTTAATGATACTGTGTTTCCATACATTAAAATTTATAAATACATCGTAGGGGTGTTGATTAATATGAATAATACTTTGGTTTCATCATCCATTAACATAATATTTTGAGAAGAAAAATTATTATTTTACACACATATTTCTTTTTTACCCTCACAAATATAGAACCATATTTCTAGTTTATTATTCAATATAAATTTTTTACATTGTATTCGATGAATATAATAAAAAATTTAACTAATACTTATAATATTGTCTATCAATAAATCAATAATTATCACATTCAAATTCTTTAATTTTTTCCACTAATTATAATTTTTTTATTTTACTTAATCTATAATATTTTATCACTGTTGAAATGTGTTAATCCTTATTCCATATATTTAATATCATATATTAGTATTTTTATCTCAAATATGTTGGAGAAAATTATATAACAATTATTTTGATTCCTTATATGTTATATTTATAGAGTAAAACATCAATTATATTTCTATTATCTTTATTTAAATCCCCAATATTCCTAGATATTTAATTGGTGGAATCCATTATTCAAATATTCCATTAGTTGGTTGTACATTTATCAAATCCTTAATCAATTTACCAATTTATATTGACAATAACAATAATATATTGTTCTTAATTTTATTAATTTATGTTCCTTTCATTTAATATATATATATCACAGACTATAAGAAGTTTATAATATATTATTAAGTTCATTATAAAAATGAGTTAGAACATACATAGTGAATGTTAGGACTGTAATAACTACTAGTAACTATAGACCCTTATGATTTGGAACCTTATATTAGTACATTATGGTTTTATTTCCTACATATAATTTAATAATTTTTTGGTTGATTTCAAATGATATAGTTATTATTTTTCTTTGATTAATCATGTGTTGAGACAACATAGTTCATTTAGTATCCTAGAAGTAATATTTTTTATTATATTCTTTTTTTAAAAAGGATTCCAGAAAAAAGACATAATTAGTATAAAAATATTCCCCAGATTATCAAAATATAGGTTCAACCCACAAAACAATACATTAATTTTAGGTTAAATGGTTTTTATTATATATAGAATAGCTCTAAGGACTTAATAGTTTAAATTAAATATGTATTCAATACACTTTATAATGGTACAAAATTATGTTTCACATACTATCAACATACACCAACACTCTGTTGTTATTGTGATGGGAACATATCTTCATGAAATATCACTAATATGAAATACCATGTGACTATATTATCAAGAGAATTCTATATATTGTATATCAATGTATAAAATCATGAACTGTGAATAAATTTTTTTATAAACAATATGGTATGTGGAAAAATGAGATTACTCTAACAAGACGCAATATAGAGAGTATTAAACAGAGAATTCCTTATCTAGTATAATGATATATAACAATTATGAAAAATTATCTTTCAAGTTTTATCTCAATACAACTTTATAGTTCCAATATTATGTTTTCTATGAACATATGAGGTGAAGTTTTCTTAATGCATCAATAGGAATATAAAAATTTGCAATCTATTTGGCATTTATTATTGTTGTTCAGTGGGAAACATCATTGTTTGGAAATCAATGTATTAAAACATTATAAAAGATTAATTAATAAAATGAATATTCATTAGAAAATACTAATATGTTATTTCGTTTTAATAATCAATGCATACATTTTTTTGTTGTTACAATCATATTTTTACTCATTCATGTTTTTAACATGTTTAATGTGAATTTTTCTAAATAAGTCATTTAAATATCATAATTTAATACATTAATTCATTATATATTAAAAACATTAATTTTTTTTGATTTATTTAATTATTTTATAAAAATAATTCACATTTAAGTATTTATACCTCGTTAAATGTTATTTATTTTATTTATATATAATATCAAACTGAAATATAAGAATATCGTGTTTTGACTTTTTTGAGAAATGATTTTCATAAAAGGGTTATTATTCTCCATGAAAATTAGTCATATCTTCGTTTGATCCATAAATTAAAATTCTATTTATGTTTTATCAATAATTGTTATGAATTTTGAATACACACAAATATAAAAATATTGTGTGATTTATCTTGGTGCTATGTTAGCATAAATTTTTATAACCGTCCATAAACCCAACATATTATATTTTTGTTATGATAATTTCTTCAAAAAAATGTTTCCATATATACACACACTTATGGATGTTTTTTATTGTATCACTATTCCATAAAAATAATTTTTTAGTTAGTAAAATAATTTTGTGGGGTCGGTCATGGAACCAATGATGGACATGTTTAATAGAGGCCACCTTACAATAATGGTAATGAATTTGATATTTATATAATTTTATATATGTTAAATAATTTTTTTGGAATTTATTAGATTAAATGTATTGAGAAATAAATTTACCATTGAGGGTTTGTTTATATACCCTTATTGGTAATGATGTAACTATTCTGGTTTTATGTGACAATGTTATAAATAAATTTTATTTTTATTCTACTAGAATTGTGACACTGTGAGTTTTTAGTATAGGAATATCTTGTTTAAGAAATTGTATAAAAGGAAAAAAATATGTTATAGTAAAATATTACACCTTAATACATTACAATATATTTCATTTTATATAAATTCAATATATTTGATAGATTACAATATATTAAACAATGGGTTTACACAAAATATGACACACTATCAAAATAAAATTATCTAAACATGACCATAATAACCTAGCCATTATGATGTAAGGTATGACTATGAAAAAATAAAATATTAATAATAAATAATTTTAATGCCTATCAAATAAATTTTATGGTTTTATATTAATAAAAAATAAAATAAGAACAATTTATAAGAGAAATAAAGTTCCAAAAAACTATATTTTTTTCTTAAAATCATATTACTCAGGCCTTTTACACATATTTTAGAATTACAATTACAATTTTATAATATAAAATTTAAAAAATAAAATTTATTTCTAGATTCTAAATACCAAAATTAACATTCCATGAAATCTAGAGAATTTTTTGGAATGTTTTTTCATTAATATTGAAAATAATGAATTTAAAAATAAACTTACCTATTCATTTATATTATATATAATGCTACATTTTATTTTAATTTTTTTTCAATATAAAATAGTAATTTAATTAAATTTAAATAATTTTAGTAATAATAATCAATTTCATATTTAATTTTTTTATTATGAAATTCTATACTTATGAAATTTTTATCTTTGGAATTTCTCTTTTTCATCATGTTTGTATGTGTAATTTTGAAATGGATTCATAAACAAGAATTAATTGAATTTTAAGAAATGGATTCCATATTTGGAATAAATATAATCTATTTTATCTAATAATATCAACTTAGTTTGGGACTATTATTAATAGAAAACCTAGTAAACAATAATTATAGTGATTAAGGTAAAAATGGGTTCCCTAGGGTGTAAAAAAATAGATAAGGGTTAAAATAAGAAACCAACTATTCCAAAATCCATTAATTGGAATTATTTTAACCCTATAATATAAATGGATCCAAAAACCTTGTTTTATAATATTTCCAAGATAAAATGGAGTTGTAATTGATTCTATTAAAAAATACCAATGGTGTCCCTTTGCTCACATATAAAAGACCTCTCTCTATCATCCCATATTCACAATCCCAAATCCCATTGGTTAGGACATGGACTACCAAAATATTTTTATTAAATTTGTACCCACATAAGAAAGTACATTTATAGATTATAAAACCTACCTTGTATGGATTTAGTTTAAACCCAAAGTGGTGCTCAATGAATATGTAATGCTTCTAAATATGTGCTTTCATTCTACACCTTTTTATATCTCCTTATAACAGTTTCAAAATTTTGAAAAATAACACAAATAATAATATATAATTAATTTTTATTATGTTAATATAATAACCAGTATTCATATCAATATCCATAAAATTGAAATGGAAATTGTTTATAGTGTGTATAATGGAGTACTGAAACATGAACTGATGTAGTCCATTTTTCATCACAACCTTTCTATTATATATGGAATGACTGATTTAAAACATGTATATGATAATTATGATATTATTATACTTCTATAGTTATTCTTTCTCATATACCTTCTTAATTTCTAATCTCTGAGGGATATGATATCCTTGCGTATGTGTACACCCGGTAGAAGCCTCACAAAGTGATGTTATTCATTTTTTATAGTATTTAAATAGATGGTAGTGAGAAAATTTGTTAATAAAATTATATAATATTTATAATATAAAAATTATTATATTAATATAATATAACATCTTACATCTTACTGAAAATACACTGGTAAACAATAACGTTTCTTATGGATACCTGTGGACTACCTCCTCCATGTAGCGATGTGAAAAGATTTTCTTTTTTTTTCATGGATGGTAAAAGGATAATTTTTTACTTAAAGTTATATATATATCTATATTATAAAAAGTACTATTTAATTTTTTATTATTATTTATATTTCTCTATAACCATTAATCATAAAAAATGGATACAGTATTCACGCGTACATACAACCCACCATCTCTATAAACATTGTAATTCATTTTCTATCCTTAAATTTTATAGATTTCTATAAGTGATTATATAATTAATATATATTATATTTATATAATGGTTAAGAATATTTATATTATTTTTCAATTATAAAATTAAAACGGATCTGACATAACAAACAAAAGGAGAGATGAAAAAGTTTGAAATTATCATATGAAATGACGATTTTAACAAATAATTGAAAATAAATTATTAATAAAATCATATAAGTAAATAATAGATTGTATAAGATATATTTTCATGGTTATGTAAGTTAATTTTTAATAAACCTGTATTTATTATATAGGATGATCAGAAACACAATGTTCTGTGGGTTTCTTATCTCCCCTTTACTTTCATGAAATGTACGCCAAATTCAACTATTATTCCTTTATATGGTGTATATACTACCCATTTTTTCTGTTATATCCTAAATAGGCTTCCTTTCATGGTATTTAAATTACAATTTTTTAATTTTATTTATAGGGATAATGATTCAAAAGTTACGATAGTGGAAATATTTTATTTCACAATCTGATCAGTATTTTGGATTATTTTAGTTTAAGTTTATGTTGTGTGAATTATATAATATTTTTACATAAAAATAAATATTTTTTTTTCTTATATGGTATTATAATATATTACCTATGAAATATTAAAATTTTCTAAATTTTAAAAGTAAAAATGATTGAGAAATATTTATTAAGAAAATATGACATTATTTATCTCATCAGTTGGAAATCATTTGTCATCAAAAACTATATTTTAAAGAAAAAAAAATTGAGAATGAATTTATCTGTATAAAAATTACTTATGAATGATAATTTCACCCATCTTGAATATTTCCCATTTATTTGGAAATAAACCATAAAGTTGTTTTCATAAATAGCCTCAATTTTCTTTTACCCAAAATGTGAAAAGAATAATTTTTTTACATTTATGACATGAACAAAATTTTCACTATAATGATCAATCAAGGATTGAAATAATATTTTACATATTTTCAAAGGATATTTTCAATTAACTATATTTTCAAAAAAAATTATGAAATTTTATTTATAAACATATTTTCAAGGTAAAAAAGTTTATTTTCTAAAAAATATTATTAATTACATATTTAGGATATAGCTATTCCTAAATGATGTAAACAATTTAATTTAATTATTCTGAACTAGGGATACTTTTTTATTGAAACCATATTATATTATTTCCCCATATGGTTTATGATCAGTTTGGATGGAAATTTATAATTTTATTACAAATGACAATGTTAGTCTAGATTGTTTACAATTATGTTTATTGACTGGGTTTAGTATTAAAATTTCATTTGTTAGTTTTTCAATATTAATGATTAAATTTATTAAGTTCTACCTCTTTCAAATGAGTAAAACATTTTAACAATTATGTGATTGGTGGGGCTTGGAATTACATACCCATTGATTATTGGTAGGTCTAAAGAAACAAATTTGGTTTGGAATTTGGTTTATTTTTTACCATTTAATGTATGATTTAATTGCGTACAACCTTTAAGTTAATAAGTCTTGTCATTAGGAATTGATGTAATGTTTATATTTCCATAATAATGCATTCTATCATTATTAATTAATTCATTGACATTCTATATGATTATTCAATTTGATAGAATATCCATGGTTAAGTTGCCAGATCATTTGATTATTTACATGCAATTATTTGATAATCATTTATTTATTAATTAATATACTAAAATTATTGAATAAAATTTATTAATCTCATTTATTTACCATTCTTATTTTCATATTCCTTATTTATTTACATCTTAATTAATAAACATACCCTTACTAAGCATCTGAGCTCTTCATTTTCTTATGTTTTATTTTCCCTTAGATAACCTGAAGTTCTTTGTGAGTTATATATATAGATAAGCTAAGTGGAATAATAGAAATCTAGAAGAAAATAATTTTATTATTTTATGTTTTGAAATATAATATGAATAAAATTAGTGTATCTTGTTTATAAATACTACTAATCTATTATGTCCTCTTGGATGAGATTTCTTGTATCGTCTGCCTATGTATTAATGTAATAATTTTTTATGGTCTACTGAGGTTAGAGAAGCTTAACTTTGTATCAAATCATGTCTAGTATAAACCTTGGTAACAATCTCTAGGAAACTAAATATTATGGAACATAACCCTTCTCTTGGTTTTGAGTAACAAATATAGAAGGCCATATTAATGTTTGGGTAATGGAGAACATATTTGATTTTTACTATCAATGCATATTTGTATAGATTCTAAAATGGATTTTTTTGAACAAATATATCAGGGGTAATAACTAAGACATGGTACATTGGTTTAGTCTTGATTGTAAATAATTTATGAAAATGAGCCTTCTAACGCACATAGTTTGACATTATTGGGGGATATTGTCAGGATAATTCAAATTTTCATTAAAAATCATTATAAATGATAAGAATATAATGATATCATAAATTAAACCATGTTTAAAATTTTGATATCAGATATGCATAAATTTTTATATTTATGTTAATTATTTTACATGTTTTTTGATTATGAATTATGTTTCATGTTGTCATAATATAATCTAATGTTTGTGATTATGTAGAAGTCATGCATAACTAAATGAATGTGAACCATAAAAATGTATTTACTCCATGTATTAATTGACCTCATGGGAAAGAAAATGAATATATATCTATAGCTATAGATGGAACTGATCAATTTATAACCATATTGGGGCAGCTAAATCAAGACTAATAAATTCTCATATGGAGTATCCAACTAATCAACCACACGGTGTAATAATTTTTATTTACTTCTGGGATCAATAACCTCCAATATCAAATGGTAATAAAACCCCATTTTTAAAATATCAATAAATATTTGTTTAGAGAGGATATTTCTGCATCCTTGAAGTATTGAATGGGAGACAGTTTTCATAATAATTTTTCATTTATGAGGAGATGTAGATAAATTATAATCCTTGATTTAATATACTTGGGATAAAGAAAAAAACATACACAGATAGATGTATTTCTAGGTACTCCTTTTTAAATAATATTATCCTCGGGAGCAATAAACAAGGATGAAATACATTTATTAACCATGGTACACAAATTAAAGGAAAATGTTACTATGTTTGAATCCATATTTCCTTATATACAATTTTATTCAATGGACTATGGATGTAATATGAAGAGAACGATTGTTCAATTAATTAATGCTTTTAGGACAATCATTTGAACAGAACTAGTATAATAATTTTATCATCATACACTGATATAATGTAATGATCCATCAGGATACAAAAATAAATCTCTTTGTCTTATGGATTCAAATGGAAAACAGGGAAGAAGATGGAGAAAGATATAAAAACGAATAATGAGAACAAGGTAATGAAGGATTTTAACATATGTGATACCTATGGAAAGAAGTAACATAAAAATTTAATAAAATTAAAATGATTCTTATTCATGTGTGGTTAAAAAGGAAATCATTATAATGAATGAAAGTGTAAAGAGAATAAATCAATGCACAACATGTTAAATAATAGGATATGGGAACTATTCAATCCAATTACCCATGTTTCAATAGAATATACCTAATATAATGCTATGGGATCAAGGATACAAAAAAAGTGAAATTATTAATTCCCATTTTTATTTGGATACACGAAATATGTTGTATATGTTTTTTATGGATGATATTATCATTATAAGAATCATAAATCAAATAATAAGTTTTATATAGTTGAATTTCTTTATGAATTTGAAATCAAGTGTTTAGTGTTACTATGAAATGTGATTCTATGTTAAATTCATTTTTTAAAAAAATATATTATTAAAGAATGATAATAATAAAAATCCACTTTTGGTTGATTCAATTACAATAAATACATTTTTATAAAATTACATTTTCTACTTTGTAATTAGTCAATAATTTTAGGGTTTTAGTTTTTTTCTAGAGTTTACTATTTCATTAGATGTGAAAAATATATTTGACAACATGAGATTTTATTTTTTAAATGAATTACTAATTTAATTAAGGTTTTATGGGGATCAATGGAATAAAATATTTGGAATTAAATATTAAGAGAAATTATATTGTCTAGGGAATATAATGTCTATTTGGCACCATTCCATAAAAATTTCGACAATTTTAATATGGAGGTACATATTTGGGATGAGTATTAAGGTTAAATATATGTGGAATTTATTATTATTTTTTATCTTTGTGGGTTATTGGATAACATGTTCTATCCATTTTGATTTTGGAAAATATATTAAGATAGGTGAACTACAATGGAATAATATTGACTTGTCAAATATCATCTATGCATAAAAATTCATTTTGGATACTCATTTACTAGAGTATGAAATGAAATGAAAATCGACAAAATAATAACCAAAGGATGAAATTGTGCATATGAAATATAAGAATATCATATAATGATATTTTCATCTCTTCTATTTCTATATTGTAAAGGTGGTTCTCCACTATAAGAAAATAATATTGAATCAAAAATATAATCATAGTACCCCTATTTATGATGAATAATATGGAACATTAACTCATCATATATTTATGGTTATGTGGTTGTTGAATTTATATTTATCATTAACCTAGTCAGAATCAACGACCACTATCACCCTTCATTCATATTTGGGCATTACGCTTTAATTCCCTGTCCATATCTTCACATACCACCACTATTAACCTATTTAAAATCCAATTTTTTTTTGATTCCTATTATCCATTGTACTTACATTTCCCTCTTTCATGAGGATGTTTTATTATTGTATATAACAATGGATAATTTCATGAAGGGAATTTTAAAATGTAAAAAAATTGATTATTGAGATGATGATTAAATAGTGAGGATAACATTTATTTAATGGGGTAGTATGTAAAACCCTGAGATATTAAAATAAGAAAATTATTTTCGATGACATTGATAACATTAAAAAAAAGAATATAAGAAAATGCAACACCCAAATACTTTATGATATATTTATTTTTAAATAATCTTGATCTCCTTGATAAATTGCGATATACCCAACACCATGTTTAAAAGAATCACAACAGTCTATTAAAATATTATTCTTTAAAGAAGAACATTATAATATAACCATTAAGTTTAATGATATGATTATGTAGAACTAAATTATGAAATTTATATTTTTTTTCATGTTTACCAAAAAAGTCAAGGGTTATCCATTTGATATAAATAACATTATAAATGATTTAAAGAGAAACAAATTTTTTCTAGAAAACATTATTTTCTGAGAAGTGGATTAATAACACATTAAACCCATTATTTTTTTTTAAAAATAAATTTATGAAAATTTATTTGAAATAGAAACAAAATTAGTAAATCTTTATGTCGAAATTATCTTTTGGATAATTCTATAGTATTTTCTAAAGATATTAATTTTTTGATGAATTTTGAAAAATACAGATTTGATTGTATTATTTATAAAGTAAAGATATATTTTAAATTTTTTTAAAGGAATATTAGTAAAATTATATTAAAATTTATATATTTTATTCCATTAGATTTAATTTCATACTGAATTTTGATATCAAAACAATATATTCTTCAACAAATTGTATCTCTATAAACGACTTTTTTGTTGCGTCTACAGGTGTCATTTCATTTTAGATTATTCTACTTAAGAGAATTGAATAAGGATAACTAGATTAAATATTTTTAATCCTTATAATTTATATTATTTAATAATTTCAATTCTATTTTTTAGCTTTATGAATAGTAAACATTGTAATAATTATTTACAATTATTAATGTGAAAATGCATTAATCGAGGGGTTAATATAAAATGATAAGTATTTAATCTACAACCCATGTTTACCAAAAACACATTTAATGGATTAATTTCTACCCTATAATAACTATGGTTCTATAATTACCCATTTTGGAGGCATGTTTGATTATAAAAACAAGAGTGTAACTAATTATTTTAAAAAATACCATGATTGTACTCTTCCCATTTATAAAAGGCCACCCCATATACCCCCATATTCACACTCCCGAAAAACTTTGTCACAGAAAATACCATAAAAAATTATATTCCTTACATCCCTACCCATATCCAATAGAACTTTCTTAGATAAATTTATTATCTATAGAAGAGTTAGATTTAAAAAGAAAATTGTTCTTGGAAAATATGATGTGTTTTTTACAATTCATTTTAATTTTAGTGATCTTTATAACTCCTTAGATTATATTCAAGATATTAATAAATAATACCCGTATTATGTACTATATAATAGGATGTTATTATATTAATATCTGAACCTATATGCTTCTCCACTGCTAACAAATATAAAAATAAACTATCGTTAATGTCCGTGGATGACTAAGAAGTCATGTACTGATTTAGATTATTTTCCATCCACAAAATAATTAGGACTTTTACATGGTTAAAAACATGTAAATATCTATTAATATGAAGAATGTATCCTAATTCTATAGTTGAGATGAACCATGTGCCCTAATTCTATTATAATGGTGTCTAGATATGTCCAATATTTTAACCATGTCATAATATAATTTATTACCACTATATAGAGACTAATGAAATAAAGAATCCAAATAGTATCTTTTACAATGATTTCAAAAATTGAGACCTTTTATGAAATATATGATACCTAAATCCATGTTTTAAAAAACTCTGCATTGATTTTTTTTAAATAGTGGTGCTAGATAACAAGATTTCTCCTCCCGTTTATATGAAACTTAACAACAAATCTGTGATCTCTTATATCAATGTATAAAAAATATCTATAAAAAATTAATTTAAATTAATTACATAAAATTATTAATATTTTAAATAACCAAGGTGTTAAATTTGTAAGGGTCACTGAATGTGTTCAAAACCTAGATGACATCACACAAAACAGAAATTCTTTACCAGAACACAACACAACAATTCATTAATATATATACATATGTATGCAATTATATTGATAATAAAATATTTCGTGATAAAAAATATATTCGTAAGTAATTTTATCACATAAAATTATTGAAAGGGAGAAGGGTAATTTACCACTATTGTGGACACATTTTATATTATTTGGATTCCATATATATATTCATATATATATATACATATAATTTTAATTTTTCATCTTCATAAAATATATATAATTTTTATAGAACTGTGGTCTTGGTTCAAGTTTACCATGGCTAAAAAAATATAATTCCATTACTTTTTCACACCCATGGGTTTGGATTGATAGTTAGCGATGGTTTTTTTAACCACGAAGAAAGGTCATGAGTAAAATTTCCCCTGCTAAAATTATGGTTCTTACCACTATCATATGCCAATAAAGTGAAACCATTTTATATAACAATTGATATTGTTATAAATACATCCATGGTTTGATCAATGAATCACTATAGTCTATCCTAAATAGACATAAAGACACAATTTTTCTATATTTTTGACAGTAGACCCAATTATGGCCATTTTTTTTAAAACCCATTGTAATATTTCAAAGGTAGTAGTTCTTTTTTAGTTTTGATCAGCACCTCTTAAGGATGGATGTAATGATGAATTTGAAATATGAATATGATATTTATGTTATTATTATATGTCTATAATTATCATATCACATATAAATTATTATCATCAATTCCATGAGGGATTATATAACGCCCCTCAGGAGTATGGTGGATTGGTACCTTATAAAGTGATGATATTAACTATTTAGATTATACATTACATGGATGGAAGTAAAGATAAAAGATAGTGAATATATTTTATTTTTTTGATCTAATCATACATATATAAATATAATATCACATCTAAATGATTTCCTTCAAATTCATTATAAAATTATAATGTCTCTCATGCGTATGTGTGGACTACTGCCTCCACGTATTTACATGAAACATTTTTACAATATTTTTAAAAAGATGGTAGTAAGTATATATATAATAAATATAAACGAAAAATGTTATATAATAATTATTCTATAGGGGTTATTTATATATATCATGAATATTCATTGTGATAATATAATTTTTGAAATTAAATATTTTATATAACAATGATTAAATTAAAAAGGACCAAATTTTCCGAACAAAAATACATGAAAAATAAACCCATTATCAACCAAAATAGTTATTTAAACAGAGAATTTATAATAATTGAGTGAAAAAAATGTATGTAATTAAAATATTGTTTTAGATATATGTGTACGGTTCTCTATTGGATTTCTAATTGGACTATATTTATTATACATGAGTAGAAAACACATATAAAGGACGTCAAACAAGAGGTAAGGGTTTCTCATATGACATCTACTTTAATGAGACAAACACCATATTCACCACTTATTATAATTTGTGGTGTATATAAATAAACTTTTAATATTTTTTTATCATTAATATATTTCTCTTAAATTTATTTAATGTATAATTTGAAGTTATTTATGTCTTGTGGCATATGATTCCAATGTTACCAATGTTGCATGGTTTTATTTTACAGTCTCATCATTGTTCGAGATTTGTTTTGATTAAGTCTCTTTTAATGGAATTATATAATATTTATATAATAAAATAAATCCATTTTATTATCCTATGGTTATTCATAAACGTTCTTGTAATAGTAACATTTTACACTTTTTTATACTTTAAATAATTTAGTATGTTTTTAATAAAATTGGACTTTATTTCTCTCTTCTGTAGAAAAACCCATTTTCCACAAAATCCCTATTTTCTATAATTTATTTCAAAAATGTTTTTATTAATTTAAAAAAGATTTATTAAATAAATTTTTACTTATTTGAATAGTTTTAATTTATTTTAATGGAATAATGATGTAATTTTTAAAACAATAATCATTTTTCTTTTTCTTAATATGTGGAAGGAATTAATATTTTATCATTTACTAAATGAAAAAATTTACACTTTCATGAACCCTATATGTTATAAATATTATTTTAAAGGTTTTCAACTATTTTTAAAATTTAAAAGTATTTTCAAAATATTTTCATTGTTAAAATGTTATTTTCTTCAATATTTTCTTAATATCATTTTTTGGTATTTATATTTATCAATGGAATCAGTCCCTTACTGTGATTATGATCCACTAGGGATATATATTATTGATACCAACTTTATTATTTCCCAATATTTTTTAGGATGTATTTTTCTGATAATGTAAAATTATATTAATATTCACCATAATAATCTATATGGTTTATGAATATGTTTTTTTGTTACGGTGAGTATTAAAAAAAATTATGTTAGTTTTCCAATATGAATGTTAATATTGATTATATTTCACCCCTATCATATGAAATAATTATATGGACAAATTATGTGATTCTTGGGGCCCCAAATTACATATCACCTTGATTCACCTATACGTCTCAAGATATTAATAAGAATGGGTATTTAAATTTGAAAAAACATATTAATGTAAGAGGTCTTGGACTATGTCCTTATCTATAATATGTCTTTCTATTAGGACTTGATAATATGATTAGGTTTCCTTCCCTTATGCATTGCATAGTTATGAATTATATCATTGATGGTCTTTGTGATTATTTAATTAGTCATAATATCTATAGTTAAGTATCACGATCTTTTGATTATTTATATGTATGTATTTCATTATCATTTATGGCTTTGAAATTTCTCTCATGATATTGATTAAATGTGAAACGTCCTGAAGTCAGATTCCACTCAATGGTTCCTGGTACCTGGTTGTCAAGATGGCCTCAACCAAAAATCCCAAAACACTATAGTCTTTAATGTCCTAGTGAGGGAATAAAAGATATAATTGGGAGACTATCCCTACATTAGTAGAGTGTAACAAATAAGAAACAATAGTAAGTCTACAGTGGATGTAGAAATACCATACAATAGATGTAAATAGTATAAGTGAAAACATAATTAACCACATGTCAAATCATACAAGAGATGATGCAACAAGGTACATGTTCTATGCAAATGGCCAAATAAGGTTACAATACACTAGTAGATTATATATATACCAAAATTATAAAGAAATACAAAAGAAACATAGATAAATCACAAGTCTTGGCTTGGTCTCATTCTCTCATAGTCCTAAACAGAATACCGTGTAACTATAGAAGTGTGTTTTCCCTAATAGATACATGCATCCATTAGGACTATTTGGGTCCAATAAAATGACCCAAATAGGGTGTGGGAATAAATCCATGTTGGAAAAATCCCAAGGTCCATGCCAAAATATTGATGAATATTTATAGTAGCCAATAAACAGTAATGAAAGTAGTAAGCTAGGAAGTACTCAAAAGTAAACAGTCCTACCAGTACTGGTTTACAGTTACATTGATTTCATGTTCATTAAAAATTAATTTATATTGAATTATTTGTGTCTCATGATCTGAAATATTCGCATCATCCATAAAATAAATGTAAGAACAAAATATGTCTCAGAAGCTCCTCTAATCAAACAAAAGTAGAGACAAAATCCAGGACTATGATTTGGCAAGGAAAATTACACTTAATAAATTTTATTTCATTATTCAATATATAACCTAATCCCATCCGTGACATTCCTACGTTGGAATTCAAGTATTACTTTTAGGGCAATTCCATCAACATAATTTGAGCCCATTTAAAAAATGATCACATGAACATGAAATCACTCTAGGTATGGTATAAGAAAAATTAAACTCATGAAATATAAATTTATCCTATAGAGATCATCCATGGAATCCTAAATCAGATCCATGGTTGACTTGAAATTTAAATAAATCCTTCATGTGCCTAACGACTACAATTGTGTCTCAATAAAATTATAACATAATTATAACATCATTGAGTATGTACATGATATTCTAATATCAATACATAGATCGCCCAAAGTAAAATGTGTAGTAGTCATATGAGACATTCATGGCATTTTAACATTATACCATGGTTTTCCGATAACTATTTACCCCATTAATGATCAATATTGACTTTAAAATTTCATATAAGAACCAAAAAATTTATATTAAATTATTATATGTCTTTGAAATTAAACAAATCATGTGGAAAGTTTTATTTCAAAAGAAAAACATTCTAAACATGCTTAAAAAATAAAAAGAAAACAAATGCATGGGAAAAACCAATCATTCACTATGCTACCCAATTCAATTACAATTTAACAACCTTGTAATTTATAAACAAAAAAATCATTTTTAACAAACTAAAAATAGAAAAAAGTCATTCATCATAGAAATCCTAGGCCAAATGACCATAAATGGTCATCCAAGGAAAATCATCCATGGGGTGGCCTTTCATCAATGTATGAAATAGAATATATACTTCAAAACACTTATTCAATTATATCTCCATCAATAGGAAACAACAAAGGTCAGTTATAAATCATGGAAAAACCCCAAAAATGGGAATGTGGAACTCCTGCATAAATAAATAGCTTGAAAATTATTAAATGGAATAGGACCACCAACCTCATACCCATACGACTCTCCTTATCAAGGGTCGGCCTATAATTAAACCTAAAATTGATCAGATCTAAAAAAAAGCATAAATTCCCAAAAATTGATAATTATATTGAGAGGTGAATAGATGATGAATAGATCAAGAGAAATCTAGTACTCACCAGAGAGGTTTCAACACAACTGATGGTGACCAAAACAGAGTTTGAATGTTGAATCAGAAGGCAACCCTTCTCCCAGGTCGACATGGATCTGTAGTTCGTTGAATGAGGGATGATGGTTCTATGTGTATAAGGAAATAAAAGTCACAAACATTTTTAGAAAAAAAATAAACAGTGCATAATAGAAAATATATGTTGTGTATTTTCTTGTTTCCCACTTTTCTTCCAACTTCCCTCACATGTAATGAATACTTCATTGTTATACCATTACATAGCATGTACTAGGATTACATGTTATTTATCTCCTATTCATTTCGTATTACAGGCCTTCAACCAGCCCTAGAACTATTTTTCCTCATTTTTCATAAGTACAACCTGAAAATAAAATATATATACGTCAAAAGAATAACCGAGTTCTTACAAACATCCCCGCATAATGAAATTCATCCCCAAATTTCTCTTCCACTATTTGTGAGAAAACAACTGAGAAAACCTATGGATACTATGATTGTACATCAACCACTTGCTCCAACATAACCTTAATGTTACAAACCATAATTTTTATATGATGCTCCTCAAAAGATGCATCTACTAGTAATTAATCGTCATGAGGTTGAAAATTGTGAGACAAGTTTGAAATTTAATGTCACAACTGAGAGACATGGGAGATGTTTCGGTGCAGATGTGCGTCGGGTTACGATGTTCCGCCAGGACGCGTTCGCGTGTGCACCCGTCGACCCGAGGGGATGGGCGCGCGGCTTGTGGCCCCGCAGTCCCGCTTTCCAAAGGCGGGCGGCATCCGTCCCTTGTTCAGGGGCGTCTGGTCCTTGATCGAAACCGGGATGATGGGATGTCGGCTCCTCCTTCCGTGGACGTCTCCTCGGAACTCGTCGCCTAATCCGGGTCTCCCTCATAGATTTAAGAATGTTCGTGAATCTTGTTCGCGGCGCCATATCTTCATGGACACTGGTTAATTACGCCGCTTCCGCTCGGACGCTCCAAGGGGTCTGGTCGGGGCAGCAACCTGCGGTGAGGAGACCTGGTGGCTCTGGGTGTCGGGGGCGTGCCTTAACACGGCGACTCTGCATGTCTGCCTTCCGTCCCTAATAGGGCTTCTCGAAGGCGTGATGGCCTGAGGCATCCCGCGCTGGGTATGGGGAACTGCGTTGCCTGAGGTTTTCCTCAGCTTCCCATGTTTAACACGGGGTATGCCGCGGGTTTAACGTCCAGCGGGGACGGCATCGGACTGATCAACACGAGGAGTGGACCAGATGACAGAACCCCTTGCGGGGAACCTCCGACGCTGGGGCCAGCACATGGGCGGCTTCCCAAGTGAAGTGGAGTGGAATGGAATGGCATGACCCCACCGGGATGTGGCGGCCCGGGTAAGGATCAGGGTGGATGATGGAGTGAGGAGCTTGGACCCCGTAGGGGCTTCCTACGTACCGCGCGTTAGAGAGGATCAAAGTCAGCGTAGTTCGGACATACAGTTTAACGTCATGCTGGACATCGGCAAGACGACTCACGAAGAGATCGAGGCGGTGGGGAAGCACAATGGAGATACACACGTGCAGTCCCCCACAGAGGTGGATTCATAGGTGAATCAGCGCAAGTGTGAACCCGGGAGGGGTCCACCGATGGACGAACCAACGTAAATACGACCGGGACGACCAGGTGGCGGGCTTGAACCTCGGAGAGGCTTCCTACGTACCCTGTTTAGAAGACAGGGATCAAAGTCCACGTAGCTCATTCTGTTTGCAACACTCTACCCCCGTGGGTGAAGGCCACTCCAATCCCGATATCCCTGCAGAGACGAGCGGGTGGGGGCCACATCCAAACCGGGGGGACCCTGCGTGCGAGACACGGGATCAGGTGATGCGGACGGTTTAACGTCTTGCCGGACGAAGTACAGTTTAACGTCGTGTGTTGAGGACGAAGCGGACGGTTTAGCGTCTTGCCGGACGAAGTACAGTTTAACGTCGTGTGTTGAGGACGAAGATGCTTGGCAGTTTAACGTCTTGCAGCGCGGACGATGGTGCAGTTTAACGTCGTGCGGGACGTAAACGCCTGGCAGTTTAACGTCTTGCAGCGCAGAAGTGGCACAGTTTAACGTCATGTTGGACGTATGCTGCCGCCTAATGGGTCCGTGTCACTTCGCGCAGGCCTGGAGGGCCACACGGGAAGACAACGCACGTTGCGGGCACCCGGGATGAAGGTCATCGGGCGCCACGCAGGCGGGTACCCTCAGGGGGTCAAAGGGGGCGACCCTGGCGGTTTGCGCGCAAAAGAGGAGCTTTGCGCGCAATACCGCGGGTCGGCGCGCAAAAGAGGAGCTTGGGCCAGAACTTTGCGCGCGGATGATAGAGATTGCGCGCACCGGGATTCGGATAGCGCGCGGGGGCAACGGCTCATTCTTTAATCGAATGGACACTTTGAAAAAAAGGGGGTGCGCGCAATCGGGCCGGATTGCGCGCACCCCGGGGGCAACTGCGCGCAAGAGGCTTCTTTTGCGCGCGAAGGCCTTAGGGTGAAGAATTAGTTCAAAAGAAAGAAGCCAATGGGATTACGCGCGAAGGCGAACCCCGAGGCTTTCTTGCGCGAAAGAAAAGAGGTTACCTGAAGATCGGCATTGCGCGCGGAAGGGGTTGGATTGCGCGCACGAGAGACCTTTCGACTTCTGGCAACCTTCAAAACATCGGGGGTCGCCTTATATTTATAGGCAACCCCGGGCGCGGAATCCGGTTCGCGGGCGCGGAATTCCCTTCGCGGGCGCGGAATCGGGCCCGGCGCGCAAGGGAGTCACGCGGGCCACGGGCGCGCAAAATTGCGCGCCGGCTCAGCGCATTGCGCGCATCCCGGGAGGTTTGCGCGCGGCTCATCAACTTTGCGCGCAGGTCTCCAAAATTCCGCGCAAGGCCTCCAGGCCCTCCGAAACATGCTCCCGACTCCAAATATGACCTCGCTTCCAGCATCCGGAGCTTCGTTTGGGAACAACGGACTTTTTCGGCGTCTACAAAAGCCCCCCCTCGGAATCTGATCGGCGAGAGGTCGCAATGATCGGGTTCCGAGGGAGACGCCGGAATGCCAAAGTCCTGGGTGGCACGGGACTGTGGCGCGCAAAAAGGGGCGTCGGGCGCGAAATTCGCCGGTGTGGTCGCGCAAAGCGCTTTCCGCACGGCGCGGACTCCCGGCCTTGCCTATAAATAGGGGCCATGGGTCCCCCGCACCGTACACTGGCCTTCCGCGCGATAAGCATTCGATCTCTCGTGCGCGAAATTGCCTTTTCCGGCGCGGAATTCGCCCGCTCGTCGCGCAAACCTGTCCGGAATTCTGCCTGCTTTTGCGCGAACACCCGGGGTTTTACGTGACGGACTTCCTGATTGCGCGCCGTCCACTAGGATTGCACGCCAACTCTCAAACTTCTCTACCATCCTTGTCCGCTCCCGCACGCTTCATCCCTTTACCCGCACGACTCCCGAAGCTTCTGAGATGGCCGCGAATCAAGGAAATGAGGGGGATGCCGCCACTCGCAGAGCTGAGATGGCGACGAACGAGGAGGTCTACGGAGCCAAGGAGATTGTTTCCAACAATCAATCCTTGTTCGACTTGCTGACGCCGGCCCAGAAGACATATCCACTGTCGGACAACCTGCCGCTCTGGAAATTCGGCATCCTAGATGAGGTTCCGGTGCCAGGGTTCGAGGTTGATGTACCACGGACCTGGTTGACTCGGGAGGACGAGCTTCCCCGCTATAACATCACCAACAATGGGCATCCTGCTAGGGAGACCAGACACTTGGATGTCTATGTCCTGAACCTGAGGACGCGAACCATCGTCGGAAGTGAGCCTATTGCGGAGAACTCTCCAGCCCTCTACTCGAGCATATATCGCCAGAGTGTCACCGACGACACCAAGGGCTGGCTGAAGGACTGGGACTTGCGATCTGGGGGCAATTTCACCAGTGATTGGGCTTGGGCATTCTGGGTACGCCACACTTGCGATCACTTTGCGGAGGAGCTGCGGTACATCGGCCTGTTTGAGGCGGTGTGGACGTCGTAGTTCCACTTCTACCAGCAGTCCGAGCTCGGGCCGGAGCTGTTCACCCGCTGGTCCCCGGATACCAACACCTTCCATCTTCACCATGGGGAGGTCAGCATCGGTCTCTGGGACATCCACTGCATCAGAGGTATCCCGTTGGAGGGTTACCAGTACGATGAGTTCCTGCCTCCGAAGAACACCTGGGAAGATAGGTCACAGACTCCCATTCTGACCTGGCATCTGCTTGACCTGGCTACGCAGCGGCTCGGGATCAAGGACTTCCAGAAGGACATAGCCTACAAGGAGTGGTTCGGCTAGTTCTTGGAGCTTGACCCGGCGGTCAAGATGCCAGGAAGGGGGAAGCGGTGCCCGACCGCGGCTCAGAGGAGCCGGAACGGGTCGTACTGGCGGGTCCTAGAGACGGGCGACTACCGCTCATGGGGGTACCGCGTCATCGAGGCCCGGGACCCAAATGTCCGGTACGCGGCGTTCCTGGCCGCCTTTCTGAGTGGGTGGCTCCTGCCAGTGCGGGACGCGAGAATGGGCGTCCGCCCGGCAACACTGGCGATGGCAGGCGCTATGGCCGCCAACAAAAGATACAACCTCGGGGTCCCAGTACTGGCGAAGCTGTATGCCATCCTGGGACTCATCTCACGAGGGGGGTCGCCACGAAGGATCTGTGGGCCCTTCCAATTCTTCCACGGCTGGGTGGCTGCTCACCTTGGTGGGTACACGTTTCCGAACGCCATCATTCCTCCGGGCAATGGCCTGCGACCCTCCCTGCTGAACATTGCGGGGGACGCTCCGATGACCCTAAGTGAGGAGGGCGTGAGGATTCGGATTGGCAATCATGCCAATTTCAACTTCATCCTGTTCCCCACTCCCGTTGGCCAGATGATCGACAACGGGCAGGGTCCGCTGGAGCAGCACGAGTACTTCCTGAACATGCGGGGCGGGGTGCTCGTGGCTCGGATCGACGGGAAGGTGATCTGCGAGCCCTACGTGCCAACCCGGTTTGCCAGGCAGTTCGGGTGCCTTCAACGGATGCCGACGAGGGTATTCACTACTGTCCGGGAGGAGACGAACCCAGGCGTCCTTCGCCAGATGTGGCTGATGTTCGTCACCTTTGGCTCTGGCGACGTCATCACTCTCCCTCCTACCGGGGTTGACGCAGGCTTGGCAACCGAGTACGCCGAACACTGGGCCATCGCGTACCCTTAGGGGCTCTTACGGAAGCCAGTTCGGCGGCTCGAAGTCACCCGTGCGGAGACCGGGGGTCAAGGAAGGAGGCGAGGCGCCGCCACACGGGGGAGAACGGAGGCGCGCCAAGCAGCGGAGCCGGCGCCGGCAGGGACTTCGGCGGCGGGCACATCGCAAGCTGCCGCCACGACTTCAGCCCCCGGAGAGGGGGCACATGCGGCGGTCGGGGAGCGGCCCGGGAAGCAGGTAAGGCGTCTGCTCGAACCCTCCCACGATGCAGTCTTCCCGGCGCTGTGGTCGGCCTGAATGACCCTGCGGCAGTCACTGGGGACCGACGTCATCTGGCGAAAGATACTCAGAGAAGGAATCTATCTGCCAGAGGTCGGGCGCCTCCAGATCGCCAACAGGGTGGACTTCAACCGGCAGTATGCATATCTGACGGCCATGGACGAGTACGCGCGCCAACGTGGTCAGCGTGCGGAGCCATCCCTTCTGGTGAAGGTGATGCTCGGTCTAGAACCCGCTCCAGAACAGATGCCGCCGGCGGAAGATGACAATAGCAACGACTCCGAGGAAGAGGAGGAGATGGGGGAGGATGAAGGCTCCGAGGGAGGGTCCCATCAGGGGAGCCCGCGGGAGAGCGGCGAGGTGGCCGGCTCTGACAATGTTAATGTCACCGAGCTCCTCGAGGTCCGCTTCTATCCCTACTCAACCTGCTTCATCCATTCTCTTATGCAGCTTCTAACCCATTTCTCCACCTTTCTCAGGAGCACACGGATGTTGGTCAGGCGTCCTCAGCAGGAGTAGGAGAGGCGCCAGCAGGACAAGGCGGGGGCCAGGCACCCATTATTGAACTGACAAGCGCTGAGGGGTCCCCTGCTGCAATTGCTCCTGCGGCGGCCGAGATAGCGGAAGATGACGCTCTGAACTCCCGTAAGTCTCCTTAAATTACTGCTGGTGCTTGCCGTTGACGATCCGTGACTAACCACGGCATGCCTTGCGCAGTGATCTCAGGACTGGAGGCCCGTCGGGCTGTCGAACCCGGGCCATCCACGAGTGGACCAGTGGCAGACATGCCGCTTGCTCCGGAACAGACTTCTCACACCGAGCCGGCCCCACCAACTACTGATCAAGGGGCTACGGACGTCGGCGGTGCTGACATCGGAGAGAGGTCAGGGGCTGACGAGGGTGTCAACGCCGCTGGGGAGAGAGAAGAAGGTCGCCCAGATGTTGGGGAACCTATCCCCCATGAGGACATCCCAAGGGCGGACCCTGTAGCAGACCTGCTGGCTGCCTTCCCTGCCTACCGGCCTGCCGACCCCGAGGAGATGGACGACTCGGATGCGGAGGCGGTCGAGGAGATCCGGATAGCGCGCCGAAGGGGGTGGAAGTGCATCCAACGCTTTCTCAAGCGAGACCCATCAGATTGGCTGGGGCGCATGGGATCACTACAAACCTGGCTGCGCTTCCTGTGTGCCGAGGGAGCTGATGCTCAACACCTCCATCTGACGATCCGTGATTTCATGGCCGAAAAGATGCGCGAGAGCCGCCGGCGTGCCGACGTCGCACAATGTCGGGACATGTCGGAGAGCACGCGGGCGCTCCTCGTGGCGGAGCAAGAAGTCCGGCGTCTCGAAGAGCAGGCGGTAGAGAAGGAGGCCTTCGTCACAACGTGCACCGAGCTTGTGGAGCAACTAGCAGCCCAGCTGGTTGACGCCCAGGTACAGCTGACGGAGGCGGGCCAACAGATGGTCACAATCCAAGTCGAGCGGGAGCGTGCACAGGCCAGAATCGACGAACTGCGTGCTGCGACCGCCGACGAGGAGAGGGCACGCAGAGAGCGAGAAGCAGCTCTGGAGGCCGCCAGCCAAAGGGTAGCGGCGTTAGAAAGACTTATCCAGCACGCTAATCCCTAGGGGCTTTGTTTTTTGCCATTCCCAGAATATTTTGCTTCCGCTACTCAATATTTCGATCCATTTGTATGAATCACCATATTTATCTGCATCTTTTGGCTTAACATGCTCAACCACAAATTGTCTTGCGGGAGCGTTAACCAAGCTTCAGGCATCCGTAATTGGGCCTGGATTTCTAGAGAAAAGAGGGAGATCATTCCTAGGAAAGGAGACCTCATACCTAATCAATGTATCATCCCCCCAACTTGTTCCAACACACGAGCGGGACAACGCTAGGGGCGTTGGGATTTTATCCGAACATAGGGAAATGAGAAAGGGTGAATCGCGTGTCCCGAATTCAGAAATCCAAAACGGTTGGCCTTCCAGGAAATGCCCAAGACGGCAAGCGGACAATGGATCAATCAACCATACTACTGCGATAGACGGACCGAAGGTCATCGTCCATATTGCAGGAGGCGGACCACATGTCATCATCAATGCCGCTTTGGGGGTTCCTTCCGGCACAAGGGTGGAAATCCAGATCAACAGGGCATGCGAAGCGTGGGGCGAAGTGACGATTTGTTCGGATAGAATCCAACGCTCTCAAAATTGCGCCACCGTGGGGAAAGCGTATTAGGCGGATGCACTAATCTGGCCGGGTATCACCCCAATTCTCAGACAGAACCTTTTTAACGAGGAAATTGTCGCTTCCCATCATTGCAATGGGGCATCCCGAGCTGGATCGGGGAGAACATCACAACTGCACCACTCTACCCAAAGTCAGGCCAGACGGCCGGCGACGAGGAGGGGCGGGACGTAGCGATCCCTGAGGCTGGACCCGAGTCGGAATGCCCGGGCGTTCCAACGTACTCCATCAGGCTGGAGATCAAGCCATACGTAGTTCTGCGAGTGCAGTTTAACGTCATGCCGGACGCAGAACCCCGTTTGGGGAGATCTTAGTTTAGGGTCGTAGAGCTCGGACCATAGGGGGAGATCTTAGTTTAAGGTCTTAGAGCTCGGACCATAAGGGGAGATATTAGTTTAAGGTCTTAGAGCTCGGACCATAAGAACCTCAAAGTATGCCGCATCGTGGTCCTATCCCCTGGATATGCGAAGATGCACTGGGGAATAGTGTCAAGAGTGTCGAGATTTTGCCTGGTCAGAATGGGGGGTGGAAAAAGTGATGTGAATCATGAGGCCATTCACTCAAGGACTGGGGGAACCGGCGTAACGATATGGGAGTACTGCCGACCGTGGCGGAAAAGCAGCATCAATATCGCACTAACCGTTGATGGAATGAGGCAGAAAACGAGCATCGACGGCTCAATCGCAGGATTCATATCGATTTGCTTCCCGAGGCCATTGGGGGCACCAGCCCGAGTCGGTGGGAGAGTACTGAGGCATTGTGTCCAAACCGTTCACGGGGGCTCCATCCAGGGCGTAGGTGATGGGTCCGAATGAAAGGGAGCACGAAGCCTGAAAATGGTAGGAACCTGACCAAGCTGAACCTGACCCTCCTGGCAATAAACCAGAGTACTCTTGACACCAGTGGACCACTGTAAAGGGTCGAGGGACATGCCTTGAGGGTGGCCTGAAGGCGGCGGATTCCCCAGAGAAGGGGGGAATTTTTGATAGGTGGGGGGCTGGACCCGAAGTTTCAAACATCCGGGCGTTCCTACGTATCCCATGAGGATGGGAATCAAGCCACACGTAGTTCTTGAAGCGCGGCGCAACACAATCGGTCACCAGCGCGGGGAAGGGTGCGGGTCTGACCCTCGCACACAGAAGAAGCGGTATTTGATATTTCTTGTTTGTCCTTTAAGATTGATGGTTTTTCTTTGTGCAGCGACATGCCTGTGATTAAGGAATCCCTGGCATCGCCACAATAATCAAGACATGAAAGGCATTGATGAATGGCGTGGTTATTAACCAGCGCTCAACGTGAGTGTCCCCTGAGGAGAACATCACGATGCAGTTCCATTTCTCGTCGGGCGGCCAAGACGATCACAATTTACGGTCGTGTGGTAGGACCAGACAACACAGTTTAAGGTCGTGTGGTTTGGACCAGGGAGGAAACCGCTTATCGCGATAAGGAGGACTCACCAGAGGTGGAAACATACCCAGCCATGCGGTCACGCACGATTCCAGGAGAAGGATCCTGGGATAGGGGCCTGCGTATGTCCATCACCCGAGGGGCAGAGATGCTAGCCGCCAGATATACTGGGCCCGGAACGCGATTGTTCGGGCGACTCCTTCCTCCTTATGGGGACGAGGGTCCAGCTACACATGGCCCTTAGAGAGGACATCAGTATATATCCTTGGTGCTCAGATCGTGGGAGCCTCGACAGACACCATTACCCTGGTTGGCCTGCCTAACGTGTAAAGGTGCACTGAAGGTCAATATGAAGAGAGTGTCGAGATTCCACTACAACGCACAAAGGCGGAGTGTGATGAGGACCGCGCAACCAATGTTTGGAGCCTAAAAGAGACGACATGGCGATCAAGGATGTCGCTGACCATATTCGCAACACAACATCCAATCGCGTCAGTCTAGAACGGGGCAAGCAAACGAGCATCAACCGCTCAATCGCAGGATTCATATAGATTTGCGGCCCAGGACCCGCCGGTAAATCGACCCGGAGCGGTAGGAGAGCACTGAGGCATCATACCCAAACTGCTAACGAGGATCCCTTTGAGTGAAGGCTCGAACAAGAGGAAGCGCGCGGCCCGACAAGCAACACAGGACTTGTTGGGATTGAATCCGACACCACGGGTCATAGACCGAAGTACCCAAAACATGTTAACAGATCACCAGAAAGGGTCAGAGGACTCATCCTGAGAGCAAACAAAAGACAGCAGATCCCCGTGATCAACCAAGAGATGGGGCTGGACCTGAGACACAAGCGTCCAGGCAGTCCTACGTATCCCATAAGGATGGGAATCAAGCCGTACGTAGTTCTTGAGAGGCAGTTTAACGTCATGCAGGACGATGAGGGGTGTGAGGTAGTCGCACACACGGGGGGGGGGGGGGGGTACGGCGCGGCCAGTAGACCAACGTAAATGAGGACATAATCCCCGCTCACGCCACACGCCTCGCACAAAAAGGAGGGGAACTGGGGCCAGAGGCCCAACGCGGGATAGAGATTCCCGAGAAATGGGGCTGGGCCTGAAACATGAATGTTCAGGCGGTCCTACGTATCCCATAAGGATGGGAATCAAGCGGCACGTAGTTCTTGAAGTGCAGTTTAACGTCGTGCAGGACGAAAAGAGAGAAAAAAGGGGGAGCAGAAGGCATCACCAAGCATGGGGGGGTCGTACAACGTGACGAGCAAACCGACGTGAATGAGGGCATAGCCCTGCGCTCACACCATACACCGCACACCCGGGGGAAACTGGGCCAAGGGCACGAGATGGGATGGAAATTCCCGAAGGATGGGGCTGAGCCTGAAACATGAAGGTTCAGGCGGTCCTACGTATCCCATAAGGATGGGAATCAAGCCGCACGTAGTTCTTGAGAGGCAGTTTAACGTCATGCAGGACGAATGCTGAATAGTTTAACGTCTTGTAGCTCGGACGTGGTACAATTTAACGTCGTGTTGGACGAATGCTAAACAGTTTAACGTCTTGTAGCTTGGACGAAGATGCTTGGCAGTTTAACGTCTTGCCGCGCGGACGATATGCTGGGCAGTTTAACGTCATGCAGCTTGGACGTATGCAATTTAACGTCGTGCAGGACGTCGGCACACTCAGACAAAGTACTGCTTGAGGAACCTAGCGTTGGTGGGAGGAGTGACACGCTCACCATCCATAGTCTCTAGGGAGTACGCTCCATTGGGATAAACATTGTGGACGACAAGAGGTCCCTCCCACTTGGGATCCAACTTGGGTGGCTTCCTGCCGGGGATCATTGGCGCTCTTAGGGCTAGCACTAGGTCACCTTGCAGGAAGGAGCGGAGGCGAACCTTCTTATTGAAAGCTCGAGCCATTCTGCTTTGATGCCTCTCCAAGTTGTGCAAAGCGCGAAGTCTATTCTCATCCAGTGCTTCCAACTCTACTAGGCGGGCTTCAGCAGCTCTGTCCGGCGCTTGCTGGTCGTAGACCGCAGCGCGCAAGGACGGTAACTGGATCTCGATGGGCAGGACGGCCTCAGCTCCATACACCAGGGAATAAGGGGTCATCTGGGTGGAATTGCGATTCGTCGTCCGATAAGCCCAGAGGGCGTTGGGGAGCTTGTCCGGCCAACTCTTCTTGTTCTGACCAACCATTTTTTGCAGAATGTTAGAGAGGGTTTTGTTAAACGCCTCGATCTGTCCATTCGCCTGCGCATGATAGCGAGATGTATGGTTCGAGCGAATGTTGTACTTGGCGTACAACTTCTTCAACTCGGTTGCTCGGAAATTGGCTCCGTTATCCATGAGGATAGCGTGAGGCACTCCAAATCGATGAATGATGTTGGAGGTCACGAAGTCAGCGATCGAACAGGATTTTACCTCTCTGAGCGGAATCGCCTCTGCCCATTTGGAGAAGAAGTCTGTGGCGGTCAGAATGAACCGGCACTGGCGAGCTGTCGCCGGCGGGTAGGGTCCCACAACGTCCATCCCCCATACTGCAAAGGGCCAAGAATACCTGGTGGTATGGAGAGGCTCCAGCGGCCGATGCACAAAGTTCTCATGAACCTGGCACGCATGGCACCTCCTGGCATACTCGATGCAGTCATGAATCATGGAGGGCCAGAAGTATCCCAACCTCTGAATCTGGTGGGACAGCTTCGGCCCAGTTTGATGGGCGCCGCATGAACCAACATGAACCTCTTGCATGACTCGTGGGATCTCAACTCCCTGAAGGCAACAGAGGAGAACACCATCAAATCCGCGTCTGTAGAGGATCTGCTCCAGGCCGGGACTGCTCTGGAGGACAAACTGCGATGCGCGACGTCGAACTTGCTCACGCTCGGCTCAATCCGGCGGGAGAATGCCATGTTGGAGGTACTCAACCAAAGGCGTCCTCCAATCAGGGGCTGGTTCGACTGCCATATCTGGGGTAATCGGGGCTCCGGGCGTAGGGGCAACCGCGGTGAGATTACTTACCGACGGGCCGCGATCTCCCTCCGGGATAACGGGAGAGATGAGCCTGCGGTGCGTCACGCGGACGGTCAGGTTATCCTGTTCAGGCTCTGCAAGTGACGCGGCAAGGCTGGCCAAGGTATCTGCTCGACCGTTCTACGACCGGGGAATATGGACAATTTCTGGCCGAGAAGGGAACCAGGCCATCAGAAGGATGGTGCACTCCAGTAATGGCACATGTTCCGACTTCCGGACAACATAGTCGCCATTGATCTTCTTAACAACTAGCTCGGAGTCCCCTTTCACGCACAGATGGGGCACGTCGATCTTGAGAGCTAACTCGAGGCCGGTGATGAGGGCTTGGTATTCCGCCTCATTGTCGGTACAACCCTCTGACAACAGGAAAGAGTACGGCAGTACGGCTTGCTCCGGGGTAATTAAGACGATACCCAAGCCCACTCTGTTGAGCTTAGGATCATCGAGTCTTCTACCGGTGGGGCTCCGGGAGGCACCGTCAAAGTGCATCTGCCAGCTTGGACCGGCTCGATCGACCGAGAGGATGGCCTCATCAGGAAAGCCTAGATCCAGCGGCTGATCCGCGGAGGTTGGGTGAGCAGCCAGAAAGTCTGCCAATGCTTTCCCTTTGATGGCCTTCTGAGACACATACCTGATGTCGAACTACTGGAGAATCACAGCCCACTGCGCTAGACGGCCAGTCAACATAGGCCGGCTAAGGATATATTTCAACGGGTCTACCCGAGAAACCAAATGTACCTCATGGTGCTGCAAGTAGTGCCGTAATTTCTGTACGGCAAATACGAGCGCTAGGCAGCTCTTCTCGATGGGGGAATACCTAACATCCACATCGAGGAGCATGCGACTGAGGTAATAGAGGCTATTCCCTGTTCCCTCGTTGTTCTTCTGGGCGAGAAGGGTGCCAAGGGACCGTTCCAGGGCGGTCACATAAAGGACCAGCGGCTTCCCGGATACAGGCGGCATCAGAACCGGAGGTTGAAGCAGGTACTGCTTGATTTCCACGAAAGCGGTCTGACACTCTTTATCGCATACATAGGTGGCACCTTTCTTCATGAGCCGAGAAAAGGGCTTACACTTGCCGGCCAGATTCGCGATGAATCGGCGTATATAGGCTAAGTGGCCTTGGAACCCTTGCAGTTCCCGGATGTTACCTGGGGGAGGCATCTGGCTAATCGCCCTGATCTTCTCTGGGTCGATCTCAATACCCCGGTATCTTACCACAAATCCAAGGAACTTTCCGGAGGTGACCCCGAAGGCGCACTTCAACGGGTTCATCTTCAGGCAGTGAGACCGGAGGAAGCTGAACACTTTCTCAAGATCTTTGAGATGGTCCTGACGCTGGCGCGATTTGACTACCAAGTCGTCGACGTAGCATTCCACCAGTGTGCCGAGGATTGGCTTGAATATGTGGTGCATCGCCCGTTGATAGGTGGCACCTGCATTCTTCAGGCCGAAAGGCATGACCCGGTAATAGAAGGTACCTTGGGGGGCCCTGAAGGCAGTGAACTCCTCATCCTCAGGGGCCATCCGAATTTGGTTGTATCCGGAGTATCCATCCATGAAGGAGAGGGCTTGGAACCCTGCCGTAGCGTCAATCAATAGCTCTGTCACTGGAAGGGGAAAATCATCCTTCGGACAGTGGCGGTTGAGATTGCGGAAGTCGATGCAGACTCTGATCTGCCCGTTCTTCTTCCTGACCGGCACAATGTTGGCCAGCCATTTGGGGTACTGAACTTCCCTCACGAAGTTGGCTTTGATAAGCTTGTCAACTTCGGCCGCAACCATGGCACCATGGAATGGGTGAATCTTCCTGGGAGGCTGCTTGAACCCGCGATGGTTCACCGGGAGACCAAGGCGGTGGACGGCTACCTGAGGATCTAGCCCCGGCATCTCGTCATAGCCCCAAGCGAACACATCACGGTGCTGCCTGAGAAAGTCCACGTACTGCTGCCACTCCTCAGAGGGCATGGCGGCACTGACCAATGTGGGTCTCGGATCTGCTTCGGTTCCAAGGTTCACTTGTACTAACTCATCGACCGTGGCGGAGACGCCCTCCTCAAAGGCTGGGGGTGCATCTTCCACGTCCTCTCCGCTCGGGGAGGGATCGTCCACGGGAGAGACTGCGTTGGAAACTGCATTGGGGATACCAGATCCTACTGGGCCGCTGGTACTGGCACGGGCGGTCGCGGTCATCTCATCAGGAGACTCACAGGCCGTCGAGACCATGGCTACGTCCAACCGTTGAATCGGGAGGACGTAAACGTCATCCAAGCTTGCCCAGGGATCACTTGCAACAGCGACAGGCTCAACCTCACCTGCCAGGATCTGCTTATCCTTGCTCTTGTAATAGTCCGCGTCCAGATAACGGGCTTCACATGAGGCAAAAGGAGAGGCATCTCCCTGAATCACGCCCACTCGACCATTAAGGGAGTATTTGAGGCATTGGGGGTATGATGAGGGAACCGCCGCATGAAGGTGGAGCCAGGGCCTGCCCATCAATGCGTTGTACGCAGTGTCTTGAGAGACTACCATGAATTCGGTGTTGGCAACCAAGTCACCGAACTGGGTCTTCAAACGTATCTTGCCGACAGGGGTTTGCTCGGTGCGGTCGTACCCCTGGATCCTGAGGTCGGAGGGAATCAATTCATCCTCAGACAACCCCAATCTCCGGAGCGTCCGAGTTGGAATCAGGTTAATCTCGGACCCCGTGTCGACAAGACAGCGCCGGACTTCAAGGCCATTGAACTGTCCAGTAACATACAGCGGACGAATGTGCCCCTATATAGGAGGGTCTTCATCCTTACCAGAGAACGAGATAACTGCCTGGCATTCGGCGTCCTCAATCGTTTCGGCGTGAAAGGCCTCTGCAGCCGCAACCTCTGTCTCAAACTGGAGGGGGCTCTTCAGGGCTTCAGCGAGTGCCTCGCGCATCTCAGATGACATGCGCAGAGCCTCAAGGATGGAGAGTCTCGCTGGGATGTCGGCCAAGTGCTTCAGGACATCATACTTTTTGGCCAAGCACGAGCCCCTCGTTTCAGGAGGTTGCTCTGTGGTTGGAAGCATGACGGGCCTTGCCGGTTGGGCCGGCGGCCGACTGGTGCTTGGCGCATCTCGCTGTTCATTGGTTGAAGCCCGGGAAATGGTCACCGTACTGGGGTCAGGATGCCGGGATGGACTCGTGGCAGGGCGGAGCTGATCGCGACGCGGCTGAGGCGGTTCTGCCTGATCCCATACCACAAACAGTGGCGGAGGCGAATCCGTCATCCCCGGATGGGGGGGCTGCGCACGCTGAGCTCGGTTTTGGGCCTGCTGCCTGGTCTCAGTGGCCTGCACGGACTGGCTGGAGGTACCAGCTGCTGTGCCCCGGCGACTCCTGTTGTTGCGGCTCCTCCGACGGTGGCGACGACCGGGGACACTAGGGAGGTCCACCTGGTGTTCTTCAACGTCGGAAACCGAAAAGGGATTTACCAGCTCGACGGTATTAACCGAAGCGTACCCAATACTGTCATCGGACGAATCATTCACCACTGGGCGGATCCGAGGACGGATCCCCATCTCCAGGGGCATGAAATCGCCGAGAGTGCGGGATAGTGGCGGAACTGGCGGGGCGCGCTCTTCCTTCTTGCGCCGCCGCCATTTGCTCTTCTTGGAAGAGGCAGGCTGGGACGACGATGTCGAAGCAGCACCCGCAGATTCTGGGGGCTCAGGCTGATTCAAGCGCGCACGGATGATTCCATGGGCGCGAATGATCGTCTTGCGGGCCATCCAGTTTTTATACTTCTGGGACCCGCGGTCGGAGACCAGCTGCCATTCATCCTCACTGCCGCTATCGTCATCTGATCCCACGAACACGCCCGCCACTTGTGCTGGAGCTGGGCCCAACCTGATCACATTGTTGTTGATCTGGTCTTGGAGCCAATCCTTAAACACATAGCACCGCTGGATGGTGTGCCCCAGGGCCTGATGGTAAGGGCAGTAGCGGGGGTTATCCGTGAGATGTGCCTCCTCTGGCCTCCAACACTCAGGCAGTCGCACAATCCTCTGCTCCAGGGCCCTCCGGAAATAACCGGGGACCTGATCCTCATGAAATGAGTAGGTCAGGTATCGCGGGCCCCTGGGAGCGTGGTCTTGACGAGGGGCTGGAGGGGCCTGCCAAGGAGGTGGACCCTGATTATATCGCCTGGGTTGCGGCGGTACATTACGCGGAGGGGCCGGCCGGTACTGAGGCTGACGCTGCTGGGCCGGGAACTGAGCCCGTGGAGGCGGATTCCTGTGAGGCTGTGGAGCTGGTCTCACTGACAGCAGCTCCAACGGCCTGGGAGCCTCTATCTGGGTGACAACAGCGGGCTCAGCCCTGCTGGCTCTCCTTGCAGGAATCATCGGAGGCAGCGGGTGTGCCTGGATGGCCTGTTGCAGGGCTTCCTCAAGACGTTGAGCTTTGTCTGAGAAGTCCCTGAACCCTTCGGGGTAATTCTGAGTGATCAGGGAAGGGACCAGCTCGGTCTTGACGTTCCTGAAGCACATTGTCAGCAACTGCTCCTGAGTCAATGGCATGTCAAGGGAATACGTGAGACCCTTCCATCGGGCGACGAAGTCCGCGACTCGCTCGTCAGGCCTCTGCTTGCACTTGAAGAGGTCTGCGATACTCGTTTTCCGGGTCGTGGAACTGAACTGGTAGAGGAATTGTCTACGAAGTTCCTCCCAGCTAGTTATCGACCCGACGGGGAGCTGGCTGTACCAGACCAATGCTGGCCCTTCCAGTGTCTGGACAAACCAGTGAAGCTTAGCGGCCTCTTGCTGCGCCGGAGTCACCAACATAGGCCCACACCTCGAGTTGAAATGGGCCAAATGCTGTGGCGGATCTCCAGTCCCGTTGAAGGGGGCAAAAGTGGGATTCCCGAATCCCGGAGGCGCCGGCATGTCATCCACCCATGCTGGGTATGGCTTGCCATCCGGTGGGATCGCCACTTTCCGAGTCTCCAAGGATTCCAAGCGGGCGATGAGTGCCGCCATCGGATCGTCCGGACATGGGTTCCAGTCCTGGAGAGTATCTCTAACCACGAGCGCATTGCATGGCCCTTCAATCGGGTCGTCGACCGGGTCGTCGAACTCGGCAGCTCGTGGGATGGCGGGCGGAGCGGCCCTTGGGGCAGCGGGAGGAATCCGAGCGGGGTCTCTCAGGTAGTCACGCCGCTCGGGAGGCTGCGGTGAAACATACCGCGCCCTCTTGCCATAGGCGATGGCCTCTCTCCTGTCGGCAAACACGGCATAATCACGGTTTCCCGGGAGAGCCTCATCGAGGGGTGGTTGTTCCTGTCCCTGCTGTCCTGGCCTAGGATCACCGTAGTCAGGCCGCCGTTCTGCAGCGCGCTCGGCGAGGAGCTGGTCAACCAGCTTCTTCTGCTCGGCGAGCTGTTGACGTAGCATAGCCTTCTCGAGATCCTCATCCGCCCTCTGCGTGGAGGCAGATGGGTCGGCGGGCTTTATAGCCTCGCCGTGCTCTTTACCTTTACTGACGTTTCGGCTCAACGTCAGTGCTTCAGTGGGTGCGGGGAGACCCAGGAGGCTCCTCTGGTGATGAGTAACTCTCGCCGATGGATCCAACAACGGCTTGTCTTCGGGGGAAGAGCCCCCGTCGAGAAGTTCCAAACTGTTCCCCTCCCTCGACAGGTCAGCCATATTGACTGTTTCAGTCCCTGGGGATGTACCCTTTGGGCCACCCAGTGAATCGGGCTGTCGGTGAATCGCACTGAAGCGTAGGGCAGCGTACTGCCCCCATCCACAGATATACACGTGGGGAGTGGCTTCCTCGATAACCTTGCGGAGTACTTGAAAACACTCAACGCATCATTGTTGGAGGGCCTCGTGGTGCCCAAATGATCCAGGGTGCCGAACCGCGGGGAGCGTGGCCAGGTCAATTTGACGGCACTGCTCACCAATATCCTCCAGGTGTACTTGACTCCCGGGGTATGGCATTTGTAGGCGGTGAAGACGGGAGTGAGTCTCCCGGAGAGTTCGGCGGAAGCATTCGAACTCATCCGGGGTGAGCGATTCGGGTGCATCAAAGTCCGGTCCTGCGACTGGCCAAAACTTCTCAGGGAAGTGGCCCTCTGCAAGGACGGTCCAGAAGCTCCACGACTCAAACTCGGGACCCAGGTCTCCTTGGTCCTCTTCAACAACTGGGAATGGACGGGGAACCGGCAGTGGTGCCGAGGCGGGCCGCCGGGCCGTCGGGCTGGCCGTCGGTGAATACGGCGAGCAGGCCGATTGGCCTCCATATCCCGGGCCGCCCTCTGAGGGTGGCGGTGCCCTGGCTACCACATCACGATAGGACGAGCCGGCGACCGAACATCCTGCCGTAGCGTCTGTGCTCGCCGAGGGTGCACTAGTTCGTGGTTCGACCGTCGGTCCCCAGAAAAGGTCTCCGGCTTCCCCGATCGAGGCAGAAGGCGCTTCCAGAGGGGCCGATACCAACCGCAAGCTTGATCCTTGGGGGTCTACCAGGCCCTCGCTACTCCGGATATACCTTCGGAGAGAAGCGGGGATCATATCGATCTCGCTCTCGGGGAGTACGAGGCTGATGTGCCGCATTCCTACCCCTGCCCCTGACTGGCGGGATTGGGGGAAGGGCTCTGTCGCCGAATCATACTCCGCCTCTGAATCAGAGAAGCGAACCTGTCGGATCTCTGTCCGGAATTCCGCAACATTCTTCCCTCGGCGTCGACGCCTTGCCTTCCTGCCCCTGGGTGGTTCTTCGGGGCATGGTTGATCACTGTCCTGGCGTCCTCCGGCCGCACTGGTGCTGGGGCCAAGAGGACTGGAAACCAAGGTGCGAGGGGAACCGGGACAGATATCAAAGGGGACGCGGGGAGAGATGATTCCGGGCAGGCCTCCGGGCCGGGATCGGAAGGTGGGATGACCTATGCCTCCTGGATCGGCCACACGGAGTAGACCCTGTTGGTGAATAGCGCTACCGCGAGGTGGTCTGCGGTGGCTATTGTCTGTACCAGCAACCAGGAGAGTCAACCCTACCTGCCTTTGGGGAGGCCGGGGCCTCGATCCGGGTCGGGCATAGAAGTGCCCCTGCTCAGGATGCGCAGGGGCCTGGTGACTGGAGCCAGTAGTGGCTTGAGCCAACGCAGCCGCTGTTGCTAGGGCCCCAAGGTGGGCATCCTCTTCCGCTCGAGCCCGACGTTGGCGTCGAGACAGACGAGTCGGGATGAGCGGCGCGGGCAGGTGGAGAGCCCGTTCTTCGACTTGAGAGGCCTGGCGGCGATGTCGTCGTGGCCTGACAGGAGCCCTCATCGCGGATCCCTGGATCGAATCCCGGATAGGGTGGTCCCGGGCATCTTCCACCTCATCCGCATAGGGGAAGGAGTTGTCAGAGCACTCCGGGGATAAACTCCCAAAGCGGTTGGACGTCGAGGTAGGCAGCGGTGCCTCCCTGCGTGGCCCTCGGGGGCGGCGTTGGTGGCGAGGTGCAGCTCCCTCGAGGTCTAGGCGAGCCATGTCCTTGGTGGGGATGACTCCCTCTTCCTCATATCTTCGCACCAAGTTGTTGATCACCCTTCTTTGGATGACCTCCGAGGGGGAGAGAGGGCGTGGTTGCCCCGCAGCTGCGGCTGCTGGCACGGCTGTGGAACGGGCGGGACCGCGCGGAGTAGCCGCGTCGGTGTTTCCTCTACCACTACGCCAGTGGGCGGGTGGCGACCGGGCACTGGATTGGGCGACCTGATTTCTGAAAGCAGGGAGAAGAACCCATTAACACTGACAGGAAAAGGAATCGAAAACCAACCATTAGTGCCACGACGCCTTCCGTGGGGGGGACCCAGGCCCTCGACGTCGCGAGACGGAGTGCCCGAGTTCCCTTCCTTAGCCCCTGGCGGGTAAAACTGAATGCTCGGTCGAGCAGCATGCTGGTCGTCCAACACCTCTGAAATTCATCGATCTTCGTATTGAGGAGAAGAGATTCACGTCGGGTTCACCATTTTTTCTGTTTCGGTGCAGATGTGCGTCGGGTTACGCTGTTCCGCCAGGACGCGTTCGCGCGTGCACCCGTCGACCCGAGGGGATGGGCGCGCGGCTTGTGGCCCCGCAGTCCCGCTTTCCAAAGGCGGGCGGCATCCGTCCCTTGTTCAGGGGCGTCTGCTCCTTGATCGAAACCGGGATGATGGGATGTCAGCTCCTCCTTTCGTGGACGTCTCCTCGGAACTCGTCGCCTAATCCGGGTCTCCCTCATAGATTTAAGAATGTTCATGAATCTCGTTCCCAGCGCCATATCTTCATGGACACCGGTTAATTACGCTGCTTCCGCCCGGACGCTCCAAGGGGTCTGGTCGGGGCAGCAACCTGCGGTGAGGAGACCTGGTGGCTCTGGGTGTCGGGGGCGTGCCTTAACACGGCGACTCTGCATGTCTGACTTCTGTCCCTAATAGGGCTTCTCGAAGGCGTGGTGGCCTGAGGCATCCCGCGCTGGGTACGGGGAACTGCGTTGCCTGAGGTTTTCCACAGCTTCCCATGTTTAACACGGGGTATGCCGCGAGTTTAACGTCCAGCGGGGACGGCATCAGACTGATCAACACGAGGAGTGGACCAGATGACAGAACCCCTTGTGGGGAACCTCCGACGCTGGGGCCAGCACATGGGCGGCTTCCCGAGTGAAGTGGAGTGGAATGGAATGGCATGACCCCACCGGGATGTGGCGGCCCGGGTAAGGATCAGGGTGGATGATGGAGTGAGGAGCTTGGACCCCGTAGGGGCTTCCTACGTACCGCGCGTTAGCGCAGATCAAAGTCAGCGTAGTTCGGACATACAGTTTAACGTCATGCTGGACATCGGCAAGCCGACTCACGAAGAGATCGAGGCGGTGGGGAAGCACAATGGAGATACACACGTGCAGTCCCCCACAGAGGCGGATTCATAGGTGAATCAACGCAAGTGTGAACCCGGGAGGGGTCCACCGATGGACGAACCGACGTAAATACGATCGGGACGACCAGGTGGCGGGCTTGAACCTCGGAGAGATTTCCTACGTACCCTGTTTAGAAGACAGGGATCAAAGTCCACGTAGCTCATTCTGTTTGCAACACTCTACCCCCGTTGGCGAAGGCCACTCCAATCCCGACATCCCTGCAGAGACGAGCGGGTGGGGGCCACATCCAAACCGGGGGGACCCTGCGTGCGAGACACGGGATCAGGTGATGCGGATGGTTTAACGTCTTGCCGGACGAAGTACAGTTTAACGTCGTGTGTTGAGGACGAAGCGGACGGTTTAGCGTCTTGCCGGACGAAGTACAGTTTAACGTCGTGTGTTGAGGACGAAGATGCTTGGCAGTTTAACGTCTTGCAGCGCGGACGATGGTGCAGTTTAACGTCGTGCGGGACGTAAACGCCTGGCAGTTTAACGTCTTGCAGCGCGGACGTGGCACAGTTTAACGTCATGTTGGACGTATGATGCCGCCTAATGGGTCCGTGTCACTTCGCGCAGGCCTGGAGGGCCACACGGGAAGACAACGCACGTTGCGGGCACCCGGGATGAAGGTCATCGGGCGCCACGCAGGCGGGTACCCTCAGGGGGTCAAAGGGGGAGACCCTGGCGGTTTGCGCGCAAAAGAGGAGCTTTGCGCGCAATACCGCGGGTCGGCGCGCAAAAGAGGAGCTTGGGCTAGAACTTTGCACGCGGATGATAGAGATTGCGCGCACCGGGCTTCGGATAGCGCGCGGGGGCAACGGCTCATTCTTTAATCGAATGGCCACTTTGAAAAAAAGGGGGTGCGCGCAATCGGGCCGGATTGCGCGCACCCCGGGGGGCAATTGCACGCAAGAGGCTTCTTTTGCGCGCGAAGGCCTTAGGGTGAAGAATTAGGTCAAAAGAAAGAATCCAAAGGGATTACGCGCGAAGGCGAACCCCGAGGCTTTCTTGCGCGAAAGAAAAGAGGTTACCTGAAGATCGGCATTGCGCGCGGAAGGGGTTGGATTGCGCGCACGAGAGACCTTTCGACTTCTGGAAACCTTCAAAACGTCGGGGGTCGCCTTATATTTATAGGCAACCCCGGGCGCGGAATCCGGTTCGCGGGCGCGGAATTCCCTTCGCGGGCGCGGAATCGGGCCCGGCGCGCAAGGGAGTCGCGCGGGCCACGGGCGCGCAAAATTGCGCGCCGGCTCAGCGCATTGCGCGCATCCCGGGAGGTTTGCGCGCGGCTCATCAACTTTGCGCGCAGGTCTCCAAAATTCCGCGCAAGGCCTCCGGGCCCTCCGAAACATGCTCCCGACTCCAAATATGACCTCGCTTCCCGCATCCGGAGCTTCGTTTGGGAACAACGGACTTTTCCGGCATCTACAACTATTTTTCCTCATTTTTCATAAGTACAACCTGAAAATAAAATATATATACGTCAAAAGAATAACCGAGTTCTTACAAACATCCCCACATAATGAAATTCATCCCCAAATTTCTCTTCCACTATTTGTGAGAAAACAACTGAGAAAACCTATGGATACTATGATTGTACATCAACCTCTTGCTCCAATATAACCTTAATGTTACAAACCATAATTTTTTATACGATGCTCCTCAAAAGATGCATCTACTAGTAATTAATCGTCATGAGGTTGAAAATTGTGAGACAAGTTTGAAATTTAATGTCACAACTGAGAGACATGGGAGATGTTGTGTATGGTCTGGTATCTTTGAGGAAACTGAAACTGAAAACCAATAGGCCAACCACTTTCCAAAATCCCAAATGGGTGGATGTATCTCAGAAAAATATTACCATGTATCATGATCCTATTATGTCCCAACCTCGGTGCAAGATGTAGAAAAACCCAATCCCTAACCACGAACTCCAAAGGGCTTCTGTGGAGATCAGTGTAAAATTTAGAATGAAACATTATAGTAACAATAAACTTCTAAATCAAATGCATCTCCTATGTGTTCTCTTTGACAAGATGAGGTCCCAGAGTAAATGCCTCTCATACCTCCATCCAAAACAAGGGTGATCAGAATGTCCTACCATACAAATCCCCATATGGATCCAACTAAATAGTATACTAAAAGATATTCTTTAGGGGAACACCACATGGTGTATGTGTCTCTCCCTTAAATCTGAGAAATCTAGTTCACATGCTCGTAGAATTTCCTCCAACACCTAAATCATGTGCTCTTACTGGCCATCTGTCAGGGGGTGGAAAGCTATGCTAAGAAGAACCGATATTCCCATTACCCTGTGTATCAGTTATTATAAATAATATATAAACTGACAATCCCTATCAAAAATGATAAAATGCGGGACCTCATGCAGTCATACAAACTAAAGGATGTATAACCTCCCAATCTCATAGACAAAGAAGGTTTCCTTGGTCAGAAGGAAACGTCAAATCATCATGAGCCAATCAACAAAAACCAATATGAAATCAATACGTTGAGGTGACCTCATTTATCTCATCAAGAATTACTTCAAGAAATAATTCTATTTCCATATAATAATGAGTTTCTAATATAAAATTCTCGTAAGTCGATGGTGTTCTGCCTTTACCTCCTAACAGGTAGTGGACATCATCAGAAATCCAGCCGCATCTATTTTCATACCTATAAAACAATATTGATGATGTAATTCCCTATACAGATTTGTTACACCATGATTCATTACCCATACAAATGCATCAAAATCCAGCATCAACTCATCACACATGTCTCTTGAAACATGTACATAACTATTTAATCCCCGATCCTTATACTCTACTATGGTTATACCAGGAGGAGCATTCTCACCTGACATACTATTTTGTAGAACTATCCCATTGGAATCTTACAACTAACTCATTCTTACTATTTCTAGTATGATGGAGGTAATAACCATTGATGCATGAATCATATATCCTTAACTATTTCTCACACCAAATATATCTTATAGAATAAATCCATAAGCTTCCACTCAGTATTGGACTGCTACACTGCCAACACCTAAGTCCTCATGCTAAGTGCATTAGCCACTAAATTTCATTTACCAGGTGTGTAAGACATCTCAAAGTCAAGAGACTGAAGGTATTACACCCAACTTCATGGAATTAGATGTAGTTCACACTGAGTTAATATGTACTTGTAGATTTTGTTGTATGTGTGCACTACAAAAGTCTCCCCCAATAATTAATGTATTCGATAATGTAAGGAATAAACAACCACCACTAACTCAAGAGCATGTGATATGTGATTCTTACCATGCAGACTCTACTATTGGGACCTCTATGAAATGACTCAATCAACTTGTATAATAGTTGTTCCATGCCCCATACCGGATGTATCATTGTACATAGTGTAACTTTTTCCCATCATTGGAAATATTAGTATCTATATTGAAGCCAATATCAATTTAAGATACTGAAAGGCCATCTCATAGGAATCAGAACACACATTATACACACCCTTTTTAGTTAGGTCTGTTAACAACGCTACTAAGCATGATAATTATTGTATAATTCCCCTATAGTAACCATCCATCCTTATAAAACTATGCACCTCAAATATTGTCTTCGACTACTCCAAAGAAAAATTCCACTCTCACTTTCTCTGGGTCCATTGATACCTCTATATCTGACATGATGTAACCCATGATGTGAATCTAATCCATCCATAAGTGAAACATTGTGAGATTAACATATTACCGATGGTCTCTTATTGTACTGAAAATGATCTCATGATGTGTGTCATGGTCATGTAAATTATAAGAATACACAAAGATATCATCCATGAAATCCACAACAAATGAATCAATATACAGATGGAAAACTCGGTTCATCAGTGGAATGATGAATACAGTAACATTAGTGAGACCGAATGAAATTACCAAATACACATACAGACGATACGTGCATCAAAAATCAATGTGAGAGATGTCTGATGATTTAACACACAAATGATAAATACAAGATCTCAAATAAATATTTTATAAAATAGGTACTTCTCAATAATGGTAAAATTTATCATCAATCCTCAGAAGTGTATACTGATTCTTAGCTATCAACTCATTCAATTTACAATAGTCCACAAATTTCTTAAGTTTGTCATCTTCTTTTTTCAGAAAAATAACTGGAAAACCCCATTGAGATTTACTGGGCCCGATGAAATCATTTTCATATAAATCATCTAGCTTCCACTTGAGATCAACTAAATCCATTATAGACATTCTATAAGGATGAATAGATATTAGTGAAGATCATGAAACTAGCCCAATTGATAACTCTACCTCTCTTAGTAAAAGTAAACCTAAATGGTCTCCCTAGATGATGTCCCTGAAATGATTAACTACTGGATGGAAACACATTTGACATGTTCCCTGGTCGTCTAGATACAAACTCAATATCTGGGCTATCATCCTTCCCTACCAACGATTCTCAGGTCCATCTCGGCTCACCTGAACATCTCATTCACACTTCTATAGAAATTATAATCCATCTAATAAGTAAAAAAATAAACTTGTAGTGATAGAAATCTACAAAGGAATAATGGAAACCTAATAATCCACTCTAATAATCATATCTAACACTATAATCTCAAGGTTGTAGAGGTCCTATGAAAAGTGACACCGATCTGTCATAATGGGGATCTCTATGCACTAACATACACATTCTCTTATAATCCCTAATAGAGTTTCTAGAATCATATCATCATCAGATGTTAGAAACGCAAATCCCATGGCACTCTACAATGAGCCCATACATGAAACTATGCAAAGCCCCTATGTCAAAATGTGTTAGATGATAAAAAAGAGGTGAATATAATTATGCATCTGACATTAGAGGGTGAATAATCATGCCCCTGTAGGGTCTATTGAATGACACATGTTTGACCATTATCGCGGCCCTGTGACACTTCTTGTCCACCCTGAGTTTCTCCACCAACCTATCACTAAGAACATGGGTTATGGAAACCACAACAACCACCATAACTAGAACATCCAGACCTACCCTAACTCTCTATCTAATGAGAAGATACTAAACCTACTCCTGAACACGGTGTTGAGTCAGACCCTACGTCACTAGAATCTGGTGGAAACGTCATTCAGAAGCATTAGAGATAGCCCATCTTACTGTATAATTTACATGTGACTAGGTCCATCAGAAATTGTGGTGTTGTATGAAAAATTATACCACAATGGTAGCACCTCACATGGATACCTGAAAGATATCATTTTACTACTAGTATCACTGTGAGAAATCACCAAATGATTCTTCTTACTACTAGTCGAGACAGTACCAGATCTCAGTGCCGAACGACCCTCACTCTCACCTCCAGATTCCCTCAGAATATGCTCATTAATTAGTACATGATTCACTATATTTTATATTTTAGTCAAGATAAACAGATTTTCATATGATCATTTGTCATATCAGTGAACATACACCAATTTCCAAGCCTTCGATATATCATCACCCATTATAATAGGTGTAAAATTCTGAATCATAATAAAACGAGCAGAATAGTCCATAACTGATAGTTTTCCCTACATCATGTGCATAAAATACCAGGATATCTTATACATTAGTGTCATTGAATAATGATAATCAAAGAATACTATATTAAGATATCCCTATCCCATTTCCTAATGATGATCTTCCTGAGTGATATCATAGCACCATCTATTGGAGGATTCACACAACATATATATAGAGAGCATTACCCTCATCTTATTAGGAATCTCTAAATGCATTATGATCTAAATAATGGACTCCATCCATGAATGAAAAACCTATGGTCTACCATCCCCCAATAATATGGGAGGATACTTCTCCAAGAACACCCATGTTAGCTCATCCATAGACATGGATGGTTGTGGTGATCTATGAACTATTTTGATGGACCTCATTTTTCCTTCACAGAATTGGGCATCAACTACTACAACTAGTATACTAGTCGGTGACACAATAGGAATGACTGTAGGATCCACTGGTAGCCCATGTCCTACCACCCTTGCGTTTTTATTTTCAATACCATCTTGGTGAACAACAAGAGGTCTTCATAGTGACAGAAATCTACATGTTCAAGAACACATATTTGTTCAAGTTCATTATAAAAGTTCACAGTTCAAGAGTAAAATAAACAAGAACATACCATTGATGGGAACCTAAAGTGGAGTACATTGTGTGTAGACACCATACATGACATTTATCCCCAATATCCCACATGGGAATGTACTCCAACCATCTTGGGCATGTAAAAACCCATGGTACATGGCATGTAAGACTAGTACAAAACATGTACTCAACATAGGGTACATGAACATGTCTGTCAACCGACCTATACATTTTCCTGGTCAAGCCATGTAATTCTATATGGTATGATACCTTCATGGTGTCTGTCCATGTATATAACATGGCCATGTACCCCTTCACAAGTAGACTTGATCGAGTACTCAGCTACATAGCCATGTACAAGTTCATGGTGTGTATAACCTATTAATGACGAGTATACCTTATACATAGTGTGTTCCCACTTAAAATTTATCTTCCTAGAACAAAAATAACACAGGGCATGTCCCCCTGTGTGTGTGGGGGGGGAGGGGGGCTACTTTCGGTGAATCAAAGCTTCACACACACCAGCAATCATAACATGATTCAATACATGGTCAAAAAATGCTCCACAAAAATTTGATCTAAGAGGCCCCACACTCAACTGGGATAAAATATTGGCATCCATCCAATTAGAACAATAGAATGTACTAATACACCTATCACAATAGCATGAATATTTATCATGGTACCTGTCATAGCATCATGTAATATGTAAAGCTCTTAAAAGGCATGGAATGAATATTTATAAATGGGGTACCTACTCCAGGGAAATACTTATTGCAAAATACCATTTTCTTACTATCCCTGTATAATTACTCTAAAGAATAAGGAAAACCAAAAATTACTCCTCTAATACCACTTTGTAACATCCCAGATCCAGATACAACTTAAAGGGACCCATACCCGATTAGCCACATGACCTTATGTGAATATCACTAAATATAATTAGATAACTACTAGAAGTGAGGGCCTAAGAGTGATCGTGTGGAGGAAATGTTCTCATTGGAAGAGTGTAACATAATTGAAATAATAGTATTTCAATATCAGAATAAGTAATACCATACAAAAGATTTAAAAAATTGAAGGTTGATAACATAAATTACTAGGCATCAAATCATATGAAATATTATACAGTAGGATAAAGTTTCTAGGAAAACAACCAAAAAAGGTTACAATACAACAATAGAACATATAAGTAAAAAAATAAAAAATAAATACAAAATAATCTCTAAATCATCACATGCCATGACTCGGACCCATACTTCCAAACTCCTAAACAACATATCAATTACCTATAGAATGGAACTTTCACTTATCTACACATGCATCAATATAATATTTTGGTCCCAAAAACATGACCCAAATAGGTTTTGCAACTAAATATGAGTAGGAACCCATCCATGATCTATGCCAATATGATGGTGAATATATATAACATGCAGTGTACAATAATGGAAGTATTAAGCTATAATGTACCAAAAAGAAAAGAGTCCTACAAGCACTAGTTTATAGTTAAATTTATTTCAAGTTAATTTAAAAAATTTACATTACATTATATGAGTCTCAAGATCATACCTAACATTTTCACCCCCTGTATGAAACATAACACAACATATGTCAAAGAAGAAAATATAAAGAAATAAAAGTGGAGACTCAATCCCATCTTATGATCTGTCTTGGAAAATGAATCATAATACATTCCATTTAATCATTCAATTTATAACCTGATTACTTCCTTGAAATTTTGATGTTTGAATTAAATTATTACTCCATGTTAAATTCCACCAAAATCATATGATACCATTCCATTGAACCTCTAATGAACCCACCATCACTCATGATATGATGTAAGTAAAATCAACTCGTGACATATAATCATTTCCAAAAGATCATGTAGATGAAATCCATTATTGGATATTTGGTTCTATCAACATTTAAATAAATCTTCCATGAGGCTAACTGCAACATCCATGGATCCATCATGGCTTAAAATAACTATAACCTCTTTGATTCCATCCGTTGAATTATAATCTAAATCCATGGATCACCCAAGGTATATGGTGGAATAGTCCTATGAGCCCAACCATAGCCTTTTAACATGAAACCATGGTTCTCCCATCACTATTAACCCCTTAATATTAAATATTAAATTAAACATTTCATATACGAAACAACACATGCAGGTTAAATTATTACCTGGCCTAAACATAAAACAACTCATATGGTTGGATTATAGTTGAAGAAAAACAATACAAACATTCTTAAAAAAGAAAATACAAACAAAGTCAAGGGGTATACCTATCATCCCACAACCTACGCAATTAAATTTCAATTCTACAATATTATAATTTATTGACCAAAAAATATTTTTTAACAACCCAACAAGGGAAACAAAGTCATGCCACATAGGATTCTTAGGTAAAACAACCATAAATTGTCATCTGAGGTAACTAACCCATGGATTAGACCTTAATAAAGGTATATAACCTAAAATAAGACTTAAAACACATACTAAATTTCCTAATATTCAATATCAAAAAAATGGATCAATTATAAATCAATTCACCGCCCAAAAAATGGGCATGTGTCACTCTTTCAAATATAAAAAATTTGTCAATTATTATAAGGCTTGAGACCACCTACTTCGTACACAGATGACTTTCCACATCCAATGAGGATGTCAAATTCAGACTACAAAGATTTAGATCTAAAAAAAGCATAAATTCCAAAAACTCAATTATTACGTTTAGAAGACAAGAGAAAAATAATGTCTTAAAATGATCTGATAACTCATTGAAGGTGTTCAAACCAAACAGTTGACGATTAAAACAATGTTTGGATGGAGAATCAAGAGGCAAATCATTCCTCGAGTCAACTTGGAACTACAATTTATCAAATTTGGGAGGATTGTTTTTTCCAAGTAATGAAATAGAATCCACTACACATTTCAGAAAAAATAAAATAAAAATACATGGAATTGCTAAAAATACAAGCCATATATATTCATATTTCCAACTTTTCATCTTACTTCCCTTACATGTCATGAATAGTTCATGGCCTGACCATTAAAAGGCGTGTGTTGGGATTAAACAACATGGAACCCCTGGTAATATCATGTAACTAGATGGAAACCAACCCGTGACATCTTTTTCTTCATCCTTATTAAGTACAACCTGCAATAAATAGATTTGTACCTCAAAAGAAGAACATGATTCTATCAAAATGTAATGAGTTTCAGTGTTTTAACTATACAAATTAATTATAACTTATTTATTTGTATATTATGATGTTTCCATACACATAATGAGCATCTGATCTCACCCTTTTCATTTGTTTATTTTTTTACAAGATATAGGGTTGTGTTTTTTGATTGATATATTGGGATACACTTAGGGGAATAATTGTGATCTTAAGAAAAATTCATTTTATATTATATATTTCAAAATTTAATATGAATATCATGAATATATATTTTTTAAAAGGAATAATAACCCATTTAGTGACTTGGGATGTGATTTCTTATATCTAATGCCTATATAATAATGTAACCACTAGAACCATGATATTGGGGTTGGGCTTGCTAAAAATATTTATTTTGACATTTTTTATGTTGAAAGATATCCATTTACATTTTTGGTGCTTTCATATGTATACTATATATAATTTATAATTTTAATGAAAATTATTGAATTCATTGATTATAATACACCAAAATTATGTTATATAAATATCATATTGTTAAATGACTAAATGTTATCACATTACATGAGATAAGAAATATGATTCTATTATAGTGTTTAAGGAAAATGTTGAATACTATTATTTTACCCCTAATACCGTCATTAATATTATAATAATTACGGTTTAGAGGAAGAATAATAATATTAAAGTAATATATTGGGAAACATTTAAGGTGTAATATTATCTTGAATACTTCATTGTAAAATAATTTACCAATTATTTCTTCATGATCAACATAATTATGCAAAGGATAATTCATAAGGTGATGAAATTTTAATTTTATAAACAGTGGAAGCCAATAGTAAGATATAATCATGTTTTTGGTTACTAATTTATTATACTAAAATTTTAATAAAACATAGATAGGTATGATGAAAAATAATATGTAGATGTATTTTTGCGATACTCTACCAATAAATTCTATATCAAAAGTAAAATTATTGTGGAGGTATTCATGGATATCTATTATGATTACATGAATTCACTAGATAATATAGATATCATAGAATTTACTAATAATGACTGAAGATAAGTTGACATCAATGAACCAAAACATTTATATAATGAATTCATAGGGATATTTAAAATGTTGGATGTGGGTATTATTCAACTACAAACCATGTGTGGAATTTATTCATTGATTTCCCCATTGAGAAAATGATCCAAGACACAAATCAAATGAATTTAACAAGATATAGATAATGAAATTAATATGAAAATCGATAATTAATTTAATAGATAGTATCAAGTGATATTTTTAAATATTTCAATGATCCTAATTTGTATTTTCATTATAATACGAATAAAGTAATTTTAAATGGAATAAGATATGAGAGCTAATATTTTACAATCCAAAATTGAAAACAATGTCTCGATTCTAGAGTTGGCCTTCCATAATGCCCAAAAAACCATTATCGATCACCACAGTCAATACAATAGTTTTTAGTGCTTCAACATAACAAATTTTAATAATTTATTAAATTTGAAATTAAATACACATGTGAATAATCAAATAGAGATTATGGTATTCCCATTCCTTATTTTAGATAATTCATCCATATTAAACATGTGGTCATAAATAATGTAGAACCAAATGAGACATAAAATAACACAATACTACCTAATATTTATTAAAATATAAATAATAAACATATCTAAAATATCCATATATCATATAAAACATTAAATTATACAGAAATGAAATTTAAATCATGAATAATAATGAAATAAAATGGGAAACTAGTTTTTTTAATACAATAAACACATTCCATAACCTAAGAAAAAATATAAAAAATCAAAAAATCACAACATATTATAAAAATACAATAAACTCATTTTTATCCACACATATATATAAAAATATTATATGGATAACCTTCTAAAATATTTATATCAATTTTTATTCCCATATAAAAAACAAGGCCTATATAACCCTAGAGGACCATATAGGATGGGTAAAATTTCCCAATATTATTCAACCAAATATTGAATGCATAAACATTAGTTATTAAGCTATTATTTACTAGTTTTAAGAAAAATATGAAACTAATTTGATGAATTTCAAGTAAGAACAAGTAACATGAGTTAGAATAAAATTTTACTTTCATTCGAAACCACTTGGTGAAATAATTATGTGTGAGAAAAGAATAATTTCATTAATGTTAAAAAATTAATAAAAATGATCATGATTTCACTATTGTTTAAATGATCTCAAAATCATATTAATTATGTTTTTAATGAAAACTATGCTTTATTATTACATTTTATAATATAAGGAATCTTGGTGAAATTTTGGATAAAAACAGAAACAACTTACCAATGAAGCTGAGTAACTTCTAGTAAAGAATCACCATTGAGAAATTTGGAAAACTATAAAAAACACATGCCACCTAAAAAGACAAACCAATGAGATGATTAATGGCAGATATGAGTCCCCATTTGGAGTGAACATTTGTTAGCCTCACTCACTGATGGTATGAATCACCAGCTACTTACGTCAACTCTAGAGTTTTATATCCTCCAAAGAATCATTGTCACTATTTCTGGGATATTTAAATTAATTTTTATTAATGGATATATTGTAAAATTTAATTTTGATTATTATTTTAATTGTTAATTTTAAACTATTGTAGAGAAAAATAAAGAGTATTTCGATGTTCATTATGTGGTATAGAACATCCAGATGATTTTTCTTCAAATAGCTACTCTTATGAGCTTATGTTAGATTAAGAAAAAGACTACCTCATGCTTACACACATGAAGTGATATGGTACTGTATTGAATGAACAAGTTGATTTTTGTAATGCATGATATTTTTTAGAGATATTACATGGTACATAGTTACCTAGAAAAGATAGTTATTATATAGGCCATATTAGAAATTGAAATACATTTCAATAGGTAGAACAAGAGATCTTATGATGCTATATTTTATTGGATTTTTCTAAGAAATATCTCATGATTATATCCAACCTACATCTTAGGAGTCTCATGATTTTGAGTACATCAGTCTGAGAAACACCAGACATTATTTATCCTTACTATTGATCATTATATTAGTTAACTTTAATATTTTTAGGTGTGTGTGTTTTACCATATTTATCAACATGAACATTCTCTAACAATAAAACTCGAAGATAAATGATATATTTTAATTCTGTTTGAAATTTCAGAACCACTATATTGTGAAAGAGGTACCAGACTGCCATATTATTATATTATTACTCATATTTATTATGGAAGAGTTCCATGCATGGCCTTGAGAGATGGATAAAATTTTTGTATACTAGATCCATGTTAGGGATCAAGATTATTTTTTATAATATTCTTGGAAGTGGGTGATTTACATGTTTAAGAGATTAGGTCTTTTCTAGATACTGAACCACTTTTTTTAATTCAATAATTTTTTGGGTTTTATTTTATATCAATTTATTAAATTTAAATTTTTTTAATGTCTAAGATACCTATACATTTATAGTAAATGTTAAATAGTGTTTGTGTAATATTCTGAATAATGAAATTTATTTAAAAAGGTAAACTAATTTTAGAATTATTTTAATTGAGTCATATTCTATCTTTGAGGAGTGTTTTAAAATATTAGAATGTATATAAATATTCTTTTTTATTAACAATGATATTTTTAATATTTTGGTGGATATTATTAGCACTAATTTTTAGGGAAATGTTTATTGGGTAATATATTCACCACTATATTGAGATACTAACACCAACCAATATTTGGAATCAATGGTTTTAGAAATATTTTCAACTGTTATTTTATTTGTGTTTTCAAGATCAAAAATTTTCCACAATTCTAAATTTAATTCTTTATGTGGGAAATATAAAGGGAGGTTCCTCTACGAACAGAAAACATTTATTTAATGTAAATACCTAGGGCCAATCGTAAATAAAAAAAATATGTGTTAAAAGTATGAGTTTTAAAATATGATACGCTATAGAAGAAAATTATGAATTACATAAGGCTTCAATGATTACATGTGATAATGATACTAAACCTCTTAATAAAAACACTTTAAAATGCATAAATTATATTTTTTGTACATTAGGTGTGGAATATTTTAATTTAATATATACTAGTTTAATGAAATATGAAATTTGCGATAAATTTGGTATTACTCTTGAAGGAAGTAGTAATGTAAAAGAAAATGAGATTTAATAATAAAAAAATTAAATATAATACACTGAATATGAAATCTAATGAGTTCATTTCTAATATGTATATCAGGTTCAATGTGATAATAATGACAATGAGCAACATGGGGATTCATATGTTCGAAAATGATCAAATAATGTGACTAATGTGATGCCTTCTAGAGAGATGGAGTGGATCATTATTTTCAAAAAGATAATTTTGTGGCATCATTATACTACCTATGAGGAAATTTATTGGGATGATGATGATGTATGATGAAGGATTTACTATAAATCGAGATGTGGATGATGTAGCTAATATAAAATTTAAATCATTCTTTACTACTTCATTGAAATTTAATGAAAAAGAAAAAATTCTAGCTGAAACCTATACTGATGAGGAATCACAAATTGATAGTGATGAGGAAATTGATAATTTGGAGAGAATGTTTAAGAAGTCCAATAAAAAGGAGAAATTATTCTGAAAAAAATCTAAAATGTAATGAATGATAATAGAGGAAATTGTAAGAATTATTGTAAAATATATGATAATTCAAATGATACTACATATTATATGTTTAACAGAAGATAACATATTATGGCTGATGGTCATAAGGTAATGTACATTATTGAGTATGATGATAAGTATATAATGTAAAATAATGAAATGAAATCCTTATAGACAGCCTATGAGGATGGTTCTTGGGACACAAACTCAACTCGTTATGAGAATCCAAATAGAAGAAATATGTTCTTCATCAAAAATATATCCAATGCACCTACTATATATACTATCCATCATTCTAATCATTACAAATATGAAAAAAGTTATAATGTTATTCAAAAAGTGTAAATATTTTAATATTTTAATATTATTAATAATACATTTAATGAAATCAAGGAATAATAAGATTTTTTAATGATACGTCATTATTTATCTGCTAATACCAAATCTGTTTTCCTTTGAAGAAATAGAAGAATTATCAACTTTTGAATGTGAATTCATTACTAAAAGTTTAAAATGAGGAATTATATAATTACATGGACAGATTTACAAATGGAAGAGAAAATCTAACATAAATACTAGGGAAATTATTTTCCAAAATATATTTCTACATTAGTATTCCAATATGGACATATAAGATTTCTTAAAAGCACTTTTGTTCCGAAATCCATTTCTAGGAATTATATAGCTAATTTTTATTTTAGTGGAAATAATAATGAATTTGTATCAATGATATTATAATATATTTTAGGAATCATATTATATTAATATGGGTTCCTAAACACATAATACCTAAAATATATATCACCATGAAAATTAGGGTATCAAAATCATTATTTCTTTAAACATTGTTTTGTAGGGAAATGCAGGATAATCTTTTGTATAAATGTAACATTACAGCTTTATTATAAGGTAAAAACTATTAATTTTCTAATTCCATCAAATGAAACTTGAAATAATGCCTAGTATGTTTAAATATGTATCAATGGTTATGAGGGATTGATGGTAGCCAAGATCACAAAAAATGTGGACAATAGACTGGGCTGCACGGCTTGTCAAATCGTGCGACCGAGGGATCATGACCATCTAGTTAGTTGAATGTATCAGGAATTTGAATTTTTTTAATGGTTAGTAAAATCATTCACCATATCATGCATGCTTCCCTAGTGAGGCACAAGCTGATACCAAGTCAGTGAACAGTATGGAGAACCATGCATATACCGTATGACCCCTACCATGTGGGTAAAAATATAATTTTTCCTTATATTAATTTTTTTAACCAAAATTATTTTCACTTCTCGTTGCCAGTCAATATTTTCCTCCCTCCATGGGACACAAAACCTCTTCCCCTCCTCCCATTATGTTTGGAAATATCTTTATCAGTACTGATTCGTTCCCTTCGCAGACTGAAGTTATGGACTCATCTTGGCATGATCTTCCTTCCACACCCCACTATTTCTTGATTCCTCTCCTTCATGTTGTGTTATCATCGGTAGATTGATATTTAACATATTGGGGATGGGGGGGGGGGGTTAAATATATTGATTTCTCCCATTCTAGGTGGAATCAATTTATGTTAATTGATGAGTGGATTACAATGACCACAATGTAGGGAATATATCATTTTTCATGTAGTTTCATAACATTTTTGTATCATGCTATTGTTCTGTTAGATGCAACATTCTGGTGAATTATTTTTATCAATAATTATCTTAATTCTAATGATTTATCATGTTTTTTTACCTTAACTAGTGTATAAACCCTATCATATGGTTTCATTACTTGCCTTTGTCCATCCCATTGGTTTTTCACAGCCGATATAAGGTAATTTCCACATTGTTTTTAATGTAAATGTTAACTTGGTTGTGTGTGGAACCATTGTCAAATTATTTAAAATAATAAAATTAATTAAGTAGAGCATTGAACCATGAATTGGATACCTTGATATTGTCCAGGATTATTTCAAATCACTTGACTCATGTATAATTTCTTAATCCCTGATATCCTAATAGTTTATTTTTGAAAATCCATTGACATATATTTAAATACTCATTATTGTGTTGGTAATTAATTGTGAATTATGGTAATTTGTCAAAAAAATTTATTTATTTTCTTAATTTTCATCCAATATTCCATTGCATTTTTTTATGATATGAATTGATCATTGTTCCCTATACTACATCCTAAGCTAATTTCATTATGCCATAGGTAAATGGATTGAATAGGAATGGTTTGTTTGGTCAGGATTCGTATATTGAGATATTGGTATGTCATGGATGATATGTTAAGGGAGGCATATTGATTCCATATTCCATTGTTATATTTCATTGATTATAACAATTTATTTATGATTATGACCTTTTTAGTGGATTGATCTAAATGATATTTATTGGTTACTAAGTTATCTTGTGTTATAAAATTTCAATCAATGACATGAAATTGTTTAATGTTTATGCCTTGTGGTTTATGAATCATACCATACCCACTCTAATTTAATACTTATTTTCCTTAAATATTAAGTGTTGCATGGATTTTCGCTTGAATTTCTTATCTTGGTAAAATGGAAATCATGTGGTATTGAGATGAAAATTATTGGGGTATAGTTATATATTTACATTTATTTGGGATATACATTGATTTTTTCTATGCGATATGACTTGGTTTCTTGGTTGACTCGATGCGGGCTAGGAGAGAACATGGGTTCCATATTAAGGACTCATGGCTGGACTGTCCGTGGTCGCTGTGTTATGACTAGACATGCCATGGAAAATTAGTTGGCTTTTCAAGGAAGGGCTTCTTAGGTGGGTTCTTATACTCATGAGTGATACTAGTTCCCTAAGAGAGAAATCATGGAAGAAAATTTTGGAATGAAGGAAATAACATGCCTTGTATGATTCCTAGCCCCATACAAGAAGGAAAAAAACAATAGTTAAAATGCCTCGTAGTGATAAAAGAGACTCGATATCAATTTCCTTAGATAGAATCAGTAGTATTGGGTTATGGATTGTTCACATTGCGATACTTGGGATTCTTTTTTATCTCCTTGGAGAAGAACAAGACTCCACCTTTTGATTTTTGATTGATTTATTGATTGGATCGATTATTCCTAGGAGATGTATCCATTACCAATACTTATATCCTGTTGTGAAATTTCTTAGTTTATTTAATACTTATACACACTTAACCAATTTCATGGATATGATACCCTACACAAGAGCACATGTTTAGGATATTATATTGTTAGTTTCCTTGTTTTCATCGACATATGTTATTGGAATTGGGACCCATACATGTACCTTTTTCATTATACCATTATATTCTGAAGTAGGTGTTATGGGATAGGTGTTCACTTTGGAAACTGGGCCATGGTCTACAGGTCATATTTATTTAATACTCTGAAATAATTCTATTTTGAACACTACTATCTATTTACATAAGGAAATTGAAAGGTCTAGACACCATGGGTTCCGGCCTATAGAGATTTGTACCTAACAAATAACTCGTGCACCATTTCATACTTGAGTAGACTTTATGATCGTAGGTATGGATAAAGGGTAGTGTATAACTTCCAATGATTGATTATATTTATTTATTGGATGGTGTATTGGGGTAGATGATCGAACCTACAGTCTAGAAAATCTTATATTTGTTTTTAGATGTCTTGTTATTTTTTAGAGCATGTTGTAAACTGTTTGACCAATATTTCCCTTGATCTCACATTTTGTATAGACTCGTCTCATTCCATCATCATTTTTGTATCTACTGTTTATTATCTGAATACTATAGTTATTAGATTTTATGTCATTGATTATTTCTTCTGTAATATATTCTATTTATTATTTTCGATTTTTAATATTCTTTTTTTGATAATGTGTATACATGATCTATAAGGGAATATTCTCCCCACTAATAGAACATATGCCCTCACTGGTAGTCAGGAGCCTATAGAATTTTTGGATATTCTTATGATGTAATGTGGCCCACTGCCTAGGGGCCCTGTTCAGTGGAACTCAGTGTGAGATGCTATAAAGCGTTATCAGAGATATTTTTCCTTTTTCATACAATTTGGTAATTGATTAGAGACATTGATATAGGGATTTGGACTTGAACCACTTATTCGATGTATCTAACCCATGAACAATGGAAACCCAAATATCATGGGATGGGAATTTAAATTATTGATTATGTCATTTATAGTTGGTCTAATTTCACTATTAGGTGACACACCATTTTTAGGTTATTAAAGATATTGAAATTATTGAGATTGTGGTTTTATTATTTAATTTTAATGAACTTAGGGAAATGAATTACAAGATTCATACTAGGAACTATATGAAATGAATTGACATGCATTATATCATGCCACATCTACTTTTCATCATTAATTTCCTTCTTTTATGTGAATATATATAGTTCTAAGAAGTTCCTCTGTTTTTATGAAGATATAAGTGTGATAAATGTTCCTTGTAGGGTTATTTTATGGTTTGGGTTATGAGGACTCCACTTTCAACTCATGAGGTATATGTGCCTTTGTAAATTGGGATGGTGACCCACCCTTGTTGCAAAAATGAAAAGGGTTTCTAAATCCTTAAATAAAATATAAATTTAACACTACATGTTAATATGAAATGCATGCCTTAATAGAGAATTAAGGGACCCTTACAAATTGGAAAGGGGTTGTAGTTCGTGTTTCTAGTGATCTTCTGTAGTATTATATTCTTATCTATAATTATTCCATGGAGAAGGTTTTCTGCATGTTCTTCTTAGAGGTAGGCCATGTACATATCCTCTGTATCACTTTCCGTCTCTATTGTGATAAGTTTTAAGGAGGCATTTAACCTTCCATTTTTTATCTCTTTACATTATATAATATAAATAACATATGGGGAATGTGTTTATAATTTTTAGGCTTATGAAATCGTGACATGCTCATGATATACACCAAGAGAGTGATGATGAGAGCACATAAGTGTTTTTGGGCCATGATTAACCCATGATCCCTCCCTTAGTGCCACATGTTGAACCTCTTAATGATCTTCAACTAAGCATAGATGCTCAGTTCTAGGATTGTTTTCTCAGGTTGATGTAGTTTGTTCAGGGGGATCCCTGGAAAGCCCCAACCAGGGAAGAACGTACTCCAGAATTTCAGTAGGAGAGTCATCCCACATTATTCGTAGATGTAAGTCACTACGATGTTGAGCCATTAATAGAATCTATGATATACATCTTGCACCATCATGAGACATCTCCAGATTGGATGGTCATACTTGTAACCTATATATTGTATGACTGCACCAAGAATTGGTGGGATGTCATATCTCAATCACAGTGTTACCGAGACGTGATCTATGAAGACTTCTAGATATCTTTCATTGATCACTTTTTTCAATAAAATTTGAGTGCAGATCGAGCCAGGTAGGTCTTTTATTATTAGTACATTCTGATGATTGTATGTGAATATTTTTACTTGTTTCTTGATGACTAATCATTTTTCTCTTTCTCTGAAGGGTGATGAATTTACCATTGTGAGTCAATTTTTGGACAAATACAAGTATGACGTATTCTCAAAGGTGAACATGTTTCATTAGATTACCCCTACCTAGATAGTTAACTACGACCTAATTATAATATAATATATCAGATATGTTGGTCCTATGATCTAGAGTGGTCCAGGTTTGAGACTGGGTGATAGTTCTTTAGGAAGTTGTAATGGATGACAAGGGGGGCCATGTGGGGGTTGTGCTATCCAGGTGACACGTACTAACATTTGGATAGTATTTCACATATTTAGATGTATAGATCACAAAAAACACTAATGTTTGAGGAACCTATTGGGATTCCCAATCTGTGGCATAATGGGTCATCTTTAATGATTCTTCCATAGTATCTCAGGGATAGCCTATAGAAATTATGTATACAGTGGTTCTAGTTCATAAGGTCTAGTGTCTATGTCCATCTATGGTTAGAGGTACTAACCATGCTACCTGAAATTTAGAGTCAAACCTTTTATATATAGGTGCATCACACACCTTCATATATATTGTGTCTATGGAAAGAATTTATCTCTCAATTAAGTACTTGTACAACATTATGCCTCTCGCCACTCTGTTGTTGGTTAGAACAGAGTTAATATGTTGGTGTTAGTAGTCCCCTTTGATATATGTAGGTACCATTTCATCTGTAACTTCTTTGTCCCCGATATGACCTTCTTCGATCTCATTCTCTATATAGAATTACTTGTGGTTTATCAAGCCTATGTGTCTTAATATCATTTATGAGTGTATTTTACATCACATAATGAAAACAAGTATATACACAATGTATAATTTGATATATCTAAAGATCAAACTAGACACATGAAGAATGGGCGTGGAAGTGTGACATATCTATTTTTGAGTCTCTTTAAGAGTGATCATAGAATGAAGGTCATTGAATTCCATCCAATTTTGGATCATTTAAAGGGCTTCTTCTATGAATATTTCTATAGACTACAACTGAAATAGATGTAGAGTTAACAATAGATCAACTTTTAGGCGAGACACCAATGTCCTTTCCTCTTTATTGTATGGAAACGTTAGTGCTCCATGTTCTCAAGATGCCTCTTGAAGATCTTCAGCATTAATTTTTTATATGACCCCACATTTCTCCATGTGGTTCACTGATTAATTTGACCATGAAGAATGACGATACACAACAATTGTGTGTGGATTACAGGGGGTTAATCAAAATAGTATGAATAATCATTATCTGTTTACTTATTTAGATAAACTATTATGCCATCTTCGAGAAGAAACTATTTTTTCTAAGATCTATCATAATTCATATTTTCTTCAAGTACATGTGAGACCATTGGATATAACACATACAACATTCTGGAGCAAATATAGCTTGTACATGTACTTGGTTATGTTTTTTGGTATGACAAACTCACTGAAAATATTCATGGCATTGATGAATTGGTTTTTCCAACATTATCTATAAAACATCAGGGTAGACATTTTAAATGAAATCTTGGTGTAATCGCATACTAGAAAAGCCCATTACACCCATGATGAGACCATTCCAATTTCACTAAGAGTACACCAAATATATATGTCAGGATTAGTAAATGTAACACTTAGAATAATGAGCCTCACATCATGGTTTATATCTTATCTGTGTAAGGCATATATGTTGAACCAAATAAGGTGAGTGATGTGGTTTCCTAAGAGAATCCCAAGAATTTGTATATTATAAGAATATTATTGGGGATTTTTGGCTATTCCTTAAGTTTTATTCATGACTTATTCCCCTAATGAGAAACTCTTATTGTCCTATCTAAAAATGTTGTGCAGTTCCTTTGGTCTAAAGATCGTTAGAAAGATTTCCAAGAGTAAAAAGATAAATCAATTCCTCTCGGATTCTGATTCATCCTTTGATGGGTAGAATAGATAATGTATATTGTGTTTCTTTAGGAGTCATAATTGGGAAATTCCTAATTCTCAGAGATCGATATTTAGAATAAGGTCCCTACCATATGTTTCCCCAATAGTGGAACAATTCAATGCATGACCTCGACCTAACACATGTCATTTATGCTCTTCACTATTAGAATAATTATTTATTTAGGGGGAGATATATTTTTTATAAGGAATAGAAATTAATTAAATATACCTCCATTATGTGGGAGTTGAATCTGAGGCAGTGAAAGTGGGAGGAATTCATATAGTCGTTCGACATTCAGCTTACTTACACACCTGGTAATGGTAATTTCATGGCTGATGCGTTGATTTGGAGGAAAAAAATAGAAGTCATTCAAGTGTCCCATAGTGAGTTGGAGATGATAATTTGTTTTTAGTGTTTTATATTGTGTTTATTTAAATAGGAATGGATATTAGTCATAACATCTTTATCAATGACATCGTCTCTTCTAGCGTGGGAAAAGATGCTTCTGTCTTTAGATTATGAGGACCTAATTCTAAGGGAGATCATTGCTAGAGGAAATTAGACTCCTAGATGGGTTGATGATTGTAGTGATACCCTACTATACCGTGGTTGTGTTTGGGATCCCTTTGACATATACGAAGAGATAATGAATAAATCACATGAATCTGTTTTGGAAGTTCATCTCATGATTTTTGAAACGTATAAGGACATGCATCATCAGTAATAGTGGCTAGGTATAAAGAGGAAGGTAATATGATTCATCAATCATTACTCCCCTTATTGGTAGGTGAAGGTAGTGCATCAACAACATAATAAAAATATATAACCACTATTAATTCCTGAGGGGAAACAGATTGATGTCTGTATAGATATTCTAAATGGATTTCTTCAATCTCCATGATGAAGCAATGTAGTATATTTTGATCCACGATATGCTGACCAATGATTCACACTTCTTACCAATATGTTATTCCTTCTACATTTTTGAGTTAGTAAGGATCTATATCTAATATATAGTGGGACATTATGGTGCATCCCTTTCTATCATTTTGGACCGAGATGCTCTATTCACATCATGGTTCTCACAAGGTTTGTAGAAGGAACTGGGATCACAGATTATTTTGAGTACTAGATATCACTTTTAGATCAATGGGTGGTATGAGCTGGTGATTCAAGTTATAGAATATATGATTAAGGTCAATATTCTTGTCATTCGTGGCCCTTGGGATAAGAATATTACTATGTTTGAGTTCTCCTATATCAACTGCAATTATGAAATTGTAAATATGGCTCCCTATGAGGCCCTATAGGGTAGAACATTCGATTCAACACTATTCTTGTAATAGGTAGAGAAGGTGGCTCTATTGGATCCATATCACATTGAGGAGACTTTATTGAATTTTCAACCGATTCAGAATCGTATGGTTGTAGCTCAGTCCATGAATATGTATTATATAGATCATCATCACATGACTCTAGAGATCATTGTGGACATTGATTCTTCCAGTGTGTATCACTTAGAATGGGTCTTTAACAAATTAGGATACATGTAAAGGTATTTCCAAGATATTTCATTCTGTTTAAGATAGTGGAGAGAGTTGGGCTGGTAGCAAATCAGTTGCAATTTAGTCAGTGGTACTATACTATGCCTAATTTATTCAACATATCTCAAAATCTAAAGTATCATCCATAACATTCTCATTTTTTTGATCATGAAGATAATGAGCACGAGGATGATGCATGATATGGGGAGAGTCCAATTTAAATCATTAAAATAGAATGATGGTTCTTCATGGAATGTAAATTCATCATGATTGTGTATGATGGAAGCACAGACTTTTTCAGGACGTGTCCATGGAGAGGGAGGCTATTGTATGTGCTTTCTTATTTGAGATTTTTCTGAAAAATATGTTCTACCACCCTCAGAATGGAAACATGGGGATGTATTGTTTTTATAGGGGGGATAATGTTATGAAACATCATTATAGAATGATTTGGACTGTTTATTGTTTTGGTTAAATTACCTTAAATGGACATTAAAATGAATTGTACGAGGTTAAAAGAGGTATTATGGGATTCTTAGAATTTTTTGAAGCTCAGAGAACTGAAAATTGAGAAAAGGGGTTGTGGAACATTGTTTGTCAAACCATGTGCCAATGGATCATGATAGTGTGGCCATTTATAGGTCTTAGAAATTTGGGAAATAGATAGTTTTCACATGGTTAGTCAAACATGCACCTTACTATGTGAGGTTACCTATTTACTTATAATCTTTCACATTATTGGTACATGGTTTGGATAACTGTGCACAAACAATGTGACCCCTACTATGTTTGTAAATTTATATTTTTTTAATGAAATGTTTTAAACAAACTTATTATACCCTATCTCCACACATGGGATTTCCCACCCTTTATGGTGCATGGACCCTCTTCTCCTCATCTAATAGGGTTTGGACCTATCTCCATCAATATTGAACTATTTCCTTAAACATTGGAAGCAACAAGATCATCTCGATATTCTCTTCTTTACACATCCCTCTATTACATCTTTCCCCCCTTATCATTTTCCTATCATTAGGTGACCGATCTTTTCCCAATTTTGGGGGGTTTTCGTAAATCTCTTGATTTATCCCATTATAGGTTGAATCAAAAAATGCCAATGGATGAATGTAGTACCATGACTATGAGTTAGAGTGCCTATTATTTTTCCCATTGATTCAATAAATTCGTATCATCTTGATGTTGTGGTGCTATACAGATCATTTTGGTGAAGCCTCGATATATTATATTAAATTGATCCTAATAAATTATCATGTCTCTTATAAACATATATTGTTGAGAAACCCAATTATTGGGTGACGTCCTTTCCATTGTGCATCCCATCGGGTGCACACAGCCTATATGGCTAAATTTACGCATTATTTTAAATGAAAAAGTTACCATGGATTTGTGTGGAACCTTTAATAACCGATTTAATGTTATAAAATGAATTAAGATGGGTATTGAACAATGAATTAGATGACTTGATAATATACACGATTAATTATAATCATTATTCCATTGAATAATTCCATAATACATGACATTCCTAGAATTTATTTCTAAAATTCACTTTTATTGTATTTAAATACTCATTATTAAGATGGTAATTCCTTATTCCATATGGTAATTACTCATACAATTTATTTATCTGCATAATTTTCATTACATATTACATTGCATGTCCTTACACTATGACTTGTGTCCTATGATCTTTTCCACATCCTATGCTTATTTAATTGTTCCATTGAGAAATGGATTGAATTTAAATTGTAAGTCTGGTCATTCATGATATCATGAGATATTGGAATGTCATCGATGAAATATTAATGGTATAATTATTATTCCATTTTCCTTGAACATATTTCAATGATAATAAAAAAATATTTATATTTATACCCTATTTAATTTCCTTGAAATCTATGAAATTTCTTGGTAATATTGTTAGCTTATGCTATTGAATTTCATGCGATTACATTCAATTTTTAAAGCTTATGGCACGTACCTTATGACCCAAAAAAACGTTGCCTCTTATTTAATATTTATTTTATTTCTATATGATTTGGTCCTTGGTTGATGGGATGAATAATATAGCTCTATTAAATGGAAATCATGAGGCACTGATATAATAATAATTGGAAAGATGTTATATATTTATATTTCTTTTGGATATACATTCATTATTTCCTTGAAATATTCCTTGCCTATAAGGTTCATAAGATGTAGGTTAGGAGATAATGTGGGTTCTATATTATGGTCTCATGGATGGAATCTCCATGCTTGGGGGTTTAAGATCCAATCCACTGGGGGATATGAATTTTCATTCTAGGTAATGGCTACCAGAGTGGTATCTTATACTCCTGAGTTATACCTGTTACATTAGGGAGAAAACCAGGATGGACCTTTGGAGATGATTGTTATTATTTTCATTTGGAGATACTAGATCCTCTTTGTGAGATTCCTAGGATGGAGCCAGAGGTTACCATGCATCATTGTGATACAATGGAAACCATATGGATCTCCTTGGATGAACTCAGTGGTATTGTATTATCCTATGTTCCCATTGCGATACAATGAATTCTATTAGGTCAACTTGGATTGTCAGAAGACTCCAAATCAATATTTTTTAAGGATGGATTGATTGTATTGCTTATTATCACGAATGAAATCCTTTAATATTACTGTTGTCTTATTTTTTCTACCACTTAGTAATTCTTTTTCATACTTTTATATGATTATACAATGAAAATGATTTCAGACCCCAAGCTAGAGCACATGTTTTTTGGTATGAATTTTTTAGTTTCCTTGTTTACAAAGGCATATGTTATAGGTATTTTGACCAACATTGGTAAATTATTAAGACTAGTGATATAATATGAATCTAGTTTTATGAGACATTGGTTCTATTTGGAACCCATTCCATGGATTACATTTCTTAATTATGTATGTCTCTAAAATTTGAATATCTAGGACACAATTATCTTATCATAGTATGAAATGGAATGGTCTAGACACCATTGGTTTTGGTCTACACTGAATTATATCTCACACCCATATAGGGTTCAATTTTGTAACCGAGTAGACTTTATTCTTATAAGTACACATAAAGGAAATAATATTTCTTATGATTCTTGATTTCCTTGATGTCTTCACTAGAACATTGGGGAAAATTGACCAATCAGATGCTTGAGTTATCATTTTGGTAATTCTTATATTTTTATATTTTTTGATAGCTTGATGTATAATCTTTTACCCATGTTTCCCATGCACTCTCATTTTTTATATACTCATGTTATACCATCAAATTTTTTTTATATATTTTTTGTTATCTACTTCCACCCGTTATTAGCATCTGTTGTATGATTTATTTTCTTTTTAGTTTGTCATATTAATCATTTAAACTATTTCTTATTCATTGTTCACCCAAATGAATATTTGATATATGAGGGAATAGTCTCCACATATACAGACACTAGGGCCTTGCTGCTAGTCCGTAACATCTAGAATTCGGGGGGATACGCTTGAGGTTATGTGGACCACCTTCTTGGGGCCCTGTTCTGAAGAACATGGGGCAGGATACTATTATAAATTTATGGTGCTTGAAAAAAACTATTCAATTCATATGAAAATATATTACTTGGGCTTCAAGAACAACATAAAGGTTGATGGTGGTCATGTAACTGTCAGAGAAAATGTTAAAAGAAAATTCATTGGCCATGGAAAATTCAGTAACTCAATGTCAATTATAATTTCTTAAGTACTTTTTATTTATATGTTAAAATATATTCTTCTTAGTATGTCATACACATTTAATGATGGTTTTTATGTAAATTTTTTAAAAAAAATATCTTTTTTTTTCAATAAAATAATGATTTATTGTTTATTTATTTATGAAATTATAATATTTATGTTATTAATATTGATTCCTTAGATTCACAAGATTTTTATTTCTTAATATACATTCACAGAGAATATAAGGTTATTCATATGTGACTATGACATAATAATATTTACTCTTATAGAAATAATAATAAAAAAGGTTTAGTGAGTGATGTACCCAAACATGAATTCCAAATTCATAAAGCATGCAACCCCTCTAAAAAGGGAAACAACACAAAAAATCAGTTAAAATAGATAACGAAGTTTCAACTTCCCATCCTCTTGAGTTGTCTCAGATGTACTTGTTATGAATATATAGAGATTATTGTTTCCAATGGGATCACAATGTCTATGTACATATAGATGAATTTTGTAGATATAATTTTGTATTTTTATATCTCACAAGAGTGAATCCCTATCTTACATTACTAAATATGATATGTCTATAGAAAACCTAAGTGAATTTAGAAATAATACCATAAGAAGTGAGCATGGTTTTGGATTTGAAAATCAATTCTTTGAATCCTTTTACTAAAAATAATGGATGTTACCATAACATATCTTCTCCTATGACCCCTTAATAGAATGGAATTTATGAAATAATAAATAGAACACTTCCATAGATGTCTAGGACAATTCTTAAAGAATATTACATATGTATATACTTTTGGGTAGATTCATGGAATACAACAATATATATAATTAATAGAGGGTTTTTTGATCAATTTGGAAGAAAACCCCATATGAACAATGAAAAAATAGGAAATTGTAGGTTAGTAACTTTAGATGTTTTTTTGAATGTCGTTATTATTAACACTATGTATAATAAAGTTGAGATTTCCTCAAAAAATGATGATGGATTTTTCCATGGTTATTCCACTACAAGTAAATCCTATAGAGTTTTTAATAATAGAACGAATATTGTTGAAGAGTTTTCGTATGAAAATATTGATGATATAGGTTTACTTGAGGCTAATCATCCATTAGAGAACATTGAGGATGATTAATCCATTTTAAACATATTTTTCTATCCTTTTGATTTTAATGTAAGAATTTTTATAAATTATCTATTTATTAGGAACACATAAACCAGAACTATAGCCTATAAAACATTTAGGTGACCAACCCTTCTTTTTCTATAGATGTTTGGACTCTTATATACCTCCCACAATACCTTCATAGTTCATATTATGAATAGATATCAAAAATATAAAATATATTGTGGAATCATAATAATAACATACCTAAATAATTCACTCACTACTAGTCCATAGCCTCTGGTGTCTGGGGAGATGCACTTGAGATCTTGTGACCCATTAGTTAGGCCACCTCCATAGAGGTTAGCAGGGCTGAGATGTTGTAGTTGGATACATAGATAGGGGAGAGAATAATTATTTTCTCTAAGAATCGTGGTTGAACATAAAGCTCTCATGTAATAGCCTTAGCCTAAGCGCATAAATGATGCTATTAATGATGAATTATATGTTATGGTTATGCAAGAAAATCATAATCCATTTAAAATAAATAATGTTTTGTAACCTTTTGATAGAACAAAAATACACCTTGGAAATAGGATCAAATTGGGTGTTTAGAAACTAGGTTGATGAATCTTTCTGAATAGTATGTAATAAGGAAAGTCTTGTTTCAAAAGGGTATTTACAAGAAGGAGATATATAATATGAGGAAACATTTCCACCTGTAGATAGAATTGAAACCTGTATATTAATTTGTTACTTTGAATCATATCTAAATTTTAAACTATATCATGTGGATGTTACATCTAAATCCTTGAATGGGTATATAGATGATGATGTTTTGATTGAACAAAACCCCGAATTTCAAAATTCTCATTTTCCAAATCATGCTTCCAAATTAACAAAATATTTATATGGTCCAAAATAGTGTCATTGTTATTGTTATGATTGGATTAGCTCTTTTATTAATTTAAAAGGATTTTAAACATGTGTATCTGATCATATTTTTTTTATAAACTGAATTACAAAATATGTTTTTGTTATTCAAATATATGTATGTGATATTATCATTGGATATTCTAAAAATTCTTTTTTTGTACTGATAATAAAATTATGCAGAAAAATAAACATTAAATGATTTTAATGGATGAACTAAAATTATTTCATAGTGATTGTATTTTCTAAAATAAGTATGTAATTATTTTAATCCAAATTATTTATAATTTAATCCTTTTAAAAAAATTTATAGTAATAACACAATGAGTAGTGACCCTCCTATGAGTACCACCATTATTTTTAATCTTGATAAACTTATAAAATATCTTGTCTAAACCAGTTATAGATGTAACACCCTGACCCTAGTTACCCAGAGTCGGTGATTTATTACATAACATTTGGAATGATCACAAAAGATCAAGTCTCGAATTACTGATTAGTTTAGTAGTCTTGGAAATACTAGATAAATTCATATATTTTACATTACATTATAAAATGAAAAACTACAACAACATAGTATCCATAGGACACACTATTATCTCTTATAATATCCTTGCAGGTTAGTCATAATATACTTCATTACATCGCAAGAAAAATATAACATAGAAAGTGGTGATAATATATTCTCAGTAAGGATAACAATATAGCGGAAACTTCCATAAATAAGTATAAACATTTAAGGAAATGTAAGACTAGAAAAAAATCATATTAAACATGAACTGAAGAATAATATTTCAATGATAAAATAAAAAAATCGATTTAATTATTCACAAGGATTTTATAATAGTCGAATAATCACATGAAATATCAATATCTACATTCATAATGATGGAATACATAATGTCGGACATTAACTTCTGTGTCAAGTCCTCGTGCCTTGACCTAGCGGCTAACTGTAACCGGAACCCAACTCGGAGAGCCTATGTAACCAGTCTCCAACCTGGAGAACCCCTGTAATCGGACTCCAATATAGACAGCCTCTATAAATAGACTCCAATCCAGAGGGTTTTCTATTATATTTCTCCTACCCAGAGGGATTAATTTTACTGGCCCTCAACCCAGAACATACAAGTCCAACACATTACTCTTATGTAGAGGTTGAAATATAACATAAAAATTCATTTTAAAACTAGCTTATGAAATGTCAATACATTAACCACAAACAATAAATGGTTTAAAAAAACTCATCCACTATCAAACATTTCACAAATCCTTAAATATAATATAGAATATTTGTATCATAATAAATCATCTTCAAACAAGTGTAAAAATTATCAAAGTATTTTGACATAGATGAAATCAAAAATATTTTAGAGAAATATCTCTTTTTATTTTGAAATACTTTATGATTCACATAACTAGAAAGAAAAAATTTATATTGAAAAAATTTATATAAGCTTGTAAGGGAAGCTTTGGCGATGTTATAACGACAGAAAATAACCGCACCTGCCTTATATGTTAGAAAATCATTATTACCTTAATTTTTTCGAAAATGTTATAAATTACAATTTTGGGAAATGAAGAAATGATTTAATTAAAAACATATAAGGTCAAATAATTGTATAAATGACTTATACCCATTGTCTAGTAAATAGTATAAATGTTTCAGAATACATTTGTAAGAAACTAGGATGGGGATGATAAAGAGGTCCTAATAGATACTTTTGTAAAACAAATTCGGATAATAAAGAGATTGTAAAATCATCCTTACCTTGTACTTTTCCTTGGTTGACAATACATTAAATTCATGTATAATAGTGAAATCATTGTTATTAAATTATACAAGAACCTAATACGTAAATATTATATCATATATGATCTTCTAATATTTTATTGTAAATGATGTTTCACTAGTATCAACGTTTGAGGTGTTAACTGATTTTTTTCCATAATATGAATTGTTACGTAAGTAGTGTTTGTTATGGATAGGATGTATATAATTCATATTAATAATGAAATTATGTCTTTAAACATTATTTTTAATCATAAAATGAAAATTATTATTGAATGGATACAATGGGGAATGAATCTCATCACTTTCATGGAGACGGTAATCCATACGTACGCCCGAGCGACAATATCATTATCTTGATTTTAAAATCATATATAATTTAATGTTATATCAAATATACAGAATAATTATTATATTATATTTATTATTTACATCATTTATACTCATTATTATACCCATCTAAATTATGAAGTGTTTGAATAACAAACCACACCACGATGTGGAGACGGTAATCTGTACATACGCACGTATTGTGACTTTGTCTTTTATAGGATGGATAGAATAATGAATATTGTTGTACCATTTTTATAATAAACATAAAAATATATATAATACACTAGATTTATTATTTTAGAATGGAAACAAAAAAATAAAGAGTAAGTGGAAGAAGAAAAGAACTTGAAAGAGGTTATGAAATATTTACCTATTCTTTGGGTTCTTCATTTTGATTTGATAAAAATTTCTCCGTAAGATGGATTTTGGAATAAAGGACGACCTCTAGGGTAAAGGGAGTACAGTTGGGAGGATATTCAGGCAGGGGTTGGCCAATAAAAATGGCTTTGAAGGTGTGAATTAGAGAGAAGGGGAAGTTCCCTTTTATAAGCGGGGTGTGGGGAACCTTAGGAAATGATTGAAATATTATTTTATAATAAAATATTTTCGATTTCTAATGGATCCAAAATAAATTATTTAAAGGATATGGTGGGGATGAGTAAAAAACTCTAAACCAATAGATTTTAGATAGGTTTGGTTCACTATATTAACCTTCTCTTTTAGAGTTAACTCTTAGTCATATAGATTGACATTTATCATGTCTCTTTTTATTTTTATATTATATGGTTAATAAACTCATTATAAACATAAAAGAGAAACCCAAGTGGACCATTAATGATACCCCTATCATTATATATGTCTTTTTGATGATCCTTAGATTTTTATGATTATTATATCAACGAATCATATTGTATTTGTTTTAAAAAATCATTTATTTCAATTTGGACATTATTTTATAGTTGATTTTTGTTAGTCATAACAAATTTATAACATCGAAATAAATACATTTAATAAACTCTAACATGTCATATTAACCAATAATTTTTGTTTAATTAATTAAAAGTCTCAAAATATATTTATTTGGATATTTATAATATCAATTATTTTAATCATTCATTAATATAGTAATTATTGCATCATCATTGTTTCATAAATAAATTTAATTATTTAATGTCTATCAATTATAAATAAAATACCATTATTTAGTAAATTGGTTTAGATTTCTAATGATTATTTAAAATCAGTTTTATATTGTGTGTAACCCTATATTAAATATGGTTTAGTTAATAATCTTTCAATTTATGTCTTTTAACTATTTTTTAAATAAAATAATAATAAATGTACTAATCTAATACATGTGGACGTAAAGGATCAAATTTTATACCTAAGGTTGTTTTTTTCCGAAATACTCTTATCTAAACGAATTATTACATGTTTTATGGTAATAATAATATCATTTTACCCTTAATTACACTATTTACTTTTAACCGTGGTAAATAAAAGTAAAAATTTGCTATTCACCAAAAAATATTTTCATCTTATTAAAATAAATTTTACTTACTAATATTAACTGAATCTATCAGATTTTTGAAATTAAACTCAAATATGTGGTAAAATAAAGTTTTATATAAATTTACAAATGCTCCTAGGAGGTGGGTAAAATACGGAAAAATGTTCAATAAAATTTTTATATATATAAAATTATTATAAACTGACTGCAATGAATTAAATTGAAATTATATAGGTATTATGTATATTTTTTGACCTATAATAAACTAAATTTAAATAAATAATTATTTAAATAAAAATTCTATTTTGAACAATAACTCAGTGATTTTCACTATTCATCAGAAATTGTACATTTTCAGAAAAATACCAAAAATTAACCCTAATCTAATTTCAATATTCTGAACCCAAAAATGATGTCCATTTTCAATGTTAAAATTAATAAAATTTAAAATAGTGGGTATTACTATAAAAATGTCTAGTTTGATTGGTTGTGGTGTGTTTTAACTCAAAGGTGCTTACAACACAAGCCATTATATTATTCTGAGGGAAAAATACCATGGATGTTTTTGATGTTATATTCTACTTTCCTTCAAATAATTTCATCTATGAAATTTCTATAATTGTACTAAAAAAATGATTTGGTTGGTTCTTCATTATATGTTTCTTAGGTTCCCACATTGCCTCCTCCATCTTATGGTTTCTCCATAGAAATTTTACTAGACGAGTCATTCGGTCTCTCAGCACATGTTCTCTGTTATCAAGAATTTTAATAGGATCATCACAATAAGACCGACCAGGTTCTAGTTCACTTTCCTCCTAGGTGAGTACATGCGTTGGGTCAGGGATGTATTTTCTCAACAGTGATACGTGGAAAACATCGTGAACATTAGAGAGACTTGGCGGCATTGCCAACCAGTATGCTACAACCCCAATTTATTATAAAATTTCAAAAGGTCTGATGTACCTGGGACTTAGTTTGTCCTTCTTACTGAATTGTATAAATCCATTCCTTGGAGATACCTTCAATAAAACAGTATCTCCTACTAGAAATTCAAAATCTTTCCTTTGGTTATCCGGATATAATTTCGTCTGACATTGTGCTGTTTTCATATGGTTTTGGAAAACCTTCACCTTTTCCATTGATTCCTCAACATGTTATGGGCCTACGAGTTTTCTATCCCCAACATCTTCGCAAAAAATTGGTGTGCAACATCTCTTTCTATATAATGCTTCGTATGGTGTCATATGAATACTTTAATGCAACCTATTGTTATATGAAAATTCTAGCAGAGGTAAATATTGACCCCACATACCTTGAAAGTCATGTGAGAAAGATCTCAACATGTCTTCTAAGGTCTGAATAGTCTGTAATTATTGTTCATCAGTTTGAGGGTGGTAGGAAGTGCTCAAATGAAGTTCAGTATCTAGGGCTTTTTGAAGACTTTTCCAAAAATCATGATGTAAAATTGGGATCATGATCATAAACAATTGAAAGCGGTACAACATGGAGTCTTACAATTTCATTAATATATAGTCTTGAAAAACATTTAGGTAGTAAATCATATCTTATAGCAAGTAAATGTGCTGACTTGGTAAGATGATCAATAATGACCCATATTGCATCACTGCTTCTAGGTGTCATTGGTATCCCCATGACAAAGTCCATCATAATATTATCCCATTTCCACTCAGGTATGGGAAGAGGTTCCATGGCTCCTCTAGGTTGTTGCCTTCCAGCTTTCATTTATTGACAAACCATACATCGTGACACAAAATCATCAATATCCCTCTTCATGTTGTCCCACTAAAAAAATACCTTCAAATCTCTATACATCATAGTGCTACAATGGAATATAGATAAATTGGAGTTATGATCATCATACAACAAATCCATTTTTAGATCAGGAATGGTAGGAACACAAAGGCTCTTATGAAATTTCAAAATTTCATCATCATATATGAATTCACTCAATCTTCCATCATTTATAGCATTAATTTTCTTTTGAAACTCAGTATCATCAGCCTGAGAAATTTTTATCCTTTCTAGTAAATAAGTTTTGCAAACCATTTGAAAAATTATTGATGTTTCACCGTCTATAATTATTCTCATATCCATTTTCACTTGATCCAGGAAAATATGACCCCTTTCAACTATCATATTGTTCAAAACACCAAGATCCTTTCTAATCAAAGCATCTGCCAGCTTATTTGCCTTCCTCAGATGGTAGTGTATTGTGCAATCAAAATCCTTTAGTAGTTCAAGACATCTCCTTTGCCTCATGTTAAGTTCATTTTGTGAGAAAATATACATCAAACTCTTGTGATCAGTATATATCTAACATTTTCACCATAAAGATAATATCTACATATCTTTAAAGAAAATATTACAACCGATATCTCAAGATCATGAGTAGGATTGTTTTTCTCATGAATTTTTAGCTGCCGTGATGCATAGGAAATAACACTATCATTCTTGATAAGGACGCAACCAAGTCCTTTCTTTGAATCTTCACTATAAATATCAATCCCATTTTTTCCTAATGGTAGAGTCAATATAGGATAATTGAATAATATAATCTTATGTCCATAAAAAAATTATACACACTCTTTTTTCCAAAAAAATTTAACCCCTTTACATATGATCTTGGTTAATGGGTTTGACAACCAGGAAAAATTCTGAACGAAAAGTCGATAAAAACCTACTAAACCAATAGAACTATATACCTCAGTTATACTCATCAGAGCTGGCCATTCATGGATTGCCTTGGTCATTGAAGGATCAACATAGATTCCATCATTAGAGACAATATAGACAAGAAAATATATCTATTAAAGAAAGAATTCACTCTTTATAAACATCATATATAATTTATTTCATCTGAGGGTTTTTAGAATGGTATTTTCATAATCATCATATCTTTTTTATTATACCAGGATATCATCAATAAATAAAACTACATAATCATTATGAAATTTCTTGAAATCTATGTTCATTAGATCCCAGAAAATAGATGGTGCATTAGTCAGACCAAAAGGCATTACTGTAAACTCGTAATGCTCGTACTTGGTTCGAAATTCTATTTTCAGAATGTCTACATTCTTCACACACAACTAGTGATATCTAGATTGAAGGTCCATCTTTGAGAAAAAATGTACTCCATGAAGTTGATTGAATAAATCATCAATCTGAGGTAGGGGATACTTGATCTTTATTGATATAACATTGATATCCATATTGTCAATGCAAAACCTCATAGATCTATAATTCTTCTTTACAAAACAAGCATGGGCTACCCATTGAGAAACACAAGGGCGAATAAATCCTTTATTACTCAATTCCTCTAATTTTATTGGGTTCCACTAATTCAATAGTGTCCATTCTAAAAGGGTTCTTCGATATGGGCCTTGAACCAAGAATTTAATCAATGGAATACTCAATTTCTCATTCCAGAGGATGTCAAGGAAAATCTTCTAGAAACACATCAACATATTCTTGCTCAATTGGTACATCCTCTATTTGAACATTCCATTCCACATCCAAAATTATTTCATTCAATTCCTCCCTAATAATTGAATTTAGTTGATCTACTGGGGGTAGATCTAGATAAGAAATATATGGTGATGTTTCTAGTCTAAAGATAATGTACTCCTTATTACCATGGATAATTGTAACCTCCTTCTTATTACAATAATATTTCACATCATGGTCTGAAATCCAATCCATACCAAAGATTATATCAAATTAAACCATGGGTACGGCGATGATATCAAAAGATAAAGAACATTTATCTTCCCTAATGGGAACTGATTCACAAAACTTTGTTACAATAATAATTACCTTAGGTGTTTTGACTGAAAACTCCCTTTTTAAGTCAAAGTGAAAATATTAAATTTTATTACAAAATTGGTAAGATATGAAATAATGCAATGATCACAAATCAAATACATAATTTTCTAAAATTTTGGGAACCATTAGATTTTTTTCCCCCACGTCTTTTGAAGCATCAACCTTAGTAGTAGTGATAACATAATCATGGAATTTATCCCTTGGCCTTTTATGAGGCATGATTCATTAGCGATTAGAAAATTTGTTTTCCTAACTCTCCCTTTCACTAGAATTGTAACATACAACATTGACAACCTATTTCTTCCCATGAAATCATGAGCTTGGTGGCCTTTTTCACCACACTTGTAACAGACTCAGAATCCCTTCAGGCATGTACCAGGGTGTTTCTTCCCAGGTTTACTATAGGACAGATATTCAAAATTTTTCTTCTTCCCCTTATTTCGATTTCCAGAGTGTTCAAAAGATCTCTACATCTCTTACTTTTCTTTAAAGTTATATGGCTTAGAGAATTGCTTTTTTGTCTTGATAGCACATGAGACAATATCTTTATACGATGATAAGGATTGTGGGACTAATTCTTGATAGAGAAATGTTTGTAACCCATCAATGAATTAATCAATATTACTCCTTGGGTTATGTATATAATCTACTATATGCCATACTAACCTTGTAATGTCAGCCTTATATTTTTCTAACTTCTCATTCTCTTTTTTCCCCAAACTCAGAAATTGTCTTTCCATATCTGCTTGATGGTCATGAGGAAAGTATTTATCTAAGAAATGCTCATTAACCTCCCTAAATTCCATATTTGATACTTCATCATCTTACATTGTGTTTTGAATCAATGACCACCATTTATTTGCATCTCCCGTGAGGCGATAAAATGTCATGACAACTTTTTCTTTTTTGCTACTCCCCAAAGCATGAAATATTTTCTCCAAGGAATGTATCCATTACCTAGCTACTAATATATTTGTACTCCAATTTAATATTGGTTGTTTTTTCCTCAGGAATTAGTCTAACATTGATCCTATGCTTTGTGGATTAGGGTGCTCCATATGGGTACGACAATTATTCATTACCTGAGTGAGTTTTCCCTGTATAGTGATAAGCTGATCAGAAGTAGTTGCTTAACCAGCTTCACTATAGTTATCTTGAGTAGGGGGGAAATCCCTACAAAGATTACGTGTGTTGATATAGTTTCCATTCATTTCACTTCGCACCATTTCTAATCAATGTAATACACTAGATTAGATTATGAATCACAATACATAAATCAAAACATGTGAAACACATAACATAAATTGAGCAGTTTATGGATATAATCCATAATCATAAAAATGTTTTCTTTGAGGAAGTGTATACTCATAAACACTTCATAATGGTTTGTAAATAAAATTATAATTATCCAAATCATATAACCCATATGTGTGATAACCAAGGCTGTAAAAAGGTCTGTTGTCGTGCACCATTTCCCGTTCGAGTCTAGCTCAAAGTGATGTTTTGGGTTTTACCCATAGTTAAATCAATGACAGAGCCACCAATACATACATGTGTCCATACAGGGATGTATTTCTTGTAAAACTCAAAAAATCTCTAATGTACAAAAATTATAGGATGTTATTCTATACTAATCCTCAAAGTATATCTTAGGGTAAGGTGCTCTAATCAGAGTTTATCTAAATCTAGTTTCCAAGGTTTTTACTAAACATCCTCTGATACCAACTAGAATGCTTCAAACCTAGTTAACCAGAGTGGTTGAATTATTACATAACATTGGAATGATCACAAAAGATCAAGTCTTGATTAACTAATTAGGTTAGTAGGCTTAGAAAAACTAGATACATTCATAAGTCTTATATAACATTATAAACTGAAAAACTACAATAACATAATCTCCATAGAGCATTCTCATATCCATTAGACTATCCCAACAGGTCCGTCCTAATATACATATTCGCATCCTTGGAAAAATAAAATGTATAAAGGGTTGAGCTCATATTTCCAGTAAGGATAAAAATATAGAAAAAACTTTTATAAATAAGCATAAACCTTTAAAGAAATGTATTACTAGAAAAAAATATTCTTAACATGAAATTAAGAATAATATAGAAAAGATAAAATAAAATAAACCCATTTTCATACTCACATGGATATTCTACTATTCGAATAATCACATGCAATATCAACAACCACTTTTATAATGATGGAATGCATAATTCCAGACATTAATTTCATTTTCAAGGCCTTCTGTCGGGACATATGGGCTAAGTGTAACCGGACCCCATCCCGAAGAGCCTCTTTAACTGGACTCCAACCTGGAGAGTCCCTGTAACCAAACCCCAACCCAGAAAGCCTCTGTAATTAGACTCCAACCAGGAGGCTCTACTGTGACCAGACCCCAACTCGAAGGGCTTACTTTTATAGGTCCCCAACCTGGAACATACTATTCCAACACATTCATCTTAATAAGATATCTAAATATAACCTAAACATTCATATTAAAACTAGCATAAAAAATATCAATACATTAACCATAAACCATGAATTGAATAAAAATTACACATCCATAGTCAAACATAAAACAAAACCTTAAATACAATATGAAATATTTGTATCATAATAAATCAACTTCAAACAAGTATAAAATTTATCAAAGGATGTTGACATAGATAAAATGAAAACTATTTTAGAGATATATCTCTATCTATTTTGAAATCATTTAAGTGTCAAATTATTATAATGAAAAGATTTATATTGAAGATATTTTTATAAGATTGTATATGATGCTTCGATGATGTTATAACGATGGAAAATAACTGCACCCGCCATATAAGTTAAAAAACATTCTTACCTTCATTTTGTCGAAAAGTTCATAAAGTACCTTGTTTGGAAAATGACAGAAAGATTTCTTTCACAATATATAAGGTGAAATTAGGGTATAAACTACTTTATCCCATTGTCTAGAAAATTTTAAAAATGTTTTCGAATACATTTTTAAGAAACATTGATGTGGATGATAATGAGGTCCCAGTAGACACTTACATAAAAACAATCTCGGATAATAAAGAGATTGTGAAATTAACCCTTAAATTGTACTTTTCCTTCATCAAGGTTATGTGAACCTCCGATATAATAGATAAATAATTTTTAATGAATTATAAAACAAGTATATACATAATATGATATCATATATGATCTTATAATATTGATTTTAAATGATATTTCAGAAGTATCATCGTTTCGGGTGTTAACTGATTCATTTTCCTTTATATGATTTGTTACGTAAGTATTGTTTGTTGTGGATAGGATTTTTATTATTCATATTCAGAAATATATTAATTCTTTAAACATTATTTTTAATAATCAAATGAAAATTAGCCTTGAATGGATACGATGGGGAATGAATCACACCTTGTTCTTTGAGGCGGTAATTCATACATACGCACGAGCGAAAATATCATTCTTTTGATATTAAAATAAAATATATTTGGATGTTAGATCATATATAAAGAATATTTATCATATTATATTTATTATTGACATGATTTATACTCATTATTATACCCACAAAAATTATGATGTTTTTGAATAACATACTACACCATGATGTGGAGACGGTAATCTGTACGTACACACGTATGGTGACTTTTTCATTTATAGGGTTGATAGAGTAATGAATATGGTTGTAGAATATTTATAATAACATCAATGTATATAGAAGATACTAGATTTATTATTTTAGAATGAAAACAATAATGAAATAGGAACTGTAAGAAGAAAAGAACTTGAAAGAGGTGAGGAAATATTTACCTCTTCTTCAGGATCTTTCATTTGATATGATAAAAAGTTCTCCATAGATTATCTTTATAACTAAACTATGGCCTCTAGGATGAAGTTAGTACAGTTAGGAGGATATGTGGGCAGGGGGTGGCCAAGCCAAATGGCTTTGGAGGTGGTAAGATTAGAGAATGTGATGTTCCCTTTTATCAGAGGCGTGAGGGGCACCATAGGTAAAGATTGAAATATTATTTTATAATAAAATCATTTTCGTTTTCTAATGGATCAAAAATGAATTATTTAAAGTCTATGGTGGGGATGGCTCTAAAAAATCTCAAAAAATAGGTTTTAGATAGGTTTGGGTCAATATATGAACCTTATCTTTTAGATTTAACTCTTAGTTAAATATATTGACCATTACCACGTCTCTTTGTATTTTTACATTATATGTTTATTAAACAATCAATAATCTTCCAGGAGAACCAGAAGTGGTTTATTAGTGATACCCCTATCATTGTATAAGTCTTTTGTCTGAACCATATATTTTTAGGAATATTATATCAACCAATAATATTGTATTGGTTTTGAGAACTCATTTATGTTAATTTTGACATTATTTAATAATTGATATTTGTTAAAATACTAACAACATTATTACTTCAAAATAAATACATTTAATCAACGCTAACATGTCATATTAAATTATAAATTTATTATAATTCATTAAAAGTCTAAAATTAAGTTTATTTGGATATTTATAATATCAATTATTTTAATCTTTAATTAATATTGTAATTACTGCATTATCATTGTGTCCAAAATAAATTTAATTATTTAATATCTAGAAATTATAAATAAAACCATGGTTTAGGAAATATATTTATAATAATAATAAGTTTTTATAGTCGAATTTATATTTTGTGTAACCCAATACTAATAATTGATTAGTTATTAAACATTGAATTTAACTTTTTTAACTCATCTTCAAATAAAATAATAATAAATGTCCTAATCTAATCTTAGTGGATCTAAAGGGTCATATTCAATTCATAATATTATTTTCTGATCAAATTAATCTTATAAAATAGAATTAGGACTTGTGTTAGAGGAATAATAATATCATTTTTACCCTTAATTACACTATTTACATTTAACTGTGGTAAATAAATGCAAAAAGTATCTATTCACCAAAAATTATTTTTATATTATTGAAACAAATTTTACAAATGGATATCCACCATGACACTCATATTTTTGAAATTCAACTAATAGAAGTGGTAAAATTATGTTTTATACAAATTTGAAAATCCTCCTAGTTGGTGGGTAAAAGACGGTAAAAAGTTAAATGAAATTTTTATATCTCTAAAATTATTATAAACTGACACCGATAAATTAAATTGAACATAAATATATATTATTTATATATTTTAACAGAAAATTAATTTAATAAAATAAATAATTATTCAAACGAAATGTCGGTTTTGAATAATAACTCTGTGTTTTTCACTATTCATAAAAAATATAAAGTTTTCAGAAAAATACAAAAAATTAACACTGATAATTTAGATATTCTAATCCAAAAAATGAAGTCCATTTTTATAGATAAAATTGATAAGAATTCTAAAAGTGGGTATTACTATTCATAACGACTAGTTTGATTGGTTGTGGTGTGTTTGAACTCGACTTTGCATACAACAAAATCCATTGTATTATTCAAAGGGGAACGTACCATGGAAGATTGGGGTGTTACAATAGATGCATGAATAAAATTATTCACTAAATATCTTTTAGTCATCTTTATAATAATATTTTTTTTGTGTATGTGTTCTCATTTTCAAGGAATACCAAAAGTGTCACACTTTTGTTCTGTAAAACGTGTTTTTAATTACCCCTTGTAAACCACCACTTTGTAATTTTTCTAACGTAGAGGGAATTAATTTTAACTGGATAGTAATTTAGATTCTGAATTTAGGGGTTGAATATAATATAAAAAACCCCCTTTGGAACATGTAAAATTCTTGGAAATTCACAAGTTTATTTGTATAGAATGAAATAGAAATCTATTTCACTTTATACAACTGAAGATAAGTACATAGCTACAAGTAGTTACTATGATCAATTTTTTAGGAGGAAATTCACTTTACTAGACTATGTATATAATTTATAACCCATCTATATAAATTGTGACAATAGAAGTTCAATAAATATTTCCATGATCCTGGAATCTAAATATAGAACCAGAAAAATTAATGTAAGAAATATCTTAATGAGATATAATTTCTAAAAGGGTAATATAACTATTTAATGATATGGTATTGAACATATTATAGCAGATATTGTTTCGAAGAAATTAAATTATGAGATATTTGACTACATAAAACAAGAATTAGGCATGATTAGTTTCGGATAAAATTAATTTTCTTGGACCCACCATTGTAATTTTACACACCATTTGTTTTTTACCCACCATTGGAGTTTAAACAGCCTTGTAGTTTACCCAATATTGGATATTTCCAACCATTATATTTTACCCACCATTGGTGTTCACCCATAATTGGAATTTACCCAAAATTGGTGTTTACCCATCATTGGATTTTACCCACCAGAGGTGTTTACCCACCATTGGAATTTACACACCATTGGAATTTACAAACTATACAAGTTTTCCCACAATTTGAGTTTACCCACAATTTGTGTTTACCCAACATGGGAGTTTTACCACCTTTGTAGTGACCTACCATTGGAATATACTAAACTTTTATTGAGCCACCATTCTAATTATTATTTATAGGTTAAAAATTTAATTTTTATATGATTCTTATTTTATTTAATTTTTTATTTATGAATCCCAAATTGATATAAATTATCCACTTATCATATTTTAACACTCACATTCTCACACCTTACCATTGAGAATCTCGACGAATAATTATCTTATAAACATCCTATAACACTTTACCTTGTTCAAACCTCTGAACTATCCACAATGAAAAAATCAAGGAATAAGTGGTTTTATCTCCCTAAGATTTTCATCCATAAATGTTATAAAAAGGTGAGTCGAGCCATCCAGATGTTGAACCAATGAACTCACATCTCCCAAATTGAATAGTAGTACCCAAAAAGGACATTTATGTTAAATAGTTGCTATAGAGAATAAATTTGGTAATAAATGTTATGAATGACCAATTATGTGTAGAGTTATTCTAGAATAACAAGAGGATATTTTATACTATGTTAGTTCACCAGTTTATTTAGTTGTTTGAGTTTGTATTGAAGGAAGATAAATACTGAGTGAGAGGAAGAATAAACAAACAAAAATCTATTTTATCTTCCTAGAAATTGTCTAGATGATTGAACGTAGCTCACCAATGTGTCTCAAATAACTATCAAGGATATATTTTGTGTGAAAGAGATAAAATCATGCATAAGGATTATTTTGATGATCTGAAATGATATGGAATTGTAGGAAGTCCAGCAGAAACTGATCAAGATGGGGAATTCTATTTGGTTTTAAAGTCTATTCATCATATGTTGTGTCTGTGAAAATTTTATATAACCATAATGAGGTGTCAAGATGTATATCTCATATTTATAATTAATACATGAGTGAATACTTACTCGTGAAGATACGTAATGAATCATATGAAAGAGATGGGAATGAATAATTTTAAATCATACTCCCTTATTTTTTTCAAGATCATTTCATCCATACCAGTGGCCAAGTGATTAGTTGATTGTGGAGAATAAACCATGGTAAAATGTATAAGTGTCTTCCTTAAAAAATTCATTTGAAATAAAATTAATATAATTTGTTTCATTTAGATGATGAAGAGGGTTGATACTGATGAAATACTAGATTACCATTCTAATCATGTTGATCACCTTGCATCCTAAATCATCTTTTAAATTCTAATTTGGAGTCATATAAAGTGGTAGAGATCTATGATAAGGAACTACCAGAAGAAGAGAAGTCTATTGATTTAGTAAATTATGGGGAAGTGTTTTCTTTTTCTAAGGGTAGTGACCATGATTTTCCAAATATACCTCTAGATTTATATTTTATTGCTCCTAGTCCTCCTAGATCTCTCTATATTATTGAGTCTCCTTTAATAAGAGGATGTGAAAAAGAAGAAACAGAAATTTTTTATGAAGTTTTAGATGTTTATGTTGATGAAAATAGTTATAATTGTGAATAAAAATGAAATTAATATGAATTATCGAATGATTAGTGAGATTAAGAATGTGAAAAATATTAGGGAAATATTAGTGAAGATAGAAGTAAATATAATGATGTTTTAGATCCTGATATGTTGTATGATCATGAGTTTCCTTAGGAATTTTTGCTTCTCCAACTATATCTATTTCCACTATTTATGAGGGAAAAAAACTAATTTCAAGATGTGGATAATGCTTTTATAGATGATATGGAAGCATCTATTTTAGTGGTGGAATAACCATGACACTCTAGTAACCGTATTAACCATGATGATAAAGATATTGAAAATAATTTCAATGGTGAATATATTAAAAAGGAAGTTGTAGAACAGATGTATTTCAAAAAAATAGTTTTTCATCCTATTGTATATGATACTATTGTCGTTAGGACATCTAATGTTTTTATAGCTATGTTGGATTTCACATCCTTTGAGGAATGGGAATAATATCCTGTTTATGTTGTAATAGGATAATAATATACCAACTTGGTTGATGAGAGACCTTCCTTTACAGTTCAAGTGGAGTTAGATCCTATGGGATCAATGGTATAACATATAAGTTATATAATATATTTATTGAGATTTTAATCATTTATTCCTATCAGATAGGAACTTTTAGAGGCATCTATAATTACTACTACACCCTTTCCTGATGTTGTTGTGTGACATGTCGTTGATCTTGTATATTTATATTTTGTTTCGATATATGACCTGGAATATTTTTGAGAATGTATTCTCTCTAATTTTGGTATTTCAATGGAAAATAAACCTCTTTTGATCACAAATATAAGTGAGAGAGATTCTAGAATTCTGTTTTAGCTTTTTATCAAACACTTCCTTCACAAAATTATGTATCACATTAAATAACTGGAGATAAATAATCCGAGGTTTTTAAATGAGATAGAGCCTTTTAGGTCTATGGTGTATGATATGCGATCTTCCTTCATAGATTATATGTTTTATTTATTAGAGAAGATTGAGAACATGTCATCCATGTCTTCTATTCTAGTCCTCCACCTACACGTTTAGATGTCGATTTGATCAAATTAGTGGTTAGAGGAGAACATCAACATGTATTAGGTTATGTTCTCGATATCCCTTAGGAAATATTGAGTGCGATCTTGAGAAATAGTGGTCATGTGAATATGATGTTAAGGGAAGACATGAATGCTATTAAAAATTATAGACAAATTATCACAAAGGTAGTCAAGTATTACCTATCTATTATTTATACGAATAATGAGATTACATCTCAATTTTTGTTCCTTGATGAGCACCTCAAGATGCCACTAGTTACACAATTCTTCAAAGAACATTTCAATTAGTTGAAAGTGGAAACAAAAATTCACATGTTTTTTAAGGTGGATAGAAGGAATTTTTCAGTGCAATTAAATGAGGAGGAAATATCATCATGGACATGATGAATCTCATAATAAACTTTCTTGATTTTTCGTCACTGTAGTAGTGGATTAGGACTCAATTCCAACCACTGGTCATATAACTCCTCCAATTTCATATAAATAATTATTCAAACCATGTGTTACCCAAGATCCCAATGTGCAATTACTGCTTGGATTCATCCTTTTATCTTGACTCACATAGTAGTGTTCTTGAATCTATGGCCTTTTATTATCATAGATCCTCTTTCTCAATATTTTTCCCAAACATCTACCACTATAGTTTCCTCTTCTTATAATATTTTTCCCTCTGACTCTACCATGGACAAGGTAATGGAATATGTTTTTCTTTCAACCCATCATGATAATAATTGACATTAGACATTATTTCTTTGATAAGGATTTTCATGATGATTAATTGTATGTATTTCTTGATGCACTTAAAATTATATTTCAATGGAAATTTAATAATTAATTATCTTTTAAATCATAACATTTACCATCTTTTTATCTTCAATTATTGATAATACCATTGGGGGGATAATTAATATGCCCTATATAATGACTATTTTATTTATTTATTATATTTATAGTGATTTTATCCTTTGAATACCATCATTAAACATTGATACCATCATTTATGTTGTTTATTGATTACTAATAGTTGATACCTAATGTATTTAGTTTATATATTCGATTTCCTATTTACTAACTACCTATGATACTATTTTCAATATAATATCAATGATACCCATGGTAGTTAGATATATTTATTTCATACTATCTTCATTAATCATAAAAAGTTCCATTTATAGTTAATTTATTTTTTCATAACATCATTTTTGAATTAAGATATTTGATTCGATAGATTTTTTAATTTTGATCTGATCTATTTTATACCAATTTTTATTCTACATGTTTTACAAAATTGCATGATTTTTTATCATGCAAAAGATGGATATTTCTGTAGCCCTTTTTTAAATAATAAATATAAAATTATTACTATGTTCTTAATGATTTTTATTAATTAAGATATAATTATATACTATAATTCATTTTGGTATAATTTTAGATAAGTATTGAATTTAGTAACTGTTAATGATGAGTTACCATCATGAATGAATCACCACTGAGAAATTTGGAATAGTGTCAAAATACATACTTCTAGAAAAGACCCTTAATTGAGATAAGTCACCACTGTGATGAATCAACATTCATAATATCTTACCAACAAATGAAGTAATGTTATCGTAACTCGATATTGGAATGAAAACCCACCATCATATGTCACATCCATAGCTTACTCTATGCCAGTGTTTTCTCACCACCGTAAGAGATACCATTGTTATTTTTGGGATATTTAAATTAATTTACCATAATATATTTATTTTTTAATTTAATGATGAAGATCATTTAAATTATTACTATTAAACTATTTAGGGAACATTAAAGATGATGTTAGAGTTTAGTGCAAGGAGAAGAAGGTCCATATGATTGTTCATCAAATGGATACTCAAGAATACATCTATCATATTAAGAAGTAGATTCTCTTGTGGGTACACATGTAACGTGAGGTGGAACATTATTGTAAGAACCAAAAAGGTGTTTTGATTGGGATACTTTTTGGAGAGAATATGTGTTTAATTTTTACATTATAATAACTATGAAAAATTATGGAATAATTAACATAAAGATCATTTCAGACAAAAAACCAAGAGAGATTATGAAAATTTATTTTACTATGTTTTTTAAGAAACAACTCGAGATTCTGTATAAGCTAAATATGAGGAGTCTCAAGAGTCTGATAATATCAAACCAAGAAAAATCATCTATTATTTTTCTTTACTCTTTATCTTAAAATTTGTTCCCTTTACATTTTGAGTAGAGTGTGCATTAACATGTTATCAAACGCACCATGTATTTTACTATAAATAGTATATACATGATATCTCAAAAAGGTATTTATATTTTTTTACACATGGTGTCATTGAAGAGGTCTTTGTGTTTCATATGATTATTTTATTATCCATAGTTATAATGTTGGAGGTCCCTACGTGTCCTATAAAAGTGGTTAGTTGTTTTGAATACCCAATATACGTTTGAGGAACACAACTATTTTATATTATCCACGAAATATGTGATTTCAATATGTAGTGGATTAGGTATAGAATTGAGACTAAATTTTTTTTATCCCACTCTTAGTTTTTTTTATTTTCACTTTAAATCATTAAAATGTTTTTTTAGTTACTAAAATACATTTTCATTCATAGTTAGTTTTAATTAGTGAACATGAATGATTTTTATTATGTAAATTTAATTAAAAAGTTAAAATAATTTTAAAATTATTATTACTAAGACATAATCAATGCTTGAGAAATATTTTAAATGATCAGAATTTATATTGAACTGCTATTTTGATTAATTGGGATATTTTTAATTATATGGGGGATTTTATTTAAACATTTTTTAACATAAATTATCATTGGGTAATTAGTTCTTCCCCTATTTAGATTTTAACTCTGAAAAATAGAGTATACTTATGATTTCATAAGTAAGATATCTCATTAAAATAAGATATGTTATCTGAGGTAAAATCCATGGGCAACACCCTTAACTGAACAATTGTGTATGAGCCATGATGATGCACTACAACATTCTCACTTCTGAATATGGAAAATGATTCTAAAAAGTTTATGGGTCATATATAACATCATGGGGAGACTACTCTGTCAGTATAGTGAAAACATTAGAGTAAAATAATGGAAGAATTAACAATGATCAACAAATAATGATTAAATATGTTATCATCATGGTAAAAAATACCATAATAAAAAAATCCATGTAGTATTAGTATTTAATGTTAGAAACCAACAACGAATATAAATAAAAGGATCCAATGAATTAGGTAAATCTAAGAAATAATAGAATTTGTAAAAATCTAGCTTGAAATACAACAAGAAAATTCATCATCATCCAACTAACATGTTCTGCAATCCTTTATAGGACCCTTTTGATTTTACAGATCCATTATCATGAATTTTATAGGCATATAAAAATTCATGACTATGGTGTGAGTAAAACACTTAGAATGACATAAATAACAAAACTTATCATATTGAATAATATATATATATATATTCCATAAAAATGAACAAAGGTATGATATATAAATTATATAATAGAATGAAAGACATAAATGTTCAGTCTTCAAAGAAAAAAACTACCGTATTCATCGCCATTAAAAATAAATGCGTAATAGACTTGTTTGATACATCCCACAAATCAACAGAATAGTCCACAAAACATGTTTTAGACATCCTTTTTGAAAAGGTAAACAACACTCATGATAGTAAATATTTCAGGCATCCCTCTCAGTGATGATAGTTTATATGGATCAACGTGTATAAACTATACAATATAGATGAAAATCAGATAAAAATATGTATATAGAATTAATAATTAATATCAGTGCATATAATGCAAGAGTCATGACAATTACAACCCATATTTGATAAAAAAACAAAGGATTCATATATCTACACACACAAACCTTATGTGACCATTCATCATACATATTTCTCACAGTGATAAATATTCACAACCAAAAATGTTAAAAACCCTATAAATCATGTTGTATGTTGAAGTTATTTGTACCTTATAAGTGGTAATGATGAATAGTAAGGGGCACAATCCAATTCTAGAATCACAACTATATCAAAGAAAAAATCCCAATATAGATGGATTAGAGATATCCCGCCAATATTTTGGATAATCCAGACACCAAAGTTAAGAAAATGGTCCTCATTTCTGAGATTATATAATTCAAATTGACATTTAGTTCTGTTTGACTCATTAATGCTAAATAATAAAATTTTCATTCCAATCCTATCAAAAATATACAATCCCTTGTAAGATAATGAAAAAACCTTAGATTTTATACATATATCTATAATAAAACTAGTTTTCATTGAGGAAAAGGTATGGGAATTGATATATATTTTGAAAGAACTCCCTGGATCAAGAATGTTTTATCAAACTGTTGTTATGAAAGAGAATATAAGGGAATAAGGGAGGAGAAGATCCAAAAACTACTACAGAGGGTTCCTAGAATAATAGAAATTAAATAGAGAAAAGGAAAATGATAGAAAAGAAGAGTGGAGGTTAGGATTATATAAAAACCAAACATATAGAGGCTTGGATTTTTGGTCCCTAAATGACACAACTAGTGGGATAGTATCCCCCAAATAGAATTATTTGTTCCCAAGATCCCCACCTGTGGACCGATGGAATCCACCTGAGAACTGGCTATAGATTACAGTATTTTCACAACATATGACTTGAAATAACAAGATGGGTTGAATTTTTCATTAAATAATTTATCTTGTCCAATTTCCCATCATTTTAAAATATTTGGCCTCCCAAACACCCATACCCCACATTTATTAGTTTAAAGCATGAGAATATATATATATATATATATATATATAAGAAGAAGAGAGGCACAATAGAAAATAGAACTATCATAATTCTTCCCCTATCATGACTATTCATAACATTGAGGTATCCCTATAAATATTTTAAAAAAACTCATACCATTCCACGCAAATATTAGTTTCCCATTCCTATGCCTCTTCCTTGAAACATTTGTGTGGTCATTGAACTTGAATATGTGGAATAATCTTTCCTCCAAAACCCATATCACATCTGTCTCCAACCTGAATACTTATCACAAATAATTATGCATCTAGATCAAGATTAAAATGATAATAGTAGATCAAATTTATAGGATTAGGATCATACTTTTGAAGACAACACATAAGGAAAATATTATGTATTCTTTGATTTTAATGTCGTAGGTTAAATAGATAGACCATTATCCTGATAAATTCAATTTTCTTAAATGGGCTAACATAGTATGACTAATCATTCTAAAACTCCTCAAATTAATATTTCCAAAATGATGGAAACACCACTTGAAGACTTTTTCATGCATAGAAACATCTAAGGGCCATCTCATTCAATCAAAAATGGACATATTCCTGATTATAGTTGAAACCTTGTATTTCTAAATCCACTACCCCCTCTATGAGTAATCCTTTATTATAATCCCCCTATGAACTGAAGAGTCACTAAAGTCTTGAAAATATTCAATTGAATTACATGGTGACCCATATATATCCTCAAATGAAGCCATCTGAATCTGAGACTCATTGTTTTTATTCTAGTTGAAATCCACTAGGGCAACATGATGATCCCAAGATCCTATGAAATCCAAAAAAAATCTCAAAACATATACTCCACATTCAAGATCATTCTTTATGAATAAATATTATTATAAGGATGAAATTAATAACTAAGATTTAATTAAATACCCATCAACATTTGCAATACTGAAAAAAATGATTTTAATTTGGTGTCTCTGTTAGATATGATGCTTGAATTTACACATAGAAACGATATGTGCCCTTGTTCATAGTCCTTTTTTAGCATATCCGTTGAGTTAATCTATCATATCCTTAAGAACTGGGACATAATGTTAAATGAAACTACCACTTCAAAAATAGTACCATGACCACTCAAAGTTATCGAGTATTCTTTAACATTATCTATTATAATGTAGTCCCACTCCAACAAAGGAAATATATGGTGTTTGAATAAAAGTCCAATTATCTGATTCATGGCCTTAATCTTATGATAGGTTAGGAAATGGGAGAAAAAGAATGTAATTCCCCCCATCATGATTGGGGGAAAATAATATCATGTTACAAAATGTTAAATCTTGGAAAATGATAGGTTCACCTCCCACATTGAATCCTTAGAAGATTTTTTGAGTCACTATCTCATTGATGATAGAACCAAAACCCAACCATGAGCTATAAAAACATGACATCTACCCAAGGTCAACCCATGAATTTAGCAGCTTACTGTCAAATTATCTTGAATTATAACACACTAACTATTAAGATATTGACAAGCCTTTATTTTTTACACCAATGCGGCAGTGACCAATAATCACTAGTGCAGAAATCATTTTTTACGTCACCATTTTTTATGTCGGTTATATATAACCGACGTAACAATGCGGCGAGTAGATTTTTCACGTCGTTTATTTTAATAACCGATGTTACAAATCATGCCTGTTGGGTTTTTACATCGGTTATTTGATAACCGACGTAACAAATCAATGCGCGGGGGTTTTTGACGTCGGTTATTTTGTAACCGACGTAAAAAACCGCGGTTTTTACATCGGTTATCAAATAAACAACGTAAAAAACCAAAGCGTGGTGTTTTTTACGTTGGTTAGAACATAACCGACGTAACAAACCCCCGGGTGCTTTGGTTTTTTACGTCGGTTATTGGATAACCGACGTAAAAAACGAAAGCACCTTGGGGTTTATAACGTCGGTTATAAGATAACCGACGTAAAAAAGCTTAAAAATAGTTTATAACGTCGGTTATATAATAACCGACGTTATAAAGTATTTAAAAAAATTAAAACCCGCGTTCTGTCATTTACGATTTTTTCGATTGACAGTCGCCGGCTCGTCTCTCTCTCGCGCGGTAAACTCTAATCGGCTCGTTGATCGCCTGCATTACACTCATTTTGGCATCATTGTTTATCTTCTTCACTGCTCTCAGATCTATCATCTCAACTCGCGACATTCATGTAAGCCTTCCACGAATTTATTTCGTTCGTTTTTGTTTTGATTCTTGATGTTCTTTTCGTTCGTTTTTGAATCTCGTGGAATTTTTTTTTATTTCAAATGGTTATTATGTTCATTCAACTCGCAACATTCAACTCGCAAATGATTATTAAAACATTGTGGATTAGCTTCAGCAAAATATGAAAAATAATGGGTGGTACCGTAACGTTCCATTCTTCCAACAACATTACTATTTTCATTCCCTAAGTTATAAAATTACGTATTATGTAGGATGATTCAAAAATTTAATCTGTGAGATGAGTTGATTTATGTGTGAAACCCAGGCCAAACACATATGTATTTTTTTATTAGTATTACATATATATAGTTCGACATATACTTTTTTTACATTACTATGATATTAACATTACTTTTTCTAAAGAAATATTAATGTCCTTAGATTATATATCGGATCAAAAGGATATAATAATTCTAATATATAATCAGAATGATCAGATAATATGACAATATTATTAAACATAAAACAAATGGTCTATATTCATATTTTTAACATGACACTTACGATGTATAGCTATTTGGTGTTGGGTACTTATGAAAACTACTACTACTTTCAAGATTTGTTTTATATTTTAAATTGTTTTACATTCAAATTACGATTTTGTTCATATAAACATGTTTTGTCTTATCTTAAAAATATATATTTTTTGTTGATATTTGTTATAGGTAATAATGAGTCGAAGTTGGATTACGGCACATAGAATGAGCAATGAATTTGAGGAAGGTGTTGATGCCTTTTTGGAATTTGCAAAACGAAATGTTCCAAGTAGTGACATTTTTTTCTGTCCATGCCTGAAATGTTTGAATATGAAGAACTTGAAAAGTAGAGAGATAAAAGATCATCTGATATGTCATGGTTTTAATCCGAGTTACAGCCCTTGGATTTGGCATGGTGAAACTGGACGGAATTTCACTGATGATGATGATTCGCAAGATGGTAACTCCGATGGAATTGAAGAAATGATTCGTGATATTGTAGCAGAACAAATTGAGATAGAACCGACAGTTTCACGTCTATATAGTGATGCTGAAAAACCATTATATCCCGGTTGTACAGATTTTACGGTTCTGTCGGTGGTGTTAAGATTTATTAACCTAAAGGCGAAGCATGGATGGAGTGACAGAAGTTTTACAGAGCTGCTACAATTGATGAAAGACATTCTTCTAAAAGATAACTATCTTCTAGATTCACATTACAAAGACAAGAAAATATTATGCCCGATGGGATTGGGATACAAGAAAATACATGCCTGTCCGAATGACTGCATTATATATAGGAAGGAATATGAATTTATGTCAGAGTGTCCAAAATGTGGGACATCACAGTATAAGGTGAATGAAAAATCACAGGGTGATGTAGATATTACAAAGCTCCCTTCAAAGGTATTTTGGTATCTTCCTATAATTAATCATTTCAAATGTTTATTTGCTAATTCAAATGATACAAAAAGGTTAAGATGGCATGCTGAAGAGTGGGTATGTGATGGAAAAATATGTCATCCAGCTGATTGTCCACAATGGAAGAAAATTGATGCGCAGTATTCTACATTTGGAAATGAAATAAGAAATCTCAGACTAGGGTTGTGCACAGATGGAATGAATCCATACCGAACACTCAGTAGCACACATAGTTCATGGCCTGTATTATTGGTAATTTACAACCTCTCTCCTGAAGTTTGTATGAAGCGCAAATATATCATTTTGAGTACAATGATCTCTAGTCCAAAGCAACCCGGTAATGATATTGATGTTTACTTGTCACCGTTGATTGATGATTTGAAACTGTTATGGGCTGATGGTATTAGGGTGTATGATTCTTATAAAATGGATTATTTTCAACTGCATGCAGTGCTTCTGTTCACTATAAATGACTTCCCAGCGTATGGAAATTTGTCTGGATACAGTGTTAAAGGGCATAAAGCATGTCCAATTTGCGAACAACAGACGTCCTATTGTCAATTGCATCATGGGAGGAAAATAGTGTACATGGGTCATCGAAAGTTTTTGCCTATGGAACACCCTTATAGAAGACTTAAAAAGGCATTTAATGGCTCACAAGAATTTGATACTGATCCAAAACCTTTATCCCATGATCAGTATTTTGAGAGGGTGAAAAACCTTGACGTGACATTGGGAAAGACACAGAAATCTGGTAATGATAGACATATTTGGAAGAAAAGGTCAATATTTTTTGAGCTACCATATTGGAGGTATCATGAAGTTAAACATAATATTGATGTCATGCACGTGGAGAAGAATATCTGTGATTCTTTGATTGGAACATTGTTAGATATTAAAGGAAAGACTAAAGATGGGTTGAATGCAAGATTATACTTACTATCAATGGGAATACGTTTGGAGTTAGCTCCCACTCCTAAAGGAAGACGAACATTTCTTCCCCCGGCTTGTCATACATTATCGAAGAGGGAGAAAATTAGCTTATGTCAGTGTCTTCATGATACCAAAGTGCCTCAAGGTTATTCTTCTAATGTAAAAAATTTTGTCTCAATGAAAGACTTGAAGTTGATAGGTATGAAATCACATGATTGTCACGTCATGATGCAACAAATTCTACCAGTTGCATTGCGTGGAATATTGCCCATTCGTGTCATAAATACTATAATGAAGCTGTGTTATTTTTTCAATTCAATTTGTAACAAGGCGATTGATGTGAATGCTTTGAACATTTTGGAAAAGGATGCAATTTTAATACTTTCTCAATTGGAAATGTATTTTCCTCCAACATTTTTTGATATAATGGTGCATTTAATGATTCATCTGGTTCGAGAAATAAAGCTTTGTGGACCTGTATATCTTCGTTGGATGTATCCTTTTGAACGGTATATGAAAATATTAAAGGGGTATGTTAAAAATCTATATCGACCTGAAGCCTCCATTATTGAAAAGTATATTTCTGAGGAGGTAGCAGAGTTTTGTACGAGCTACTTGGCTACGGCGCAACACATAGGTTTGCCTCCATCTTTCCATGAACAAGTTAATAATGAGGGAAAGGGGATTCGTGGGTTGAAAGTCAAATCATTGTCAGCTGAATAGATGAAGAAGTTAGAATCATACATCTTGAAGAACATAGCTGATGCTCAACCATATATCACATTTCACATTAATGAGTTGAAACAATGTCATCCAAAGAAGAAAGAAATGTGGATTTTGAATTAGCACAACAAAACTTTTTTGTCATGGATTAAAAAGACTTTGCATGGTAGATCAGATGTATCAGAGACATTAAAATGGATAGTGGGTGGTCCATGTTTAAATGTGATAACGTGGTCTGGTTATGAAATTAATGGTTATACATTACATACAAAAGCTCAGGACAACAGAAGTGCGGTTCAGAATAGTGGTGTATTGGTGTTTGCAGAAGCAATGCATTTTTCGAGTGCTAAGGACAAAAACCCAATTTCTGCATCAAATGCATATTATGGAGTGATTGAAGACATATGGGAGGTTGATTACATTAAAATTAAAGTTCCCGTTTTTAACTGTAAATGGTTTAACGGTAACAACAGTGTCAGACATGATGAATTTGGAATGACACTTGTTAATCTGAATAGATTGGAAGACACAGCTGATTCTTTTATAATGGCAACACATGCAAAACAAATTTTTAATGTAGTAGATCAATCAGATATGCAGTGGGATGTTGTTTTACAAGGAAAAAAAATATGTTGGTGAGGATGAACTTGATGAATATGCTGATTTATGTGAGATCCCTACTTCAATGGAAATATTAACAGAACATAATGATGATCATGTTGAAGACATAGTTTGTGCCATAAGGAACGATCACGACGAAGGAGTTTGGGAAAACAATCCATATGTACATTCCTAAAATTACAGGTAACATATGTTTATTTCTTGTTTACATTTATTTTTTCCATAAATGTTAGATATTGTATGTTTTTTATTTATGAAAACATGTTTTAAAATAAAATAAGTATATATGACTCTCTGAGTCTACCGGCCAACCTGTGGACTCCCACCGGCCAGCCGGTATGGGCACCGGCCAACCGGTTCTTGCCCACCAGCCAGCCGGAGGGCAAGGCAGTAGGCTTGCCCACTGCCTGGTGACACCGGCCAACCGGTGGATGACCACCGGCCAGCCGATGGTCTCTGGCAGAAGCATTGCTTTCTGCCGGAGCCACCGGTCAGCCGGTGTTAGCGCACCGGCCAGCCGGTATGGTCACCGGACAACCGGTTCTTGCCCACCGGCCAGCCGTAGGACCCAGGCCGTAGGCTTGCCCACTGCCTGGTGACACCGGCCAACCGGTGGATGACCACCGGTCAGCCGGTGGATCCCAGACAGAAGGAAATGCTCTACGACCCAACAGTTTATAACCATTACATGATTTTTAAAATGCTTATTTTTGTTCAATGACAATTACTTTACCATGTTTACAATGTTTACCAGGTTTTCCATTTTTTCCATTTTTTACCATCTTGACCATTTTGACCATCTTGACCATCTTTGCCATCTTTACCATTGTTTAACATGCTTACCATATTACCAATGTTTACTATTATGTAACCCAATACACTTTTCTATTTTCTGATTACAGTAGTATTAAAATATTTGAATTTGTATATTTGTGAACTAATGTTTGTTTTTTTGATTTGAAGGATAATGACAGATCATTCAGATGATCAACCACATGATTCTGGGGAGGAGCATATTGCTGGTCATACCTCTGGGGATGAACATTCACATTCTCCTATTATGAAAAAGAGTTCAAAGGTTGGTAAACGTGGTTTCACACGTTTACCAAAATTATCACTTGCCCGTACGCAGGATCAGAGGATAGTAGTTGAGTTAGATGATGATGATATTCCTAGAGGTCTGAATGCCAAAGATTTTAAGAGTTTTGTTGCAACTCAGGCTAAGACCAAAGTAAGCATTCTGTATGATGATTGGAGAGGTGTGGATAAAGCGGTTATCTCTCAGATGTGGGAGACGATTTTGGTAAGATCTTTTGTCATTGTTTGACCATTCTTTTAATGTTTCTGGTATATATAATATGTTTAACCTCTTCTTTATCAGATGACATTTGATATTCCTGACACTGGAGGAGTCAGGAAGAAATGCTTATCGTTGGCTGCCAGGAGATGGAGGGATTTCAAATCAACCCTCACATCTGATTTCATTTATGGTCATAGGAGTCATGACAATCCATGTCGTATATATCCTTTTATAGATGAAGACACATGGAGACAGTTTTTTGAATGTAGAAAAAAAGAGTCATTTCTAGTAAGGGAAATGTAAACTTTTATATACTTTCTTATATAAATGATTTTATTAATGTTTTGTTATTGATTTCTTATTCTTAAATTATTGCAAACAAGGAAATCTCATCAGGAGATCCAATCTAAAAATTTATACCCTCATAGTTTATCTCAGGGAGGGTATACATTATTGGAAGAAAAAATGATAGCGGAAAAATTTCAACAACTAAGAGCTGAGTCTTCAAGCTCTGGAGAGGTGGCCCCTCCATCCCCTCCATCTAGACATTAAAAATGGAAGAGAACTCGGAAGGAAAAAAAAGGGCAATATCTTTCGGAAGAATCGAGAATCGTAGCTTGGAGGATTGTAAGATATCTATTTAATTTATTTAAGTTAACTTTTTTCTTCATATAAGTTTCAATCATTACAGAAATGTTCAATTAATTAATACAAGACTCTCTTGAGGAGCAAAGTTCGGAGGGGACATTTACAGCTACTGGGAGGGAAGATATTTTATTTGCAGCATTTGGAAGGCCCGAACATCCTGGTCGTGTAAGAGGATATCCGACAGGTGTATCGGTAAGAAAAGCGTTTCCACGTTCTTCAACTTCTAACATTGAGGGGGTTTATAAAAAAAATAGAATCCTTGGAGGCTGAAGTTCAAAATATTAATGCGACGATGGAAGAAAAGATTAGAGATTCGGTGCAATCTATGTTTTGCAGAAATGCAAAGACAATTTCAGACAGCAGCTCCCACTCCTCCACCTCCCCCTGCAGACCCCATTATTTATCCTCCACCTCCGCTAGTAGCTCCCACTCCCCCACCTCAGCCTGCGGACCCCATTTTTTATCCTACGCCTCCGCCGCATCTTCCTACATATTGCGAGTTGTATGTTGATGATTCTCAACATCATATAGTAGAATACGGGTTGGTATATTGTATAGGAGATACAGTTCATCATCAATAATTAGAGGTAGAGAATCAGAGGGTCACTGTACAGGATATTATAGATAGATTAGCTAGGGTACCAATACCTACAGATGAGGTGGCGACAGTTGGACATAGTATCGGCCATTTTTTAGATTGGCCATCCAGACTTCTTCGACTCATTACCATAGAGGTATGAATGTTATATCTTTTATTTTAATTTTTTATTAAAGTTGTTTTATCATTTGAAAACTACTATAATTCTCAATTTTTTTTCACAGGAATACTTCAAAGGTAAAGAAATACTGTATAGACAACAACAAAGACAACATGCTATGACATCAGATACAGATTCCAGTGGTCTTGATAGATTGTCAAGATATTCACATTTGTTGTTGGGTTTTTATGTGTTTCCAATGGAATCTCATGTTTGTGGACGTGAAATAACTGTGGGGATTACAAAATCTAATATCATGAAGCTTGTTACTGGATATAATTTGGGCATCAACGTGGTGCAAATTTTTTCCATGTAAGTCTTAACACCTTTTCCCTGCGTTATATTTATTAATAATGTATACTTATATATGTTTTGTATTAGGTATCTTTATAAAATTTGTGAGAGGAATGAACTGACAGAAGTATATGGATTCATGGACCCGCAATTGATTTCCCCTGAAGCATGTGCATTGACTGGGGAACAAAGAATGGTTTATATTGCTGAAAGATTTGAAAAGAATATAATCCAACAATGTTGGATGATGCCTTTTGTGAGAGGTATGAAACACATTTCTCTCGAATAGTTAATTATCTTTTAACATAAAAAACCACTAACATTAAATTTCCTTTTATCAGTAATCATTGGATGTTAGGGATTTTTTTCCCAAGGGAGAAAGCTCTTTATTGGATATGCTCTGTTCATGGTGATGTGTGGGCAAGTTTTAAGAATATATTGGAAAAGTAAGTTTCAATTTCTCAATAGTTTTATATATTATAATAAATTTTAAATTTACCCCATTCGTATTATTTTTCTAACAGTGCATGGGCCTACTTTCGAAAAAACACAATGAAAAGAAATGCAAAGATCAAATATGTAAAGGCGAAGGTAAATTTCCATTTATAATTTGTACTTTTTGATTTATTACATAAAAATAATATATTGAATTTACACTCATTCAAAACCGAATTGTCATGAACAAAAAGGCCTCATCGAATGCAGATATTATATGTTAAGATTTATGTATGAAATAATAACAACTGGGACAGTTGTGAATTATGACCTGGTACGATTTCCTCTTAAACTTTGCCATCATATTTCAATTTGATTTATTCATTATACACGTAAACTATCTTCTTTTTCATTTGTATCTTTTTGATGACCCTCAACCCTATACTGCTGAAGACATCAAACACGTACAAGTGGAGTGGTCAAATTATTTTACAGGTTTGATTGAATTTTAGTTGTTTGTAATGTAAAATGTAATTTTGAATATTGTCGTTTTAATTGTCTATTTGGTAGTTGTTTACGTTTGATTTAGTTTTTTTTTGAAGTTGGCAGTGTAAGTTTTGAATGTTATATAAGTGAATGTTTAATTTTGCTCTACTTCTTGTTTTGGTCTACTTTTGATGGTTCTTCTGGTATGGATTTGGGTCTATGGGGGAGGGGTGGAAGGGATGTCCAGGGGTGTGGGAAGCCGGTCCAGGGGTGTGGGAGTGCTGTCCAGGGGTGGGGGGGTTGTCCAGGGGTGTGGTGGGGGCTGTCAAGTGGGGTGAGGGGGTGAGGAGGTGCTGTTCAGGAGGGTGGGGGGTTGTCGAGGGGTGTTTGGGGGTGTCCGGGGGTCGGGGGGGCAGTCCATGTGTGTGGTGGGGGCTCCAATGGGGTGGGGGAGGGTTGTCCAAGGGGTATACATGAGGGTGGGAGCTCAAATGGGGTGGGTGAGGGCAGTCCTGGGGGTATACATGAGGGTGAGGGCTCCAACGGGGTGGGGGAGGGCTGTCCAGGGGGTATACATGAGGGTGAGGGCTTCAACGGGGTGGGGGAGGGCTGTCCAGTGGGTATACATGAGGGTGAGGGCTCCAACGGGGTGGGGGAGGGTTGTCCATGGGGTATAAATGAGGGTGGATTCTGTCTAGTGGGTAAGTTTTATATGTTATCTATTTACATGCTTATTTTTGATGTACTTCTGTTTTTGTGGTATGATTTCTTGATTTATTTTCTGGTTGATTCTGGTGGAGAGAAGATCACTGCATTCTGTTTAAAAAAAAATTGGGTTTATCACGTCGGTTATTTAATAACCAATGTGATAAAATGCCTGGAAAATAGTTTATCACGTCGGTTATTTAATAACCGACGTTATAAAAGGCATGTAAACTATTTTATCACGTCGGTTATTTAGTAACCAACGTGATAAAAGGCCTAGAGAATGGTTTATCATGTCGTTTATTTAATAACCGACGTGATAAAGGGCCTAGAGAATGGTTTAGCACGTCGGTTATTGAATAACGGACGTGCTAAACGGCCTGCACAAGGGTTTATCACTTCGGTTATTGACTAACCGACGTGATAAACCCCTCTCCCCTAGTTTTTCACGTCGGTTTTATATGAACCGACGTGATAAACCACGCTCAGCCCGGTTTATCACGTCGGTTCTTATAGAACGGACGTGATAAACCACCCTAACCCCAGTTTATAACGTCGGTTCTTCGATAAACGACGTGATAAACATCACGATTTTATGTTTTTTGACGTTGGTTTTTAAATAATCGATGTCAAAAACCTTATTTATAACGTCCCATGTATTAACGTCGGCTAGAAACCGACGTAAAAAATTAAAAATAACCGACGTAAAAAACGTTTTCTGCACTAGTGAATGGTAACCACTATACTTATTTAGAATTTCTCCCACCCAATTATTTTTTCTTCCTACTCAGTATACTAAAAACTTCATTTCCATTCCCAAGATCACACTCTATCTCAAAGTAAAAATCATCATGTAATTTAATTGATGCCTCTAATGAAGATTCGTATCACATAATGAGAGGATATATAATAGACTCTTTAGGACTATTTACATGAAAAATAACATAATGATGATGGTGTGAATCCAACATTTATACCCCAGAATAATATATTCTATCATTATGTTGTGATTATGATATTGTGACTCCTGATGTTACAACTAATGTTACTATTAATCTACTATCTTTTCATCTTTCATTAGAAATTCTCCCAATAAAACCACAAATTCATCACAATACACTACATACCAGAAATTGGGATTATTTAAAATTATATACATTCATACTAAATTCCATTTTTTATATGAATGCTCTTGGTAACTTCTATATGAGATATTAATAATTTATTCTCATATTATACCCATAATACATAGGAAACATAGGTATCAGGAATAAATTTCTTTATCTATACCCATAATGTTACATCTTAAACATTGGATGGTCCTTTATTGGAGTTATGTGAGACATAAATTGAGGGCGAACTAGTGTATGCAACTTATTATATGATATTCATATTTTTATTTTTACACTTAATTCCCGAATAAAATTGACCACCTTTTAAGATGAGACAAAAAAATCTCTTTTGAACACATTTATCATATTTAATTTTGACTGTTCAATCCCTTAACCAAATATATTATATATTTATTAAATCCATTTCCAATTTTATGTTATCTAAATATAAGGAACAATTCACAAAGGAAAATGTAATAATAATGGGATTACCAATATGGGCTAGTAAAATGAGAATATGAGTGATGATGTGGTAATGTACAAAAAACCCTAACATTTCACTACTTTGGGTTTGGATTCTCCATTCATACATAGTCTCACCACCCTTATAATGTTTTTAGTTATTTCACCACCACCTAATGATCACTTCCCTCACAACATGTATTCTTCATTATCAACTTCAAATGGAATAAGAAGATGTCTCATAGGCTAGGTATAATATCACCATATTGGGGTTGATGTTATGGATATATATCCATGTTCATTTAATGTCCTCAAGCTAATCTTAATTGAACTATTATATTTTCAATTAAGAGTAACATCTTCATATTTCCACGAAATTCAAGGAATCTTCATTATTATTCAATAAAGGGGTCTTAAATGTATAATAAATCCTCTTATTTATCCTTTTATATCACATAATCAATCACCACTTACTCATCTCTATAAAAATATCATTAATTTCAACAATATTCAGAACGTCTCCAGAGATACCAAAATTAGTTTTATATATGTCTCAACTATTTAATCAAAATTAAATGGATGGGAGTAAATTTTCTTTTCCTATAAATAAACAAATCATAAAATGTGATTAAATGGGTTATAATGTGTCATGAATCCAAATAATACATCTAATATATCCGTTCACTATTACCCTTTATTCCATATTCTTATTGAATCATCTAGTTGAATGAATCTACTCAGCTATTACGTGGTGTGATACTCTATTGAATAGAAGGATCCATTTTTTCTTCTATATCATGATCACCTCCACTATGGTGTTTCCTTCATAACATCCATGTATATTGTATCATTGATAAGAACACTACTACATTAAATCTTTTAGATGACCTAATCCACAAAAAATGTTCACCTGTAATTCTCACAAGATATCCACATGTTCTCCTCCTATAGATTGACTAAAAAAATTAATATGATGTAGAAATTTATTCTGGGATATATATAGGTATCACCTGGCGTATGATTTTTTGTTTTATAAATACATATTTCCTATATAGTGATATAACCAATTCTTATACAAAATCTCTAACTGATCTCCACTCACTAGTGGACCCACCGAACTAACCATAGAATATGTACTTCTACTATAGGGTGACCTCTAAAATAATTTCAGATCCATAAATATTTACATCAGTAATATTCATCAACATTATAATTAAAATTAAAACTATAATTTGGTTAATTTTCTTACAAGAGAACTACAATGAAGTCATATCCTCATGTCGTGGATAGCTCAAAAATTTTAGTGGACCCAAAATTACTCAAAACACAACGAAAATATATCTACATTGTGGTACATTAGACACTGGAATAGACTATGAGTTCTATAATATCACATTATAAACTACCATATAATTACATTTTCATTTATCAATGTATTTTTCATTGTTTCTCATTTGATTTTGAATGGAATTGTGCTCTAATTTAGCCTCCCAAGCCACCAACATGTGAGATGATAAAAACCACCTTCCTGGATTCACATGTATCATAGAATTCCTTTACACAGACCTATTAATGAATTAAAAGGTTCTCACATGAACGCCTTTACTAGCCTACATGGCTATGTGGCACATGGTAATGACCACCGACTTTTCTGTTGGCTTCTTAGGTGATGCCCTCAAGTTTGAATGGCCATACATATTTCACCATACATCATTCATTGAATGACCACCATCATCACTAAGGTTTATAAATTCATTTCATAGGATATCTAACATCATATTAATTATCTAGTAACCCTTAATTTTGGCCAAATAGATTGTTACCACATGATGAAACCCCATCTTCTAGAGAGACAACTGTAGTCACTATTCTTGTATGTTGTAACCTCTAGATCTATGATATGTTTTATTCATTCAATTAGGTACTATGATATAGTTGGTGGCTATGGGGTATTAAAAATGTCACATAGATATAATTCTACACTAGAATCTCCCACAAGTATTAATAAGTACTCATCCTCCTTCCATTTTACTAATTGGGATAATGTTTTTTATCAATCCCCTTCCACTAGTGCCAAAACACATTTTAATGCCTATTTATAACAAGTGTCTATAAAGGTGATGTAAATAATATTATTTTCGGTGTCTGGTTTCTAAAACTGACGCCGATAACTGATTTATGGTTTTGGGTTTAGGTAAAACCAATGACGAAATCAAATTGGCTCAGGTTTACGGAATCTTTTTTGGATAAAACCAATGCCAAAACCCCCTTTTTTAAGATAACTACTTCAGTTTTTAAAATAACATAAGTTGTAAAATAATTTGTTTTAGAAAAATTAGAGAAACTAAAATTACAAACAAAATGAAACACTTATAAAAAACACAATATAAACCACAATCAAATAGTACTTCTAATTCAATAAAAATATAGAACTTACATAAATTTATCTAGTTAATAAAAAATTAATGGCTTCTTTCACAATGTTCGTGACGATTTCAACTCCCACAACTCCAACATTTTCAGTTATCACACCGTCGTACATTTGTTTTATATCCATTAAAATACATTTGAGTCACTGAAAAATTTACATGGATTCCAATTAAGGATCAGTGGATCAATAAATATTATAAAAAATGAGCCAAAGACATTGCAGAAGAACTTGAGAGAACTCAATGAATTGTAGTGTCATATATTGGAAGAGAATGCCATTGAAGGAAATATGTCATCTATGGTTAAGTCTGAATGGGATGGTTTGATGGTAAACTATGTTATAATGGCTGATCAGATAATGTTGGATGAGAATGTGATGGAAAATGAATATAGTCAGTGAGGAAACTTCATTTCTCATTTAAAATTAGTGATTTTTTCCTTTTATGCTTTAATGGTATACTATAATATGAGATTATTGAGTGTATTTACATTTAATAAAATAGATGTATAGTAGGATGTATGTTTAGGGGTATTCCAATTTAATACCCCAATTACTATGTTTCCAATTTCATTGAATTATGTCATATGTTAAAAATAATCAATGAAGAAGTAGATAAATATTTTATATTTCATTTTTATTGGAGTGATAAGATGAAAAACTAGTTGAATAGGATACCTCATAAATCTTTTACCACTTGGGGTGATTATATACATTAGAGGAAATGATGTGCATTCAATGAATGTTATTTTATTTGTGACCTATAATAGTCATGGAATATATCGAAATATCTGTGTTTCCAATGTGTCCATGATTTTTATGTTTAGCACAATGGTGTGCGCATGCCTATGGCCTTAAGAGATGTTTTATGATATGGTATCTAATGTGCATGTGTAGACCATGATGCCATATTTGATGTGTGATTCCCTTTAAATTATACTGTAAACTGTTACCATGTAACATAATTACAACATGATTATGTATGTTTCAACAGATATCTCATGATGACTTGTATTGTACTTATTTTTATGATATTTATAGTTCAATGTATTACCATTCCTAAGGAAACATTAATTGGTAGTTGGAACAAGTAGACCCTCATTATATGATTATGCCGGGGTGGTTGACTAGGCATGAGACAATGATTACGATGTATCAATGATTGTCGTAGGTGTTGACCTAAAATACAATCCATTATGGTTACCAAGTACCATGTAAAAAATTTATGCCATGTGGATATCAAGTACTAGTTCACTGATCATGATTGTGGATTGACTGAATACTCAATTCCTTAATGATACCATATAATATGTTTAATTCAGTTTTGGATTGTTTTTTATCACTTCTAATGTCTAATTTAACATGTTGGCATGGAGTAGTAGTAGGTACGGCATGGGATCATGTCATCTTGGATAGTACATAGCCTCCAAGTACCTGATTGATTGATTATTCATTATTTTATATAAAAATTAAAAACAAAAAAACATACGTTGACAGTAACAATTTTTTAAAAAAAAATCAGAATATTACACTTTCAAAATAATGTTGAATTAAAATACATGTACCAAAAAAATACGGCATGCTCATTGTTGGTTATTATTGAAGACTTCATTTTATTATTTGTAGGTTCAAAAACCTAATATATCAATAGAGTTATTTTTTTGAACCCATATGAAATATTATTTATAAATATTAAAATATACGTACCTCAAATACTAATCAGACAAAACAGATATTTCAGAAAAGTAGATTGAATATAAGTCATTTCTGATTGGGAAGAAGAATGTGAATCATTAAATTCTTACAATAACATTGGATGATAAGAGATAATAAATTTGAATAATATAGAGTAAAATATAAAAAAAATACAACTAACATTATCAACGTGAGTAGTTTCCCCAGTTGGGATTATCTAAAAAATGAATTATAGAACATAATAACCACATTCAACATTTCTTTGGTTGATGATGACAATACAGATATAAAACATAAAAATGTTTATAAAAATTAATATATGACAAAAAATAATAACAAATTCTATTATAAATACTAATTTCATATACTTACACATATTTTATTTTATTTGGTGTCTTTTTCGACTTGTATTCCATGTTAAATTATTTCAATAAATTATTCAGAATCCATATTTTTTATTTTTCAAATAGCAACTTTTTGGAAAAGTGAAAACCATACAAACCTGTTCCCACATACCCCACATCCACATAAAACACACACAAAACACATTAAAAATTTAAAAGTACCAACATTCAAATTTCAAAAATCAAGATTTAGAAAAACCACCATAATCCACCTCGAGCCACGAGCTTACCCACCTCAATCTCATCACGAGGATGGGCCTCAAACCAATAGGCCGGTCAGGTCACTGTGATCCGTCGTCTGCCATCATTTTCGCCGTCTTCACCACCGGAGAAGATAACCGGAAACCTTCAATGGCATCCACTTCATCGAGATCCATCGCCACAACCACAGAGCCTCGAAACTTAAACCTCATCATCCTCGCCGGCCGGTGGGCTATCAAAAAACCGTCATGAAAAACATGAACAGTAGCCATCATAACCAGGAATGACCTTCAAAACACTCCCTTCATCAATAAGATTCACGAGACAACCTCCAATTCGTTGCACACTAGAAGATCCACCAAATCATTGCAATCAACAAAAACAAAGGACTCACCATGAAAAGGACTGCAAAGGACCGCAGAACCGTTGGAAACCAAAAACAAGTGTCCTTCGCCCCTCTGCACCACTCAGAGGCCAGAGCCGAGTCATCCCTCCGACTCCAAGCCAAGATCCAAGATGCCTTCGCCGCTGGAACACCTCTGCCCACCCATATCTGAAGCCATTCCCACTGGAGCCTTAGTTTACAAGCGTCGCGGGATTCTGCCATGCCTGAACTGACGAAGCCTGTGGCCAGAAGATACGCCCTTCGAACTGAGATGCCCACGCCCGTCGAACGCCTCCACCTGACCAGATCAAAAACAGGACCGCCGACTGCCGAGCGAGACAGGGAGAAGAAGATTGTGCCTCGCCTCAGCAGAAAAAGCCAGAAAATGCCACAGCGGACCAAGCTGACGCCGAGATGGAGGACTCAGATGGCCCGCCATCCGAGTTATGCCGGAGGAGGGGAGGGAACAACTCCAGAAGCTGAAACCCTAGCCCTGCTTGAGAGAAAAAAATTCTGCCACTCAGAGGACGTCATGTCGACCATCCAATGAACTACATTTTCATATATATGAACTAACAATACATATCTTAATGATGATAATTAAACATAACAAGATTATAAAAAACATACCTCTCTAATAAGGTGGAAAATCTTATACAAAAATTCCCTAATAAATAGAAAAACAAATATATGGTGCATTCACTTTGGCACAATACGCCTAACATCTAATTCCCCCTGCAATAGAAAATGTTCACAATTAATGAAATTATAATGGCCATTAGTACATAACTATGTTCTAATTCTTACTTATCATGAAATGGTAGAAACCGACACTAAATCTTCATATGTGATAATCTAACACTCATATATGCAACTCTATCTGGATTCGTGACATATAGCACTTTAATGGAAATGAATTCGTGAGCTATAAAACCGTAAATGTATGTACTTTAATTTTGTAAAAGAATAATGTATAGATACCTAATTGAAAAATAAAATATTTTTAGCCAATTTAAAACAATATTTTATTTTATAAATACGAATTCAAATATCAATTTCCATACTTGGTAACCAACTAAACCACATTCAGGATGAGCTCATCAAAATTTACTAGATGCATGCTATATTCTTTATGTAATCTCAAAGGATATTCTCTTCCATATATATCAGACAACATCTAAAAATCATAGATAAAATTCAACGAAAGGATTCCAGAGATAATATCTATATTCAATTAGAAATAGACTACTACTTCCAGATATTTCATTGATGACTAGATCATATTTTATTTCTAAATGTTGAATCAATAACCTTCACCATGTCATAACATTCTTTAGTTTAAAATGGTCTAGGTTGACAGTTGTATTCTTGTAATCAGTTAATTTTTTTTTTCAATATACGATAAGGATGACCAATTTGCAAAAACCTTCGATGTCCCATGTACACTATCTTTCTTCCATTCTGCAATTGATAATATGAATTATATTCTTCACAAATTGGACATGATTTATATCCCATAACACTATATTCAGATTAGTTTCCATATGCAGGAATGTTACATGAAGTGAAAATTATTATATCACACAAAAGAAAATACTCTTCCCTGTATGCATCAAAGAAATTAACACCTTCCTCCCAAAATAGTTTCAAATCATCAGTCAATGCTGAAAGATACACATCAGTATCATTTCTCTGTTGTTTTTGTCCATAAATTATAAAGCTCACCATAACATATTTTTTCTTCATACACAGATGTGGGAAAAGTTATAAACTACCAGCATAATAGGCCATGAAATATGTTGGAAGATGAGGCTCTATTATGGATACATTCCATCAGTACACAATACCATTTTGTGACATCGAACTTCCCTTACAAAATCATGATTTTCTTATCAAAACTCCTCCACTATGGTGAATCTGAAGGGTGACATAAGTTACCATAAAAAATTCTATCATTTGAATTCCATCTTAAACTTTTTGCATCAATTGTATATGCAAATAGATGCTTCAAATAAGGAATCATTGGAAGGTAACAAATTGCATTAGCAAGAGTTTTGATTCTGGTACCTAAAAATGAATCACAATATAAATATCATAATTGTATGCCAAAAATATTGGATGATATCATTATAATGATCAAAATTTATTTTTCTTTACGTTAGATGACAACATCAGAGAATGAATCTGAGTTGACTTTCCCATTTATCTTGTAGCAGGATTTCTCACATGTAGGAAAACTTGATAAATATTCATTTTCATTCTTATATAGTACACAACCATTGGGGAAAGGATGTATCATTTTATACCATGATCCCATTTGGAATAACATTTTCCTCAACTCATAATTGGAATCTATAATCCTATAGCCTTCTGGAAGTAGCTCTTTTAAAATATCAAGTAACCTGAAGATATGTTTATCAGTCCACTCATTTTCCGATTTTAAATTAACTAATTTTAAAACTACTGGTAACAATGTATATTTACTGCAACTAAGGAATAATGGTTTCGTAGAATCACTATACGATCGTTCAACAGTTGTTTTTTTTCAATGGTTAAAACACCTATATCATGACCTAATTTTTTAATATGATCCTATTCCTCATTATGAATATTTTCATCAACATTGGAGGTTGAATTTTCAATTCTCTTTCCAAGATAGATCTTATGTGTATAATTATGGATAGAAACTTAAAAAATTAGATGGTGCTTGATTTCCCTAATGATGATTATTCTCATATTTAATCCCTTCTCACATGGATATAAAATAAATTCAATGTTTTGAAGATGTCGTTTCGCAAATTCCAAGAATTCACCAATGCCTTTTTCATATTCACTAGTGGTTATTCATTAATGTATCCAGTTACGATCCATTAAATTTCAAATATCCAAAAAATAATTGGTGAATATATAAAAACACAAATATATATAAATATATATACTGATAAATTGTCAATAGAAACACATTTAATAAAAACTATTGATAATCAGATAGAAAATGTCAAATATGAAACAAATTTACATATTGTAGTCATTTTATTTTCATATTATATACATATATTAATTGATATTATAATTATATTATAATATCAATATTCAAAAATTTAATAGTTCAATTTACAAAGTTGTTACAGTATTTCAATGTTTTATGTATCAAATTTATTAATGATTTCATTAATTGAAAGGGCGTAAAATTATTTATTATTAGTAATATGAATTAATAAATTACGTAAATTTTCATATTATAAGTGAAATAAATCCTAATACTCCCAAAATTACGACATATGAAATTAAATAAATAACTAAATTGATATATCTTACAATGCATTTGGGTGAGATAATAATAGAATCATTTGAGGAATAATAATTGGTTGTGGATCCATTGCATGTTATAATGAGTATATAAATAGTTTATTTGTTTTTTGGTATAATATAGGAAGACCTGATTCAAGCCCCCCAACCACAACCCCTCTTAGGTGTATTTTCTCAATCCTATAAGGAATAATATGTCAGATAAAAATAATGTCACAACATTTTTAAGTCAGTTGGTCATAATAAAAACAATTTCAGATAAAAAAATTCAACACATTGACTATTAAAATTGTTCAATAACATTGACCACTATATTTATACATAAATTTATATAAAAATAATCTCAGAAAAATAATAATTCAATTGGTTTTTGGTATAATTTATTCAAGATCATTGATTAATACATTTATAAATAATGTCAGATATAAATTCCTAACCTAAAATCATAAAACTCTAATCTATATCAAGAACATGGACTAATCACTCATAGGGATGACTATAAACTATGTTAAAACTGATTATAAATAAAATATTAACATATATTTGAATTAAATCAAAATTAATATTCAATTATCAATAATTTAACTTCAATATTTAAAAGAACGTAGAAAATTATTTGTTTAAATCAAAAATAGATATCCAATCCAAAAATTAATCAATATTAAACATTGGAAAATTAAGCACTGCAAGATCAAGACAAAAAATTATAGTAAAAAAGAAAAATAAATATTAAAAAAACATAGAAGAAAGTGGCTCAAAATATAATTCAAGAGAACAAATAATCTATATACAATTAAAGAAGACCATATATTGAAGAACATAGACCACAAATCGTGAAAATGGATGAAAAGCATCAATGATGGCTGTTGGAAATCACAAATAAGTCATCAAAGTCATCGCGAGTCGATAAGAGCCGCCATAGGTTTTGATTTCTAAGGATGGAGATTATGAGGGTTTCTTGATCTTGATACTTTTTATGTGACTTTCGTTGTCAGTTTTTACAAAAACTGGCGCCAAAATTTTGAAAAAAGAGCCATTTTACTTTTGAAAAAAACTGATATTTAAAAATATATATATATTAATTTTGGTGTCAGTTTTGGTAATAAATGACTATGAAATACCTCAAGGTTGTAATTTTTGGATTCTGTATTCTGAAAATATGAAACATAAATTAACACTTATGGCATCATTTTTTCTGAAAACTGATGCGACAATCCTTTTTTTATTTTTGGCAATGGTTTTAACATGAAAAGACACCATAAATAAGTGAATTCTAGTTGTTCTGATCGGTTTTTATTTGAACTAACACCAGAAACTACTCATTAATATTTTTTTACATCCGTATTTAGTAAAACTAATGCCAGTAATTTCTCACAGAAACTATCGACGCCAGTTTATAAAAAACCGACATTAAAAATTTGACGTTAAATCTTGTATTTCTACTAGTTTTCTCATCTATAACCACAACTTCCACTATCATTTTTCGACTACACAATATATATTTTGGGAAGGATAAAAATCACCCAAGAATACCAAATTTAAACATTATATATAGAATTAATGTGTATGTGACGACATCCATTAATATTTCATTCATTAACAATATTGATGATTAAATGTATCGAAAAATATATTCCATTTAATTGATGAAGAAATAAAATACTTTCAAAAAAAATCCAATCTTGTATTATTAACAAAGGGGTTTAAAAATATCCACCTTGGACTATGTTGATAATATCCAAATCCATTCTATCTCTCACTCCATATTAATTTCAATTAAATACATTGGAATTTTCCATTCTAATCTAACCCCCCTAGAATATTAAAATTCAGTGAAAATATCCATTTATTCTTAAAGGTTATCCACTCTGTGAATATATTCATTATATACTATTTGTTTTGCAACTATTATTTTTTTAATTCCAAAATGTAGAATCATAGACATATTAATACTTTGAAACTATTTATTAATCAATTTAATATTCACTCTCATAAGAATTTTACTATGAATGATAAGAACTTATCAAATGATAAATCAATAAATTTTCTAATCCTACTAACATGGGGAATAGTGTGGCATAAATTTTTTTTACTTACCCCAACATGGTTTCCAAATTAACTGCTTAGATCTAAAAAATTTACTGCATCATTTTCATCCTAAATTCTAGACACAACTTTTTTTCACAACTCACACAAAAGTACTAGTACATAAACATTATTTCACTTGGTATGAATAAAATACCATTTTTATCCTACGGCATTAATATTCTCAACAAAATAAACATAATTACATTTATCATCAATAAAAACTAGGATAATCCTTCAATATTATATTATTATTCTGAAATCCATATTTATATTCAAGGTATCTCTCTACATGAGAGTGAATATTGTCAATAAGAAACTTCCTAAATAAGTTTACAAAATTAAGAAGAAATAAAATTTTCTTTCACACCAATATAATTTCCACTATTGGATAGAAAATTAGACTAGAGAAATAACATCTAGAACATGAAATCTAATTTCCAAGGGACATCATAAATAGATAAATTATTTTTAATTAGAATATAATAACTCAAATGATGAATTAACATATATATCATGTTATTGTATAAACATGTATACTCAAGATCAATGATTTTGGTAGGCTAATACAATTATCCTCTAGTAGTATATTAATTAAAGTAACCATATAACATGTAAAACCTAATTAAAAGATATATTTATCCTGGTAAATTAGATTACATAATATATATCCTCGTGTTTAGTATTCCATTTAAATCATTGTCTCTATAGAAGAAATCAAAAGGGAAATTTCAATATTTGATGTTTCTCTGAAAATAATACAAAACTAATGGAAAAATACATCAACCACCATAGTCACTATAGGATTTAAATAAAAAAATATGAAAGGATGTCAGTTATATTTCTTATGATTTTGAAAACAATTACCCCATGGATTCTGTCTCCCCTTAATTCCAACACAAATTCAAACAAGTTATAACATTTTGAGTATATGAGGTGAGTGTACCATTAATTTTCTTAAGTTGAATATGGGTCTTGTCATAATGAATCAAACCATTAGATTCTATATTTTCATTCCCCTTATTCATATTTTTTTAAAGGAATGTAATCATTACTATAAATTCTTCATTAATCCTTATATGTAATGAATTTAGCCTCTTTCCAATGGATTTCTCTTATTTGTCACCTTTAAGACATTTTGTTTCATGGATCTGAAAATTATTATTATTCATTGGCTTGAGCCTTTCCACAATTGTGTAACTGATTACACAAAAAAAATGTAGTAACATGAGTTTATAGGTGGTTAATCTCACCTCTGGATTTTTTCACCATTACATCGTAATATTTTCCCCCTTAGTTTTTTGTGGAACAGTTAGAGAAAATAACTACCTTGATATCCAAACATCCAGATTGGAATACATTTTTCAATAGGTGGATTTAGTTTTATTTCAACACATTTAATTTCTGAAAAAATTTCTTTATTTTTCTCAATGATATTAATTTTTTGATAGATTTATTGAGAGGATCCTGATTTTGGTGATTGATACACCAATAATTACGGATCTTTCACATTTTCAAAACATTCAACTTATTTTCTAGCATGAAATGTCATTATCTAGGGTAAAAATTATCATTATTTAAATTAGGAGTGGGGTGTATATTTTTTTATTATTTACCCGGCCCTATATTCATCAAAATAGAATATATTTCCATATAATATTTTTTAGAATCAATAAACCATTTTACAAAAAATATCATACATCGTTTGGATTCTCATGTTCTCTGATATTCTCATATTTTCATCATATTAAAAATTACTTTTAGATTATTATTTGGAATCTCTTGAAGATGATTTTATTTATCCATATGGTGTTGTATGGGAAAAAATTATTCTATTCATTCAATTTGTCCAGTTTTTAAAGTATATTGAGGCATTTATTTATGATATATACATTGATCATCCCTTTTTAATTATATTTAAGAAAATGAGTATTTATAAAATAACTTCTCTTATCATAGCCATTACTTATGTTAAAATTTATCTTATAAGTATTCATTGAGATCATCATTCATTGATTTATAAAATTAAACATGTTTTCAGTTCAAAGTATTCTCTTTGAAACTAGTATTTATTGTGTCCACTATTTTTGATTATATATCCTACATTTCATTTGTGGAGTTACATACCTTATGGCCAATGAAAAGTAAAACCCAAATTTTAATTTTTACTTTTAATATATCTGAATTAATTTTATAAACACAAATCAGGATGTCTGAAGACTTGTTTTCCTCCTTCAAAATTTAATTATAATCATTAAAATACATATCCAATTACACTAAAAAGTAGTAAAGTCCCTCTTTTGACAAATTTGGGACTTCATTATCATGGTTATTTAGTAAATCCCTTTCATATCATCCCCATAATTATTACCAAATTTAAATTGAATGAGTAAATGGAATCACAATGTGAATTTTCTAAAACACTTTTTTCCAAACAATCTGACTAATTTAATATAGTCAAATTATTTCCAAAAAAAGTCCACATTGAGGGATTACACCTAAATTAATCCTCTTCATTGATGTTATGAATTTAACCCTAAAAAAATAGAACATAAAGTTCGATTGAAAATGATAATTGAACAATAAGAAGAAAAATGTTAGATAAAACAAATCAAATAATGAATCCTTCCCCCACGATACCAATTGTTGGTCCCAAAAAAACATTTAATGATAAAAATACTAATATATAATGTTTAATTTTTTTATATAAAATTATTATATTATAATCGCTTTTCCTATTAACAATCAAATCCCAATAGGTTTTGACCTATTAATGAGAAGGGAAATAATGTTTTTCTATTGTAAAGTCATTAATTTGATTAGATGTTTACTTGAACGTCCCATAACCAAATATATTAGAGATTTATTAATCACATCTTATAGATTATGATATGTAGAATATCGAAAATGATCCACATATAGAAAATTATTTTTAAATGGTTCATTTGAAGAATATCAACATATTTTGGTAAATTCACTATAAGTAGATATTGGATAATTTTATTTCCACCAGCTTCTCTTCACAAAAATCTTCTGATATCCTTCATGGAAAACTTCAACATCATTATCTGAGACATCATGGAATCTACTTTATTTTTTTTTAAATATAATTAATGGTTACAAAATCATATACTTTTTCCATTCAAAAAAATATAAAATTCATATAATTACTTTATGAAAAAATATATTCAATATGCACCAAAAAAAATATAACAAGAACTAAAAAAATATGTCTGAAAGAGAACTCATATATTTCATATTAATATAATAGTTATGGTTGTATCTCAATTTCCAAGGTCTATTCAAGGTTTCCCCCTGCGAATTTTGGTCTCATAATGTAACATTAATCATAATTACAAATTAGATTGATCCATAAAATAACAATGTTTTTCATAGATTATGTCTAAAACATTCATCCAAAAGAAACTAAGTGGCTTCATCTTCTTTTGAGGTTCTATGGTGTAGAACCTCAAATTTTGAAAATTATCTAGATTAATTCACTTTATAATAGACAGTCCTTATGTAATTTGTACTTTACAATGATGTAAATTAAATTATAGAATGGGATGATTTCAGTGACCAGAATAGAAAAAAGTTCACCATTAATTCTCCCATGATATCATCCAATTTTTTGAGTTAATGATATGATTTTTGAATATAATGTCATATTATAGTGTGGATAGGTATCATATGAAATATCATTTTATATTTTATAAAGTCACATTTAACATGTATTAACCCATCTATTACACATTCACGATCTCTAGTATGATCTACTATAACTGATTTACTCAATAAAATGATTACGACATAACAACTTCTATTAAGGTGTGTCATCCTGATGAATTGGAAAAATAAAATTATTATAATCTATTGAATTAAAACCCATCATGATGAAATTAATATCTATGGTTTTGGAAACTAATCATCATAATTAACCATAATATAATCATCAATCCATGAACTGGATAACATAGAATTCATTTGGCATCAAAACTCATCAAAACACCTCTGTTATTAATCGAAGCTATTGTTCAGTTGACTTCGACATATCTTGTAATTTTTTAACCCCCATCACAGGATCCTAATAAAATATAGATCAATATAAACCTAAATGTATTTATGTTGATAATTTTAGTTTTACCAGAGAAGGTTCTCACCTACAGCCTCCCATTCCACCACACTGGTGAAAGGCTAAACTCCACCTTTATAACCTAAACGATGTTGTAGACTTTCTTTACACAAAACTGTGCCTAAATATATTGGTTATGACATATACATCCTTCATATTTTTCTCAATTATTTGGTTATTGGTATTTGCAACTATTTTTAGAGGATACTCATGTGTTTTCCTCTAGTGGTTTTAACAATATTTATTACAACCTTCAACCTTCATTTCTATTCAACCATAATCATTGTGGCATGTAAAGTTATTTCAAAAGACTTTTTATGTCATGTTAATTACTCTTTACACCATCCATAAAATTTGATATCTTTTTAGGGTGTTATAAGTATCCGTCCTATGGATGGATAACTATAATAACTATTCTTCTATGGAACTACAAATAAAACTAAGTCACAATTGTTTTTGTCAGTCTAGTACCATGACTTTTCCAACAGTGATGAGTCATTTGATCTTTTCCCCAGATATCATTAGCCTCTGTTATCTTCCAAATTTCTTTCAATGTACTCGTCATCCGTATTCTTACCAAAAAGGGTTAATGAGTCAATAATATAGCTTCAAACATCAATAACTACATCTTCCACCAGATTTGTTTATAAACACAACACATCATTTGGTAATGATATCATTTTTTCAAAAAAAAATTTTGGAAAACATATTAAGAGACATATTGATTCCATCTGAATATTCCCTTTTAAATTAAATCATCTCCCATATTATGGATTTAATATATCAATAACAATACTACATTTCATTTCCAAAAAAAATCCTATATTTTTCAACACATCAAATCTATATTTCTCAATAAATTCTGAATCACATATATTCAAGTAATCATATTTTCAAAAAATCCACTATAAAACCCATAATGGTTCAACAAAATTCATAGGATCAACTGATATTCCTTTTTAAAAAACCACAAGATTGCGTAAGTAAACATATTATATCCAAAAGTGTCACTTCAAGTACATTCATAAAAATAATGTGGTTGATGTATACTAAAGGTGTAATCTTGGATTGTGGCCTGTGATTTTGAAATTATGGAATATATTAGAATTTCATCATATAACACAATGCAAAACTGTGTCATTATGGGTGAAATTGTTTATTCGCAACATCAACATCCATTTCCAATGAATTATTTAGTACAAACTAAATAATATGATATTGATACAACCTATACCTACTTGTGAATGCGGCCTTTGATATTTAACATTCTTTGACCCAAAGCTAATAATAATATGAATGTGTATAAATCATTAAAACCTACTGGGAGCCACATAATTTTTCAAAAAATACTTCATTTTCTATAAATTCATACATCTTTTTGAGGTAATTTATTTTAATTTTTCACAGCCCAAAAAAATATAAAAAAACTACAATATGAATTCTCCATAAAAAAATCTTATAACACCAAAGGAATGTTCTCAATGAAATAATGTGATTCAGAAAAAGATCATCAAGATGAACCTTGATCCCTTTCAACTCATCTATGGGCATATTACATGGTGGTATTAATATATGTCACACTTTGGGAATGTGTTCATTCTCAACATCAAAATCACTATGTTGGGGAAAACCAATTTAATACTATGTATAGATATATTATAAAGAGCCTACCATCAGATGAAATGAGGGTGGAATATTTTTCTAATCCAATATGGGGATCATGTTGTCCAACTATTCTAAAATGTTTTCTCTTTGATGTGGTTCTAGTCTCACTCAGGTTAACAAAACATTCCACTCACCGATCCACAAGATTATTTCCCCTTTATACAACATTAATGTCATTCCCCTATGATTGATTTTGATTTATTCTTGGTAGATAGTCAAGCAATAAATGAAAAGGATAACATAAAATCCTTTCAACTTATGAATTATGAATCTCCACACATTTATAAAACTAGTATGTACTATAAGATAGTCAAGAAAGACAAAAAGCTGAACCAATTTCATTCAAAGGGGTATATTGATGTATAGAAACTCTAAAGAGTATATTAATTGTAAATATACCCTTTGAACCTATTTGAAAAAAATAAATTAATGAGATAATACCATATGAAAACATAATGAATTTGAGTACAGTCAATTAGATTTATACTTCCTATTTTTTATGCTTACTCCCCACCAAAATCTGAAGCCGAATATTCCACATAATATCGATCTAAATGAATTCCATGCTGCCCTAGAGCCTCACGAGTCACCAGATTTCCTAACCCTTATTGTGTCTACACCTACTTATAAGACTCTTTACCTAACACTAAAACTAACTTTTCTATGGGATCTGTGAAATCCTATCATAATAACACTTTGGATTCCAAGACTTTTTTGCATTGGTGACATATATTGAGAGAAATAATAAAATCCCTGAAAAATTACACCATCCCCCTAGTGTTTCAAAAATGGTAGAATAGTTTCCCATAAACTGTGTGAGGATACCACTAATATTTTCATGCTTCTGAATGTTGTTATATCTTTTATCCTTTGACATATTCTTATTAATCCCGTAACAAAAAACTAGTACTATAATAGAGGAAACTCTTGTAATACCACTGACACAAAAAAGTGACTTGCAACTATGTATTTATTGATCCCATTCGAGATCAGTAACAAAATTTCAAGAACCTGAGGAAATGTTCAAATATCGGTGTTGTTAACCCACTATTATAGATTTGGAAAAACTCAATCTATAAATTTCTAGCGTTATTTTCTTCTCTCTCCATCATAAGAGGGAAAAGTGAATCAACATTATGAATATTAAATATTAGTCATACACTATCAATATCCTCATTTTAATCTCCATAAACACTTAAGAATGGTACAACATTAGTGCATCAAGAATGAACTATTCCAAGTAGAGATCATTGATGGTGTCCTATGTTAGATTTCATGACTAATATCTAAAAATATGATATCCCACAGTTGTCAAACTATTCATTGAATCCTAAAGAAAATATGATTAACCTCCAGATCCACTAGTATCTCCCTAATGATAAGGATTATCTCAATGACCCATATCTTGGTATTTTCATCAAGAGGAACTATGCCAGCCTAGAAAAATAAGGGAGGGGGTTATATAGATGGAAGTCAAATGAATAATAATCCACCAATGTCCACCCCTTATCGGATAATCTTCCCTACATAGGTAGTAGATGAAAATTTTTCCACTTCGTTGGTTATATTTCATTAACATCTATTGAAACTGAGGGAACATGATCAATCTCAACCTACTCTACAATAAGTGGAGCAAAAAGTTTTGAAAGTATTATATCTGGAAACCATCTTTGAAATTTTTGAACAAACCTTAATAAATAGAAAACATCTTTATCAGGGAACATGATAACAGTGGATATTAAGACACTATTGTTCACTAAAATGATCATCCTAAGAGGTTACCTACTAGAGTAAGTCAATAACCTTATAAGAACTACCCATGACCTATGTAAATTCTATTGTTCTTGCATTTTATTCAAAACCACCTATAAAAATGAAATAATAGAATACATAAGATCAAATAAAACAATACAATTAATAACGATACAAAATCACATATTATAATTTCAATAGGAATTTATTTAATTTTTTCTCTATCTATTGATATAATCACGTGTATACAATGTGATACTATGATACTAAAAATGATTCATGAACATCAAATAAACCCCACTAATCTCTATACCATCATCTTGTGCGTCACTCATGGTTAATTTTAATCAATTCTAATAAAAAGATCATATATTAACCCTTTATAGAATCTTTAATGTTTGATATATAGTGCTTTTATGGAAACAAATAGTTACGCTACCTATGTACCATCCATTCTATATGCTCTCAACTATATTCCAATTCAAGGGAATGAGAAGACACACATTAGTAAACAAGCACTCATTCCATTTTGTAATACACCATCAAAAACTGCCTAGTCCATAATGGGATTTCACATGATCTCACATGAACCTCAATGTAGAAATCATGTTTTTATCTTTTGGGAAGGGCCTATAGAACATCATGGAGAGATTATACCACATCACAAGGAAATCATTAGAGTCCTATAATGGATGTGAAAACAATGATAAAAATAATGAATAAATAAATAATCATAAATATAGAAGAATATAAAAAATAAAACAATCCATCTAATACTAGTATAGACTATCAAATACGTAATCAAAATCTAAATAATTAGACCTAATGTTTGTCTAAAAGACACTATGAAAAATAATAAGATGAAATCCGTCCTAAAGTTAATCTTTTTTTCCTTCTTCTTATTGCTGATCTTCTCAACCATCCACCATAAGAAAATTTCCCTTAAACAATGCTTTGGTCATGAAATGAGCTACCACACTGAAATTCCTAAGAGATGTGTGAGTAAAATACACAATAGGATACAAAAACGTTCCTTTATATTTGTTAATATGAAATATAGGTTCCCATATACCAACATTTCCTACTTTATCACCATATTTGAGGGAAAATTAATCATGAATATCTATCACATCCCACTAATTAATTGGATAGTTCAAAAAATTTGTTTTATGCATTCTGGTGGAAGGGAGAGCCCATGATCATTCCAATAAATATCTCACCCATTCACCTCAGAGAGGGGGGGGGGGGGTTATAATCCATATGGATTCACATGAATCAAATAAAAATCACCATTAAATAAAACATCACAAAATTTATTCAAAATAATAGATCAACATCAGGTCATTTCGAAAAGGAGTTATAGAAAAAAAACCCTTATGCATCAAAACGCAAAACATAACTTTATTGGGATACAAAAACACACAATAGAACTCTGATCAATCCTGAATGATATGTCCGAAAATTATTTACACGCATACAAAAAATCATGATAAGAACCCATATACCATCTACTAAAGTTATGACCTTCATACCTTGGGTGAAAAAATGTTTTCACAAAAGGGTCATAATCTATTTATAAAACCACCTCCTCAGGATAAAACCAATACCAATTCTTAATGATTAATGTTACAGGTATAATATTTTTTATTATATTGAGATAAAAAATTGGGAAATGTATAACTTACCTATAAATATATTCTAACTACAATGATATAAGTTCGATTGATGCAACGATGGAAAATCCTTGAATATGGGAGACAATACTATCAATAATCTTCAAAAACCTTATTAAAATTAGAAAAAATAAATACATTAGGTCAAACAATGTGAATATAATTTTGTAAATAATATGAATATAATATAATTTTATAAATAATAAAATTGATCTAAGCAGATCTAGAAGGTTGAAGAGAACCAATGTTTGGGAATCAAACATAGTAAGTAGAAGGGAGGAGAATGTCTTAAAATCACTAAAGAGAGATCTTGGGTCATTGGTAATAAGAGAAAAAATGTGTTAATGTGACTAAAATGATTAAATATTTGTGTTTTTAAACATTGGAACATAATTTTGTGGCCATTCTAGGCCCAAAATGATGCCAATGATGGGCCAACAACCACAATCAACTTACTAGTGGAAACTAGGTATGGATAGTTCTATCGAGTAACCCCATAATTTTTATATAGGATATTGAGAAGAATTTTCTCTATTGAGCCAAATTATTAAATAAATGATGGAGATCTCCATTATATATATGGTGGGTCTACTGTAAGTTTATTTATTACATCATGTCCGCCAACATATCCTTTTTCATTTATATCCTCCCAAATACCCCAATCCCTCATCAATCAGTTTTTTTTAAAAAAAAAAATTATAAATAAATCTAATGAGAGGTGCACCTAAAAAATTGATGTCCCATTATCAATTTACTAATGTTTATAATTGGAAAATATGGTGTATAAATATGATTATTTTTAAAAACATTAGTACGTGTAATGATTTTTTCTTTCAAGAAATCACACCATTTATAATATTATGAATATAAATAAATTAAGCAGGGTTATAAATAGAGGAAATAAATGGTTCCATGAAAGAGTATATAATTTAGAAATGTTCACTTTATAAAAGTAATTATGGCTTCCTCGTTAAAATATAATAAAATTAAGATAAAAATAAGTTTTTGGGTAAAAAATATCAGAATAGAATATTAATTAATAACTATTATTATGATAAAAAAAGTACAGATAATAATATTCTATATGAAAATAAGATTAAATTCCATTCATTTAAAATTAAAAGCCTATTTCCAATAATTCTATTTAAAATATACTTCCAAAATATAAATGAGTTGAATCAAATGATATTGAATATAATTGAGATATATGTGATTATAAAATATAAAAAATTAGTTTGGGAATAATGAAGAGACATATTGTAACACCCTAAAATTATAAATGGTGAAATTGAATCTGATAAAATAGGCAACATGAAACCAAAAAGCTTTAAGCCCCCAATAAATAAATCATAATAAATTTAATATATTCAATAGCTTGCAAAACACACAACCCTATTACTATTCGAACTTGAGTACAATATACCATTATAACTGGGCCATTTAAATTGGGTAATAATAGTATTAAGAAAATTATGGAAATTAATATTAATATTTTATTATAACATAAATATAACTAATTTAAATGAAAAAAATGTTTTCAGAAAAATTGTATGTTTTCAGAGATATCGTTTAGCCTTTCATTGTGAAAAAAATCTAAAATTAATTTTTACCACTGTTTGAATATTTATTTTATAAAAATAACATCATTTTTAAAATCATAAAATCTAAATTACAATAATGTTATTTTTTGGGTTTCATTTGAAATGATTCATATTTTTATGAATAGTGATATATAATGATTTTTTTAAACTACCATTTTGGTTAAAAAATTCAAATTATTAAATTTCATTCTAAATTTGGTTTAAATTAAATTTACATCAATAATTTTATATTTTATATTTTTCTGTCATTGGAATCAATTTCAATTGTAATTTTGATATTAAAACTATCTGTACATGAATTATTTTCTCTAGTAAAACCATCTTTTTCGTCGCGACAACAAGAACAATATTGATTTGGATTATACCACATATCAGAATTTAATTAAGAAAAATGGAATCCATATATTTTATAAGAATGATTTATATTATATAATAATTTAAATATATTTTTATCATTATAAATAGTAACAAAACTCAAAATTAATTACCACAATTAAGATAAAATCTAACTTACCAGTATTTAAACTAAGAATATATGGGTTATAAATGACTTGAGAACCTTACAACACCAATTTTATGGCCATATTTATACCTTATAAGATTTTTATTTCAGATAAAGACCCATTTTTTATCTTTTTACATGACAAAAATGTAGGTGTAACTCATTCATTTCAAAATATTCCATATGTCTCCTCTCCCTCAATTATAAAGTACCACCCACATTCCTCCTCGCTTCCCAAATACAAAGAAATTTGTTTCTTCAAATACCTTTCCAAATTACTTCTTTACTCCCTTAAAACATTATTTATCCCTTTTTAATCCTAAATTTGTATATTTAAGAATTTCTTGCAAACCAAAAAATTTTCTCTGAAGAGGAGTTAACATTTTTAAACAGGAGTTTTCATTTTATTTCTATTTTCACATCCCTCAAATATTTTTTAATCATGATAATATAGTAAAAAATTCATATATCATATATTTATATTTTATCATATTAATTTAACAACCTATATCTTTGTCATGTTTCATTAAATGTGAAACAAAACTATCGACCATGGGTATGGTGAAGATCCACATCGTGAAAAAATATAAACAATTTCCCATATCCACAATTCAAGGTTAGATATTATGATAAATTTTTAAAATTTATATTTTATTTTTATAAATATCTAATTTTAATATCAAGTATATATTCATACATGCCATTAATTTTAAAATTCAATAACATTTCTCTTATGTACGACAAACTGCCACCTCACGAAGCAATGTTTTTCATTTTTCAGTTATGCTTTATATGGAAATTAATATTGATAAATTTAAGGAATATAGGTGATTTTTTTTTATTTTTTATAATATAAATATATCACTCATTACCTTACCCTTTGACCTATTAATAAAATAAGAATGTTACTCATGATAGCGTATTACTTACTATATAAAATACGAGATGTGATCTATTATCCATTTTCAAATTTAATAATGATTATAAACATGTATTTAACAAAAATATTATATTTATATCAATATTATATATATATATATTATAGACATATATAAAAATGTTCATGAACAAGATCTTTAAAGAAACACACATGGGAAATCATGTCAATTAGTACCAAAAAATAATAAAAATTTTGAATGATTATTAACAAACTAGCGACTATATGGTATTACAAATAATATATAATATTATTAATATTAATATGTTTAGGTTATATGTGAATAACATGATTAAATTTATTATATTCAAGATCAAATCATGTACAACCAAATAGAATAATGATTTAAGGAACAAAATCTCAATTTCAAATCATTGAAAAATATTTTAAAGTATTGCACATACTTTACTTTATATGTTGTATATAATTCCCCTTCTCCTGTAATATCATGAGTTGACAAAAATTAATTTTTTTATCTTTCCATTTTATTTATTGAATACAATGTGATTTTGTTTATTTTGTTACAACGTGTTAGATTACTTTAACTCAATTTCTTTTCATTGTATTATATTACTTCTTAATTGCCTTTGCCACTATAATATTATGAGATTAATGAAATTTGAATATACTATATTTTATTTAAATTTTTTTTCATGATGATTTAACGTTGATGAAAAAAATATATTCATTTATTAATCATCACTCAACTATAGGATATTAGTAAGTGTTCATTTCACAAACATATTTTAATCAAGAATATTTATACATGAATTTATATTAATGAAAATCATATTTTATTTTACTAATATAACAATTATATTTACTTATCATATATTTAATCAAAATGGTTTCAAGTAATAGTATTACTTTTCTAATCTGTGGATCATAAATTTATAAATAGTGATATATACTGTTTTTATTGAAAACTACCATTTTGTTTCAAAAATTCAAATTATTAAATTTCATTCTAAATTTGGTTTAAATTTAATTTAGATCAATAATTTTATATTTTTTATTTTTCAGTCTTTGGAATCAATTTAAAATTGAATTCCAATATTAAAACTATCTATACTTGAAGAAATTTCTCTAGTAAACCCATCTTTTTCTTCGCGTCAATAAGAATAGTATTGAATTGGATTCTACCACTTATTAGAATTTAATTAAGAAAAATTGAATCCATATATTTTATAAGAATGATTTATATTATATAATAATTTAAACTTAGTTTTATCGTTATGAATAGTACCAAAATTAAAAATAAATTACAACAATTAAGATAACAAATAACTTACCAGGATTTAAACTAAGAATATAGGGGTTATAAATGTCCTGTGAAAATTACAGCACCAATTTTATGGCCATATTTATACCTTATAGTAATTTTATTGCAGATAATGAGCCATTTTTTAGCTTTTTACATGACAAAAATGTAGGTGTAATTGATTCATTTCAAAATATTCCATATGTGTCCTCTCTCTCACTTATAAAGTACCACCCAATTTCCTCCCCTCTTCCCAAATACAAAGAAATTTGGTTCATCCAATACCTTTCTAAATCACTTACTTACTCCCTTAAAACATTATTTATCCCTTTTCAAATCCTAAATTTGTATATATAAGAATTTATTGCAAACCAAAAAAAGTTATATGAAGAGGAGGAAACATTTTTAAACATGAATTTTCAATTTTTTCTAATTTCACATCCTTCAGATATTTTTTAATCATGATAATTTAATAAAAAAATTATATATCATATATTTATATTTTATCATCTTAATTTAACTACCTATTTCTTTTTCATGTTTCGTTAAATGTGAAACAAAACTATCTACCATGTGTATGGTGAAGTTCTACATCGTGAAAAAATATAAACAATTTCCCATATCCACAATTCAGGGATAGATATTATGATAAATTTTAAAAATTTATATTTTATTTTAATACATAAGTAATTTTATTATGAAGTATATATTCTTACATGCCATTTATATTAAAATTCAATAACATTTCTCATATGTACGACAAAATGCCGCCTCGCGAAGCTATGTTATTCATTTTTCAGTTATGATTTATATGGAAATTAATATATTTAAATTTAAGGAATATCGGTGAAATTTATTATATTATTTTTATTTTATAATATAAATATATCACTCATTACCTTACCGTTTGACCTATTAATAAATAATAATGTTACTCGTGTCAGTGTATGACCAACTATATAAATGATGAGATGTGATATTTTATCCATTTTCAAATTTAATAATGATTATAAAAATGTATCTAACAAAAATATTATATTCATATCAATATTATATATATATATATATAATATAAATATATAAAAAATTTCATGAACAAGATCTTTAATGAAACACAGATGAGAAAACATATCAATTAGTACAAAATAATAATAAAAATATTGAACGATTATTAATAAACGAGTGATTATATGGTATTAAAAATATTATATAATATTGTTAATTTTAATAATTTTAGGTTATAGATGAATAACATGCTAAAATTTATTATATTGGATATCAAATCATGTTCAAAAAAATACAATAATGAAGAAAGAAACTATATCTCAGTTTCAAATCATTGATGAATAATTTACAGTATTGCACATAATTTACTTTATATGTTGTATATAATTCCCCTTATACTATAATATCATGATTTGATAAAAATTAATGCATTTTATCTTTCCATTTTAATTATGTAATGCAAAGTGATTTTGATTTTGTTGTTACAATGTGTTAGGTAACTTTAAAACTCAATTTATTTTCATTGTATTATATTACTTCTTAATTTCCATTGACACTATAATATTATGAGATTAATGAAATTTGAACATACTATATTGTATTTAAAATTTTTTATTATGATTTAACGTTGATGAAAAAATATATTCATTTATTAATCATCACTCAATGATAGGATCTTATTAAGTGTTCATTTCACAAACATATTTTAATCAACATTCTTTATACATGAATTTATATTAATGAAAATTATATTTTCATTCACTAATAAAATGATTATATTTACTTGTAATATATTTAATCAATATGGTTTCAAGTTATAGTATTACTTTTCTAATCCGTTGATCATAAATTGATTCACTATTCAAAGAGAAGAATTTTTCTACGAAAATAATATTTTATATATTTTTTTTAAAAATATTTTTAAAAATATTCATTCATATTTATTAAATATTTTTTTACATTTTGTTAATAATAAATATTCATTTTGTTTACAAGGGAATGACCATTTGGTTTTATCTGAAAAAGTGAAAGTAATCATTTTTTAACATGTACATCTTGTACAATTTTTTTTATCTTCATAAAAAATATATTTTTCAAATATTCCATTATAAAAAAATGGTTATTTCTACATAAAATTATTTCCATTTTTTTTTACTTTTAATTTTATTTGTTAATTATAAACATTAAATAGATATTTTTCTCAAGAATGTTTTTAACTATATTTTTATTGATTTATACTCTCTAATGATGAGAACCCTTTATTTGTCAAATAATACACTAGGGATATGTTTTATTTATGACATGCTTATTTTTCCTTTATATGGATTATGATTATTTTTTCAAAGTAATTTTTTGACATTCACTTCCATTATTTATTTTTATTAATAATAATATTACCCAGAATTATTCACATTCCAATGGTCATTGGACATAAAATTTCACCCAAATAACAACGATATTGACTAGAGAAATACTAATTTCATAATTAATGTCTCATTTGGTATGTGGTGTTTTAATTTTAATTTTATTTTATTGACTGGAAATATTGGTAATATGTATTATTTTTTCAATACATAAATTTAACATAAGTCAAATTATTAATGAATTAAATATATTATTCAGCATCTGATGAATAATTGGGACACGAAGACATGAGTGGGGCCTAGTTATAGATATCCACTCAATGCATAAGTATTATCATGAGATGAATTTGTTTTCAATATAGATTTAAATGTGATTATAGTATATTCCTACCCATCAGTTTAAAACTATTTTGAGAAAGGTCTTCAAAATATAGGTTTTCATGATTCCTTTTGACCATAACATGCAATAATAAAGATTTTTCTTCATTAAGCATTTACTTATTAATATCCATGAAATTTTCAAAAATATATTCTCTCTATAAGAACTTCATTAAAATTTTATTACTTAAATGGAAAGCGTTTTCAATTATTTAACTTGAAATATTTGTTATGAATTACATATTTATGATATTAATGATATTTATGAAATAAAATATGTTTTTAGTTATCTACCTTTCTATATTTAAAATTAAATACATGTTATTTAAATTGAATCTGTTTTCAGTTATTTACCATGTTTATTATTCTTATTGATTAATTATGGATTCTAGTTAACATAACCGTTAATAAACATTTTAACTACAACTTATGTTATTTCATTTCCCAATAATCCATGATGTTTGATATGATTTATATTAAATGATATTTTTGAGGGAGTAATGATAATTTTTAATGATTTTTTTTTTATTTTCAATTTTTTTATTAGAATCATGTATGTATCTTGTTTCTCAAGAATTTTAAACTAAAATTCCATTAAGATACTATTCCTTATATCTTATTCCACTGTAACAATAAAAATATTGGCTCCAGGTTACTAGAGCCATGTTCATTACAGTTAGTATCAGATGAAGATTAATTGAAACCTTGGAAACTACATTTATGAAATTATAGATTAGGTAACCTAAACCTATGATATAAAATGATGATTAGTAAAGAAAAATATCCTAATATTTAGATACGTATTATCTTATGTGGTTTTTCAAATAAATACATACTTGTATGGAAATTATCACAAACATGCTTCTTTTTTCATATTTAAACATGATTTATTTCAAACATGTTTATAAATCATAAAAGATTAATAATTCTAGTGTCTTTTGGGATTATGAACATTCCATAACAACATATAACATGAAATACAAATCATTATTGTAATATTATTCTATATGATCAGTCTTTTCTACATAGCATAGCATGAGATATCCTGAGGAAATACATAAGAATAGGGTGACCTATAAAGCCCTCTAAGGAAGTTAAAATGAAATAACCTAAAGTATATAATACTTTTTATTTATTAAGAATATCAATGGAGTGAAAAATAAACATGAACATAAAGGCCTGATATAGCTTTATATTCATAACATGGATATGTAGAAATAATATATAACATGATATAAGCATGATCCATGGATCGTTGCCCATTGATTTACATGAGTAAAAAATCATTTCACATTAATTAGCTTGATAAAACCCTGATTTCACATGAATTATCATGAATAAACCCTCATTACACCTAGCATATCATGATACTAAAAATTACCCAATTTAATGGAGCGCTATCATGGTTCACCCTCTACAATCATTTCATTTCATACATCAGTGTGTGAAATAGATCATATAACATGGAATCAATCAATATCATAAGTTATTCAATGATAAAAGAATATGGAATTAATTCATGTATGTCCCTGATCAACATGTAATAGATCATAATGTTGAATACCCTAGTTAGTGAAATGGGTATGATATTCACTACATAGTGATTTTGGCATTGAAAATCATGGTTCAATTTCAGCAGCATAACAATGTCAAATGGATGTTCATAAAATATATTGATTAGAGTGAAATGGGTATGTCATAATTTATACCTGAAATGGATTGTATAGTTATCCAAGAACATAATTTCATAATATATGAAATTGAATTTAGATACCTAATATATAGGAAATGCTTGAATTCCAACGATCATGTACCCTAGTGGTACAGGCTCATGCTTGGCATCCAAAAGACCCAGGATCGAATCCGGGCAGGGGCAAATTTCCCAGGTACTGTAGCAGTACTGTAGCAGGTACTGTTGCAGCGGCGGCGCTGTAGCAGCAGCATCACAATAGCGGTGGAGGGACTCTAGCAGCGAGGATACTGTAGCAGTACTGTTCACCGAGGGGTCCTTTGGGCAAAAAAATGGGCTTTCAAGCCTTGTATTCATGCCACGTGGCCTTGGGCATTTGGTCTATGTAATGGGTCTCCCTCTACCCAGTCTAAAGAGGTCTTTTCTTTCAAATAATATATTGAGGCTTCGTCCCCAACCTTTAAAAAAATATAGGAAATTCTTGAATGTAAATGAGAAGAGAGAAATCCCTTACAAAAATTATAGCATACTAACGAGTGGGTTTAAATGATCATAGGGGGGATATTGAGAGTTAAATGATGATTTCAACATTTATAGGTCAATTTTACGGTATGGTGGTCATGGGAGAACATTCACAAAATCATAAAAATGGAAATTAAAAGGGGTGACATAAAATAGGTTCTTTAAAAAAAGGAGACAAAGAGATCTCATTCATGGATATGAGATAAAAAAAGGCTTCGGTGAGGTTTCTTGGGAGCATAAGTAGTCTTGGGAGGACACTATGGATTAGTATTAAGATTTTGGTTGAACATCAATGATCTTGAGTGAGGAGAAATGGGTTTATGGGTGGGTTTATATAAGAAATGTGGGTGAATTCATTATTTTTCTGGTTTTCGACACTACACACTAAAATAATCAAAACCCCAACCATCCTATGGTTGTTTCCAATGCTTTCCAACAAATAGGAGTGGTATACATTATATTATAGCACCATGGTCCGATGATATTAAAATATCTCTCTTTCATATGTGGAGGTGACTCACACATTCAAGGAAATGATTTTAAAATCATAAAATATTTTATATATCTTAGAGCATTCACAAAGGCTTTATAAAATAAATAAAATAAACCTAAAATTACATTACATTAAAATAAAAAATATATTGTGCCAAAGATACCTTTTATATAATTTTAATACATCTTTATTATGTCATTATGATGTCATAAAAAAAGTTATATATTTATTCGATATTTAATTCTTACAAAAAAAATCCATTGTCTCAGAAAATTATGAAAAACTCACCATTGGATAATTTTTAAATCCTAATTCCAAAATTAATATTCATTTTATCAAAATAATTTTCAAAATATGTGAATTTTCATATTTAAAATAAAAACCCACATTTATTGAAAATTTATAAGTTTTGACAAATATTTTTTCAAATCCTAATAAAAATATCAATTGACGTTATAAAAAATGTACGATCCTTTATATTTATTAAAATTAATTTAATAATAATATTTTATAAAAATATTATTTAATTAAATTATCCATTAATTAATCAAAATATATTTCTTATTTGAATTTGAATATTAACCAAAAATTCAATTTGTGCATTAAAAATAATTTACAAAATAAAAATAATAAAATGAAATTATATTCATTACTTTATACAAAACTAATTTGTGTAATAATATTTATAGTGTATTGTTACATATCCCTTTATGAAACAATCATTTTCTCTAAGAGTAAGGTGTATGATGGTGGGGCTTTCATGTGGTCATTTGATGAAATGGTTTTGGTCTTGATCTCGATGTGCTTGAACTTCTCCCGTAAATGATTTATCTCATTCAGAAGTTATTGGATCTCAACTGGTTCTTGGTATAGGGAAAATCCTTGAAATTCTATCTTCCTAGGATTCTCTGATAATGGGGCTTCATAGGGTACAATCCTACTATTTGAGGCCCTCACATCCATTGTCTGTGTCAAAAGGATTTGTTAAACACCTATATTTACACAAATCATTTGATCACTATTCGATGAGAAAATTATCAATGGTAAGGATACCTAATATTCATATAAATAGAATTACATATAATAATAAAAATATAGTGTATTGTTTTTCTATATTTATATGCTATTTAAATATATGAAAGATAATTTTATTTAAAAATGATCTGGTTGTTACAACCTTCCCCCCTAACGAAATTTAACCCTCAAAATACCCTTTTCCCGAACTAAAACAGATGAGGGTTTCTCTACCTCCTCCCATTTTCTAGATCCCTCATCGTTTCTTCAAACTTGTGGTTTCTCCACAACACTTTGAGGAGGGACATCGTCTTATTTTGTAGAACTTTTTATCTATTATCTAAGATTGTATCTAGCTTCTTTTCAAAGGATCAGTCATTATCCAATGGTACCACATATTGATTGAGTACAAGTGATGGGTATGTTATGTACTTATTTACGTATCATACATGGAATACATCATGTACTTGAGGTATGTTTCGTTGGATTGATAGTCGATATGCAAATTCTCTAATGAAATTAATGATCTCAAAAGGGACGGTGTACCTTGGTCTAAGCATTCACTTATTAAAATATTTCATAACTCTCATCCACAGAGATATGCATAGAAACACCATGTCTCCAAAGTCAAACTCTAGGACTCATTTATGATTTTTGTATAGTAATTTTGGAAGGTTTTGGAATCTTTGATGTGCAGGTGGATGGTCTTAACCATTCCCACAATTTCATTAACCGTTTTCGGAACTAGATGTTTTAATTCCTCAATATCATCCAAAAATGTCCATGTTCTAAACCTATTCTCATAATGGGATTCATAATGTTCCATTTGGATTCTTGGGTGAAAACTACTTTCATAAGATAACTCCTCCAAAGAAATATTTTTGTCCCATCTACCTTTGAATCCCATTGAGAAAGATCTCATCATGTCTTCAAGTGTTTAGATAGCCTGCTCAAATTTTACATTATTTTGAGGGTGATTTGTCATGTTGAAGTTCAAAATAGTATTTATATTATATTAGAGACTCTTCTAGAACATAGAGGTGAATCATGGTTCTTTTTCATACATAATTGATTCTGGTACTCTATGTATCCTTACCACCTCTCTGTTGTGTACTCATGCTAGTTGATCCAATCTGAACTCACCTCAAAATGAAATAAAGTGTCTATCCATTGTAATATGATACAAAATAACCCAGATAGAATTGTTTCCTTTGGATTTTTTGTAGTCTTCTGAGAAAGTTCAGGGTTATGTTTTCCCATTTCAATTTTGGTTTGGGTAATGGTCACATCCTCCCCTTAATCTTATGCCACACAAACATTACTTGTTGATATACCAGGAACATTGATGTATATTTAAAACCTTATTACTCTTGATATCCCACCAATTTTTCTCCCAAAAATCTTGATACATATTCATGTTTCTAGGGTGAATCGGGAAATTGGAACTAGGTCAATCATCCAAATCTTCTTTCTTTAACTCCGAGTTTGATGGAACACACAGTCTTGGCCCAAATCTCACAATTCCTTCTTCCTTAACATGAAACTCCAGGGATTTCCGTTTTCTAATAGCCTCCACATTCTTCTGAATTCAGAAATAATCCTTTTTATTATCCTATAAACATTCAAAAAGATGTGGTTGAGAAATCATTTCTGAAAGGATTGATTCTATTCCCTTCTTCTGATTATCATGAATTTCTTCATAAAATCTAACATGATAGGATCCTTTTAAATTAAACTCAATTATTGAATCGGTGGGTCCATTCTATAGAGAGTATATTTCACCTTTTTTTCTTTCCCCATGTGGTAATAGATTGAGTAGCTGTAATACATGAGGAGACCTAACTATTTTCATTGGCGCATATTAAGCACTCTAGGTGTTAACTTATATTTGAGACATTTTTTATTCATATATATTTAACAATTCCCCCAAAATAGATAATTACTCTTAATTTTAAAAACAATCATCACATATTCCAGATGTATATCATGAATGGGATACTTTTGGTCATGAATTTTTAACTGCCTTGAGGAATAAGCAAGTAATTTTTCATTCTGCATTAACACACAACCCATTCCTTTATTCGAAGCATTGCTGCAGATTACGAAAAGGTCCCCACTTTTGGGTAGTGTGTGAATATGGGAAGTGACCACCCTCTTCTTCAACTCCATGAATATTTCTTCACATTCATAATTCCATTAAAACATGAATCCCTTCCATGTTAGCTTGGTAAGAGGGTTTGAAAATTGTGTGAAATTTATCACAAATCGCTGATAATACCTAGAATAGCCTATAAAGATACAAATATACATCAATGATGTCGGCCTCGGACATCCCCCAATTACTTTTTTGGGAGGCTCTATAGAAACTTTTTTTATTGTGATGATATTCCCCAAGAATGTGAATTCCTTCCACCAAAACACACACCTTCCATACATGTCATAGAGATTCTCATTTTTCAAGATCTCTAGTATAGTGCTTGGATGCTTCTCATGCTCCTCCTTGGTGTTAGATTATATGATAATATCCTCAATAAGGACTACCACATATCTTTCAATGTTATCTATAAACACTATAGTCATCATGTCCCTAATGATTTATGGAGAATTTGTGAGTGTGAAAGAAATTACTATGAACTCATAGTTCCAATTCATTATATGAAAAGAACTCTTCAAGATATCCTTCTTATTCACCCTTATTGGTAATATCCCGACTATAGATACACCTTGGACAAGTATTTTCCACCACATAGATGATCAAATTAATCATCTATTTGTTTTAAAGGACACTTGTTCTTTATTATGATTATGTTGACCTCGCTATAATCAAGGAAAAGGTGCATTGAAACTTCCTTCTTCTAGAAAGAGAGGACTGGTGCACCTCATTGTGAAGCACATGGGCGTATAAACCATTTATCCAAATTCTCATGTAGTAGTTTCTGTAGATCCTAAATCTCTACAACAACCATTCTGTATAATGTATTAGATACTATAAATTCCCCAGGTATATGATCAATCGAGAATTAAACAACACTTCAATGAGGAAGACTAGGAAATGCCTCATCAAACAAATCAATTATAGTAACTGTACTCTTTTACACATAACATTACATGATTTTAAGAATAATTATAAATCAAATTTCAAGTTGAGTATCATTAATTCTAGTGTCTTGGAACACTAGGTACAAAATAAAAAATTATAAAAAAATTATTTAAACTCAAAAATGAGATCCTATCTTCCATTGTGCTCATAAAACGACATAGGATACCCTGGGGAACACAAGAACAAAGAGATGATCTGAAAATTCCAGTAAGAGATAGTACATAAGAATAATACATTAGAACATGGGTTACAAGGCATGCAATAATGGTTAAAAAACATTGAACATATGGAATCATAACATATAAACTTGGGATCATAAAAAAAATTAAATCATAGTAATGTGGAAACAACATAAAATATGACTTTAGTTTGATTCATGAATAACAGCCACGATCGTTTCACATAGTAGAACAAGCCAAGGATAACCACCAAGACCATCGCATATAACATCTCATGAGACTTAAATTTACCCAATGCATTGGAGGGATATCTTTGTTCACCCATCTTGATTTTCATGAATTGTTTTCGACAAAAAGAATCCTACACAATCAATCATTCATAAACATAAGGGATCCCATGGTGATAAATGGGAATCACATTCATGTCATAGAAAACAAAGAATGGGTGTATAATAAATGTGTTAATGAGAGAAAGGAATTCCAACATACATGGATATTAATTCAGTAAACTAGTCATATAGCAAGATAAGTGATTTAAAATAGATGTAAAAATATTTATTCAATGTATTCAATAAGTTTTAACATAAAATCATTTCTGAGTGGTTTTATAGATGATACTATAGAACCATGAAAATAGAAAAGGGAAAAATCCAATATACAAAACCAGAAGTTAACCATGATGTTCTTTATAATAAAAACACTCTTTTTATTAAGGCAATGGAGCCCAAAAATAGAATATAGAGTGCACTTGAAAAAGGGTAAGGATTCAGAAGTTCCATAAAAATCAGCTTTCTTATTGGGAAGTATCGAGGAGGGAATCGCTTTAGAGCATTTATATCCCAGAAAGTGAATTAGGTATGGCTCTTAAAACATGGGTTTGATTCATATTCATTTCATGAATAAGATTTACATAAAAATAAATTACGTTTTCAATTGGGTAAAAAGAAATATAGGGAAACCTGTTATAATAATGGTGGTTCGTGTAGAATCCCTTAACGTAAGTATGGTGGTGTTCTCCACTTGATATTAATGAACTGAATAATAAAATTAGCTAAATTAATTTATAAACACCAAACCTATTCTATATAAAATGATTTATTATAACTTTCTTGAGTTCATTCATAACATTTTTATTTGTTATGAGGTTCAACTTCATTGTTTGAGTTTGTTTGTTTCCATGGTTCAAATAGTTAGTTTACTTATATTCATGTTCAGATAATCATGAAATGTGGGGATGATGGTCCAGAATTTGAGTTATATGTTATGAGTAAAAATCTTATAGGTTACATGATTGTAAATTCCATTTGGTTAAATGGAATTAAGATGAACCATTATATAATTTTTTATTGATAACCATTTTCATAAATTTGCGATTTTTTAAACACAACAAAATCATTTTTCTTTATAAAACAAAAACATGAGTAATAAAATATCAAAAAACCATAAATTTTACATAATACATATATTATGGTCTGTTTCACACTGAAATTGGTTTCATGACCAGAATTGAATATTGTAATGGAAATTGAAAACCCATCATCCTCGAATGTGGTAAATTAGCACATCTTCGATGATGTTTTCATTTTTAGTGTAAAAGATAGGGAAAGAATAGATGATAATGAATTATTCGTTTATTAGGAAAAATTTATAGTACATGTAAGGTACTAGAGTTATCAAAAAAATTCTATGAAAGGTTGTGATTAAATAAGAACAAATGAAATGAACTTGAACATAAAAGAAAAGTTGAGATATCCCTTCTGAAAATTCTGCAGCCCAATGACGTCACCTATAATTTTATAAATTGAATTTATTAGAGATAAAGGGTATATAATCACATGGATATCAAAATGATAGTAATTGTAAAAAATAATTTCAAACTACAACATATTAAAATGGATATTCAACAAGATAACATAAAAAAAATGTTGACTAAAATAGGTGGGTGAAATATCCCCTTATCGTGTGGAGAAACGACTAAAACATGATGGTTGGGACCTAAAGGGGTTGAGAACACCTTGGGAGGGATCCTAGGTAGGTAAAAACAACAGATATTTGAGGTTGATGGATATGGATTTAATTAAAATGAAGAAATTAGTGGGTATTTATAGTAAGAGAGAGAGAATTTTTTTTATTAATTTCCAAGGACTCCTCATTAGTTGTTTTTTTGCAATACCATGGGCTTCCCCATGGAATTAGAAACACGTGACAAAAAATCTCATATTTTTCTATAATTATTTAGATTAGCATTAGTATTTTAATTATTACATAATTATGATTTCATTAATCAAAATGAAAAATCAATACTGTATTTTTAATATTCACAAAAAATTCAAGTATTTTAGAAAAATCCCAAAAATTGACCCTTACCATTTTTAAATGTGTAGAATTTAAAAGTGAACTCCATTTTAGGATATAAATTTTCTAAATATTTTTAATTTTATTTTTAAATAAAATCATAATTTATTCAATAATTAAAACAGGAATACTATAGCTCGTTTTATAACACCTTGAAAAACAAATCATTATTTCAAAAATTTATCTAATAACCATAAAATAATAAAAAAAAAAATTATGATTACATTTTATAAAATTTAATTTCCATTTTAAATTACTAAATTAATCACTAAATTGAAAATATAATATTTTTGACATATAAAAATACAAATTCATATACTGTGATAGTTTTATCACTTTTAAGAAGTATAAATTATATTTATACATTCATGGGTTATGTTTCTATTTTTTGGGTGATTTTCTATTCATTACTATTCATAAAGGTCTATTACTATTCATAAGAATATGTCACTATTCATCAAAAATTATGTTTGTCTTATCACACTCCAAATAAATTACCGATCATAATAGTAGATAGTCATATTTTTAAATTCAAATCATATACATGTCAAACTTATTTTTAACTGTCACTTAGTACATTTTAGTTCACTATGTTCTAATTTCATTTGATTATATGACATTTTTATAAGAAAGGAATTTCCATTGATAAAACATTGGGTTGTTATATTCTTCCCCCTTAAGAAATTTTTTTTCTCAAAATTTTGTTTTACATTCTAGGCCATAAACAAGTGCGGGTAATTTTCCTTCATTACTTTCTCAGTTTTCCATGTTGCGTCTTCGTACATAACATTCCACCATATTATCTTGACCATGTCAGTTCTCATGTTTTGTATAACTTTATATCTACTATCCAAGATCATCACTAGCTACTCCTCGTAAGAAAGATCATTCTCCAACTGTACCAACTCTAAAGAGAGTACATGGGAAGAGTCTAGAATGTAACTCATTAAAAGGGATACATGAAAGGCATCATATACATTAGACTCAAACCACATAAAACTCAATGTGTCATCGATGATATTCTTTATAAATCTTTTGTTGAATTTGTTTTACCTTGATGTTCCACTTAATGGTTTTCAACTTATCTACCATTTATTTGACCATTTCATGCTCTAGCAGCTTACACTCACCGAATTCATCCCAACATTATATAGGTCTACACCATTACACATAAAAGACTTCATTTGGTATGATTTGGATGGTAGAGTTGAAACTATAGTTATTGAGGAATTAGACCAGTGGAATATGTTTTTCCCATATTCCTTTGAATTCCATATAACATGATTTCAACATTTCAACCACTATCATAATTTTCCACTCATATTGGACATCATCCTAAGGATGATAATCCGTACTAAAGTTCATCTTGAGGATGATAATCCATAATGATGTTCGGTTTATTGCTTAGTTAATTTTGGAGACTTTTCTAGAACATCGCGGGGAATCTTGAATCATGATCAGATCAATAGATAGTTGTACTCCATGAAACCTTACCACTTATGTGATGTAATTTCGTTCAAGTTGATCCAATGAGGTGTCCTCTCGAATCATGATAAAGTGAGCTGTCATTGTATGGTGATCCACAATGACCCATATAGCATTGTTTCTACTAGATTTCCTTGAAATTCCAATAACAAAGATCATGGTGATGTTCTCCCACTTCCTAGTTGGTATCAGGATTGGTTGCAATATCTAATATATGTTTTTATTTCATCCGTCACTTGATGAAATTCCATGAACTTTTATATATTCTCTGAAATTTCCTTCTTCATATTGTCTCAAAAAATGTTCTTTCGGAGATTTTGATACATCATTATACCCCCTGGGTGGATAGAGAAGGTTAATCTATGTGGATCATTCAGACGATCATTCTTTATCCACCAATCGGATGGTACACATAATTGTGATCCAAATCATACAACTCATTCCTCGTCAATTTTGAAATGAGAGGATTTATTATTTCTGATAGTTTCCACCCTATTCAGAATTTCAACTTATTTTCCTTGAGAATCGTATATTTTCTCCATATGAGATGGTTGGGCAATCATTTGAGAAAGGATTGATGATTTTCCTCCCATAAGGGTTCACATGTTCTTCATCATCAAATATAAGAAGATTTTACCATTTTCAATTCTTATCATTGATAAAGATACATGATCCTTTCAATATTGAGCATCTTCAACCATTTTTTCCTTTTCGAGATGGTAGTGGATTGAGAAATCATAATCCTTTAGGAGATCTATCAATCTTCATTGGCGCATATTAATCTCTTTTTGTGTGAATATATATCTGAGATTCATGTTATCATATTTATCTCACATTTCTACCGATAGATATAATGCCTTTATATTTTTAATGTAAATATCACAAACTCCAACTCATGATCATGCATAGGATAGTTTCGCTAAGTGTTATTTAGCTTCCTCAAGGCATAGGCAATCACAGTATCAATGTTCATTAGCACATATCATAATCACTTCTTATAAGAATCATGATACAATGCAATGAGTACTACGTTTACTAGGTGTGTCAGTACTGGCACAGTGACAAGCCTCTTTTTCAACTCCATGAAATAGTATTCACATTCTATTGTATAGAAAATCATTACTCCCTTCCATGTGAGAATGGTAAATTTGGTTTACAATCATGAAGCTTTACTCACAAATCATTGATAATACCCAGTTAGACCTAGAATGCTGCTGATATCCCTTACAGATGTTGTCTTGGAGCACTGTTTAACCGCCTTTGTCTTGGAAGGGTCAATAGATTTCCCTTTGATGGTGATAACATTACCCAAGAATGATACTTCTTCCACCCAAGAACTCACATTTACTTTACATTTCATATAGTTTTTCCCTTCTCAATTTTTGTAATACAATAATAAAATGCTTAGGATATTCCACCTTTCACTTTGTGTATATCAGAATATCATTAATAAATACTACCCAAAATTGTTCGACATAATTTCTAAAGACTCTATTAATAAAATCCTTGAAAATTGATGGATCATTAGTGGTACCTAAGGGAACCACTATGAAATCTTAGTTTCCATGCCACATTTGAATGGATGTCTTTGGAATATAAACCTTCCTCACAATTAATTGGTGATATCATGATCAAAGGGCCACCTTAGAGAAATAACTATCCCCACAATGCTGATCGAAAAAGAAATCTATTAGTGGTAGGGGATACTTGTTCTTTATCATGATTTTATTGAGCTCATCATAATCAATGCCGAGGCACATCGAACAATACTTCTTCTGTACAAATATGACCGACACACCTCATGGTGAAGCATTCGTGCATATAAAATCCTTCTCTATATTCTCATGTAACTGCTTCTTCAGCACTTCCATCTCAATAATGGAAATTTTTAATGGTGTCTTGGATATTGATTGAGATCCTTGAATATGTTCAATTGATAACATGACCTCTCATTCATGAGGAAGACTGAGAAAATATTCATGGAATACATTATTGTAATCCCTCTTGATGGGCATGTCTCCATGCATGATTCTCCATTGTCTCAATTATTTTAGCGAGAAATTCATTCTCTTACGGAATTAATATCCACACTTGAGACACTGATTCCAAATGATAATCATCTTCATTATTACACTTGTAATGAATTTGACGATGATTCGAGATTTCAAGAGTGATCTTCTTTTCTTGACTGTTGATGTTGGCCTTTTATAATGACAGTTAATCGATGCATAAGATAGTGGAGAACTCCACTAAAGGAAGTATAACAAGATTTTCTAGGAGTTTTAGTCCACAATCAATAACCGAGGAGGAGTTATAACCCATGGACGTAATGATTGTCCCATTCTTTGTTGTCGTAGTTAACATGTCCTCTAAATTTTGAGGTTGTGTTTGAATAGTTAAACTAAATATGAATGATATGAATGAATTCATAGAACCAGAGTTAAATAGTATGTTTGATATTCATGATTGAATAACTAGAATAAATGTCACCACATCATTTTCTGGATCCACCTCTATAGTAGTGATTGAATTAACCCTTCCTTGTTTCAATGGAGGTTGTTGTTTATTTCCTATAACAATCCTTGAATTAGGAAAATTGTTTTTATAATTTTCATTATCCTTGTAGTTGTAGCATTGCACCACTAGATTGGCGTTGTTATGAACCTTTACTTATTCTTCCAAATTAGCGGGATATTTCATATACATTTGGTAGTTCTTGGAAAGATGTCCCAACTTTCCTCATTTAAGTAAATTCCTTGTTACCTTTAGAATGATCCTAGGATTCTTCTTCCCACAACATTTACAAGTTAGATATTCGGGCTTCTTTCCATTATGTGATTTGTTTGTTGAACCATCCATTTTTTATATATTTTTAACTTCCTGACACCAGGCTTATGAGACCAGTGAGAGTCTCCAATCTCTATTAAAACCTTGAGGGACCAAAAAAAATATCCTCATAACTGTCAAAGTCTCAGATCAGCAACACAATCCTTAGACACATCTTTGTTCCTGATAATGAAGTGATCCACCTTGCTTTTTGAGTTCATGACCAAGGCATAATAATACCTTTCAAGCCTTGTGAAGTTTGCTTTATATGCCCTAATGGACTCATCATCCATATTCATGAGTCCAAGGAACTCTATTTTCATCTTTTTATGGATGGTTTGAGGAAAATATTTATTGAAAAACATACTCTTAAATTCCTCCCAATCTATTGAATCAATTTTCTATTGGGAATTTGTATTCTTGATCAGTTTCCACCAATTATCATCTTCTCCATCAAAACGATAGACCGCCAGCACAACTTTCTTTTCATTTGAGCACTAGATGATGGAGAATATATTTTAAATGGAGTTAACCCACTATTGCACAAAGAGGGGTTCTGAATATCGGCTAATCATGGGAATACTTTTCCTCTTGAGGGATTCTATGCATCATTATATTTCCTTGGATGAGGAGGGCTTTACACATGATTCATGTTATTATTAATAACATGATCCATATAAGAAATTACTGTCATGAAGTTATGAGCACTCATTCTTGAGATATCAGGCATATAATTTGGGAAATATTCAAATTTCCTATCACACTGGGTGTTTGAAGATGTTATTCTATTTCGTTCCATTAAATAAAAAAAATAACATACCATTTGAGGGCTTGAATACTTAGCTATTGAGCATAAAAAGGAAACTTTGAACATGAAATGAATAAAATTCTAAAGGAGAAGTATATCCTAACTTGTGATTATATGAGTTTATCTCTATGTTATCCTTGATATTAACTTATATTATTATGGGGTTTTAATTCCATTAATAATGGTTTATACTAAGTTCACAAATTTACCAAACCATATCCCCTAGCTATGGCAACACCAAGGGTGTAACATGGTCCATTTTCGGGTACCATGATACCCCTAGTAAAGCCCAAAACCCCTTGTTGGATCCTAGGTATATCTATTCTAGAGCCTCCTCTACCAATTTGTATCCAAATAGGGACATATTATCAAAATAAACCAATTACTCGTTACTTACCATAATTTCAGCGATTTTTTATTATAGTCAATCTCATCCATAAGGTTCTCACTAAGGTGCTCTTTTCCTAATCACCATAAATAACTAGACCATGCTCTGATACCAAATATAGCAACCCTAGACTTTTACACATAACATTATATTATTGTAAACATTAATATACATCAGAGTGCAAGCCCAGGATCATAAAGTCTAGTGTGTTGGAAGACTAGGTACATAATTAAACATTATAAAAAATTCTTTTTATTTAAACTCCAAAATGATCTTGTATCTTCCATCATGCTCGCACAATTACATTGGATACATTTGGGAACACATGAACAAAGGGATGATATAAAAAGTCTAGTAAGGTAGTATACATAATAATAATGCTTTATAACATGTGTTAGAAGGCATGAAATAATGATAACAAAAGCTTGGAACGTATGGAATAATTTCATATATTGATGGGATCATATAAACGTTGAATCACAGTAATTTGATAGCGACATGAAAAATGACTTTAGTATGTGTCAAGGCTATCAACCAAGATCGTTTTACATAGTAACACACTCCATGACTAACCGCCAAAGACCATCTCTCATAAAATATCATGAGACTTAGATTTACCCAATGCATTGGAGATCTCTAGGAACAACCTTCTTACTTTTAATGAATATGTTTTCCATATAGAGAATCACACATCATCAATCTTAATTAAACATAAGGGAACTCATGGAGAGAAATGGGTGTCACATCCATGTCCCAACGAATAAAGAATTGATTTATCATAAAAGTGTCCATGAGAGAAATGATTTAAAAAATAAAGGGAAATTAATATTATAAAATTGGAATATATAATGTTAATTGATGTAAAATATAACTAAAAACATTTAAGAAATCCATTCAAGAAGTTTGAACAAAAAAACTTATTTGGGAGGTTTTAAGGAAAATAAAATATAACCTTTAAAAAGAAAAGGGAACAATACATTATAAAAAAATGAGAAGTGATCTAGGAATTTTTAATAATAAAAAGAATTATTTATAAAGTCAATGGAGTCTTAAAATAAATTATATAGTGCACTAAACATCAGGTAAGGATTCGAAAAGTTCCCATAAAATGATCTTTCGTATTAGGATGTATCAAAGAGGGAATCACATAAAATCATTTATATCTCAGAAATTGAATGATGTATGGATATTTAAACATGATTTTGGATCCTATTCATAGTATTTATAATTTTTACCTCAAAATAATGTATAACATTATTTGGGTAAAATGATATATAGTGCAACCTGAAGGAATATTGGTTATTCGGGTAGAATCCCTTACCATAAGTATGATAGTGTTATACACATGATATTAATAACCTTAATAATAAAATTAGCTTCATTAATTAATATTTCTAGAGCATCATCTATAATAAAAAAATTTATTAAATCTTTTTGGGTTCATTCAGAACATTTTTATTTCTTACAAGTTTCATTTTAATTGTTCGGGTCTTTTGTTTCCTCAGATCTAATGATAGGTTTACATATATTCATGTTTGGAGAATCATTAAAAATGGGGACGGTTATCAATAATTGGAGTTATATTTTATTAATGAAAATATATGAGGTTACATTATTGTAAATTCAACATGGTTACTTGGCGTGAAGATGAATCATTATACAAATTATTTAATGATAGTTTTTTGGTTTAATCAGTGGGGGTTTGAACACAACTACCTAATTTGGATTTATATGTTAAGACAATGAGTTCAAAAAAATTGTAGAACCATAGATGAGACATAATACATATATTATGGTCTGTTTCAACCATGAAATTGGTTTCATGACTAGAATTGAAGATGGTAATGGAAATTGAAAACCCATCTTCTTTAATGTGGTAAATTAGCACATCTCTGATGGTGTTTTCATATTTACTATAAAAGAATGGGAAAAGAGATATGATGAAGAAATATTCCTTTATCAAGACAAAATTATCGTACATGTATGTTACGGGATTCATCACAAAATTTGGATGAATGGTGGTGAGTAAAGAAGAAGAAATGAAATCAAGTTGAAAATAAAAGAAAAAAATGAGAGATCCCTATTGAAAATTTGGAAGCCTAACGACATCGCTTAAAATTTCATAATTTGAAATGATTTGAATAAATAGTTTCTCATAATATGGACCTCACAAGTACAATAAGAGGGATAAATGATATCAAACTTGAACATATGAAAATGGAAATTCGAAAAGATAACATAAAAAAGTGTTCACTAAAAGAGGGTTGGGGGGTGAAAGGATCCCTTAATATGTAGAGTAACACCTATAACCTGATGGTTGAGAACTTGGGGGATTTAGGACACCATAAGAGGTCTCCATGGGCAGTCAAACCACTTGGGAATTGATTATCATGGATATAGAATTCAAGAAAACGAAGGAAAGTGTGGGTATTTATAGAATAAGTGAGAGGGTTTTTTATTAATTTCAAAGGACATCTCATTAGTGTTCTTTTGAAAACTCATTGCCATTCCCAAGGTTTTATCCCAGAGTATTATCCACTTGGGACACCGAATATCTTATTTTATTGGACACAAGTCTATCATCATTTTAATTTTAATTATTACATCATTATGATTTCATTAAACATACCGAAACTCAAAATTGTATTTTAACTATCAATGAAAAAATAAGGTTTTTAAAAAAATCCCAAAAATTCACACTAAACATTTTTCAACATGTATATTTAAAAAATGAATTACATTTTTTTAAAACAATTTTCTAATTTTTTTAATTTGTAAATTAAATCATAATTTATTCAATAAAAACTAAATTAAAAATATGACTCATTTTTAACACCTTGAAATATTATTCAATTTCCCAAAAAATTATCTTATAACCACAAGAAAATAAAGCACCAATTTATGATTAAATTTTATGAGAATAAATTTCCATTTTAAATTAGTAAATTAATCCTAAAATTGTAAATGTAATATTTTTGACATACAAAAATAAAAATTCTTATACCATGATTGTTTTTCACTTTTAAGATGTCTAGATTGTATTTATACATTCACGAGTGAAGTTTGTATCTTTTTGGATGATTTTCTCTGCATTACTATTCATTACTATTTATAAAGGTATGTTACTGTTCAAAAGGGTATGATATTATATATCAAAAATTATGTTTTTCATATTAGACTCCAAATAACATACTGATCACTATTGTAGATGAGTGTTTTTCAAAATTCAAATCCCATACAAGTCAAACTTATGTTTAAAGATCACACAGTACTTATTAGTTCATTGCCTTTTGATTTATTATGATTATTGACATTTTTATTGGGAAGGAATTTCCATTGAAAAAACATTGGGACGTTATATCAATGAATTCCCTCACAATAGGCACGTCTTCGAAGATTTTTCCTTCAATAGACTCAATCATTTGAAGAAGATACACATGCCCATAAATCAGTAATATCCTCGGTTGAGATTATGCTGCTAAAGAATGTTCATCATCATCCTTGAACTTGTAAAAAATTGGGGGTTGGTTCACTATTTGGATTGTGATTTCCCTCTTTTGGAAATAAATGCTAGATATATATAGGAAAATTCAATGCATGTAAAAAAAATCATGAAATTGAACCAATGGATATATGATATGTTTTTCTATGAATTTTAATCCACAAATTTTTGTAGGGGACAAGTCATAAGTATGGGATTCTATAATTTCCTAGATATCCATTTTCACTAACATATCTACTTGCATTAATTGTTTTGGTGTTTGGATTGCTCTAATAAACATTATGGATATAAAAGAGTTATTAAAACCAGAATAATAAAGTATGTTCACAATTCATGGAGGAATAACAGGTGTGGCTATCACCACATTATTGTCGGGATTAAATTCGATGAAAATGATGGAAATATCATTCCCTTACTACCTTAGAGGTTGTTGGTTGCCTCCGAAAACCCATGGAATATGGCAGTGGCTTGCAAAGTACCCTGGTTCCTTGTAGTTGTAGCAATGAACAAATTGTCGAGTGTTGACCGGAGCTTTTAATTCCTCTCTAAAATTGAGGGGTTTTCCCTTTTGTAAATGATTATCTAGGATCCCTTCTCTTCTAATCCAATAGAATTTCCTGGACACCATTATGCAATTTTTGTGGTTTTTTTCTTCCCTTTTAATAAGTGGGCTTTTGTAATTTCGTAGCACCATAGGGTATATCCATCAAACATACAAAATTAATATACAATTTTTACTTCTTATCCCCATGATACCCATGAGATTCATCGATCTCTATATCAACATTGAGGGAACATCAGACAATCTCCTCATATATGTCAAATTCACAGATCACCAGGAATTTCCATTGGCTAGGTTTTAGGCCACCAAAGAAGCAGTCCACCTTGCATTTGGGGGTAATGAAAAAATAATGGTGTATCATGAATTTAAGGTGAAGTTTTCCTCAATCACCCGAATAAATTAATTTTCATTTTTCTTAAGTACATGGAAATATCATTCCATCTTAAGACTGAGGGTGCATGGAAAATATTTATTTAAAAATCACTTTCCAGAAATAATTTTATCCCATCACCTCAATCACTTCTCTAGGATTCATATTTCTAATCAATGTCCGCCATTAATTAGATTCACTCTCAAACAATAAACATCCCTAAGAACCTTTTCCTGTTAGAAAAATTGAAGGATAGAGATTATATTCTGAAATGATTTGACGTATTTTTTGTTGATTAAGGGATCATATGATCCATATAAATAAGGATATCTTTGTCTCATGAAGCTCTTATTTGTGACATGTTATTTATTTGGGGTGGGTGGTTGGTCATTCCTATTTATCCAAGTTTATATTCAAAACATGAGATCAAGTAGATACTATCATGTAAATGTTTTTGATTACTACTCCCATTGGATTGTGTATCTAATTAAAGAAGTCACCACATTGATCTTCTCATTAGTTTTTAGCTTGATTTCACCAATTACCAACCATTACCTTGAATAAAAGTAAAATTATGTTTAAATAATATAAACTATTAAAAAATATTGTGTTATACAATGAAAAATTATGATATCTTATAAATAACTTTTATCTCATTGACTCATGGATTTATGTGCATCGATCTATGTTTTCAATGATATACATCCTATCATATATTCATATGAGATGTTTTTTCCACCAAAATAATTGTTTATATTAGGCTTATGAAGTCACCTAATAAAATACCATGGGTGTGTCGAACCATGTTTGTTGTAAGGATAGTTTTAGTGCACCTATTTCCATTCAAGTATAAGTCAATGCAGTGTTTTTGGGTATTTCCCATAAATACATTTATTACAGAGCCACGTCATCTTGTTCTTATAAGGACAGGGATGTATTTTCATAACCAAACAGTTAGTATATACTCCCCAAATTTAAGGATTATTTTATTATACATAGTCTTATCCCAATGTATTTTTTTAGAGTTTTCAAATCCTAATCCCAACAACAACTAATACTATCCTCTAATACCAACTATAACAACCATTCTCTTTATTTCATATTTAAACGTGATTTATTACATAATCATGCACTTAATACAAATAGAATATCAAGAGTTCTAGTGTATTTGGGGAATAGTAACATTACATAACAACTCAAAATATGAAATACACATCTTTGTTGAAAACATCATTTATTAGTTCATTCCAACATACTTATCATGAATCAGATAACCTGGGGACATACATAAGAAAAGGGTGAGCTATAATTCCCAATAACGGAGTAAACAAGGAATAACATGAAGAATACAATAACATTTTGGAAATATGAATATCAACAAAGATAAAAATAATTAAGAACATAAGGTCTTGATTTAGAATGATTTTCATAAAAAGGAAATGTGGCAACAACATACAACATATGCATAGTATAATTCGCATTTACTTTACAAGAAACTATAAATGATTTCAATATATGATTCAAATGAACGGACTAAGTTAATTCAATTGGGTATTATATTGATTTTTTTTTCATGAATTTAAAATCATATAAATGATAATATAGTTTCCCAATATGATTACTTTTAATTATACAATGATTTATTTTCTTTAGTCAATGGATTGATCCTGAAACAATCATCGTAGCATTTAATATGAAGGACAACATTGTGACTATAAGAAAAAAAATAGAATAATGAATGGATTGAAATATATCATGATTATTCATAATCTGTTATTTAGATGTGTGATTATCAAACAATGTATAAATCAACTAACAATCACACTAAGGATGATATGGATGATGTTCTCTAAGAGATCATGGGATGAATAACATGGAAGAAAGAAGGATAAATTTCCTTAATTCTAGATGTATGAATGTGTCTGAATTGAATGTAAAATGTTATATGTATAGAAAATAGGGACATAATTAAATGAACTACTAACTATAAATGAAGCGTATGATCAAAGGAAATAAATATCTACTTCGGAATCAATTTATTGATATTTTCTTAGATATGGGAAACCTAGGAATTATTCATCTCAACTAATTATTCTAAAGGAAAACCCCATGAACAAATATTGACCTGTGGTGTAAAAAAATTGATGTTGTATTTATGTATTTGGAATAAAGAAATAAATTGTAGAATTTTTTAGCAATGTATTTTTTGTTATAATAATTATGATTCATCTAACGATTGTGTAAAATTTTAGAAGCGTACATGTATTGATTAACGTACGATTAATGAAAACCTTCATGGTTTAGTGAGTTCAAGGTTGATCAAAAGTTCATAATGTAAGAGCCCGGTTCTTATCATTGAGGTACAGGCTTCATCTTCTCTCTTTTCCTTAAGTTTTTTTAATAAAATATGGAAAATGGGGGAAAATCCTAAATTTTGGAAGTACACGCCGTGAAATTTTTCAACACACCGTGTACTTCTGGCTGTGTAGGGATGAGTACATGGGGCATGTATCCATGTCGGTGACAATGGGTGTAGGAACCGACTACAAGCCGTGTAGTGGTCCTTTACATGCTGTGTAGTCAGTCGGCATGCGAAAACAGTAAGGCGGTGGATTAGCCGCCAGCTGGGTGACAATACACACTGTGTACTCAAGAGTACATGTCGTGAACTCATGTCGACGAGTGAACAGTATGGCGGTGCCGCCAAAGGAATAGTTTAATTAAGGGAGTACACGCCGTGTACATGAAAGTACATGCTGTGTAGATTTTTTTTCTTAAATCAGGCAGTAGCCTCCACTGTTCGCAGGGAAGGTTTAGAACCGAGAGAGAGCTCGGGAGGGACAGACAAACCTTTGATGATCTGCCAGGTGTTCGTTCGGAATCCGATTCGGCCTCGGACGAACTCGTTGGAACCACGTGGGTAAGACCTCTCTTCTCCTAGAATGTTTCTTACCAATTATTCTCCTAATGGGAGTTATTTGAGGATAATTGAGTTTATTTCCTCATCAGATCTACGCCATTATTGGGAGTTTCTGGAGTCAACATTCGGGTATACCGCTCGTTGGTGTACAAGGTAGGTGGCTTGGTGTTTAGTTTTCCAACTGCTGTGGGTTTTGTGCGTTTTTGTTCCATGAAACCATGTTGGGGTGTCGTGTGGATGAGGTCGTTTCTATATTAAACACATAGAATTGATTATGTGATTAATTATGATAACAAAATGTTGGTTGGGATCATTTCTTGGATTTAGAACCACTCTAGGGGTGTGTTCCACTGTTTAGCCGTTTGGCCAGGATACCCGAGGGTATGATTTTAAAGTAGTAATTGTAGAATTTCCATGAGATGAATTGCTTGTTAATTATTGTTTACCTATTGGGCATGGCCCGATTACCTGTTTAGCTAGAGGGAGTTTTTGTGATTAGCCTGTGTGCACTGTACTATATTAGCCTGAGGGAGTGACTGTATTAGCCTGAGGACGACGTTCTATTTCACATGAGGGAAACCTTTCATGCCTGAGGGTTGAATTTTGTGCCTGAGGGAAACACTTCATATGCCTGAGGGCGATAATTCTGTTATAATGCCTGGGGGTGAGATTTTGTATAGCCTGAGGGCATGGATTTACTATATTAGTCTGATGGAGAGATACTAGTTGGCCTGAGGGCTTGGTGCTGTTGAGCACAAAATGTTAATAAATTAAATGGATTAAATGAATAATTAAATATCAATACAGCTGGTAAGTAAGTTACTTTTGAGTATTTCTTAGTTTATTGCTTTCTACTACTGCAACTTGGTACGTGATTTACAGGAAGTTGGGCATGGGCCTTTGGTGGGTGCCTACTAAGATATATTTATGTCACACCCTATTTGGGTCACGCTTTTCGGCCCAAAAAAATTACGTTTCTTCATGTGTGGATAAGGTTAAGAGTCCCTATACAGGTACTTGACTGTTTCTGAGGAGGAGGAGGGCATGGGACCGAGACCAGGTTCACGATGCTGCTACCAGTTGTTTTGCTTTGTTTTTCTGTACTCTGCTTTCGGTTGTACTGTATTGATGTATACATGTTCTGGCTATTTTCTTAGAACGTGAGACATGTAGCATCAGTTTTGGTTATATCCACTGCTATTATTTATTTCAGTTGTGTATGGTTTACTGCTTCCAATGTTTGTTGTATGTTTTATTTAAATTCCGTTGTGCTACACATTGAAAAATGAGGGCATAGTTTCCCCACTATCAGACCTGGGCCCTTGATGCTAGTCAGCAGCCTCTGGGATTTTGGAAAATGTGCTGGTGTTCACATGGCGAACCAGGTTCGGGGCACCCGTTCAGTGGCACCCAGAACTGGGATGTTATAAAATGGTATCAAAGGGGTTCTTTTCATTGACATACTATTTGGATTCTTAGTCCGGGATACGACGAATGGTAGTTGGTAATATGCTGTGCCTGGGAATAGCTAACCCGCGTACAGGGAAAAGCCAGTCTACCTCATATTTTGCAATTTTAGGATTTTGCAACTTTTACAGTTGACATGTTTTCAACGTTGGGTGACACACTTGTATTGTGCTGTTTATATTTTATCTATGGGTTCTATTTAGTTGCAACCCGATGAGATGAGGGTATGCCGTCTCATGCATAATTTAGGCACATGCTAGAAATCACATGCCCTACATAATTCCATGCCATGTAGGTGCATTAGAAATTTCATGTAGTAGTGATAGTTGTTGTGATAGATAAGCATACTATTGTGATTGTTGCACTGATTTAATACATACTATTTGATAGGGTAATTTTGTGTGAGCCTGTTTATAGAATGGATGCCAAACATTGGTTTTTGAGGAGTATGGGCCCCCATTGACCATAATTTGGTGTATCATTGACAATTTTTTTGTTATAACACATATATTCTGTCAAACATTGGTTCATGGGGAGTATGGGTCCTCACAGGTCGGAATTTGACACTTAAGTGTTGTTTTTCAGTATTTTCTGGGTTCCAAAGAAGTTTTTGAGGAATACTATCTGGAAATCCAGTATACACGCCGTGTAGCCTTTTTATACACGCCGTGTATGGTCTTCTATTCAGGAAGAGAAATAAATTTTTTAAGTACACGCCGTTTACTCTGAGTACAAGTCGTCTAGTCTCTTCCGATGTCATATACTGTGTGGGAGGCGACACGGGGTGGGGAAGTTCTTGGGAAACACACGTCGTGTACCAGATTTACACACCATGTAGTGTTTACCCAGAGTCTGTCCGTGGAACTAAAAACATGGGTTTATGAACTCCTTTACAGAATACGTCGTGTCGATGATGAACACGCCGTGTTGTGTGACCTGGTGACTCGGCCGTGTAACAAACAACATGGGTCGATGTCACTATTCCTTGAACACGTCGTGTACCTATGGGACACGTTGTGTAGTATTGTCTGAGGACAGACCATGTGGATTTAGCCATGTGGGTGGGAAACGGGGTCAGTACACGCCGTGTTCGGGTGTAACATGCCATGTAGTATCAAGCCGAGTAGTCGGCCATGTCACAAGCGACACAGGCAGTTGGAAAATTTCACCATACATGTCGTGTAGTTTTTATACATGCCTTGTAGTTTTGTACCATGGGAGTCGTGTGTCTTAGCCATGCAGATTGACCCGCAAAGTGGAAGGAGAGTCAAGTACATGCCGTGTTGTCATTATACACACCATGTACTCTTGTTTTTCACTTTTGAATGCTTTATTTCTCCTGTTATCCTTTTGGTTTTCTATGTTTTCGGTCATTGTCAAACTTGTTCTAAGGCGTGTTTTGAACTTATGGTGTAATGCCGCCTAGATGACCATGCGTTGTTCACCCAGAGAGTGGCAACAAGAATACTCAAGAGTTGGGGGGCCATGGGCTACTAGTTGATCCTCCAGTAGAGCCAGATGCGGCACCCGCTGCTATACCAGACACAGGCGCGGAGGCGCAGTTCCGTGAAGTCTTATTGCGGTTTATGCAGACCTTTCAGGGAGCACCGCAGGCTGCCACATCTATGGCTAAGCTGACTCAAATATTTCAGCAGCATCATCCACCTATGTTTTCCGGGGATGGCGGACCACAGGCTACAGAGTCTTGGTTGGGGTCGATGCAGACGATTTTCGAGCATCTAGAGACGCCTCCAGGGCGGCGGGTCAAGCTCGCGACATACATGCTGCGTGATTCCTCCAAGAGGTGGTGGGACATCACCACCCAGTCATAGCATCCCAAAGACATGACATGGGAGTATTTTCATACAGTCTTCCATGATCTCTTCTTTCCCAAGATGCTACGGGAAGACAGAGCTCGAGTATTCATGAATATGCATTAGGGTGCCTTGTCGGTGATGGACTATTCCACTAGTCTCACAGAGCTTTAGCATTTTCCCCCGTGCTGGTGGGTGATGAGACGTTGAGATCCAGACGTTTTGAGGATGGTCTTCAGTATGACATCGGAGCACTGGTAAATGTTTTTAGGTTTCCTGCTGTACAGGCTACTGTGAACCATGTTCTGATCACAGAGAGGAACCTGCGGGAATTTGGTGGTGTGGGCCAGGGTGGTTCAACACCTGTTACTATTACTATTTCTACTGAAAAGAGGAAGAGACATATAGACTTCTCTCAGGGTGGCAGTACCAGCCAGGAAGTTTCTTCATATGGCCCAATCAGGTGCTACCATTGTGGTAGAGAGGGGACTAAGAGACCTAAGTGTCCATGAGACCCAGTGGAGTGCCGAGTTTGTGGACAGATGGGTAATCTACATTAATTTTGTTGGGAGTATCCACCAGTGGCTAGTGAGAGGGGTTCTGTGCAGACTACACGTGCAGGAGCAGGACCGATGGCTTCTTACCAGCCAGGGAATTCAAATACGTCAGGGCGTGTAGGAAGAGATGGTGGTCGTGGCCGTGGTAGCCAGACACCACGATCTCAGAGACAGCAGTGCGGGATTGCTAAGGGTAGCCAGGCTGTGTTGCAGGGCCGCGGCACTGGGTAGGAATATACAGTGCAACAGACCCCACAGGAGCAGGATCCCAGACCATCTACAGTCAGAGGCACTATTCTAGTAACTTTTGTTCTATGTTCAGTACTTTTTGATATGGGTGCTACATGTAGTTTCATATCTGTACTCGTAGTGGAGAGACTTGTGCTCTATGTTTCTACTTCTTTTGATATCAGACACTAGACACACCGTTGGGGACAAGAATGGCTGGTGTACGTCAGTGCAAGGAGTGCCCCTTGAGTTTGGTTGGTGTCACTTTATTTGGGACCTCTATGTCTTATAGATGACTGATTATGACGTCATTCTGGCGATGGACTGGTTGGTTCTCTTTCAAGAATTTGCAGACTAATATCATCGTAGTGTGGGTTTCATGTCACCAGAGGGCGGAGAGTTTCTATACAAGGGTGAGTGGGTTGTTCAGGTGAGTCGAGCTGGACCAGAGCATCGTGGGCGAGGTGGAGTCATAGCCCAGATTGCGAGTTTATATCTGGATGACCAGGGGACTTTTCAGACGGATTTCTCTCCAGTGGTTGACCATTTCAGGGATGTCTTACCAGACGACTTTTCAGTTCTACCATTGGAGCAAGAGGTGGATTTCTCTATCGAGTTAGTTCCAGGAGCATCACCAGTGTCCATTCCTCCTTATAGGATGGCTACACCTGAGCTGCAAGAGCTCAAGAGGCAGTTAGAGGAGTTACAGAAAAAAGGTTTTATCCGACCCTGTACTTCTTCATGGGGTTATCCAGTCCTCTTTGCGACGAAACCGGACAGTCTCCTCAGACTCTGTGTGGATTATCGGACGCTAAACCAGCTGATGGTCAAGAACTGATATCCTTTACCAAGGATTGATGACATTTTTTATCAGCTTTGTGTTGGATGTGTGTTCTCGAAGATTGACCTAAGATCAGGATATCATCAGTTATTTGTGAGACCATCTGATATACCTCTCACATCTTTCTGGAGTAGGTATGGTCTATACGAGTATACGGTTATGCCGTTCTGACTCACGAATGAACCAACAGTTTTCATGGCTCTGATAAATCATGTGTTCCATCTGTATCTTGATTCTTTTGTGGTAGTATTCCTGGACGACATTTTGGTGTACTCTCATACTCGACACGACCATGCCACCCACATTAAGATCGTATTGAGTACACTGAGGGAGCATCAACTATATTATAAGCTCTCAAAGTGCCACTTTTGGATGGACCAAATACACTTCTTGGGTCATATCCTCTCTGAGGTAGGAGTTTCAGTAGACCCATAGAAGGTGAGAGTAGTGGTTTCTAGGAGTAGCCTAAGAATGTGTTCAAGATACAGTGTTTCTTTGGGCTGGCTAGTTACTACAGACGTTTCATACAGGACTTCTCCCCCTTAGAAGCACCATTGACAGGTCTGACTAAGAAGGGTGTGATGTTCGTATGGTCAAAAGCTTGCGAGACAACTTTTTAGGACCTGAAGGGAAGGTTTACGTCAGCACCGATCCTGATACTCACATAGAAGGGGAAGAGCTATACAGTTTACTGTGATGCATCAGGGAATGGGCTGGGAGTAGTGTTGATGTAGGGTGACCGAGTTTTTGCGTACAGGTCTTGGCAGTTGAGGCCACATGAGAGGAATTACCCAATGCATGATCTCGAGTTGGCTGCATTTTTTCATCTGTTGCGCTGTTGGAGACATAATCTATTGGGAGAATGTTTTGTGGTTTTCAATGACCACAAAATCCTCAAGTATATCTTTACATAGCGTGACCTGAATTTGAGGTAGAGGTAGAGGAGGTGGGTCTAATACCTTCAATCCTTCGATTTTGAGCATGCCTATACACCTGGTAATGGTAATGCAGTAGCTGATGCACTGAGAAGGAAGACTCAGGTACAAGTAGTGCAGGAGGCTAGTGGAGAGTGGCAGCTCATGGCCTTGTTCACTGAGATGCATCTGGAGGTGCACGATAGTCAGGGGAAGACTAATCTTTCCTCTTTAGATGGGACTTCAACCCTCCTAGATAGAGTGAGGAGAAGACAACTATCCGGTTTATAAGGCTTAGTTCTACGGGTGTCGGTGGCAAGTGAGGACCCTCATCCTGGATGGACGATAGGCGACGAAGAGGTTCTGCATTTCCATGGACATGTATGGGTTCTAGGGGATATATGCGAGGAGCTGATGTGGGAGATTCATGCTTTATCTTGGGAAGTTCATCCCGGGGTTACCAAGATTTACCGCGACTTGAGACATCAGTACTGGTGACTGGGTATGAAAAGAGATGTAGCTGGTTTTGTTACGAGGTGTTCCACATGTCAGCAGGTGAAGGCGGAGCATCAGAGACCAGTCGTACTATTACAGCAGTTACCCTTTCCAGAGTGGAAGTGGGACAATGTCGCTATGGATTTCGTGACAAGGTTGTCGAGGTCACCTCAAGGCAATGACATTGTGTGGGTTGTTGTGGACAGACTCACGAAGGTAGCTCACATCTTTCCAATCAAGGAGACCATCGGTGTTGACGATCTTGGAAGGCTGTATATGCGAGAGATCATGCGTCTTCATCGGGTCCCTCATTCTATCATTTCAGATATGGATTTCCGCTTTACATCGTGTTTCTGGAAGTGTTTTCAGAGGGAACTGGGTACAAAGGTGCTTCTAAGCACAACTTACCACCCTCAGACTGATGTCCATTCGGAGCGTACGATACAGGTTCTTGAGGACATGCTGCGTGCATGCGTCTTGGACTTTGGGGGCTCTTGGGGGAAGCATATACCATTATTCGAGTTTTCCTATAACAATAGATTCTAGGAAACTATTGAAATGGAACCATACGAGGCTTTATATGGTATGTCGTTCCGATCACCATTGTGCTGGATAGAGGCAGGTGTGGCAGCTTTACTGGGGCCACAGCTCGTGCAGGAGACTTATGAGTAGGTCTAGTTGATTCAGAAGCAGATGACTACTGCACAGTCTCATCAAAAGTCTTATGATGATCACCGCAGACAACCTTTGGAGTTCGTGGTTGGAGATCAAGTTTTTCTACGTGTTTTTCCGAGGCTGGGACACATACAGATTAAGAGACAGGTTAAACTTTCACCGCAGTATGTGGGGCCATTTGAGATTCTGGAAAGAGTCGGGCTGGTTTCTTATCAGTTCAGGTTACTACAGCGGTACCGAGCCATGAACGACGTCTTCCACGTATCCCAGTTGCATCGCTATCATTCAGACCCATCTGACGTCTTTCAGCATGAGGAGGTTGGGCTAGAGGCAGATGCATCCATTGAAGAGCATCTGATTCGTATCGTTGATAGGAGCATGAAGGTTCTTCGAGGCTAGTCAGTTCCTCTTGTACGGGTGCTATGACAGCATGGCCGAGTGTAAGAAGAGACCTGGGAAAGGGAGGCTGACATACGTACTCAATGGCTGGAGTTGTTCATTGCTATATCTTCTCCACCCTTGGAAGGAAAATTGGGGGACGAATTGCTATAAGGGGGGAAGTTTTTTAGAACCTGGTTCTTATCTTTGAGGTACGGGCTTCTTCTTTTCTTTTTTTCTTAAGTGTTTTTAATAAAATATGGAAAATGGGGGAAAATACTAAAATTTGGAAGTACACACCGTGTAGGTTTTCCACACGCCATGTACTTCTGGCCATGTAGGGATGAGTACATGGGGCGTGTATTCATGTCAGTGACAAAGGGTGTAGGAACTTACTACACACCATGTAGTTGTCCTTTACACGCCATGTAGTGAGTCGGTAGGCCAAATCAGTAAGGTGGTGGAGTAGCTACCAGCTGGGTTATAGTACATGCCGTGTACTCAGGAGTACATGTCGTGTACTCATGTCCATGGGTGAACAGTATGGCAGTGCCGCCAGAGGAACAGTTAAATGAAGGGAGTACACGCCTTGTACATGGATTTACACACTATGTACTTTGTTTTTTTTTTCATAAATCGGTAAGTAGCCTCCCCTATTCATAGGGAAGGTTTAGAAAGGAAGAGGGAGCTTGAAAGGGATGTCTGAACCTTTGATGATTCCCCGAGTGTTCGTCCGGAATCTGATTCCGCCTTGGACGATCTCGTTGGAACCGTGTGGGCAAGCCCTCTCTTCTCCTAGAGTGTTGCTTACCAATTCTTATCCTAACAGGAGTTATTTTAGGTCAAGAGAGTTTTTTTCTTTGTCATATCTACACCATTCTTGGGAGTTTCTAGAGTTGACGGTCGGGTATACCGCTCGTTGGCATATAAGGTAGGTGGCTTGGTGTTTAGTTTTCCAACTGCTGTGTGTTTGGTACGTTTTTGTGCCACAAACCCATGTTGGGGTGTCATGTGTCTGAGGACGTTGCTATATAAAACAACAATAATTGAATAGGTGATTAATTATTATTAAAAAATGTTGTTTGGGATCGTTTATTGGATCCCAAACCACCCCGAGGGTGTGTTCCACTATTTAGCTGTTTGGCCAAGATAACCGAGGGTATGCCTTTAAAGTAGTAATTGTATAATTGCATTGAAAGGAATTTATTGTTATTGCTTGTTTAACTGTTGGCCATGGCCCGATTACCTGTTTATCCTGAGGGAGTTTTTGTGATTAGCCTGTGGGCACTGTACTGTATTAGCCTGAGGGCATGACTGTATTAGCCTTAGGGAGACGTTCTATTTCACCTGAGGGCAACAATTCGTGCCTGAGGGATTGAATTCTATGCCTGATGGTGACACATCGTATGCATGAGGGCTAGAATTATATTACAATGCCCGAGGAAAAGGTTCTGTATAGCCTGAGGGCGTGGTTTTACTATATTAGCCTTAGGGCGAGATACTGGTTGGCCTGAGTGCTTGGTGCTGTTGAGCACAAAAAGATACTAAATTAAATGTATTAAATGAATAATTAAATGTAAATACAGCTGGTAAGTTAGTTACTTTTGAGTAATGCTTAGTTTATTGCTTTTTAATACTGCACACTTGTTGCATGCTTTACACGCAGTTGGGAACGAGCCTTTGGTGGGTGCCTAATGAGTTATATTTCTCACACCATGTTTGGGTCACACTTTTTGGGCCAAACAGATTATGTTTCTGCAGGCATGGATAGGGGTAAGAGTCCCTATACAGGCACTTGACTGTTTCTGAGGAGGATGAGGGCATTGGACCGAGCCTAGGCTCACGATGCCGCTGCCAGCTGTTTTTCTTTGTTTTGTTGTACTCTGCTTTTGGTTGTACTGTATTGATGTATAACATGTTCTGGAAGTTTTCTTAGAACTTGATACATGTAGCATCATTATTGGTTATATCCACTGATGTTGTTTATTTCAGTTGTGTATGGTTTACTGCTTTCGTTGTTTGTTTTATGTCTTATTTAAATTCCGTTGCGCTAAACTTTGACAAATGAGGGCATAGTTTCCCCACTATCAGATTTGGGCACTCACTGCTAGTCGGTAGCCTCTGGCGTCTGGGGAAATTCACTTGAGGTCACATGGAAAACCGGGTTCGGGGCACCCATTGAGTGGCACCCAGAACTGGGACGTTACACATAATCATAAACATCAAGCTTCATAATTTGTGTCTTACGAATGTCTCATGAATAATGATATTTTTGGAAAATAATTAATGTAATAAAAACCAATGATTTGGTAAATATTTTAGTTAAAATGTTATTTATGGAAGAATTACCTTATTTTTTTGGGAATATGTTTATCAATATTGAAGACCAACATGGTTTATCTGATCTTTTATGTAGAAGTAATTATGTGGTATTTCACATATTGAAATGTTATACGGATTATATAAATGTGGTTTGAAAATTTTACATCTAGTGTACAAGGTGATAACCCATTACAGCTAGTAAGGAAAATGGGTGGGAACCGAAAACCGAAGGCTGATAGTGATTAGTGAATACCAATAACCCACGTGATATCTCAGTTAATATTTCAGTATTCATAGTAAAAAAAATTTATGAATAAATATTAACGATTAACACATCTAATGTAATATATTTTAATAATTATACTGATCATCTTGGTTTTGGAATATAGTTTATGCCAGGTAAAAAGACAGTTCACTAATTTTTGGTTCATATGATCGCTTAAAAGTAAATTTTAGTTGTTGAGGAGTATAAAATTATTATTATTTGGATATTATAATCATGGATGAAGAGATAAATTAAAAATTGATCAATGAATTACTAAAGGATGAAATTGTTCTCATGATATAGAAACATATCAGGAAAATATATTTAGGTATATTATTTTTATTTAAAATAAATCCTCCTCATTTAAGAAAGGAAATTGAAAAAAAAACTCCATGAATTTAACGTCATATCCATTGTGGATAATGGTATTTTAAATGATCAAAAATTTATGGTTTGAGGTCCAAAAATGTCCATTGATTCACTTATCTCATGTGATCAAGGACCTCTACCACTCCCTATAATTATTTATGATTTTCTTCTATATATATAGGTTAAATTTCTATAATTTTTTTTCTCTATTGAAACTTAATTTTCTGATTTTCCATTTATCTTATGTACATACTTTTATATATAATTAGTATTGTTTTTTGATTAACCATTTTTATGATCTAGGTTTTGAACAATGGAATTTTGAAATATCAATACCATGATCTCTTATCATAAGATCAATTTACAAGAATAAAATTTAGTTAATGTGGGGGAGAATTTAACCCCCTAAAATTATAAACTATGAAAATTATATTCACTAGAGTATGATATAGATTACACTGAGCTAAAATTAATGATAAAACATATTTCTTAATATTTAATCTCTATAATATTTTGTAGAACACGCAAACCCGATCCTAAATAAATAATAATATAATATGAAATTATAACATTTTCATTAAATTGGAGTGTTTAATTATAAATTAATATATTATAAAAATATTATTATATATATATTAGAACTGAATTAAGAATATTTTAAATTAAAAAAGATTCTTCTGAAAAATAGTATTTTTTGTACAAGATGAGTTCGTCACTTTTTCTAGAATAATTTTAAATTAATTTTTCAAAATATTTGAAAATTTATTTTGTAGAATTAACATAATTTTTTATATTATCACATGAACAATATCTTTGGTGGTTTTTTTGATTTTCCCAAATTGAATTTTTTCTTCATTGAATCGTGAATATATATATATATTTTTGAAAACTACCCTTTAATTAGAATAATTAATTGGGGAAATTTAAATTTTATATTCTATGTAAAGTAAAATTAATCCAATTCTATTAAATTCTATGCTTTTTAGGAAATTATTTCATTTTAATATAGAAATATTATATTAAAACCTTCTACAATGATGCAAATTTTTTCTTTTAAAACCATCTTTTTCTTCACTTCTGTGGGTGTAAACTTAAATTGTATTCAACCTGTTATTTGTATTGAATATTAAAAAAATGCATTCAATATTTAGAATATAAATAATTTATATTATCTAATAAATCCAAATTAACTTCTTACGATTATTAATTTTAAAATCAATAAAAATTAATTATCACAATATGGGTAAAAACTAATTCACATGGGTAATAATAATGAGATAAGGGTTAAAAATGACCTATAAACATATTTAGGACCAATTTTATAGTAACATTTCGACCTTATAACCTCTAATGGTACATCATTTCCCTTTCTGGATGCATTATATATGATACAAATGTGTGTGTAATTAAATATTTTCACAATAACACATCTATGCCCACTCACCCACAAATAATAGGCGACCACCTCTCCTCCCCTCATCACAAGTTAAAATCAATTTAGTTTGGATAATTCAAATTTAAATCAGTTTAATAGTCCCCTAAAATATCATAGATCCATTTTTTACCATAAATCCATTCTAGGAAGGATTCTTGTGAAATCCAAAATATGTTCCCCAAAGAAGATGTAATTTTGTTAAATAAGTATTTTCATCTTATTTTATTATCCACCTCCATAATATATTATTAAATAATGATAATATATTAAAAATCTATCTATAATATAATAAAATTTTATTAGGTTGTATTCAAATCATATATCCATCACCAATTACATAAAGTGTGAAAGAGAACCATTGATCAGGTATACAATGAGCTACCACCTCAAAAAGTTATAAAATTCATTATCCATATCCAAAATTAATGGATTGATATAATTATGTTTTTAAAAAATGTATATTATATTTATTATACTTATTTAATTATAATATATTAAATATTTTAATAATTTCATTTCAATTTAAAATATGATAATGTCACTTGTTTGCATGGTGGACTACCTCCACGTGAAGAGATGTAATTCATTTCTCACTTATGATTTTCATAGACTATAATATGTATAAATTTAATGAATATATGTTATTTATTTGAGGTAATTTTTATTATGTAATTTTAATAAACCACCCACTTGCTTATTATTTGACCCATAATGGAAATTATATCTTATCTCATGCATAATAATGGTCTATCGTCTATATGAAGTAATGTGATCCACTGTCCATGTCCAATTTTACATAATGATTATAGAAAGAAAAATATTAAAAAAATTATTTATAAAAATAATATAATTTTTGATTTGATGAAACTATATAATATTCAAAATAACATTATCATTCATTAAAAATCTGGAAAAAGAAAATAATCTAGTTATCACACAAAACAACGAAAATAATGAATGATTGGTAATGAATGGGTGATAATAAGTGTTTAAATGATAATTTATGATGCTATAAATATTAATAAAATTATATTATATGTCAATAACTATATAAAAACCATTATAAATTATTTTGAAGCGTGTTCATGAAAGCATAAGATTGAAATAAGTGACTTTATCTCAGTTTCTCATTATTGAGGCATATTGTAATGTCATGAAAGTATAATTCAAATAGTGTATATACTAACAAATTAGATTATTGTAGAATAATTCCATAATAATTAATTGTATTTTATATTTCAATTTTTTTAATTTCATCCAAATGTATTTTTACCGAAAAGATAAAAAGTGGTAAAGAATTTCAAAACCAAATTCTTCCAATTGTGATATTTTACTTGTTCATTTTGATTGAAAATATAAAATTATATGTGTAAATTTTTTAAAATATTATATTGTATTTATAAATGTTTTATTTTCATTTTTAGTTGATACACAAAATAGATTACTCTTTTTTAATATTATATTCAATATTATGATATTTATAAGGGTTCATTTCACAATCTCAAAATAATACTGATTTTTTATACTTAAATTACTTGTGATGAATATTATTTGATAATTATCTAATAATTCATTTTAATATTATTTCCCTTATTTTTTCATGTAATATTAAAATCTTCCTCACTTTGAATCTTAAAATGAATTATTTTATTAGTAAAACCCGACTTCATTTTTATCTTCATTAAGGAATCATTTTCCATCCAAAACAATGACTTCCAAAATAGTTTTCAAAAAAAAAAATTTAAAATTATTTTCAATATTTATTATAGAAAATTTTACCCATGAATGTGTTTCTTACAAAATTATTTTAGTTGAATCATAATTTCATTTTCCAAAAAATTCCAATGTGTTTTTTACCGAAGAAGTTACATGTTCAGAATATAAAAAAAATCATTTTTTTTCAAGACCAATCAATGTTTCAAGGACTCCATTATATGTCTAAAATCATAATTTTAAAAAAATATTATATGGAAAATATTTTTTATCAGTTTTGATTAAATTAGACATTTTCACATTGCAAACGTATATTTTACCCAAAAAATGTTTTTAATGACCATTTTATGATATTTATATTTTCTACTGAAAAAATATTATTTTATATACAATAAAATATCAATATGTTTTATTGAATCCATACTTATTATTAATATGTATTATTTATTCTGATTTTTACAATGCATAGTATTGAAAATTACTTTTGTGATTCATTCTTTTAGTTATTATCATTCCATTTAATTATTCACTTTATTATGATCATTAGAAATTATTTTTGTCCCAAATATCAATTTTATTTATCAGGGATATTTTTTTACATATGTTATTTATCATTTATACATGAACTATTTTACATTAATTTTTGTTTGATTAACTATGGTAATATTGATAATAATTATTCTTTCATTAATAAAAATATTTAATTGTGGAGAAAATTTTTCATGACATAAATTTATTTTCAATATATGAGTAATAGATTGAACATGTAGTTAATTGCGAGGCCATGTTATAGAATTCCCCTCTATTCATTTTTAGTATCATTAGATGAATTTTTGCTATCGTTGGTTATATTGGTAAATGGAGTAAACCTACCCAGCTGTTTTAAACTATCTTGAGAAGGCACTTGATTTAATAGGGTTTTATATTGTCTATAATCATGGGAAGCTTAATAATTTCATTAATTGAGAATTTTATAATTTTTATATAATATATTTTTAAATGATGTTATCTTTGGAAATATTTCATTATCTTTTTATTGATTAAATGGAATGACTTTTTAGTTCTTTACTGTACCATATTTATTATTATCTGTTTAATTATATTAGACATAAAATTTATTTAATGGAATGAATTTTAAGTTATTTTCCTTCTATTTTTTATTATTATATACAAGTCATTTAAATTGAATGTGTGCTCAGTTTTTTATTATTAAATTTTGATTATTCTTATTGATTGATAAAAACTTCAATTGTATATAACCCTTTCAATGAGTTTGAGATCACCCTAATCTCGTTTTTTATAAGGAATCCATGACGCGTACTGTGATTTATATCCAATGATATTATAGATAGAATAACATTATTTTATAAAAATACTATCTTATAATAATAATTTTCAAAATTAATATTGGAATCCTTTTTAAATGTTGTTTTCCGAGAATACTAAACTATTATTTCCCTTGTGATATGATTCCTTGTATCTCATGGAAATGTAAAAAACTAATACACCAGATCTAGGTAATGTAATTTCATGTTGAAATTTATATATTAAATATAGGAAAACATAATAACAGAATCCTTGTAGTTGAAATTCCTGATTCAATATAATTTCCTAATAAATCTATTTTAGGCTTTCTAATTTTAATGAGTGAGAAAATAACCATGATTATGGAAAATTACAATCTTGAAGATAATAATCAAAATCTCATCATGTCTAGTGAAGTAATAATATATAAATATTCCACCATTCTACCCAAATATTCTCTAGGCATACAAATTTTAGTGATAATAAAAATGTAATTTATTATAATATGATAAACAAATTTGTAAATAATAAACTCACCTGACCAATAATACTCATGTAATAAATATCTAAATATATATATTACATTTGATAAATATTAAAAAAAATCTCATCACTCCCAATGGAACTTATTGAAAACATCATGTTTCATCATTTAACCAACTATTCACATAAGAATCATAAATGGGTTTATCTCAAAGAGCATGTACAAAATCAACATTGATGATAGTATACATTTTTAAAATAATATTAAATGATTGGAAAATACTATATATTATATTAAATTTTACTTTTATTACATAATAAAATCCTTTTAAACTCAGGGGATTATATAACTACAATGTATTCTTTCAAATAGAAATGGTTATATAAAAAGTAATAAAATATAATACAAGTAATTTAATATCTATGATTTAAAACATCTTTGAGGTCAAAATATATTTTATTAAAATATTTTAAACACATCAAAAATATACAAATACTTATTAATACATACTTATCTATTAAAATCATGGAATTGAAATCTCAATCAAACAATGTTCCATAACAAAATATAAATATATGGTTTCATTTAAAGAATTATATAATCTATTGAATTTTTTTTTGTATTTACACCATGAGAGAAAAAGTGTAATCCTTAACTGAATGTTAAGAGAAATAAATTAAATGTACACAAAATAATAAATTTTCATATATTGAACCTTATCCACCATGGACATGGATGTGGAATAACATGGATAGGGAATATAGGAAAATACTGGAAGAATTGATTTATATGAATCCCCCAACATTAATAAGAAACACCGATGGAAATAGAATAAAATAGAGAAGATAATTATTGAAAGATGGTTTTAGTGCATAGGATATTGTCCATAATGATATTGACTAATATTGACAAAAATATGCCAATTTATAATTTAAAATAAATTATTAATTATTTTTTAATTGGTAATACAATTTATGTGAATGATTTTGTAAAGAGTGGGAAAAAATCATCAGCTACGTTATGTTTAATTGCTTGATGTTTTTTCAATATAGACACATTCAAAAAAATCGTTCATAAAACAGATTTTCTATAAACTCCTTAAAAGTATAAACCTATAACTCAAACCCTATGATAATTCATTAAACAATCAATTCATGAGATACATATCAAATAGTAACACAATATGTGTCACAAATTATCATACTAGCTTCCACCTTTTTAATGTTCCCCACAAATCCCATATAATAATAAAATTCTATAAAAAATTAATATTTTCCTATAAAAAAATCAAAAAAATCATTAATATAACCATTAGTAAAAACTTCATTCAATGACGGGGTTCTCCCCAACATAGATAGATTTTTTATAGGCAATGAGAATAATAATTCTATAGGACACATCCACATTTCATAAATTAAAATATCATTTTTATAATATATACAAAAAACAAAGTAATAGAGTAAAATTATATAATAATCAAATTATTTGGCATGTATGGATTGAAATAATAATTTTCACATAATCCAAACACACTATATGTTATGAATTTTTTCTTAAAAACACATACCTTTCAAAAATATAATATATAATAAAAATAAATGAAACATACCAAAAAATATATTGTATATAATATTATAATAAACATTATAAATACGATTTACAAATACATATATATTAATTTTGCTATGCATTCTTAAAAACTAATGAATACAAATTGATGTAAAATCCATTTCTATTTCATAATATTGAAATATATTTGATGAATCATTAGATATTATCTATTAATAATGAAAATACAATATATTTTTTTTTAAAAAATATCATTCTTATAAAGGATCGTTAGGAATCACATAAGTAGTTTTTATTAACACATCAGATACTCAACTTCAACACATCACCCATAATAAAAAATTTAGTTCAAATGTAAAACCCCATACCAATAAACAATTATATTAATATATTATGGGAATTTACATTTATAACAAAACCCCAAGTAAATATATTTATAAAATATATGTCTTCATATTAAATTATTCATTTTATGAAACTAACATTACAAGTCCAACAAATCTCCATAAAATATGATCACATAAATAATATGAAATAAATATAAATTAAATTTCGAAAAAACATACCATATGAAATTATTATTAGTAATTTATTCTAAAAATCAGAATTGGGAAGATATTCATTCCATGTTAAAATAAACTAAAACTGCCAAAATAAAGAGATGAATTAAAAATAATTATATTAAATAAGACAAAAATATTTTTAATAATATGAATAAAATTCACCATTATAGTAAAATTCATAATATTAGAAGCCCAATTAGGTGTCATTATAAGAGTGATATCAACTATCGCTAAAAAATATAACCCAATCACATTCAATGAAGAATCTAATTCGGTTTACCCATTGAATTTATATATACTTTTGATAGAAAATAATAAAATATTTATATCAAATAACATTTAATATGAAAATATATTTCAATAAAAATATAAAGAAAAGTATATACCCATTATTTTAGGTCTACCTATACCTAACCCTATTAATTTTTATTCCCAAAACATAACATTATATTTAGAGGTATATAAAAGAATATGAATAAACCATTAATATTTTGGGAATATAATGAAATCTAAAATAAAAATAATCTAAATAAAATCAAAACACATAGAATCTAGGAACATTAAATAATTTTAAATGAATCCTTAAGAACATAAAATTAGTTAGTAAAACATTTCAACAAGGAAAATACTAAATTAAACTCTATATCTTTAGTTATATTCTAAATTTACTGAACATTAAAATAAAATGATCGTTTATCAACATTATATTGTCTTATTACAATACAAATCATTTATTATAATGATCAAAATTTCATAACTACACATCCATTAATTACATGAACATAATGATGTACATTATAAACCATAGGATACATTTGAGAAATCCCCTAAATAAGATATATATGAATATATATATATATATATATATATATATATATATATATATATATATTTAGTCTCTAACCAATTATAAGGTAAATTTTGTTTTTTAAATAAATTGAAACACATTTTAATTTTTTATTCTATATCATTATAGTAATTTAAATTAGGTTCATCATTATATATAAAACTACACATTAAATTATTTAATAGGAAAATGATATATAATTAATAAATATTATAAATTTTAAAATAATATTATTTAATTTAAATAATATGAAAAAAACTATATATATTAATCATTTAACTTGACTTTATTGTAAAACATTTCATAGAAAACATTTTATGACCCCCTCCCTCCAAATATCCCCTACAATGATGGTAATGGATAAATAGAGAAAATGACCCCCTTGAGTCCCAACCCTAGTATTCCCTCGGGTGCTGACTAGTACAATAGGTATAGAAATCTCACAACATGGGAGGCATTATCGTTTTATAGTAACCATGATCGGTAGATATGATGAATAAACCTAAAAACGACTCCAATACATATATACAAAATACGAAAAAAATCCATCCCATAAGTATTTTTATAGTAAAAATACTAGTAATAAGATGAAATATGTAAAGTAAATAGCACAAGAAAAAAATTAAGCAGTGACAAGAAAACTTTACCAATGTCTAAGCTAGTAAGGTTTAGAACATTACTCGTGATATCCTCGAAACCTTTAAGTAGTTTTATATACATATGTTAAGCTTACTTTTATAATCAATAAGAAAACCCTAAGTCTATCATGCAAAAGATGAAGAGGCATTTTAATGCCCAAGTGAGAAAATAGTAGAATATCAAAAGCAACTAAAATATTCACTAACCACTACTACCTCACCAAGGCACAATCACATAAATAATTATTGTAATGTAATGAAATTTAAATTATTATGCTCATCTATTATAGGGTACCCCGCCCCACTTACCATTGTTTAATTGCTCATCCCTAACAATTAACGTCCTAAGGATACCATGCTCCTCCACGAGTCCCATTCCAATAGCGTTCTCGCACAATCCAGGACTACATTCAACATCCTGGCCACAAACACATGGGTCACAACAACACCACATCATTACTACACACACATGGGCCACCAAACCACAACCTCATCCCAAGAAACCTTGGAAAGTAGAACATATGTCATACCAAAGACACCTGGAAAACACAGCTCACCCACATCCACTTTGGCCCCAAACCCTCTCCACAACCTACCCAAAGAGCCTTGGGCTATCAATTTATAGAATATAGAGTAGAAAAGATCAAATAACCAGTCATCCATCCTCTTGTTGGGATGTTGGTAAAGGACACCCATCCCCATAACAATGGGGTTGTTCAGCACATAGTGCTCAATACAGGTGGGTGTACATAGAAATAAGAAGGAACCATATTTTAATAGTTATATGTTCCAAAAACTCATCCCAACCTTTGGGTTTCCAAAAAAAAACCAAGCCCCACAATACCACCATTTCTTAAATCTATAATGAATAACATAACAACCATCCATAGTCTTAATTCATAACCCTAAACAATTAATTTAACCAATTATCTCTCTATATAAATATTTTAATTTATTTATTAATTCCATCCATAAAAAAGAAAAATACCAAACCCAATACACCAAAAGTAACATCATAACCCACACACACTCAAAAAAGTCACTAGAAACTCCAAGAGAAGGGCCCATGCAAGGTATCACCAACCTTCCCCCAAATTATCCCTCCCAAACTAGCCTCGACAACCCCACTGCACGAAAAATACCACATCCATCAAAATGATGCAACTCAACCAAGTTGTAGTCCCACTACATAATATGTTAATCCATTCCACAAATATCATCCTCTAAACATGAGATTCAATTACACCACCCACACTACCTCTTACACTCAACCACAGTCCTATCCACAAGAAATCACCACCAGGAAAAAAACATAAGGTTGAACATATCAATTCACAATAAACAGCCACACCATAAATTATGGTTTATTCAGATTTAACATACACTTTCTTTAATTACACTATTATTAATCAAGGGTTATCACCAAAGAAAGATCGATCCTAGGGTATCCATTTATTTAACTGAATATACATGATTAATCATGTTTTTTATGTTGAAATGGATTCAATAGAAGGATGAAAACAAGTTCTATTGAGATGGGTCTACTAACAGAAACCACCAATGATCATGGTTTTCAGAAGGCATACAACCAACCAAATTCGCATCATGGATCAATGATAATAGATAAAATAATTAAAATAATAACAATCATCATCATCTTCCCTATCCCCATTTATTATTGTTAAATTGGTTTCAACTGTAACTAAAAGAATACATCTATATAGCCACCATGCATGATGCACAATTAAATGAAAGATGAATGAATTCTTACCTCGAGAAACAGATAATCGGAAACTCACCTCTGCTCCAAAACAAAGGATCATACAAGCAGCATGAGACTCCATGGGAAACTGGATCTAAGGGCCACAACATAGCACTTGAATCCACTAGGAGAAAAGGATATAGGAATACCAAGAGACAATTGGAACCCATAGGGATGAGATTTTCTCATCTTTGAAGATCCATATCCTATATCAATGGAAGGGAATAGTTTCAGGGTCCATTAAAGTCGGATCATAATATAGATTATGTAGTTTTACTATTTCAATATCTCAAGAGAATTATTATTTTATAGATATAATTATTTTTATTTGAAACTCCTTTCGAAATGTTCATACTAGATAGTTAACTCATCTAACATCCAATTAAACGTAATGGGGTAGAACTAGAAAAAAAAGATGTAAAACAAAAAATGACTCACTAATGGGTGATTCTATGACCCAAGTCACCAACATTTATTCATAAACCCCCAAATCACATATCTGAGTCACCAATTCATGTCACCGAAACGTGTCACTGACGCGACCCACCGACACTGAGTCACCGACGAGACACACCGATGCAACTCCCCGATGCTCGATCTACTAACTACATGATCTAGTAATGACCTAACCTAGATATGCCTACACATACTAATTTCTTGACCTACTGATTCCTTGACCTACTAAATCCCCGACCTACCAATGCCCTGACCTACCAACCCCCCGACCTGCTGTCACCCTAACCTACCGATTCTCAAACCTACTGATGCCTCGACCTACCGATTTCATGACCTACAAAAACCCCTATCTACTAACTTCCTGAGCTAAAGATTCCCTTTCCTACCGACACTAAGCCTCTGATTCTGACCTACCAACAATAATCCATCTACAAATCCTTTCAGAGAAAAAAGTATAATTTTAAAAAACTATTAGAATAAGCTACCATTGCCTCCCAAAACAACCCAATCAGAAGATTTTGAAAACAGTAATGGACATGGGAGGTCCAAGCCATTAATTAAGATAACTCTCAAATAACTCTCACCATCTAGAATCCAAAACCAAATGCAAAATATAGAGGGGACTGAAAAATGATAGTTTAATATACCTCTCAAGGATAAACAATCTCGTGTTGTTCTAAACTTGGAGTGAAACCTCAATATATAAGAACAACGCCTACAACATCATTTATCCTAAACATCGAAAAGTTACACTACAAAATCACTAAATGTACAAAAACCTTAATTAGGGAATTTGTTCCTTCTTATCCTCAAACTATCCACTCAAGGCAATAATGACACGCCCATATGGATTTAAACACAGATAAATTAATTATTATTGATTAGGAATCCAGTATGCCAAATTTCACAAGTTAGTACTTCATTACACACTACATAACAAGGAAGAAACTCATCTTATATAAAACTAGGTTCAATAAATACATCACAAAATAACTCACACGTAAAACTCCAAACAACTCTTAGTACGGGGAACACATATGAATATCCCTTTCATATGTACTCTCTTCATGGTCAACATTCCTTAACAACACACAATCCAAATAAATGGTCTATACACACAAAACATTATCCATATGATCATGGATCTCTATTTTTCTCTCCATGATTGTTATGTCATCCTCGATATCCAACTCCCACAATTCAATGACATGGGAGTCACTAGGAAGGTACCGATGAAGTTTTTAGACATGAAAGAAATTGGGGATCCTTTCTAACCATGATGTCAACACCAACTTGTATTCCACATTTCCAACTCACCCCAACACCTCAAAGGGATAGATGAACATGGGAGAAGTATTTCTCCCTCAGCCAAACCTTCAGTGCCCACATTGAGGGGAAAACCTTCAAGAACACTTGGTATCCAACTTCAAACTCCAAGGGCCTCATCCAATGATCAGAATATGAATTCCTCATATTGTGTTCTAAATTAATACTCTCACGGATATGATACAGCTTCTTTGATATACACTATTACTCATTGGGTCCACAAACTTCCATTTCCACAACTTATGTCCATCACAATGTTGAACAACACAACATTCCATGTAAATAATCAAAAAAATCCATTGAAATGGTATAGTGTTATATATTGTTGTAATAAGATTAATATTAAGAGAATGTGTCCCACCCAAGACCCAACAAAATCCAAGATTCATGATCGCGAAATGTCCTCTATCGTCTGGATGGTCCTCTCATTCTTCCCACATGTCTGATGTTGGAAAGCAGTGTTGAGGCGTATCGATGTTCCAAGAGAAATATAAAACCCCCCTTCAGACTCATGAGGAAGAAAACATATCCTAATCCTATACAACGGATCTCGGAACTCCATGCAGCCACACTACCTCATCCACAAACCTTATCAACAAGGAATTCCCTACACTCAATTCCTTAATCACTAAGAAGAAATCTAATTTCATTATCCAATCCCCCACTACCAAAATAGAATCACAACCTCCTAGAGCCCTAGGTAATACTATTATTAAATCCATAAAGAATTTATCCCACTTCCACTAGGGGAAATCTAAGGGATTCAAAAAACCACTGAGAACACAATTCTCTGTCTTCACATACAGGAACACTCCACACTTTTCCACAAAATCTACCACTTCCCACTTCATCCCCGACCATATAAACATCTCACTCAAGCCACATTAAATTGTGGAATCTCATGGGTGTCCCACTAGTGGAGATCTATAAAATTCATAGAGAACTCCCTCAATAATTTCTTGTGGAACAAACACCTTCTCATGGAAAGTCATTTTATTCTCACCATCCTCAGACCATCTCTCTAGAGCATCACCCAAGTCCATACGATCAAACATCACCTCCTTCTATGAGTCTCCCCACAAAGACTCATCCACCATATTCCTCACAGATGAGTGAAACATCTTCTGATAGAGATAGTTTCTACCACAATCCTTTCCTATATATATTTTTAAAGAAACATACTCCCCCATAACCCTCCAAGCATCCACAAATTCCAGAATAGCTTCCTTCTGTGATTTTATACTAAAATATTCTTCCACAACACTCCCCATTAGGAGGTGTAAGATATATCAGGATAGTATACTAGTAGAGACTCCATCCACCTTCAAAAATGCAAGTTTAGATCATTTTTGGAAAAGACGTATCTCAAGCTCTTATGATATGTGATGACCATAAATCACTACATATGGATCTAAGGTCACCAAAATTATATTTCTAACACGACCATTACAATCTCAAGATCTTGGGTAGAATAGTTACATTAATTGGGACCTAACTACATAGACCAATAAGAGATCACAATATGTTGTTGCATAAGAACACACCATAAGACTTGATGGGAAGCACCACAATACAACTCAATCATTACCCTTCCTCTAGTAACAAGAGCACTAGAACACTGAAAAACCTCAAATTTGGTTAGATGAATCATTCATGACAATGATAACCCCAAACAAAGGCCATGTCTTTTCTGGTTATAGCCATCAAAAGAGCTACAACTCAAGAGAAATTCGGTATAAATCTCTAGTAATATCACTAAAAACCATGAAATCATCGAACAACCACTATACTATTGGGTGGTAACTAGGAAATAACTACCTTAACCATCAATAGGTCCACTAATTTCTCTTGCAGATTCACCACATATCCCAGGATGTGGATCATTTGTGACCAAATCATTCACTTGGAGAAAATTCCATAGAGGCTGTGGTGTTGATGAATTCCCAATGGAGTACATTGATGTATGGTATGCTCCTTCTGTAACATTGTGCTAATCTGAATGTAATAGACAAATATAATGACAAAACAGTTCAGGAACTCGGAAAATATGTACTTCATAAGTCCCAAAAACACATATGTTGTGTTCATAACTCCGAATGACATAAAAAAAACCTGAGGTGCCCAATCATGCATTTGAAATTAGTATTCATGATGTCACACTATTTCACCCTGAACTGAGATACCAAGAAAAAATATCAATCATATAAATCCAACTCGGTCCCCTCATCTGGATGAAAATATCATACATCCTAAGGAGAGGGTAATAGTTCTTCATCACTACCTTATTCAAACTCTCTTAGTCTATACATATCCTCATACCAACATCTACCTTATTCGTAAACTAGACCAGATCTCCCAACGATGACACACTGGGATGGATAAATCCCATCTTCATTAGATATTCAATCTGGATATCAATCTCCCACATGTCAAAATTTTCATTTAATTAGAAGCCATCAAAATTGTACTAGAACTGAGTTGTAACTCTATTCAATAATCCACATCACGTTGATGGGGATGAGTCACCACCTCTATAAGAAAAACATCCACTAAAATTCAAAAAATTCAATGAACCATTATCATCTCAGCATCCACAGATTCAACTCACAACATGGAAAAATTAAAAAAAGAGGCTCCACATGCTAGACTCCCACCTGACAACTCCACTTGCCTATGAATGTTACACATGGGCAATCATCATCTGAAAAAATGACACTCCTATTGATGAATTCTATGATATCCTGCATAGAAAACAACCTTTTTATGTCAAATATGACAATGTATGGATGAATGATCATCAAAAAGTGTTCCCCACTCGACTGATGAATCCCCAACATTAATCTACATCCCTGGTAAACATTAATTACGATGGTCAGACCTATATCTGGTGAACTCAATGCAAGTTTCATAGAAGTTATTTCTACATCTAGTTCCAAAATATTTTCTAGAGAATGTGAAAAATGAGTTCAAAGATCCTCAATCAATGAAATCACAATAAAGGAGTACTGAACAAATTGATCGTACCTAAAATGATCATTAGCCTAGCAGGAAGTGCTACCTAAGTGGTTGTAATTTTACCACACATAGCTTATATTCCCCTCTATTATCATCTTCCACCTTGAAAACAACTAGGTTGAGGTACCTAAGGAGAAACTTGGGGCCAACCTATTCATTATTTGTGTCCCCACGACAGAGCAGGATCCTACTATCCCTATTACTGGAATGGCATGGCCGGTAACTACTAATGAGGTGGGAGCTGACCCTACCCACCACCACCATAATGAGATCATACTGGGCACTGAATCTGAATGTGTCCCTATCTTCCTCATGCAAAACACCTCAGTCCCATGACTATGGGGAAAACACAAGGACCCGAAGATAGAAACCAAAAATCATATGGTTGACTCTCTACTATCAGAAACCAAGAATTCCCTAGCCCCAGAGACCTACAACTGGAATACATTCCCTCCATAGGTCCACGTTGGCTCCCCTCTTGTTGTACAACTTCACATGAGTGAATTCTCTCAACTATATCCTCCTTCATCTATTCCTCATAGTTTGTTAGAAAAGTGAAGGGAGTAACAATATACTAGGGGTAAAAATGAAGTGACTCAACTAAGTGTCTCTCCCATGACTGCAAATCTAGTAAAAGATTAGGGGAAAAGTTAAATACATCCTTGAAAATGGTCTCTAATTCCAATACTAACATACTCCACTAATGCAAGGAGAGTATCTCTTGTCGCTTCTAAGACTTCATGATCAAATAAAGGAATTACACCATAAACTCCATCTCAAAATCGACCCAAAGAATATCGTCTCTTACCTCTCCCTCATGCAAGGAATCCACCACTAATTAACAACACCTAGAATCTGGCTCACTACTATTAGAACACAATACTCCAACAAAGTCCAGGTCCAGAAAAGGTGAACACTAGCTCCTCAGAGAAACTCTTCATCTCTTTATATTAAGTAATGCCTTTGTACTTTCCTAGAGTCTATTTCTGGAAAGAATGTAAAGTTCTCTACAACTGGTTTTCCTCATCCTCTAGATCGACCCTCTGCTGATCAGTCAGATTGACCTTTTGAGCCTCCACTTCCTAAGACACTGGTGGATGATGATGAGGTTCCACAGGTGAAAGATAAATCAGGAACTCCTATTACAATTAGTATGGAATTTATTTAGGATTCCATTCAACTCATTGTTTATTCTAATTTCAAAAAAAATCCAAAAAAAAAACTAAAACAAAATACAAAATTGTCCATATACCTTCCCTAGGGTATCTATCCCAAAAAATGGTGTAGACATACTTGGTAATTTGGTATGATCAGAGTCCTTGAATCATACAACATGGGGCACTAAAATCCCATGTCCTAGCCGGTATTCCCTAGCCTAGGTCACCAACCAAGATTACATGACACTGTTTCCCAACCAAACCATATAATACACACCATTCCTATCTCCAAACTATATCGTATATCTTATCCATATCCTTTGATACAATTCTATCATGACCCCCTGGCTCTAAAGATTCACCTCCTAAGCTGGTATTGGTGAAAGAGAGATAATGACCCCCTAAGTCCTGCATCGAGTAGGCCATAAGGTGGCGACCAACCCCAAGGGTATGTAAATCTCAATACATGGTAGGAATTAATCTTTTTATAGTAACCATGACTGGGAGATAAGATGTACCATCATCAAACAAAGTGTAAGATATATATATATAAATGAATAAAAAAATCCAACCACTATATAAGTTTTATGTAAAACATCTTGATATACAAAGAAAATATCCAATGGAAATATCAAAAGAAAGAAACCAAGTATTGAAAAAACAATCGTCCCGTCTTCTGAGATAGTGAGGACCATAATGGTATACATAATCTCCCTAGAAGCCTGAAAACAATTTTATATACATAGGGTGAGAATACAAGGATACATAGTTAGAAAATCCACAGTCAATCCTGCATAATTATTAGATGCATACTAATTCCCCTATGAGAAAAATAGCAGAAACTCAAAATCTACGTACAAGATATACAATACAAACCAACCACACTAAGGTACACTCTTCCATATAAAATAATTCATGTAATTTCATATAGTAATCCCATATATTTTAAGGTGCCCCGTACGACTTACCAATGGATAACTGGTCATCCCTAATGGAAACCGTTATGAAAGTATCTTCCTATTTTTCAAGAACCACAACCACAGCATACCCGTACACACATGGGCCACATAACACAGCCCTCCCACAAACACCTAGGCCAAAACCACACCAAATTCTATCCATATAATCCTAGGATACAAAACCAGAGCCTCACTCCATACACACTTGGGAAATCACAACACATCTCATCCCAAATACACCTAAGAAACACTCCTCGCCCGCTGACACATTGGCCCCAAGACCACACCACAACTTGCCCGAACAGTCTTGGGGGACGAATGCCTAGAATATATAGTAGTGAAGAGCCAATACCCAACCATACATCCTGCTGCTATGATGTTTGGAATGGACACCATCCATATAATGTTGGAGGTGTTCGTTACTTATTTCTGAACATGGGTGGAGTGAATATAGAAATCGTAAGGAACTACATGTATAAATATATATAGGTACCAAAAACTCAACCCAACCTATGGGTTTTTAAAACAATCATCAAACCCACACAAAACTTCCCCTGATATAACCTCTAATGAATTACCAAAATTCCATCAACCAAACTAATTAATAACCCTAGCCAATTTATTTAACTAATTATCACTCTAATTTAATCAATTCATTTATTTATTCAATCCATCCTTACCAAGAAAACCTCCAAACACATCATACCACATGAAACATAATAACCCACAAAAACTCCACAATGTCCCTATAAATTCTATGGGAAAGGCCCAAGAAAGGTAAGATAATACTTATTTAAAAGTATCCCTTCCAAACCGTCTTTGGAAGCCCTACTGCACGAAAAACACCACATCTTGCAAAACAAAACAAAAACTCTACTATGTTTCATTCCCACTGCATAATAAGTTCAACCATTCAAAAAGAAATAACCTCTCATATAGACATTCCATTACACCACATGTACCACCCCACACAACCAACCCCACTCCCAACCACTAAACCACACGACCAAAAAAAAACAAGGTCAAACATATCCATACATAGAAGAGAAGCACCTAAAATATCTAGGTGTATTCATATTTTACACTCTCATTCTTTTATTTTACTTTTATAAATCAGGGTTTATCAAAAAATGTTGTTAAATCCTAGGACATCCATTTATTTTACCAAATTTGCATGATTGAAGAAATATTCATTTTCACAGCCATTAACAATAATGTTAAAAAAAAAGTACTCATGAGTTGGGTGTGAAAATAGATTCCATGAACAACCATTAATATTATAAGTCATACGACCAACACAATTCATAGTATGGATAAAAAAATAGATAAAATAGATGCAATCACTACGATTGTAATGACCCAATGCTTTTAAATGGAAATTACCTTCTTATAAATATGTCATAAAATCTAATGAAACCCCAACATAATGAACTAATAAGTTATAAGTGTCCTTTAAACATATTTTTTTACCTTTTGTGTTTGGAATTTCAAAAATCAGACATACAAGATTGAAATCAGAAAGTTATTTGGAGTTTAATAAGGAAGACATAAATTTTTGGTGAATAGTAACCTACCCTTATGAGGAGTAACATACAATATGAATAGAGATATACCCTAATGAATAGTAATCATACCAGTGATAATATATAAATAATACTTAAGTATAATGTATGATATAACTATATTTTAAAATAACTAAATCAATGTTTTAAAACTGGTTTTTTATAATAAATTATGATTTTAATTAAATATTAAAAAAATTATATTTAGAAAATTATTCTGGAAAAATAGACATAATTTTTATAGTTTACATGTTGAAAAATGGTTAGGGAAATGTTTTGGGTTTTTTTCTAAAATACTTCAATTTTGGGTGAATAGTAAAAATACAGTTTTTTCACATAACTGTTGTATCTTAAATTGCATCATACATGATGTAATGATGGAATAAACATTCAAAAACATTATATTCTGCCAAATTATATTTAATTTCATAAATGGTTCCTTAAAATACAATATACTAAATTTCCATACCTAAAAAACATTCCAATGCCTAAAGTCAAACGGTGATTTATTAAAGTGTATTTTTCTATTTCTTTCACTTTTCTTTTAATAAATTAATTAATTCGAATTATTAAAATGATTTAATGTCCAAAATAAATTATATTATATTAATATATGATTTATTATCTCAAAAAATATTATTACAAGTCTAACATTTGATATATTACATTTTTTAATATTTTATTCTAAAAACGCCACCCTCTTAATGTATAAATGACCCCTATCCCTCCCATTGCAAAACCACACCTTTAAAGTATGATGAATTTCCTAAAATCTATTCAATATTCTCTCCAAGCCCCACCTACACGTCCAAGAGCATCTGGTCTCATCAAAAGACCAAGCCTACGTCCATTAAGGAGGATCTCAAGAGGAGGATTCTAGTGGTAATTTCTCTTACTTTTTCCTTTAATTTCCTTTCCATTTTATGTTATTTTCTTATTATATACCCACATATCTTAATCCACATTGTATGATAATTATAGTATCATAAAAATATAAGAATTTTATGATACTAATGGGATATTATACCATCTTACCCCATTTCCCTATTCATTTTATTTTATAAAAGAAAACGTTGTTCGTGAGGTGTTAATCTTACACCTTCATGAATGAAATGTTTTATTTTTCAATTTCTACTTTTATATCTGGATATGGAAGATTATTTACGGTTGAACCAGAATATTTATATGTATTATTTATAATTTAATATTCTGGAAATAACTTATGTACATATTTCTAAATTAATAATCAAAACTAGTTTGTTGTGGTAAAAAAACTGCCCAAATTTAGTCAAACAATCATCATTTATTTCTTATCTAATGATTCATCTACATTGTATATAATATAATCAATTATAAGATCATTTAAACACCTATTATATAATTAATATTATTTAATATCATTTTTTGATGTTTTCTCGTATTCTCCATGAACATCAATTTATGAATACAGGTTAACCGCTCAAGAAAAACCAAAAAAAATTCCCAAATAATGTTTTTAAACTGTATAACTCATCCAATGGCACATAAAATAACATAATGAAACCATAATAAAATATATTCATTTAAAAAAGGTTCTTTAATTGTTAATTAATTAATCTTATGTGGTTATAAAAGATATTAAAGTGAATAAATCATTCTAATATAAGGTAAGGGGAAATTCTCGAACCCAACTTTCATCCTTTGGGGTCTCCTTCTTTCACACCTTTTATTGATAAGGATACTCATTAAAAATTATTTCTGGATAAATTTAATTAATTTTATAGTATATACATGTTTTTCAATGGTTTTTATGTGAATATGAATCATTTTCCAAAGAATTATTCTTTTAATAGCACACATTTTACTTTCCATTCATGGTTGACGGTTCTGTAACATGTATGTTATACTGTATTTCATTTAGGAACTCAGTGTCTATAAATATACACATATGAGCTGAAACCCATTCTTTTTCATGGGTTAGTTATGTTCATTTTTTATTTATTTTTAATGTTTGATGCATGATAAATGATAATTAAATGATGTGACAGGTGCACCCGAAATTATATAGCGCAATATGAATGTTTAAATGTCAAAGGTATTCTTAGAATTATACAGCGCTCTAATAAATTGAGTAAAGTGATTAATATCATGATTAAATGTGAAATTATTTGTGAACAATATGCTATATTGGTTCACATGTAAGTTTGGTATTTAACCACTAAGACATGTTGTTTCATTTTTATGCATTTCCACATTTCGAGTATCTTATTAATGCTTTCTCTCATGTTCATGATCATTTTCCTATGTTATGGTTATTCTCACAAATTTTTATTCTATTCATATATACCGTTATACTAGGCTTTTATATTTCCTGTTTTTGTGTATATCCTCAGGTGGTTACATGTACTAATAAGAGGTCATGTGCCAATGACCAGCTAGAGAAGAAAGAATTAAAGAAATGTTTATGATTGATGTTGTAATTATTATGTATGGTCCTAGTTTTCCCAAGACACAAAACCATTGGATCCTATATAGGTAATATTATTATGTTGTTTATATTTAAAAATATGTAATAGTAATGTAAGAAAATGTTGGGATGGGATTTATTGGTATCAGAGAAAGGTTCAGTTATTTTGGGAATTTTGATTTGTGAACCATATAGAAAAACTCTAGTATGAGAATATCTAAAAACATGCATACACGAAACATTACAAAGGGATCCCATATGTTATTCTTTTATTATAAATCCTACAAATGAATATGTGATTCATGAATTGTTGAATATTGTTTTTTTATTCCCTTTTCTATTTTAGAAAATGACGGGAACTTGGAGAAATGAGGCCAAAAACTCGTGCGGGGGTCAATGCAACAATTTCCCGAATGACATCCTAAATGATTTGGAGGTGGAGTTCAAACAATCATGGATATTCATACCCAACTATCCCAGGTAATGGAAAATAACCATGATAATCGGGAACAACCTCCTTTACCAAAAAGGGAGATACTGGCTATCCAATGTTTTATGCGGCAACGACCACCTACTTTTAGTGGATCTTCTGATCCCCTAGTTGAGGAAGATTGGGTCAAATCCATGAAGAAAATATTTATTGTGATTAATTGTTCTGAGAAAAAAATGGCAACTTTATCCATTTATCATCTAGATGGAGAGGCCTATCAATGGATGGATTTGATCTTGAACACCCAGCCAAGGGATGAAACTGAAGAGATGGAATGGGAAGACATTAAGATCTTTTTTTGTAACAAGTATTTCCCAAGAACACTTAAAATGAATATGGATAGTGAATTTTTAATGCTCAAGAAAAACGAATGAGAATCTATCACAACCTACGAAAATAATTTCACAAGGCGTGCAATGTACGCTTTGGGTTTTGATATGAAGAATAATAGAAAAATTGATAGATTCATTAGTGGATTAAAACTAACCCTTAAGAAGGCTCATGCAATTATAGAATTTTGGAATTATGAAGAAGTTTTTAGATGTTATCTCATTGTGGATATGGATTTTGGAGATTTGTTCCATGGATATGTTGATATGAAATGAAAGATGGAGTTTCCAGCTGGTTGATGAAATGAAAAAGGTGGAAAGAAAATTCAACAACCCACATGCCAAAAATATTGGAAGTTTCACCAAGGGAACTACCTCAAAGGGATGGGGAAGGGCTTAATGTGTGGTAAAGAATGACCCCGTGATCAAGAGTGTCAAAAAGAAATGAAAAGGAAGGATAATGTGGTGGAATAAATGATAAAACCACCCATGGTTCATTGCTACAACTTTAGGGAGCTAGGGAATTTTGCATGCTAGTGCCCTAAACCATGAGTTTTAGAGGGTAATCATCGTTATCATCCACAAAATCCATACGAACAAGGTAAGGGTTATGCCATCACTACTGTAGAAGTGGAGAAAGATAATGAAGTCATAAATCGTACACTATGTAGTTACTAAATAATGGAAAAATTCTTATTTGATTCTGGTTTTATTCATTCTTCTATATCTTGAATGTTTTATAGAACTATTGAATCAAAGCCTCGAATCCTTGAAGAAGATATATCTATAAAAACACCAACTGGTGCAATCATTGCAACCTAGGTGTTTGACTTCTGTCATTTTGATGTATGCGGGGTGATTCATCCATTGAATCTCATAGTACTCCCCTTGGTGAAATTTAACGGTATAATGGGGATTGACTGGCACTCATTGTAACTCCCCAAACATCCACTATATTCATCTCTTTTAATAATACAGTAGCATGTGTTGTACGAAACATCGAGTGCTAACACACTACAACCAATCAAACTAGCTATTATGAATAGTTATACCCACTTTTTGAAATTTTATAAATTTTATCTATCAAAATGGACATCATTTTTGGATTCTTTATATTGAAAATAGCTTAGGGTTAATTTTTGTGATTTTTCTGAAAACTTTCAAATTTTGATGAATAGTGAAAACACTGAGTTATAGTTTAAAACCAAATTTTTATTTAAATAATTATTTATATAATTTAAATTTATTTTAGGTAAAAATAGATACATATTACCTATATATGTTCAATGTAATTCATTGGAGTTAGATTATAAAAATTTTAGATATACCAAAATTTTATTGAACTTTTCACCGTCTTTTACCCACCTCCTAAGAGAATTTGAAAATTCATATAAAACATAATTTTACCACTTCTGTGAGTGGAATTTAAAAAATCTAAGAGTCACATTTTATATAAATAAGAAAAATGTTTTTCAGTAAGGTAAAAATAATTTTTGGTGAATAGTAACTTTTTACTTTTATTACCATAATTATAAGTAAATTGGGTATTTAAGGGTAAAACTATTATTATTATTACCATAAAACATGCCATAATTCTATTGGATAAGTATAATTTGACCAATTAAAACCTTAGAAATAATATATTAACCTCTTTGGTCTATGTCGTTTAAATTAGGACATTTTTTATTTTTTAAATCAAAGAAGAGTTAAAAGAGTTTAAATCAACGTTTAACCGCTAAATAATTTTTAATATAGCGTTATATGTAATATAAATTAAACAATAAATATTCATAAGAAATCTAAAAATATTTCCTATAGAATGGTATTTTATTTATATTTTTTATACATTAAATAATTTAATTTATTTATGACACAATGATGATGCATTAATTTTCAAATTAATGAAATATTAAAATAATTGATTTTATAAATATCTAAATAAATTTAATATGAGTTTTTTATGAATTAAAAAAATTATATAGGATAATATTACATATTACGGTTGGTTATATGAATTTTTTTCGAAGTAATAATGCTGTTATGAATTTTTCAAAAACAAAATACCAAATAGTGTCAAAATTGACAAAAATGAGTTTTTAAAAGAAATATTATATTATTAATTGATATTATATTCCTAAATATATACTTTTCAGACAAAGGACTTATATAATGATAGGTGTATCATTATTTAACCACATGGGGTTCTCTTGTAAGTATATAGTATGTTTATAAACCATATAATTTAGAAATACAAAAAGACAAGATCAATGTCAAACTATTAATCTAAGAGTTAAATCTAAAAGATAATGTTAATATAGTTTCCCAATAATTTCTAAAACCTATTGGTTTAGTGGATTTAGACCCTTCCCCACATTATCCATTAAATAATCCATTTTGGATCCATTATAAACAGAAAAGTATTTTATTATAAAATGATATTTCTTTCTTTTCCTAAGGTGAACCTCACCCTTCTAATAAAAGGGAACTCCCCCTTCTCACTAATTCACACCGTCAAATCCATTTGGCTAGGCCAAACCCTACAATTATACCCTATAAACTGTCTTACCTTAATCCTAGTGGCCTTCTATTAGTCAAAAACCCATCCTATAGATCCCTTTTGATCAAATCTAAATGAATAACCTGAGGAAGAGGTAAATATTTCATCACCTCTTCCAAATTCCTTTCTTCTTCAAATTCATTTTTCTTTGTTGTTTAAATTATAACATAATTACTCCAGTATATTCTCAATATTGTGATGTTATTATAAATACGGTACAACCATATTAATTATTCTATACATCCTTTGAATGACATGTCACCATACGTGAATACCAATGACTTACCATCTCTATATCGTGGTGTAATTGTTATTCAAGACATTATTATTTGGATGGGTATAATGATGATGTGTAATTAATGTAAATAATAAATATAACATAATAATTATTATATATATATATGATATACCATCAAATTATATATAATCTTAATATCAAATGATTGATATTGTTGCTCGTGCGTATGTACGGATTAATGTCTCCACGAACGCGATGAGATCCATTCCCCATCGTATCCATTAAAGACTAATATTTATTAGACCATTAAAAACAATTTTTAAAGACTTGATATCATTCATGATATGAATAAGATACAACTCATCCATAATAAAAATGACTCACATAACCAAAAAAATAATGGAAAATGAATCCGTTAACACCCGAAACAACGACAATACTAAGATATTATTAATAAATCAATGATAAGAGATCATATATGATATCATATTAATGTATATGTTTATTTTATAATTTAAAAACATTATTTTCACAATTATAAAGGAGGTTAACTTACCCACAACCAAGGAAAAGTACATGTTAAGGGTAAATTTCACAATCTATTTATTATCCGATGTTGTTTTTACCTAAGTATCTACTAGGACCTCTTTACTATCCACATCCATGTTTCTTAAAAATGTATTCCAAAAAAATCACTATTTAATAGAAAATGGTTTAAAATCATTTTTACCCTTGTTTTTTTATAAAATGGTTTGAATGGAATCATTCTGTCATTTTCCAAAAAGGTTACTTTATGACCTTTTCGACAAAATTATGGTAAGATTGTTTTTTTAACTTATACGCAGGGTGTAGCTATTTTCAACCATTATAAAATCGTAGAAGCTTCCATTAGAAGATTAAAATAATATTTTCAAATATAATTTATTTTGTTTTTAATTACGTGACATTTAAATGATTTCAAATAAGAAATATATATTTCTCTAAAAAGGTTTCGATTTCATCTATGTCAACATCCTTTGATGGATTTTATGTTTGTTTAATGTTGATTTATTATGATACAAAAAATTCATATTATATTGTATGTTTTCTAATATGTTTGATTGTGGATGTGTTATTTCATACCATTCATGGTTAATGGATAAACTATTGACATTTCGTATTCCAGTTTTAATATGAATGATTATGTTATGTTTAAACCCTTGAATATAACGAATGCATTGGACTTAGAAAGTAACAGGTGGAGCCTGCTATAGCTCCTTGATGCATCGGTAGGTCTCAAGAGACAAACTATTTCCTTGGCACAAGGCCTTAAAAAAATTTATTTGTTGTCTTGGCACAAGGCCTTGACTATGTGGTTATGAATGTCTGGATTTATGGATTCCATCATTATGAAAGTGTGAATTGATATTGCATATGATTATTCGACTAGTAGAATATCTATTTGAGTAAATAAATGAAATATTTTGATATTATATTTTCAATATTATGTTGAAGTTAAATTTTAAAAGGTTTTTGTTTTAGTTTTATACATTGCCGTAAATGTTTATGTTTATTTATGAAAGTTTACGCTATATTGTTATCATTACTAATAATCTAAGCTCACCCCTTAATATGTTTTATTATTCCTACGATACGAAGAAGTATATAATGACTGAACTGTATGGATAGTATAAGGGGAAATGAGTGTGGTCTATGTAAATAATGCTGTTGTAGTTTTTTTTTCATTTTATGATGTAATCTAAACCTTATGAATATATCTGATACTTCTAAGGCTGTTAAACTAATCGACCTTTTGAGATATGATCTTTTATGATTATGACAATGGTATGTAACAATGAACTGACTTGAGGTAACTGGGTTCAGGGTGTTACAGTTGGTATCAGCGAAAGATTAGTACAAACCTTAGAATCTATATTTAGATACAATTTTATTAGAGCACATTACGCTAAGATGGACATTGAGGATAAGTATAGAATAACTTCCTAGAATTTGGGTATTGTAGTGTTTTTCTGAGTTTTACAAACAATACATCCATTTCTAGATACGTGCAGGTAGAGGCTGCTCTGGCACAGATGTACCTAGGGGTAAAACCTGAAAACACCACTTTGAGATAGACTCGAACGGGAACTGGTGCATGAAAATGGGCAATGCTGCACTCTTGGTTATGACACTCTCGGGGGATATGCAGAGGATAATTCTCATTTTGGTTATAAACCATTATGAAGGGTTTATGAGTATATAATTCCTCAAAGAAAATGTTTTTTATGAAATTGTTTTATATCCATAAACTGTTCAATTTATTTTATGTGTTTTAAAGGTTCGGAATTATGTATTTCAATTCATAAAATAATCTATTTTTTCCATTATTTAAAAATGGTTCTTATTGTAAGGAATAGAAATCGTATCAATGCACACAATCCATATAGTTATTTCCCTCATGATCAAGATAATTATTGTAGAGCTGATGATACAATTGGTGCTGATCAACTTATCACAATAGTGGGAAAACTCACCTAGGTTATGAATAATAACTTTACCGACATTGAGAACCCTGATCCAACACATGGATGATCAATGTTAGACTGCTTCCTGAGGAAATAACCACCATAATTCAATGGGAGTAAAAATCCATTAGTAGTTGTTTAAGGGATAAATTTCATAGAGAAATTATTCCATGCCTTGGGGAGTAGTGAAAGGGAAAAAGTTGTCATGACACTTTACCACCTCACTGGAGATGCTGATCAACGGCGTGCATTGATTCAAAACACAATGGAAGATGATTATGATTCAAAATCTTAATCTATGGAGTTCAAAGATCTTTTCATAAAAAAAATAATTTCCTCATGATAATCGAGCTGATATGAAAATTCAATTTATGAGTCTGAGGCAAAAGGAGGATGAGAATGTTGAAAAGTATGAGGATTTCTTTACAAGTATAGAGAGGCATGGAGCATATTATATACATAACCCAAGAAGTAATAATTTGCATTTCTTTTATGGGTTAAAACCATTTATTCTTTGATCATTAGTCCCACAATCCTTCTCATCGTACGAAGATATTGTCTCTTGTGCTATCAAGATAGAAAAATAATTCTCTAAGTCTTATGACTTTAATGCAATGAAAGAGAAGTACAGATCTTTTGAACACTATAGAAATGGAAATAAGGGGAATAAGGGAGAAATTGAATAGTCATCCTGTAGTAAATGTGGGAAGAAACACCTGGGTACTTGCCTGAAGGGAATGGTAGTCTGTTACAAGTGTGGTGAAAAAGGCCTCCAAGAACATGATTGAAAGGGGAAGAAAGAGGTTGTCGATGTTGAATGATAATATTTTAGAGAAAGGGGGAATTATGAAAATGAATTTCTTAAGCATCAAGGAGAAAATACTTAAGAAATGGCCAAGAGATCAAGACCAAGCTTATACTATCACTACTATTGAGGTGGAAGCTTTGATAGATGTGGTAGAAGGTAATTTAATGGTTTCCTAATGTGTTGGAAATGATTTATTTGATTTTGGATCATCGAATTGTTTCATATCTTCCGATTTTTCTTAGAAAATAAGATATTTCCAATTTTATTTAACAAGTGAGTTGTCAGTCAAAACTCCTAAGGGAAGTTTCATCACAACAAATTTTGTGAATCAGTCCCCATTAGAGCATATAAATGTTATGTATCTGCTGATATCATCTTCATACCCATGATTGAATTTGGTATAATCTTTAGTATGTATTGGATTTCTGAACATGATGTGAAAATTTATTGTAAGAAGAAGGAGGTTACGATTCTTTATAACGATGAAAAGGAACACCTAATCCTAAAAGTAGAATCATCGCCAACTGATTCTTATCTAGATCCAGCCCCATTTGCTAAACTAAATTCAATTATTAGAGAGGAAGAGAATTAAATAATTGTGTGTGAGGAATGGAATGTTATAAAAGTGTATGTACCTACTGTGAAAGAATATGTTGATGGTTTTTCAGAAGATTTACATGAACAATCTCTAGAATGACAAATTGGGTTTTCCATTGATTTAATTCCTGATTCACGGACCATATCGAAGAACCCTTATAGAATGACCATTGTGGAATTAGTGGAACTAAAGAAAAATCTAGAGTAATTGAGTGATAAGGGGTTTATTTTCACTAGTGTGTCTCCATCGGGAGCACCTTTCCATTTTATTAAGAAGAAATATGGATATATGAGGTTGTGCATTGACTACAGGGAGATCAATGTTATAACAATAAAGAAAAAGTATCCCCTACCTTGCATTAATTATTTATTTGACCAACTACATGGAGCTAAATACATTTCATTAATTGAAAATCGATCTGGATACCATCGGTTGTCCGTGAAAAAGGAAGACATTCTGAAGACCTCATTTCGAACCAGGTACGGGCATTACGAATTTACAGTAATGCATTTTAGATTCAGTAATGCACCCTCTATCTGCATGGATCTAATGAATAGAGATTTCAAGAAATATCTCAATGATTTTGTAGTGGTATTTATTGATGATATCTTGGTATACTCATAAAGTTACAAAGATCCTAAAGATCACTTGCACATTATCCTAAAGACTCTTAAGAGACATTAATTATATGGGAATTGTAACATGTGTGAATTCTGGCTTCATAAGATTTCTTTTCGTGGACATATTGTTTCAAAGGATGGAATCTCTATTGATCCTTCTATGAACAAGGCAATCCATGAATGGCCAGCACCGACATGAATAACTGAGGTACACAGTTTTATTGGTTTAGCAGGTTATTATCGATGATTCCTCCAGAATGATTCCCGGTTGGATAAACCATTAACAAAGCTCACAAGAGGTGGGGTTAAATTTGTTTTGGACAAAAGAGTGTGAGTAATGTTTCAAATAATTAAAGAGAAGATTTTTTTAATTATCCTATCTTGACTCTACCATCGGGGAATGATGGGTTTTTTATTTATAGCGATGCATCGAAGAGAGAACGTGGTTGTGTCCTTTTGCAGAATGATAAAGTTATTTCTTATGCATCACAATAGCTAAAAAATAATAAGAAAAACAATCCTACTCATGATCTTGAGGTAGTATCTATAATCTTTTCATTGAATATATGGAGACATTATCTCTATGGTGAAATAGGTGAGATATATACCGATCAAAAGAGTTTGATGTATATTTTCTCAAAAAAGAAATAAACACGAGGCAAATGTGATGGCTTGAACTAGTAAAGGATTATGATTGAACTATACACTACCACCCTGAGGATGGAAAATAAGGTGTATGTTTCAATGAGTAGAAAGGAATCATTGAGTTTTGAACAAGATGTGATTTCAAAAGTATCCTATATACATAGATCCAGTAATGATGGATATGGGATTCACCATGGAAGGTGAATCATTAATAATTTTTCAAATGGTGGCCAAACAATCTTTACTATAAAGGATAAAGAGTTCTCAAACTAGTGATGAAGAGTTTCGAAAGAATATTAAAGCTATGAATGATGGGAGATTGAGTGACTTTGTGTATTTATATGGAATTTTGAAATTTGGGAAGAGTCTTTGTGTTCCTGATATACCTGATCTAAAAAGGGAATTTTTAGATAATGCTAAATGTTCCAAATTCTCTATACACCCTGGGATCACCAAAATGCATATATATTTTAAGAAACATTTTTGGTGGGACTACATGAAGAGGGAGATTGGTGATTTTTTGTTAAGATGTATGGTTTTTCAACAAGTGAAAGGTAGAAGGTAATAGCCTAGAGGAGTCATGAAACATCTTCAAATACCAGAGTGGAAATGGGATAATATTACAATGGAAATTGTCATGGGACTACCATATACTCCTAAAAGAATGATTCAATATGGGTCATTGTTGATCGTCCTACCCAGTCAGACCATTTTATTATTATAAGAGAATATTTTCCACCTAAACACCTAAGAATACGATATATTTTTTATGGTTTGAGACATCCTGGAGAACCAATATGAATTTTTTATAATCATGATCCACGTTTGACATCAAGATTCTTGAAAAGTCATTAGAAATCCCAGGATACTGAACTTCATTTAAGCACTACCTACCACCCTCAAACTAATGGACTATTCGAACATTTGAAGACATGTTGAGATCATTCTCACTTGACTTTCAATGTATTTGGAATCAATATTTATCTCTGGTAGAATTTACCTTTAAAAATAGAATCATTGAAGTATTCAGAAGGAACCATAAGAAGAGTTATATAGATAGATTTGTCGCTTACCAACCTGTTGGGATGATGTTAGAGAAAGAAAACTCATAGGACCAGAACTAGTGGTGGAACCGATGTAAAAGTTGAAGGTAATCCAAAACCACATCAAAGAATCCCAATGTAGACAGAAGAGCAATGCAGATAATCGAATGAATGATTTGGAATATCTGGAAAGAGATCATGTTTTCATGAAGGTATCTCCATGGAAGGGTGCTATATGTTTTGGTAAGAAGGGTAAATTGAGTCCCAGGTACATCGGGCCTTTCAAAATTTTAGAATGAACTAGGGATGTAGCTTACCATTTGGCAATGGCGCTATGTCTCTACATAGTACATGATGTATTCCACGTATCACTATTGAGAAAATACATCCCTGACCCAACTCATGTACCTACCTATGAGGAATTAGAACTGGAACCCAATCAATCTTATTACGAAGTGCCTTTCAAGGATATTGTTACAAGTGAACAAGTGCTGAGAAACTAGAAGACTCATTTGGTAAATGTTCTATGGAGAAACCATAAGATTGAAGAGGCACTATGGGAACCCAAGGAAGTTATTATAAAAAACCACTAGAGTATTTTTATGCAGTAATGTTCTAGAAATATCAAGGAAGAAATTATTTGAAGGATGGGAGAATGTAACACCCCAAGCTTCCACAGTACACTTCTCTTTGAATAATACAGTAGCGTGTGTTGTACTCAATATCGAGTTCTAACACACTACAATCAATAAAACTAGTCGTTTTGAATAGTAATACCCACATTTTGAAATCTCATAACCTTTATCTATCAAAATGGACATCATTTTTGGATTCAAAATATCGAAATTAGCATAGGGTGATTTTTTGGTATTTTTCTGAAAAAATTTCAATTTTTGATGAATAGTGAAAAACACAGAGTTATAGTTTAAAACCAAATTTTTATTTAAATAATTATTTATTTATATAAATTTATTTTAGGTAAATATATATTCATAATACCTATATAAGTTCAATTTTAATACATTGGAGTCAGTTTATAATAATTTTAGATATATAAAAAATTTATTGAGTTTTTCACCGTCTTTTACCCACCTCCTAGGAGAATTTACAAATTTACATAAAACATAATTTTACCACTTCTATGAGTGGAATTTCAAAAATTTGAGAGACACGGTTGATATCTGTAAGGAAAATGTGGTTCAATAAGTTGAAAATAATATTTTGGGAATATCAACTTTTTACTTTTATTTACCACTGCAAAAAGTTAATAGGGTATTTAAGGGTAAAAATGATATTATTATTACCCTAACACATTTATTAATTCCCTTGGATAAGTATAATTCAACCAAAAACAACCTTAGGAATAAAATATGAACCTCATTGTCCACTTGGTTTAGAATAGGACATTTATTATTATTTAATTCAAAGAAGAGTTAAAAGAGATAAAATCAATGTTTAATAACTAAAACATTTTTAATATATGGGTATAAATAGGATAAATTAGACTATAAATATTAATTATAAAATGATTTAATACATTATGGTATTTTATTTATATTTTTTATACCTTAAATAATTTAATTTATTTATGACACAATGATGATGAAGTAACTTCCTAATTAATGAAATTTTAAAATAATTGATATTATAAATATCCAAATAAATGTAATTTGAGATTTTTTATGAATTACACTAATTTTATAGGTTACTATGAAATATAAAGGTTGGTTAGATGAATTGTTTTCTATGTAATAATGCTGTTATTAATTTATCAAAAACAAAATTTCAAATTGTATCAAAATTGACATAAAATAGTTTTTAAACAGATAGTTTATTATTAATTGATATTATAATCCTAAAAATATATGATTCTTTTAAAGGAATTATATAATGATATGTGTATAGTTAATCAACCACATGTGTTTTTTTGGAAGTATATAGTATTTTTATTAACCAAATAATATAAAAAAATGAGGATAAATATAAATCTATTTATCTAAGAGTTAAATCTAAAAGGTAAAGTTAATATAGTGACACAAACCTGTCTAAAACCTATACGTTGAGTGGTTTTAGAACCATCCGAACCTTAAAAATAAAATAATTTATTTTGGAGCAATTATAAACCAGAAATGATTTTATTATAAAACAATATTTCTAGATTTTCCTAAGGTGCCCCTCACCCCTCTTATAAAAGGGAACTCCCCCTTCTCTATAATCAACACCTTAAAAGCCTTTTGGCTCAGCCAAACCCTACCCAAATACCCTCTAAACTATCATCCATTAATCCTACAGGCCTTCCTTTAATCATAAAGCCAACCTAAGGATCCCTTTTGATCAAATTAAAAGGATGAACCCGAATAAGAGGTAAATATTTCATCACCTATTTCAAGTTCCATTATTCTTCCACATCCTTTTTTATTATTGTTTCCATTGTAAAATAATAAATTCAATATGTTCTATATACTGTTATGTTATTATAAATATTGTACAAAAATATTCATTATTTTATCAATCCTTCGAAGGACATGTCACTATATGTGTGTACGTACGACTTACCATTTCCACGTCGTGGTGTAATTGTTATTCAATACATTATTATATGGATGAGAATAATAATGAGGTGTAATTGATGTTAATAATACACATAACATGATAATGATTTTCTATATATGATATACAATCTAATTATATATTATTATTATATCAAAATAATGATATTGCCCCTCGTGCGTGCGTACAGATTACAGTCTCCACGAATGCGATGAGATTCATTCCCCATCGTATCCATTCAAGACTAATTATCATTAGATAATTAAAAATAATTTTTAAAAACGTGATATCATTATAGAAATGAATATTATAAAACCCATACAAAACAAATATGACTCACATAACAAATAATATAATGGAAAATGAATCTGTTAACACCCGAAACAACAATAATACTAAGATATTATTAACATCTCAATGTTAAAAGATCATATATGATATCATATTAATATATATGATTCTTGTATAATTTAAGAATCATTATTTAACATTATACATGAGGTTATCCTACCATCAACCAAGGAAAATTACAAGGTAAGGGTTAATTTTACAATCACTTTATTATCCGAGGTTGTTTTTACGTAAGTATTCACTACGACCTCTTTATCATCAACATCCATGTTTCTCAAAAATGTATTCCAAAACTATTTCACTATTTACTAGACAATGTTTTAAAGTCATTTATACCCTTTTTTGACTTTTTATAAAGTGGTATTAATGGAATCTTTCTGTTGTTTCCCAAACATGGAACTTTATGACCTTTTCGAAAAAATTAAGGTAAGAATGTTTTTTTAACTTATACGGCGGGTGCTGCTATTTTCTTCTTTTATAATATCATCAAATCTTACCTTTCAATATTATAAAAATATTTTCAAATATATACATTTTATTTTTTAATTTTTTGAATTTTAAATTATTTCAAAATAAAAAGACATATTTCTCTAAAAAGGTTTTGATTTCATCTATGTCAAAATCCATTGATGGATTTTATGTTTGTTTAATGTTGATTTATTATGATACAAAACTTCCATATTTTATTGATGTTTATGTAATATGATTGACTATGGATGTGTTATTTCATACCATTGATGGTTTACTGATAATGTATTTACATTTGATATTCTAGTTTTATTATGAATGATTATGTTATGATTAATCCTTTTCATATGAGGAATGAAATGGACTTAGTAAGTGACTGGTGGAGCATGCTATAGCTCCCCGATGTATCGGTAGGTCTCAAGAGACAAACTAGAGTCTTGGCATAAGGCCTTTGAAAAATCTTATTTTTAGTTTTGGAACAAGGCCTTGACTATATGGTTATGAAAGTCTCGCATTATGCATTCCATCATTATGAAAGTTGTAATTGATATAGCATGTGATTATTTGACTAGTATATTATCCATATGAGTATGTAAATGAAATTATTTGATTTTATCCTCTACATATTATGTTGAAGTTCAAGTTTAAAAGGCTTTTTTCATTTTATACATTGCCTTATATTTTTAGGCTTATTTATGAAGGTTTCCCCTATATAGTTATCCTTAATGAGCATCCAAGCTCACCCCTTTTTATGTTTTATTTTTTCGAGGATACAAAGAAGTATTTTATAACTGACCTACTTAGATAGTTTGAGGGGATATCAATGTGGTCAATGGAAAAAATGTGGTTGTAGTTTTTTTTCATTTTATGATGTAATTTAAACCTTATGAATGTATCTAGTACTTCCAAGGCTACTAAACTAATCGGACTTTCGAGACTTGAGCTTTTGTGATCATTCCAATGATACCTAATAATGCACCGACTCTGGGAATCTGGGGTCGGGGCATTACACTCATTATATAGAGCACATATCAATTATTGGAAAAATAAAATATATTTTTCATATTCTGAACCATCCGTGGCTCTTATATAAATGCATGAATGATCATGAATCTTCTTTGAATAATACTTCAATGTTGTGGGTGTTGATTTCCTATGAAAAAACATAACTATCCCAAATGGTTGTGTTAAAGGAAGGTGGAAACCTTGGGAAATTTCCCATCATTAGGGACTATGGTGATGAATTTCTCGAAGAGTTACCTGAAATTACCCTGGATAGTGATGTGGAGTTATCAATAGAACACATACTCAGAGCTACTCCTATCTCATTGTTCCCTATAGAACAAATCCTATCGAATTGGAGGAGTTAAGGAAGAAACTATAAGAGGGCCTGGAAAATGTGTTCATATTCCCTGGTTCATTACCTTTGGGTGTTCCAGTGCTCTCTGGGATGAAGAAGGATGGAAAAATGCGGCTGTGTATCGATTATAGGGGACTAAAAGATATCACCATAAAGAACACGTTTCTTCTTCCAAGGATTAAATATTTGTTCGATCAGTTAAGAGTATCCCAATACTTTTCAATGGTGGATATTAAATCTAGATATCATCAACTAAAGGTGAATACAGAATATATTCATAAGTCTTCCTTCCGTACATGGTATTGGCACAATGAGTTTTTGGTGATTCTCTTCAGTCTTACTAATTCCCCTACAATCTTCACGGATTTGAGGAATAGAATATTCAGATATTTATTCGACAAATTTCTGATATTGTTTATTGATAATATTCTCATCTACTCCAAGAGAAAGGAAGAACATTAAGAATATCTAAGACTAGTTTTGGAGAAATTGAGAATGGATAAGTTGTATTCTATGTTCATAAAGTGCGACTTTTGTATAAAGCAAGTCATGTTATTGGGACATGTGATCACAATTGAGGGACTTTTGGTGGACGCTTCAAAAAAAGGCAATTGACGAATGGTCCAAGCCCTCTAGTGTCAAAAAAATCAATAGTTTTCATGGATTAGATCAGTACTACTGATTTTTTTTTGAGAAATTTCTCACGATTATCAATTACACTGACTATTTTATCAAGGAAAGGGGTAATGTATTTATGGATGGATGAATTTGACAGAATATTCAAGGATCTAAAGAGAAGGATAATCATTGAACCTGTACACAAACTACAAAAAAGTGGATAATGTTTTGTGATATACTATGATGCTTCAAATAAAGAATTCTATAGTGTACTCATGAACATTTACAATGATATATCCACCACCTCATGGAAATTGAATATCCATTAGAAGAACTACCCAGTGCAAGATTTAATGTTGGAATCCGTGATTTTTTTCTTGAAAATCTAGTGACACTACCTTTGTGGTGAGAAGTGTGACATATACACCAAACACAAGATCCTAATGTACATCTTCAGCAGAATAGAGATCAACATGTGTCAATGGAGATGGTTTGAGCTAATAATGGATTTTGATTGCTTTATTCACTATCATCATGGGATGTTTAACAAGGTAGATGATTCTCCAACCAGAATTAAATTTGTTACTCTATAAATGTTACAGATTGAGAAAGAACCTATCTTCTTGTATTTGAAAAGGATTGATTTAAAAATCATAAGGGCATGGGATAAATCTTACATTGATCAAATAATTGCGCAACCATCCATGAAAGAGAAGACCAAGAAGCAGAAAGGGATGATGTGGAGATACAAAAGAGGTTGAATGTAGTAAAGAAAGGGAATCTACAAGAGTTCCATATCGATGTTGAATGTGTGATTCAGTTTGTAATAAGACTTTGTGTGCCTTTATCATCCATGATAAAGAAGGAGCTATTGGACAATGCACATAGCTCAACATTCTCTATTCATCCTGGGAGTACCAAGATGGCTTGTGATCTCTGAGAACTCTACTAGTGGGATAACATGATGAAGGAGATTGTGGAATATATCTTAAGGTTCTTGGTATGTCATCAAGTTAAATCAGAGCGACAAAGTCGAAAGGGATGATGCAACCATTGACTATACCCATATAGAAATGGGAAAATGTTACTATGGACTATGCCATGGGTCTCCCGAAGACGTTGGAGGGAAATATTGTGATATTGTTTGTGGATGACCGACTCAACAAGACTGCCCATTTTTTCATTATTTGAGAAGATCTCCCATTTGAAAACTTCCTGATATATATGTGAAGGTTGTGGTGAGACTACAAAGAGTTACACTCTCAATTTTCTCTGATCGTGATCCACGGTTCACATCTAAATTCTGGAAGAGCATTCTACATTCTTTGAGTACTGAATTAAATTTTAGTACCACCTGTTACCCCCAAAACTGAAGGCCAATTTGAAAGAACTATTTAGATTATTGATGAAATTCTAAGATCTAACTCTCTAAAAATCAAATGTGGATGGTATTAGCATCTCCCATTTGTAGTGTTCTCATACAAAATTATCTTCCACTAAAGTATTCAGATGGATCTATATGAATGTCTATATGGTAAGAGATGTAGAATTCCAACCTATTCAGATGAAGTTGGAGAAAGAAAGGTACTTGGACTTGATCTTTTGAAAGCGATGACAGAGAAGGTTCAAGTAATCTAGAAACACATCAAAGCAGCTCAATTTCATAAATAGTGCTATTGGAAAAACCATCAAAGCGACTTGGAGTTTGTTGTTTGAGATAAATTCTTCATTCAAATATTACCATGGAAGAGAGTCATTCGGTTTGGAAATAATAGAAATCTAAGCCCAAGGTGCATTGTCCCCTTTGACATCCTTGACCTCATAGGGACCATGGCCTATTAGATAGAACTTCCACCGAATATGGCTCCTGTTCATGAAGTATTTTGGGTATCACTTCTAAGGATGTATGTTCCAGATCCCACATATGTACTGAACTCAGAGGTGGCATAGATGGAAGATGATCTATTCCTTGTAGAGAAACTAGTTGAGATTCTGGACCAGAAAGATAAGGTTTTACGCAATAAGATAATCCACCTCATCAAATTCATGTGGAGGAGCCATATTTTTGAAGAATATATTTGGGAACCAGATGAAGAAATGAAATATAAGTACCCTCACTAGTTTGTGTATAATGAAATTTTGAGGGCAAAATTTCTTATGGGGGAAGAATGTAACGACCTAATGTGTTTCAATAGAAATTCCCTTCTTATAAATATTTCATTATATCACATGAAAACACAACATACCGAACTAATTTGTGATATGTTTCCATTAAACATGTGTTTGTAACTTCTGTGATTGATATTTTGATAATTTTACACACATAGTTTCCATCGGTAAGTTATTTGGAGTCCAATAAAAAAACATAATTTATGGTGAATAGTAACCTACCCATATGAACAGTAAAATACTGTTTTGAATAGTGATATACCCTAATGAATATTCACATTTCATGTGATAATATATAAATAATATTCATGTTGAAAGTATCATATAATTATATTTTACAATAAGTAAATTAATGTTTTAAGACTGGTTTTTGATAATAAATTATGATTCTTATTAAATATTAAAAAAATATTATTTTAAAAATTATTTTTGAAAAATAGACTTTCGTTTTTGATTATACATGTCGATAAATGGTTAGGTTAAATTTTTGTGTTTTTTTCTAAAATATATCAATTTTTTGATTAATAGTAAATAATTTTTTTTTTCTAATAACCGAAATATGTTAAATTGCATCATTCTATATATAATGATGAAAAAACATTATAAAACATTATATTCAGGAAAATTATATTTAATTTCATTAATGTCTCCTTAAAATACAATAAAGTCAATTTCCAAACTGAAAAATAACTTTCAATAGCCTTAAGTGAAAATGTGATTTTTAATGTATGTTTTTCTCTTTCTTTCACTTTACATTTAATAAATTAATGAATTCGAATTATAAAGATTATTTAAATTATAAAAATAATTAAATTATATTAATATGTGATTTATGATGTCAAAAAAACTATTACAATTATAACATTTTATTTATTATTTTATTTAATATTTTATTCAAAAAACACCTCCCTCTTCATGCATAATAATCCCTCTGCCTCCCCTTACCAAACCACACCTTTGAAACTTCCAGACATGCCTAAACTCTATCCAAGTATCTCCCCTAGCCGCTCCCCCCATGTCCAAGAGCTTTTGGTCTCACTAATAGACTAGGCCTATGTCCCTTAAGGAGGATCTCAAGAGAATGATTCAAGAGGTAATTTCTCTTCTTCATTTATTTAAATTATTTTAAATTTCATGTTCTTTTCTTATTATATCACCACCTAAATTTATTCACATGGTATGGTAACTCTAGAATCATACATATACTAGAATGTTATGATACTAATGGGATATTATACCTTCCAACCCCCTTTCCCTCTTCCTTTTATTTTATAAAAGAAAACATTGTTCATGAGGTGTTTATCTATCACATTCAACAACAACATCTTTTCTTTTTTCCATTTATACATTCATATATAGTCATGAAAACATTTTAGTTGTTTAAATAGAATATTTTTAATTTATTATGTCCTATGTAATGTTATGTAACTAACTTATATACATATTACCAAATGATTAATCAAAACAAGTTTTTTGTGGTAAAAAAACTACCCAAATTAACAAAAACAATCATCATTTAATTCTAATCTTATTATTCATACACATGGTATATAATACAATAAATTATAAGCTCATTTAATATACTAGATGATAATTAATAATATTTAATATTAGTTCTATTTGTTTACCCATGTTATTCCCTAACTTAAATTTATAAATACACATGAACTCCTCATGAAAAACCATAAAAACCAACAATCCCAAAAAAATATTTAAACTCAATAACTCATACAAAGGCACATAAAACAAAATAATAAAACCATAATGTACTATATTCATGTACAAAAGGTTCTATAATTAATAATTAATGACTCTACTGTGGTTATACATGACATTTAATCTTTGGAAGCGTTCAGATGTAATGTAGGGGAAATTCTAAAACCCAACATTCAGCCTTCATGTTCTCCCTCTTTCACTCATTTATTTGATATGAATACTCCATAAAAAGAATGTTTTCATCAATTTATTTTCTTTTCTGGGATATACCTTTTTGTCACATGTGTTTTTGTCAAACAAAATGTTTTCTAAATGAACTCTTCTTTTAAGAACACACCTTTTACTTATCATTCAAGGTTGATGGTTCTTGTAACATGTATGTTATTCCTTCTATCTATTGGGAAATTAATGTTTATGAATGTTTTCTAATGAGATAAAAACTATTCCTTTTCATGGGGTTTTTATATTAATTGTTTTGAAATATGTCCATTGTGGAATGCATGATAAATGATAATGTTATGATGTGACGGGTTCACCCAAAATTATACAGCACTCCAATGCATTGGGTATGGTGATTGAACTCATGGGTAAATTTGAAATTATGTGGGAACAAGATAATATATTTTTTAAAAATTATGTATGGTAGATAACCACTAAGACGTGTTATTTCATTTTTATGAATTACCACATCTCAAATCTTTTATCAATGCTTCATCTCGTGTTCATGATCTTTTTCCTAGGGTATAGTTATGATCACATATTGTTATATTGTTCTTATATACCCTATTACTGGGATTTTTACTCACCCCTTTTGATGTATATCCTTAGCTAGTTACATGTACTTAAGAGAGGTCAATTTCTAATGAGAAGCTATAGAAAAAGGGATTATATAAATTTTGGTTATTGATGTAGAAATTATTATGTATGGTATTAGTTTTCCCAAGACACTAAACCATTGGAACCTCTATGTGTAAAAATATTATGTTTTTTTATATTTAAATTGATGTAATATTAATGTATAAAAAGGATGGGTAAAAATAATTATCATCTTCCCCACCCCTCATTTTTATTTGTTAAATTATTTTCAATTGTACCCACAAGAAGGCATCTGTACACCCACCACACATGATACACAATTGAATGAGAAATTAATGAATTATTACATTGAGAAATAGATGATTTGCAACTCATCCTTGTGAAAAAACTGATGGTCACACAAGAAATAAGAGTTTTCAAGGGAATGTAATTCTGAAGGGCACAACACAAGACACGACTCCACGGGGAGGAAAGGCTTTGGGTGAATCTAGTGAAATTCTAATCACATATAGAAGAGATGATCCCAGATTCTAAGAGCAAGATCCTATGTCAATTAAAGGGAACAATTTCATAGGCTATTAAATTAAGATTTTGTTCAAGATTATGTGGTTTGACTATTTAAAAACCCTTATAGAATTAGGATATTAAAGATATAATAAATATCCTTTAAAAATCCTTTGAAAATGCTCAAACAAGACTGGTTATACATTTTACATCAAATTAAATGAAATGCGGGGAAACTAGAAAAACCTATGGAAAATAGAAAAGACACAACATTTGGTGAGTCACCCACAAGAGTCTTTAATGGTGAGTCACTGAATCCTGACTCACCAATGCGACTCACCAACATGTGTCACTAATGTGACCCACCAACATCTTGTCACCGACATGACTCACTAACGCCACTCACCGATAGACGATCTTCTGACGACCTGACCTACCGACGCCTCGACCAAATGATTCCCCAACCTAATGATTCCCTGACCTACCGAGGCCCCAACCTATTGATTCCCTAACATACCAATGCCCCAATCGACCAATGTTAAGCCCCCATCACTGTGCTACTGACATTGTGCCACCAACGTGTCCTACCAATAGGAAAACAAGACTTATAGACAAAAATTATTTATGGAAAACTCATGAAATGAGCTACTATAACCTCCTTGAACACCACAAACACTAGATTCTGACTATGAAATGGACCAGGTAGGTCTGGACTATTAAAAAACCACTTTATAATAATCCAATATATATATATTCTTTAAAAAAACAATATTTCTATGTTTTTTATTTATAATAATTTTTAGGTAAATTAGTGATTTTACCCCAAATAATTTACCAACTAAATAAACAACTCACCACATGTTTTTTTGAAAAATGAGAAATAATTTAAATATAATAATGGAAATATTTAATTGAACAATAATCTATTCTAAGAATTAAGAAATCTATTGAAAATGAGAATATTAAAAAAGAAACTAAAATCCAATCAAAAACCATATAAAAATTGTCAATATACTTCATAAATGTTTCAAATGTATCATTTAAAGTTATATAAAATCATCAAAGAAAAGTATTCAAAAAAATGATATTTTATATGATGTTTAGTTTCATTGAATGGATTGTAAAAAACTGTTTTAGTAGTGAATTTTATATAATAATTCATAGAGTGGATCATAATGTCTTGACGCAGGGTCTAGAGCATATCCCACCCCCACAATGAATCCTTGATAAGTCTATTAAATATATTTTATGAAGTAAAAATACCTCAAAATGTTATGTCGGTTAATAACAAACTAAATACTTCCAATCAAAATATACTCATAGAATTTAATCCTAACAATTTGTTTTGATAATCCAACTACTCATTAGATAAAAATTTATTTTCAAGGGTCATATAATTTTTTTACTATACCTTCCCAAAAAACATTGGCTAAAACCAGGATATGATTAAAAAAATTCACAAAGAAAACCCTGATTCACAGTCTTTATATGTGATTTCACACACCGGATATCTCAAAGAGTATTATTGATTATGAAAAATATGGAACATGTGCTGAGACAGTCATATTGTAAAACCATATGTTTTTAGTATAAATTTCTCATTAAAAAATGTACTACATTGAATATCTTGTTTCACATGAAACACCACACTAATAGGAGTTATAAAATATTAGATAAAAATTATAAAGATATAATGAAGTTGAAAAAAAATCTTATTATGAAAAGATATTAATCAAATAAAAAATTATTACATTCACATTATAAATAGTCCACAATATTTATTTTTATTCAAAATATACATTTTTTATGTTGTATTTATTTTCCCATAAAAAATTAAATTTTAGAATGTAATTAAAATGATTATTATAATTTAAACCATTTAAATGAATGAAATATTTTATTTCCATTAATTTATTTAATAATTAAAATTAAATATTAAGATTATTGGTTTAAGTTTTAAATTAATTATTTATATAAAATAAACCCATCAATGTATTATATATTTCCATTTAATTCATAAAATAAATACTTTTATAATCTTATTCTTAGGAAACTGAATTATTTTATATATTAAATTCATCAATATTATCTTAAGATGAATTTTTGGGATTTTTCTGAGATATTTATTTTTCGGTGAATTTGGAATAATATATTTTTCACTACTTCCTTTATCTTTATGATTCAATTACGAAATATCTACATAAAAAATCCATAAAAATATATTTATCATTAAATAATGTCTTTATTTAATACCACTATTAATTTATATATAATATTTTAAATTTATACAACATATCTCCATCATTTTGAAACACGAAAAATACTTATTTCTAATAAAAACCCTACATTTAGTCTTTTCTATTTTTTTCTCAGACGATGGTCTTCTATTTTATATTTATTTGAATTCAAACTATTACTTACTCAATTTATAGTGAACCACATTGTAGTTGGGTTTTGGATTAGTGATAAAAAATACTAAAATGCTAAATGTGGTTGGAAGGGGGGGGGGGGGGGTTCAAAACCCATTGGGATCAAGGCACAGAAATAACACTTTAGTAGTACTATAAAGTGGAAAAATAGTAGCTCTGACAACACCATAGCATTGGTGGTTTCTTTACTAGGTAGTGTATTATGACAATACTATATTAATTACTATAGAATCTTGGATATTGTTGACGATCTTTTAACCAGTGGACCGACATGTCAAAAAAATGGCCATCCTGACCATGTAATGGGATTTCATTCTCACTAGGCCTACATTCCATGTATTGATTAAATGAGTGTTGATTGGTAGGATATCCATTAGGTGGGGGATATAAATTTCCTTTCTGTCCTATTTTTGTGGCGAGTGTGCATGTTTAATGTAATTGTAACCCTAATAACCTAAGATATTTATTATTATTAAACCACACAATTTTATAAAAATAATAAAAATTTATATATTTATCCCAAAATAAATTTATGTCTTTAAATAAATTAGTTTTTATTTTTTTGACACATTATATGTACTAAAATGAAAAATAATTTTCATAAACAATAAAAATTATATTTCAAAAAATTATTTATTTTTTTCAAATAAGGATTTATAAATATGGTAAAAATGTATGAATAATGTATGTTCACTACCATAAATTATAATAATTAATATTTTTTTACCGTGTTAAGAATATTTTGTGATAAAAGATTTATGTTATGAGAACAACTCAAATTTTCTCAAAATGTATATTCAATGTCTTGGTTATATTTTTTCTAAAACCAATACTAATGAATCCCCCATTGATTTCAAAGAACTTTACATATTAACTTGAGAAGTGACTTGTTATATTATATGATTACAAAAATGAAAAGCCCCCACTTATAATGGGATACTTATACCAATAGTTTACATGAACTATAAAATTAATATTCAACTTTATCATCTTCCAATTTTATACCCCCTAGATTCCTACCTAATATTTTTATGCACCCATTTCAATATAACACCGCATGATCCTCTAATTCTAAAATATCATCTAATATGGAGTTCAAATTATCAACATGACTATTAATCACATATGAACAATTTAATATTCAACCCAATTTTCCTTCAAATATAAATTAACCATTTTTTCAAAAATAAATAATAATTTTTATTGTAGATAATATTATTATATTAATTTTATAATAATTATATACTCTTCCCCATCCATAGAAGAAATATATAAATGTTGTTTTCCTATAAACGCATAGAAAACTACCACTATAATGAAATTTGTTTTTTTCAATAATAATTTTAATCTATTGATTAAAGGGGTATTAACTTAATATATATAATATATATATCATTATCAAAAAATTTAAAAGACAAATCATTTTATACAATCATTCAGTTCTATGTAAAATCCCAACATCATCTATATGTATATTTGGATAGCCATAATGATGGAGAAAAATGTTTTATTATACAACACCTCCACTCTTAGTTGGTAAAAATATATATATGAATAATATATATAATATTAAATTTTAATATATTTCATGAATATAGCATGTAATGGATTAAAAATAATAATGACCACTACAATATAATCAATTGATATCGCTATATTTCAAAAAAAAAAAGCTAATCATGGATTCCATTCCCACAAAATATACCCATATTTTAAATAAAATGGACATCTAGGTAAATAAATAATTGAGAAAAAACGATTTCAAATTATTTTTTATTATTAAAAATATTAAAATCATATCAATGTAATTTTTTTGATTCCATTATAAAACATATGTAAAATAATCTAAATTACTAAAACTCAATAATAAAAATAAACAATAACTATATATTGATCTTATAATGAATAATTATAAAAAAAATAGTATAAATGGTATTGCAAATGAATATCATTAAACTAGGTGATTAATATGGTCATTTTGTGTATATTATAGTTTATTTCTTATTTATAGTAGTGATGTTTAAATAAAAGGTATTCATATACCTCAAATTTTATATTATTGACTTATAATATTATTATTAATATTTATCCTTACTATTTTGATTTATTTCACACAATTATTATATTATATTTTACATTATCTAACATTTTATTAGATTTATAATGTTTTCCCACAGATTAGTTTTGAAATATTTCTATAAAAAATGATTATGAAATTAATTAGGTTTCTCATAAAGGGTTCTATTTAATAAGACGTTTTTTATATCAATCAATGATTTTAATTTGATATTAGATAATTAATAATTATTTGATTCTATTCTACCTGTTAACATTTCATGAATTTATTTTACAAATTATTTCATTAACCATCCATTATGATATTTGGTTTCCATTATTATAAAAGTTGGAAGGTTTTATTATATAAATTATCATTATATGGTAGATATTCCATATTAACAACCTGTTTAACATGTTTTGTTGTATGTGCATACATTTTGAGTTATTTTCATATATTTTATAAAATTGATGTATTTAAAAAAGTACATCATTGGATCTCATTTTCATTATTTTTTTATTTAACTATTATTGATGGGGTATGGATTATTTACTAAATATACATTCATGAGTCACAATTATTCTTCTTTGAATATGGTTTTAAGAAAAAAATTCAATCATACAGAAATATTATATTTCTATTCCCCTTAGTTTCAGTAAAATCCACATGACTATCAAGTTCATTAATGGAATTCACTACTAATATAGATTAATGTTGTTCATAATAATTATCATCCTCACCAAATAATATTTTTCCCATCCAAGTCCATTTTATCTCTTAGACAAAATGTTTGTCATGACCCGTCCCCTGAGTTCCATGTTGTGACTACCCCACGCCCACCTTCTGACGGCTAGTGGCTAGCGACTAGTGATGTAGGTGTCAACCTGGAAGTGGGAGGCATTTTCTTGAGTACCTGTATGCACAAAAATTCCCAACCACATCCCAACATAGTGAATGGGGAGAAATTTTTTATAAAAATAAGACATGGTACAAAATACAACTAAAAGCATACGACCTAGAATACAATCCCAACAAAAAGAACTTAAAAACAATGTACAAAAAAGGATCTCTGATGGCCATATGAAAAAAACCACACCTAATCATAAGAGTTGTAAATGTAGTGGAATAGTAAGTAGTATGTCATGTCCACCGGGTCCTAGAAGGTCCCACCTGGTCCAAGGCCAACAAGTCCACCGTCGAATCATCGATCGATCCTATCTCACTGGGATCCACCGGGTCCGGGTCCACCAAGGTCTCTATCGAAATGTCAAGCTTCTATACAGTAGATGACATGAAGGGGTGGGGCCTCTTCAGGGGTGAGTATCATGAAAATCTATAGGGACCCAAAAAAAGGAATGACTAAACAGTGATATTCAATGTGAGTTATGAAGTACAAGACAACTCACACTAGGTATATTCTAGGGTAGTGATAATATAATTAGTAGTCATATCATCGAACACCTCAGTTGCAAGGTAACTATTCATATATCAAGTATAGTGGGCATGTCGGGTCATAAAAACCTTTTTACTAATATCCTTGGAATTCTATGGTTCTCATCCATGATGAGTACTATGGGTATGTGGATCCCACAGAGCCTATCCCGATCGTAGCACTACCAGGCCACACAGAGTCGCATCCCACCATGGCCGAACTATGTTTCTCCTCCTATCAAGTACCATGGGTCTACAATGTCACACATAGCCGCTCCCCATCATTGGCATGCTAGGTCACACCTAGCTGCCTCCCACCAGGCAGTCATCTAGTAGTCTTTAGGCCTCAACCAAATGTAAGTTCTGTATATAGCATGCATGAGATAACTGCTCCTCAAACACTTCTTCGAATCATAATGTCCATGAAAGTCCCCAAAATCCATGAACAAATATCAGCCCTTTCATGAGGTTACCAACGATGCAAAAATATCATCAATCGAATGATCTATTTGCGAGATCCATTCATTTTAGAAAACATGGGACTGGTTGTGACGGGGCCTGGTCCGACCTAGTTGGGCCAACCCGACCGTCCCATCACGAGGGTCCCACAACCCCCATTTTAATTAATCTAAATTGAGATGTCCATGTTTGGGTTAGAGTCGGTCTGCTCCAACCTAACTAATGGGCCAAAATGAATAAGCCATGCTAGACCTAGCCTAGTTTGGCCAAGGGTCCAGCCCATCAGGTCACCCAACAACTTGGTCTAGTCCTGCCCGGGCCGAAGGCCATGTGTCTGGACCACCAGTGTAGGTCCAACCTACTAGAATGGGTCTGTCCCACTAGAATGGATCTTCCTCACCCCGCTAGAGTGGCCTGCCACCATTAGCTAGTTCCGCAAGGGGGGCAGAAGTGTGGTGCACCAGGTGGAAGGCCAGTGGTGTGCTACCCAATAGGGACACGGAAGTCGAGCCATGTTCAGCTCCAGATGGCCCCACATATGTGGGACCCCTCCAGTAATAATAGATAGACTACGGCCTGCAATGCCTGGGTGGCCAAGACATGGGCCACCCCCCTCAACACGGTGCCACCTGGCATCGTCGCTCCCCCTATATCGGTGCGCCGCCATCCTCCAGCATACCCAGCGTGGGTCATCCACCTCCACTTCTACTGCATCTCTAGTTGGAACCTCCCCCTTTATGCGACTAGTGTGGACTGGCCACCACCGTGGATTTTTAGTGCTTTTGAACCTGGGGTACCACGCCAGCAGCACCATCCACGAGCTACCTGAGTTGCTCTGGTGGCCTATTTTCTAATCCCTTTATGCCTACAGGCCTCTTGGGTTACTAATATCACAACTCTGGCCCCGATAATAAATTTCCTCCACTTTGATCATGCAGCCACCAATAACACAAGAGTAGAGGAGCTTGTTCCTTGTTCATGTCTATCCATGCCCTCTATGTTAGAGGTCTATGTCAAGGGGTAGGATCATGGATTTTAGTTCATAAATTTTAATCAAGGTTTCATTATAGTATGATAAATACCCAAGAAAGTCACCCTCCCACAAAAACACACGAATCGCGGATCAACATGATTGTGGGTTGATTTGTGATCACGGTTTCTAGAGAAAAGAAGAGAAAAGAAGAACATTGAAATAAAAATAAAACCCCTACATCATTGACATTCAATTATGAAGCATTCATCCTCAATAGTTCAAGGAGTCAATATCGTGACTTCTGACCACGTTCTTCGATGTTCATCGAAGTTGGTGAAGTATCACAGATGTTCTTCTTCATTATTCATTTGAGAGGAATTTCCATTTGAGATTATAAATAGAGTCACCAAGGTTTAATTTTGTTGTCTCTAACATGACAAATAATTATAGGAAACTTGTCCTAGCATTTTAGTTACGTAGTGACATTGTGTCATTAGACTATTTCATTTATGAAATAGAATCACTTTTACACTCGCTTTATTTAATTAGTGTGATGCACGATACAACCCCTTAATGAGCCTCATTAATTTTCCCCATCATAGCTTCATCACTGCACCTCAACATCACTTTTAGTTTCTTAATATATGATAATAAATAGAAAATAACTTTTTAATGTTTTTTTGTTATTTTTCTCGAAAATTATGAAAATAATATTTTCCATTAGGACATTAATGTTCGATGATAAGTCCATTCTATGGGAATTCTGATTTCTTGAGTTTAATGGTGTCCTCATATTTTTGATTTTATCCTCAGTTAAAATGATAGAAAACCCCACCCGCACATTTATGGAATGTACCATAAAAAACCTCAAAGATCCATTTTGGGATCTCCTGACCCCAAAATCACGTGATCTTAAAGTGTGAGATTTTATAATATTTCCATATAACGAAAAAATTATAAGGATATTCTGAGTGTTTACATTCTCCCTACCCTGGGGATTTACATCCCAGATATCAAAAACAAATACATGAAAAATAGTTGGGGGTAATGAGCATTAATTTGGGAATCCCGCTCGCATGTGCTATTTGGGAGACTCATGTGCTTCCAACAGTAACACATGAGAGGAATCATGCATACTCCAAAGACCCGCTCCATTCAACCCTCTATATCCACTGGGAAATCTATAATTTTTTCCCCATAGTCAATGTTCATCTCTCCCCCGTCAATGATATGTGATGGGTCACACACATACCTCCTCATATGTGACACTTGGAAAACATCACGAACCTAGTGGATATGTGGGGGAAGTGATATGTAGTATGACACCTCACCACCTCTGATAAAAATTTGAGAGGGTATGATGAACCTTGGAAATATCTTTCCTCTATGGCCAAATAACTATAACCCTCATTAGGGTGAGACCGAAAGAAACACATATTCAACCTCCTCAAACTTAAAGGGTCCCTGTCTCTTGTTGGAAAAAGACTTCTTCTGACTCTGTGCAGTCCACATTTTCTCTTGGATGATCTTCACCTTCTCAGGGGTAGCCTATACCATCTCTGAACCTGGGATTTCCAACCCCCCTGGGTATGTCCAGCATATAGCTGATCTACGAGGCCACTGGTACAAGGCCTCAAATGGTGACATGCCCTTGGTTGAGTGATAGATGTCATTGTATGAACACTCCAATAGTGGAAGGTGTTCCTTCCAACTATAAACAAAGTCAAGGATTCAAGAACAAAGCATATATGACAGGTTTCATATGGTCCGCTCCATCAAACTATCCATCTGGGGATGAAAATATATTCTCAAGCATAGCTAAGTCCCGAACGCCTAATGTAAACCCATAAAAAGATGATATGTAAAGCATGAATCATGGTCTAATATAATCATATGGGGCTCCTCATTGAGGTGATATATATCCCGAACATAGAGGTGTCCCAATCTGTTTAACTGTCCCTGCTCATGGATGGGTAGGCATTGAGCCGACTTGGTCAGTCTGTCAAAGATCTCCCAAATTGAATCATGGAATCTAGACGTACATGGTAACCACATCATGAAGTCCATATAGACACCATCCCATTTCCACTCTGGTACCTCGAGTGGAAGGGTCAGACCTACTAGAACCGGATGCTCGCCCTTCACTTGCTATGAAGTGAGGCATTATAAAAAAAACTTGGCCACCACTTTTTTTTATCCCTAGCCTCCAGTACTGAGAATGGAGTTCCTGGTACATCTTCTCCACTCCAAGATGTATCTCTAATGGGGATGTACGGAACTCTATCAACACCTCCTCCCACAACATCACATGTACTACCGTGGACCCTCTAAAATTCATGATGTTCAACCCACCTATATAAAATCCATCAGAACCACATCTTGAGGATATCTGAGCATGGTTTGCCATGCAACCAACATCCACAAGTTGTTCCCCCCCAACTCACTTTATAAGTGGGAGAGTGAAGGTCATATATAGGAGTTAAGATTCTACATCACTATCCACTTTGGATATCGACAACATATATAGAAACTCCATCACCTCACTCTATATCTATAAACCATACCTTTTGTTGAGTGTGTTTTCAACCACATTCACCTTCAAATGAATACAGTGTATCTCAATGTCATAGTCCCGGAGAAACTCTATCCATCCCCGCTATATCATGTTTAGGTCCTTCTGTGGCAAGATATACCCAAGAATATTTTTTGGAGTATATTGTAAATAATTCTCCCATCATGTAGTTCTGATATTTTGTCACGACAAAGTCCACTACTGCTAACTCCAGGTCACGGTTCGCGTAGTTCTTCTCACGTTTCCTCTACTGTTGTGAGTTTTATGTGATCACCACTATATCCAGCATCCAGACACAACCCAGTCTTGTCCCTGATGCATGATAGTAAACTACATACCCAACACCCTCTGGTGATATTCTCATGATGCAGCACTATTCATTCTTCAGCTGAGTTCCTGGAAACTATTATGGAGTTTTTATATCCACATTATGGGCTTTCCATTCCATTTAAAGGCTGTTAAGGGTGATTCTACTCTAGAAAATTCGGGTACGAACCTCAGATAATAACCAACCAGTCCCAAGAATCTCATCACGCAATTCACGATCATGGGTGGCTCTGAAGAAAGAACTTCATCAATCTTCACTGGATCTACCGCAACTACATCCATTGAGATTACATGTCCTGGAAAGTTTACCTCTTAAATATAGAACCGGAACATTGAGAGCATACTATAAATATGGTGCTCTCGATGTGTATCCAGGACTATTCGTAGGTGTGTATCATGCTCCTCCACTAACTCTTAGTACACCAATATTTTATCAATTAATACCATGAACAACCAGTCAATGTAAGGCTTGAAGATCTTGTTAATAAGTCCCATGAACACTACTTGGTCATTTTTTATGAAACAATTCAGCACCAATAACTCATTGTGGTGGTACCGGAAACTAAAGGCTATATTTGGTACACCATTATCCCACACCCGAAGCTGGTGATAGCCTAATATGAGGTATATCTTTGATAACCACTTCACTCCCTTAATCCATATGAATAGGTTATTAATTTTAAATGGTGGATAACTGTTCTTCATGGTTCACCTATTTCAGGTACCAGAGGTCCAAGAAAAATCTCAATCTCTAGTCTAATTTCATAACAAAAATCATTGGGGCTGACCGTGGTGAAAGTGTGGGCATTAAAAACCCCTTCTCTAATATGTCCTCTAGTTGTACCCTCATCTCGCAACGCACTATGGGAGACATTCAATAAGTCAGTGGGGATAATGGTGTCTTCCCAAGGTACCAGACGATTCAAAAGTCTACCTCCCTGTGCCGAGGTAGTCCCTGAACATCATTGGGAAAACAATCCTCTTACTCATCCACCACTTTTGGGAAACATGGACTCCTCTCATACACTGCTCTGAGGAAGATGCCTTCTAACTAGTGAGTGATCAGATTCACACTCCTCTGAGAGAGTCTTCCCTATAATGTAAGGGTTTCCTTCTCACTAGTGAATGAAAACCTTGTCTCATCTCCATGGACACTCCATACTATTTGCCTAAAAAAATTGATCTGCGAATAAAATATGGATATCTAGTACATACCCAATACGACATTTTAAGGTCTCAACATCGGTATAATGAGATCATAGATGAACCTTAATTCTCCTAGAGTAATCAAAAATTTCCGAAACTAGTGTTTAATCATCGAATCCCTCCTAGTAAGGTCTCTATCTATAATGATAGAGCCTATAACTCCATAAAAATTTACAAGCCCCAAATAAGAGTCGAGTGATGGAAGGAGTAACTAGAACATGTGTCTATAAGAACTGCAACTAGGGTGGAGAAGACACAAATATTATGTTAAATCATTTTTAGAGCATCGTGGAAAAATCCTCTGATCCATGGAGCAGAGCTAGCCCTTTCCCAACAACTCCCTAAGGTCATGGTAGACCACCTGGGTGTGGTGACAGTAACACCTCCCACTTTCTCCCACCTCCTGCAACTTGGTCATCTCCCCTGCCACATCTGCCGCCCTATAGAACTCCTTGGTCAAACTGCCACGCCTAACTCGGTGGCCCCTCAACTGTCTACTGGTCATATTTACATCGGCTCAGTCAGGTACATAACATGTATCCATGCCCGCCAAATGTTAAGAACTACCTAGCTCCCTACTGACTCCCCCTGGACTTAGTGACCCGCACTACCGAATCTGAGTCCTAGGGTCACCCTCTAAAAGACCTTGCCCGCTTGGGGACATGTGTTTGTTGTCTGTTGTCAGCTGAGGACTCTACCACTTGGGGTTTGCTGCCGGAAATAGCTATTGGTTCCTACTCTACCAAGAATCCCTCCAAATTAAGATCTCTCTATTGAAACCATATCTATGTGGGGATTCTGAGTGACAACAGAGAAGCTCTGATCTTCCACCTGAGTCCCTGCTCAAATTCTAGAACTTTGAAGAATGGATATCGCACTATATATTTGGTGTAGAATGATAGTTTGGTGAAGCTTTTTGAGTACTTAGACACTGTCATGCTACCCCACTGTAGGGGAAGATGCTCCTGAATTTTCATAGTGCACAAGGTTGCAGGAAAACACCCACCCCCGAAAAGTCATTTGATGTCTACCTAGGTAAGGGATGCCTCATCATGAATCTATTTGGTGATGCTCCACCGTCTACTTTTTGAGACCTACAGAAGTCTTGCTGACAAGATCACCAACTTGTCAGGCGGTGTCCTCAATAAGCAGAAGACCGCATCACAGCCTCCATCCAGTCCTGAACAACTGGATGATCTTTCTCTCCCATAGACCTGGGAGGTCTTTTTCTCTTAAAATCATGTAGGGAACTGAGCCAATGAACATCCTCATATGAAACCTCCACAAGTAGATGCTGACCATCGGGTGGTGGTAGCACTGGTGCATCACCCTCTGCGAAAATATCAATCACTGGTCCTTAAATGTATTCCATGTCACTAGTTGGGCTGTCCTCACGACATCGTACCATGATACAGACTGGTCATCCAAGTGGATATATCCTGATATAGATCAAGATGTACCACGACTAGAAGGTTATACATATTTACATGAATTTATTCAGTAAAATATAAGGGGACACTTACGCAACCAATGTTTCCTTGTATGGAGCCGAAAATCAGAATTCAAGGTCTTGGTGTATGGATACGTTGACCGCTACATCAACCATGGACTCCATGAATTTGAAATCCAGACATGGGAAACAAAAGACTGTTGTCCCAAAACAGAAAAAAATATTTTTTCTCTTTGTTGTAGGATTGACTGACCCCTAATATGAGTTTATCACAACACTTCACTCAAGGCTTGTGTTGTGATGACCCCAAGCCCGCCTCTCAAATTCCAGGGGTAGCCAATTAGTGCTGAAGGTGTCAACCTGCAAGTAGGAGGAATTTTCCTACGTACCATTTCTCACATACACACCCAACCATGTCCCTACGCACTGAAATGGAAGAACAAGTATACTAATTCATGAAAGGGGGAAACATCTAAAAGAATGTGCGATATAATACAATCCAAACAAAAATAACTGAAATAGAAAATTACAAAAAAATAGGCTCTGAGGGTCATCTGTGGAAAACCCCACCTGATTGTAATAATGCTGAATCGCCTAGAAGCTAGAGTATTATGTACTATCGACCTTGTAATACTGGGTACCATCTATCCATATTCCAAAAATTCCACCACTGAATTGTTGGTTGGCCCTGTCTCACTAGCCTCCATTAGGTTTCGGTCCACCATGGTCTCTATCGAAGCATTGATAATCTCCACAGGACAGGACCCACAATGGCAGGGCCCATGTAGGGGTGAGTAATACAAAACTCACTAGGATACCTAAAAAGAAAAGGAATGTCTGCACAAAAATAAGCAATGTGGAGCACAATGTATAAGATAGCTCACAACAGGTATATTCAAGGGTAGTTATAGTAGCATCATCAGTCATATATTTGAATTCCTTGGATACTGGGGAACTCCTCGTCTGTTGAGTACAATGGACCTACTGGTCAAATTTACATACTTCTTACTAACCTTGGACTACTAATGTACTAATCCTTGATGAGTACCATGGGTATGCTGTGTCAGAGAAGCCCGCTTCCCACCGTGGGCCTACTGGGTCTCCCAGAGCAACTTCCCACCTTGGCAGACTAAATGAATTCTTGTCATGTACCGTGGGTGTGCCAGGTAACATAGAGTCTCTCCCCACGAAGGGCATACCGGGTCACACAATTAGACTTCCCACTGGGTTGTCATCGAGTAGTCTTCAGGTCTCAGCCAACTGTAGGGTTCCATACATGGCGATCTTGGGGGAACTGATTTAAAAGTCGTTCGTCATATCTCGATGTCCCTAAAAGTCACAGATATGAATGCCAAAAGATAATCCTCATAAATAAGGTCACAATTCCAAATAAACCACGTAAATCAGATGTGTAGTTCCCTTGATATGATAATTTTAGTAAATAGGGGGCCAGTTTCATCGAGGCCTGAACCGAACCGATCGGGCCGACCTGAACAACTTGGCCCGAGTGCCCCACATACCCCAGTTTAATTAGATTGAATCAACATGACCAGGTTCGGGTCAGGGTTAGTTTGGTCTAGACAGGCCAATGGGATAGGCCCAATAAGCCTCACTGGTCCCCACCTATTTTGGCCAATGGTCCAACCCACTGAGTCGCCTACCATCTAGATCTTGACCGGCCTGGCACGAAGGGATCGCGTCCAGCCTACTGGCGCGGGTCTGACCCGCTAGGCTGCCAGTATAGCCCAATATACTTGGGGAGTATCCCAACAGCCTCAGCCTGATCTTCTAGGGGAGCTGATCAGCGGTGAACCACCTTCCCTGGACCTGGAAGCTGAACCGAATCTGGCTCTAGCTGGCTCTGCGGACGTAGGTCCCATCAAGCCGCGGTCGACAGACCACAACCCGCACTGCCTGGTTGGCCCGGTTTTGGACCAAAACCTCCACGTGGCACCTTCCTGGCACCGTTACACCCACCTAACACCATGTCCCCTCTTGGTATTTTGACTCCTACTTGGAAATGAAACTCCCATTGTAGCTGCACACCGACAGGAGCGCCGCCATCCTCTAGCGTGGCTGGTATTGGTCGGCTGCCTTCGCTATTACCGGGGTGTTGGTCGGTGATGCCCCATTCAAGAGGAAAATATGGACCAACTTTTGTCGCTAGTGGAGGCGTTGTTTAGTTAGTGGTTTCATGCCATAGACACCTTCTATGGGCCATCAGAGTAGCTACGATGGCCCGTTTTCCAATCCGTATGCGCCAAGGTGCCTCGCAGGATGCTACCATCCATAATAAGCCCCCCCAAATCAAATTTCCACCAATTTGAAAATGTGGCCTCCAAGAACTCTTGATCAGAGGTGATCATGCCTTGTTTTTCTATTCCTAATCCCTCCTCATTAGAGGATTATATCTAGGCAAAGGTTTTAGGATTATAGTTGAAACATTTCAGGCACTTTTTGTGTCCCGTATGATAAATCACTTTGAAAATTAACCCTTGCACATAAACAGACTAATTAGGGATGAAGTTATCTGTGTGTTGATTAGTGTTCATCATTTCTAGAAAATGAATTTTGGGGAAGAACTTTGAAATAAAAATCAAACCCCTGCCTTTTTGACGTTTGATGTCGAAGCATTCGTCCTCAAGAGTTAAAGTCATCGATGTCATGATTTCCTCCTCCATTCTTCGGGGTTCGCTGAAGTCAGTGAAGTCTCACTGGTGTTCATTGTCATTATTCATTGGAGGGGAATTTACACTATCTATTAATAATATAGTTTCTATATTTTAATTTTTTTTGTCTCCAACATGCCAAATAATTAAAAAAACATGTCACAACATTTCAGTTACGGTGAGACATCGCGTCGTTGCGCTATTTCATTTATGAAACAATATCACAATTACACTCCCTTTATTAAATTGTTACACTATGTTATATGGACCATTAAAGAGCCCAATTAATAACCCATGTCACCGATTCATCACCCCACCAAAACGTCACTATTAGCCTCTCAATTGATGAAAAGGAATATAAAATAACTTTTTTATGTCATATTATTATTTTCTCCAAAAGAGTGAAAATAAAATTTTGTAGTTGGCACTTACTGATAAATGTTATTTTTATTATATGTGAATACTCACACTCCATTTTGAACAGTGTCCTCAGATATTTGATCTGAGAAAAGGATCAAATGTGGGGAAAAGATTCTAGCGTTTTTACTAAATGTATCTTAAAAATATTTCAAAATTCTGTCCGTGGCTTTCCAGACCTTGGAATCATGTGCCTTCAGAGTGCACGGTCTCAGAATAATTTCATATAAAAAGATATATATATAAATTTGGAGTCTTTATAATTTTGTCCTTTATTATTTTTAAATTCATTTATATTATCTCTTTTCATCATTAAAAACCCATCTACCATTTTCAAAGTAAATATTTTGACACTTTTTTATGTGGGTTTCAATAAATTAATTTTTCACATATTGAAAATCATTTTATTTCTCAATCATGTGTTGTAACTTCTTTAACATATTTTTTTAAAAAAAATAGATTTCTTACTTTTCAATTTTTAGTTTGCGTTTTACTTTCCAAATAGTATTTGAAAAATGCTTTCATGTTTACCGAGAAGGAAGATACTTCTTAAATTAAAGTGCAATATCATATTTTTTATTATAATAATAATTTTTATGAAATATATATTTATTTTTTGTTTATGTGATCAAATTATTTCTAAATTATAACCATTCTTAAAATTGATGATTCCTATCTACATTTAAGAAATTGGTTTTCAAATTATCATAATTAATAAAAATTTTACAAAAAAATGTGGTATTTCCTTATATATTTCAAACTGATTTATCCAATGACATTATGAAGATTTTTTTTCTCAGTCAATATTCTTAATGAGAATTATATTACACTTTGGATATGTTGTTATGCAATTATCTATATTATTTTCTCAGATATCTTATGAGAATTTTAAATGGATTTTTTCATGAATATCGTCTATTTTCATTATGATATTTGGTTGGGTTGTAAATATTTATGATTTTATATTATATTGGAATAAATATGTGTGGATAATTATTATTTAATGTGTGGGATATTATATCATAGTCAAATATATTGGATGAATTGTTTTACATCATGGAGAAAAATATGGTATATTAGTAGTATGCTCTTCCCATGACGATACACGTGTTGTCAGATTAAGCCTAAGAGGGTACACAGGTTCTTATTGTATCATTTAGATAACTATTCATTTTTTAATTAAAGAACTTATTTCCCCTAGTTAATATTTAATTATGATAAGAAAAGATATATGGATTAATACATTTAATTTTAAAATTTCACTTCTTGTAATAACATTGATGTTAATAATAAAGAAGAGTATTGGAAGATAAACACCAATTAATAATGTGTAAATAATGGTATGTTCAATAGGATTTAAATCTCAAATAGAGAAAAATACTACTTTATAAATACTAAAAATAAAAATATTTTTTAGGAATATGACTAAAATTATTATGGGAATTAGATATCGATTATAAGTGAATTATTGAATAATATGGATTTATATTGGTGGACTATATATAGTGTGTAATTGAAAAAGTGACTGTTTGGACCTGACCATGACCTGTCAATTGATTAATAGGACAATTTAGAATTTTATTTCTTCTCCTCAATAAATCTAGTCAACATTATGGCCATTGGGAATTATTACCATTGGGAATTACTTCTATTGGAAAAAATGTTATTATTGGTAACTATGATAAGTTGTTTTGAAATTTCTCCTCAACTATGGGAAAAATTATTATCCTTGATCTCTTCTATCGATTATAAAGTCAACACCACCAACTGGTAATTGATTTTTCCCACTGCTAGTTCCAATAAGCCCATTGAACCATTATTTACATCCTTTTCTCTTCTAAGGAGATACTTGAATCCATCCTCAATTATGAAAATTACGATCCTAATATATAATTTTAGGTGATACTTGAACATTTCCAACCAATCTATACCCAATATTACGTTATAGATATCAATTTCTAACACTAAGAAGTCCCATTTCTGCTTAGATCTATCTACATTTATAGATCATTCTCTACACAAGAAGGCTGTACATTCTCATTCACTAGGAGGAGTTTGATGTTTTATAATAGAAGGTATCATCTCATGTTTTATGAATATAATGTCAGTAATAGTATAAGAAATGAAGGAATGTGATGAACCAGTATCAATCAACACTTTCACAATAGGAAAATTTTGAATAATCATACATGTCACTGTAGATGTTCTGGCATAGTCATCCACATTATTCATCTTAGGTCTATAAAATTGCTTCGTCACTGAACAATTCTCTTAGTTACCTTGATGCGGAGTCATGGTATTCTAAAAATCTCCTGGTCTATCTTTCTCTTTAGAGGAGAAAAAGACTAATGTCTTCTAAATATCGAAGCATACAATGCTTGCGACATATGAGAAGTGTATAACACCTAAGATTTCCCATTTGTTGTAGTTATGTCATTATCATGGTGGTTTAATACATTAAAACATTATTTAGTTATAAGAACCACAATTTTAGCATCCCTATTTGTTCATGGGTCATGGAGGAAGATTTACTGATCTAGCTATCTGAATTTGAGTGACACTCCCACCTTGGATATAAGTGTCCCTCTAGAGCTTGCTCCCAAAATTCAAGTTCCCACCATTTACTATATGTATTATCATAATTCTTCATACCATAGATCAGAAGATGTCTTGATCATCCACCACCTCTATGATCACCATCCCTGTATAGTCATTATTACATAGCACCACAATCTTTGATCTAATTTCCAACCTTAGCCTGGATTCAATGATGCGATCCATCAGATATGCACTAAACAATTATACTTTCTCAAAGAGTACAAAATTAATGAATATAGTTGTATATTCTATGACATATAGACTCTTTTTCTTCAGGATAAAAACACAACCATCCTCTAGATATTGAAAATTATATGATAGAATAATTTGTTAAACAATTCCTCAAAATCCTCCCATGATAGTCGTTGATCCTCCCCAGCATGCATTAATTGTTTCCACCACTAGCATGAATGATCCTTGAGCATGTACATGGAAATATTTACGTTGTTCTCCAATAGTGTTCCAATGAATTCAAATAAATGATTCATCTTATTCAGGCACACCTACACCATTTCTAGTACAGAATCACTCCAAACGATGGGAGGTTTTTTTTCATGAACTAAATGGAATGATCTACGTGCCTTGGCTCTTCCCTCTAGTTCACAGCGTCCATAGCATGAAATTCTTGAATGATACATTAAACTAGTTCATAGTTCACCTATGTTATAGGTGAAACGACTATTTTTGTAACTTTTTCTGGCTGTTTTCTACAATTCCTGTTGGGTTCCATTTTATAAACAAACAACAACTCTGTTAGTCTCACCCCCTAGATAATTATTTCTTATCATTTTAAATTCTATCACATTAAGTATCACATTACCATTTTCCAGAAAAAACTGTTTCAATGTTCAACCATTTTTAAAAACAATTATGTCTTTTGAAAATCCACTCATTATTAAAATACGTCAATGATACCTTCTTTATAAGTATTTCATTTGAAAATAATTTCAGAGTTTTTCAAAAATTTACACAATTGAAAAAATAATGAATCATTAATCCAAGGGATATATGCAATACTAATGGTAATTAATTCCTCTACAGTTCATGTAATGCTAATTTCATTGGTGAAAACCCTATCAATGTGATTTTGGTATCTGATAAGTTCCTACAAAACACTGATATACTCAACACCCTGGTAACCTGAAGTTCATCATAAATGGGTTAGATACATAATTTAATGCTATAAATTTTATGTCGTTAGAATCATACTCCTTTATATGGTCACAACCCAAGTAATTTAAATAGATTAATCAACGACTTGACAAAGAAACTAAAAACCACTAGTTAGGCAGTGACTGATCAAGATGATACGATTTGTAATGACCCACTAATTTTTATTGTATTTATAGTATAATGATTCATTACATGGACATAAGCGACATTCACATGATTCAAATTTCATGAAATAAAATTTCAAGGGATTTAAATACCAGAGGGGGACAATTTACCCATTACAAAATAAACCACTAAACCAACCAACCAATACCAAACTGTTCCCTAAATGATGCATGAACAAAAGTGACAACAAAACTACTATATTCATATAAATAATACTCTAAAGTGTGCAACAATGTGAGATCAAAAAATCATCAATGTAAATAGTGATTGAAAAACTAAAGACTCTCAAAAGGCCACATGACCACATTCTCCACCAACTCCATGATCCACAATCATCAAACAATCCAAGTATCACATTGTGGTTCTTAAAACATGTGATAACTTACCCTCACCCATGTCCTTGAATATAGAATCTAAAAAATCACCAATGTTCAAATGAAGGGGTGAGTATAACACTCTGTAGGTTTTAACCAATGACTTCCCTACTCACACCACTATCATAGAAGTGTTATCGATAGTTATTTAAAATAGTTTATATAAAAGAATTTTTCGAAATAGTTTATACCTAAATATAAACTAATATCAAAAACCATTTTTAACCAATAGAATAAATGTTCAATTGAAAAAAAATTTATATCAATTTATTTTTCCATAAAAATAATCAATGGAAGCTTTAAAACAATTCCTTAATATTACTTTGGCATACACTATGCATTCCACATGTCCAAACTATCAACCATGCATGTTATGTGATGACATTTTCTTACTCATGAGTGGTTTCATGTTGATATACCAAGTCATCCTAAGGTAATTATATCCATTGTGACATTTTACATTTTTCACTGAGAAAAAGGTCACATTTCAATGATACCGGTTATATGCAATATGAATTCACAGACCAATATTCCCATGGATCATGCCAAATATACTTTCCATAAAAACATTATTTTTTTGAAAACCAATTTCCATTTAAAGTATTTCAATGGAAATAAAAATGAATAAAACAATATTTTTATGGAGAAAACCTTTCCCATAAAACCATATATAAATTTAAGAAAATCCATAATTTAAAATTACAATTTTAAATTCAATAAACTAAATCTCTTTTCACAGCTATTCACCATGATCTAAAATTTTCACCAAAACCATAAATCACCATTAAATATGATATATCACATGATTTTAATAATTAATTCCAGTAATATTAACTTATTTGAAACTAATGAAATAAATTATAGAAAGGAAAGTTTAGATTGAAGCCACCTACCATGATGGTTTGGGGGATAAATAAATCAAACGAAAAATGCTCATGCAATCGGGTTGAAACTCCCAATAAAAATATTTAGTTATCTTATCCTTCCATCAAAAAACCCAAATATCATCATATATAGAATACCCAAACATAAATATAACCATAACCAGTGTATATCTATAAAAATAGGTGAGGATTAGTAGTTCTATGTAGATCTAATAAACGATACATAAATGGCCAAGAACGTAACTTACCGCAAGAATCGATCATGAAAACACCATGGGAGGGATCCATATTAACTCCAAAATGATTGGGAGGGGTTGTCCTACCTTCAATGGAGATGAATATCAAATTAGGTAAACATAGATGGAAAATGAGATATAACTAAAAAATGATTGAGATATTATTTTTAAGGATCTATATTTTACTCCACACATGTTTAGAATGCATAGTTAGAACAACTGTGTGCTAGCAATTAATTTAAGGAATTCCTTACCAAAGCAGCTCACAGGAACCCCTAATCATACTCAAGGGGGGACAAAGCTACAGCCTTAGAAATAAAAATACACATTTTTTCTCTAGGATATCATAATGGTTTAAAAAAACATTGTGAAACCCATTCACATCTACGTTATCCCAAAAAAACATATTTAGAGTTCTCATAACTCACCCATCCTTCACCCTTAAACTTTATAATCATGAAAATCATCAAGGGTTAAATACCATAAACCTAGGGTACTACATTGGAACTAGGTTTGAGTCCCATACCATCATTTCTAAGGTTCTATATTGATTTTTCAAAAATAGTCCTTGAGTTTCAAGATCTAGCGTCCATAGGTAGGTTGATCTATTATGCTAACCAATTTTTATTAACCATAAATTGATTTATATAAATTAATTTTTTTATATATTCAATTTCATGATATAAATTAAATTTTATTTGATTTGATGATTAAAAAAACTCACTCCATTGAATTAGGGTTTTCAATTGGATTTTTTCATGGATTAAAAAAACCCTCAATTCCTTTGAATTGTTGTGTATCCATGAAATTTATTGAATTTCTTTAAATTTCAATAATTAGATTTAAATTAAAAAATTTATTGTGTGAAATTTATGATCAATTTAAAAAATGGTAAAATGAAGTAAAAATATTTTGATACAATTCAATTAGATTTATCCTGGATAAAGAATTATTTAATTGAGAAACCTATTTATATTTAAAATAAAATTTTTTCATTTCAAAAAATGGTGTATGGGATGAATATAATTTTTAGAAGTGTTAAAATATGTTGGCTGTCATTGATTTTTAGTAGAGAACATGCAACCCTAGCTAGTTAATGATTTATTAAGGATAAAAATCTATGTTCTAAAACTGTAACAACATTTATATGCAATAGGTTATATCCATAATAATATGGTGACATGTTCAAATTAGTCTGTATTGATGATGATGCACGTAAAAATATTGTTGTGATTAATTGGTGTGTGAGGGATTCCCATAGAATAGAACTATCATATATTTTTGACTATGAAAATTTTTCTCATTTATTTTAATATGAAATATATTACATTATTGTTGTAAACTATTAAAAATTGCTTATGAATTTATAAAATATATTTACATATAAATATTATCAATACATTTTATTTAAATTATTTCTATCATTTGAAATGTAAGGAATGGTTTGTTTTAAATATTCCATTGAAATTTAATTCCTATTTGCAATAAAAATTAAATTATTTATTTGGTTAATTGAACATTGGAATCTATTATGAAATCCTTTGTCAAACACTAATGGAATCTTTTCTCACACCCTACCTAAGTCTTTGGGTGTTTAAAGATTATTTTATTCTAGGTTTTAGAAAGAATAAGGTACCACATGGAGGTGGTAGTAGACAATGATAACTGGGCTTGGAGAGTTGTGTACATTTAGACATAATTTGTTTAACATTAATATTATTGGTACATTGTAGTAGTGCTATGAGTTTTCAACATGATTGACTTTTAGAATACTTATCTATGTGATGTTTTCTATGTATTCATACTAAATTACTTATCTTGATTTTATTGTTTTTGTGGTACTTCATTCCCAAATTCAGGTTTTATGATTCTGGGTGATTGTCACCAACTATTGGGGTTTTGGAATCCCCATTGGGAAATGAAAGAAATGGTTCATTTATCTGGTTGTAGTGTACCTAGGCTAGTATGTGATAGTACGTGGGTATGCATGGATGATTGTTTCACTTTTGGATAGATAAAAGTGAAGAATATAGATTAAAAATTCGACATTATAGAATCATAATTATATATAAAATATAATATATTGAAATTAAAACAATCATTATGACCACCCATGTTATTATAAAATGAAAACCAAGTCACATCATTTCATGGATGTGATCGTCCATAAATTCTCATGTGAGACATTATCATTTTCCACCATATGGGAAGAATAGAATAAATTTATATAACATTGACATTAAAAAAATATAATTCCATTAACAATATAAATTGAAAAATGTTATTATCATTATGGAAATTTTTATATAGGTTGATGTAGAAATAAAGAAGAAAATATTCAGTAAGAACATATACCTCTTATTCATGTAACCTCGATTGAACAAGTCATTAAACGTTATTAAATTTGTTTTGTAGGAAGAAAAAAAATCTCACAAAATCCTAGAAAATAATGATTTTAGGGGATATTGGATGATTATAGGTGATATTAATTTTTCATGTAGTGTAGTTATGTTAGAATAAGGGGTTTCAATTTATAAGTGATGTGGGAGGAAAACATGTAAATACATGATTTGTTTTTTATAATATATGTATTAATCAAGTATACTGTTTGAAAAATTCAAAATATATGAAGATAATAATTATGCTCTTTAAATTTCATAATAATGGTAAATTAGTTCTATTTTTTGTGATATTTTAAACCATATCTCTTATGTAAATGATGCTTTTTACCCACTATACACATTTTAAACTAATAAGTGTAATAAAATTATTAACCCCTTAACTATTAATTTTGGCCAATATTAATGTTTACATTATTAAATAATATTAATTATTTTTATTAAAAATAGATAAAACAATTTAATTCATTAAATTCATATTAATATTTGAATTTAATTATAATCACCATAGAGAAAAACGTTAAAACCTTTTTTAATGGAAATTATTCCTTATGAATAAAAAATGTATCATTCTAATTTTTGGAATACAAAAAACCATTATATGAATTATAATATATTTTAATTGATATGTTATAAAAATATAGCCTAAAAAACCCATAAATTGATATTAATGATGTTTATTACGAAGAAAAATATATTTTACAAGATAAGAAGACCTCCATGTAAATTAATATTTTTACCTTAAAATGATTTTGACTTAGATTATAAATAAATAATAATCATTGTTTGAAAAAAAATATTTTTTAAAATTTAATTCCATTATATTAATTTGGATGCATAATCAGTATTTATCATTAATAATAAAATACATTAATGAAATTTTATATTTTAACATAAAATGAAATTATTTTTATAATTCAATATTAAATACTTATATCATACGAATTAATAAATACATAATCATTTGGGAAAAATATTATAAATATTTTTAATAATTAAATTTTTACTATTCATAATCTCTAATATAATGACATGCCGATGAATTAATATTTTATGAATATTATATCATAATTTGTTTAATTATGATTTTTTGTTTAAAGAATGTACACAAAAAACCAAATTTATTTATAGGGACATATATATAAAACATCTCAATTCATTACATTATAAACACCTAATAATAATTTCACCATAAACATTCAGCAACACATATTTAAAAAATGTGGATACATCAACCCCATTACATATTAGGTTTGTAACATAATTTGCTAAAATATATCATTTTGCAACAAAATGTGGACCATGTGAGGGGTCTTGTTTTCATAACATTCTCTCTTCAATCCACAATATTCACAATATTTTCCTCATAAGAAATTTTATTCTCTAGTGGAATAACCATTCCATTTAACATGTAAAATTTATTAGGTATGTAATTCCAAAAAATTGATAAATTGAACTAATTAAAAACATAAGATTGGATATTTGGTAACGACAAGAGAAAATATTCCATCCAAATAAGATAGAGGATCTCAAAGAGACCAATATATCTTGGGCTTAAATTATCGATATATTGAAATCTCAAAACATTATTCTCTAGAGATATTGATTATTATACTATGTTTCCATCTTCAAACTCTAGATCTTGTCATAAATTATCAGCACAACATTTTCATCAACTATATCACTACCTGATGTGATTATGAATAGTTTTAACCCTCTCTTCTATTTACATAGTAATATCAAGTACCAATAGGATTTATTCTCCAAAATCATTCTAACCCATTTTATTTATACACATCCTACCATTGAGGGCATCAGAAGGATATATATACATTCACTAGTGCACACTATTTTTGTTATATTTTATAATATGAGTATGTTTTTAATCTCAAAAAAAATTATATCCATAGAAAAATCCCCAATCATATCTTCCAGGGTTCGATTAATTCCTTCAAAATGAATATTTATATGATTTTGATTTATAATTATAAAATTTTAATTTTTATTAAATTATTTATGAATATATATATAGAACATTGAGGTAAACCATATATCCATATCAGAAAAAATAGAATTTTTTACCTAATAAAAGTTGATAAGGAAGGAAATATTCACTGAAAGTAGTGAAATATGATAAATTCATAAGGTTATTGACTGTTATCCATATAATAGTATGGAAATTATTTTTTATGGTGATTTAGATGAAATATAAGGCCCCGACCCTAGTTACCCAGATTCAGTGCATTATTGTGTAACATTGGCATGATCACAAAAGATCAAGTCTAGAAAGACCGATTATTTTAGTAGCCTTGGAAAAAAAAGATACATTCATAAGTCTTACAATGCATCATAAAGTAAAACAAAACTACAACAACATCTTGTATTCATATCCCCTCATACTATCCATGCATGTCATTCCTAAAATACTTCTTCACATCCTAGAAAAATTAAATCATTGGAAGGGGTGATCTCAGATGCTCAGTAAGGATAACCATATAGCAGAAGCGTTCATAAATAAACATAAAAATTTTATGCAATGTTTAACTAAACAAAAGACTTTTAAACATGAAATTTAGCATAATATGGCAAAAGTAAAATGAAATAATGCCATTTACTTATTCACATGGTTATTCTACTGGTCAAATAATCCCATGCAATATCAATAACTACTTTCATAATGATGGAACCCATAATTCTAGACTATCATAACCACGTAGCCAAGGCCTCATGCCAAGAATAAAAATAAGATTTTATCAAGGCCTCATGCCAAGACACTAGTTTGTCTCATGATACCTGTCGATACTTCGAGGAGCTATTGCAGGCTCCACCCGTCACATATTAAGTCCAATGAATTACTTATATGAAAAGGTTTAAACATATCATAAACCATAACATAATCATATCACATAAAACATGCATAAAGGAAACATAAAATTTCCACATTTCAATAACAAGACATCAATACAACACATTAATATAAAAAAACAATTTCAAAACCATTTACAATACCAAAATAAAAGTAAATTAAAACATTGTAATTATTTTTCATTTAAAAGAAGTTATGGCTTGTAGAGAAAGACAAAACTCATATAATAGTCATGCTGGTGGAGAATTCGTTGTCGCCACATATGTAAGAAAAAACATTCCTTTTGTCGTTTAGTAAAAAAGCTTTGTATAAAAATATTCCTTTTGAATAAAAGTAAAAGTCAAAGGGGTTTATACACCGTATAAAGGAAAGTTGTGTATAAAACCAAATATGCCTCAATGAAAGGAGTATGAGACGAAGTCCCTTACAAAGATCATTTATTTTAAATAAAATAGATCTATTATTTTTATTAACTATAATTACACATAAAGAAAGTACAAATACAAGATAGGACACAATAATATCATGACGTAAATTGAAAGTAGGAGATTAACCCAACGAACAGAAATTGGGTTAAGAAGTTCCCTTACCTTGTGTCTGACTTGACTCGATCGTTCTTTAACCTCCTGGATAATAAACTAGAGTTAATTTATACTTTCTTAAGAACATTTTTCATGTTAGTTACTCATTTTATATCACTTATTACCTTGTTATGAACATTATAAAATTATTTAAGTTAATAAAGGTCATTTTGTTGATCTTTGGTACTTGAGTAAAAAATAAACATCTTATAATTACAAGTTGTTCATGTGGTGAAAAATACATTATATCCACAATTATATTCATGAAGTAGATATCATATATATCATATATATCCAGTTTATACATGCATTTATAATATTACATAACATTTAGAGGTAAGAAATGAAATACACCGTTCATGGAGACTGTAAGCCGTACGTACGCTTGAACGCTACTTTCATTTCTATTTCGTATTTAATGGAATGAAGTTATAATTATATAAAGTTATAATATAATTACAGTATAATATAATGTATAATACCATTTACTCCATCCTTTATAAATCCCACATATGGCATTAATGATTCAAATCACTTTGAGGGGGCTGTAGTCCACACTTCCTAAAATGAAATTATCGCGTTTACCCATAATGGAAATCATAAAGGTATGCCATAAATGAAAAATACAGAATCATAAGAAAAAAAATAACATAATATATATCATATATAAAAATAGTCTCATCATAATGGCCACCATGAGATGTGTTAAAAGATTATTGAACAATCATCGTTTCGTGAGGCAGAAATTTGCGAACTAGAGAAACAATATGTTCTTTAACCATTAGACGAAGGTGTGTGTAAGAGTAAATCAAATATTTCTCATAAAAAATCCTATTATATTTAAGATACTGGTTTTGTTACAAAAATAATGTAACAAAAAGAGTTTAAGGGGTTGGGGAAGCAAAATAAAACAAAATAACATAAGAGAAGACATTACCTTAAAATTGGGTAACACTTTTTTGATTTGAGCCAATGGATTCCTTGTGAAGACTTCTGCCCAAAGTGAGGATTCTAGGATTAATTGAGGGAAAAATAGAGAGTATTTGGGTAGAGGTTGGCCAAGACAAATGTCTTGGAATGTGTGATTAAGGTGGTAGTGTTGGGGGCCTTTTATAAGAGGAGAGGAGGGGCACTCTTGGAAAGTCATGAAATGTTACTTCATTTTATAATGAGTTTTGGATTTTGAAGATCCCACACTTATATATTTCTAGGATAGGGTGATAAGGTTTCTAAATATACTCATACAATAGGTTTTTGACATGTTTATGTATTATATTTTACATTATCATTTCATTTTATTTAAATCATTAATTAATGACATAATCGCTCCATCATCATGGTGTCATAAATAATTTAATTTAAATAATGTCTAAAAATTATAAAAAAATATCGTGATGTAGGAAATATTTTTATCTTTCTAATAAATATTTATAGTAAAAAATATGACTTGTATAACCCCATTTACAAATTATTTTATTAAAAAAACTCATGTTTGTGACATTTTTATTTTAACATTAAATAAAAAGTTTGTAATGTCGTTTTCCTACAAAAGTGGATCCATGGGGTCCCCATGTTGACCCTTGGATTTTCTTGGTCGGAAATGACTCATACAATAGGGGTAGGACATGTGTCACATTCATATCATATTATTATAACATTATCTTTACCATAAATTACACTAATTACCTTTAATCGTGATTAATTAAATTTAAAAGTTACTATTCACCAAAAAATTATTTTAATCTCATTGAACCACATTTTACTTCTTAATGACATCCATGTATGTCGGAGTTTTGAAAATCAAATCACAGAAGTGGTAATGTTTCATTTAAACGAAAAATCATTTTTTTAACTACCACTTAGTGGTTTCACTATTAATCAAAAATTGAAGTTTTTCAGAACAATGCCAAAATTTCACCCTAAGCTATAATTGATATTCCGAATTCAAAAATGATGCCTATTTTAAAAAATTCCAAAAATATAAGTTTCATTAATTAATTTTATAATTAATTCCCGCTACACAACAAATAGCGTGTTTTTAAGAAACAACATATATCAAAAGTTTGACAATTTTTTATGTCCAATTTCAAAGTGAAATTAATTATAATGACCACCATTGGATAAAATGGTAAAAATATATTATAATTATACTTTACAACAAATAAATAGTACAATTTATCACTATAAATTATTTTGATTAAAAATTTGTTTTTATGTATTTTTCATTATTCATAAAAAATTAGATGTTCTCAGAAAAATACAAAAAATTCAACATAGGCTAATTTCGATATTCAGATTCCAAAAATGAAGTAAATTTTGAAATATTAAATTTATATAATTTCAAAAAGTGGGGATTAATATTAATAACTGCAACTTTTATAGGTCACGGTGTGTTAGAACTCGAGGTTGAATACAACACACGCTGCTCTATTATTCAAAGAGGAGCGTACCATGGAAGCTTGGGGTGTAGCATTCTCCCCTCCTTCAATAAATTTCATCCTCGAAATTTAAAATTTTTCTTTGAAAATAAAAGGTTAAAATAAAAAATACCTTTGTGGAAAACCCACATCGGAAATATGGTTAATAAAAATATAACTTTGAAAGAAAGAAAGAGAAGTAAAAAGGTCACCCAAGATAGCCCATACTAGAATTATATGAAAATATTGATATGGAATAAAAACAAACCATCATGGTCTGATGGAGATTTGTAGAAAATCGGATTAAGAGAAAGTTAACCAAAAGAAAATCACAAATTTGTGATTTGTTAAACGGTCATTGAATCCCCAATTGGAAAAGTTAACCGGAAACGTTTTTGTTTTAAGTTACCTTTTATAATGTTGAGGAATTTATTTAGGAGATTTACTATGAACGTAAGGAAATATACTTACTTGTCATGTGGACATTCATTCTTTAATAAATTTTTACCAAAAACCCATCATGAACTCCAAAAGGTAATATAACTCAAAAATATTTTATTTATCCTAATTGTATAAGGTTCCAAATATTAACACATACCATTTAGATTAGGAAAACTTTTTTGTAATAACCAGGGACATCCCATAGGCTAGTGGTAGGTAATAAAGTCCTGTCGCACTATGGTTGTGGGTTTGATTCCTATATCTTTGTCCGATGCGACGGGTTATCCCCCGACCTACAGGTTGTCCTTTTCCTAAAAATGTAGTATTATAATATTCCAAAAATAATATTCAGAAATTTTTTAACCATAAAAAATAGTATCCATGGTTCAAATTAAGCCATTCCAACCTTTATAGTTATTCAAAATACTTCTGTCCAACTCATAGTCCACATTTTATAAGGAAGGTAATCATAATGAAGATCCTTTTTTCCACGTAACAACATGTGAACACATTCATCATGTATTCTTTTAAAACACTGCAACATCCTGAATTACTATAAATCTTTATTGATTACATTCATGATCCCGTATTCCTTATAGAATACTAGATATACTCCTTCTATCAAAAAATGTATACAAATCATTAATCAGTTTCAAGGAAGTTATGAATATCCAATATAATTTATCAAAATCAATCATGTATTATTCCAAAATCACTATATTGGTATCAGAACCATATTATGTTTTATGTTTCTCACAACCATATATTTTCCAAAAATTTAACCTGCTATGGAGTCACTTTTCTTGGTTCCACACAATCTCATGTCCTTGATGAAATAATACTACAGTACAACCCTTATATACTCCATTATTATTATAACCAGTACATTATTGATACAACACTCAAATGACAATATTCGTTATTAACAACATTAGAACTCTAATCATTCCTCGTCATCTGTGGTAGTATCATAACTTGATTATTATCCGATAACATCATTCGGGGCATATTCTGATGATTTGGACATTGGTTTGCATAGTGTCCCCACTCCTTGGAGATGAAGCATTGTACATTTGAAACCTTTTTCTTACCCTTGCAGTCACGCACTTGGTGTCCTTTTTCTCCCCACTTATAACAAACTCACATCCCCTTCAGGCAAGTTCCATGGTATTTCTTCCCATAGTTATCACATATTGTAAAATTCTTCTTTTCCCTCGTCCCTTTATCCATCATTCTATCTTCTATCCTTTTCTTCTCTTTCTTCCCTTAAAATCCATAAGGCTCAGATAATTGTTTACATATCTTAATAACACATGATACTATTTCTTTATATGTTGAGAACACATGGGAGACTATTTCCCTTCTAAATATTGGCTTAATACCTTTAAAGATATGATCCTTCTTACTCTTTGGATCATACATATTGATGGAGTTCACATTCCTTCTACTGGGTGCCATTTTTATACAATGGCATAAACTAGGTTAGTTTATGAATTGAAATGAATAATTCCAAACGTGTAAAATACTTAATGTAAATTGAACGGTTTATGGATATAATCAGTAATCATAATAATGTTTTCTCTGAAGAAGTATATAATCATAAACCCTTCATAATGGTTTGTAAAGAAAATCATAATTATCCTAATCATATCCCCCGGGAGAGTCATAACCAAGAGTGCAGCAAAGCCCTTTGTCGTGTACCAGTTCCCATTCGAGTCTTGCTCAAAGCGGTGGTTTCGGGTTTTACCCCTAGTTACATCTATGCCAGATCTGCCTCTACCTGCTCATATCCAGATAGGGATGTATAGCTCGAAAAACTCACAAAATTTCTATAATACTAAAATTCTAGGAAGTTATTCAATATTAATCCTCAAATTTTATCTTAGGGCTATGATCTATAATAAGAATTTATCTAAATCTAGCTTCCAAGGTTAGTACTAAAATGCCTCTGATATCAACTGTAACGCCCCGACCCTAGATACCCAGATTCGGTGCATTATTGTGTAACATTGGCATGATCACAAAAGATCAAGTCTCGAATGACCAATTAGTTTAGTATCCTTGGAAACACTAGATACATTCATAAGTAACGCATTACATCATAAAGTAAAACAAAACTACAAAAACATCTTGTCTTTATATCCCCTCATACTATTCCTACAATTCATTCCTAAAATACTTCATCACATCCTTGAAAAATTAATACATTGGAAGGGGTGATCTCAGATGCTCAGTAAGGATAACAATATAGCAGAAGATTTCATAAATATACATAAACATTTAAGGCAATGTATAACTAAACAAAAGACTTTTAAACATGAACTTTAGCATAATATGGAAAAACTAAAATGAAATAATGCCATTTACTTATTCTCATGGATATTGTACTGGTTGAATAATCACATGTAATATCAATAACCAATTTCATAATGATGGAATGCATAATTCCAGAATATCATAACCATGTAGACAAGGCCTCGTGCCCAGACTACAAATAAGATTTTGTCAAGGCCTCGTGCCAAGACACTTGTTTGTCTCATGAGACCTACCGATGCAATTTTTTTTAGAAGATACTTACGTTTAAAATTTCTCAAATATACTCCAGTGTTTTTCTGAAAACATTATGCACGCTTCTGAAAATAATATAACCAATTCTGAGACTGCTTGACTAATTACATGCCATGATGGGTTCACGCCCAATCCCTTCCTGTCTACCACACTCGAGAGTCAGGTTTTCTGAAAACAATTTTAATCTTGTGTTTAATACGTATACATTTGCACTGTATTTTCATATATTGGAGAGAAATATCTATTTTTTTAAATCATTTAAAAATCAAATAATTATAAAAAAAACTTTTTAATAAACGTAAAAGTAAACGGGGTTTATAAACCATATAAAGGAAAGTTGTGTATAAAACCAAATATGCCACAATGAAAGGAGATTGAGATGAAGTCCCTTACAAAGATAATTTTTTAAATAAAATAGATATATTATGTTTATTCACTATAATTATTCATAAATAACGTACAAATACAAGATAGTACACAATAATATCATGAAATAATTTTAAATTAAGAGATTAACCCAAAGAACGGAAAATGGGTTAAGAAGTTCTGTTACCTCGTGTCTGACTTGACTCGACCGTTCTATAACCTCCTTGATAATAAACTAGAGTTAATTTCTATTTTCTTAAGAACATTTTTCATGTTCGTTATTCCTTTTATATCACTTTTTAACATGTTATGAACATTATGTAATTATTTATGTTAACAAAGGTCATTTTTTCGATCTTTGGTACTGGAGTCAAAAATAAACTTCTTATAATTACAAGTTGTTCATGTGGTGAAATATCCATTATATCCATAATTATATTCATGATTTTGATGTCATATATAACATATATATCTAGTATACACAAGAATTTATAATATTACATAACATTTAGAGGTACAAATGAAATGCACAATTAATGGAGACGGTAAGCTGTATGTACGCATGAATGCTACTTTCATTTCTATTTCATATTTAATGGAAATCAGTTATAATTATATAAAGTTATAATATAATTATAGTATAATATAATGTATAATACTATTTACTCCACCCTTTATACATCCCACATATGGCATTAATGATTCAAATCACTTTGAGGGGGCGGTAGTCCGCACTTCCTAAAATGAAATTATCGTGTTTACCCATAATGGAAATTGTAAAAGTATGCCATAAATGAAAAAAGGAGAATCATACGAAAAAAAACCATAATATATATCACATATAAAAATAGTGTCATCATAATGGCCACTATGAGAGGTGTTAAAATAATATTGAACAATCATTATTTCGTGAGGCAGAAATTTTCCAACCAGAGAAACAATATGTTCTTAAACCATTAGACGAAGGTGTGTGTAAGTGTAAATCAAATAATTCTCATAAAAATATCCTAGTATATTGAATATAATGGTTTTTTACAAAATAAAGGAAGAAAAATAGTTTAAGGGTTTGGGAAGAAAAACAAAACAAAATAACATTAGAGAAGACATTACATTAAAATCGGGTAACTCTTTTTTGATTTGAGCCAAAGGCTTCCTTGAGATGACATCTTCCCAATGTGAGTCTTCTAGGAGTAATATAGGGAAGTTTAGAGAGTATTTGGGTAGATTATGGCCAAGCCAAATGGCTTGGAAGGTGTGAATAAGGTGGTAGTGGTGGGGGCCTTTTATAAGAGGAGAGGAGGGGCACTCTTGGAATGTCATGAAATGTTACTTTATTATATAATGAGTTTCGGATTTTAAAGATCCCACACTTATATATTTCAAGTATAAGGTGATAAGAGTTATAAATATACTCATACAATAAGTTTTTTACATGTTTACATCTTAGATTATACATTATCTTTTTATTTTATTTAAATTGTTAATTAATGAGGTAATTGCTGCATCATCATGGTGTCATAAATAATTTAATTTATATAATGTCTAAAAATTATAAAAAATATCATGATGTAGGAAATATTTTTAGATTTCTAATGAATTTTTATAGTAAAATATATGACTTGTATAACCCCATTTGAAAATTGTTTTAGTAAAACAACTCATGTTTTTGACATTTTTATTTTAACATTAAATAAAAAAAAAATTAATGTCATTTTAGTACAAAAGTGGCTCCATGGGGTCCCCAAGTTTACCCATGGATTGTATTGGGCGGACATGACTCATCCAATAGGGTTAGGGAATGTTTCAAGGTCATTTCATATTATTATAACATTATCTTTATCTTAAATTACACTAATTACCTTTAATCGTGATTAATTAAACTTAAAAGATACTATTCACCAACAAATTATTTTAATCCCATTGAACCACATTTGACATCCTAATGACAACCATATATGTCGGATTTTTGACAATCAAATCACAGAAGTGGTAATGTTTCATTTAAATGAAAAATCAGTTTTTTAACTACCACTTAGTTGTTTTACTATTCATCAAAAATTGATGTTTTTCAGAACAATGCAAAAATTTCACCCTAAGCATTAATTGATATTATGAATTTAAAAATGATATCTATTTTAAAAAATTCCAAACATATAATTTGAATTAATTAATTTTATAATTAATTCCCGCTGTCACAACAAATAGCGTGTTTTTAAGAAACAATATATATCAAAATATTGACAATTGTTTATGTCCAATTTCAAAGTGAAATTAATTATAATGACCACCATTGGATAAAATGGTAAAAATATATTATAATTATACTAAAAAACCAATCCATAGTATAATTTATCACTATAAATTATTTTGATTAAAAAAGATGTTTTTAAGTATTTTTCACTATTCATAAAAAATTGGATGTTCTCAGAAAAATACCAAAAAATCCACATAGGCTAATTTAGATATTATGAATCCAAAAATGAATTCCATTTTGAAATATAAAATTTATATAATTTCAAAATGTTGGTATTAATATTCATAACTGCTACTTTTATTTTTCACGGTGTGTTAAAACTCGAGGTTGCGTACAACACACGCTGCTCTATTATTCAAAGAGGAGTGTACCATGGAAGCTTGGGGTGTAACATAAAAAATATATTGGTTATGTTTTACCTCCTACATTATGGTATGTGTAATGTTTTTAACAACCAATAGTATTTCTATCTCTCAACCATATCTCCATAATATACCAATAAATAATATAAATAATATGTAATATCCCTTTTTGTATTTTTACCACTTGAAATTGTCATTAGAATCTATAAACATTTTCTTACATCCTACATGAATATATAATGAAGTACTATTTCGTTCATCCACCATCTAAATTATCATGTTTAGTATTTACAGGAAACCTAATTGGTTCCGGATTCTTATCATTCCATTATAATAACTATTAAGATAAAGACCATTCACAACTATGTACTTTAGTTTATAATCTTCATCCTATTTATATTTAATCTGCATTTGAAGGTATGATTGAACATTGATATGATAAAAAAATGATTTTAACCCATTCCATATTATTTTAGGATTTATTTTCTACAAATCCATATTTATTGTCTCTCATTTAGTACTCATCATAAATTAACTATTAAGGTCATTCCAACTCAGATCATCAAAAATCGTGTTTTCCATTCTGGGCGGTAATATATTTAGTATTTATAACCATTAATCAATACCAACCATCTCCTTTGATGCATGTTGAACTATTTTTTGTGTGAATAAATACATAATTGTTTTACTATATATATATATATCAATACGTTCCCCATAATGATAAATGTACTTTATCATTACTAAAATAATTTTGTACTACCGGATTTAGATCAAAAGACATGTAATTTTGATCTCAAATATTCAATTAGAGTGTGGCTTAAGATACCACTATATGAATCTAAAGGAGGATACATCCTAGGATATTCTTTAATGAATCAATATAGATAACAAACCCTTCTATAATTTATAGTATTTTGTGTATATGTTTATATATCTACCTTCCATATTGATCTACGAAATTATCCTCACATTTATTTTTCTATACAAACATAGATACATTATTTTTAAGCCTTTTTTGGATTTGATATCCAAGATAAATATCTCACAAATCATCGATAGTATTAGAAAAAAAATTATTATATCCACTTAGTTTGTTTTAGTATACTTCTAAAAAAATCATATTTTATGGAATGATTTATTTAACCATAATTTAGAATATATGACCTAAAAATGAAATTTTTTATATATATAATTAACTGCTTTTAAATAAGGTTTATAAACTCTCCCACATTAATTTTATTAACAAAATCCTCAAATTATAATCATATAATACCTTAAAATAGAATAAAAATTTATTATTAAGGAAGGATAAATTAAACTAACCAAGGTTGTATTTAAAGACACTAAATGTTAGGTCTATGAAGATAACAATGTCATTGGTACACCTAAATGGAATAAATATAAATTTATAATATAAATATGTCTTAATGAAGAGTTCCATGAATATAAAATAAATTATAACACTCCTTTGATGATATACTAAACAATATTTAGTCATGTAAATGTATTTAGTTCTACATAATTGATATAAAATGTCATCAATATGTGGAAGACGAAACTTTTTCTTGATGGTGATATTGCTATATTCCTGATAATAAATCTAGTGACAAAATGAAAAATCATTATTTGAATCCAAAAGTAAATGTTCACCCATAGTCACACACATGGGAATATAAATCCCATATACTTATTTTTTATATTTTATTTATCATATCTTGAAATAAGATTAGGGAGATTCGATATGGATAGTTAAAATGATTCTGTACTATCTAAGAGTTCATTATAAATCACAAATTTCTTATCTTAGATAGGACTAAGAAATTCATTTAAATATAAATTTCTATATTTATGAAAAATAGGATTATCAACAATTTTTAGTTTTTACAAAACCATTTTAGATACATAACTGCCACTAATTGGTAATAATACCTATACAATGGATGTAATTTCTACTGGATGTTCATATTTTTTTCTCACACTAAAATATGAATATTGGATGATTTGAAATATTAAATTTGACTTCCATTCGTAAAAAACTGATACATTATTTATATAAAATGAGATAAACCATTACCAAAATACAATAAAATTCAACTATGGGGAGAATAAATAGATTTTTATAAATCAAATTACCACAAACATTTATCATAATGAAGTTATAGACAGGAGATGCAATACAATTCCATGAGGAGTTTTTACCACTAAATCAAAATATAATCATTATATAGGTGATGTGATAAACATTGAAAATTAATTATATTCAAAATGAGTTTGTATATTCTAAACCAAATAATAAGTTTATTTTTCAATAGTGGATGTTATGTTTACCATTCACCAATTCACATTCATGACCAACTGATATAGGTGTAATCTCTGGAGCATTCAATTCATCTATTGACTTAAGAGGTCATTAATAGTTATTTTCATCCACAAAACAATAAATCATGAACTATTTAGTTTATTTTATATTTTTTTAGATGACTAGAAAATTATTATTTAATATAAAAAGGGTGAAAATGGGAAACAGAAAACCAGAAACAATAATCATGGTGGTCTGTAGAAGTGGCATTCAAGATCATCCCAAACATCCACCTCTATACCATCGTGGTGGAGAGAACCATTATAAACAAAATAAAAAGAGGGTTATTCTATGTTGATCAGGAGTCCCACATCTCCACCAGTTTATTACACTCATTCCATGTATGGAAAATCTATGTGTTGTTAGAGAGAATCCTACAGTAATGTATATGGTACATGATAATGAAAAAAATATAATCCCATAAGAGAACTCCAAATAATTTTAGAAAATTTCTCCACCACAGATAGGGGGATATTAGTTGAGTTTTAGAGTTATAACCCATTGATCATGAACCTTTCCTATGTGAACAATAATTTTCCATTCCCATAATGTGCATTAATGCCTAGGTACACTGAACTAACTGGGTCTCAAACACCTCCACCACCCCTCATGGTTCACTGACAATAATCTACCATAGTATTATTTTTACAACCCTGAGTTGGGGGGAATATTTCAAAAATTAACTGGTCTCTATGGACTCTAAAGAAGATTAATGGATGATGCTGGTAGAATACATGCTTGGAGAAGAATACACATTGCACTTTCATTGGGGGTTTACAAAAATAAAAATGAAGAATTTTTTTTCGACCATGATATGGGTATAATGGAATGACTCATTATGTCATTAAATGTTAAACGTCTTTAAAATTCACTAAAATTATACAGTAATAATAATGGAATATGAACTTTAATCATGAATGTTAATATCCCCACTGAACCAACAACTAAATGGAATCCTCTTGAGTATCAATTCCCCCCAACATGTCACTATACTAAACGAGAGAATTCTAGACATGGATTTCCCATTCCCCTTTGAGGAATAGATAAAGTGAGGTATCCTCTATTTGGGAAATTCAACAAGTACATCTTGGTGAAGGAGGAACACCATTAGATTTGATTTCCATCTATGTGGGGATATAAATGGAGCAGGTTCTCCAAACCAAAATGTTAAACCTGGATGGGATATATGTTAAGAAAATTATACTACCCCAATGATCGCTAATCATATGTTGATTCTTGGCCTTCGTCTAAGTGTTATAAAAAAAATACTAGCATAGAAGTTTGTGAAGATTCACTTTTCAAAGGTTCCATCCCAACAAATGTTGTTAAATAAACACACTTGGGTGGGGCTGAGAATAGGCTTGATGAAAGAGGTCTCAAGAGTAACCTGCCTAAATTAGTGGTCAAGTGTTGGGTAGCCGAAGAATCCCATATTCCCAATACCCTAGAAGTATTCTCAGAAATTGATGTCACCTCAGGTGAGAATCCATTGAGAGTGTTCCTAGAGAAAAAAATGTGTTTGTGAAGTGAATTCCACTGTGTAGAGATCTTCCTACTCTTCACCCTTAGGAAAAATCCATACTTATTCCTAATGAAGTCGATCGACATAGATTTACCCTCAATCACATCCCAAGATAGCTTTCCCTACATGAAGAACATCAACACCTTCAATGTTCTACCATTAGTAGCTCCATGTTTAATGGGCATTGCAGGAATATCCCCATAGGAAAAACAACACCTTCCCTCTAAGTGGGAATCCCAAAAAATAGAATTCAGAACATTATGCAATTGTGTGATAGCATCATTGGGGATGTTCAGGAATAATAAGATGTTCATTGAGATATAGGATAACACACTATTAACGAGGGTGATCGCACAACTTAAATATAAAAAATTGTTCTTATAGATATTAATGTAGTTGATAATTATGTTAGCCATATCCTAAAAAATCTAGATCCGGACAGTTATAGGAGCTAATAAAGTTCCCAAAAAAGGCAAAGGGTAAGTTCATAACATTGATACAACAAATGTATTCAATGTTACTGCTTCGCATCACTAGGAAATAAAGATTCAAAAATATCCCACTCTTCTCATTGTTAATGAACTTACCAATCCAGTAGGAATACTTCACATCATATTGTCAAATCATCTAATAGAATAGGTCTTACCATTAATGAAAAAAATAGAACCACCATAAAATACACGATGGTATATCAATTGAATTACGTTCAAAATTTAAGGTACAAACCATGGAAGGATGAATTTTCAAATAGATATACTTACATAGTGAATCTTGAGAAATGATAAAAATTATTGGATATAGGGGTCACCCTACCTTAGGCCCCTAATTGATTTGATGAACCCACACTTCCTCCCTACAAAAATGATACAGAACAATGGAGATATGAAGAAACATAAACAAATATCACTAAAATTATTGTTGAATACCATACATATCATGATATGAATTATGAAACACCATTAAATGTGGTCAAAGTTATTTTAAATTAGAAACATAATAATCACATTTGATCCAGTCAAAATTTGGTTGATATCCCAGACCATTTTTTTGAAATCCCAATTTAACATTAGATTGATCATCAATAGTTCAAGGGATTTTTTTCTTTCATAACAAATTCATTAGTCAACCCATTGAGTCTTATATTGATAATTGTACTCATAACATTATACAGAAAATTACATAGGATAATGTGGTGTTACCTAGAAATAGAGGAAGGAGAAACAACCTTTGGAATAAGAATAATTATACTAGATCTAGTGACCTGGGGGAGATACTCCCACTGCAGAAACCCTAAATAACATGCTTGATGTCTCTCTTGATGATGCTCTTGTATGACACATAAAAACACCATAAAATCATTAGGTCCTTGAGAACTATCCAGGTTGAGGAATATAATCACCTCATAGTTCTACTTCTCATCTAGAACACTTCCTAAAATTACATTTTCTTGGCATGGGAAAATTCTAGGGCTATAGTCAATGAGTCGTGTCTCCCTAGAGGGATACATATTCGATAATTGAGGACTATCATCAGAAATAAGATATTTAATGTTTGAGTAAATCCTAATGCCAATGAGAACCTGGTAGATGGATAACAAACCCTATTCAAGGAGAATTATTGGATTATGCGTCCGTTGTTTCTCCTCCAATAATACACGAGATAATGTAGAATTATGGTCACCTTACATAAGAAAACAGTTACATGAACACTCATAGGGGAACCTATATTGTTCAATTAGAAGCTCATTCAAGTGGTTATTTTTGAAAAAACACACATTAAAGGATTCATCATTCCACTCTACCACTAAGAATAATTTTGTTCCCTCAATATCCTTTGACATTTCTTACTTGCACAAATCGGTAGTCCAATATGAGGAGGAAGAGTCTAAGATAACCTTCATAAGATGCCATAATTTTGTGTGTAAATTCACTCACCCATTATTCTGGAAAATTGAGTCCCAGGAATGTTGCACCATATCATGAAACCCAAGATGTTTCATCGAACACTTTAAGAATTATAAACAACTAGGGCATGAAGGTGTGGTTCTAAGATGGATGGAAATGGTAGAATTTTCCGGGAACCCTAGAAAAAGGAAAAATACATCCAGGTGATTGATGATTTTGATCATATAGAGGTTACCAAGGAATTGGTCTATCCTAAACCAAGTTCTACTATTACCCCTCATGTTGTTTCACAAGTTGAAACTATCACCATAGAAATCGAGGTCTTGGAGTCCCTCCTATGCTATGAAGGTGGAGAACGAAATATGATAAACTATAGGAATAGATAATACAACGTTGTTCTATGGGGGATTATTGATTGCAATAATGTATCTTCCAATAATCAATTGAAGACACCTTATGTAAAATTCTCTATGGTCAACCTAGAGTTTCTCCAATAGAGAATCTTCTTACTACTAATACACAAAAGAGAAATGACATTATTGATCCCCCTCTATGAAATTAACAAACTAGAGGTGTGTAGATTTCTCCAAATTATTGATTATAATTACATGCTTAAAAAATCAAACCTAGGAATTGACAGTATGTCCATGAATGAAAGACCGTATGCCCCTCCTTTTTGAAAACACTGATATCTTCGACAAGCACTGTATAGGATGCAGAATCATAAAAATAGTGTCTACGTGATGATATGGTTTTGATGAAAGAAATTCCATTTTCACACTATCCCTTATACCACAAGTGTTATATATAACCAATTTGATATTGATTAGAGATTATGCCTAGAACTGGCCCCATGCAATGAAGTCTTCTGGACATGATCTTTAATAGAGACAAAGACACCCTTGATTGTGATCTGGTGCATATTCCATTTTATGAGGATTTTTTAGCTTGGGTAGGTGTGTCCACCCCATCAGGATCATGGAAAGAGGGGGAAACCCTTCTTATGAAAGTGGGACTCTTGGATGGGAAATACTCAACATGAAATAATGCCTCATAAGAGTAGTATAACAGAATCGAAAGGAGGGGATGAATGTGTTTGATGAAATTATCATTAATGTTGAACACATAAGATATCAATCAATGGTCATAAGTGTTTTTAACATAATCATTAAATCCAATGAATATACTCATCACATAAGATTTCCATACATAATTAGTCATAGATCACTAGTCATGAATCGGGGAATAAGGCTTTTCCCTAATAAATGATAAAAAGACATATGTGTGAAGAATCATCAATATTAAATCATGATCAGTGAGAACATATAATCAAAATAAGTCATAAGTTTCTTCAATACATACAAGAATATAAAAAATAATTCCTTATTCCAGGACCACTATAATGACTATCATTGTTGAAAATGTTCCATAATGGATTCGGTTTACACCGCATTCAATAATTTCTATAATCAAATCATAATCCTAAGACTACAATAGTGTAAATATATGCATAATGAACATTGTTACCTTTCGATTATACATCATATCATTTTATGAGATATCAATATTTAAAATAATAATTGGTGGGATATATAATTCCAATAAAAAACATCACAAAATGATGTCATGCATATGTGTGCATTGAGATAATAAAAACATTTACATTTTCACCAAATTATATCCAATTAAATGAAATGATATTCTTAAATATTTCAACGTCACATAATAATAACACATAAATATAAATTATGTGTATGGTATTATTATAACAATGCATAGTGAAACCAACATATCTTTAAAGGATTTTTTTATTAATGAAAATAATATTAAAATAAAATCTGAACATTTCACTAAAAAAATAAAAATAACTATTTATATTGGTATTTTTAAATCAAATATATAAAAAAATAGAGAGAAATATTTCATATAAAAACATTAATATAAAATAGAAAATAATTATTCAATGAAAATAATGGTCAAGGCTCTGAGAGATTTTTTCCATATATAAAACATTAACACATTTCCACAAAACATTTTCATTTATAATGTTATAAATAACATGTTTGGAAACAATTATAATATCTTCACTCATATAACAATGAAATAAATTATAATATTATTTAAAATTACTTAACTATTAATTTGATCATATAAAATTACATACATGAATTAATTTTAATTAACAAGATCATGGTATAAAATATTTATCGAACAATGTAGAAATATGGCCGACTGATCATAATTTTTTTTATTTTTTTAGTAAAGAGATGATAAAAAAATAATGTAAAAAATATAATTTAATAGATTATATGAACATAGATATTTAATAAAATATAAGGATCACATAATTTCTCTTAATGAAAATTGAACATTTATAATTCTAAAAATAAAAGATATTTTAATATAAACCCCCACCTCACGTCCCATCATAAATTATACTTGTTCAAAACTCTTTATTAGTGACTGGAGGTTAAATGTAAAGGAATTATATAACACTAATAATAAAAAATTTACTATATATCATTAATGAATAATTTTTTATCACCCTTTTTATATCAAATCAACAGTAAAATGAATATATGTGTTTAAGATGGTATGTTTTACATTTCTGATTCCATTCGATGTATTTATTACTTACACATTGGACTTGGTTGGATCATATAAAAAACTATAATAATTTAATAATATTTATATCTATTCAATATATTAAATTTTATGACCAGCTATATATGGTGTTTTTATGAAATTACATATATAACATCATTGTGTTTTCACTCTATAAGTACACTAGAGTGATGTTTTCAACTTTAAATGGATGAATTGAAAGGAAATTGTATAATAAATAAAAATAATAAAATAATTATAATATAATAAATAATATATATACTTATTTAATATATCTTAATAGAAATCAATGAAAATAAGAAAATAAATATGAATCAGATCGCTTCATGGAGTAAGAAGTCCACAGACATGCATAAACAATGTTATAACTTCATAATGGATGGTAATGTAATATAAAATTGATAAAACATTAACATAAATAATATTAAAAATATTAATGATAACTATTCCATCATGTTAGCACAGTTATACAACATTTACGGGAGTTTAATTGAGAAATAAACATGAAAAATATCATTAATAACATACAACTCTTCTTCTGGTATTCTCCATTGAAAATCCCCACAAAGATTTGTTGAGGTGTATTTTGGGATGGAAATAACATAATGGCCATGTATAATGATTTTTGGAGGTTAAATTAAAAAATAATAGTTTATATAAAGGGCTCATTCAGTGCCTATAATTGATAAGATAAACATCCCTTTAATAAGTATGGTGGGTGACAACCTTGTAAATATATAAAAATTATTTTATAATATTTATATCAATCAATCCTTGTGGGATTAAAATGAAAAATAACTGAATATAAGAATAATATGTTTTAAATCCCATCATTTATTAATATTAAATCAATTTTTATTAGATATTTTAAATGTTAACTCTTAGGTTAAAACATATTTTTAGACTTTTTAACACTTACTATTGCAATACATTTTTTACCCTAGTAACTGTTACTTATGGAAATAAATTTAGTTGAATTTATATAATAATATTAGTTATAGATATTTCAAATATGTATTAAACTATAAAATATTCGACTTTGAGAAGTTTCACAAAAAAAATTCTACTACCTTTGCACAAAATGTGATAATCTATATGTATATAAAATGTATTTTTACATTAAAAATGATTTTTAATCATCCCTTGCATAGTATAAAACATTATATTAATGTTAATATATTTTATTGACTAGAAATTCTATAGATTACATTAAAATTTGTCATTTTTGTTGATTATTTCATTTTAATGTGATAAAAAATAAATTTCCAAAAATAAAAATGGTTTTTTGAAATATAAATCCCTTTTAGCATGAAATTATATTATATTCACATCAAACCAATGGATAAAGAATATATAAATTATTTATTATTTATTAAAATAAAAAGAGAATAATTTTATATGTAATTTTATTTTATAAGTGATCATGAAAAATACAATACTTTAAAATATGATCTTTTATCATAAAATGTTATTATAATTAAAATTATATTTTTAGGACTTATATCCTTATAATTAATCAATATATTTTAATTATGAAAGCATTTGATAATATTTCTCATAATTTTAAAATTTTGATTTACACATTCTAATATGACAAAAATGTGATTATAATCCCTTTAAATAATAGTGTATCTCATTTATTTTCTATTCGCTATTTCATGTAAAAAATCTTTTAACCACATCAAATTTATTTTAATAGAAATATATCATAATAAATCAGTGTGATATAGAAATCGTATATATTAATTTTCGAGAAAATATATAATTCCCAATACTCATATAGATAGCTGAAATAAATACAGAGATCAAATCAAGCAACCTCTTATACTTTATGATGAGATAAATAAAGGGATATCATATCATGGTAGATAAATATATGGATAAAGAGATATAATAGTAATTTGGTACTATTTTTTAATCATTTTTTGTTTAAAAAAATTAGTTTAGTTATACAATATCATGTTTCTATTTTGAATACATTATTTTGGTATGATTAAATATAAAATTTCTCAATTAAAACAACATTTGATTTATATTTTACATAGGAATCAGATGTTATTAGAATTTGAAAACCCAAGGGACCTTGGGTTCCATACTTACATGAGATATTATTATTCTTTTATAACCCTTCATTAATATATATAACCAAATCCTTTAAAAAGTTAATATTACATTAAGGATTTTTAATATTTGAACCATTATAAATATATAAGATTGGAATGACGATCATTATTACCCATATCCATAGAATTTAACCAAAGAAATTGTAATTTTAATATGATAACAAATTGGAGTTTTATATTTTTAATTAGAACCTTATTATTTAAATTATAAATACCAATTCATACATAAAAGTTTAAAATCAATAAAATTTATTCTTTTGGTTATTTTACTTCTAAATAGTTTTTAAAATACCACTTTTTTTCTAATGCATATTAAAATTTCATATTATAAAAAATCAATGCTCTAGGATAGATAACCTATGATTTTCCCAATACTATAAATTTTCAATAATGATTAATTAAATTTATATTTTACTACAAAGAAATTAATTTCTAGTAATACATCCAATGGAATATCAAATATATTATCAAACGAATAATGAATATTTTGTAATTTAATGATCTTATAGTAATATATATAATCATTAAAGAATTAGAATGATATTTCGTAATTCACCGAGTAGAATAAAACTAAGTAGAATACGTTATAATGAATTATAATATGTTTTAGGAATGAATATGATAATTATTTATGTTTTTTTAAAGATTTGATGATGTAAAAACCTTATATTGATGTACAAGATCTTTAAAAAATATTAAATTGTTTTAGTGGTATCTAAGATATCATGGAATCTAAAATTTGTAATATATCATAACTTTTATGATAGGAAATGATACTTAAAGGGTAGAATTTTTAAAAGAGTACATGATCTACACTATGATATGAATTATTAATAAGTATTTGTATTATTGATATACATTTTATAAAATAAAAGTAATGATGTGATTCAGAATATAAAATTCTTTTAAAATTTATTACTGAATTAAATATTTTTTTTGGACATGGAGATAATATTTCAAAATAATTTTTATGAACAATGGATTATTCCATTGATAATAATATATGATAAAACAAATTTTATGGAGGAATATAAATTATTGAGATGAATGTTGGTTCTACCATGGATACAAATCCTATCACATCGCAATGAGAAAATTATGGAATAGGGATCCACAGAATGGTAGTTATGGATAATAGACACACCCTGATTTGAGAAGTGTAACTCCCCTATTTTTCATATATTTTATTTTATTAATTTTTTTAATATAGAATAATATTTGGGTTGAAATCCATGAGATATTTCACGGTCATAATTTTTTTAGATGTTTTTTAACGATTCGTGGTTTTAGAATAGTAAATATAATCCTTGAAGATTCTCGATGACACATGGAAAGATAGTTTGGTAGTTAATAAGTAGCAACAGAATTGGTTTATGAATCGAAAAAAACTTGAAAATTGGTAATTTGTATAGATAAAAATTTCCAAAAAAATTCACATAGTTTTTAAAATAATGTGGTAGAACTGTAAAAACTTAGGGTCATTTTCAAGGTGAATAGAAATGGTTTTCTCATGGTTTGTTAATATTTTTTGAATAATTATTGAATGTCCATAAATTAAATTATATAATTGGAATTTTATTCCATTTCAAAATTTAAAACTTTCACTCTTCTCCTATGGTCCTATGATTCATAAATAGGGAAATCATCATGGGTATTTTTGAAAATACACTCCCCTAGAACCTATTTTAATTTGATTAATGTGTCTCGGATCTATGAGAATAATTTTGTGATCCATTTTATCTCATTGTTTTTCTATTCTCTCAAGATCTAGTCATTTCTATTGAATATAAAATTATATTACTTATTTTAATCTAAGATATATTTCTTCAATAACATTTTTAAAACACCTTATTTACTGATGATATGTAAATTTTATACCTTATCATCTAGATCATTTATTTTTTCCTCTTTTAAATTAAGTCTCATTGTGAGGTAGTTTACTAGTCACTTTTATGAAATTTTTATAGAAATTTATTGACTATTTTTTTATTAAATATATATTTTTGGTTAGTAATGGATGTGATGGATGATTTTATTACTCAAACCCCTTTCAAATTTTAAATTGTAAAATTTTTATTTTGAATGTAATTTTGGAAAAACCCTTAAACAAATAGTTTTAAATTTTTATTTTACATAATAACATGAAATATATTAAATTAATTTTATAAATGAATAAAATATTTTTTTAAAATTAATTTATGTGAATAATTAGCATGTATACAATGGTTACTATTCACTTTAGTTGATGTTACCATTAAATTGAATATATTACCAAACTAGAGGCACAATATTAATTATCACCAATAACATTCTTGTAATATGGATGATTTAAAGGTCATGAGTATTGGGAATTAAATAAAATGAATGTGTGTGTTTTTTATTAAAGACTGGGTATACCGAGTTGAAATAATGTATAATTAGTTCTTCTATTAATATAAACTATTTGAATAGGCATAGCCTTTAGGATTCAATTCTTGTTTTATAATTTTGAGGTTGAATTTTGATCTATTAAGTTATTGTATGATGTGGATAAGTTATGATTTCACAAAGGTCTTTTCATCAAGCTATGATTAGTAACCCCTATATATACACATTGATTTATATGAAGACATTGTTTTTCAGGATATTGGTAAAGAAAAACATTCTTAATTATATAGTTGAGCATCTAGATTCTACATTATTGAGAAGTGATTGGATTATGATGTTCACATGTTGATTGGTAATAATTATTCCTCATTGGTGTTGATGCATCATGATTTTCTTATGTTTTCACGGTTTCCCATAATCTATACCAAAAATTCAGTCACAGGCTAGCCTCTGACAGTTTATTAAGTGAAAATAAAAGTTTAGAAACAAGAACAGAAGTCCAAAAAAGAAAAAAACTACTAGAATTACTAAGAGCCATACCCATCACCACATCCATTGGAGAGCTTTTCCTCTGAAGTTTCTAATTCCAATTCCAATATTTCATAGTTCTCTAGGACTTTGGAATAATTCCTCCTAAGATTCAGTTGTTCCAAAGAAATAAACTCATTATTTGGATTCATACCTTCCTTACGGACATAAGACCTCCTAGATACCAGCTTTGGAAAAAAAGAGTAATCCTTCCTTACCCATTGTCACAAAGAGCCACACATACCCTCTTGATTCAAATATATCTTCACCCTCCCTCCCTGGTAAATTTTAATATACAAGGGTCTAGCTCCTCCACTGTTGTTTTCTTTATCCCACTCAGAAATATCCCCACATTTTCCAGGGATTACCACCTCTTGAAAACACACTGGTTGAGTATACTATGTCTGTAGGTTAGCATCGATCATTGAAAAGCAACGAAGATGTTCCACCATGTCAACACCTTCCCAGGGAACCATATTTAACTCTTCATTTCTAGAAGAAGCCTCCCAAGACCCAACCTTGGCACCGTTGTTTACCAGTGTGAGCACTTCCACATCCTCAGTCTTTATGTCCAGAAAACAGTTACCCGTATGCATTGTAATTAGAACCCCTCCAACATCCCCAAACCATCTAAAAGTCCCTTCGGAAACTATACCCATGGCTTCCACTACCAAAGAATGTAACCCTTCATCCCCATTGCAACCTACCAGCTCTCCCCTAAATTTTTCATCACCCTGCCTCCCACCATCACCCACCTGCAGATCACTCTTCAACCGATCAGGGACTACAGCAACCTTCAGGTTGAAAGAATCCTCCACATCCTTTTCAACTACTAAATAACCCCAATTAACCATACCAATATCCTTACTAGAGGAAACTTCACACACTCAACCCTGGCCCTCACATGGCCTCATCATTAGAACATCCTTTTACGTAGCCAGTGCAGCCCGATTCACCTGACCAACATCCTTACCAAGAGAACCCATAAGGACCAACTTTAGCCATAATCAGGCCTCACCATAGGAACACATGACCTCCCTAAGAAATTTTCACTCTAAAAAATAGACACCAAATGCCCCTTGCAATGGTAGGTCAATCAAAAATTTACCAAGGACTCAAAAAATTGGTTGCTCTTATCTGATCTCCGAACCTACAATAATCCAAAACCACTCCACTAGAGTTTCGACACATCAAACTCAACACGGATACAATGATTAATCGTGTGAATCACAGTGGAAGTATGAAGATATGAAAAGATGAAAATAACCACTATATTTAAAATCATATAATGAATTGATAGATTCTGAATATGCAGAGGAAGTTACCGGACGCTTACCCAAATTTCACTGGAGGGTGGATCACGATTCATGCAAATATCAAATGAAAATCTGAGAAGGGAGAATTTTCATCCATTTCATAACCATGGTTAATTGGACTTCGCCTGAATCAGGTCATCTTCTGATGCAAACCGAACCATGAAATGTCGATGATCAAGAAAACTGACTACCACACGATCATGAAATTACCATTGGCTAAACATGAAGTAGCCTAAATCATCAACTGAGGGTCTTTGAAGATTGAAACGTGTGACCAACGTATGATCCAAATATCTCGAATCATGACAGAACTCTGACATCAAAATTGGAAGCTACGAACAACCATGATGCAAGACAGGAACCTTCAGGCTTAAAGAGATCATAAAAAAATCAGGGAGGAACTTATGGTTAGGGAAGGGAACAAAATCCTTATATGAGCTAGGAGGCAGAAAAACAAAGCCCCCTCCCCCATTTGGCCCCTAGGAAGGGGGGGGGGGGTTCTCTATCAGTTGTCTTAGGGTTACATCCTCGTTGAAGACATAATCATTCTCAGAGCTCCCCGTATTCTACAATTTCTCTACAAATAGGATATTATTGTTTATTATATTTAAATTTGATTTGAATTGTTTTTAATTCATGTAACTCCCCCAAATGATAAAGGGTTAAATGACTAAATGATATGACTCATGTAAACAAGGTGAACCATCCTTTTCGGGAGCCTCCCTGATTAGAACTCCATAGTTAAGCATGCTTGACTTGGAGTAGTTATTGGGATGAGTGACCTTCTGGAAACCTTCCCAGGGTGTGTGTGAGTGATGAAAAGGCACACTTAAAAAGACATTTGTTGGCATATGGGGAAAATCATAAGTCATATCACCCGTTTAGGCACGTGGGTGGAACCTAGGGTGGGGGCCACATGTCTGCGGGGAAACTGGTGGGTGGGTCCCAGTTGTTACATTTGGTAAAGAGGTGGTACCTAGCCTTAAGTGCGATGCACAGCCTGGGTTGAGATGTAGGGCCCACAACGAGGACATTGTTCTCTAAAGGGGGGTTGATTGTAACACCCCCAAATTATAAAGGGTTAAATAACTAAATGATATGACTCATGTCAACAAGGTGAATCTTCTTTTTCGAAAGCCTGTCTGATTAGAAGCCCATAGTTAAGCGTGGTTGACCGGGAGTAGTGATCAGGATGGGTGAACTTTTGGGAAGTTTCCCAGGGTGTGTGTGAGTGAGGACAAAGCACACTGAAAAAGAACATGTGTTTGCTTGTGGGGACAATCATTAGTCATATTACCCAATCGGTCACGTGGGTGAGACTTATGGTGGGGCCCACGTGTCTGCGGGGCAACTGGTGGGTGGGGTCCAATTGTTACAATTCATACATCATAAATTATGTTTTGGATATTTTCATTTTTACATGATAGTTATGGTTTTATAAATGTAAAATCATGCCTAAATTTTTCAGTAAGACCTTGATATATATTTGTAGATATTGGTGTTTATGGATGTTCCATACTTTTTTGCACTCCAAATCTATTTTAGCCAATCTGTAGGGTTTGTATGTTACAAATGATATCATTTTTTTTGATATTTTTTCATATTGGGATGTTATCTAGATGATATGTAATTAAAAACCTCAATATATATCGATTAAAAATACATTGGAAACCTCATTTTGTTAAAGATCATGTTACTATAGTTATTGAAGTACAAAAAAAAGTTTACAGTGATCTATATGAGTGTTTTCATATCAAAATCTGGAGTATGACTCATGAGTGTACAAGGACATACATTAGTAATGAGAAATAACACTCAAAATTAATTCCTAGGAATATATATGTTGATTTTTATAATTATTTAATAATGATAAATTCAATTGATGATTTTTACAATTTTAGATACCTGAAATAATTATTGATATTTCCTATCTATTTATCTTACCACTAAAATTATATTTTATTCACAATATTTTAAATGTATATCAACTAAGAAACACTTTCTAGACACTAACAATTGGATTTAATGGTGTGATTATCATATGGGGTAATTTTTTACTTTTTTTCATGCACAGATTCGTATATTGGACATTCTAGATACTGTCTTACATAGGATACAAAATAATATATTTTTAGTGTTATGGAAACTTCTTGGAAGTGATTAGGTTTCATTGGAATGGGCCAAACATTTACAATGAACTAGAAACACCATAACTCCTCTAATATAAACCCAAATGGCTTAGACAACAAAACACCCCCATTTTGAGATACATTATAATTTTATAATGTATATGGATGTTGTATAACTTTTTTTTATTTTTAAGTGTTTTGATATGGCTTTACAATGTCTTAAAATGTTATATAATCGTGTATGGTTTTATCATGGTTAATGAAATCCATGTATCTTCTCTTGGATACCATGGAATTGAATTAAGGAGTTACATTCAAGATAAAAAATTGGTGAAATATTTTTCATATATTGAAAAAACCATGTCAATTGGGTTTTTTAACAAAGTCATTTCACACGGTTTGTGAATAGTTTTTTAGACCAAGATACCCCTCACGTTTTGTCACGTAACACATTTTTGGTTGGCACATTATCTTCTAAACAAATTACCCAAATTATTATATGTGAATTTATGACATCATTAAATGTATATTTATTGTATTTGATTCCCAAAAATATCATTCTCTTAATTGGACCTATACTCTTGTACTAGAGGACTCTAGGAAATTATGCAAACTCCTCTCCCATCAGAACAAATTTTTTAATAGATTGATGTGTGTTTAATCATGGATAATAAAAGTAAGATCCTTTTTCTATCACCAAATTTTTCTTCCTTCAATACCGAATCATTTTCCACAGAAAATAACTATATAATTAGGTTTAAATTATAAGGTATGTTGGATCAGTCATGTATTGAAAATTCTTTATCATGATTTGTTGAAGGGATATGAAATGAATATTGGGTTAGGAATATATCTTATTTTTTATCCATTTTTTGTGAATTTTTATGTGGTGGGTGGAGTCTCACATTCCTCAACATGATTTATAACATGGAGGATTTATTTGACCTTAATGTTTTAGATGTATTTATGAAGAAAAATTTATAGGAATTTTAATGGATAATTGTTTTAGTTTATGACATAGGAATAATTATATATTAATTGTATTCTAAAAACCCCATTTATTTATGGTTTCAAATTTTTTTGTTCTTTAATTAAGGCCAAATAATTGGAAATATGATTTATGAGACGAATTATTTATATAAAATATATGAATGATACAACTTTACATTTTTTTAATGGTTAACGATCATTAAATTGGATGTTACCATTAAATGGTTTGTAGTTTCAAATTGGGGATACATAAAAGATTATGTCCACTTACCAGATTTATGATGGATAATATACTACTCATGCGGATTAGGACATCAATGGAATATGTTTTCTTTGTGTATGTGTGATTGTAATTCCCTGTGAAAATAATGGATAAATTATTTTGGTCTTAAAAAAGTAATAATAAATTTGTAACGAATTTTTAATGATCTTATATTTTGTTTTAATACAATTTTAATTAATAATTAACCATACTCTTGTCATAGGGGAGTGAGTTTTGAGGATTATTAGGATGTCCAACTAATTAGAAATAACCCTAGCATATGAACATTGGTGAGTGGGAAAATGTTTGTTTTCATGGTACATTTGAAGAAAATGATTCTCATATAAGGAATCATTATGGAACACTCCCAGTCTTTGGATTAGTGGATGAAGTGTTGATGTATTTTTTTATGAGTGAATAAACATCATTGCTTCTATATGGGAAGTAAAATTATTTTCTATAAATTCCATATTCTCTAATATTATCAATAATTCCAAGATTTCATTTACTGGTTTTTTGTAATTTTAGTGGTGTTGTTTATACTTTATGAATCATAGAATCTTATTTTTTAATATTGATGGGGTTTCATAATGTAAAAATAAACCCCATAGGTTTTCAAATCTTATGACATTTATTTTCATCCATTGGTGACTTGTGTTCATCGCCAAATGTCAGTCACACCTAGTACCTTTCGAAGAGAATTGTTAGATTTAGGATGTTATAAAATGACACATCACAGCCATGATGATCAGGATAAAGTCAAGAGTTCACTAATTATATGATGGATTTATTTTTATAGAAACATTTTTTTACATAATCTTACATACCATCATAGATTTATTGATTTTTGAACATAGACGTTTAGAATGATAATTTCAAGAATACTATGTTTGAATATTTTAAATAACTTATAAATATTTATGGTAAACTAAATTTGATGAAATACACTCTGAATTTTGACGATCAGGTCTATATTTGTGAACATAGTTGATGTTCATGGATTAATGTTGTTGATATTATTTATGTATTATGGAACCTGAAATATAATTCACAAGATTTTATTAAGGGTTAGAAAATCATAAGATCATTATTATTGTCCATTATTTATAATTAAAAAAATAATTTTTCATATTCTATCAATTGTTAATTATTTATTGATATATGAGATAAATAAAGACACTCAAGAGAGACCTGATGTACAAATAATATTAATTATTAGGTTTATCAATTGTGAGAATTATTTTGAAGAAGAATATGTTTATATTGAGTTAATAATTGGTGATATTTTTTAATCTACTACATACAATAGATATTAATATCTTTACTTAGAAAAAGATGGGATATTTTTTAATAATCTAGTGGATTTATAGAGATTACCTAATAGCGATTGATTATATTGGTGCATTCATGTGATACTTATTTTTTGTCCAGTTTTTTTGTATATATTTTGGAGCAAGTATAAGGAAACAATGAGAAAATTGTCAAGTAGTCAAGACACTTTGATAAAACCCGATAACCAATATAATTATATTTTATTTTAGTGAATAAATATGGGAATTGGAACTTTAAAGAAACCCAAAAATAGTGTAATCACCTACATTAGGGATGAGGCATGTAAGAAAATTTTTGTTCCTTATATTATTTTAATTCACTTCCATATATGTAAGAATTATATTTTTTACATCTAGTTGATCATGAACTAAAATTCATTGAATGTTAATTTAAATAATTTAATTTTTTAAAAACTTATTAATGATTCATCACACCCTCCTTTAGGATATATCATCCGATATCTGGGAAAATTGCTTGGAATTTATACCAATCTATTTTCAATCGGTGACATCGTATTGTATTTAATGATGAAGAAATAGAAAAATTAATCAAAAAAATAATGTTTTTCCAATATTATTTTGTAAGAAATACCATTGTTGAAAAAATTGGAGGGTTCTGTAATTTCATTTTCAAAGAATAAAAGTAAATATTACTATTATATTTGGGTATAAACACATTGGGAATTATTATATGATTATTATTTTGATAGAGGAAAATGGAAGTTGATGGAGAAGAAATGAATATAATTAAGACGTTATTACCAAAAAGAGTGCATTATAATTTAATTAGAATTAAATATTCTAAGTAGTCATAATTTATAGTTGATATAATTTTTGTAGTTAATTTCTATTTGAAAAAGTCAGAATATATATTTTTATTAAAAAAATTTACAAAATTAGTATATTAAATGATGTAACAGATGATTATTATTAGACATGGCCAAATTCAGCCTTCAGTAATATCTGTGTGTTTTTAGAATGTCATATATTTTATCCATTATTATAAAGATGAAGAAAAACATACATACAACATTTATTGACATAAATTCTACCCTAGAGAATAGAGAGGACATATTTCATTGTGAATTTTAGAATTTTGTAATTTATTTTCCTAATAATAATGATTTTTTTATCAAAAACATCTATTAAAATGGGAATATAAATTTCATTTAAAAACTAGACCGATATTGATCATGAATTAATGAATGTAAGATAATAATCATAATATAGTGTCTAAAATTAAATGGGAAAATGATTTTAATATAGTCACGTATCCTATTGTATAAACATGTAATTAAGAAGAGGTTAACACATATCTAAACATCCTATAAATTACTTTACAGTTTTTAAATTTGGGATTTTTTCTTTCACAATCTAAGATAATAATTATGATATAATGTGTATAATAATCAAAAATATGTTTCTCCTAAAAATAATTGTATAAAACTAAATAATTTTACTTTTAATAGAATATGTTCATATTAATGATGATAAGTTATCAGATGAGAAATGAAGAATAATATTCATTATAGAGTATCATGTGAGATGATAAGGATACCACAGAGAAATAAAAAACATTATGGGTTCTTCTATAGAAGTAGAATTATGTATTATAAGTTATTATGAGGATATTTAGTTAAACAATAAATTTAAATAAAAATTAAAACATGATATATGCCTTGAAAAAAATACTAATATTAATAAAATTATAATACACATTGAGAAGGTTGAATGAAGTTAATTTGAATGTTCAAGAAACAGAATGGGCACATTGATTAAATTAATAATCACAAAATGAGAATTATTAAACAAGATGAAATGTTAAAATATGTTTATGTAAAGAATAATAGAAATAAAGAATAGTTGGGAATATTAAAATCAACATATTTTATTTGTTAATATATAAAATTATAGTGAGTAATTATTTTTGAAAAATATATTTATGTTTAGTTTGAATCATCCTAATATTATATGAATGATATACCAAAAAATATGTTAAAAATCATCTTATTTACTATAGTTCTACTAAATATATGACAACATGGTGTTCCACTTCAGATATAAAAACTAGATTTATATGGGATAAAAAAAATACCTGGAAAGTTCTATATTACATCAAGATGTGTATTTAGTGAGATAATAAGAGATAGATCATCATGAAAAAAATTAAATTTTGGAATATAATTAAATATAAATTTCATTTTCATTGAACTACATAAAAATATTTTAAAAGGAAAATTAATTTATCATATTTTTTTGTTGTAGAGTCTTTGGGTAGAAATCAAATGCTTTATTTTACGACATGTCACATCGTTAGAGTAAAATGTTTAATTAAATAAAATTGATCAATTCAATGAAATTGAGGATGAATTTTTGAATAAATAAAGGTATGAGTTGAAATATATCAATAATTTATTTGTTGAATATATATGATTTATTAGATAAAATATATAGAAAAAATCATTTTTCAATTGAACATATGATAAATATTTTGGGAAAAATTATTTTGAACATTCTAGTAAAAATACTTTTTAGAAGAGTCAAATGTGAGTAATAAATTATTGTTTTCGGGTAAATTAAATAAATAAATAGAGGAATGATAAGATTACATAATAGTGTTTTCTATACCTTATATTATGTGAAAAAAAATCTCCATGAACATTGAAATAAATTATGGAGGGGTATTATCTATTGGGAATGATAGCTCATTAATGATTGAGATATTTATATAACTAACATAGAATATTAAAAAGTGAAGAACATAGATGACTTATTTGTTGAATAATTTATAATTATTTGATGTGAACTTATTTTTATTTGTAAAATGGTAAAATAAATTTATTTTTAGATGGAATTATTACATATTCATGTCCATAATGGATAAAAATTTAATTTAAAAGGAATATAGTATAATAAAAAATTTACTTTTGATTGGTAATGCATTATATACATGCCACACGATGTCCAAAACAAGATAACATGCTATGTTAAAAAATACCAAAATATATGTTTCTTTTTTCATGATTATATAAGGAGACCATGATAATGATTCACCTCAATATAAATACAAAATATAAGATGTTTCTGAACCTATCAAAATGAAAAAATGATGCAAAAAATCAAATAGAATGTGTGATTTGAAATATCTAGGAATATAGAGTAATGAACCATAATTAAATCAATGAACATTCCATTATTATAAATATTTCATATAGTATAAATCATATAAAACCAAATAGAGAACACAATAAATACATTATAAACATTTATTTAAGGAAATAAGTTGGATTTTCAGATATAATGGAACATATACTTGTGGGATAGTAACATGAACCCTAGAATAGTAATGTGATCCATACAAATATTAATCGTAACTATATAATTGAAACCTTGAAAATTAATGTATATATAAAACTTATCAATCTTATAAATGAAATTATGTTATATTTATATTATTGTATAACTAAATAAATATTTTAAAAATGTTAAAATACGTATTGATATTTTTTGTGAATCATAATTACTTATATACAATATTATCATTATTATAATTATTAAAATCCAACTAATTACTATACAATAGATTCATGAAAAATTATTTTGGTGTTATATGATTATAAGATAATTTTATGATACCTTAATTAATTATTCAAACCGTTATAAAGTCAGTTAAAATTTTAAAATTTATATTTTTGGAATAAATAATTATTACATTTAAAATATAAATTTACCGTATTTATAAACTTATATTTATAAAATTGAGTTCATTATTTAAATTTTCACATCAAAATTTGTTTTGGATAAATTTTTTTATTCTTCTTAAATTGTGGAATTTTTGTTAAATACTGAAATATGGTAATTTACAATATAAGTTCAATACATAAATTATTGGATAATGGATGATGTATGGATGATGCAAGAACTATTAGTTTGAACTCACATGAACTTGTTAAATTATTTAGTCGCAATAATCAACACAATTTTTTTAATGATAAATATAATACAATAATGAATAGAATAATAAAAAAACCCTCCCCTCCAATATAAATATCACCCCTATGAAAATTTTCACATTACACCTAATAATACACGATGATTGTAAATTTACCTCCCAATCATATCCATATCCTCTCCAAGACATCTAGGATCCTTTGGTCTTAACAAATAACCAATACCTTTCCCATAAAGAGGTTTTAACTAAGAATAATTTCAAGTGGTAAAACCCTCTTACATATTGTTTAATTTTTTTCATGTTCTACTGTATTCATATTTTATAAAAACCCCACCTTGTCCTTATGGAATGATAAATATATTATAATTTTATATATTATAATTTAGTCATGTTAATGGAAGATAAATCATCAAATTCATTCTTATCTCTTTTCTATTCTATAAATTAAAACCGTTCCTCTGATGTGTTAATTTTGTTTCCATCATGGATGATGAATTTTCAATATCCTTTACATTCATCAAGGACTGGAATAAAGACAATTTAATGGTTTTAATTCATGTATATCAACCTAATTTATGTTCTTGAAATAACTTATATTCATAATATTATATAATAGAACAATTATAGTATATGATGATCGATAAGCTCCGAACTATTCCAAACAATCATCACTAAAGTATTATCCAATGATTCATCATCATAACATATGAAAAATGATATAAATAACATTTTAATATTATCTTACTTTATTAATAACATATAAATTCAATTCTATAAAAATAATTCCCTTTTTAATGATCTTCCATATAGAAGTGTAGATAATATGATCATGGAAACAATAGAAACAAACACTCCAAAATAAAAAAATTGTATCCTATAACTCATCATAAATAACACCAATGAACATACAAAAAATAAGAAAAAAGAAAATAAATTTTTAAATTGTTCGGAATTAATTAATTAATCTATTAAATTTTTGTTATCAACGGCATTATATACAAGTTGATAACACATTTGAAATTAAGGAAAGGGATTCAACCTAAACCATTGTTTTTTTCTTCGGGTTACACTTTTTATTTCTTTATCCCAATGTAATTATCCTTTATTTTTAAGAAATTATTATAAATTTTTGGAATATGTTCCAAAATCATATATCCGGATAATACCAACATTCATTGAATGGAAATGAATGTTTTTCTTTAAGGTTCCCTTCTCAATTATTACCAATAGGAAAGCCTGATTAAAGGGAACTACCTGACTTCATAATACGTATAAAGTGTGTACCATATTCTGTTTTAGGAACCCATTATTTTTTATAAAAACATCCATTTTATCATGATATACTACCATGGTTCAATTCAAGATTTATATAATATATTATTCCATTTCCTCTTTAAAGGCACTTTAATATTTTCCTTAAACCGCACTAAAATGATGACTTCTAAGGATTATTAAACACTATATTTAGATGTTTTCATGAAATTTTGAAATAAAAAATCATAATAAAAGTATATTTTAACTTATGAATATAAATTTATTATTTAAATCTATTTTTTATAAGAAAATATTATGATATTCTATTTTTATTCTATTTGACATGGATATGATACCATATTTTTCCCATGGGTAACAAAATTTTTAATTTTTGATTACTTATATATGAATCTTTCTGTGCTACCAATATTCATGATAATTTTTTTATGGGTGAAAAAATAGAATTATATAATTCATTGTGTAATTATTATTCTCATGATATTTCATGTGCAATGGTCTTGGTGGTAAACCTTGACTCATGCTCCATGTTCAACAGTCTGGGTGGTTAGCCCTGAATCACGATCCATGTGCAACAATCTTAGTGGTTAACCTTGATTCAAGTTACTCCATCTGGTATGATAATTGACTCATGATTACGTTAGTTTGTGTGTTGTTTCCCCATTTTATATGATACTAGGATTACATATGATATTCTTCTTAGGTATATTCATTCCTTCTATGCTATCATGTTTTGAATTTTAACCCTTACCTTATGCATTATTCATATTCTTATTCTCTTATTTAGATTTTTCTTTTCCCTTTTTGGTTATATTCTCTAGGTTTTCATAATCAGATATAAGGAATCAAAAAAAGGTCAGAGAACATTATCGTGTTTAAATAATTTTTTTTCTTTTTGAACCAATGTCTCAGTTTTATGTACTTAATATTTTAAAGAAACTAGAATTTTTTTATCTTTGGTCGTATTTGATAATTAAAATCTTGTAATAATCTGTGTAAACTGATTGGGCCTTTGTAGTTTGTAATAAAGTATGGTCTAGTTATTTAGGGAGATTAGGACTAAATCATTCTAGTAGGATACCAAGGGATAATTCTATCTCCACAGATAACATAAATTAAAACATAGGATATCAAATGTTAGGATATAATTTTTATTAACATTATTATACTTACATGTTAAATATTTTATTTTTATATTCATATTATATATGTTTTCAATCCCCCATAATTGTTCATTACTTTTCATAGTAAATGGATGAAAAAAATAAGAACACATGAAAACAATCAATGTGATGGTTAATATGATGACTCCCCTAATGATATGCCAAATATGATGGGAATGGGTGCTCAAAACATCATGAACAGTCATTTTTCAACTAGATAAAATTATTAATAATAACATGAATCATGTGGAACTCCCGTATTCCACTAATAAAGAGAATGTTGTGGTAAAATCATTTATATAGAAATTTTTCTCTAATGCTTAGTGGATATTGTAATCCCCTATGTATAGAACAATACATTAAATCCATTGAGAATATATTATATATCCTATATTTCTCTAAAGAAGTGAAAATTGGGATGGAAGTGTATCTTTTTGATGAGGAATATGATTGGTGGTGGACACTAAAATTGTACACAATGTTTAAGGTGGATAATAATTTCACTGAATGGGAAATTTTAAATAAAATATTTTTTAATAAATATTATCTCTGAAATATCCATATTATAAGGAAAACATTGCATAGATTTTATGATATGTCACTAGCTTTGTCATGAACTCCAAAATCATGTTGTATATCTTCTTTAGTAGGCTAATGTCAATTATACAAAAATCATTTGCGATTAAAGAGTTGGATAACTATGAGGAATATGTCAGTTTTGTCCTTAAGGGTGAAATGTAGATCAGAGACTTTTAGTAGTCCTGTGGGACAAAAGATAAACAATATGAAATGGTTTTCAATATGGTTGGATCAATATAACAATATAACGATTTTATGAAAACCCAATTTTCCCTATGTAATAATTGTGGGAAGAAATATCTTCAAAAATGTCTAAAGGAAACATGGAAATCCTACAAATGTGGAGAATGGGGAATATGGCTACCAACTATAGAAGGGATATGAAGAATCATTCCATTGGGGAAGTATATAGTAAGGTTCAAATGATCATTTATCCTATAATGTAGTCTTTCAACACCACGAAACATCAATAATATGCGAAACATTTCTGTAATATATTGGTTGTTAGTGGAAATCAACAACAACATTCTTCAATGCAGCAAAGAAGGGAATATTGTATCCATGCTGCTAGGGTTGATCTTAAAAATGATTTGGTGAAAGGTACCCTACTTATTCATTCATGAATAAAAAATTTAATATTTTAATAGTGTTTTAAAAATTTTTCATATCACAAATATTTAGTATAACTATTAAAACACCACCTCTAAATATGGAGGTTGAGTTATCTATGAGAACAAAATTTTGAGAAATTGTTATATCCAAATTTTATAACTCCTCCCCAGTTAATGATTGTTGACTGGTCATATGTGAAATTATTGTCATAATTCCTTTAGAAGAGTTTGATACTATATTAAGAATTTATTGACTACAATTATACAAATCCGACATCAACTGTTAGTAAATGGTGATCACTATTGAAATCCCAAAACATCATCTAATAATATAGAAGTATAAGGAGGAATATTAATCTCTTTTAGAATCATCATATTACGTGTGGAAGTCACTACCTTATGAGAAAAAATTTCTTGCTCAGGTTATTGATATAATGGAGAGAATAATTCTTGAAGACATGGACATTGTGAGGGACTACACTAATGATTTTCCAGAATAATTACATTTTCCTACTTATGATATATTGGTTGAGTTATAAATTGAAATTATTATTGGATCTCTACATATTTAAAGAAAACCTTATATAATGTACACCTTAAAGATTTAGAAATTGAATAAGTAAGTACTATAGAATATGGACAAGGGTTTTATATGCCTGAATGCATCACAACAGGGTGAACCAGTCCACTTTTTCAAGAAGAGGGGAAGATTGATTAACCTATTCATAGATGATTGTGATCTCAATAAATTCTTCGTAAAGAAAAAGTATCCCCTTACTAGTATTTATGACTTTATTGACCAACTACATGGTTTCAATAATTCCTCTAAGGTGGACCATCAGTCAGGATTTCATCAATTAATGGAAAGGGATGAAGATATTCACATGACTTACTTTCGAATGAGTTACCGACACTTTGAGCTCATAGTGATGACCTCCAGAATCACAAATTCTCTAACAATTATCATATGATTAATTAATAGAGTCTTTATATATTACCATGAGCAATGTTTTTTTGTGTTTATTGATGTTATGAGGATATAATCCAAGATATAGGATTATGGTGAGGAGCATTTTAATATTGTGGTAAAGGATTTTGGACTGGAGTAACTATCTTGAATGAACACTAAATCTGATTTTTTATAGAATATGTATCATTCAAGGAGAATGTCATCACTAGAAATGGAATATCATTTTACGAATCCATGACAATGGAAATTGATGAGGGTCCCCATCCATCATATGTAACCGAGTTCCACAAATTCATTTGTTTAAATGGTTATTACTAAGTATTTTTGAAGGAATTATCATGATTTTAAAATTTCATAATAATGGTAACTCAAAAAGAGTGATATTTTTCATGACTAGTGAATGTGAATACTATTTCAAAGAGATAAAATAGTTGATTATCAATGTGCTAGTACTGACACTCATGACATGTAGGGATCTATTTGTGGTGTATAGTGATGCCTCACTGAATGTGTTTTGGTGTATACTAATGAAAAATGATAAAGTGATATCCTACAATAATATTTAGTTAAAATTACATTATAAATACTATCATATGCCTGATTTAGGTCTGGAAGCAATTATATTTTCATTGATAATTCTGTTGAATTAACTATATGGGGAGAAGAAAAAGATATATATTGATCAAAAGAGGCAAAAAATATATTTTCACATAAAAGTATCTTAATATGTGCCAATGAATATGGTCAGAGATCATTAATAATTATGAATTACATGTCCAATTCCATCCTGGTAAATCAAATATGTTGGGAGATTCCCTAAGAATAAATGATATTTCATCAGTATAATTAAAATAATTGAAAAGGGTCCAATATTCGTAGACCGATGGAAGATGCAATTGGGAATCATTATCGATGAAACATCACCAATCCTTTGACAAATGATTTCTCAACCACCACCATGGAGAAAATAAAGGATGTTGTAAGAACTGATATGGACATACAAAAAAGGTGGAAGCCTTCAGTAATTGGAAATCCCCAAAATTTAACATCTATTATAACATATTCATAATATTTGGAACATGAATATATGTAAATCCCATTTATATATAAGGAATTAATCTATAAATGATGCAGAAAAATCAAAAATCACTACTCTCTTAAATAGCACCATGATATATCAAGATCTATGAGAAAAACTATTGGTGGGACCAAATGATGAAGTATATCATGGAATATACATAAATTTTTATTGAATGTTATTATGTTAAGGTTGAAGGAAAATAGTATTACGAGATTCAATAGAAATTACACATACCATAATTGGAACGGGAAAACATCACAATGGAGTTTGTCATAGAGCCTCCAAAAACATCATGAGGAAACAATGTTATATAGGTTGTTTTTGATATTCTTCTAAATAGAGAACCATTTATTAAAATTTGATAGGAATTATCACTAAATTAACATGAATATATATACGTCAGAGAAGTTTTAATTGTACATGGAGTACCACTATCTATTTTATATGATCAAGATCCATGATTCACCAAAATGTTCTTGAAATGTATCCAATATGCTCTAAACACTGATCTGAACATGAGGATAACCTATCATCCTCAATGTGATGGTTATTCAATGTGGTAGTTTTAAACAATAAGAGAAATTTTGAGACCATATTATATGGATCTCAATGGAGGATAAGACCAACATAGACTTCTTATTGAGATCTATTACACAAAAACTACAATTCGAGCATTCAAATGCATCTATGTGAATCCATTTATGCAATAATATGTTGACCACCAACATGATGGGATGAGTTCAGTGAACATATGATGTTTATAACAGAAATGGTTAATGAAATAGTAGGAAGTTAAAAATCATTCCACAACACATCATGGAATCCCAAATTCGACAAAAGTGTTTTTCATAAAATTATCAATGAGACCATGTGATTGATTTTGGAGACATGTAATTCCTCATCCTATCTCTATTTAAGAGTATCAAGAGATTTGGGAAGAATGATAAGCTATGTCCGAGGTACATCAACCCTTCTTGATTACTAATATTGTCAGATCTGTGTCCTATTAAGAAGAACTTCCACTTTCCATGTATCAAGTGCCCGATATATTACCCATATCCCTATCAAGTATGTAAATACTTGATTTCTAACATGTACTAAATTTATAGGTGATATAGTTGTAAAATGATATCATTTATGAGGAGAAGCTGATAATGAACATAGACCATGGAGATAAAGTTTTATGCAATAAGACTAAACACTTGGTCAATGTACTATGGTGGAATCATATGTATAAAGAGGAAACCTGGGAAACATAGTTAGTAATGATAGATAATTTTCTTCACCTTTATTCCCTTATTTTTAAAATTAAACTTCAATGTCTGATTTTCATAATTGGGAAGAATGTAATGACCCAAAATTCAATCAATTGAAATTCAATTCGTAATAAAATTTCACATAGTATATATCACGTAAATCCACATAGAGATCATAATACAATCATTATAAATAAATAATGAATTAAACAATTTGAATTTTTAGAAATGAAAGAGAAAATACCGATAAAATAGTAACATTACCATTGGAATAGTAATGTCACTCTAAAGAATTGTAATCTTACAAACAGAATAATAACACAAAAAATGAATGTATATATTAAACATATCTATATTATGAATGAAAATATGACCTAATTATATCATATTATAAGTAAATAAATGATTTATAACAATGTTTTCACAAAATGGAGTCCATTATTGATTTTTATACGTTGATAAATAGAATGGGGGTTTTGTTGCAAATTTTAAAAAATTGTTAATTTTTTTTTGTGAATGATGAAATACGACAATTTTCTGTATATGCTAAATACAAGAATTATAATTTCATTATTTATGTACGGGTGATTTACACACTATTAGTTCAAACTAACATGAACCAGTTACTATATTTTCACATAATAATTAATAGTATTTCTTGGCATGAGAAAAATAATAAAATAATTAATAGAATAATAAAACAAATCTCTCCCCTCCACTATAAATTACTTCCCCCGCAACTTATTCACCTCACAACTCATAAGGACTGAATAATTTCCAATATCATCCAAAAATTATTCCAATTCACTTCCCCAATATCTAGTATCCATTCCTCCAAAAAATGACAAAATAATTTTCTATAAGGAGGTTATCATGTTGAAGAGGTTGAAGAGGTACAACACTCTTCTATTTTATATAATTTATTTTCATGTTCTTTTCTTTTCATGTATTTTTCTATCCACCCATTTTTCAAATGACTTGATAACTCCAATATCAATAATATAATATAGTTAAATCATATTATTGTAATATCCATCATCAAAATCCATCATCTCTCTCTTTCATTCTATAAATGTAAACCTCAGCAACGATGTGTCAATTTACAGACATCTTGGAATATTAATTTGTATTTTCTATTACCACATTCAAGGTAGGTAAAAAAATATTTTGATTCTAAAAAAATGTTATAATATTTAAATTAAAAACTATTATATGTACTTTAACTAATATATTTATAAAATAATAAATAATAAAACCAAAAAAATTTGTGATGAACACAAACCACTAAAACAATCCCAATGATTATCACAAATTTTTTGTTCTAAGGATTCATCGACATAACATATAACCAAATGATATAAATAACCATTAAATATTATTTAATATCATTAATAATATATAATTTCTATTCTAATAAACTATTAACCTTTTATATTATATTCCTCAAACTAATAAAAGTTAACTAGTCTTGAAAACAAAAGAATCAAATGCTCCCAATCAATAACCTTGTATCTTTTTACTCATCAAAAAGGCCACAAATAATCATTAAAAATTAATAAAAAACAAAATAAATGTAGAAAATGCACATAATAAATTAACTAATGGATTCAATTATATTATTCAGGATAGTAAGTATAATTTCATAACACTTTTAGATATTAGGTAATGTATTCTACCCAAAAAACTATTCTTTCCTTTGGTTTACTCTTTCTCCCTTTTTAATGCAATATAATTTTTATTTCTTTCTAGGTAATTCTGCTCAATTATTTTTATATGTTATAAAATAATTTTCCCAAATCATATAATCATTATTTTACTAAAAATACATGTTTTCAAAATGTTCCCTTATCAATCATTCCTGATATGAAATCCTGATAAAATTGAACTTCTAAATTTCTTATCTATTTTCAAATTCACTCCATACACTATTTTAAGAAACCATTAATTTAAATCAAAATAGTCATTTTATAATTAAAAAAAATATTTTGTTAAATATGGTTTTATAAAAATGATTTATCCTTTTCCACATTAAATGATATTTTATATTTTCCTTGAACTACACAAAATTGTTTTATTTGTAATGTTTTTTAGCACATTTTTATATTTTTTCACTCTATACTAACATAACCCTTTATTATATATTCCTATTTTACCTTACTGATATCCATGTATTATTTGAACACATTAATTAATGGATACCATTATGTCATTTCCATTTTTTATTCCTTTATAAATGGTTATGAAACAAAATTCTTCCAATGATTAACCCTATTGTTTATGGGTGATAACTTATGAATGATTTTTAAAGTGACACACATATTCATGATCATGTTATTATTGGTGCACCCATAATGTTCTATAATTGTTAGATAAATGTTTAATCTCATTATATATCCTGTGTAATGACCTCGGTGGTTAAAAATGACCCATTCTCCATGGGCAACAATCTTGTTGGTTATTATTGACATCTGATCCATTTGAAACAGACTTGGTGGTAAGCATTGACATAGGATCCTTTATGTGAAATGCATCTAAATTCATCATTATGTAATTTTGAGTGTTGATTCCATATCAACTAGGATATTATGATAACATATTTTATTCTTTCTTATGTATATTCACCACTTTTATGCTAGCAAGTTATGACTTTTAACCGATGTGTTATGCTTTATTCATGTTCTTATTCAGACACTAGTCTTTTTAGTTAATCCATTTTTTAATGTACACCCCAAATTATCCTATTTTGGATAATGAGATTAATAGATGATATGATATCATTACAGAGTTCAAATAAATGATGTTTTTATCCCATTATTTTAGTTTTATGTACCTAATCATCCAAATATAATATAAATTATGATCTTTGGTTGTATTTGATGGTTAAAATCAGATATTAATATGTTTAAGATGATAGGTCCAAAAAAAGATGAATTGATACACTCATATTCACATGGTCTAATGAGACATCAAAATTGAAGAGAAAACTATTAGTCCATTACATTCAAAGATGATTTTTCAATGAAAATCGAAGTGATATTTTTGAGGGATAAATTGTAATCAATAATGTTAATAAATATTTTCATAAGGGATTTTGAGAATGTGTTGTGAGTTAATATCAATAAACTAAGAAATTATAATGGAAGGGAGTTCAAAAATAGTCATTTTAATACAATCTTGGTATGAGTGTTATTGAAAATTTAATTTTTTCTCCTTAATAACATTTTAAAAAAGAATTATTGATACGAGGAATCATAGATAACGGAAAGTGACTGTTACCACTTTGATGTTATAGTGAACACCGCTATTTCCACATTTTTTTAGAATATTAATATTATATTATACCTATATGCATGAGAAACATAATATTTTGGATCTTTTGGAATATTAGAATCACAAAAACTCAAAAACAAGTGAGATATGTCTTATCCTATTGTATTCATAATAAATAGAACCCTTCATAGACATATCATATGCAATAAATATCCAAATAACCTACGAAGAGACAACATAACAAAGGGTCATATAAGATTATCCGTAAGAGAAAACAAGGGGTATATATATAAATAACTTGAACATAAGGGTATGAGAATAAGAAATAAAACATTTGGAAACCATATATTTCATATAAAATATCATAATCAAGATTCAATGCATAAATATTTTAATTTCATAAGACATGAATCATAAGGGAGTGAAATAACATGATCCATTAGAGCATAACATTGAAATAAAATATGAATTTGTGGCATAAATATTCTAATAGAAAATATATTATAAAGGATACCCACAAAGAAATTATTAAAAAGATAGTTTTTGGATGACGACAACTGTTCCAACATTGGGCTTGGGCTATCCCCCCCATGCACCCAAATTTTTGGGCTTGGGTTGTCACCCCATGCACCATGATATTTTTCCAAGGGATGACCACCAGTGCATCACCATATTTGGGATTGGGATGACCACCGATGAAACTACATATTCAGGTTTCATCTCTACACAAGTATATCGTCATCTTTTGGATTGGGATAAATATCCATGTACCCTCATCATGGGGCATGGAAAAAACACTCATATAATATCACATTTGATTTTATTTCAAATACAAATATACCCATTGAGCTCATGTGACTTTTATCTATTCTGAGTTCATTGAATAAAGATATGGGTTAAACTTTAATGAAATCTATAATGATCTCACATGACACTATCTGGTCCACCCCATTTTATAAGTTGTAACGGGGTTTCAGAACATAATCTAGGCTTCCCCAATATATAATGTATGTTCTATAGCAAAAAAAATCAATAAATTTCAAAAAATAATGAATATCATCATAGAAACTCATAAAAATAATTATTCTTTCATAACATTATTATCCCATGAAAAATAATTTGGCTTCACATCAATCGCTTTGGAATATGATTAATCTATAAAATTGAAACATTTTCGATAAACACCAAATCATTAAAAAATAAACCAATTATAGAATAAATTTGAATTTTATCATTGGATCATATTCCACATAAGGAAAATGTAATGGCAACTTATTTCATCTTCGATGAAAAATAAATTTTAAATGATCATTTAAATTAATTCTCGAGGAAAATATCCTATCCTCTATGAAAAAATCATATTTAATTAAATATAATTTAGAAAAAAATCCTTAAAAATTACCATGAAAAAAATCAATGATTTTTATAAAAAGATTTCAATAATTTATAAATCACAAATAAATTATTAAATCATTTTACTTATTACTTATTCGAATACATATTTTAAAGAATTATTTTGAAAACATTTTTAGAAAAAATGGTTCTTGTTGAAAAATGATTTCAGCTCGAAGATAAAAATGATTTATTATTTTCATAAAACCATTTTATTCATTTTTAGAGTAAATATGAGTGGAAAATTGTAAAAATGTTAGATGATATCATAAATAAACATTTTATAGTAAAATTTATAACAGATATGGAGAGATCCATAATACTATTTCATCAATGGAATAATAATCCTAAAAATATAATAGGATGATGAGATTGTAGAAATATACTCCTAAAACATTGGTAACATTGAATCACATGGACCATAATCTAATAAAATTACATAAATCTTAAAATATCATCAAAATAATTTGATCGATGTTATTACATATTAAAGGGATAGTATATACACCACTTTATAGAATAAATGTGTGAAACATGACATGTGTTTTTCTCACGAACTAGATTTGTTCGCCAATATTACTGGCATCAAATCTAGTCCTTGAAAATACATAATGGCATTCCCAATCCCTATAGGCTATCACATGTTCCTGAGTATCAATAAATTAGGGTTGGGAATGATTTACTTGAGTATGAAAGAATAAAATATTACAAACTATCAATAATAAGACTCTAAAATTTTTATGCCAAACAAGTTTTAACAAAACATTATATGAAAAAATAGATTTAAATACAGCAAAATAGGTCCAAATACAAATAAATATAGCATTAATAAATCCAGAAAGACTCCACATGGCAAGTGGTCGTCACCCCCAAGATGTTTCCACATCATCGCACCGTAGGAGGGGTCTAACAACCTGAAACGACATGACCCTAAGGATATACCATTAACTATGTAAAACATACCCTAATCTACATACACAGAAGGGGATTATTTAGGGTGTGATCTTAATCCAAATATAAATACACCAAAATATTCCAATAGTATGATATACAAGGTGAATAATCAAGCAGTTTTAATATATAAAGAATTGTGGTTACAAATTCCATGAAATGAAACTTTCAATTGAAAACTATTCCTAAACAAAATTCATAATGTTAACACAATTTGAAATTAAATGTAAGATACTATAATTCACATACAAACACATCCTAATATACATAAAAATATAACAAATAAGATGAGCACAAATACCAGCAACACCCCTAGTCAACTTGATAGTCATGGTCCCTATATACTTTGTACCTTAGTGTAAAGTATCCAAGTCACAATCATTTCTCATGCATAAACCACTAGTAGGAATCATACCCATAACCTAGTGGTCCCCAAAAAACATCCACATAGTTTAGTTATAGCAGTCATTATCCATTTTCTTAGTGAAACAGGGGATAACCCCATCCAGTTCACTAGTTGTACTAATACATATCCTCCCAACAAGGTACATGGGCTACCACTTTGGTGCTCAAATATATTCAGCAAGAAACACTCATTAATTTTCATATAAAAACTCCAATTATGGTCATATAAAAAAATGATGTAGCTAAACACATTTATTACCACATAAAACAGAAGACAAAACATTTTCATTTTCAACAGAACAACTTCTCAAAATCTCACATTGTTTTGAACCCAAAACACTTTGAAATATATAATTTTCACAGTATGTTCAAAATTTTAAGTCTTCAAAAAAAATTCAGTACAATACCCCTTAATAAAACCATGAATTCTATTATGGGGCATCCCTATATGAACCAAGATATTATAACTTCTATAAACCTCCAATTTTCACACAAACATGGCAGTTAAAGTCCATTGGCTTCACAAACAGCATTTTAAAAAATATCATAGGAACTAACAAAGAGGATAAATATTCAAAACATAATCTTCAGCCCAAACAAAATTATATAAAATCAACTAGGAAATTATCGGTCGGCCCAAAATGAACCAATAAAAGATATATATGGAACCCCCCCTGTTTCACAAAAATTAGAACATAAAATTCACTTTCCATACAGACACCACTAAAACAAATTTTTTCAGAAATAATCAAATAAAATAGACAAGAAAATATACTAAACTCAACATCTAGGTCACAAATATTTCATACACAATGTAATCACATACCAAAATTATGAAAACCCTTTAATCGTTGTGGGAAAATAAAACCGCCCCACCGTCGTACCACAAGGGACTTATATGATGCCTAAAACCAAAAAAATAGATAATGAAATTTATAATCAAACACTAGGTTCAAAACCACTATTTTCTGAAATTAGTAACCATAAGGATAAGTTAAAATACCCTATGAAAATCGAATGAAACCTGAAGAATATTGAAAATATAATGAAGGATACCAACTTACATTGGGGATCTTGATAAAATCTTCCCAAATACAGTAGTATATGAATTGTAAAATAGTCAAAAAAAACTATTTATGTTCTAATTTGTATGATTAGGTCATGTTGGAACTGGAATGGGGGAAAATTGTAAGAATTGAAAGACTTATTAAGGAATGAAGATACCTCCTCAAATCTGGATGATTTGAGAAACCCTATGATGTTCTGCCATAATCTGCAACGCATACGAGTTCCATAGAGGAGGGAAAGATAGTGGGAATGTTTTTGGGTTTAGTTGTCTTGTGTGGAAATTGAAATCACATAAAATATTAAAATTTAATAATTTATTAAATCAACAATTTTTGTAACTGGAAATGGGCTTCCTGGTTGCAAAATTCCTTAAATAGAAACCCATATCCACCATTATTACGGATTATTAAATGTTCCAAATTGAAATGGTCGTGTTAAAAGGTCAGGGGAGGGCATTTTTGAATTATAATGGTTAAAAAATATTTAGTAATGAAGGATTTAAAAATAAGTTAAATCTTGAAATGGGCTCACTGTTTCGCCCAAATTTGGAAAACACACCACTTCCACAAAAATGCCTGGAAAACCACCAAATAAATAATGGAAATGAAATGAATAATAAATTTTAAATAAGTTATATATGTGGAAATTTTATCCATCATGAAAAATTTTCTTCATGGACTGTCAACCTGAAGCTCGATCAGAAAACATGAACGACTACTCTTCCTCAAAGCATGAATTCTGCTCCCATGCGTAATGTGTATATTTCCCATTCTACCAAGGAACCCAAACCAATGGAATAAAAATTATTTGAATCAACTCTTCTTGGAAGTACACTAATTTCATTGGCCAGTCAACATCATATAAATAAAGATCAATATGCTACTCATCCCAATTCAGTACCTAGGACGGATCTGGATTGTATTTCATTAACTTACAGACATAAAAGATTTCATGGAAGAATATCAACTGAGAAGGTAGGTGAAACATGTAATCCACTTCGCTAATATGCTCGTTGTTCCCAAAGGGTCTAACATACAACAATGTCAGCTTCCCTTGCTTTCCCAATCGACGATGGCACTGACAAGGGGCCACTTTCAAGAATACCCTATCGCCCACAAAATACACCAGGTCTTGATGCCTCTACTCAATAAAAGATTTATTGAAACTCTGAGCTGTCAATAACTGCTTCAAGGTCATAATTACCTTCATATATGTCTCTTTCACCATACTCTATCCAAGTAGTTATGTCTCACTAACCTGAATCCTACAAAGGTGGGACTGACAATGCCTACCATAGAGCAACAAAAAATGATCCATTTTAATCAAATATTGGTAACTATTATTACAAGAAGACTCTTCCAATCCCAAATGTCTATCCCAAGAACATCCAAAGTGCAGGAAAAATGCATGAAGAATTTCTTAATAAATTTGATACTTATGCTAAGTTTAAACTTCTTTTTTTGGGTGGTATGTCGTGATCATATTAAACTAAGACCCCATGTCCTTCTAAAGGACTTCCCAAAATTGAGATGTAAATTAGGGGTCTCAATTTGAGAGATATTTTAATGGAACACCATGGAGTCTCACCACCTCTTGAAGACACAAATGGCCCAACTCATCCACTTTAGTTGTATCTTCTATCCGAATGAAGTGGGATGATTTGTTCAGATGATGAATCACCACCCAATTCGCATTATTACCCTGAGGAATATGAGGAAATACAACAATGATGTACTAGGCGACCTTGTACTACTTCAAGGAAGGAATGGTTAAAAGGCTGGAGAAAACCAGGGGGCCTCTTATGCTCTGCTTTTACCTACTGGAATGTGTAGCATCACAACACAAATTACACTATTTCCCATCACATCCCTATCCACCAAAACTATAAACGGACATCATAATACATCTTGGTGGCACCCGGATGGAAAACACACTAAGAATGGTGTCTATCCCCCATAACTACCTTCTGCAGAGATAACGACACTGATGAATGTTCCTTGCATCACAAGATGCCTTACGGAGATGACAACCAATCACAGGACATCTCCCCATCATGAAGAAACTACCTCGACCACTGACAAATCTCATAAATTGGATGTTACCACTGAATCACCTCTAATAGAGAAGGAGTCTATTGAAATAATTACATGAACACACCTCCACAATGTTCTCAGGTATCTACATGCATCTAAGCAATGAGCCCCCTCAAGGTCCACTCATCACTGGACTTCCGAAAATCCTACACTGGAATTCATGTACTCAAGGCGTTAGCCACCACATTACACATTCATGGTGCATACACAATGTTAATGTTGAACCCCTAGAAGTACTCTTTCCAATAATGATACCTCAATTTGAGGTCCTTTTGTGAGATTATATAGGCCTAGATTTTATGAACATAGTAGACCACAATATTCTCCCCAAAGTGTTTTTGACGCCAGGTCTTAAGAGTATGCTTCACCACTTCAAAATCTAGGTTTTGGTTCGGGTAATTATTTTCATGTGGTCAATGTTGGTGGGAGGCATACACTAGCACATGAACATACTAAATAAGCACACACCCAAGACCCATACATGATGCATTAGAATAGAACACATTCCCCTTCCTGGGCTTTGGGAAAATCAGCATAGGGGTGGTAGTTTACCACCGCTTCAGCTCCTCGAAGGATTCATCAAATTCTGAGACCCATAAAAACATTTCCTCTTTCCAGGTGATCAAGGTCATATATGAGCAAGCTAAGAGAAATAATGAACAAATCACCTGTAGTATCAATCCAGGACAAGGAATCTCTTGATCTCGAACACATTCATCAGCAACTCCCAAGAAATTACTGCACCAATATTCTCGGGGAACACTAAAACCCACATGTCTAAGTTCATGTGGCATAATAATTTTCCCTTCCAAGGTCAAGAAAGTGCACTTTGACAACTATTCATAGAGGTAGTGATCCCTCAAGGTGCCCAAAACTATCTCCATGTGATTTTCATGATCCTCCTTAGAGCCAGAGTATACAAGAATTTCATCCATGACCAAAACAACAAATTAATCGATATATTTTTGTAACAAACTATTCATGAGTTCTATAATGACCGTTGGACCATTTTTCAATGAAAAGGGAAAGAAAAATTACTAAAAGTGGTCGTATATACTATTGAAAGAAGTCTTTGGGACATCTACATCTTTCACCATTAGTTGATATTAGTTTGAATGGATGTCTAATTACGAGAACAACTTTTCCCCCTTCAACTGAACAAACAAATCATCTATTCAAGTCAAATTTTATTTTTTCATAATTGTATCCTTATTTAGCTTCTGGTAGTAAGTGCACAACCAGAGGGATGCTTCAGCCTTTTCCACGTACAACATTGGAGTGGCCCAAGGAGAGAGACTCAGGAGAATGAATCTTTTGGAATCTCAGTCATCCAACTATATCATTAATTCCCTCCGCACTTTGGGGGCCATGCGATAAGAGGAAAGGGATATCAACTATGATCCTGTTGAAAATTTAGTCAAGAAATCCACATCCTTCTCTAGGGGAAAACATGAATAATCATCCAGTAATTCCACTAAAAACACATTAACATCATGTGGTAGTGAAAAATCAGTAGAAATACCATTCTCCACTAGCGTGAGTGATGATAAATAAAAGATAAGACTTCATAACTCTGGGAGTGGAGGTCCAGTGTGAACCATTCGAGGATACCATTATCTATGAAAAACCTGACAACTCTCACCCAGTTCTGTGAAACTCATTCGCTACCTGTAGCAATCAATTGTTCTTGGAAGTGTACTAGACTATCCATGAAAACTATTTCGTCTAATAGTTATATATCTATGACTAAGTAGTCGTACTCTATCTCAATCCCTAACACGGAGAGCGCACACAACGAGAACTTGAGACCCTCTTCCTTATTTTTCCCCAGCCACATCACCAAATCCATCGCGAAGGACAACAACATGGTTGGTAAATTTAACATGTAAAAAATATGGTATAAATGAATGAAATAGAGAAACTAGTATAAAAATTATTAGTAGAAATATAAGATGTGACAAAAAAGTACCTCAAACGGTCGATGGTCCTGACTCTGATTATCCTAGTGCCTGATCCACCGCATGGAGATGTCTAGACTCTGCCTGAGGACGACCACTAGTCAATGGCTATTCCTATAACCAGTTCATCCCAAATGATGCCCATGTCCTACCACAATGAACAAAAAATCATGATACCCTAGTCCTCGATGACTCGGATAGTTCTGGCACTCCCCTTGAAGCTAGTGACCTTACCCTACTCGGATGTGGACATGCCACCCCTCAGATGTTATAAATATTTCTAATACCTCCACATTGGAAAAAAGGATTTCAGGGAAGTGGGAATATTTTTCAGATGTGACCTAGCTTCCCACAATGGTGGATTATGACCTATCTCGGGTCAGATGCCACATACAAAAACTACATGGAAGAGGGGCTTCAACTGCCAACTCCTTTCATCACCTGTTCCTCCCGAATCATTTTCTTCTCTGAAGAGATGCCTCTTCCCTCTACTGATACTGGTCCAGAGAATCTAACACTGTCTTTCCTATAAATCTCCACCATGTAAGCCCGATCAATGACCTCAGCATAGGTCCTTAGCTTAAAAACAATCATTTGGGAATATATATTTGTTCGCAATCTATTCACAATCCTTTGGGCCTTCTCTTTCTCATTAGATAAGATTTTACGGAGCATGCGAACCAACTCCATGAAACAGTTGGAGTACTCTATCAAAAATAGATTCCCCTGAACAATGTCCCTGAACACTTTAAAATTAGCATATTCCAAGACCTCGGTGCAGTACTACACATCGAAGAAGACCATGAAATATCCCCAATGCATCTGCTCATTCTTCTGTGTCTGATGTACCGATTCCCACCATGTGCAACTGGGACCACCCAACTGGAGGGAGGGACATTTCACCCTAAGCTCCTCATGTGTATCCAATAACTCGAACATGTTCTCGATCTTCTAGAGACATTCCTCTACTTTCTCGGGTTTTATGCTGCATCAGAATGTGGGAGGCTTATTTTTCAGGAACTACTGTGCCTTGTACTTTCTAGGACTTGTACCATCCTCTCTATCAGGAACTAGAATAGGAGATGGTACATTTCCTAGAGCCTGGAGGGCCTGAACCACGTCCTCATCTCGTCATTGATAAATATGTGTGGGAGAACACTCTTCGGCTTCCTCCCATGGGCACATGGGAGCACTCTAGAGAGGCATGTTGCTACAAAATGCAAAAATAACAAAAAAAGAGTTAATACCACACATCTTGAAATTTTAATCAAATCCATCAAAAAAATAATCTAATATTGTTACAGTAATAGAAAAATCAACTACCCCACCCCCACCCCCACCCCCCGATGTCCACGTGTGCCCTGCAGCCCACACATCTCACCAGGAAGTGATGTCAATCAAAAAATTTCAACCTCCCCGGGTGACTCATGTTATTCCACAAGGCATGGGTACCATGCACTCTACTGATTACCAAAACCCCAATCCTCAATATTCATAGCTCTTATCTATCCCTACACTTCCCAAAATAGTAATATAAAAAAACATTGGCCCACCTTGATACCATTTGGTCACGAATCATATATGGTCGCCACTAATACCAGCATCAAATCCTACCCATGACAAGGCCAGAAGGGCGTTCCCTATCCAAACAGACTAGAAAAGGTGACCATGTATAAATAAATTATGTTTGGGAATGATTTTCCAATGATTTAGAGCATATAAACTTAAAAACAATCAATAATAAGACAGCGAAATATTTCGTAAAAACAAGTTTTAACAATACCATATATGAATCCCTGAATTTAAATAAATAAAAAGTGGTCCAAATTGAAATAAAGACAACAGAAGGATGTCCACAAATAATCCAAATGACATGGGGTTGTCACCCCTGAGATTTCTCCACAACACCGCAACACATGAGGGGTCTAACAACCAGAATATCCATCACATGAGACATTGCCTTTAGTTGAGTCAAACATTACCATGTATAATATCACCGATGGGGTGTATTTAAGGTGTTACAATATGCCCAATAGTATATGACCTAAATAGTCAAATTTCACCTAAAATTGGAACTCAATATTCACATGCATTACAAAAAAATATAAAACAATTTTTTTCAACAATAATCAAATGTAATAAATAATACAATATCATAAAAACAATAGATTGGTCAAAAATATTTCATCCACAATGGAATAACCTACTAAAATATTGAAAACCCTTGAATCTTAGTATAAAAAAACCACACCACCACCGCACCACAATGGAATTATACCAAGACTAAAAAACACTGACCATGAAATCTAGAATCTTACCATAGGTAGAATGCCCTAGTTTCTTTGTATTTTTAATCTCAAGGATAAGGGAAATAACCCAATGAAAACCAAATGAAACCCTCAACAAAATGATAGAACAATGAAGGAGACCAACTTACTTGAGGGATCTTTTGGGTACCGAGATGTCGTAGTAGAATCCGGTGGGATGGGAATTTATAAATTTTCAACATCACTAGAGTGACGTAAACCTATCAACTCTAGTGATCTTGTTCCAGTTTGGTCAAAGGATCTCACATTGTTTAAACAGAGCACAAAAATAAACAGAACATGTACCTATTTCGGAATTGACGTGTGCAAGTCCACCAAAGGACGTTGGAGATCATTGCCCAATGACTTTGACATCGAAGAAATCTAGATCATCCACACACACATCTTGAATCTGATCGTGCACCATTCATTGAGATATGGGTGCTAGTGTGGATCTTATATCCTCACAGCAGTTCAGTGACTATCACGATAATGGAAGACGCATCAGTTCGTGATGGATGAACTTGAAGATCGTCCTTCGCTTGAGAGACTCTCTCTCTCTAGATTCTAGGAGGAGTGAGATGCTCCTAATCTTAATATATGAATAGTTAACCATGGGAGAGCCTCTCTCTCACTTAAATAGGGAGTGCTTAAACAATGTGCTATAGATTCTCGGCCCCCGTGTAATAGATGTCATCTATATAAATGTTATAAATAATTATTTATGACATATACAATTATTCCATTAATTATATTTATAATTTATCAATTAATTGTAATATATAAATATATTATGTGATAAATTTGAGTCTTTAACCGGACACACACCTCCTTCTAATATTAAATGAACCTATGATATTAAAATCCATTCAAATAATATTTATAATTATATTTACTATATAACTTGTAAATAGATGTTAAAAACAAATTCAACGAACCTAGGATATTAAAATCCATTCAAATAATATTAATACTTATATTCACTATATAACTTGTAAATAGATATTAAAAATAAATTAAATGAAATATTCTAAACATGAATAATTAATGAATTTATTTATTCATTGGTGATCTATAGAACATTTATAATGCTTGTACCCTTTGGTGGGGCCCACCACAGTCTATATTTGTATTCCCAGAATAGGGAAGATTCTCAATGCACAATTGTTTGTGACCCTCTATGCCCTTACCTCAATAGCAGTTATTAATATACACCAACCTTGAGCAGGGTCTAGAAACCCATCGAGGCCCATATAAAGATAAGCCAATGTCAAAGAAACGACTTCCTTCCTATGAAAATGATCCTTGTAATATAATCTCTTTTTCATCGATATCTCAATAAAGAAGAATGCATACTAGTGTCATCATTCTTTATTTTGCTTTATTTTGTTTGTTGATTTGTCCAGACAATCTTACCTTCCACTACAATGCCCATGGATTTATGGAAGGTGCAACCATCCTAATCAACCAATCCCAAGATAACTCTTATTAAACTCTGTAGTTACAAATCCTTTCTCGATCATTCAATCAACGACATGCCATTAATGACGCACCCGATACAAACCACCTCCCCAAAACATGTCATCGTAGTTTTCACCTTGCATCAAATGTACGTAATAAAATTACATCCATTGACATTGATCTAATGTATAAATACCATTACACATGTTTGTAGATATAAATGACCAATAACACCTAAAACATGTGGTGTTCCTATTATGTGGGTCAGTCCTCAGGATCGCAACAACTAGAGATCATCAAGTGGGAACTTCATGAGAAGAAGTCTCAACGCTTATGATCCCCCAACACTTGATGGCCACACATCATCTATGTCCTTTTAGAATGATTTAACTGGACCATAGGACGTTACTTCAAGATTACTGTCTTGGAATCTCAGGGTTCTCATTATAGCCTAAGATCTCTATAACCCTTTTATGTTATAGTTAATCTAATGAAATTTCCATAAACAAATTGGATGGAGAAGTACCTACACTCTTATGGAAAGAAAAAAACATGTATTATATCAAACAGAATACATGTACCGGTAATAAAAGTACAAAACAAGTTGGGTTTAGGGCACCCACTTTCAACACTCCCACATTCACTAGAGCCAACTACTAACTGGTTTCAATCCGCTAGATGTCACATGTGAATCATGCCACTGCTGAGAATGGATATAGTCAGGTGGTCAGCCATGTTATCCTCTATGGGTACTCTACTAACTATCACTTAACATCTTGATGTCGAATTCCTCAAGATATGAAACTTCTAATGAATATTATTTGTTCTCTTGTGAGACCTGGGCTCCATGGAAAGAACCACTGCAACAGTATTATCAAAATATAATGGTACAGGGTCTGCACTACTAGGTACAACACCAATGTATGAGATAAATATTCATATCCATACTGCTTCCTTTGCTACATCAGAAGCTATAATATGTTTAGCCTATACTGTATAATCATCAACTGTAACTTGCTTTGATCTTTTCCAGCTCACTGCACCACCATTCTGGAAAAAGATGTAGCATGAATGCAATTTCATATCGTCATGATCTATCTGTAAACTAGCATCAATGTATCCCCTCACAACTATTTCATCATTTCCTCCATACAACAGGAACACTTCCTTCATACGCCTCAGGTACTTTAGGATAGTTTTAATAGCTGTCAAATATAGCTCACCTGGATTGTCTTGATATCTACCCACCATGATTATAGCAAAGGCATCATAAAACCTAGTACACTGGATGACATATATGATAGAACCCACTACCAAAGAATAAGGGACTCTACTCATTCTTTCAATCTCCTCATATGATTGTGGACACATTTTCATGGAGATATTTACACAATGTGACACAGGTGACAATCCTCTCTTGAATTTTTCCATATTATACCTTTTCAGTACCTTGTCAATATATGTACCATGACTTATCCCAAGTAGCCTTTGAGAACTATCTCAATAGATCTTGATCCATAGAATGTAAGCTGCTTCACCTATGTCTTTCATGGAGAAGAATTCATTTAACCAAGTCATATCTAACTGCAATACTTGCACCTCGTTTCCCATAATAAATTTTTCATCAACATATAATACTAGGAATATGATGGTGTTCCCTTTATCATTTTTATAGAGACATGGATCGCTTAAATTTTTGACAAAACCAATATCTCTTATGGCCTCATCAAAATGAACATTCCATGATCTTGATCCCTGATTCAATCCTTAAATTGAACTCCACAAATTGATTACTTTATTTTCATTCATTGACTTGACAAACCCGTCGGGTTGGGTCATATAGACGTCTTCAACCAACTTCCCATTTAGAAAAGTTGTTTTGATATCCATGTTCCAAATTTCATAATCATGAATCTCTACTATAGAAAGAAATATTCTAATGTATTTTTGCATTTCTTCTGGTGAGAAGGTCTCATCATAGTCAATACCTTGACTTTGTCTTAAACCCTATGCAACCAGTTTTGATTTAAAGGTAAATCCTCACCATCCATCTCCAGCTTCTTCTTGAATAACCATTTGCATCTAATGGGATTTACATCAGATAGAGTGTCTACCAAAATCCATACTAGATTTTGGTACATGGAATCCATCTCAAAATTCATGTCTTCTTGACATCTAGAAGCTTATTTTCCTTTTTCTACATCCGTGTAGGTTAGTGGTTCATCATCCTGAAGGAATAATGTGTCACCTGACTCAGTGAAATGAATAAAATAATTCTCCGGTTCTCAAACCTCTAATGTAGACTGAAAGCATGGTTGATTGTCTCCTATCGACCAGTCAACATTCCAATGCTCTGCCAATGTGTATAGAAGCCCTCAGGTCGAATCCTCATTGATGATAATCTTTTAATAGTCGAATGTTTTTAGTTAGTTTTATTTTAATTGAAGGGTTTTTTTCAGAGCATAAATGAAGTGATTAATTGTTGGAGTTTAATTTAACAATTTGATAAATATTGTGGTGATTTCATTATTAGAGAGATAATCTTGTGATATCCTTGAGATTTTCTTTATATTGAATCAAATTAATACCCATTTCACAAGTTAACGTTGATGGGAATTATTATTTGTTAAATATTTAATCCAAGATATAGCATTACTAGGATTCTAATATCAATAAATACTTGATTGTGGTAATGTATTTGTGGTTATAATAATCCATGGAATCCATCTTATAAACAAAAAAAATCATTAATCCATGACATTATAAGTTCAACATACACAATGTTAATTTGATAAATATTCATTGAGAAAAAGCCCTCAATCACTTAACATTCATATATTATGACTCACCAAAATGAGAGATTTACTCAGCCATTGAAATGATTATTAATCTTGTTATAATTATTATGATGATAAATTAATAAGATAAGGAAAAAATGGATAAGAAAAGAGCTTTGCGTCGAACACAATCACACAAACTATGATGAGAATTATAATCGAACTGTAGGTTGAATGAGAAAGAAAAATAATGGAATGGGATTAAAATATATTTGAATTATTTTAAGAAAATTTTTATTAAACTATAGAAGTTGGATTAGAATAAGAGATACTGAAGAAGAAACTTTCATTAAAAAATAATTACAATGAAAGAGCCGTACAAGATTACAAAAATGAAGAACACAAAAGTAAATGAATACAAAGAGAAGAGGAAAAGTCTTTAAAGTGAAAACATGAGTTTGGAAGGCCCTCCCATGCCTTTGGAATGGATTTGGTCATGCAAATATGTGCTCTTATCTTCTAAAATTCCAACTCATTGCAAGGAGAGGAGGGGTGGTGTATTTATAGCCCAATGTTGTAGGTTGATTGCATTCCAAAACATCCCCTCTACTTGCGTCTCCAATTTGATAAACTAGAAAGATGAAACTAGAGATATGATATTCTTTAATGTTGTTAATAAATACCTCCTATATCTACTCTGAATATTTCGAGTCTATTGGAATTAAGGATCCAATGTTATGGCAGGTTGATTAAACAAAGATAATCTGTCCATTTCAATCCATATTTTTTAAGTACAAAATGTGAATTTGTTTTTGAATAGGTATATGCCTTAAAATCAGAATGATTTCCTCAAAAAAGTAGGACACCTATATATATATATATATATCCTATTTTCACTAAAAAATCTCAGCTTGATGTGGTGATTATATCATGAGATATGTCATGAATTTTGTCTGGATTTTAATTCCCGACCAGAATGGTGGGATGGACTTCAATGCATTTATTGGGTCCCTCGTTATTGGAATTGGTCCGTGAAATTTTTATCCATTACTCTTTACATGGTTATCTGAATTTTTTAGGAGAATTAAATAATTTTAACTTCATGTATTGAGCCCAAAAATTCAATCGACATGGATTGTCCAGTTTCCTCATAGATTCTATGGCCCTACTTGTGTGGTCCATAAGAGCCTTCAAATGAAATAATTGGACAATGATTCCTTCCAATGAAATGTTGAATATTGATTTATAAATCCTAAGAAATAGGAACTACAAAATATGGATAAGTAGGGTGATACTGTTCAATAAAATTGTAAAATGACTCAATTGGACTACTTCTAAAAATTCTCAAAAATTATAGTTAGGATTAAAACATTAATATTTTACACAAATTATGCACATTTAATATAAAATAAGGAAAGGGAGTATATAATAAGTCATGAAAATATTAATAACATTAAATCCTATGAACTTATTCATATACATGTCCCCATGTGCAAAAAATATAAAAAATGACAAAATCATTTTCACTCACTAAAAATATTAAAATTTTGTTTTCTCCAATCAGGGGAGGTTAAGACTATTTCACTCATATATATTGAATTACACCTTGAATTTTTACCGAAACAATTTTCCAAAAAATAACACCTTTTCTCATGCTGAAATTTAGAAATGGAAAATGGGGACACTCAAAACTCCCACCTCTTAAGAAGATAATATTCATTTGTGGAGGTTCACAGTTTCACCAAACAAAAGTGAACATCTTAGAGTTCGAAAGAGCTCAAAAATTCCAATCCCTATCTAAAGTGCAACAGAATGAAGAGGTCTTTTTAAGGGTTTTTTTGTGTCTATGGGATGGTAGTAATATAATGTACAAGAGAGAAAAGAAGAGGGGTAAAACACCAACATGGAAAAAGAAATGCACATTTTTTAAATGAGACGTGAATGGAAATGGATACACATATTTATGAGGGAATGAAAATGTAAAATAAGACAGGAAATTGGAAGGAAATATGAAGGTAATGAGAAGATGAAAAATTTAAAAATCCCAAAACTTATCCCAACGACATAAGAATATAATGAAAGTGTTCTTTTTTATCATATTTTGTCTTTTTTTTTTCAAAATATGAACTTGGAACAGATCTCACAGTCATATCCCAACACATGATTGATCTCCTCACAAATATAATTTTAATATTTATTACAAGATCAAAGGCTGAGAAATAGTGATGTTTGACCTACCCAAGACAAAACCCAATTGTTTTTCAAATTTTTTAATTTTTTTAAGTTTTTTTTCTTGAACACTTGTCAATAATATTTGAATAATATTTCATAAAAATATAGACATTCCAAAACACCACTGAAGTAAAACCTATCCCCCACACTGAAATGAATACATTACCTCATGCATATTATAACATGGTGTAATCAATAAACGGTACCCAAAATGAACTTAATTTCTCCCACACAAAATTTTCAAAAAATCATGCAATGAAAATCCATTTTGATATTGGGTGGGAAAAGGTATTGGGATTGTATTGTGGCTTTCAATGAAAATGTTTTTATAGGGTCAAATGGGATTTAAAAAGGATTCTTAATGTAAGGGAAATGGGAGGCTATTTGTCTATTATGATTCTCAGGTGGTTCATAAAATGCCTCTATCATATTAATGCACACTAAAGTAAGAAATTCAGCTCAAAGGCCCACAAACTCAAGACTAACAAATGGGGGTGAAAAAAAAAACATTTTTAAATGATGGAAATAGGTGGCCTTATCATGAATGAAAATTGTGTTCCTCATGGGTGTGGAAAATCAATTTCCAATCAAAAAATTGAGCATTAAAAATTTATTAGGTTTGACCCAATATTATTTATTCAAATACAAGATGAAAACACAATATTTTTTAGATGAAACCATGTCTTTTGACTCCAAAAATGGTTTGAAAATATTTGAAAATTTAAGGTGATTAATTATCACAATTTTGGTACATTTTTATATTTTTTAGTTTTTTTAGTGTTTTTAAATTACACACCCACAAAAAAGAGAAAGAGTAAATAACAATATGATGAGAAAAGTGGTAAAAAAAAATGATAATGATGGAGGATGATTAAGAAAGAGAGATAGAGAGAAAGAGAGAGATAGAGAGAGAAAGATAGAGAGAGAGAGAGAAGCGGAGTTAAAGGGAAGGAGGTGCCCCCTGATTTGGATTTGGTGGGTTTCCATCTCTATCAAGTGGCAGGTCAACTATAGATGTTGGGGATCTGATTGAAGTCGACGTGGTTTTAGGATTGTGGGATGTTACATGAAAAATGAAAATCATTATTCCTCTAATAAAATACTAAAAATAAATTATAATTTTCTAAATGTAAAAGAAAACATGGGTTTCCTCCCAAGAAGCGTGGCATTAATTTGTCTACAGCTGGACAGTTGCAGTGCACTACCCATAGTCTGATGGTGGGCACAGTATTTTCTCAACATCAGAGTGCTTCCTGAAAAACATAACCATTGGGATTCCTTTTTGTTCATTGGATAAATTGACATCTTCTTTTATTTTGTTCTTGCAATTAAATGGAGGTGGAAATAGAATATTTCTATACTCCATTTGGTCTCCAATGTGAGTAATGATTTTATCCCAAAGTGATAGTTTTTTATTCTTGGAAATTCAGGAATAAGTCTTAATTATGACGGTTCATTTATGTAAGGATCAAATAACATAGAACCATAATATTAGATCCCAATAATTTTGGACTAATTTATTTCATCACATACCGATGTAGAGTAATGTGAACTAGTGGAGTCATAAGACAGAATAAAATTTTCGATATCCTTAATTTCAATATTTTTTCCAAGTAATGGTCAATTTGAACCTCATGAATGATCACTTTATTAATTAGGGAACAAATCTCACAACCATCACTCTCATTAGGACAAGATAATCATATTTTTTTATGTTTAACCTCACATATAACATTATTTTTAGAATCATGGATAGGAAATGATAAATGTAAGATAAACTGATATGAATCAAAAACTAAGCATTCTAGTTCATTTTCCTCATTATCATACAAGCTGGAGATGTGGAGGTTAGAGGAAATATGTTATTCTAAAGAATTTTCATGATCATTTAGTTAAATGGAGTATGAATTTGTAATGTCAAACTTGACTTCTCCATTTATGACTTGGTTAATGAGGATGCAATATTCAAAAACTTCTCTATTAGTAGAACATGAAGGACGTGATGGATTAGGATTCAACATACTCTCAGAGAGTGTATCAGATGAATGGATAGAGAATGTAGATTTATTCTCGGATGGGTATCGCATGGATTGAAAAATATTGATCTTGAAAAGTTGGTCCCCAAATTCCATGGATAAGATGCCAGCATAGACATCAATTTTGGTTTTAGATGTCATTAGGAATGGTCTTCCAAAAATTAGAGGAGTTTTACAAGAAGTTATCTCACCTTCTATGTTAAGGACATAGGGGTCAACTAGGATGATATGATCATTCATACAAACTATAAAATACTCAATTTTACCCAATGGACTAGCATTACATCGATTGGCCAATTGAATTACAACACCCATTGTATTTAAGGGACCTAGACCAAGGATGGAGGAGATGTATTTGGGAATGACATTAATTAAGGCTCCTAGGTCTATGAGTGCATCATCAAAGTTGTAACATCAAATTTTCCAATGAATCATAAAGGTCCATGTATCCTAGAACTTTATGGGAAAATAATATTGGGTTGAAACATTTTTGAGGGTCCTAAGTTACCTCTTATGGATGCACAATTCCTTAAGAAACATGGCATACTTTGGAATTTTTTTATGGAATCTAAAAGGGTAATTTCGACTTCAACACGTCTAAACATATAGAGCATTTCCAAATCGGGTTCAAAGGACATCATTGGCATAGAAATGGCATGAGGAAAAGGAATTGGTTTCTTAAGTGGAGTGGAAGGAGGTGAGGGAATGACATCAAATTACATTTCAAGTTTCTTTTTATTTTCATTTTCTATGACTAAATTTAAAAGAGGGTTAGAGAAATTTTGATGAGGAATATAAATTTTCATTCCCGATCTAAGTGAAATTTCAGTTACAATACACTTGGGGTTGGGTAATGGTTGAGCTATATGTTGGGAAGAATTTGATTTTTGTTGCTAGCTTAGGTGGGATTAATGTTGAACAATTTGAGTTTCAATTTTTTTAAGGCTAGATAGGTTGAATGAGGCATGGACTTTAACTGCACTTTCCTATGGTTTCTTGGAAGAAGAGTCTTGTCCCATAATGGGATTACCTTGATTTTGATTCTTAAGAAAGTCAATGTATTGGTTTTGGAATTTTAAGGCTCACTTGGTTAGTGGAAGGTTGGAGGAGGAACAAGAGGATTGATCCTTTGAGGTTGAGAAACAATAGGGTAAGGCTGTTGGAAGTTACCAACACCTTGACCATATTGAAATCGGTTTGATATTTGAGTAGGTAATTGAGGGGGATGAGAGTCTGGATTACAATACCTCAGGACACGGTTATAGGAAGAAGGGAGAGGCTCCAAGTGGGGTATGCTGATGTTTCTAACAAAGTGACCCGATTGATGAACGTTGGGGTTCCACTGAGCATATGCTGAATTGAGGTCTATTGGTCCAGCTGAATTATATGGTTCATCCTGAAGTTGTGGAAAAGTGACTGTTGGATGAGTTGTTGAGTTGTAGATTCCACATTTTTTTACAGGTCGAGGAAACATTGATTTTGAATAAGATGAGGATGGATCTTTGGTAGCCACTAATATTTTTCTCACAAGACCTATAAGTTCACTCCTCCACTCTATCATCTTGTTCGGCTCTATTTAATTACTATCATGGGATTTTTTTAATTGAGAATGTGCTCGAGTATGGAATTGTTATGTGGTCACAACCATGTTGCTTATTAGATCTCTTTCAGCTGCAACAGTTGTATCAACAAGAGCACTGCAACTTGCGGCATTAATGAGAGTTCTCTCCATAGACAATAACCTCTGATAGAAGTGTTGGATCAAGAGTTGGTTACGGATTTGGTGGTGTGGATAGTTTTCAATAAAATTATTTAACCTATCACAGTACTCATAGAGTGATTCACATGGCAATCAGATAATACCACTTATTTCTTTTCAGATAGAAGAAATACGAGAAGCATGAATGAATTTCTCTAGGAAGAGTCACTTCATATCATACCATGTGGATATGAAACATAGAAGGAGGTATTAAATCCATGACCTGGTTGTTTCATATAAAGAGAAAGTGAATTATTAGTGTTTTATTTGTTCCTCAGAACCTACTTGAGGCTTCATGGTAGAGCACTCTACTTGGAACTCTTTAATATGAAGATGCAGATCCTCAACAGCTAGCCCTTAGAAATGATAAAGAAGATTAATAAAACCCTATTTGAGATCTAAGTCAGCCTCTATGTTTTGAAATTGAAAACCAAGAGGTTGGTAATTCATATCAGGGGAAGAATGTTCATTCAATGTTTTTTCCCTAGCATTGGCCATATAGAACACAATTGGTTGGACAATGAATCATTCTTAAATTATTTTATTATCTCTTATGATTCTCCTACGTGGGAGAAGTGTTCGCTCAATTTAATGGTGAAACAAATCCAAGAGATTATTTGGGAGGATATGGAACATTTATAATGATGATAGAAGAAAGAGGAATATAAATTTTTACTTTATGTTTTCTATTTATGATTTTAATGAGGAAGGTGGGTTTTTCATTGTGTTGTTTTCATTTTTTTTTAAATTTTGTTTATTTTTTATTTCTTACAATATCTAGAAACTAATGACTACTTAATTGGACCATCCCATCAAATAGCTGATTTTGAAAGTGTGTTTGTTTTCCGCCTATCGGCCGGTCAAATTTCCAATGCTCTACTAATGTGTATAGCATCACTTAGGTCAAGACCTCAGTGATGATACTGTTTTTATAGTCGAATATTTTTAGTTGACTGTATTTTAGTTTGGAGGTTTTGTTTGAAGAGAATAAATGAAGTGATTAATGATTGGGTTTTAATTAAAAAATTTGATAAATATTGGGGTGAGTTCATTATTAGGGAGTTAAGCTTGTGATATCCTTGAGCATTGCTTTATATTGCATTAAATTAACACCCATTTCACAAGTTAACGGTGATTCGAATTCCTAAGTGTTAAATATTTAATCCAAGCATAAACATAACTAGGACTTTAATATAAATTAGTTCTTGATTCTAGTATTGTATTCATGGTTCCAATAACCTATGGAATCCATATGTTAAACAAAACAAGTCCTTAAACCATGACATTCCAATTTCATCATACATAATGTTAATTTAAATAATATTAATCGAGGAAAATCTCTCAATCACTTAACATACCTAAATTAATACTCACCCCAATCGGTGATTTACTCCGACATTGAAATGATTAGTAATCTAGTTATAATTATTATTATGATAAATTAATAGTATAAAAAAATTAAAGGGATAAGAAAAGTGTTTTGCATCGAACACACGCACACGAATGATGATGAGAATTAAAAATGAACTTTAGATTGAATGAGAATGAAAAATAATGGAAGGGGATAAAACTATATTTAAACTATTCTAAGAAAAATGATTTTAAACTATAGAAGATGGATTAGAATATGTGGTATTGAAACAAAAACATGCATTAAAACAAAATTACAAATAAATAGACTTACATGATTAAAAATATGAAGAACACAAAAGTAAATGAAAAAAATAGAGTAGGAAAGGTATCCAAATTAAAAATATGAGTATGTATGGTCCTACCATGTTTTTTTCAAGTCTATGGTCATGCTAATATGTGCTTCTCTCTTATTAAATTCCATCTCATAGCAAAGAGAGGAGGGGAATGTATTTAGAGCCCAATGTTCTGGGCTGTTCGAATTCCAAAACTGCCCCTCTACTTGCATTGACAATTTTATAAACTATACATATAAATATCAAGATATGAAATTATTAAAAGCTATAGATATATATCTCTTATGTCTACTCTAAAAATTTTGTGGCCATTGGACTTTAAGTGCCAATGTTATGGTAAGATGATTAAACAAAGATAATCTGTCCATTTCAATCCAAAAGTTTTGAAGTTCAAAATGTGAATGGATTTTTGAATAGGATGATTCCTTCAAATATGAATGATTTATTCCCCATATTGGGCCTTATATATCTCTTCTTTCAAACTACAAAATCTCATCTTTCTTTGAAGATTACATCATGAGTTATGTCATGCATAATGTCCGGATTGTATTTCCCAGCCAGAATGGTGGGATGGACTTCAATGCATTAGTTAGGACCCTTGATCTTGGAGTTGGGCCCTGTAATTTTTATCCCTTACTCCTTGCATTGTTTTAATAATGTTTGAGAAGAATTAATGAATTTTTTCTTCTTTATTGAGCCCAATAATTCAATCTTCATGGATGGTCTAGTTTTTTATCACAGATTCATTGGGCCTTCTTGTGTGGTCCATATGATATTCAAATGGAATAATTGTCCCATGATATCTTCTAATAAAATATTGGATATTGAATTAAGAATCCTAAGAAATAATAACCCCACAATTTAGATTAGTATGGTGATTGTAATAAATAAAATAGTAAACTGACTCAATTCGACTACTTCTAGAAATACACAAAAATTATACTTAATATTAAAACATTAAAATTCCACAAAAATTATTCACATTTCATATAAAATAAGTAAAGGGAGTGTATAATATGTCATTAAAATATTAATAAAATCAACTCCCCTAGAATTATACATGTGTATGTTCTAATGTGCATCAAAAATAAAAACACGACAAAATAATTTTCACTCACCATAAAATGTTAAAATTTTGTTTCTCTAATCCGAGGAGGTTTAGACTACTTCAATCATCAATATTGAATTAAAACCAAAATTTTTACAGAAAATATTTCCAAAAAACAGATCTTTGTTCCATGATTAAATTTAGAAATGGAAAACATGGACACTCAAAACTCACACCTCTCAAGATGATAAAATTAATTTTTGGATGTTCACTCTTTCACCAACCGAAATTGAAAATCATAGAGTTTGAAATAAATCTCACCTTCCAATCCTCATCCAAAGTGAACAAGTATCAAGAGGTCTTTTGAATTAGTTTTTTTGTGGCTATGGGATGGTTGGAATATAATGTCCATGATAGATAATAAGAGGGGTAAAACAACAACATTGAAAAAACAATGCATATTTTTTTTAAATGAGACGTGAAAAGAAATGGAAACACATATTTACGATGGAATAATAATTTGAAGTAAGACACAAAGTTGGAAGGAAATATGAAGGGAATTAGAAGGTGGAATATATACAAAACACAAAACTTCTCCAAATGAAATAAGAATATAATGCAACTGTTCATTTTTTTCCTTTTTATCTTTTTTTAATGTTGAACATGGAAGAGATATCACACTCATATCCAAACCCATGATTTATCTCCTCACAAAACTAATTTTAATAGTTATAACAATATCAAAGGATGAGAAATAATGATTTTTTACCCACCCAAGACAAAAACAAATTTTTTTTTTGATTTTTTATCAATTTTTTAAATTTATTTTTTCATGAACACTTTTCAATAATATTTGAACAATATATCATATGAATATATAAATTCCCAAACCCCACTGAAGGACAACCTCTCCCCCACACTGAAATGGATGCTTTCCCTCAAGCATATAATAACATGGTGAAATCAAAAAAGGGTACCCAAAATGATATACATTCCCACCAAAATTAAATATAAAAAAATTATGCAATGAAAATACATTTTGATATTAGGTGGTAAAAGGTATTGGGTTTATAATGTGGCTATCAAAGAAAAGGTTTTCATTGGGTCTAAGGGGCATTCAAAAGGAGGATTAATGTAAGGTAAATGGGAGGTTATTTGGCTATTGTGATTCTCCTATGGTTAATAAAATTCCTCTATCATATTAATTCACCCTAAATAATGAAATTCTGCTCCAAGGTCCACAACCTCAGGACTCAAAAATGGGGGTGAAAAACACACATTTTGATAAGATGGTCATAGGTGGCCACAGCTCTGATTTGAAATAATATTTTTTATCTAAATATTTGATGAAAAAATAGTATTTTGGAGATGAAACCATGTCTTTTGACTCCCCAAAATGGTTGGATAAAATTGTCAAAATTAAGGTGTGTATGTATGACTCTTTTGGTAAATTTTTTATTTTTTATTTTTTCAGTGTTATTAAATTACACACCCAAAAAAGAGAAAGAGTAAATAAAAATGTGATGAGGAAAGTGGTAAAAAAATGATAATCAATGAGGAAGAATAATAATGATATAGATAAAGAGAGAAGGAGATTTAAAGGGAATGAGGTTCCCCCTAGTTTGGATTTTGTGGGATTCCATCTCTATCTAGTACTGGTTCAACTACAAAAGTTGGGGATCTGATGGATGTCGATGTGGATTCTGGATTGTGGGATGTTACCTAAAAAAGGGAAATCATTATTCAACTAATAAAATACTAAATAATATATTAAACTGATCAAAAAGTAAAATAAAACATGGGGTTCCACACAATAAGTGTTGCATTCATTTTTCTACAGCTGGACAGTTGTAGTGGAATACCCATAGTCTGATGGTGGCCACAATATTTTCTCAACTCCATAGTGCTTCTAGAAAAATTATCATTTGGGATTTCTTATTTTTCATTAGATAATTTATCCCCATACATGATTGTGTGCTTGAAATTAAATGGAGGAGGAAATAGAATATGACTATCCTCCCTTTGGTCTTCAATATCAGGAATTATTTTATCCCCAAAGTGAAGGTTTTATATTCATGGAAATTCATGAATATGTCTCAATTCTGATGGTTCATTAATGAAAGGATCAGATAACACAAAACCACAGTATGAGATACCAATGGTTTTTTACTCATTTAATTCATCACTTATTGATGTAGAGTAATAAGGATCAATGGAGTCTTAAGAGTGAAAAAATAAATCAATATCTATTATTTAAATGTTTTTATCCAAATAATGTTCAATTTCAACCTCACCAGTGATCACTTTATTTATTAGGGAACAAATTACACAACCTTAACTCATATTGGGACAAGATACACTCATTTATTTAGGGTTAACCACACTTATAACATAATTTTTAGAATCACAGATAGGAAATGATTAATGTTGGATAAACTAATCTAAATCAACAAATGAGCATTCTAGTTCATTTTCCTCATTATCATCTATGATGGAGAAGTGGAGGTTAGAGGAAATATAAGATTATAATGTTTTTTCATGATCCTTTAGATCAAGGGATTTTGCATTTTTAATGTCAACCTATACTTCTCCGTTTATGACTTGGTTAAAGAGGATGAAATATTCACAAACTCCTATATTAATTGATCACGAAGGGCATTATGGATAGGGATTCAATGAACTCTCATAGAATGTTTCTGATGAATGAATAAATAATGAAGATTCATTCTATGATGGGTATCACATGGATTGAAAAATATTGAACTTGTCCATTTGGTCACTAAATTCCAATTTATAAGTTGCCAACATTGACATCAATTTTGGTTTTAGATGTCATGAGGAAAGGACATCCTAAAATTAGAGGAGATGGGAAAGAAGTTATCTCACATTCCATTTCAATGACATAAAATTGAGATGGGAAAAAAAGATCATTCACACGAAAAGGACTTCCTCAATTATACCCTCAGGATTAACCGAACATTGATTGGCTAATAGAATAACTACAACCATTGGATGTAAGGGACCTAGACCAAGGTTGGATAATATGGATTTGGGGATGAAATTAATTGAGGCTCCAAGGTCAATTAGTGCATCAGAAAAGGTGGAACATCTAATTCAGCATAGAAATTTAAAGGCCCCTAGATCCTTGAATTTTATGGGAAAATAATTCTAAGAGGAAAATTTTTTGAAGGTCCTACGTTGACTCTTGTGGGGTCACCATTCGTTAAGAATCTTGGAATAATTTTGAATTTGTTTTATGGAATCTAAGTGGGGAATGTTGAATTCAACACATCTAAACATTTTGAGCATTATAGGATCGGGTTCAAAGTAATTCTTTGTCATAGAAATGGCTTAATGAAAATGAAATGTGTTCTTATGTGGAATGGAAGGAGGTGTGTGAATTACTTTAGAATCCTTTTCATGTTTTTTTCTTTTCATTTTCAATGAAAAAATTTAAAAGATGTATGGATGACTTATCTTAAGGCATAGCAATTTTCTTTCCTGAATAAAGTGAAATCACACTTACATAACCCTTCGTGTTGGGTAATGGTTGAGCTATAAGTTGAGAAGAATTTGATTGTTGATGTTGGCTTAGGTTGGATGCAACAGAACTAGTTTGGGTTTCAATGTTTTTAAGGATTTAATGGTTGAATGAGGCAAGTAATTCAATATACCTTTACCATGGTTTCTTGGATGAAGTGGCTTGTCCCAGAATGTGATTACCTTGATTTTGGTTTTTGGGAAAGTGATTGTATTGGTTTCGAAATTTGGAAGGCTCACTGGGATAGTGGGGGCCTCGAGGAGGAAGAGGAGGGTTGATCCTTTGAGTTTGAGAAACAAAAGGGTAAGGTTGTTTGATGTTAAGAACACCTTGAACATATTGAAATAGGTTTGATATTTGAGGATGGAAATGAGGGGGATGAGATATGGGATTACCATACCTCAAGCCTTGGTTATATGAAGAAGAGAAGGGCTCAGAGTGAGGTTGGTTGAAGTTTTTAACAAACTGACTTAATTGTCAAGTGTTGGGGTTCCTCTGAACATATAATGCATTGATATCAATTAGTCCATATGAATCAGATGGTTCATCTTGAAGTTGTGGATATGTGTATGTTGGATGAGTTCGTGAGTTGAAAATTCCAATGTTTTTGAAAGGTCTAGGAAACATAGATTGTAAAGAAGATGTGGTTTGGGATTTGGTCGCCACAGATAGTTGTCTCACAAGACCTGTAAGCTCACTCATCCAATCTATCATCTTTTTTCGCCTCTATCGACTGACTATCTCGGGCTTCCTTAACATGAGCATGTGATTGATTATTTAATTGTTTTGTGTTCTCAATCATGTTTTTATGATATCTCTTGCAGCTTTAGGTGTTTTATCAACAACGGAACCACCTCATGTGGAATTAATGAGAGTTCTATCCATAACCAATTATCCCTCATAGAAGTATTGTATAAAGAGTTGGTCAGGGATTTGGTGGAGTAGATAGGTTTCAAAAATATTTTTTATCCTCTTACAGTACTCATGGAGCGATTCACTTAGGAATTGATGAATACCACATATTTCCTTTCGGATAGATGCAGTATGAGAAGCATGGCATAATTTCACTAAGAAGAGTTGCCTCATGTCATTCCATGTGGTTATGGAACTAGGATATATGTATTAAATCAATGACTTGAAAATGTCAGATAGGGAGAAATGGAATGCATTGGGTTTTATTTGTTTCTCAGAAACCCCTTAAGGCTTCATGGTAGTGCACACCACTTGGAACTCTTTCATATGAAGCTATGGATCCTCACCAGCTAGCCTGTAGAAATGAGGAAGAAGGGAAATCAAACCCGATTTGAGTTCAAAATCAGCCTCTATGTTTCGATATTGAATACCAAGAGTATGGTAATTCATATCAGGGGAAGTAAGTTCTTTAAGTATTTTTTCCCGAGGATTGGACATATCTAATTCTGTTGGTTGGAATGGGACTAGTTCTTGAATTATTTGATTATCTCTTATGTTCTTCATAAGATGGAAAAGTGTCAGCTAAATTTCAGGGTCAAAAAAATCTGACAGATTGTTTGGGAGGATATGGGGCATTCAAAAAGATGATGGAAGAAAGAGGAAGATCTGGCTTTCATTATTTTTTTCATTTATGATTTTTATGATGAAGGTGGGGATTTCATTGTATTTATTTTTTCAATTTTTTTTTTAAAATTTTGATATTTTATAATAATTAGAAATTAACGTATTCTTAATTTCACCATCCCCGAAAATAGCTTCATTTGATAGCATGGACGATTGTCACCTATTGACCAGTCAATGTTCTGATGCTCTGCTAATGTGTATAGTATAACTCTGGTCAAATTCTCGGTGACGATACTCATTAAATATCGAAATTATTTTCATTGATTTTATTTTAATTTGAATGATTTTTTATAGATATTAATGGACGTGATTAATGATTGGTGTTTAATTTAATAATTTTATAATGATTGGGCTGATTTTATTATTAGGGTGTTAATCTTGTGATATCCTTGAGCTTTGCATTATATTAAATTAAATTAACACCCATGTCACAAGTTGACGTTGGTTGGAATTCCTAAGTGTTAAAGCATTAATCCAAGGCTTAAATTAACTGTGATTCTAATATCAATCATTAATTGATTGTGGTAGTGTATTTATGGTTCCAATAATCTATTGAATACATATGTTCAACAAAAACAAGTCATTAATCCATGACATGCGAAGTTCAATATACACAATGTTAATTTGAAGAATATTCATCGAGAAAAAGCTCTCAATAACTTAACATACATAAATTATAACTCACCCCAATGAGATATTTACTCATCCATTGAAATGATTAGTAATCTGGTTATAATTATTATGATGATAAATTAAGAAGATATGAAAAATAAAGGGAGAAGAAAAGAGTTTTGCGTCAAACACTCACACACAAATGATGATGAGAATTAAAAATGTACTATAGATTGAATGAGAATGAAAAACAAGGGAAGAGGATTAAACTATATTTAAACTATTTTAAGAACACTGATATTAAACTATAGAAGTTGGATGAGAATAAGAGATATTGAAGAAGAAACATTCATTAAAATAGAATTACAATGAAAGAGACTTACAAGATTACTAAAATGAAGAACAAAAGTAAATGAATACAAAGACAGGAGAAAAGGTATATCAAGTGAAATCATGAGTATGGAAGGTCCTCCCAAGCATTTGGGAAGACTTTGGTCTTGTCAATATAGGATGTATTTATAGCCTAATGGTGTGGGTTGTTTGCATTCCAAAACATTCCCTCAAATTTCATCACCAATTGGATAAGTTAGAGTGAAAAATCTCAATATATTATCCTCTTACATGTTGTAGATAAATATCTCATCTGCCTACTATGATCATTTGGGGGCCATTGAACATAAGGATCCAAAGTTATGGTCGGTTAATTAAACAATGTTAGTCATTCAATTTCAATCCAAGCTTTTTGATGTCCAAAATGTGAATGATTTTTTTTAATATTACGATGCCTTAAAATATGAATTATTATTTTTATCAAAGTCAGGATCCTATATCTCCTCTTTTACACAGCATAATCTCATCTTTATTTGATGATTACAACATGTGATATGTTACGAATAGTGTCTGGATTTTAATTCCCATCCAAAATGGTGTGTTGTATTTCAATGCATTAGTTGGGCCACTTGTTCTTAGATATGGGACCTGCAATTTTTATCCATTAATCCATCCAATGGTATCCGAATTATTGTGGAGAATTAATTAATATTAAATACTGTATTGAGCTCAGTAATTCAATCATCATGGATGGCGCATTTTCCTCACAGATTCTGTGGGCCTTCTTGTGTGTCCATATGTGCCTTCAAATGGAAGAATTGGCCCCTGATCCCTTAAAATGAAATGATGGATATTGAATTAAAAACCATGAACAACGAAATTTGGATCAGTATGGTGATAGTTATAAATAAAATAGTAAACTGATTAAATTGGACTATCTCTAAAAATGATCATAAATTATACTTAGTATTAAAACATTAATATTTCTCACATATTATGCGCATTTAAAATAATATAAGTAAAGGGAGTATATATTACGTCATTAAAATATAAATAACATCATATACCTACAAAATATCTAAGTCTCAGGAACAACTTATTCTTCCACTTGTTCTTGTGGATATTTTTCCTCTACCAACTCTTGTGAACCTGGAGCACTAACTTCATCGAAGACAATTTTTCTCCCACTATTTCCAAAAGAAATGTGTTCCCTTTCTAGAAATGAGGTGTATCTTTCCACAATAACATTTCTAACTAATGTTTTATATAGGTAGTGTCCTATGGATTCCTTAGGATAAACTATAAAGATGCACTCAGTGCTTCTGGATGTTAATTTGTCACTTGGTAAAGTCTTGAAAATTCCTCGCACACCCATACATGCTTGTGTTTCAGGTTAGGTTTCTTCCCACACCACAAATGATATAGAATCCCATCTACAGCTTTAGTTGGTACTTGGTTAAGGGTATATGCTGCTGTTTTCAAGGTGTTTCCAAAAAAGGATAATGGAAGGGTTGCATGACTCTTCAATGATATGTCCATGTCAAGCATGGTATTATTCCTCCATTAACTAAAAACATTCCATTATGGTGTATAAGGAGGAGTGAGTTGGGATAATATCCCACACTCCTTCATGTGTTCAATGAATGCTTGGTTAAGATATTCTCTGCCTCGGTCTGAGCAAAGTGCTTTTATCTTTTTACCAAGTTGGTTTTCTACTTCATTTTGGTATACATTAAAAATATGAATGGATTCTGACTTATACCACATTAAGTAGATATAGCCATACCTACTATAGTCATTGGTATATGTAGTGAATTATAGAAACCACCCCTTTCTTCTATTGAAAATGGACCACATTCATCAGTATGTATTAATTATATCACTACATTGTCTCTTTCTCCATTTTTTGAAAAAGGTGCTTTTTTCATCATTCCTAGTAAACAAGCTTGACATAAATCTAAAGGTTCTAACTATACCAAGTCTAGATACACTTGTTGGTGCAATACTCGAAATTTATTCTCATTTACAAGACCAAGCCTGAAGTTCCATAGTTGGGTGTTATTTGAGTCATGTTAGCTGTTTTTGTCATTGATTTCCATTACTGGGTTCTCTAGTTCCAGCATATATAAACCATCATTAAGATATTCCATACCGTAAGATATGTTATCTCTGTAAAAGAGACAAAATTTATTTTCAAACATGAAAAAAACCAATAGTTTCTAGAATTGACATAGAAATAATGTTTCTGGTAACAGAAGGTATATAATACCAATTGCTTAAAACTATAACCAAACCAGTTGGCTAGGTTAAGTGATAGTCTCCCAACGCCAAGGCTTCCAAACATGCACCATTTGCAGCTCGGAGATCCACTTGACCATTTTAAATCTTCTTAAACGTTCTTGGTTCCTGTATATGAATACAAATTTGTGAGCCACATTTTGTATCCAATATCTAACTTGTAGATATAGATAGATTACATTCAATGAAAAAATACATGAAGTGGAAGTATCTTCTTGCTTCTTCTTCCCAGCTCTGCAATTATTCTTCTTGTGGATTTTCATGCCACATCCAAAGTAGATGGATTCCTACTCATTAAATTGCCTCAAAATCTTTGGATTCTTTACAGGATGATGCATTGGTGTCTTAGTCCTTGAATTGGCCTTAGACCACTTTTCCTTGCCCTTGTTTTTCTTGTTCTCCTTAAGGTCAGATGAATTTCTATTTTTGACATCCTTATCAGCTTGTAAAACAAAATTCAAAAGGTCCAGGACATAGATTTTCATATCATTCATATTATAATTGGCAATAAAAGTCAACAAGCATGCTGGTAAAGATGATATAATGAGATCCACTGGTACTTCTTGGTTTCGTTTGAACCCAAGGGCTTCAAGCCTCTAAATATACTCAATCATCTTGAGTACATGAGGGCCGGCATGGTGCCCTTCAGCTAGCCTGAACTTGCAAAATGCAGTTGAGATCCCATACCTTTCTTGCCTTGCCCTATCCTCAGATTGTTATTGGATATGTGAAAGAATAGTGTAGGCATCCTCATCCTGATGTAATTTTTGGCAATTTTTTGGACATGGATGACAACATGATTCATTGTACATCAAGTGCATCATCTAAATGCTTTCTCCATTTATAAGTTTTTCCATACATGATCCCTGAGGAGGCTCAACAATAATTGGGGATTCAATCACATATAACATCGTTTTTTGGCGTATTACTATGAGAAAGCTCCAATTCAACTCCTTGAAGTTATTACTGGTCATGATATTTTCTTTATCAATGATCAATTGCACTGATAATTTACTTGTGTTGTTGGTGATTAACATTTTAAATCTACATCAGATAAAAAATTTACAGTTACTATTTTCTATTTATTACCTTTTAAAATTTATGATTAATGATTTTTAATATAATTTTAAAGTCTCTAACTATTTTAGAGACCCTTAATAACCAACACTATTTGATTCAGAATACTCTATCACTTGAGTACTCTAGTAGAAAAGATCCTCGAAACCTCTCTCAAAGTCTATAAGCTAGTGCTAATCTACTAATTGTAGGGTTTCAAGGTAAGCACTAGACTGACCAACCGCTTCTTCTTGTGGTTCCTTGTGTTGTTGAGTAAAGTCTTTGATTTTGGAATCTTAATTTGTTTCCCTTACCATCTTTCCTCTAATGTGATAGCAAGTCATCTAAGGCTAACCCTTGACAACTCACGTTAGTTTTGACGACCCATTTCTATCATGAAAACATCCTAGTAGTAAGAGGTACTCTAAAATTTGGATGACGAGCACCCCAAACACCCTGTTTTGTTTAGATGTGAGAAATGGAGGTATTTTAGACAGAATATATCATTGAGGGATTTTTATATTTATTCATTGATGAATATAATCATTTTTTATTTATTATGTTCTAAATGGGTTGTCATGCTCACAACTGATCAAGAAATAGAATACAGTTTGTCACATATTTATTCATTTTATCTTGTTTAATATTCTATGTGATCACGCAATAATCATGCAGACACATAAAATAATAAACTATACATAAAGTAAATCATGCGGTCCGACTGGTCTTGAGAATTCTATAAAGATCGATCCATAATGGATCAATATTGTCCTAGGGGCATCCATACCTAAGTCATGACTTGACTGACGTCGCAGCGTGCCCTGTGTAATGTGCTTGTCTCTCATCTGGTTTACCGCCTCGTCTTGGCGGGGTCTGTGTCTCAGATCATCATTTAATTAAAAATATACTCACATGCAGGGGAGGGGGTCTATGGGTACAAAATACATTTTGTGCATTGGACACGTAAACCCTTTTACCTATTATAAATTAAAAGGTCTATTCCCATACCATCATTTATTTAATTAATTATTACAATTATCACACAAATTGAATAAATAAAAAAATAAAAAAATAAATATGTTATATACACATTTCGTTCGTTGCTGAAGACTAGTAAGGTTGAAATATGCGCAAGAAAATTAAATTTCAATAAATTATAACAGTGTGAGTTTGTTCTAATATATTAAAAGAATTTAATTCAATTCAAATAATTTATTTATTAGTTCCATTTTTTTAATTTAATTCTAATTAAAAAAATTAAATTAAACAATTAATTTTTTTATATTCTAAAATTAAATTAATATTTCAGATTAAAATAATTTAAACACCAATATTAATTCTAATTATTTTTATTTAAAAAACTAAATTAATAAAAAAAATTTAAAGCAGGGTTACCTCTAGCTGGGGAGTCTGACAAGACTGCGAACCGCCAAGGGGTGTCATCCTGGAGAAGGTCCAATTACAGCATTACTGCGGCATGACCGTGGTGTGACTGTGGCGTGACCACGTCATGATAGAGGCGTGACAGCGGCGTGACTGCGGAGTGACAACGGTGTGACAACGGCGTGACCGCGGCGTGACCACTGCGTGACCAAGGCGTGACCTCGGGGTGACCACAGCGTGACCGCGGCGTGACCACGGCGTGAGAGAGACGTGACCATGGCCTGACTACGGCGTGAAATTGGCATGACCACGGCTGACTGCTCAGTCCAGCAGCTCCCACGGTGGAAGTAGCATCCGGAAAGGAGGAAATGGAGTAGGAGAAGGCCGGGGAGCATACCAGCTAGCCGCATGGTCGGCAGCCCGCTGCTCTGGCGAGCTGCCGGCATTGTCCGGCAATGCCTAGACTAGTTGCGGCCAAGTCTGGTGAGGCCAAGACTGATAGTGGCTGGGGCGGGGCTCGACCGCCATGAGCAGGATGTCCGGCGGATGGGGTTTGGGAGATGTGTGGGTGGTTAGGCAGAGCTCGGGGTGGTGGGGCGCGACCATTTGGTCCAGCCAGAGGATTAGGTTCGAGGCACCGTGGCACGGGGGTTCAGTGTGCTCGGTCCGAGGAGGCACTAGGCGGAGGTCTGCCGACCAGTGTTGGGGAGAGGTGCAGACATGCAGCTTGGGGTAGCTCGGTCTGAGGCGGAGGACCAGTGGGGCATGGGGTGGAACAACATAGACGGGGTGGGAGCTGCACGGCGGTCCGGTGGGAGGCGGTCAGGCAAGATACAAGGGTTTCTCCCTCAAGGGTAGTAGCCTCCTGGTGTGAAATATAAAGGATAAGTCCCCAAAGGGGTCTCCTAATTTTTTTTTTACTTTTTTCCTTAGACAAAAATATGTCATCATCCCTTTTTTATATATAATGTAGAAGAACCCAAAATGGGGTCTAAGTATCCCTTTTTCATTTAAAAATAAAAAGAGGATGTCCCAAAAATGGGGTCTTGGTCTCAACTCCCCCTTTGTATTATTAAAAGAAAGTGTGAATAATTTTTTCCAGACCGCTTTTTTGAGAAATACTTTATAATAAAATATTATATTATATTTTATATTAATAAAATATTTCATTTAATTTTATCTCAATAATGATTGAGATTAAATTCAAATGAACAAAAAATAAACCATGACGGTGATCTGATTAAATTTCTAAAATATTCATAGCTTGATAATTTGAAAAAAAAATGACATGTGGTCAGATCTGAATGAACTATTTTAACACCCCACACATAAATTGAATTCATCTTAATTTTGTTGACTTAGAAAAACCTTATGATGGATTTGATACCATTATTCGGTACTGGGACAGTGCAGCGGAAGCTGGTGGTCTAGGAAATTAAAAACATTCTACATCACCGAAGTGACGTAACCCTGTCAACTTCGGTGATCTTGTTTCAGTTTTGTCCAAGGATCTCGCATGTTTTAAACAGAGCTCAAAAATAAAATGAACATGTACCTAGATTGGAATTGAAATGTGAAAGTCCGTCGTAGGATACGATGATCATTTATCTAAGACTCCGTTGTTGAAACCCTTTAGATCATCCACACACTCATATCGAATCTTCTCGTGCACCGTTCGTCGAGATCCATGTGCTATCGCGAATCTTCGATGCAAACATCAGTGCAACGAAGATCACCACACATGAAGAATCTTTAATCTATGATCGATGAACTTGAAGATCTTACATTGCTTGAGAGACACTCTCTCTAGATTCCAGGATGGGAGAGAATCTCCCAATCATAACACATGAATTGTAATCCATGGGAGAGCCTCTCTCTCACTTATATAGGGTGTGTTTAAATCACGTGGTATGGATTTTGGGCCTCCGTGTAATAGATGTCGTCTATATAAGTGTTATAAATAATTATTTATGACAAATAAAATTATGTCATAAATAATATTTATAATTTATCACTTAATTGTGATATATAAATATATTACTTGTTAAATTTGAGTCTTTAACTTGACTCACACCTCCTTCTAATATTAAACAATCATAGGATATTAAAATCCATTCGAATAATATTAATAATTTTATTTACTATATTACTTGTAAATTCATGTTACAAATAAATTCTAAAAATTATTCTAAACTTGAAAAATTAAAGAATTAATTTATTATTTGGTGATCTATAGAACATTGATAGTGCTCAGACCCTTTGGTGGGGCCCACCATGTTCTATATTCCTATTCCCAGAATAGTGCAGATTCGCAAGGCTCTATTGTGTGTGTACCTCTAGGCCCTTACCTCAATAGCAGTAAATAATATCCACCGACCTAGAGTGCATTCTAGCAACCCATCGAGGCCGCTATAGAGATAAGGCAATGTCAATGAAATGACTGCATTCCTAAGAACATGGTCCATGCCATATAATCTCTTCATCATCCATATCTCAATAAAGCATAATGCGTTATAGTTTCATCATTATGTATTATGAATTATTATTTTGTTCATTTTCCAAGACAGTGTTACCTTCCACTACCATGGACATAAATTTAATGAAGGTGAAAAAATCCCAACCAACCAGGCTCCAGATATCGCTTCCTAAATTCATAAGTGACGAATCCTTTCACAATCATTCAATAAATTCCATTCCATTAATGACGTACTCATTAAAATCTCCCTAACCATGACTTTGTCACTGCAGTTTTCACCTTGCATAAAATGTATGTAATTAAATGACATCCATTGAAAATGATCTCATGTCTAAAGAACATTACACTTGTTCATAGATAGGAAAGACCAATGACACCTAAAACATGTGGCATTCCTATCATGTGGGTCTTTCCTTATGATATAAACTACTCGAGATCATCATTTTTGAACTTCAGGAGAGGAAGTCTCAATTATTATGATCCCCCAGCACCTGATAGTCACACATCATCTATGTCCTTTCAGAATGATGTAACTGGACCATAGGACATTACATGAAGATTTCTGTCATGAAATCCCAGGGTTCTCATTATAGCCTGGGATCTACAATAAATTTTTGATGTGATAGGTAATCTAGGAAAATTTCCTTAAAAAAAGAGGATGCAGAATTATCTACACTATTCTTTCAAGATAAACACATGTATGATAACAAACTTAATACATTTAGTGGTAATCAAAGTACAAAATAAGATGGGTCTAGGGCACCCAATTTCAATAGGATCTTGAATAAATCTTCTAATATATACTAGTAGCTGAATTTCCAAATAGAAAAAAATGAAATTGATATTTTAATGATGAATATAGGGTCTTGTAGAAACTGGAATGTGGGAAAAGTGTATGAATTGAAAGAGTTATGATGGAATGAAGTTACATCTTCAAATCATGATGATTTGAGAAACCCTATTATGTTATGCCCAAATTTGTGATGGATACGAGATCCAAAGATGGGGGGGAGAGAAAATGGCCTTCAATCTGTGATTTTTGTTACTTGGTGACATTTGGAATCACGAAAAAATAATATAAATTGAATAAGTAAATAAATAAACGTTTTTAAACTAGAAATAAGCTTTCTGGATGGCCCAATTCGTTCTATAAAAACCCAAATCCATCATTATTATGGATTACTAAAGGGTACAAATTGTAAAAGTTGTGTTAATAGATTGAATCCGTCCATTTAAAAATTGTAATAGATAAAAAATGATGAAAATGAAGGAGTTATAAAAGAATAAAAATTTATTTCTAAATCTGGAAATGGGCTCATGGTTTGGCCCAAAAATAGAAAACAAACTAATTCAACCAAAATGCATGGGAAACCACCAAAAAAATAAATAATTTGAATTAAATGAAATATATTGTTAATATAAGTAATTTAGGTGATAGTTTGAAATAATTAAAATTGAGAAAAAATTTCGATACCACTTTGTTAAATGAGTGACCCTAACCACATAAAGTATCAATAATCATATAAATCCCATAAAAAATGTTATATAGTATAATTTTAAAGTTCATTAATTGGTAGCATAAAAACCATAGATAAAAATGAGGTTATGAAAATAATTAGTGTCTGAGAAAATTAAAATGTGAGATATAAATACCTTACCAATGATGATCTTTTTGAATTATTATACTCTTGAAAGAATAAAATCAATTTAAAGATATAATATAATGAATATAATGAAATTAATTATATAACATTTAAAAGGGAAGTATATACACCACACCAATGAATTGAGTGGTGAATATAGAATAAATCTAACTAAAATAATATTGGGACTAAAAACCCCCTTCTTATACCTCTTGAATTTCATATACATAATCAAACCTCTTCTATAAAAAATATTTGTTTTTATAAAAATTCCAATGTACCATATTCTAATATTTTATATCATCTATGATTTTATTATGAATTTAGATTATCTATTTATTAACAATCAAATGTTGATGTTTCTAGTCATAACTTTTTTTTAAACATTTTTTGACCTGTTATTCCTGGGAAAATTACGTAAATGATGATTTAATCATATCCAAAATGATAATCGAGATATAAAAATCATATATATTTAGTATATATTTATTTATAGTAATCGATTAAATTTTGTGATCTTAAATGAAATATGATATTTTAAGAGACGGTAGGCAATACATACACTTGATTGATGTTTTTATTATTTTATCATATTGAAGGAATGAAAAATAAATGACATATTTATTTATATATAAATATTATAGTATATTTATTATTTTATATATGTCACATATTTATATTAAGACGATCATTATTATATTCCATGTATTTCATTGATGATTCTCACTGCTTCACGAGGTGTTAGTCCTCCCAACACATGCACAATGTTAATATAATCTCAAAAAATTTAAAGTATTATGGTATATTTGATAATAATATTATAGAATAAAAATAAAATAATTTAAAAAATTAATGATATATAAAATTTATGCCTAAAATTATGTCCAACCTTGAATGTTTGTTATGGGAGAACGCACGACATTGGTTCGTGAGATGGTCGTAAACCTTATGCAAGAACGATGATATCGTAACCCATTTGATGGAAGTGTGTTTTTTAGGTCATAAAATTAGTATATAAACATTTAATTATATTTATTAGAATGGTATTTTAATATAATCAAGATATAAAAAAACTTTTCTAAATGAGGATAAACTAAAACAAACACATTCATTAATAAAAGTTCACAATTTGGGGTATCTTTTTTGGTTCTCAACAAAGGTCTTATCTTGTTGGATTAAATCCAAAAGTAATGGTAATATGTTTAGGAGAGGGATGTGGTGAAGTGATTATGGTATTGGTGGTATAAACCTATTTTTTTATGGTGTAGAGAGAGGATAATATGTGGTGGAATTTTAAAAGTGGAGGAGAGAACACATTTTGTATTTTTAAACTATTGTAAGGTGAATCCACTCTTTACCTAAAGAAAATTTTAAATAGTGAAAATATTAGATCTAATAATGGGTAGGGAATAAATATTTCCATTCAATAGGCACAAGGAATTTTTGGGTAATTTTTACATTTTATATTCTATGATTAGTCAATAGTTATACTATTATTTACCTTTACCACGATAATTAATTTTAACTATTTCCATGAATAATCTTGGTAAAAATTTATGTTGAACATATTATAAAATATAAATTATTATTATCAAAAATATTTCATAAATGTTTATAATTTTATTCACCGATGAATCAAAAAGTAATTTAAATTTAATCACAATATTTGACAATAGAGCGAGCTTTTAATGTGAAAATGATCAGTCTTTTACGGGGTTTTTTCATTCAATTTCTGTATTAAAACCGATTCCAATTACCCAAATTGGATGTATATATATATTATGAATATTTTAATATCTTAATACCAATTTAATGCATAACAAAAAAATAGATAATTTGAATAAATATGACTTTTTTAATAAAAAACATTATTTTTTTCACTATTTATAAAATATTAATATTTTCGTGAAAATCCCAAAAGTACTATATAAAATTATACTAAAACTAAGATATAAAAAATTAAATTTTTTCCTATATAATTTATAAATGTTACAAATAATAATTCTAAAATAGTGCTATTTTAAATACTGGTCAAACCATATTTTAGAAAAATACAAATTTTTTTGCAAACAATTGGATTTATTCTTATCAATTTACCAAATAAAAAATGTTCAGTGTCAAATAGTGGATTATATATAAATATCATTAACAAAAATCATAAAATGTGGTTTTTTAGTCTATTGAGAATATAAATTCCTCTTCATATAGCAATTTCTTTTTAGAAATGGAAGGTCATTATTTTCAAATAGCTCTTACATCTATTTATAAATAATTTAACTACAAAAATTTCACTTTATGAGCATAAATAAAAACTAGTTTCATAACATATTTAATGGTTTTCATAACCTCCTTTATAATGGATATGTTATTACAATAAATAATTTTTATTAATAGGACATGTTTCGTTTAAACTCAGTGTGGTGAGTAATGTAATCTTTTCTTGGTGTCGTTTTAGTTCCCTTGATTTTTAAATATCTTCTCTTGAGGAATCAATTCAACAAATGCAGGAGTAGTATTCTTCAAATGACTTCTCTAATGATGTTTTGGGTGAGACTTAGCTGGTTTCCAGGATTATGAATTTGTTTAATCTCAAGGATTCTTTGCAAAGATGCAATTTTAAATATAATTGGTTAATAGATGGGGATAGAAATTATAAATTTTTCAATTCTTTTTAGATAATTGGGAATGTCTCAAGGCCTCTTTAATTGTTTGGAAAAGTTAATAATGTCTTTGACAAGAGAAAGGATCTTTATGAGCATGTTGTTAATTATTTAATGTATATCTTTACTGGTCATGTCCCTCTTACTAATCCTATAGAGAGTATTATTCCGACTCTATTTAATTGAGAAGATAATTACAACCTTACATATATCCATTTGGACTTTGAAATCAAAGAAGCGCTCATTATTATAATTTTTGACAGCTTCCTTGGTCCAAATGGTTTTTGGTATTTTTTCTTTCAAACAAATTGGGACGTCGTTCATGATGATGTTTGCAAGTTGGATACTCATTTTTAAAGGTTATTATATTACTCAGGGTTTGAATGCTCAATTCCTTTCCCTCATTCCAATGATGGAGAATTCTAACGAGATTCATTTTTTCATACAAGTTTCCATGATCAATACAATTTTAAAAATTATTTGCAAAATCATGGCCATGTGGTTGTCCTCTATTGCCCATAAGATTTTTTCCCTAATCAGTTTTCATTTATTAAGGGTTGGTCTATTCAATATTGTCGTATTAGTACCTCGAAATGTGTTAAAATTTGTTTGATATTTACAAGTGATGGTAATATTTCTCTTAAGTTGGATGTCAATAAATCTTTTGGTACTATAAATTGGGATTTCATTTATAAGGTTATGGGATTTTTTGGTTTTAATGATGTTCTCATTAACTAGGTTAAAAACATTTTTGATTCAGTGTGTATTTATGTCATTGTTAATAGTTCCCCTGAGGGAGACGTTGCATGATCTTGAGTTTTCAGACATGTTGAACCTCTTTCGGCCATTCATATTTATATTGCGGAGGATTATCTTAGTATATTTTTTTCTATTATGGCTGGAAATGAGAATATGATGTCTATTAGTACTGGTTTAGGTTTTGTTTCTCTCACTCACTTGATGTATACTGATGATATTATTCTTTTCACTATATGGGACAAAAGAAATATTAAAAATATTAATTGTTCCCTTTTGCATTATGAAAAAGTATCTCGGAATGAGATTAGTTATAATAAGTTCATTGTTTATTTTGGTATGAATTTTCCTATTTCTTGGTAGACAGTCATTATCACGGATTTGGGTATTCATGAAGGATTTATTACCTTTACATATTTGGATGTTCCTATGTTTTAGGGGAGGCCTAAAGCGTGTTTTTTTAGATATTCTTTGTAAAATAAAAAGGCATCTTGCTCCCTGGAAGGTTGAGAACCTCTCCCTGGGCGGTGGTCTTTGCTTGGTTAGGGCTGTGATCATTTCTATGTTTGTTTATTATTTCATAGTCTATAAGTGTATGATCTCTCTCATCAAGAACATTAATTTTTATTTTAAAAATTCCATTTAGAGTAGTAATATTTTGGAGAGTAAATTAGCTACGGTCTCTTGGAATAATTGTTGTAAACCCTGTCATGTTGGGGGTCATGGTATTAAAAATCATGAGGTGTTTAATGATTCTTTAAAGGATTCATTCATTTAGAGGCTTTTTAATATTAATTATGAGTCCTTATACTTCCTCCATAATAAATTCAGGGATAGTCTTAGGAATGAGGTTTTTAATCATTTGGATTCTTCTGTTTGGATTGCTTTTAAATCCATTTTTTCTTCCATTGTCTCTCATGCCCGACGGCTCGTTTCAAGGAACTCGTCTTTATCCTTTTGGAAGGCCAACGAGACTATCTGCCCCTAGTTTATGCCTTGATGAATGATGATTTTATTGTTGATCTGGATGCTATAATTAATGATCTGCCTTATAATATGGTGTGTCTCCCTAATCATATTGTTAATATTATCTGTACTCTAATAGAGAGGATTTTTGGGCTTGGAAACCTGATATAAATGGCCTGCTGGCTTCTAAAAAATTTTATATTCATTATTTTTATTGAAATATAGGTTGTAAGTGGATGAGGGTTCTTTATATGATCTTTATTAGGCCTTCTCTAGCAACATTTTCCAAGGGATTGGATCATGGGAATATTCCTACTTATATTTTCCTTAAAAAATGTGGCATTTCTCCATGTTCTTTATGTGTGTTTTTTCATCAACATAGGGAAGATATTGATCATTTGTTTCTTTGTTGTGTCAATTCCTCTTCAATATTGATGGTTGTTTATGATAATTTTGAAATACCTATGCCTATTATGCCTTCAATTCATCATTTCCTTTAAGGATGACATTCTATTTCTCTTTCTCCTTAATTGATGGATCTTTTTAGGGTCACTGATACTAGAATCCTTTATTTTATTTGGTTTTCTTGGAAAAAGGTGATTCATGATATATTTTCCTTCTCGTTAAGTGGGGTTTTATCAGCTATTCTTGATGATATTCATAATGTTGATATTCCTTGGATGCATTTTTTGCTTCAACTTGGTTCATGATTTGTCCATTCTGAACCGGATTGGTGTTAAGGGAAACTTCAGGCCTTCGCATGGTACATTTTAAGTTCTTTGGAAGGAACCATTTTTAGTTGGTAAAAAGTTAATTCAAATAGTGATTCTATAGGTTATCCGAGGCTTTCTGGTTATGGTTCTTTTTTCCGAAATCATAAACGGAATGTCATTGGTTGATTTAATGGTTCTTGTGGGTTTGCCTCTTTAGTTGAGGCCGAAATGCTTGTCATTATCCATGTTGTGGATCAATAAGTGAATCGTGGTTTGTATAATTGATCGTTGGAGAGTGATTATACTGTTGTTTTTTCTACCATAAGGATGGGTCTTTGTCACTTGTCCTGGAAGCTAACTAATAGTTTGATTAATTGTATGGGGACTCTATTTTCCATGAATTATATTATCACTATCATTTATAGGGAAGCCAATTCTGTTACTGATAGTCTGGAAAATATAGGTGTTAATAGAGTTGATTTTGTTTGGTATGATAAATTTCATGATGATCTCCTTTCTTTTCTTTAAAATGATAGTGACAAGTCTCAAATTTTTTGATTTCTGTAAGATGTGTTTTATCTCTGTTTGAGGTTGTTTTTTAAGGTTTCTTTCATACTTCTGTTCTGTTTTATTTCATTGGGGTCTGTTTTCTTAGTTTAATCATTTTTTCTTCTTTGGAGTGATTTGTTTCTATTTTTTCTACAGGAATGAAGTGGCAGGCTTTCAGTTATCTATTATTTCCTGCACTGGTTTTCAAGATGCATATTTTTTTGGGGCATATTTCATGGAGTGCCTGTCTGGAGTGGAATGCATTGTTGCTGAATTTTTGGAGATTGATTATCTCATGGGAGCAGTGCATGATCCGAAGCTCAAGGGTTGTCGATTGGATCATACCTTGTTGATGTGGAATTTGACAATAAGATGGAATCACTAGTGGATGTCTTTGTGAATGATGCTTTTGGCACTGCACATAGATATCATTTTGTACCAAAAGCCTTCTGTTGCATGCTTCCTTTTTCATAATTTTATCATGACATCCAACGCCCTTCTTATTTTTTTGGGTGTTTTTTTGTTTCTTTGGTTTTTTTTCTATTTCACCATAATCATAGATTATGTTTGTTTTGTTTTTCTTGTTTTTATTTTTCCCTGTATTGTTTTATTTTTTTTATCTATAAAAAAATTCCATTCTTATAAACTCTACTTGGTGTCCTATGATAAAATCTAATCTTTTTCTTGTATGTAATATAATATAAACATTGTATTTTATGTAACATAATCCAAAATAATTTTTTATGAAAAAAATTAACTATTTGGTGAATTTAGTGAAATAATAACATGGTGTTTCATTAAAAAAATGTTATCTTGGTTTAGAGAGTAGAGGAATCCATCAACATATTTTAATTTATTCAAACTATACTATTCATAAAAAAATTATGTGTCACATTATAAACCACTTAAAATTATTTTTTCATGAAATTCAATGGTTTATAAATCTCTTAGTACATGAATATTCATTCATAGAAACCCCCATTGTTAAATTGAATACTATGATTTAATTTAATAAGATAATGTTTAAAACATATTTTTTACCCAATGTAACTTAAAACTAGGTTTCTAAATAATAGAAAATAGGTACGATGTGAAGATTATTACATGGAAGAAAAGTGTATATATTTATAGAGAGTGACAAATATCACAAATTATATGAAAGTGGGAGATCAAAATAACGATAATTACAAGAAAAATATTATCCATAACCATGAAAATGTCATGGATATAATAAAAAATAATGTTAATAAGAAAATATATTATTTCATGATCCTTATAATAAATTTAAATTATATCCAGATTAATATATACGTAATTGATGTTATTTTATTTCATATGAAAAATCTCACCATCAGGTTGTTCTTTGATAAAATTATGATTCATCTCTTATTCGATCAAATAAAGTTTTATTTTTCAAGCATGAAAAAGAAAAAGATCACAAGATCCAAAAAACAGAATGATAATTCATTACATATATCACTAGTTATAATAAATAAAAATGTCTTAAAGATGTAATATAATATTCATAAATCATTATATTACACATCATTAATATCTAAAATTCAATCAACGTTCAACATAACCATGTTCATAAAGGAATAACCTTTTGAAGCTACTAAAATATTAAAATATAAAACAATAAAAATAAGTTCAAGAAATTTTTAAAAATTATTTTATCATTGATCCCCCATTTATCATAAAGTCTCTATTTATTTTCACATACCAAACATGTGAATACATATATAATGTATTCTTTTAAAAATGATAATAGCCTAAATTATCATAAAACACCATTGATTACAGACATGATCCATCACTCCTTATATAGATAATTGACTATTGGATATATTCTTAAAATAAAAAAATAATCTAAATTTCATTAATTAAAAAACAAACAAAATTTTCATAAAATCTATTAATCTATTCCAAGGTTATGAGTACTATCTAATTTACTTAGTTCTAATCTTATAACATTTTATACAATTTAAAATCTATTTTTGCTTCATCATTAACATATTAGGGAATAGTATATCATAATCATGTTCTCCCATAAAAGATAATCTTTTTATTAAATCACTGTTATAGATCAGTGATACCAATCATTAGATGATTTCAATCCATAATGAAAAACATATACTGGAAAACATTTAGATATTTCGCAATTCATAATTATTGAATCAAAATACCTATCCAAGGAATTACTCTCCCTCATCCTTAGTCCATTACCAAGGATTTTTTATTTTGATCATCGATACATCATTCCTTCATTATGTCTTTGTAGTCACATCATTGACAACAATACTACCTTTACTCAAAACAGCTTGCTGAATCACTTCATGATCATTCCATTTAGTATATCGATTTTCATATTATGAAAAAATTCCACATCTAAATCACCCATAATTAAACAATATATTAGAAAGAACATTATTATAATCAATTTAATTAAATTAAATTTTAATTTTATCTTTGTAGTTAATGTACTTTTCTTCTTCTTGTAAAGATTGAAAACATCTTTTCTTCCATTTGAGACATTCCTTGGTGGTCTTCTTCCCACCTTATTGACACAAAAAACTAAATCTTCTTTCGTTCATAGTCTACACTATCCAAGATCAAATAAAACTAAATACTTATAATCATTGGTATGTCTATGATTTGGTTAAGGTACTGATTATTAATTATGATTCTTTACACATATTTTGTATAATGATAGAATATTTCAAACCATCATTCTTCCCATTATAATTCTTACCGGAAAATTATCTAATAAATTCAATGATAAACCAATTTATTCTTGTTCACACCATTTAGTAAATCTATAAATTATAGTGTGATGAGAAATTATCGTATAAAAAACTAGAAAAATAATGAAAAATCACTTATAGAATTTCCAAATCACAACACCAACATTTTAATCTGTAAGACATTATTTTTATATGAGTATATTGATAGTAATAATCTATTTAAATTATTCATTATGATTGATAAATAGTTTTTGAATTGAAAATTAATATACCCATGGAGTGTCAAACCTAGTGTGCAGTTATGCTGGTTTTCATGCACCGTTTCTCGATCGTGTCTAGCTCAATATAGTTTTTTCAGTGTTATTACCACTAGATATCAATATACAAGATCTACATAGAAATTTATCATCAAGAATGAGAAGTATTCCTTGGAATCCACTATCTCTTTTTTTTATCAAAATTCAAGTACATTTCCCAATATTTTTACTTATCCATAGAATTATCTTCAATGGAACTATTAGACTTATCCTTTTTAATATTTCAATTCATCTCACTAATGTTTTCTAATTCTATATTCTAATGTTTTACTAAACCTTTTCTCATTTCCAAACAGTAATAAATAATTATTTTCATACATAGATATTACATCACTTATTCCATAATATTTATTTCATTACCTAAATACACACTTGATGACTATAGATTATTAGTTTCTTTTGGAACATAGAACTCTAAAAACTAAACAATAAACGAGCTACATCGTCTCCCACTAAATTCTACAAAAACACCACCCATCTTAGTCATATAATACATATTACATATCCTCATAACCTAGTTAGTGGAAACATAAGAAAGGGTTACCTCAGATGTGGAGTATGAGAAATAAAAGGGATTCAGATCATCATAACATGGATCTAAGGGAGTAATAACAAGAGAATAACATTTGAAAACTATCAGGTGTATATCAAATATCATAATCATTAACCATGACATAAATATTGGTAATTCATAAGACATTAATATAAATCTAATAAAATAGCATAGTCCCTGAGAGAACTACATTTGAATTATACATTAATTTATGGCCTACATTGAAGAATTCAACATAATATGTCATGTCGTCCTACCAAGTAATTTATAACATGTAAGGCTTGGGATAACCACATGTTTACCTAATTTTGGCATGGGTTGACCACCAATACACCATAATATTTGTGCTTTAGTTGACCATACCTGAACCCTCACTTTTTGTATTTCAATAAACACCCATATACCCTCATTTTGGGCTTGGGATAAATATACATATACCCTCATTGTTAGGTTTTGGATAAACATCTATGTACCGTCATCTTTTAGATTATAAAAAATAATAGCGTATATCTTACCTAATATATAATTTATCTTTTACCAATGCATTGAATTGAAATCTAGATGAAAACAAGATATAATATATAGTGGGATCACCATAGATATTTGGGGCTCACTAACTTATAAAATATAATGGGTTTATCTTATTCTATCAAGGTATCCCCATCATATATGCTATGTCCTAGAACCAAAATATATATACAGATAAAAAATCATTCACATAGTCATAAAAAATTATAATAATTCAAAATTCATTCATAAATTTATTTTACCATTGAAATAAAATGAAGTTCTTATAAATCAATTTGGAATATGATTAACTCATTCAAAATAAATCGGTTTCACTGACATCGATCCATCAAAACATAAATCTTTCAGAGAATGAATATGAATCGTATCATTAGATCATATCTTAATAAGGCATAAAAAATAACCAATTATTTAATATTATATTGAAAATAATTTTTAAATAATTATAAAAAATAATTATTTAGGAAAATATTCTATATTATTTATGAAATGATAAAAAACATATTGAATCCCTTTTTCTTTGGAAAAAATATTGAAAACATACAAAAGAATATTTTAAAATTATTTTAAACACTTTTTTTAAAAAAATATATCATTTATAAAATCATATACCTTTAATTTTTTTTAATAATCAACTAAATTTTTTGAAATCATTTTTACAAAATGTGGTTTAAAAAAAATAGAATTTTGACCGAAGAGAGAATTGATGTCAACATTTCCTAATATTTTCATAACTATGTTAGGATATAAAGAGTAGATAAATTGTACCATTATATGATGATATCACAAATAACTATAGGATAGTAAAATTCAAAATAAAAATTCAAATTTAGATCATGATAGTTCATTAATTGAAGCATATCCAAAAAGAATATCAACATACGATGACATTGTACCAATAAACTCTTAAAGAATTGATAACATGGGATCATAAGACACATGAAAGGAGAAAAATAAATGAATCATAAAATTTCATTAAAATTATATGAATAGTCATGAAAAATTTAAAAGGGGATGTATATAAACATTTTAAATGAATATAGGTTAATAACATAACTTGTCCCTTAGAGAAGGAAAATTGAGCCAATATCCCCAATAAAACATTGGTAACATTGAAACCACACACATATAAGTGATAGATCATTAAATGGAAGGATAGTCAGAAAAAAATATATCAATAATATTTATATAATATATTTATTGTTAGTATATTAACCACATAGAAGACCCAGGTGGGGAATATATCATTTGTCTGAAAAAAGAAATAATGAGAAATAAATACCTTATAAGATTAGTAATGTTTGAATCCTGAGAAGCATTAATGGATACAATAAAATGAAAATTTTAATATAATAAAATTAATTAAATTCATGACATAATATTTCATATTGAAGTATGTACACCACACAAATTAATTTAGTGGTTAATATGATGTAGGTCTCGCAAAACTACAACTGAGGGAAGAAATCCCCTTACTATAAGTCATAACTTCCAACGTAAACGTTAAAAGCTAATGCATTTAAATATATGTATATTAAGCATCTAAAAAAATCATTCTCATATATATCATACCATATATTATTTCATTATGATGTTATACTTATTATTAATTAGTAATTTCATATTAAAGTTATATTTCAGGTAATAACTGTTACATTTTTCATACTTGTTTTGAATTTTTTCCGCTGTCCTTTTACTTAGATCACGATTTCGTCAAATTAATAATTATAGAAATGATATAAAAATAATATATAATGATTATATATGTATTTATATAAATCCATAAAATTTATTGATAGAAAATTAAATACAATGTTTATTGGAAAATTATGTTTTATATATGCATGAACACAATTTTGATTTAATTATTATATTGAATGGATTAAAATTAAATTATATATATATATATATTATCAATCAAGTACAATTTATTTGTTATATATCACAAATATATCTATTAAGACCATCATTAATACCTTTATTGTAATGTGTGGATGAATCACAGAGCTTCATGAGACGATAGTCCTCCGCACACACCAATTATGTTATCATATTCTCATTAAATGTAAATAAAGAAGGAATGTGTGATATAAAAATTATACAATATTAGTAAAATAATATATATAATAAATATAATTTATGGAAAATATTTACATCATTATTCTTAACTATGAAAAATTTTAATAAAAAAACAAACTACATAATTTCTTGAGGCGGTTGTATGTAATACACAGAAATGATGATTTAGAAAACCATGTGATATAAGTGAGTGTGGTCATATAATTTAAGCATATCAAAACAATACCTTAGAAAATTAATTATACTTAGGATATTATATACTAATATATAAAAATAATTATAGGGGTTTGCGGATTAAATAAAACAGAAACATTTATGGATTAATGTTACTTTTTCTTCAGTTTTCTCATTTTTTTTATGAACCAATGTAATATCATAGTTGGTTTTCTACCAAAATTAAAGATTCTAGGTTTATATGAATGAATTTGTCTTGTTATATGGAATAGTATTTGAAAAACCAATTATTTTTTGCAGTTTGAAGAGAGTGGAATAGGTTGATTCCTTTTATATGTGGGGGAGACGAAAAAATTAGAATCTTTGGAGAGAATATTAGGTGAACCCAAGTTTCTTATTAACAAAATTATTCAATAATTCTCAATATTTTATCAATTAAATTATATTATATATATATATATATTTCCATCCAATGTGGTTTGGATAAGTATTAGTTTATTTTTACACCTTATATTATATGATTAACCATTATGTAAACTCATTTGTACCATAATCACTATAATTAATTTTTACTATTTTCACTGATCATTATATTAATCTATATATTTTACTATAGAAACCCAGACCCAAGTAGTATTAAGACAGTTCCTACTATAATTACATTGGCATAGATACAAGGAAATCACATCCCAAAGGAAAAAATATTTTAGTAGTCTTTGTTAACCAAATAAATGAATGTTTCTTGTATTAAAAATTATTACATAAATTAGATATTAATTTTTTACAAGAACATTATTCCATATAGAATATCCTTTCATAAAATTCATAGCACACATTATGGAATCCAATTCAATGGAAACAAAATGAGAATGATCTAAAATCCTCAGTAAGGGTTATGTATAATATAAACAACTATGAAATAAGCTTTAATAATCAATATGGTAATGTAAATAATTGAACACACATTAAATGTAACAAATAAATAGGAAAGGAAGTTTTTAATCAAAATAGAAAGGTGAATAAATAAATACATATTCCATTTTATATATATACTCAGTTGGATGTGTGTATATAATATGTTAGGTTATATAACTGAACACATGCTCCATTTAAAAGAACTTAACCATCATGATAAAATATATAGAATAAATTTTGGTTAGTAAAAAAAAATTAATAAAAATAAAAATAAAAATAATGAAATTAATCCATATATTAATTTATAGTGCCAATATCATCGATAATAATAATTAAAATACATATACAATGTAATATATTATTATTGGACCCAATATCTAATGCACATGAAAGTCTATGCTTTCAATAACATTTACAAAATTGTTTAAAAATACCTTTTGAAACACATTTAATTTGTCGAATTTAATTTTCCCATGAGATTTTTTGACACAACAAGGGGATATATAATGTCTACTCCCCAAAGTTCACTTCAAGTATATAGAATTCTTTGTATTTAAAATAATCATTTTGGTTCATAAACAATTTCCCATATCAGATATCCAAATTTAATAATGAATAAAACATTATCAATATTTACCGAAACAATACAATTACTTTATATGTGAAAAATTATGTAACAATGGTATATTTATTGGTAAATAATAACAGTTGTGATAAATATTCTGGATATTTAGGGTTATTTAATGTTCAATGGTCCGAAGAATTTCAATAAATGAATGGGAAGTTAATCCGACAAAATATTAATCAAGTATATGAATCTAAATACTATCCTTCATAAATAATAATCATAATACTTTATGAGGAAAATTTTCAACTTTATCAAAACAACTTATACATATAAAAGTAAAAATTATAGTTTTTTAATGAAGATATAAAAACAACATAAAAAACTTATTATGGAAAATATCATTTTCATATTAATTTTTATTGAAAATACATTAAAATGGAAATAAATATAATTTTTTATAAATATCTTAATAAACTTTCAATGGATTTTTTAAATAAATAGGGGAGAGTAATTCCTAAATTTCATTACAAGTTAAATAGAACATCCCATTTTGATTGTAAAAAAGCTTAGAAAATTGACTGTTTTGGAATGTGAAAAAATATTAAAAGATTATTTTTTCAAAAAGACAAAATGTGTAAGACATTATTTAAATAAACCACTTTTAAATTACTCAATAAAACATTGTTGATATTTTTTAGAGTCAATGGTTTAATTAAAAAATGGATTTCTAACTGAAGTTAAAATGATGTCATATTGTATTAAAAACATTAGTCAATAATTTTATTCACCAACAAGAAGAAAAATAGTACTATAACTTGAATAAGAACATTAAAAACCATATTAGAATACAATAAATGGTTTTATTAGAAAAATATTATAAATTTTATTTAATATAATATCATGAATAAAATATTTCGATTAGTATGTGACTTTGAAATAAACCCATAAAATAATCATATTGATTAAGTGAGAATTATTCAATGAATCGATTAAGTGTTTCAAATGCTAATTCTCATAAAACAATTATAAATACCTAAATAGATAGTGAAATTTCAATATAAAAATAATTATAAAATATTAATGACAATATGTAAGTAAATATCCGAATGTAAGTGAATCATGTTATGATGTTTCTTTACGACATTAATACAGTATGTTTAAATCCAATTATATGTAATAATTCTAATTGAATCCCAGTATTCCATTAATTATAATGTATTAATGATATTAAATGTAATGGGTATGTAAATACACCATATAAAAGTTTGTATCTGCATAACATTATATTACGCCTCAATGAAATGTATTTGAGATGAAATCCCTTACCATATGATCCTTTTTGTCAAACATTATTTAGCATTTTATATAAAAGATTTAAATTTATTATTTTCTTAATAAAGATCCATATTATGACATATAATATATTATATGTTATTTTTATGACATATAATTACCCTTTAATTAATAATTGTTAATTATTTTTCTTTTATTGGTTGACAATTTGTTTATTTTTTTAGTATGTTTTGACTTGTTATTTTTTGTTCCTTATATGTCAATTACCATTATATCATATCCAAAATGAAATATATTATAAAAATATCATATATATATATATAATACTCATTTATTTATAGTAATCCATAAAATTTGGTGATAAGAAATGAAATACACATTTAATGGAGATTGTTGGGTGTATGTACACATAAACATTATTTCCCATAATATTGAAAAAAATAAATTTATATATATATATATATTGTTATTAAATTATCATATTAATGTTATATATATTTTAAAAAAATTATTATAAAAATCATTAATATATTCCTATTTGTGTGTGAACGAATCACATCACATCATGAGGTGGTAGTCCGCTGTACAGATGATTGAAAAAATCATATTCCAAAAAAAAAAATCAGTAAGTTATTTTTTATATAATAATCAAACAAAAACAAATATATCAAAAATATCAAAAACATATTAAATAAATAATATTTTCATCATTATTTATCACCATGATAGGTGGTAATGGAAAAACAAACAACATCAGTTCATGAGGTTGTAGTCTACCCTATACACAAATGATAATTTTATAGCCCATTTTTAATGTTTCTGAATATTATGGTCATTCCAATAAAAAATAATAATATTTAATATACTATGTATTTTATATAAAAATGAGATAATAAAAAATGAAAGTAGTGGTGAATGAAATAATATTAAACTACTTTTAGAAAAACATCACATCTTCTTTGGGAATCCTGAATAGGTTTTCACTAATGAATATCTATGTTATATTTATGCACAACAAAATGATTATATAAATTAGGTATCTTAGTTTATAAGTGATCTGGGTAGTATTGGATTCACTAATTTATTTTCAGGATTAAAATGGAGGAGGAGGTGGGGAGGCCTTTTATATGTGGGGTTAGAGGGAAATATGTAAATTTTTTAAAGTGGGAATTCTGCCATTGTTTCTCTATTAATAGTGTATCAATTAATTAAAAAAATATGTCAAATTATGTATAATGTTGAGATATTTTCATAAAAATTATGTTTTCAATTATTATATATTATTTTACCCATATGTAGAATGTATAGTCAATTGTTTGACAAGCCTGTCTCTTAATCGCGTTAAATAATTTTCACTAATTTTTAAAAAATGATAAAAAATAAGTTGAAAATATAAGAAATTATAAATAATTATGAAAAATACGGAATCCATTTTCAAAAATTAAATTCACTATTGTGACAAAAAATAATTTATAATTAATTCTATAACTGTGATGATAAATCTACGTTTTAATGTAAAATAGTTAAAAAATTTACGTTGTTTATATATATATATATATTTTATAAAATTTAAAATGAAAAAAATTAGATTAATATATTTATGATTAGTGTAATGATAAAATAATACAAATAAAAAAAATATCTTAACATTACAAATCATTTAAATGAAAAATCAGTTTTCATATTTAATTTTGAATTTTTCAATATTCATCAAAAAATGAATCCTCTTAGATAAATACAAAAAAAATATCCCCTGGATATTTCTGGCCATAAAATTTTAATAATTTTTTTTTGTAAAAAATAAATATCTAAAATTTCAAAATTTTAGTTTTCCAAAAAGTGTTCCATTAAGAGGCATCCAGATTCCTTTAAAAATATTGTTTTTTAACATAAAATTTGATATGATCATATCTAATGCCTATAAAATGTATTGGATGAATATAATTTTTATTGTTGATTATATAACACATAAATTTCATTTATATAATCCAATGATAGTAATTAATTTAATTTATAATGTTAAAATTCATTAGGGATCATTAAAAATATATTTTAATAAAAATATTTCCTTCATATTCAATTTTTTTATACTCATTTAAAATTCACTAATAATGAATAAATGGAACACAATATTTTCATATGTAATTATATACTATAAATAAATTCCAAATTAATTTTTAGGATATATATTTTCTTGTTGAAGAATCATATAAATAGTATATATTTGTTCAGTAAAACAAATCTTAAATGCAACACATGCTTTTATATGAAATCGTTGTTACTTATAATGAATGAATAACTTGATGACCCCTGTATTGAATTTTTTAATGAAAATATTAATTATATGGTGTGTCTTAGGTATTTTATATTACCATACAAACTTGGTGGTTTTAAACATAATCTATTAAATAAAATGTTTTTCATTTAGAATTTTGGGGTGCAATATTCTACCATCTTTAACAAATTTCATAGTCACAATTTAAAAATTATTTTAGGAATCATGAGTTTGAAATTTTGAAATTCCATTATTGAAAACACTATATCGTAATGGAGTTAATTAAATGTTTTCTTCATAATATTAAATCATATGTATAAATCCCACATGTAATTACATATTAAAAGGTTTCTAATTTGGGAGAAAAATAGTGGAAAGTGAAGATTCGTAAATCGATAATTAGTGTAAATAAATATTTAGAGTGATTAATTTCATTGAACACAAGAAATTCCATGATAAATGTAATGTTGAGGGACTAATTGAAATAAATCAATGATGATCTAAAAGACAATTTATTTTTTGGGATATGAATGCAACATGATAAAATTATGTTTTGAGATAATTTTCATAATGTTGTGTAATTATTTTACTGGCTATAAATATAAGGAAACATGATTACACAATATATTTTAAAGTATTAAACATATTTTCATCCCTTTTTTAATATTTTATTTTTTACTCTAGGAAATGAATATTAAATAATCAATTTCTTATTCCCAATGTGATAAAATTCTTTATTAATGGGTTGTAAGATCCATGAAATAGTGAATGTATTTCCATCTATATCTAAACATTTTCCAAAAAAATATGGTTAATATATTGGTCTATAAACCATAATAATAATAATACTAGTTCAAAATTAAAAATTATTACTCTGGTTTTATGACTAAAAACAATGACATATTGTGTAGGAAATTACATAGGTTTGTGGGTGGTGTTAAACCCTTATCATCATTGGTTTGTGGGTTTAAGATCTATGACAACACATTATATAATGGGTTTTCACCCTTCATTAAAATTCTCATTTTTCATGAAATAATCCTATGTGTTCCAAAAATATATATATATAATTTTATGGGTTTGGATGGAAATGATGTAGAAAAGTACAAAATAGGGGATGATGTTTGTATTTAAAAAATATTAAAAAAATCAAAACACCTATTTTGATTGCAGTGAACCTCCTATTTTCACTCAATGATGACGGAGAAGTAAATAAAAAGTATAGAAATGATCATAGTGATGTATTGTGGTTTAGGGAATAAAGATGCCTTAATTCACTTCACCAACACTTAAATCCCCGAGCATGGTGATTTTTAGTAGGTCATATTATCTTAATACATTTAATCCACAATTGAGTGATGATAATTGACATCATATCATCAAGACATTATAAATACTTGTAGTTTTTTTAAAAGGAACTGTAAGACCACACCTTAGTTTAAGAAGATAGCACTTAACCTGAAACACCCCAAGATTTTATGAGATATATTATTTTAAATTTCTTTGATGTCTTCTATTGTGCACTACGCCATGATTAGCTTGTACTAAATGAAACATAGTATTATCTTGCAGTATACATAACACTATTCTTTGCTCGTGTTACACTCAAATTCAAGTTCGTTTTGTGGAAATTATTTTACGCAACATTAAGTATAGAATTTGTTTAATTTATAAATGAAATAAGTTCAGATTATGTTATATGCAACACCTAATAGAGCTTTCTATACACGCAGTCCTGACTAGGCTTGCTTTAAATTCAATCAAGACCTTCTTCGATAATGTGTGAAGTACGCAATACCAAGTTTCACTAAACGATATATTATAATAATATTATTATGAACTAGATGTTATGAATATTAATACCCACATTTTTAAATTTTATAAATTCTATCTTTAAAAAAGGAAAACATTTTTGGATTTGGAATATTGATATTATCTTAGGTTGAATTTTCGGTATTTTTTTGAAATCTTTCAATTTTTGATGAATAGTGAAAACACTAGCTTATTATTTAAAAAAACAATTTCTATTTAAATAATAAATTATTTTATTTAAAAAAAATTTAGGTCAAAATTTATACATAATAAATATATAAGTTCAATGTAATTCATTTGAGTCAGTTTCTGATAATTTTAGATATATATAAATTTTATTGAACTTTTCACTCTCTTTTACCCACCTCCTAGGAAAATTTGAAAATTTACATAGAACATAATTTTACCACTTCTGTGAGTGAAATTTCAAAAATTAGAGAGACCTAGTTAATATCATGGAGTAAAATGTGGTTCAATAAAATAAAAATAATTTTTGGTGAATAGTAACGTTTTACTTTTATTGACCACGGTTAAAAGTAAATTGGGTAATTAAGGGTAAAATTGATATTATTATTATTACCCTAACACATGTACTAATTATATTGGATAAGTTTAATTGGACCAAAAAAAACTTTAGGAATTAAATAATACCATTTAGGTCCCCTTAGATTAGATTAGGACACTTATTATTATTTTATTTAAAGAAGAGTTAAAATAGTTAAAATCAATGTTTAATAACTAAAACATTATTAATATAGGGTTATTCATTAGATAAATTCGACTATTAATATTCATTAGAAATATAAAAAGATTTCATACCTAATGGTATTTTATTTATAATTTTTGGATATTAAATAATTTAATTTATGTATGACACAATGGTGATGCAGTAATTACCTTATTAATGAAATATTAAAATATATTATATTATAAATACCCAAATAAATGAAATTTTAGACCTTTTAGGAATTACACTAATTTTAGAGGTTATTATGACATGTTAGTATTGATTTAATTAACTTTTTTGGATGTAATCATGCTTTTATGATTTTCACAAAAATCAATTACCAAATAGTGTCAAAATTGACATAAAATAGTTTTTAAAAAACATATTATATAATTAATTGTTATTATACTCATAAAAATCTATGGTTTGGCCAAATGACATAGATAATGATATATATATTAATAATTAACCACTTGGGTTTCGTTTGGCTTTTTATGGTAAGTTTATTAACCATATTGTGTAAGAAAACTAGAAGACATGGTAAAAGTTAAATTTTTAAACTTAGAGTTAAATCTAAATGATAAGGTTAAAATAGTAACCTAAACTTGTCTAAAACCTATTTGTTGAGATTATTTCGACCCATCCCCACTTTTACTTAGAAATAAATCAATTTGGATTTTTTATAAACCGAATATTACTTTATTATAAAATAATATTTTAAGTTTTTCCAAAGGTGCCCCTCTCCTCCCTTATAAAAAGGGCACACCTTCCCTCTTCTCATTACACCATTTTAGCCATTATGCTCGGACAAAACCTGAAAATTACTCTTCTAAACCTCTATAGTTTTATCATAGAGGTTATGGTCTTCTCAAATGTCCAACTCTAGTTCCCAAAGAAGATGTTTATAGGAGGTGCGTCGAGGAGGAAGTAATCTCTTCTACCGACTCTTTCAAGTTTCTTTCATCTTCTACATCCTCTTTTTTATTTGTTTCATTATAAAGTAATAACATAAGTATTAATTATATAATTATATGTTTTTATAAATATTAAACAACCCTATTTCAACTTCTATCCATCCTACGGAAAATCAAATCACAGTGCGTGCGTAATTACGGAATACCATCTCCACGCCGTGATGTAATCTGTTTTTCCACCAGCAGCTTACCTGGATATGTGTATTAGTGTATTGAATAACTACATATAGTTATTATAACATCATACTAATTCTATGATATTATATCATCCACTCCAATTAAATTCAATAATTATGGGAATGATATCATCACTCATGCTTACGTACGGATTACCGTTTCTATGACGCGATGAGATTAATTCTCCATGTTAACCATTCAAGAATGATTATAAAGTATTTATAATGAATAATAATGAAATATATAACATAATTACTGGATATATATATATATATATGTATACATATGTCATCTACTGACTTCCATTCAAGTCAATAAGGAAAGGAAAACAACGTTCATGCGTACGTATGGCCTAACATCTCCATGAACGGTGTGTTTCATTTCATTTATCTATCTATTATATACATATATATGGACTGAATATAGATATGATATATAAATAATAATTTATATTTCTTAATTATGTAAATAAAGATATAAGTAATAATAATATCAACAACAACAAGTCCAAACACGTACGATAAAAAAATGATTTTACCCAAAAGACTTTTTTAACATTGAATTTACAAAAGAACGGGTAATATAAAGTAATAAGTGAATGATATATGATATAATAACAATGAATATGATTCTGTAAAAAGTAAATGACATTATTTAAATCATTATACAGGAGTTTTGGATACATATGTTGCGTATCAGACCTAAGGTAAGGGATAATTATTCCAATCTCATTCTTATCCGAGATTATTTATTTGTAAGTATTGACTGGGGTTCTATTTTTCTACCAAGTCTATAAAATGTTTTTCATAAAGTGTTTAATTTTATTCCATGTATGTTTAAATTCATTTTTTCCTATCTTTGTCTTTTACTTGTTTTTATTTAAGTAATTGTTCTTTTGGTTACCATACGTGGTACTTTTTGACTTTTCCGACAAAAGTATGAGGATAATGATTTTTTTAAATTATACAGCATGAACAGATTTTTACGGTTTCATAACACCTAATTTTGATTAAGGTTATTGTAAAAAGTTTCAGGATTATTTTCAACATAATACTTTTATTTTAAAATTTCATTTTATTTTGAGAAAAAAAAATGATTTTGAAGCAGAAAGGATATTTTCCTCAAGAATTCATTTCAAGTGTTTTATCAAAACCATTTTCCCTATAAGATAACATTATTCTCATATGTGTATGTGTCAAGTATAATGTATCTATGATTTACATGGTTTCACTTTTCTTATTATGAAACGATATCCATTTGTTTTATATAGATTTTTTTATGATGGGATGATGTTTATGAAACCCATTTTATTCGTTGGGTTATTATGAATGATGTATTTTTATTTTATGGAACATGAAAGAATGATTTCATTAGGAGATGGTTGGGACCTATATATCCCTCAAATTCATTGGGTAAACATTTATATCTCATGAGATAGACATGGTTGGAACAGTATGTTAATCTGGTTCAGTGTTACAATATTGAAACGAGGACTGAACTCAATTCAGAAAGGGACTTTGTCCACTAAGATGGTCTTGGCATCAATGCATTGGATACTATGGAAATAATATCATGTGCTTAATTGTTTTACACAATTAAATTTTTTATTCCCATGATATTTTATCATGATTGATGTTCCTTTATGACATATTACTTACGTACTTCCAAGATTTATTTCACAACTCATGATTTTGATGGCTAAACATTATGTTCATGTTTTGAAGTTCAAATGTATATGGTTTGTTTTATTTTCTCCATGTTTACCCTTACTGATCATTTGATCTCACCTTTTATTTGTTTTTATTTCCACAGGATATAAAGAATGGTTTTAGGTAATAAAAAAAGTGGAAGATCTTTATAGGAGATCTTGATGATCTTTCACCACGTTTATAATATTATGTTTCGAGTTTCCAAAGACACTAAACTATTATGGTCCTTGTGTATTTGTTTTTTTATGTATTAAGTATTCCGCAATAGTAATCTAATGTCCATGTATGTCACGCATTGGGTATCTACAATTGGTATCAAAGGTTCGAATTAGTCATCCTTTAGAAACTAGGATGCAAAACCTATAGTGAGATCCATAGAGATATTTCTTAGGTATGTCTAGGGATTTCCATAAGGTTTATTATAACTATAGGTTACATTCCTAGATTTATGTTGATGATCATGAATAACCTAGGGTTAACCTAAGGTATCAAGGATTAAATAATGTGTGATAATTTAGGAATCCCATAAGTGAATTTTAATGATTATGTGGTTCCTCATTATTTTAAATGTTTCTTACACTATGGTTTCTGGTTTTAGTCAATATAGGAAATAAGAATTAATTTAGTTAACATTGATTCCAATGGACAAATTGGTGACTATGATAAACGAAATTATGTAACTCTTGGAGAGATAGATATTGTGATTTTGTGGAATCAGTCATCTCGATATATGATTAACAAGGTGAACATTAGTTGTATTTCTAAGTCACCAAATAAGAGGAAGATGGAATTTTATGCATGCTCTCATGGTGAGGAGCATAAGGAAAGTAAGATTGATATTTCTAAAGAAGGGAATGAAAACCTTGAATAATACCTCAAATGGAGGGGAAGATATTATCTATGTGGAGAAAAGGGTCATAGAGTGACAGACTGTTATGGAGTCCAGTGTCTTATCTGCGGAGAACATGGGCATTACCCAACTCAATGCCCTAAACTAAGAAGTTACTTCTAAATAGAGGAAGGACCTATTCCATGACAATCATTCAAGAGGATGTATTGAATGGATTATTTATTGTAATTCAATAATAATGTTGTTGAGGTACTTTCATAGTATATTGAAATGTCTGTGTATTGGTCCTTTTGTGGTTTTCTATAAGAATATGGTAACGGTAACCATGAAAAGTGATTCAAATATTTTGGAAAGAAGATTATATTCACATAATGAAGGGATAAGGAGAAAATAAATTGTTTGATAGTATTTATGAGCTCATGATGGATATAAGGACTGAGTTATATCATGTTTTGAGTATATAGAATTTTTTTGATTTTGGTATGAGGAAAGAGTTAAATTTTAAAAACTGCCATGTTTTCACTAAGATTCTATGGTAATTCAGGTTTCAAAAGAATATAAGAATAAGGTATTCACCCATTTGGAATGTGACCAACATGAAATATAGTATGATATATTGGGGGAAAATGATGGTATTCACATGCTTTTTGATGACATTTCTAGTAATCGTTTTCCTTATAATATGAGATAGGAGAGATGTATTTTGGATAAGTCTAAAGACTGAAATGGATTATGTTGGACATCATATAGTATTGTTTAATGCTAGAACTTGTTTGGAAATTATTTCTGCAATGTTATAATAGTGATGTTTTAGAAAAAAAAGAAAACCTACAAAACGGGAAACAACTCATCACTTCGGACAAGGTTGAGAGAATCGAACCCACAACCGAAATTCGACATGCCTTTATCACCTACCACTAGCCTAAAAGAAGTCCTTGGTTAGTAGAAATTAGTTTTAATATACTAAGTGGAATGATATATTGGGACCATATACCATTAATCAAATTATAAATACACTTCTGTATATTTAATAACTTTTTTAAAACTTCTTTTTGAGATAGATTGAATGACCTATCATTCTATCGCATGATCTGATAACACTTCACGAATCAAAAATTCAACATCATTTCTTTAAGAGATGAAGTGGAAATTGTTCAAGGAAATAACAACGATGATATTGTATCAAAATCAAGTAAGTATTTATTTTAATGCAAAATTCTTCAACCTTAGGGAAATGATCTTGAAAACCAAAAATGTTGTCCTAGTTCTCTTATATCTGATGAATCAGATGGTACCTTAGATCATCACAAATTTATGGCTTTGGGATTATTGGCATTTTCATAGACATGTTCTCTACCACACTCCATTAGAAATTGATGGTTATGATTCTCTTCCATATCAATATTTTCACCTTTGTAGAAACCTAGTGATGAGTTAATTTGGGTAACTGATTAGTTTCATACTTCACTTTTTCAAATTAAGTTTTAGAATTCCTTTTTACGATTTGGGTTTCTATGAAAGAAAAATTCAAGTACTAAACCATTTATTACCCCGACGAGTTTTGAGGGCGAAATTCATTTTTAGGGGGTAGAATGTAACACCCCGAGATTTTATGAGATAAATTATTTTTAATTTATTTTAGGTCTTCTATTGTACACTACACTAAGATTAGATTGTACTATACGGAACACCGCATTATCTTGAAGTATAGGAAACACTATTCTTGGCTCGTGTTACACACACAAATTCAAGTTCATTTTGTGTAAATTATTCTACGTAACATTAAGTATATATTTTTTTAATGTATAAATTAAATAAGTATTGATTATGTTATACGCATCAGCAAATAAAGATTTCACTACATGCAGCCCTAACCGGGATTGCATTACATGCAGCCCTAACCAGGCTTGCATTACACGCAATCAAGACCTTTTTCGATATCCTGTGAAGTACGCAATACCATGTTTCAATAAACAAAATATTATTATAATATTATTACGAACTATCCGTTATGAATAGTAATAACCTATTTTTGAAATTTTATAAATTTTATCTTACAAAATGGACTTCATTTTTGGATTCAGAATATCGAAATTATCCTAGGGTGAATTTTTTGTATTTTTTTGAAAATTTTCAATTTTTGATGAATAGTGAAAACACAGGGTTACTATTTAAAAACTGACATTTTATTAAAATAAAAATTTATTTTATTTAAATTTATTTTAGGAAAAAATTGATACATAATAACTATATAAGTTAAATTTAATTAAATTGAGTCATTTTATGATAATTTTAGATATATAAAAATTTTATTGAACATTTCACCGTCTTTTACCCACCTCCTATGAGAATTTGAAAATTTACATGAAACATAATTTTTACGCTTTTGTGAGGGGAATTTCGACAATCCGAGAGACATGATTAATATAAAGGAGTAAAATGTGGTTCAATAAGATAAGAATAATTTTTTTATAAACAGTAACTTTTTACTTTTATTTACAACGGTTAAAAGTAAATAGGGTAATGAAGTGTAAAAATGATATTGTTATTACCCTAAAAATGTAAAAATTCTATTGGATATGTGTAATTAGACAAAAAAACCATAGGAATAAAATATTACCCTTTAGGTCCACTTGGATTAGATTAGGACACATATTATTATATTATTTAAAGAAGAGTTAAAGTAGTTAATATCAATGTTTAATAAATAAAATTTTTTAATATAGGGTTATATATAATATAAATTAAACTATAAATATTCATTTGAAAGCTAAAATGTTTTCATACCTAATGGTATTTTATTTATAATTTTTAGATATTAAATAAGTTAATTTATTTATGACACAATGGTGATGGAGTAATTACCTTAATATAGAAATATTAACATAATTGATATAATAAATACCCAAATAAATGTAATTTGATAATTTTTATAAATTAAAATAATTTTTCTAGGTTAATATGACAAGTTAGTATTTATTTAAGTTAGTTTATTAGAATTAATCATGTTGTTAGGATTTTCACAAAAATCAATTACCAAATAGTGTCAAAATTGACATAAAATAGTTTTTAAAACAAATATTATATTATTAATTGTTATTATATTTCTAAAAATATAAGGTTCAGAAAAATGACTTAGATAAGAATATATATATTAATAATGAACCACTTTGGGTTCTTTTGACTTGTTATGGTATGTTTATTAACCATATAGTGTTAGAAAACAAGAAGACATGGTAAAAGTTAAATTATTTAACTTAGAGTTAAATCTAAATGATAAAGTTAAAATAGTAACCCAAACATGTCTAAAACCTATTGGTTGAGATAAATTTGACCCATATAGACATTATCTTCCAAATAAATAATTTATGAGGTTTTATAAAATGAATATGACTGTATTATAAAATAATATTTTATGTTTTTCCAAAGGTGCCCCTCTCCTCCCTTATAAAAAGGGCACCCCTTCCCTCTTCTCTTCACACCCTTTTGAGCCTTGAATCTCAACCAAACTCAGACAATTCCTCTTATAAACATCTCTAGTTATATCATAGAGGTTATGTTCTTCTCAAAAGACCAACTCTAGTGCCATAAGAAGATGTTAAAAGGAGGTGCGTCGAGGAAGAGGTAATCACTTCTGCCGACTCTTTCAAATTTGATTCTTATTGTACTTACTATTACATATTTGTATCATTATAAAGTAATAATATCAGTATTAATTATATACTGATATGTTATTATAAATATTAAACATCCCTATTTCACATTATTTCCATCCTATGGAAAACGAAATCATCGTGCATGCGTACGTACGGAATACCGTCTCCACGCCGTGATGTAATCAGTTATTCCACCACCACCTTACTTGGATAGGTATAATGGTGTAAAGAATAACTATATATAGTTATTATAACATCATACTGATTCTGTGATATTGTATCATCCACTCCAATTCAATTCAATAATTATGGGAACGATATAATCGCTCGTCCGTACATACAGATTACCGTCTCCACAAAGCGATGAGATTTATTCTCTATGTTAACCATTCAAGAATGATTATAAAGTATATATAATGAATAATAATGAATTATATGACATAATTAAGATATTAGTTTTAATATATATATATATATATGTCATCTACTTACTTCTATTCATGTAAATAAGGAAATGAAAACAACGATCATGCGTACGTACGGCCTACCATCTCCATGAACGATGTGTTTCATTTCATTTATCTCTCTATTATATATATATGCAATAAATATATATATTATATATAAATCATTATTTAAATTCTGGAAGTATTTAAATGAAGATATACGTAATAGTAATATCAAGAACAACAAGTCCAAACACGTACAATAAATAAAAAGATTTTACACAAAACGCTGCTTTAACATGGAATTTACAAAAAAACGAGTTATATAAAGTCATTCGTGAACCATATATGTTATCATAACAATGAATATGATTCTATAATAAGTCAAGGACATTATTTAAATCATTATATAAGAGTTTTGGATACGTACGAAGCATATCAGACATAAGGTAAGGGATAATTATTCTAATCTCGTTCTTATCTGAGATAGTCTATTCGTAAGTATTTACTGGGGTTAGATTTTTCATCCATGTATATTAAAATGTTTTTTATAATGTGTTTAATATTAATCCATGTATTTTTAAAGTCATGTTCACCGCTCATTGAATTTTACTTAGTGTTATGTAAGGAATCATTCTTTAGTTTACCATACATGGTACTTTTTGACTTTTCCGACAAAAGTACAAGGAATATGTTTTTTAACATATACAGCATGACAGATTTTTACAGTTTCATAACGCCTAATATTCATGAAGCTTATTCTAAAAGTTTTCATGATTATTTTCAACAAAATACTTTTCTTTTAAAATTTCATGGAATTTTGAGAAAAGAAAATGATTTTGAAGAAGAAAGGATATTTTCTTCAAGAATTCATTTCAAGTGTTTTATCAAAACCAATTTTCCTATAAGATAACATTATTCTCATATATGTATGTATGAATTATAATGTCTCTATGATTTACATGGTTTCACATTTCTTATGATGAAACAATATCCATTTGTTTTATATAGATTATGTTATGATGGGATGATGATTATGAAACCCATTTTATTCATTGGGTTATTATGAATGATGTATATTTATTTTTTGGCACACGAAAGAATGATTTCATTATGAGATCAGAGGGACCTATATCTCCCTCCAATGAATTGGGTAAAGATTTATATCTCATTAGATAGACATGCCTGGAGCGGTATGTTAATCTGGTCTAGTGATACAGGACTGAAACGAAGAGTGAACTCGATTCAGAAAGGGACTTTATCCACTATGATGGTCTTGGAAACAATGAAATGGCTTATATGGAAATCATATCATGTGCTTAATGGTTTTCCACAATTAAATATTTTATTCCCATTCTATTTTATCATTATTAATGTACCTTTATGACCTATGCCTTACATACTGCCATGATTTATTTCACAACCCACTATTTTGCTGGGTAAACATTATGTTCATGTTTTTATGTTCAAATGTATATGGCTTGTTTTATTTTCTCCATGAATACCCTTACTGAGCATTTTTTCTCACCCTTTATATGTTATCTTTTCCCCAAGATATAAATAAATGTTTTATGTAAGAAAACAAAAGTAGAAGATCTTTATGCCGGATGTTGAAGATCTTTCACCATGATTAGAATATTATGTTATGAGTTTCCAAAGACACTAAACTATTATGGTCCTTGGGTGTTTTTTTGTTATGTATTAATTATTATGAAAAATTAATGTAATTTACATGTACGTCATGCTTTGGGTCTATACATAACCATGACTATGTTTGTGGATTCAAAACATAACCAAATTAATTGAGATTGGTTTTTTTGAGAGAAAATATTAAATGTCATAGTTGTAGGAAAAAATAACAAATGTACATTGATCTACAACAATGCACAGTAAAAAATATATCTTCAATGTATCTTAATATTTAGTTATAACATGATAGACAAAACACTAGACATAAGATAACATGTTTGTCTTAAATGTATATATCTTATAAAATACCTAATAATTATTTCATAAAAATATATAATGATAAAGATAAGTAGAGTGGATAGAAATAACAGTATGAGTAGGATTATGAATGATAAAAACAGGTTTATATCAGAATTGTATCTTTAAAGTAATGACACACATTAATGTATACATATGACCATTTTTTCATATTTATCTCTTTAATTTCATGAAGACCATCTTGAAATTTATATATATGTTCAAATAATCTATGTCAACTAATATATATAAATATCGTACAATAAATATTAAATATTTTGAATTAAAAAAATTTCAATTGAGGTCATAACATCCCATAAGAAGTGTAATTTTTTACTCTGATGAATACAATCCAATAAATAAATTATTATAAGCCTTTGAATCGATCTTCAAAAAAATATGAATTAAAATTTAATTTTTTCAAGGCTGATAAATATATAAAAAATAATATCAATATTTAAATACTCAATCGTTGAATAGTCAATCGTAGTGTTCCTTAAAGTAATAACTTGAATACCATTGTATTTTATTATAATAATATATTGTCGATGTAAGATACATTTTCCCCAATCATATTGTTGGTTTTAAACATAGGGCTGATGACCCATAATTTGACTTTCACAAACTTATGGTTCCATCGAAATGTAGGGTATTTGATCAGTATGTGTAGTTCCAAACATAGTGTTTTTTCTTTAGGGAACTCTTACTAACATGGGGTGTGAACAATTTTAATGGAATATTTTTTAAAAAAAATTCATCACATTATCAAATATTTCCCAGAGATTGATTTTTTTGAATGCAATTCTAAGATAAATATTTCCACAAATATTAATTCCCATAAATTAACTTAAAATAAAATTCATTAATAATAGAGTAATAGGATTTTGTAAAAAAAACAAAAAATAAATTAATGAAATTATTGAATCAACACATGCGCAAAAAAACAACACCTTTTTTATGGTCACAAAACCCGTGTTAAAATCCACGTTTAAAGAAATAAACAAAAAATTTCACTCACTTATGTAATATAATACATATATATTAAGAATCTTTTCACCTATAATCCAATTATATAATATGTTTTTTAGAGAAAAACATTTTATAAAGAATGAAAAATTCAACCCCATAGAATTTAATAATATATATAAAATAGTTAATAAAACTACAAAAAAATTAATTCTCCCACTATACTCTAAAATTTATAAAAACATTTAAATACTAAAAACTTCTTCCCTGAAGTAATAGAAAATATTAAATAATAACTTCATTATAAAACTTATCCATGTAAACTTCTTATTAAAAACATCATAAAACTTCTCCCTTTTGTGAGATAAAAAAGATACGAGTATGGAATAATTTAAAATGATCTCCCCCAATTATTATTCTAAACATAGATAAAAAATCAAAGAGAACATTAAAATTATTAATTCTTTAACCCCCTCCCCCCGAAATCTTATCATTTTGGGTATTCAATGAATTAAAATTTTATCGCATATGAAAAAGATATTTATTTTTTAGATAATTTTAATATTAATTAAATCATAATGTAGGTTGATTAAAGAAATATTATAAAATAACTGATATCATATAATTTTATTAAACAATGTATTTTTAAAAAATTTACAATACTAAAACTAAATAAATATAAATTAAGAATTGTTAAAAAGAATTTTATGGTTTACCCACACTTTCCAAACATCGAAAAATATCGTGTTGAGAATCTAATACATTCGATAGTTGTTTTAATATTCATGAAATAGATTCTATTCATTCATGAAAAGGAGTAAATAATTTTTAAACTAGAAAAAAATTCAGCTTATCAAAATCTAGTTTTCCAGAATCTTTTTTTCTGATCAACGCCCTTTTTCAGAACATTTCAATTTTAAAATCATCAAAGTCTCAATTTTAGATAAAACTATTTCTCATATTTTGAAACATATTTTTTAAGGAATCAAAAACAATTGTTGATATAGAATATTTTTGGAGATCATTTTTTATTTTTGAGATGATTCAAAATTAGCCCCTAACTTCACTATTTTATCATTTAAGGTGTCGACTTAGATCAGTATAATTTCGTAAGATAATTTATTTGAGGATAATTCATGTACTTCCTAAAATTGAACTTCATTATTTCTTTCAGAAAACTCTTCATGTTAGTAATTACCCTATGAAATAGTTAAACCGTAAGGATCAATATTTTAACATTTAATATAAAAAAATTCCTTTTGAACATGAAGTCATTGATCTCTACATGTTGCTTCGACTAGTTTTCTATTTACCAATTGACAACATAATTTAAATAAGTCATTTTATTTTTTTAATGTTTATTGTAAGAATAAGATATTTTATATTTTACTTTACTACAGATGCCCTATTTTAAATATTGAAAAAAATATAGAACATTCAGTACATATTAAGTAAGAATTGTTTTTCCAGTTTTCACAAATAATTGAATTTTTTAGAAAATGATATTTAATTATTTTCGAATAATTATATTTTATAAAAAATACTAAATTTTTTAAAGATTTAAAATTAAATATAAAATAATTATATAGATGTATACAAAATATTTGTATTGAACTGTTAATCTAATATAATTACAAAAATATTTAAAATAAAATACTCCGTGGATCCCAACATTATTACTGAGGATTTTTATAGCAAATCTACATTAGTGTTTTTCATTAATATTATAGATATTTTAACATATATCCATCGATAAAACAAGTCTATATTTAAAAATTTATATTAATGGTGTAATCCTATAAAGAATCTAATATAAGTTAAATTTTTCAACCATATAATTTTGGTTCCACTAGTGATAACATTAAAATTTCATGTTAACAAATTGATTTTATTTTAGTAGTAATTTTTCAAATTATGTTTACTAAATAAATTTTTTTAACTACATATTGGTGGTTTTATCAAATTGAAATAATTTAAATAATGACCAATAATTCTACAATTAAATCATTTAATAGTAGTCATGCTTTTACAATTTAAACCTAAATTAAAATTCTTCATATTAAATTTTCGTTTTTCAACATTACTTCTAATTCCAAATTATTCTTTTGGTCATATATTTTCCCCATAGTTTTTATTGATGTATGTTTAAAATTTTATCAAAATAAAATTTAATATTTTTAAATCATTAACTACACCTAAAAATTACTTATATATCATATAATGGAAATCATAAGTTTTTGAAAAATCAGATTTTTAATCTAAAATCTGTTGATGAAAAATTTTTATTATCTAAAAGAATAGTATCATAAGATTTAATAAATTTTATATGATCTATATTTAAAAATTTTTACATGTCTTGTATCATATAATAGTATTTTTTTTAATTCAGAATAATGTAGATTCTCATGACTTGATGTTTTATAGTAAGAATATTGTACCTCATGATTTGTATGTACCATTAAACATATGATCAAAATTTTTTTCCCAACAATAAAATTTGTAGAATATATACTATGTGAAAAAAGATGTATTAATCTATATATCCTTCGTAATTATCATTTCTTTTATTTTTCAATTATATTTCCTTTGAAATTTTAGAATTGTATATTTTTCATTTTAATGACATTTTCCATCACATTTTGAGAATCTCTTTTCATCTATCCCTTTTTTTTCTTATTTTTGTATATATTTTCAATAAAATTAAGAAATATCAATAAATGTATTTATCCTTTTTAGAATAATTTTAATTAGATTATCCATTCATTGTTTTTTTGAGTGAAACTTCTTTATGCTTCATACAATTTTTACCTTCAACCTGTATCTTAAATTCATACATAATTAGAGTTCCAATCAAATATTTCATATCCAAGATTTTCAGTCCATTCATTTGGGTGATGGATTCATCCTCATACACTGAGAAGTTATAAAAATTTTATTTTATTGTAGTGTACCTAAATTGTATGATATTTTAAGGTCCATCATTGGATATAATAATAGTCTAACATATCTCATATTTAGTATACCATTGAGATTCTTGATTGAATCCATCAGTTCCTAAACCACAAAAAAATAATATTCATTGCTTATGATTTTATATCATATTTAAATTCTTGATCAAAACTACCACTTTCCAGATATTCCGTAATGAGATCATAAGGTTTATATACATTATATTAAACTATATTACAATATTTTTAAATAATATAATCATAAATCATTTTGAGAATCCATAATTATAACCATCAAAAAATTGTGCGTGAATCATAGAAATATCTTCCATAGAATATGTCATTTCTATATTTAATCGTCCAAAACATAAGGTAAGTAATATAATAAAAATAAAATAGAATTAAATTAAGATAAAAAATTTATGCATGTTGAATAGATCAAACAGAATATTCCAAAAATTTAATTTTAGAAGAATTTAAAATTCATAAATATTATTAGTTTATATCAAAAAAAATTAATGAAGTAAATATACCAGCATAGAATTACTTATAACACCATTTTTTTAAGATAGTGATGATGATGATAATGTCAAAATAGGGGGGGTAATTTTGTATTAAAAACATTAAACAATTCAGATGAACTCTTTTTATTAGAATCAAAGCATTCATTTTCTCTCAAAGATGAGATACCTACCTAAATGAGCACAATGATATATAGTGGATCCATTCAAAAAAACCCTTTAGACTCATCCACCAATGCTCAACATCATAAGCATGGTGATTTTCACAAGGTCCTCATATCTCAGCACCATAATTAAACAACTTATTATAGTTAGTGGATACTATTACAACAAATCATTATAAAGTCATCTTATTTATTTATAGGGAATCATAAAATCGTTGCTTACTTAAGAAGATGAAACTTAACCATGAATGAGTTTGAGTAGATGAAACTCTATTGAATATATATAGTTTCTTTTTGGGAATATAGGTTATTCAATATTATTATGGTGGAAAATTATAGATGTATTTAGATATTCAATAATTCACCACAAAAAATTGGTCAACAACGTCGCTTAGGATTTAGTTTGACATTAATATGGAAAACACCAAAAAATATATTAGCACATATATGTATCCAATGTGTATCTCTTAAATATACTTTTTCATTCATTAATAAGAAGAAATAATTATAATGTGTAGTAGTCGGACTACTAATAACAGTAGATATAATGAGATGATAGATCAAAACAAGTATACCCCCAAAGTGTAAATGTAAATGAAATGCCATACTATTATGTATGTATATAAAATTTTCTATATTTTCTCCCCTTTATTTTATTGAAGAGAATAATAATAATTATATTGATTGTCAAATACTATTAACCAACCAAATCCAAAAATATCAAAAAATAATTCATGAATACCTTCAAATAAAAAATATTCATGATAGGTTGTAACTTTTATAAGAATAGTAATTTTTTTACTCCAATGAATATGAGCCATCAATTAAATCATTACAATCCTTTTAATTGGTTATAAAAATCATTCAAATAGTTCCTTAACTCTAACATGACCGGTTAACAAATATCAGATAATATATTGAATTATGAACCCCTTCATTGAGTAGTCAAACATATGGTTCCTTCATGTAATGAAAAAACTCAAAATGTAGGGTTGACTAAAAAAGTAGGTACATCATACTATATTTATTTTTTTATTCTAATGTATGGTTAATTATAATCATACGGTTGCTAAAACATACTTTCCCTTTCAGTAACGTAATGTTCTATCCAAATGTAGTGCATTTGAACCATATGTTCTATTCCAAATGTAGCATTTTCTCCTTATGCTCTTCTTACAATTGAGGGGTATGAATAGTGTTTGAAATATATATATATATATAATAAATTCCAGAACACTATCATATATTCATTCAAATAAATGTATTGGAATATAATTCTGAAATTAATATTTATAAAAATATAATTTCTAATAATTCCCAAAAAATTAAATTTATTAGTAACAAAAAAGTTCGTTTTTTAATATAAAAAACAAATTAATGAAATTTTTTAATAAAAAAATTATCAACATCCTTGATATATAATTAATAATCTAATATCTTTTTATATATGGTTTCAAATATATGTATTTTTTCATTAAATCAATTATAATGATTTGTATATCAACCCGATATTTTATCAATAAGATTATTTCTATTTAATAAAAATAAAATGGAAATATTCTTCAAATAACATTTATACCTAAAATATTTTTTCAATAAAATTCATCCAAAATATACTTAATTTTCTAGAATCCCCTCACATAAAACACAAAAGTAAGTGCATAATCCATTGAAATAATGATATCCTTAATCTCATAATCCAGTGATGGTATTCATAATTCAAAGGCTAATTAAGACAAATATGATTCTAAAATTTAACACAATCATTATATGCTTTATAATTTTTAACAAAAAGTTACAATGGTAAAATAAATATATGATAAATTTTTGGAATCCCAATAAATACATAATTCATTTTAATTCAACATAGGTTCTTATATCATCATGGGATTGACTAGAATTTCAATTATATCATGTCTATATCATGATACTAAATCTTCAATATAATATACCTTAGGTTTAACCAATTCCATTTGTTCATTATTTATTCAATTTCTTTAGAAGGCATTATATTGAAAATGTTAATTATCCTAATCATTTCCCATAAGAGTTTCAAAGAAGATATGTAGTAAGGAATATTTACATTTAGTGGGATACAATTGAGACATGCCCAAAACACCCATTTTGGAGTAATTATGCCTATTTATATATCTTTTAGAACAATGAGCACTTTTATTATTCAATTAAAGATGTATTTCTAGGAATGATCACATCATCACTACATTACCAAAACACTAGGTTGTTCTTTTATACTTGTCCTAAATGTCTATCTTATGGTTATGTTATTTATTTACTTATTTCAAAATATTATTTCTAATTATTCTAATAATATTCCTTTTAAACCAACAATAGTGACATCCAACCCAGTTGTAAAAATCCTATGCATACCAATAATACATTTGAGAAGAAATAAGTAAATCATATTAAAAAACGAGGTAGTTTATTTGCCTTTGGAAAATAGATACACTATTGATTTTTATATCAATTGAATAAAAAATGAAAACATGTTTTTTTGAAGAAGAAGTTAATTCTATATAGAATATACATGCATATATTTCATAGCATACATAATGGAATCATAATGAATAGAAAAAAGGCTATGATTAAATTCTCAATAACGGTGACATAAAGTGGAAGCTATCATAAATCGATAATGAGTAATCAATATATAAAATAAAATTACTAATGAAAAATAAAATAAAATATATAAAATGTGAATGATGTGCATAACTAATATTGTATGATAACAAACCAAAACCAGTTGAAATTTAATCAATAAATTTATATGGTTGTTTGTAAATAAAATTGAATATTCAAAAACTGAAGATAAATTCCATCTAAATAAGTTTATAATCATATTATAAGACAATAAAAAATCAGTATGGAAAGGAATTAGTAAAAAATTTACATTTAATCAATAACTTGATAATGATTTGAATTAATAGATTTTTTTGTTATGAATATATAATGGATGACAATAAATAAAATATTTTATCAAGCTAGTTCTTAATGATTTGACATTATGTTTTGGGAACATGAATATACCATTACTATTTTTAGAGTATATTTTTAAACTACATGTAGAAACCTATTTAATTTGAGAAAATTATTTTTTCTAATGAGACTCATATATGCATTTAGATGAAATATAATATACAGAACTACACCATCACTACAATTTCAAATAATTACCCATATATCAAATAATAGATTTAATTTGTTAAAAATGTTCCTGATAAAATATCATTATTGGGTAAATAATACATTTTTTACAATATTCCACCAGGTAATAATATAACTATTAATGCATTTACCACATGTAAAAATGGAATATATTTTTATAAATAAACATATCCAGGAAAAAATGTGGACATTTTTTTAAAACTTTTATGTTCACTCATCACTATAATGTGAATAATTCAACGAGATATTAATGTATACAATAATGTATCCAGAATGTGAATTTCAATAGCATCCTTTGTAAAATTTTCATTGGCCATATAGGGGAATAATAATAATGATATCAATATGAATTATGACAATTAAAGTAATAATAGTGGTTGATTACATTGAAGGAATAAAAAATATCTTTAAATACAATCTTGAAAAGAATACACATTTAATTAGGAAACTCATTGGGAAAAATATTTTTTAAAAAAATTATTTCAAAACCTTTTCATTAAAAATATAATCATAATAATTGAAATATTATTTCAATGAAATGATTTTTATTATTTCCATACATTCCTTTCATTTTAAAAATATCATTCCATTTTCATTGTAAAAATGTTTAAAAGGTTCATTATTGGGATTGTTATATGAACATTCATTTGAATAAATTATATGAAAAAATGTTAAAAATTACTTTTATGAAATATGTTTATAATTGTTAAGTAAAAAATATTCAATTTTTTTATAAAACATAGTTTCATAAGAAAAGGTTTTTCTGAACGAAGATAGAAACAAAGACTTATTTTATTAAAATATTTTCTCAATAATTATAAGCAAAAAAGTGTGGGAAAATTTTACTATACCTTAAAAAAAGATACTGAATAACCATATGTAAATAAAATTAAATGTTTGGTTATTTAATTATAATATAATTTCCTTTAATTAAATTTATAGAATAAAACATCTTGAATAGAATGAGATTTTGAAGTAAACTCCTAGAATGAATATAAGGTTGAAGTGAGAATTAATCAATGAAAAACTTATGTTTATCAATTAAAAATTCACATATTGAATTTTAAATATATCAATATATATTCAAAATTCATTATACACATAATCATAGAATATTAACAATTACAAGGATGTAATATAGTCCAATACAAATTTATTATGTTATGAAATTCCCCTACCACATTGTAACATTATGTTAAAATACCATTTCATTAAATAATTGAAATTAAAACTCAAAATACATTGAATAATTTATTATTCAAGATATTAAATGTCAAAGGTGCAGTATATAAACCATATAATACTAATTATATGCATAACATTGCAATATGGCTCAATGAAATTTAATTAAGATGAAATCATTTACTATATACTACATTTTGGTAAAATGTTTTTATCCTAATTTATTTTGATTTAGAAATTATTTATTATCTTATTAAAAACCCATATTAATATTTATAATATCATATATGATCCTTTTATAAAATATTATTACCCATTCATAAATAATCAATCATAATTTTCATTATTAGAGTTATTAATTTCCTTGTTTTTCGAATGTATTTAGACTTCCTATTATTTTTTCCTCCTATGTGAAACATGATTTTATCATTTAAATAATGTCAAAAAATATTTAAACGTCTTAATTAATAAATACATATTTATATTTCAGAATCTATAATTTTTTTAATATTAAATTATATGAATCAATCATGGAGATGGTCTTCCCTATATATATATGAACACCGTTTCCATTTTTTCATTATATTAAATAAAATAAGAGTCAATAATATATATATATATATATTATCATTATTTTATCATTTATATTTCATACATATTAATTATTTTTATCAAAAATTTATATTATACATTCCACGTAAATGTTGAATGATTCACCTTGATATGTAATGCAGTAGTCCATCGTACACACAAGTGACATTATCATATTATAAAAAATAGAAAGTAATAATTATTTATTATAAAATAATTACTGAAGAATAATATAATTATAAATATTATAAATATATTAAATACATATTATGTTGATAATTATTTCCAACGCTGTTCTCTAGTAATGAAAAAACAAACATTATCCATTTGCAAGTTGGTAGTTGGACATACACCTAAACACTGATTTTCTAACCAATGGGATGTATGTTTGTGAAGTTGTAGTTTTTAACAATTAAATAATAATAAATTTGTTCATATAATCTAATTTTGTTATTATATAATTTTGATATAAATGTAATTGATTTATGTTGAGAAGGGAAATAAAATTTAATAACTTTTAGAAAACATTACCTCATCTTTGTGTATCCTCCCTAGGTATTCACTAATACATTCATTAGTAGGATTTATGCCTAATATAATGATTATAATATATGGTAATTCATGTTTAGAAGTTATCTTTTCATACTTTGGATTAAATTAATGACTTTAGTGGTGTGGAGAGAGCTTTAGAAATATAGGAATTTTAAAAGTATGGTGAGTGGAAAACTTTTAAATCATTAAAAGAGGGAATTCAAGGAACATTTTTTAAAGTGGGTAAAATAATGATAAATTTAAATAGAAAAATTTATATATTTTATATATGGATTTAAAATCGGTTTTAAACCTATTTCTAGGCTATTTAACCCTAATTATTGATGTTTAGTCCCTTGATAAATTAGTATTTCCGTTAATGGCTTGAATTAAATTTCATTTTTTGTACTAATAATTTTGTAAAAAATTTAAATTCGAATTATAAGATATTATAAATTACTTTGATTCCAAATATGGAATGTATTTATCCAAATTATATTCATAGTGGTTGATAAATTAATTTGAAATTTTTCATATAGACAAGATGATAACCAAATTTTTTACGTAAAAATTTCGTAACAATTTTTAAGATTATATTTTTAAATTAAATATAAAATTATTTAAAATAAAACAATTGTGTAAATATATTTATAATTTATCTATACATTTTTTTAAAACAAATTAAAAATAAAATTCAAAATTTTACATTATTTAAACGAAGAGTTAATTTCCAATTAAAATATTGTTTTTCTTACAATTCATAAAAAATATAATCTCCCCAAAAAATATAAAAAGATAAAAATTATATAAATTAGAAATTATTATTTCAAAAATTCTTTGTATTCTAGAAGAAAAAATGAACATATTTTCAATTTTTTTTAAAATAACAGCTCCAAAAAATCTATTCAAAAGATCCTTTGGAGAAAAACATATTTTTATGTGAAAAATGTGATTGGTTTTTAAATTATTCATTTAAAATATATTGTATAAGTGTAAAAATATGAATAGAATATATAAAATATAAATTTGATTAATATTATCATTTAGTAGTATTTAATTTATTTTTAAGTTAAAATGACTTGTGATTTATTCAATACATATTACTATAAAAACATTTAATTTATATTGAAAATGATTTTTGTATTAATTTATTATTAATTGGTAACAAGTATTTAAAAAAAAATTCAGAAGTTATTGAATACTTTTCAGATCTAAAAATTTAACATCGTTGAGAAAATTATAAATTTATGTAATAATATTAATTGTATATAATTGTTCAGTAAAACATAATATTACGTGTAACACACGGTTCCAAATGTAATTGTTCTTTATTGTACCATAGGATAGAATAAGTGTTTATTGAATTTAACGAAATTGAATTTTTCTGTTTAACGAATAAAATATAGCATATTATATATAGAATTTATATTCCCTTCTACATTTGTTGTTGAATGTCACATATGATATTGACTAAAATGTATTTGTTTAGAACTTATTGTTGTTACATTGATAAAATTAGACTATATTAATTATTATGATTCTAAAAATTGAATCTAATTTTAAAAATTTAATTCATAATATTTTTTAAAAATAAAAAATATTTAATTCTGCAGATGTGATGAGAAAGCGGGGTTTTATAGTTAATTATTTTAAAAGTGTAACTTCTTTCTGTATTCAATTGCAGTATGAAATCTATTAAAAGGACCTCAAATCGTCTAATAAATTTATTATGGATCTAGGTATATATTGAAGCCAATTTGAAATATAATTTAACTATATAATTAATTCAAACTAAAGAAAATTTTTAAAAAATTATTATTTTTCATTATTCATCAAAATATTAATAAATTTTAAAAAATAAAAAATAGCTCGAAGATAATTATAATGTTCAAATTAAATAAATAGTTATTTTAGTTTTTCAAATTTATTTTATAAAATGGTTTAATTTTTTTTTGAAAAAAGTGTTCAATTAAATAGTGACAAAACATCCTTTAAAAAATACATCTTTTTATGAAAAAAATTAGATATAATCTTATATCTTATATAGAAAACAGATTATATTATTTCTAAAACGATTATGATAAATATATTTATGTTAAATAATTCACCAATAGTGGTTTTTTAGTTTAATATGGAAAAATTTGATTGTGTGTTTAAAATTAGTTTTTTAGAAAAAGAATTTATTTATTATTCAAATAGTTCGTACTATTTATTTATAATTAATTTGTATATAAATAATACACATTGTAATAATGTACATACCATATATTAGTTATTTATTTAATCCTTTTCATACACTTTAGTCTACTATCTAGTTGATAAATATATTAAAATTATAAAAATATGAAATATTTTATTACACTCATTGTCATTGGTTTGAGAGGATATGATCACAGTTTTCTGTAGTACAATATAATATATGTTTTTAATGTAATGAAATATTAAAATTATATTTAATGGTTAAAATTACTAAATCATTTTTTAATTTAATGAAATATATACTCAATGTTCGATACAATGTATGAAATATTTAGGTTTCTATATAATGAAAGCATGACCAATTGTATCTTTCAATGAAATCCATCATTGAATATTAATTATTTGAAAAAAAAATTATTCATAAATACAAAGGGTATTACTGTACATTTTTAAAGTCAGAGATTGGAAATGATGAAAAAAATTATAGTACGTCCAAATATTTTTTAATACATGGATTTAATCTCTAGCAAGACCATCGTTTCTCAGGTAGAAGATAATGAAGGGTTGTAGTAGTTTTTTTAGCAACCACTGGCTAGTCGATGGGATAGATGTTATCCTTTTAACCCTCCTAGTCATTCCATATAACCAGTGATCTACCACCAAGCCACTATTGGGGTATCCAACTGCAAAGGTAAGTTCCTAGGCTCATATCCCTTTTATTGCTATAGTACCTGATGTATAGTGGTCTACCATAAAGGAGCCGAGACCCAAGAATGATATTATGGTGTTGGGATGGTATAATTTCAATTATAATATTTTATATATTTTCTGGTGTTGGGGACATGATATTTTTATGTTTAATCATTGCATTAGAGGCTATTAATTATCCAAATTTGATTACTCTTGCCACTCCTTCAATCCCCGTTAATCAAGTAAAATCTTGGTGTGTTACAATGATGATTCAATATAAGTTCACATATTCAATCTATTATTGAATTTAACATCAATAAACTATAAATTAATATATTTTCTTGGGACATGGTTCCAATGCCACTAGATCATTGGGGAATCAATTAAAGGTGGTTGGGATTTTGTGCTCTACACAAAGAGAATATCCGAAGAAATCATTTTTTAGAGTATTCAAATCCATTTTGGTTGAGGTAAGACACTCATATAAAATTATCTAATATATTCATTTTAATTAGAATAAATTATTATATTTATTAATATTAAATGTTGGGATGTCATATTGAATGGTGAAACGGGTGTGTCCTGGACCATTCTAGTATTATAAGAATGTTTGTAATTTTTTGGTTATGATTGGATAGAGTTAAAAAATTTATGGAATGTTGGATTAAATTACATAATTGATTAATTTTGAATGTAATAAATTATTAACAATATTTTATGCAATATAGGATATCGTTTAAAGATAAAATATCAGACAATGAATAGTAATTATAAATAAATCCTTAATGGATCTTGATGATGTTGATAAATATATTAGACATATGTTTCATATATCATAAAAAACAATAAATCTGTTTATGAAATGTTGTGTATATGTGTCTTCGATTAAATGGTACTGGGATGAAATGAAAAGGACCGAGAGAACCTTCTGATTGGTGGTGGGGATAAAACTGTGCAAAAGAAAACTTATATTTGATTAGAAGAACAAGTGATGTTGGTATTCATTGAATCATTATTATACTAAAGGGAAATTTTTCTTGATGTGATGGTTAGAGATCTCATGAAGCCTCGACAAGTGGTAAAGGTTATATAAATATCATTTTTTCTTGATAATTTTGGGTATAAAAATTTTGTACGTGGCCGAGTGATACCTGGTCCTATAGAGATACATGAGATGATACCATATCGTTGGTAGTGGTAGTTAATTAATGACTTATTAGTTAATAAGAAAAAAAATTAATGCCAAAGGAAATTAAGGTTATACAGTGATGCACCTTTTTGGTCCACATTTGAGGTGGTCCTTTGTTTCTTATTTTCACCAAATGAAATCCATACATTTGCTGAACGCGGTATGTGTTTTTTTCCTTGTTTGGAATGACTGTGCGTACGTAGTAATGAAGTTAATTTTTCTATTATTGTATAATCTTATGATAATGGTTTCCATAATTTATGTATTCTAAATATGTTTTACATATTGTGTGTGTGTGGGTCAGGTGGTACATATTCTTTTCATTTTATTATTGTTCCCATCTATGATATTCCATGTATTGTGAATTATTTTGTTTTGGAGTTTTGAATATAGAATTAATGGGACAATTAAATCACTATGGATTGGTAAACAAATACAGGGGGTTCATTTGCTAGTTTTATGTGAATAAATTATAATTATGGAACCCGGTTTGAGGTAAGGGATATGAAATTCTTTTCCCATGACTATAGATATTTTATGGTGTGTGAAGTCATTGTGTCCAGATATTGAAGAGACATGGGCATGATGTCCTTGTTCCCTGATCTAGTGGTGGTAGGACTTTGATGCCCATATGGATAAACCCAAGTCTACTTAATACATGTGGTATAACCTAGAAACAATGTTGATATCATGGTCTGGAGACACAACATGAGGTTGATCTGGGGGTAAATTGACCTTGGAGAATGATATGATGATTTGCTGGATATGGGCCCGAATCAAAGACGTGTTTTGGATTTTTAGCATGATCTGATAGATGATGATGTTTTTATTGAATATGGATATAATATGATAAAAATTTATCCATGTGGATCTATAGTATATGTGATAATTAATGATACATTCCTTTCTACATGGTCCCAATGAAGGTGAAATTTGATCTTAGTGTGGCATGGTCAAGACCTTATGAATTAATTCGTGTGTGTAACTCGCTAAGATTCATGGGGGACTAGTTTGGCAATAGAAACTCAGTGGTGACATTTTTTATTTCACGCATTCATAATTGTTGTTATTATGGTGAATATTAGGGATTCTTTTATTTTATTTTATTTAGTTTATTCTCAAACACTTTACAAGAATCTCAGTGCTCCTACAAAGCTGGTGTTTAGTTTTGAGGATAGTGTATATGATGATATGTGAAAAAATCAAATGAAGGTCAATGGGTATATGGAGACTGGGTATTAAATTTTGATATGGTTTGAAAATTATCCTCCTTGTATTTTTACTATTTATTTTTATTTGTGATAATTTTTAATGGGGACACGTTGTATATTTTATGTTTTCTGAATATAGAATTTATATTAGAATTATTTTTCATTATATCTATGTACATCAATAGTTAATGTGGAATACATAGTTTCATTGTTTTCATGCTATTTTATACATGATATATGGGAATATAATATAAACAGTTATTATAGGACCTCAATATTATAAGGAAACATATAGTGTATGGGGAGGATCACTTGAGCTCCTACATTACAGTAGCTATACCTGATTATTTTGTTAGGGCATTAACGATTATTCCTTCCTTATGTCCCATTACCACATATAATATACATACATGTCAACATCACTAATATTGAATATATTCATAACCAAATTATAATCACATCATTATCATCACCTCATTATATGGTATACAATCCTAATATACACCATCTCCATGCCCTCCTCCTTCAATGTACACTCCCACCAAGCACCCACATCATAAAATATCAAAATATTACACCGATATAGACCATATATATATATATATGTGTGTAATGAATGACCAAAATACATTAAAACTCATATGTATATTTATGTCATAACTATAATCCCTTAAACCCATCATATATGTATAACATAATACTATGTTATTTGGATTAAATATACAATGCATTCCCTAAATAGCTTCAATAAAATATTATACAATATCTAGAAGAAGAAGTGGTAAACTATGTTTAGTAGGGATTTTGTATCATATACAACATGGATACTAGGAAATTCGATGGTATCCTAAGCACGAAGTGAATTACCCAACTCATGTGGTGGACTGTAATAAGTAAAAAACACATAATGTATATATAATTTCTTATAAAAAAACTAAAGTCAACTACGTATCACATTATACTAAATATAAAACTATTAACACCACACCTCTATTACATTTCCCTTATTACAACAATACGTATCTACATCACCAAATGGCCATAATATCATACCCATCACTAATAATCATTCAACACAATATCCTATCATCATCTATATTGACCAATGTGAGAACAAAATATAATATTCACTAATTCAATGTCAAAATCAACATTACAATCACACTAAAACCATTAAATCTAAAACTTTAATAAAAAATGATAGTAACCATAGTGGTCAACACCAAACATCAATCTAACATATAAAACATTCATAAATCATAAAAAAATAATTCTATCTGTGAATTTTTTATACCAATTTAAAATTTGTTATATTGTTTTGGCTGACATGTTTATGTTATTTTAAATATGAATTCAATTTATTTGAAAACTATATTAATGTAATTTTATTATCATTAAATTTATCAAATTACATCAAACATATTAACAGAATCAAAATGACTAGGTATGTTTACCCCACAATATACTCAATTTATTATAAGAGAAATAAAAATATAACAAGACTAGAAAGTTAATTTATTTAATCATATGTTGTAACTATTTATAACATAATGAACACTCAAAATTATTGTTAGAAATTTCCCATTAGTATTTTCTATAAAAAAATTACATATATAGTTACGAATATTATAATGTTCATCAACAAAGATTACATAAATACTAAATCAAAACAAATCAGAACAACCAAATAAGTTACAAGATATCAGATAAAGAAATACTATTTTTATCGCCCCATATGATTCCTTAAATTCAATCCATTATCTTCATTAGGTAATATTAATTTCATTAACCAATAAAATATGAAATTATAATCCCTCATTCTCAAAAAATTATTAAAAAATATATCAAATTTTGAAACTAAAATGGGAATTTAATAACAATTTTGAAAGAATTAGAGTGGGAACGAAGGAAATACTAGATTGTATTACTAATATAAAAACTAAAAACCTATAATAACAATATCAAAATAGAAATATTTACACTGATAATAAAACTAAGGACTACAAAAATGGTATTAACATTTTCAGGAGCATAAACCAAGAATAACATAGTGAAGAGGTATTAAATATTTAAGACAACAAAAAAATTTCTTGGATTGAATGGGAATACACCACTTAATGAAAACACCACTAGCCCATAGAGAATATTCCCTATAAGATCAACTAGAATCCAATAGTTTCTTAGGATTCTAGATGAGGGGAGAACCACACTATGGGGAGGGGGACTACAAAATATTTATTAATACCCAATGAAACCCCCACCAAGACCTATATGGTATTGATCAATCCCCCATTGAAGCTTATTTGACACTTTTAAATAGACAATTCCTTTCAAGTTTTGAATATAATATATTCACGTTTCATTTATATATAAAAATGAAACATTGATGATTTATCACTGTATTTAAATTGGGAATGTTATATCTATTCTTAATCATTATTAGATAATTAATTTCATACTTCTTATCATATTTTGACTTTCCCTTTTGTGACTAATCAACTATGAATAATCACTAATGGATTAATAGGTAAATATAGTGGTTTGTTTGTCAATAATAGAAGACCCTATTCAATATAAGATATAATACAATAATGAGAAATATTTTAATGGTTTGACGAAAATAATGGAAATGAATTTAATATTGTTTAATTATATTCTAATTGACTATATGAATAAAGAATAAAAATTTTGCATTATTTATTTATGTATGAATAATAAGTGAATAATTTCATATTTTTAGGTTTGGTAATAAATGATAATTGGTTTATTTTGTTATTTTATCACATAAAATATAAAAAATTATATTTAATATTATTTGATGATTTATTAATTTCTGTTTATAATTGGAAAATAGGGAACTGATCGTTGTGAGAGATAAGTTCTAACCAATTTCATCATATGAAAATATATGAAAAAAAATTACTTATTTTATTAATTAATTTTCATTATATAAATATTCATGATGTATAGTGTATCACATTAAAATATTTACCTATGAATGAAACCCAATACCCTCATTTAATTGTATATATATAACAAAAATTATTTTCATCATTTTGGTTGTTATAATATTGTTATTATTAGTGGAACTATATTAATCTAGATAAATGTTTCTTTTAATTCATATACCAATATGAAATTTAATCCATACGAGGATAAAATAAATTATTTCCCAGAAAACCTTATGAAATGGGTCATTATGTTGTGTCAGTACCCTATAAACATAACAAAACATCAAATATCGATTAAAATTACATTTTTATTTTATAATTTATTTTACTTTATGTTGGAATAATATATTAATTATTTTCCCATGTGATCCCATTCCCCATGAAAGTGAGATATTAAGATAAAAAAATCACATTCATTAAACCCATAATAACGCTTCCCCAAAATATCTTCATCATAATCTATATGTATGAGATATAATATAATTCAGTGTTGTAGTGTATGAAAAGATATATAATAAATTCCACTAAATATTTATCAAGGTAGACATAAGTTAATATATTGAAATAGTCCATGATGATTTCAATGTGTTTTACAAGTCCAAATAGAATAAATATAAAATATTGTTTCCCCTATCTTATAAGAAATATTATATTTTGAATATCATCAATCATCACAGTCAACTGGTGATATCTAGAATGGGGAATTAATGTTGAGAATTTTTGAGTACATCAATGTTCATTTAAAAAAGTCACCAATCTGTAGTAGTGGATACGTATTATATATCAGTATCTTGTTAAGATCATTATGAACTGTAAAAAGCCACATTAACATTTCCTTCTCATAACATTTTTTACCGGTTAACAACTTAAATAATAATTTGCGTGTAAAAATCCATTTAAAAAATTATGTTTTCAATTCTCCATCTATAAATTCTATTTATGTAGGAATTTTAAATAATTGACCCTTGATAGTGGTGTCAAACATTGTATGGATTAAATTTAGAAACCAACCTCATGATTCGGGGTTGGATAATAAATAATATAGAATATATATTGGTATAATCCCTCATAATTTTAATTGTTTAAATGTTAGAAGTTTAGATTGTCTAAATTATTTCAAAAAAAATTATTCTATAATTGATATAAATACACATACATTTAAATGATTTGAATACGAATTTAATAGGGTTATATTATAAAAACAACCATCGGATGGTTTTTGTAATGTACCCTTCCTTTATGAGTTTTTACATTTCCATGATTGAGTGACAAAGGTATTTCTGGAGAGGATTCATAATATTGATGTAGAGATAGTGTTTTTGTGGTAATGTAGGTGAAATTAAGGATATAATAGTATGATTAATGTAATAAATTGGTGTTTTATGAATTATATGGTATATATATAAGAACAGATATGTTCTATAGGTGATATATATAAACCATATTCTTGAATTAAATTGGAAAATTATATCAAGAATTTATTCAACCAGCAGATCCAGGATTATTCGAGAATACCAATGATATATGGAATCCATAGCCCAAATCTAGCTTATGTATTGTAATATATTGATCTAGTGGAATTTACATTGTAAGTTATAATTCTTAATTTGGAAAAATAAATATTTTATGTTGATTAAAAAAATTATTTAGATGACTTACCATACGTTCGATTATTCCTCCTCTTGGCATTTGCTTAGCCATAGGAAAATTTGAAGGATATTCATCCCCACTTATCCTTCATTTATCCTTGGTTTTTGAGGTTATTAATTAGTGATCATTGGTGTGTTCTTATCCCCCTCATAATTTTTCCTTTTCGTTATTACCTTAGAGATTCTCTATGATAATTTTTCTTTTGTTTGAGGTTAATTTTCTTTGTAATTGTATAATTCCACAATGGGATCCAGGATAATCCATCATTTTACAAAGTGTTTGTGGTTTCCAGCATGATTTTTTATCCATATGGAGAAAAAAACTAGACTATCTTACATGAGTAAGTATATCACAATCCTAAAATAATTATGTTCTATATTAGGGGAATTTAATTGTTTTCCATTCTTTTTGGTGGATATGAATGGTGGTTTTAATTAACATAACTAATTAGAATAATTGAAACTGATGTTGATGCGGGAAATAATAACCTTTTACTGCACATATTATGTTGAAGATTTTATTATGCATCCATGATTCCAATATTTATCATTAAAATTTAGATCCATGCATGTTTTTTTGTTGATGTATGTGTGACCCTCAGTATTACTGTATTTGATAAAACCATGTATCAAGGGAAAAAATTGTTTATCTGATTACTATAATATTTTCCCATGGAAATATTTTTGTATGAACCATGATAGATAATTATGTGATGTAATTAAATACATCTAATAATGTATATATTCTGAGATGTGATGTTGTTATGTGTGGATTCTTTGTTTGGGTTCCTTATGGGTTTGGCCCTATATCATGGTCGTAGTAGGGACTGGTTGGGAATGAGTTGGATGTAATTTGATGGGAAGTGATTGGTTAGAATATCTATGGTATGGTATATTGAATAGTGTCTCTGCCAGATGGTTATAGCATTTCATGGGTTTTCTACCGACAGTTATGATGTATAGTGGTTCACATGCTATTCCAACGATGGTTGATAATGTTCTTATCTAGTTGTGGTTCAAAGTGGTCGTGTTAGATAAAAAGTTTATATTTGAATAAATGATGATGTTTAATGATATTATTAGATCAATTGGTTGATAAATTAAATATAATCAATTGTGTAAGTGTGATGGAAATGGATAAATAAAAATGTGATTGTGGAAACTCATTAAATATTTGAATGGTAAAATAAGAAGTTGAATGTTGTAATGATTGGATTGTGTGGTCGATGTGTGCCTTCTTTTAAATATTGGTTACATGGGTTGTGATGGTTGATATGTGGTGTGGTGATGGATTCATTCTATATTCATGTTTGGTTTTTGAGAACCTGCTAGTTCTGTGTTTTGTTCTACCAAGATATTGTATTTTTTTTTGATATTTCAATATGTTTCCCAAACTAGTTATTTATCCATACTAATTCTTAAATTTATATGGTTTTTTGTCATTTAACCAACATCTAGGATGGTGGTGATATATGTATTCTCCTTTACCCCAGTAGTCTATGGTCAATAAATACTTAATTTCACTGTCATAAGATACAAGGAATCACCACATAAAGTAGCAAATAATTTACAAGACTTTGTAAAATAGATAGAAAATTTAATCATATTTTATAATTGAAAACATAAAATACAAAAATAATATTCGTTTTGTAAAAAATTATTCTATTTAGAATTTCCCACTATACAAATACTAATACATGACTCTCATCAGAGTAAAAATAATCATAAGAAAGGGGTGACCTCTAATGATCAGTAATGATTGGGTACAATTTATGTGATCATGAATAAATAAGGAATAATTAATATAGAAAGGTAAATAATATAAAAACGTGTTGTTTAATTGAATGCTTTAGGATAATATGGAATGAATAAATGATAATGATATAATTCCATAAAAATAGAAACATTATCATGATACATAACCAAGGATATTTTAACTAATGAAGTAATCACATCGAATATAAACCCCTAATTACATAATAATTGAAATCATAATGCACAAATTATGATACTTTTCATTAAGGACTTGTGTAATGAAATATATACAAATAATTCATCATTACAATACATAGAATATAAATGGATAAGGACCTTACGATATACCCAAGATGTTTTTTCTCATGAGACCTATTTAGACATCGAGGGGATATAATGGGCCTTTCCATTCAATTATTATGTCTAATTAATTCCTTATATAAATGGGGTAAATCATAATAAAAATAAATAGTTTTAATGGAAAACCATACTTCCAATTGTTAATACTTATGTAAATCAATAAACATAAGCTAAAATTATCCTGAGAAATTTGATGAATATTAATAAAATCATACATCCCTAGTAAAACTGATCATAACCCATGTAAGGACACAATAATTATCACTCCATTAAAATATATACCATTTGAAGAATTTGTATAATAAGGGGTTTTTCATAAATTAATATATATTTTTTGAATATAATCATTAAAAAAATGTCAATGAAAAAAACATTTCAATTTAGAAATCAACATGTAGAACAAATATTACACAGATTTCTTTAAAAATACATTTCTTTGAAAAGCACCTTTGAAAATTAGAAATTGTTCCTTAAAAAATTTTGTGGTCATGATGGTTTGGAATTTTATTCTTGTGATACATGGTAAAATATATTTTCCTTTCACATTTTTGCTATATTCCAAAAATGTGATATTTGGAAATTGAAATGTATATTCCATTCCATTTTATAAAAACAATGAAATTGGAAAAAAATTATTTGATAAATTAATTTTAATATTATAAACGAATATTTTTTTACATGTTAATAAAACATAGTTTTGGATGAAAATGGTTTTTTGACTGAAGAGTGACAGAAAATATATATTTTTTAAAATCAATTTAACAATAATTTTACATATACAGGGTGCGAATATGAAAATATTACATGAAAGATTGATGAATAACTATATGGGAGGAAACATAAACGTTTTAATTATATAATGAAAAATTAATTTCCATAAATATTAATTCATCTATAAATAATCATGATAAATATTGGATTAAAGCATAAATCTTTTCGTACATTGGAAACATGTGTTTTGTGAGCTCCAAAAAATAAAATAACATCCAATGATACATTAAATAACATTAATTTATTTATATTCATGATGTAACATATCAAAAGGTTATGTATGTACACAACACAAATGGAATATGTTGTGAATATTAAATATTTCTTATGGAGGTAAAAATGAGATGAGAATCTCTTACCTAAAGTACGACATCCGTAGTCTAATCCAAAATGTGATCTATAATAAATAAATATTTATTATATATGTATTTCTTAACCAAACAAAAGTATTTCAGACAATATATTATTTACTTATTGTCAATTCTCACTATTTTTAATAATTATTTGTTAAATCAGTATTTTTTGTTATAATTTCTTCATTTTTCATATAAATTTTAGTTTGGTAAATTAGAAAATATTATTGTGATGTTTTTAACATAATTGACAAAATTTTAAAATTGAAATATATATAATATATATTAATTATATATTTATCTATAGTAATCTACAAAATTGATATATATATATATATATATATATATAATGGATTACAGCATTCATGGAGATGGTTGGTTGCACATTCAAATGAACATTGTTTCTATTAATATCTTCTGATGTAATGAAATAAAAATTTATATTTATTAACCATAAATAAATAATTATTATTTAATTTGTAACATTGTACCTTGGAACATCACAATACTGGTGTCTAGAGTTTTGTGTCACAAGGCCTCAAGAGCATCTCCATGTACGCTAGAGGTTGGAGATTAACAATTAGGGTCTTAAGAGGTGATATTGCGGATACTATACCCTTATATCAGAGTAAAAATTAAGTATAATAGAAATAAATAGTAGATAATAGTGGAATAAATAGGTAAATGAAAGATATAACTAGATCCAAAATGATAACAGTTTGATAAAATGATTCGAACACTATTTTATACAAAGCATGCATGCATGTCATTGTGATACATAATGTGAAACACTTAAAACAGATGATTTAAAATTCTAAAAAATAAAAGAAGGAAATAATGAAACGAACTTAAATTACTCAAAAATAATTCTCCAAGAGTATCTTGAGCTCTAGCTTTGTCCTTTGATCCTAACTCTCTGGGTATGCACACATTTACAAGAAAGGCCCAAGGACCTTTAAACAAGAGGGTCTACCTGGGTAACCTATAGAAATGGTATCCTGAGTAGGGTGTATGATATAAATTTCAGTAGGATTTCACCCTAGGTATCTAACCCAATCCATATAGAGAAATATAAATTAATCTTTTTTCATGTATAATAGATTAACAAAATAATTAGAATGAATAAATTAACACCCACCCAGGGTCTTAAGGGAAACCTGTTGGTTATACCATATTCATCTAATTGAAAGAATATGTTTGGAAAAGTAAATATATATAGTAGATATATATACATATCTTCAAGAGTGGACTAGGACATAACACCTAGGTATCCAAAAATCATTCTAAGAGATAATTTTCTATACTCATGGGATAGGAATCATAACACTGATGTAATGGATCATGGTGTCACCATGCACATCAATCACACTTACAATCATTTAATATACTGATTTAAAGGAGTGTAGAGACTCCATTCTCATCATACCAGCCTTATAATCCTTAGGAACATCTATTTAAGGAGGGTTGAGTTTCAAAAATCACCATAACTCTATAAAATAAATGAATATCTATAACTAGCATATTACATCACCTCCCAACCATTATCGTTTAAATCACTCATTATATAGAATATGCACATTGTGATGCAATACATGAGGTAGTACCACTCATGATATTCATTAAATTGCACACCATTATAACCATCACCACATTTATACGATTATTTATAAGTCAATACAACTTAATTATTTCAAAACCATGTTCATTTCTATAAAATATTTGTATTTCATATAAATATTATAATAAGGAATCCTAAGGGGCATGGTCCAAAAATCCCATGGTAAATTTAATTTAAAAATATATATATCAAATTTATAATGTAAATTAATCATATTTAAGCTAAAACACAATAAGAAATTCCATTTAATTCCATAGATCATGAAAATTTCATTTATAAAAATCATAAGGTGAGGAAAAGTGTCCAGGAAACAAAGAATGCTCCAACTAAGAAAAATCCACATAATGGAGGACCACACAACTAGTTGGTTCTTTAGCTTGAAAAATATTTTAAATGGGATGGACTAGTCTATATAATGTTATCAAAGGGGAAAATAATATGTTTCCCTAATTTAATAACTTACTAAAAGGAACAAGGAAAATTCAAACCATAACAAGTATGAGATAAGTAACAATCACTACTTTTACCATGAATACATCACACTCTAATTGGGGAATTTTATTATATAATCATGAAATTTCTCATCAGATAATCACTTGGGTTACACATGATTCATATTCAAGAATGATAGTAAAAATTTATCAAGATTAATTTTAGAAAAAACATCCACAAAATGAAATCAAATTAAACTAGATGAAACAAAACACAAATTAATTAATTATTGATTTATTTAAATTCAAAGGGAAAGGGAAGCGATTCTACCTCAGAAAGTCAACTCATCTGAGCACTCAACACAAGAAGACATTAACAATGACAAAAAACACATCTCCCTTACACACAATATATATATATATATACCCTTAAACCCATGTACATGTTCACCTCAACATGAGTGAACATGTCTAAGGGGGGTATATATATATATATATGCACATGCACGTATTTATGTTTGTGCAATACATATAGGAGACACCAAAAGCTGTACAATTTAATCTAGAAGTGTTAAAAACCCAAAGGATGAAAACAATGTGTGAAACCAAGAAGTGGGTATAAACCATTACCTTGGAAAGTGGAGGGGAAACGAAATGAGCCAAACCACATCCACTTCATTAATAGTTTTTAGAATAAACATGAAATCATCCTAGTATACCATTTTCTTGACCTAACTGTCAATAGAAATAGAAAAATCGGGCTAGCCAAAACCCTATGTTTATCAATATCTCAACGAGTGACATAGGGGACTAAAATCTACCGCTAATGGGGAGGATAAAAGTGTAGGGATGCTAACTTAAAGGATCAAAGTGAAATCTTTACAAACCCGATGGAATCAAAAATCAAAGAGGGAGACGAGGGAGGTGTATTGCACGGGGCTCAATTAAGAGCCCACTAGGGGAATGGATCATGATTTGGAGGGGAGAGAGTGGAGTGTTATTTTTTAATTTTTTTACTTAATTTCATTTAAAATATTATAATTTTTAAAATAAGTAATCCCACACGTCGTTAGTAACATGGCTTGGAAAAATGTACACCCATCGTGAGCCATCTACTAGGCACCTAGATCGTCTCTCACAAGATGGCCTCGTAGTTTGGAAACTATGCACCAAACGTTCAGTGAACATTAAAAGGGTAATGAATTAGTGGCACTACCCACGAATGCAATTTTCATTTATTGGAAAACCATGTGTATACTAGGGGAACCTCCTCTATGCACCTAAAACAGGTTGCATAGTTTTCTGCTAAAGGATTCAAGGATCCCAAAAAACAGTGCACCCTCTAAAGATCTTTTGCAATAATACATTCTAGGTTTGATGTTCCTGATAATCCTTGAGACACCTGGGAAAGTATTCAGGACAACCCCCTAGTCCAAAAACATCACATACAAGTCTTCCAACATTCAGAATTGAGTTTTGAATATTAGTTCTATAAATTTAACCCCATTAAATGAAAAATATGTAATTATATCTCTTTTTCATCTGTTTTAAAACACATAAAATTACAGAATTACTACCATAGAACTAATCATCCCCAATAATCCTTTAGGAAGGATAATAAAATTCCATGAAATACAAGGTGTTTGAAGCTACGTTCAAATGGCCATATTAAGTTTCCCAACATCAAACACAACATGAAGCATTCCATTAATCAAATGACACTTAATCAAATAATCCGAGATACAACTCTTGATTTACAACAAAAATACCTAGATATCTCTTATTTGAGTCAGTTTAGCTAGCGGCATGATCACATCACCATCTCATTAAACATCTTCCCCAAGGTACTTCCCTCCATTTTTTTACATTATGAATGTCCAATTCCATGTTATTGTATTCCCACTATTGGAATTACCTTTAAATGCATGCTTCCAGATTTCTAACAACATACCTTGAGTTAGTTTAAACTGAATCAATTGAATGATTCCAAATCGAAATTATTTAGAAAAATGGAGATACCACTTTTGAAAATCCTCTGCAAACACAAACCAGACCTGTATCCAGTTGATTAATTTCATGAAGATAGTACCTTAAAAACCCTAAATTCATAACAATAAAGATACAATTGTATCCACCTATAGATGGCCATATAATAGAATGTAATTGTCTTAGAATATAGGAACTTTATAATAAGAACTATGATGCCTCCTCCCAAGGCACCTCAGAGTAACTAGGAACACATCTCCGAATGTACATAATCGACATCTAGAGAAGTTCCTAAGAAAACCATGATGAATTCCATGCGTCCAACATGTAAAAATCAAAGATAACCACACAAAAAGCTCAAAAACATTTATAGATTTTGTGGTGTGTAAGACCTGAACTCACTTTGTGTACCTAATAAGACATCAATTTATGGGACAAACCCTTCACATAAAAGATTACAGTAATAGGAGGGAAATAATTACAAGAAGTTTAGTTGAACGACCACTTGTAAACATCCTATGAATGAATGTCAGATTCACCTGTCAACAATTCATTATAATTGACCACACGCCTTTACTACAAGAGGCAGTATACCGTCGTTTAGGTTTAACCACTGATTTCTGCCACGACCAATGCTGTTTCTCAAAGGATTCATACACTACACACCACATCAAATTCATGATTCCATGAAAACACCTGTTGGATTTAACACATTCAAGTCTCAAAAGAATTCAATTAGTACCGACTATTTCAAATCAGTTGTCGTAAGTGGTAATCATATTACATAGATGTGAATATAACTAGAAAAACCAAAGTGACACTCCCAACCATAAGAGTTTAATAATAACTAATGGGAAAAAACATACTGCTCATGAGGTTGATAGATCAAAATCACCATAAAAAGTCTTGTAAATCTCCTATGAGCTACAATGACAATGTAAAAGTATAAAATGATGCTCAAAACCTCACTGAAACCAAATCCAAAATGATCTATGTGTAATAACATTTGATTCTTTAGAAACATAGTTATGAAAATTTGGAAGAACATTATTCTATAGTGCATAGGTTAATGTAATTAGAGAAGTCCTAAGATCGCATTCAATAACACAAGAGTTTAAAACAAACATTGTATATCCTTATAACTCTATTCAAATGGATGATGAAATACTTTATCATCCACTAATGAAAAAATTTAAGTGGTCAAACAACCAAAGAAGAAGCCGAACATTCCAGAAGAATGTATAACCAAATGAAACTGAGAATTTCCCTTTTCCCAAGCCCCAAAATAATCAAAAAAAGTACAACCACCAATTTGTATAAGGGTTTCATTAGATATAAAAATTCATTTTGGTGACAAAGAAACATGAATGAAACCCAATGATAGATGAAAATGGTGTTGGAAAGGAACTAATGTTCTATGTGTCTAACCTACCATGATATACTAGTTTATTAAGATCAAGCATCAACTGTAATACCAGGTCACACTAACGAATTTCACTAGGCTCAAAAGCCAACCATCTATGCCATTTCTAAAAGAATTTACTCTAATGGAAAATGATCATGCTTCGGTTATGAGAAATCTAATCAAATGTTTTAAAACTATAACACAAGTTTCATTAAACAAAGGACACCACTAAAGGTTCCATTTTTAATCACATTATATTTAATAATATTTTATCTTTAAACCTATAATATATTTAATTCATCATAGTATATACCATTTTCTAACACAATAATACTAGGAACATGATTAATTAACTCCCCAAGAGATAAAAAGGATAGTTTCATATAACTCAATTTTAATAAGTAAACATGTATTAACATTATGTATTCATTATCTAATTTAACATGTAAATTATTTTTTCAGTCACATCAGATATAGAGACCTCAAAGGGACATACTATTCCATCCTAGGTCATCTAGAAGTACACCCAATTGAGGTATCTCATTTTTTAAGGTTTTAAAAAACCAAATGGGTCATTGCATAAGATGCATGCCCCAATAACAAAATTGGGTTTCATTTGTGCATTTTGAATCAACATAATTTATTTCCAACTCAAAAAAATAAAATTTCATTATATTTATCAATTTCACAATAATACATAGTCACTTAAAAAAGTTTGAACTACATGTGTTTCCATTGCCCAACTCATTAAGTGCCCATATACTCCATGGATTGAAACATGTCCCCAATTAATAAAAATAATCCAAGATTTGAATTTAACATACTCTAATTTAATGGTCCAATCATAAGGGTGGCTATATATCAACCTATAAATCACCCAGAAAGTATTATTTTTGTCATTTTGTCTCCCTTTAGTAAAAAAAATCACTTTTTCATTTTAATTTCATAGCATCACATTTCAACCACAACCTAAAAATTTATAACTATTTAATGCTCAATATGGTTGGAATCTATGGGATGCCCTTTCAATGTTATAAATAACACACACATAATAAAATTTAAAACTATATCCCACATATTCAAAACCCATATATTTTCAACACATGCAACCATTTACATATTGAAATAAAAATAGAATTTCACAAAAATATTGTAATATAGAGAAACATATTGTAATTTACAAAGCATGGAAATTGGGTAGAATGTGAAATATATGACTGAAACATGGTATCTAAAAAATCATGATAATAAATAAAAGGTATGTTATAAATTCAAAGAACGCCATTTTAATTTGCAGGAATACTAAAATGAAATTACATTGAATAGCACTATACATGGAATATGCATTTTCAATAGCCTTATATGATGCATGATATGCTTCATCCTTTTGGAACTAGGCCCTGAGTAAAAGTACAAAATATTCCATAAATCAATAAGTAGTGAAGGGTAAAAAAATCCCCCAAAGTTATATTATGTAAACTGTAACAATGAACATCATGAATAGTAATCCCATTCCCGACCACATGCTCATTTCCCATTTTGGGGTGATCAATATCATGCACAACTATTAAACAAGAACTGAAAAATTCCTTTTCACCTTTATACCAAACAAAAACAGTAAGGAAAAGGAATGTTTAACAACTGATACCACTTTGTATCATCCCAACCTAGCTCACCACTAAACCAGAGGCTGGACTGGTGGGTCAAATGTCCCCAAGTGCATGTCCATATACAAAAAAGGATTCCTTCTAACAGCAAGAGTCTCAAAAGGTGACAATGGGGATACAATACCCTCATATAAAAGAAGAACAACATTTTAAAAAACTAAATAGTTTATAATAGAGAAATAAGAAGATAAAATGAAATATAACAGTGGAAGGTAAATTATAACAATTTGATAAAAATTGGCCAAGACCAATTTATAGGATGAATCATGCATCTCAAAGTTATACATGTGTAAATACAATAAATAAACATTATTATTTACAATTCAAAATATTATAGGACACAAATATATATAAGAACTAAAAAAATCATTCTTCTTGATTTTATTGAGCTCATTCTCAATCAATTTTTCTAAACACCTTGTACACTCACACAATAATAAGCAAGGTCTATGGGCCTGTGAACAGTAGGGTATACTAGGGTACCCCAATGAGATGGCATCTAGAATAGGGTGTGAGATATAAATATTAGTTGGCCAAACCCCACAGCTTGTCAACCAATAAAAACAATGAAAAACAATTTAAATAGCCTACTAGTATAGAATAATTACAAGAATATGTATAAAAAAATAAACACCTTCCTAGTATCTAAAGTGACACCTAACTACTATACCGAATTCATTCTCATTTCTATATTAACTCGAAAAAGTCATATATATACAGAGTATGTGTATATAGTCACACACACACACATACAAAGACACACAGATATATATATATATAAATATATATATACTACATTGGATTAATTCATATCACATTGGCATCCAATAACAATTATAAGTGATAATAAGATATACTGACATGGTAAAATGAACGAAAATGAAGTAGAAAGATTTTAGTCTCTATTCTCATTATATTTATTAGACTCATTTAAAATACTGATGTAAAGGAGATTATAGTTTCTAAGCTCATCTAACCTCCCTTATAATCATTCTTAACATTGATGTACTGAGCATTGAGTCTCCTAGCTCAGAAGACCCCTACAAAATCATAGTATTGGAGTAAAGGAGCATTGAGTCTCCATACTCCTGACACATCCATAAAATAATATCATATATATAACTGGAATGGGGAATTACAACCCATATATACTCATTTATATATCTCATTGTACTACATATGAACATTATTATACATTCCACGATCCAGTACAATTCTTTTTTTGAATTTCAAATCCATATCATTAAAACCATCATCACATTCATATGATAATGCATAAGGAAATACCTCGTATGAATTTCAACCTCATGTTCCTCTCCATAAAACTGTTTCATTTCAGATAATGAATATAACAAGAAATCATATGGGGAATGGTATTAACATCCCTGGGGTTATTTCATATATAACCATTTGAATTAAATGAACAAGGGATATTATTCATAATTAATCCAATCCACCATGTACAATTCCAATTAATCTTAGGGATCTTGGAAATTTTATCTTTAAGGCTCAAAGGTGAAGAAAAGTTCCAAGAAAACATGGCACAAACCTACTTAATAAATTCCACTTAAAGGAGGTCCAAACAGAAAATAAGTTCATTGGTTTGAAAAAAACAATAAAAGGGGACAACCTCGTCCATTTAAGCCCATCAATGTAAATAGAACTATGTTTCCACAATTCATGAAATAAAAAAAGGAACGCCGAAAATTCAAGTCATAACAAGTACAATATATGAAAAGGCAATTAATTTTATCTTGAATAGATCAGAAAACCATTAGTGGGGTTTTTTTCTAAAATATTTTAATTTTTTATAAATAAATAATTTGGCGTAAATTTGAATCATATTCAAGAATCATAAATATAGATATGATAAAGAATTTTAAAACAAAGTATGTATCATGTGAAACCTAGGTATACCAGATGATATAAGTAGGAAAATAATTAATTATTGATTCATATAAATTAAAATGAAATGAAATGGGTTCCTAACTCAAAAAATAGACCTATATGAAGATTTGTCACCGGAAAATGTTAACAATTGAGAAAAATTTATCACCCTTGCTCACAAACACATATTTACCCTTTAATCACATTTAATCATTCCCCACTCTATGGGGGAATATGTACAAGAGGTATATAAATATATACAAGCACCTTTGTTTGGGTGATGTTGACTTTGAGGAGCCACCAAACACTATAAATTTGAATATAGAACCCTTAATCACTAAAAGGACCCCAAAAATGGTAAAATACATAGTAGTGGGTAGAAACGGTTACCTCAGATCGCAGTGACAATCCTAACTAACCCAAATCAATTATCTGGAACAGAAAGTTGTAAGAACATGCATGAAGACAACCTCCAAGACCATTAAAATGACTTATCATCAAAGGAAACCAATATAATTTTCCTAGACTAAACCCATGGACTAGTTACACCTCACCGGGTGATGGGGAGGAAAAAACCAGCCAGAAACAGAAAGTAGAAGGGAGGAGGGGGCTTAACATAATGGATTAAAGAATAATTCCCATGAAAAAATGTGGAACTAGTTATCAGAGAGGGAGATGTGGTAGGTGAGTCCAACAGAGTAAAAATGGGATCCCCCCAGGGTTGTGTGTCGTGATATGGTGGGGGGAGAGGGGTTTTTATGTTTTTATTTTTGTTTTATGTTAATTTAAATTAAAATAATCAATATTTTAAAATAGGGTATCACACTCAGTTTGAACTGCACGGTATGGAATACCATGTGCCAAATGTGCACCCTCTACTGGGAACCTAGAGAATCCCACATAGGATATCCTTACGTGTTGGAGACCATGGACCAACCATGCGATGAATAGTATGAGGGTATTGCCAAAGCGGAACTACTAGTGGTGGATAGTATCATTGTTTGGAAAACCATTCACAACTTGTGAATACCACCATTATCAACCTATAACAGGTCTCAATGTTTGCTGATGTAGGACACATGATTTTAGACAATCTATGGGCCATTTAAAACTCTTATAAGACAATATTTTCTAGGTTTGGAAATACCCAAAAACATCAGGACACCGTTGAAAATTATTTCACCTTTATTGAATCCCAAAGACACCACTAAGGAGTGTTCAATATTTTAGAATTTAGTTTCGATGCATGGTTTTAAAAATGGACCATCACATACGAAAAAATTATTATTCTTCTACATTTGGTTTTAAATATTTTTGATCTCATAATATATATTATAATTAAAAATTTAAATCATACTTGATACTATCCATTTAAAATTAACTTAAATACCTTTCATATCATTATATGGAGGTTGTAGTTCACACATATGCATGATAAATGTTATTGAATTCCAATGGATATAAATGTAATATATTATATGTGATATTAAATGTCAATATTTATTTTATTTTCATAAATATAAAATATATTATTCATTTTTATTGTTAAAAAATTATAACTAATGTATAAGAAAAAAATGAATCACATTTCTTCATGAGGTTGAAGTTTATCATACACATGAATGAAATTAACTTATATCTCCCCAGAATGGAATATATGATGTTATATATGGTATAATAATTCTATATGTTTAATAATTTAATAAATATAATATAAATATTTTATAACCAACATTATATTCATCCATGAAAGGTGTTTATTGAAAAAATTACATAAGTTTGTGAGGAGATACTTCACCATACACATTATTGGTGATTCCATTTCGCATTTTACAGAAGTGGAGATAGATTTGGGTTATACCATTGACTAAAAAAATATTAGTATGTAGGGGATAATTTGTTTATTATATTATAATTGCAGATTGAGATTTTAAATTTGTGGAAAATGTTATAAAATAAATATGACTGCTTAATAATTTTACCTCTTCTTTAGTGAGACTCTAACGATTTACAACAAAACACTTCATATGAGGTATTTATTATCAAAAAGGTAATCAGGGTTTTGGGGAGGTAAGTAAGTAATATATTTCTCTTGGGCTTAGTTCATTGAATTGGGTTTGGATGTGTGATATTCATAATTAATGGGATGAACTTTTACAATTATCAGAGATGACAGACATTGAATTTTTTATAATAAAATGAGATCCCTTGTTTTATCATACAAAAACCCGAATAAATGTGTCATTATTAAACCAAAACGAAAAAAGGACCAAATATGTTGCATCTAATATTTTAAGCACATTTTTCTATGTTATATAAACCATTTTATTCTTTGTTTATCTCTCTTGTAGACCTGAATTTACATTATAGCTGATAATTAATTTTAACTATTTTTAATATTCATTATTTCCAATAAATAAAATCACAATATTAGATAATATTAATTATTATGATACAAAATATAGAATCCATTTTATCAAATGGAATTCACATAAGTGGAAGAATTAAATTTTTAAATTAATCTCATGAACATGATGAAAACATGGATTTGAAGAAGTTTATTTTTCATTAAGAAGATGATATTATATTAACCCTATGAATAGAAATAATCATTATATAAATAGAAAATGTTATAAATCAGAATCATAATATATAAACATAATATAAGTAATTTTTTATTGTGGGTTATCTAGAATAACAAAATTGGAAATCTTTATGTACTTTTATAATGTTTTCAGAAAAATGTGTTTTTAAACCCATAGAGTATACTTATAATAAAATTGTTTTAAAATGGGATTAAAATGTTATTAATTTAAAAATATATAACTAAATTATACATATATTACATTAACTAATATTTAAATCATATGTGGACTTTCATATGGCATAATTTGTTATATATAAATTATAGTTATACAGTAATCTGAATTTTTCACTACATAATGAAAAACCAATATTTTATTAATTGTACCAAAATTTAACCATAGTTAAAAAATTTTATTTTGATTTTTGAAATTAATTGTTTTAAAATATATTTTTTAGTATTGGAAAAAATTAATTTTTATGTCTGGGTTCAATGGTTTACAAAATATCATTTTTGAACAATACTATTTTATTGAAAGAACTTATTTCTCATTCAAATAGTTGTTATTCATTTTCTATTCAATAAAAACAATTTAATATTTTATAAATGATTTAAAATGATATAATTTCTTTATACTAGTTACAAATATTCATACCAAATAATTTAATATCTAGTTTATAATGTTATTTTCTATTATGGTCTCTTCAGACATGGGGTTGAATGTTCAATAGGCTATAGAAGAGATTGTGTATATTTGAAAATAATCATATTTTTAAATACTGATGTGTTTCATTATATAATCTCATATTTTTATTTCATATACACTATTAAATATGATATATCACTTCTAAAATATTATAGTGTCACATTTTTCCCACCTTCATTAAATCATATCATCACAATTTAAACATGATATCAATAATCTAGGTTAATCATTTATAAATAATTTTTTAAAAATCCAAATAGTATAAGGTTAAATAAATTTTCAACGTGATAAGAGAGGATGGGAAATATTAACGTAAAATTTAACAATATATAACTCAATTTCCAAAAATTATAAAATTATGGAAAGTGAGGATATATACATGGAAGAGAATCAAAAAATAATTACATACAATGAAAGAGAAAATTGATCACAAAATTTGTTTTGATCTAAAGAAGGTTAATAAACACCATTAAAAATAATTAATGTATTAGAAATCCATAAGTTATATATTCCTTAAGATACAAGGGTAAAATGTTCTCTCCATGATCCTTATCTTTATTTGGAGGAAATGCTTTACTATCTAAAATAACTACATAAGTAAATACACATTATTGAAATGAATACTTTCATCACCTAATTGATTTTCACAAAAATATCATATATTTTGGAGAAAAATGACAATTCATGGTGTTTTTTCGATGCCTGTATTAATAAAATTAAATTTTAATAAATAATAAGATTTGATAAAAAATTACATTCCCCTTTTCATATATTTTTAAAAAATGAAATGGTTAGAATGAGTTATCCAAAAACACCCAATTCTCAGTGTCTTCAATTACATAAATAGTTAACCTTACCTAATTTCCATAATATTTTGGAATAAATTTAATATGTAAATAATTTGGTGTGTGTTCTGTGATTATCCAAACAATATGTTCCATAGAAAATCTAATGTCTCTACTGGTGTTTCATTCCAAATATGTGAATACAATGATTACTATAAAATCATAATGAAAACATGAATTCTTACAAATATTATTTTAATCATTATTCATTTAAAAAAAAATTATTCCATAAATATAAAAATTAATTAGTCTCTTGTAAAGGAAAAATAAATCATAAAATCACTTAAAAATTTCAAGTCAATAATATTATCCAATATACATCTCTTTACCATTATTCCATAATCATAGAGAAAATATTAAGGGTTATTTTACCTAAATCATGTTCTCTCCAAAATGATTAAATTTTCCTTAAATAAATATTCTATGTTATCAATAAAATTTAAAATATTTTTTAGAAATAATATTGATAACACAACAATAATAAAATCATAATTGGTTTCATGATTATTATTAAACAAATATCATTGATAAAATTTTCTTCTATGATAGATATTGAATCAAAAATAAAAAACATTTATCATTGTGTTATATCTATAGTAATAACCAATGAATTAACATAATCACATATCATATTATAATTTATATTTCCTTGAAACTTAATGTTTTATTTGTGTATATCCACATCAGCTTACAGTTGCAGCATTGAAAATATGTTGTTTCTTTCATTTTCATATGATCATAGAACTGTTGTATTTCCATCCACACACTATGAAAACTCACATTTACATTAATCAAGTATAAGGATGATTCCATCCAAAATTATCACATGTGTGAAAATACATCATCCATTTATTCTTCTTTACATTTTTTTTCTCTATTTCCCTCAAATTTTCTTGCATACCATTAATTAAATAATAATATTTGAATCATTTCTCTATCATTATAGTACATGATATTATTTTTTAATTTAATGAGAATTTTTCAGAAGTTATATCTCTTCAAATAATTGAATTTAACCCAGAAAATAAATTTTCATTCTTCCCTATTTGATTATGTAAAAATTCTATATCTAGCCTTTGGAATTTGAGTAATGTTTTATTTTATATATAGAAAACTCTTCTTCGTATATTTTTCCTTAGACTCCACATTTTACACTCTGATTCCTCTCATTTAACTTATGTAAAATACATTTTATATTAACAGGAAATCAATATACTTCCATTACAAGTTAATTATTTCTTCATTGTCATTATTATTTCGAATAAATTGACAGTACTGATCCATATCACAAGATAGATGACAAAAATCAATGAAATATTTCTCCTTTTCATTGATTTTCAATTAAATAAATATATTCTCTATGGAACTTCTCTATTTTTTCATCTACAAATGAATTCACAGTTATATTGAATGAAGAATGCTTCTGACATGTAAAGCGATATAACATTGTTACAACATGTTTTTGATTATAGTAATCTTCTATATATGAAATAATGTTTCTCATATATAGATTTATCTATCAAAATATTGTTATAGTTTGATGGGTTCTAGTTTTAGGTCTGACAAAAACATAATTATCTTACACGTACCAAAAATTCAAACAGGTGGTATGTGAATGTGTATGGGTTCCATTAATTCTTTTAGGTTCCCTTTATAAATAGTTTCAAACACTATATTATATCATAACTTTTTTAGTCATTATTTAATTTAAGATAACTATTGAAACATATACCATAAATTGAGATATTTATGCATTTATAGTCTCATAATCATAACCATGGATTCTTTAAAAATGTATAGAAATCATAAAAATATATTCAAATTATTTGTAATGTATAATAATAAAATCTGTAAATTAACCCAATAATATCCCAAATATTTTCAAACTATGTGTGTTGTGAGGAATATTTTCATTTAAGAAGTAATACATAATTCAAGCATGATGCACCCTTTCTCGGGTTATTTCACCAAGGAACAAATGTGCTAGAACAATGTCAACATTCAAAATCCATATAAGAGTGTGTCACCAGGTAGACAACACAATCTCTATCTTACCAAAATATTGGCTAGTTATCGTATGTTGAGACTTATAGAAAAATATTTATTCGTAGGGATATATTCTATAGTCTAAATTTTCTTAAATATAGTTCCCAAGGATTATAAAAAACATTTTAAAAAACTAACTGTATCTACCACAACCATTTTAACAAAGAGTTTTTGGTTACTTTTTAACATTGGAAAAAGATACAAGGAATCATATCTCATAAGAATTAATATTTTAGTATTATTGGTAAAATAGATACTTTAATCTTATATTAAAATTTATAATAATGAATAAAAATCTTATTTTATTTCACTACACCATTTATCAGTTTTTTTATATCCATTTATATCAATCATAAAACAATTCGTTGCATCATGCGGAAAGAAAAAAATAAGAAATGGGTGAGCTCTAATTCTCAGAAATGCTCTGTATATAGAGGATGTTAAGATGAATAAATAAGGAATACCCAATAACGTATGGTTAATAAATAAAACACATTCTGTTAAATAAATTACTTGAGAATTATATGGTATAAAAATTGTGATCAAATAATTTCATACAAACAATAAAACTATCTAGTAACAGAACTATATATATTTTAAATAGATGAATAATCACAAGAAAAATCAATAGATTGTTTCATAATTATGGAAGATATAATGAATAATCCCTTACTATTTTTTTCAAGACCTTATTTTAAAACTTCTATACCAGAATGGACTCATGTGAAGACAAATTACATAAATGGATAATCCCTCGGAAAAATACATAAGATAGTTTGACAAATGAGACCGCTCAATTCATTAATGGTACATAGTGTACCATGCCAATGGATTATTAATTACAAAGATTCATCATATGAATGGGGCGAAAAATAATCAACAAAAAAATATTCATATTGACGAAATAGCATATGAAATGTTAATACATACCAAAATAAATAAATATAATTATAAATCACCAAGATTAATATTGGGAATTGTAAAATAACAGTTCATACCTACTCAATATTATTATAAAAAATTAAAAAATTAATGATTATTTAATTAGGGAAATCATTCATTTTAACTTAAGGAGATGTTTTTTTGTTTTCATGGATGAAATAAAATATATGGAAATACAATATAAAAAATGATGATGAAAGAAACCATGGAACTTTTTAAATCACATATTTAAGATAGAAGTTCAATATTTTTAATATATTTTTCTTTTAAAATATTCGTTGGAACATATAATTGAAGAAATAATTAATTGAGTGGCTATGATGGTGGTAAATAGTTTTCATGTCATGCACAATAGAACAAATATAATTTTATCATTTCTAGTAATATTAAACTAGGAACTATATAAAGAACATCATGAATATTTCTTTCAAAACATTGTGTAAAAATCAAAAAGGTGGGGAAATTTTTTAATAAACAATTTTGAGTAATTGAAATGTTTTTTGAAATAATTTTTACAATATATTGTTTTATATTAAAAATTATTTTCAACTGAAGAGTGAAATAATGTATGATTTTATTAAAAACATTCCCAATAATTTCATATATGAAAGAGTGGAATATGTTTATAATACTTAACATATTCATGAATAACTATAGTATAATAAATTGAAAGTTTTTTATTATAATATATTCAAATAATTTCTCTCAATGATTTTTCATGTACAAATTATTGTAATTTAATTGAGATTGAATCATATATATTTTACCATAGAAGAAGATTTTGAATTGTAATCTCTGTAAAAGGATTAAAATAAAATAAAACATTAAATACATTGAATAAAAATTTATTAATTTATAAAAATTCATAATTAGTATTATATTCACTATAAAAAATAATATAGTGAATAATATATATGTATCATATAAGTAATAGTGAGATGAGAAACCCTTACCTTAGGTTCAAATTCCATAAATATGGTCTGAACATGCAATGTTAAAATATAAATTTATTATTAATATACTACAGAACCATTATCATATATTTCATACCATCAACAATTTTACATACAGTCATTTATGACCATGTAATATTCAATCAATTGTTTAAATCACTACAATGGGTAATAATTACTTTGTTTTTGCAAGTATGTATTAGTTTGGTAATTCAATTCCATTTTTATTCAACCTATTAACACCATATCCATAATTTTAACAATTATATACATATAATTATATTCATTATATTTATTTATTATATTAATCTATAAATGTAACATATAAATTGATTACACCATTTATGGAGATGGTAGTCTGATTTTCAAGAAAGATATAATCAATGGAAAATAACTCTTAATTCAAAATTATATAATAATTATTATTTCATATATAAAAAATAAATTAATAAAATACATCCTTCTAATAATACATCTCAATATTAAATGAAAAAAATTCACAGTGCTACATAGAGGAATAGTCTACATGAATACTTGAGCTATGTTATTGTTTACCAAAAATTTTAATATAAGAAGTTAGATGTGATAATATTATTAATGGATCATTTTCATTTCATTATATCACATATATAAACTATATATATAATTAATACCTTCCATTTAATGAATACATGAAACATGAATCACAATGCTTCGCGAGGAGGTAGTCTTCCATACACACAAGCGTGGTCATCGTAACCCCAACAGAATAGAACATAATAAAGAATATTTTATATAAATAATAATAATAATAATAATGTCATTAAAACTATATACATAAATTAAATCTGTCCTTAAATCTTTTATTTGAAGGTTGTGATGGAAACAAATTACATTAGTCCACCAGATGATAGTATGAAGTACACATGATAGAGAATTTAATATCCCATTTGATTGAGGTGAAGATGAATATGGGTTATTCCATTTACGTAATAACAAATTATTTTATAGTTTATATATTTTTTACTATATTTTAACTATTTAATATCATTTTATGGATGTGAATAATGAAATTAAATAAATACTCACATTTAATAATTTAACCTCTTCTCTGGAGAGCCTCTTTTACTTTTTACCTAAATCCATCGTTGGAGGAATTAATAATGAAAATAAATTATAATGAATTTTAGTAATGATCTAAGAATTTTTTTAATTTATTTTCCAAAAAAATGTTTTTGGTTTGTGTGAAGTGGAGAGGGGATGGTTTGAACATTTATAGGTGGTGGAGAGCACACATTTGGAATGTTTGACTAGAAAAAGTTATACTAACATTTTTATCATGATAATCCTCCAAAAAGTTCCACTATTTCAATTTAAATGATAATTGGTATAAAAATTGTCTTGTAGTGGTATTTGGATAAATATATAGGTCATTATAACCCTCATCTTGTTAGTTAAACCTCATGGTAATCCCATTTTTTCCATAAATAAGGTAATTAATTTTAAATATTTTTACTATTCCTTACGATAAAAAATTAAATTGAAATTTTTATAAAATATTAATTATTATGATTCAAAATTTGGAAAAAACTTTTCTCAAATCAATTTACATTATTTAAGAAAATTAATTTCATATTAGGCCCATATAAGCAACGAAAAACTATGTTTAAAGATATATATTCATCATGGAAAAGTTGATATTAAGTATGCTTTATGAATTGAAATAATTAATTTAGGAATTTCATAATAAATTTTTGATTTATATTATATACATTAAATTTAATACATTCATTTTTAGTTGTTATTTTTATTATTTATAATGAGAAATCACTAAGAAATTTAAAATAATATTCATTTTTATTCCCAAAAATAGACTTCTAGTAAAATCTAGAATAAAGAAGATGAAAGTTTAATTAATTTTATTTAATATAAATAAAAATTATTTATGATAATTTAAGTAAAATTCAAATAATAATTGACATTTTACATTATATTATCTATTTTAAAAAAAATTATCGTTATATAAAAACAATTATTTTATTAATTAACTAAAAAATTTATATTTTCCTAAAATTCCAAAAACATAATCCTTAGTAAATTATGATAATTTTATAAAAAATGTAAATTTATTTAAATTAAATCTTCATATTTTAGGACCAAATAATTTTATGATGTGTGCACAATTCACTACTAGACCACTTTTTTTGTAATAAAAATTTCTAGATAAATAATTTTTTAAATAAATTTTGTTATTATTTATTTATAATAATAACCTGAACATTTAATTTATTTTATTCAGGGGTAAACCATTTAATTTTAAAACATTATTTAGTTGTATTCATACCCACAAATTTAATGTTTGTGTTAGACAATATTCTATGTTATGATACAATCATACTCTAGATTCAATGTTACTAAAGCTATTAAAAAGATTGATATAATTTAAAAATAAATATATTTTAAAATAAAGCGTTGTTAAATTATCTTATATTATTAGTTTTTCATGTCATATTCACTATCAAATACAGGGATCATTATTTAAATTTTATAGATATTACAATATGGAAGGTTGGAACCCACTCTTTCCAACTCGTCCATCATCAATGCTAGCCTAGGAGATGGTTGGTGAGATGTGTTGTAGATTCATGGTGTATTTAAGAATGATGTGACGTTAAATAATTTTTATGTGATTTGATTTATGGTTGGGTATATACATGGAATTATTATGGAATGAAATTTCTTTCCTTCAGGTTCATGAGAATATAATAACCACAATATGCGTGGAGATGTGGTGCAGTAGCCAAGATGTCTGTGAAAAAGATGTCATTATATGGTGAAGTTGAAATCGTGAGAATATTTATGTTATGTGTTTGTTTTGGATATGTTTGGATTGGATTAGAAAAACCTATATTTATAATTAGGGTATTGGAGAATAAAATTTGTGGGAATGTAGTAGTACAGTGTTGTTTTCAAGTTTATGACATTGTGTTAGTATATTGAAAGCTTGATTTGGTGAGGGTGCAATGGAAAGGCTGGTTTTAATTAGTTATCATTTGTATGTACTTGTTCGTTTTTATGTTTTTTTACTAGAAAATTATTTTCGTCTTTTCACTTGTTTAATTGAGTCTGTGGGAATGATCCTGCTGAGTACACTTGTATGCTCACCAGATATATATAAAAATGTTTCTCTAGTTTCTAGGACAACATTGGTGATTATTCTAGAAATTTACAGGTTATATTTTCTAGGAGATACTATTTCACTTATTAAGGAGTTTTATTTAGATATGTTACATTGAAAAAATTTAATTTTTTCGGTGGACCATTATCATGCATTGAGGGTTTATTTTTTCTCTAATTTACATTAAGATAGATTTGCATCTTGGTTATTTATGATATCTATCTATCCTAAATTATGAGAGGGAAAAAGATTCCTTTTGTATGATTTTTACACACTTGGTTCTTGTTGACAATTTGGGGACTCTTGGAGTTAGGAATTAGTGATTATTATCCCTATTGCTTTATTTCTATGCTAGTATGGGTTTTATTTGAAGAAGAGGGTTGTGATTCAGTGGTATTAGATATTTTGGTTAAGATATAGGGTAGTATTTCATGTTTTGAACTGGAATATTACATGGGTGGGCTTGAAAATCAATCTATTTGTTCATGGTGTCTGACATAGGCTAGGGAAGTTAATTATGAAATGGGATTTTAGGTCACCTCAAGATCATGTAAATGAATTATGAGAATATTAAATGAGCATTTAAGAAATTTTAATTAATGAAAACATTTAGTTATATAAAAATCCATAATCAATTAAATTTAGACATGAGTACAATAATTTGTCATGGATAAAATCTGTGAAGCGTTCTGGTAGTTGAGGTTTAGTGTTATGATCTAGTTGATCATTAGAGAGTTGACTTGATAGAGGATAAAGTGATTTTGAAAATTTATTTTAGTTAATTTTAAAGGTATTATTTCGAAAAGTATGAGGGTATCATCTCATATGGGGAGATAAGGACCTCATGGTGGATCATGAGATCTTGTTTTGTCTAATTCTAGAATGAGAGATTTTCTAGGTACTATAAAAAGATATATAGTTAAGGGGATATGTGCATTAGTGTTCTTTTCTATTTCTTACATACCATATGTGTGAATATTTTTATTGTTCCATTATTAAAGGGAATTCTAGGTGGAGTTTATATCTTCCAGAAAAAATGTTGTGAGCATCATTTTGTTTTTATCCCTTATTTATGAGATCCATGGTGTGGAGAAGATTGGGATCATTTTCAAGAAACATTTTTAGAACTTCCAATATTCTTTTCTAGAGGATGAATCTATAACACGATATATATAGAAAAGTATTTTCACTTGGTGATAATGTATGAGGTCTCATAATTAATACTCTCTAAAACCCTATATGATCAAAACAAATAAGAGGTCATAGAGTGGGTGATTTCATTGGGGGTTGGGCCATAACAAAGTGGCTGGTTTTGGATCATGAGGAGTAATGTTTTGTGTATATGGGAAGTCATTATAAAAATTTTATTATTCGTAAATGGTGATCCATCCATGATAGATCATCTTCCATACATATAGGATAGTGTCTTGAAATCAGATTACAATAATTTTCCATTTTCATGTAATATTTTTTTGGGAAATTTTTACCAATTGGGATAATGTATTACTACTTATGGAGGGTAGTTTCATATGGTAGGTCAGGTCCCTATTGAGTAGAAGTAGATTCCACTAAGGTATTTTTAGAGATAGGGAAAACTAGTTCTTATTCCATAACCAATTAAACATGAATTTTCCTAAGAGAAGCATCATGATAGTACCTATATAAAAGGACTTATTCTAGATTATGTCATTATAGTACGATATCAATGAGTTAAAGGAGTCTGGAGTGGTCATATAGACATGTTAGTTGTACCTATGCATGAAATTCTAGTGGTTTTTGATGGTACAATTAGTATATCTTCGATGAATTTTTATTATTCGTATAATCATGGATCCTTATAGTAATTTTTAATTATTATATTTTTTGTGTTTTTGAACATGGTGTGAAGAGGCTTCCAATTCCCTTGGTGTAATCTATTCTAGTTTGAGATCAATATATTTTTTTGGAGTTCGCAATGATGTAGTCTGGGGATGAGAAAATACCATTAAGTGGTCTACTAATTTTTTAATTTAGATACAGAAAAATGATTCCATAATGAAAATATATTAGTTGTATTATTTTCATTCAGTAATTAAATGTTCTAATAGGTGTGTCACATTTTTCAATTTAGGGTGCTAGATAGTTTCTTTCTTTGGGGAGAAATATTATTGGATTTTTTTGGAACGTATCTCCTCTATTTTAAGTGAGAGCATCAATCATTTTAATACCATTTGGTGGATGTTTCCATATTCATGTAGGTGTTTCTGTTTGTTTTTATGGATTATGTTGTGAAACTAACCCATTAATGAGAGGTTGATTTTGGGATTTGTTGAGAATAACATGTCTCTCAAAATATGATGGATCTTTGGGAAATTTCTTCTCTACAGATTCATATTTTGATGTTTTAGGTAGATAATATAATATTTACATGAATAATCTGAGCCATTTTATCTCCTTCTGTTATAGTAGTACGTTTTTTCAAGAAGTTAGGAAGTAGCATGAGGCTATGTATAGATTATTGGAGGTTGAATTAGGTAAAGATAAAAAATTATTATAGTTTTCCATGGCTCAATGTTCTGTTAAACTAAATGAAGTGTGACTGTAAGTTTTTAAAGAATGAATATTATCATAGATATCTTAATATTGTGGTTAATTATAAGGATATCCCAGATATATCCTTAAAGTAGATGTAGGAAGACATTTAGTTATTGGTCAAGTGATTCAACATCTAGAATGAACTAGCCATGTACACGGGGATCATTGACTCTGTATTAATTTTTTTCCAAGACTAGTTGTTTTCATGTTCATTGATAATATAAATTGTTCCATAAAGTCAAATGGAGAGTAATTCAATCATCATAGAGTAATTTTTTATTTCATTCAACACCACAAGCTCCATGGGAAGCTATACAATTGGGATCTTTATACTCGAGGGATATCATTTCTAGGAAATATGGTGTCTCATATGGGGGTTTCCAAGGACCCATCCATGGTTGAGTATCTTTTTTCTTATGATGCATCCAATAACATGGTAATGTATAATAATTTCAATGGAAATGTAGTATGTTATTAGTTGTTTGTTATAAATTCCTCTTGAGTTGTAGCCCCACAAATGTTTTTTTATTGGAATGAACCAATTTGTTTGGGACTAATTAGTTTTATGTTGAATTTTTTAACCTGTAGGAGATATTTTTCAGTGATATTGATATTTTAATTACAAAAAACTGTATGGTGTTAGTGTATTTACATGCCACATATTATAATGGTATTGTATGTGTTCTGAAGAAACATACAGTAGTCAAATCGTTTCAGTATAGGATGTAACATTCCCAATAGTGTAACTACTCCACACATGACATGTTGTTTGTGTCAGATGTAATGTAAATAAATAAGTCAAAAAATACATCATCATATTTTGATTAATTGTCTTATCAACCATAAGATGTAGATATTTATTATAGGAGTGATATTTAAATTTATTTTTATAATGGTGCATAGGATTCATTCATGACTATTATTTTAAGATCTATTCCTCCCAATATACGGGTAATATTTTTTCTAATGAATTAAGTTATAATTATCCAGGATATATGTTTTGGGTGTATAAATACATTTTTAATGGGTTTTAGGAACATACAATGTTAAATCCTGATGTTGGAAAAATTATTTTCTTTAGTTGTATTGATTATAAGACAATGGAGTCATCCTTGGTGTAGAAAATGGAGGATTTATAGTATATAGACCCAGAGTTATTATTGATGTTGGACTATTTCATAAAGGGTGATTATCTTGATTGATTATTATAGGATATTATATACCAAATATTATTTCTAGAGAGGTTTATTATTCCATTTTAAATACAAGATGATGTTCCGTATGATTTTCATATCTCACAATTATTGGTTTATCATGGTGTAACCAAGATGTATTGTGGTATTATGATGTAGCTTTGGTGTCTTGGGTTGAATTGGTTAGTGGAAGGGTTTATGGAAATGATTCTAGATTCATTTGTAGTTTAAATACAAGTACCATGTTCTTTGGGATTTACTATAATGTTTTTATGATACCACGTGAAAACGTAATGATATCAAGGTGAATTTCATTATCTGGTTTTCCTATGATTTGGGTGGATCTTTTTTAGTTTCAGTGTTATTCAGCTGAATGAAAAATGCTCATTTTCTAGTGATTCAATAAATTATTATTATGGATTTTTGGGTTAGGTATTATGTGGATGATGTGTTCAGGCTTAAATGATTAATGTTGAATATCATAATTAATTTAGATTATAATTTTACATTTGAAATTTTGATGTTATTTTATTATTATTTTGTCTCCCAATTGTTTCGTAATCATTCATTTCACCCTCGTAAGGATTGATGGAATGTGAAACTATATTTACACTAGAAAACATCACGAGATATTGAATCTTATAAATATGTGTTTAATGGATAAATAACCAACTAATGGTTGAGTCTCCTAACCAGAAAACTAATTGTTCATTATCTATTTTGTTGTATGGAGGTTGGGGATCTAGTTTTCCATGGTGGAGATGGAGGGAAAAGAATAACGAAGAATTCATATTTGTTATAGTCCAATATGTTGGTGGTAGATGACCATTCACTCCAAATCATTTTTTGTTTTATTAAAAAGCCACTTTAAGGAAAAGTGGGAACCATATAGAACATTGGCTACAATACATGGACCCTCTAAAAACACAGTTCACCATACAGATCTCAAAATTCAAAAATTCAAACATCACCACGCCTCGCACTCCAACCGGGTACTAATCCCACGGCACGCGCATGATCACAAATATTAAAAAATTAGAATTCAAAAGATTCATCATCACCATTCTAGAACCACAAGCCGCCCGCGTCGTCCTTCACCATCAGTCGCATCACCCATCGCCGGACCCGAACCCATCCACGCTGGAGCCGAACACCGTCCTTCCTGCAAGCGCTGATTCAACAGCGCATCCGTCCTCACCGTCCCGTCGAAGCAAACCAATCCGAACCACGAACACAGCATCACCAACATCAACACCATTTTCATCACCGAAGAAAGCCAGCACCATATCCGAATAGGGAAAACACAAACCAGGGGTTTGCGAGAAACAAAAGAAAAACCCGATCAAATCTGACCTCGGAAACAAAATCCACTATACCCGCCAATGCCATGAGACAAACTCCCGAAACAACGGGAATAAGACATTCCAGATTTGATTATATGTAGAGGCCCATACAGTGCACAGTTGGAAACCATAGGATATTGAAATTCACCCCTCGGTGTGGTTAGTAAGGGTTTCACAGGGGAGTAAGATTTATCCTATGTTCGGTGGGTCCTTCGAAGGAGTTTCTTGAGTGTTGATGTAGTGGTGTATCAATTTGTACATCAACCATGGACAAAAAGGAATAAAAATGGATTCCATTTATCCCAGCTACATTGTTATCTCCACAATGACTCCCATGTTATTGAATAGGTAGTCTAGGATATTGAGGATGACATGAAATTCAGGGAGCGACTTGTAAAAATCCAAAATATTCAGGAGAAGTTGTTTCATAGTTGAACAGTTTCTTTGATTCATGTTATATATAGGCATGGTTCCCTTGATGGGAGTAATTTAGAGAATGATAAAAAAAACTTAATTCTGAGTAATCAGACTTTTATTGAGAATACTTTGTATTGTTTTCTTCTTTCAATGTGTTTTTATCCAAATATCTTACCAGAATAAATTTCACTTGCTTTGTTTTTGATGTCTGATAAATCTTAGGACAGTGAATATGGGGGAACCCTATTTCCTAATCAAGAAATGTTATCCTTTTGTGATAATGTCAATTCCTCCGAGAGCAGAGAATATATTTATGTGAGAGACGGGATTTCATTACTAATATGCTTATGGGACTGTTGTGTTCCTTATATGTCCAATATTTCGTTGGGATGGGTGACGTTTTAGATTTTGTATTGGATTTTTATATAAAATTGAGGTGGTTTGAGGATGGTTTAGAATGGTATGGAGTTTTTACTTGCCTAATATGGTGATGTGGGTGTACGAAATTTTGTGGTTGTTTTGGTTAGGTGTGTTTGGATGGTGGTATTTCTTGAGGTATAACAGGACCATTGAAAGGTATATAGATGCAGGTTTGTTTGGAACTCCTCATTTCCTTTTGGTGTAGTTTTTAGTCATGAGGAGAAGAACCATTTTTTTGGTACCTATTATAATTTATCATGCATTTTTATCCTATTTTATTTTTAATTTTTTTATATGAGTAATTTCAGAGGATACTCCAAGAGTGTTCTTTCAAGTTGCATCATTAGTTTTATAAATTTACGAATTCACAATATAAAAGAGTAATTTATATAATGAATTTTAGTTTTACAGATTATGTTGTTTAAATTTTATGGATTTAATATTGGATATGTTTAGTGTATGAAATGTACTCATGCTAGAAAAATGGGAATTTATAATGTTAATTTCAAGTAAAGGTATCATGATATTTAGATGAACATATTGATATAATCCATTTGCTAACTAAATATTGAAAATGTACTATAATCCATGAAAACCATGGAATTTACATCGCGAATCTATAATTGAAATTTTTAAATGGGCGACTTCTATTTTTTTATTACCACTGTCTGGATGAACATTCAATTACCCGGTCATACCTCCTCTCAATTGTGGGAGAGACATAGGTTACATTGAAGTATCTTTTATCCCTATTCCTTAATCTTTAGTCCTTGGTATTTGATTTTTTTTGTAAATTAGTGGTGTGTTTATCATACAGACGATATTATTTCTCCTTGTGTTTCCAATATAAATTCCCTATGGTGATGTACATTTGGTTCATGGTGCATGTGGGTTGTAATTTTATGAACCCTTGGGGTGATCAACATTGATCAAAATTTTCAGAATGAAACATCAGTTTCATATTTTATTATTTATCACCTTATAGAGTAATGTGAATTAGAAAGGTTTCTATAAAGTAGGGGATACTTGATATAGCATGTTTATGATCCATGTGTGGGGATTGCATTATTTTATTTCAATTTAAATATATATTTTGGGTTCTCATAGTAAAAAAACTAATTACTGATTATAAAATTCATGGGAATGGGGAGAAATCATATTATTTTACTTAATTAATGATATTATCCACGATATTATATATCCTTATATGTAGTAATGAAAATAATTTGTTTTTGGATCCTTTTCTATCCTATTGCAGATGTATATGTGAAATTTTACAGGTTTTTATATTGATTTCACACAGAATAAAAGTCCAAAAAATATATATTTCTAATAAATTGGTTACCCATGGAAATATTTATTGTGTGATAATAAAAAATGAAAAATAATAATGTAATGTGATTTTATCTCTTGAATAGATTTTTGGAAAAAGGGATGTGTATAAAATATTTGTGGGTTCAATTTTGTGTTTCCTTATGTGCTATGAGTTTTCGGGTGGTGGTTGTAGTGATATGTTGGTATATGAGTGGGATGTGATGAATCACAAGGTGGTTGATTAGAATGGATGGATGTGGTCTATTGTATGGTTTTTGTTATTAATGGTTGTGGTGACTGATGCTTGTGGTGTGTAACAGTTATGGCGTGAAATAGTTCTGATTGGAGAAGAATTTTCTGGGAGATGGTTTTGGCATGGCATGGTAGTGGGGAATGATGGTTTTTATATGCGATGGATTTGGTGAGATATGTCTGCAGTGCATGGTGGATGTGGTGCGTGATGATTGGAGTGGTGTTACAATAATTCTTGATTAGATGTGGGCTAGTTTTGGTGTAGTGGGGTTGTGATAGTTTCTAAGTTAGTATTACACAAAATAATGAGAATGAATGAATTTAATAACATAATTCATTGAAAATGAATTATAAATGGTTGTGTATATGAAAAAATAAATTTTATTTATAAATGGTAGATTATGGAAACTAACTAAAAATGGAAATGGTGAAAATGGTAGTTGAAACATAGAATGTGTGGATTATATAATGGTTATATGGTTGGTTTCATATATTCACAAAGGAAGTTTTGATGGTTTACATGATTGAAGTGATGGAATTTCATTATACAATAGGTCAGTTTCTAAGAACCCAAATATTGGTCAAATTGATCTACCACGATATCATATTTTTTGTTATATTTCTATACATGAATCACCCATGTTATATAACATTAAAAATGCCCAAAGATTTAGGGATTCAGTAGTTTTAGATATCCTCAGTGATGGTGGTGATATGGATGGTATAAAATTTGATCTTCCATTCAATTCCATCATAAATTATGGATCATCCAACATTGGGTTTGATATGTTGTGTTTTCCTATATGTTTTCGGGTGACATGATATGTGATGATGTAATGATGTGAAGATAAATGTTTTTGGGGTCATGCCTGGTCAGTGTGGGGAACAATTATGATTTCATTCACATTCATGATACCTAGTTTCTCAACATATGTTATGTGATATTTTTCGATAGATTAGGTATCTATGGGTGATAAATGGTTAGAATTCCCAGGTGATAGCAGGTGAAATTTCTAGTGATATGGAAGATATGTGCTACGTCTTGATGGTATAGAAGCCAAAAAAAATAATCATTGGAGAGTGAGAGAAAAAAATTAATTTGGAAGAAATAGTGGGGTTATTTTGTTGTGTTTATGATACTATGTTATAATATTTTATACATGATTTAGTGAGAAATCCTAGGTGGGGCTAGGTTTTGTTTTTGGACATGTTTAAATGCGTAGTGGTTCTACTATTTGATCACTAATGCATATAAAATATCTTTTATCTTGGTTACATGAGACCTTGGGTATGAATTTAATGAGTATACTTTTATTATAAACCTATATATATATAAAATTTACATGTTTCTAAAAGGACATTGGAGATTGAGATATATATTTTTTTTTTGGGTTTTAGAGATACTATTTAGTACAATCTTTTGAAATCGACTTCTTTTATTTATCTTTGAATGGTTTTATTCATATATTTTGACAATAATCATTCATTATTCTACGGTTTTTATGTTTATATTACAATATATGAAAGATTTTCAGGTTGTAAATTTATCCAATATATTGATCATAAATTTTATATGGTAATGTACTCTATTTGTGACATATTTATATCCTTTATACTTATCACCAACTTGGGAAATACTATAAGTGAGAATCATTGTTAATTATCTATCTTCATTCATTTCAATTGTAGGAGGACTGTCATTGGGAAGAGGGTGTCACGAATGTTTGGGGAATACAATATTTTTTCATTTCGTTGTATATAGTCTATGATCTATAAAATTTTATCCAATCCTTCCCCAATATAGTGTCGATTTCTCCTAATGTAAGAATTATTTATTTTTATTGAATATTTAGTATTCAAACTATAATAATTGAAATGTTAAATACATTATTTTTTCGAATCATCATTGAATGACAAATATACATTGGATTTTATAGTTCCCTAGATCCTTGTAGTATAGGATTTAAACCGTGGTTATTTCATTATGTCTTGAATTGAAATCATTTATGGTATCATATGATATTCTAGTGGCGCTTATATAAACTTTTTTCATTATGAAATATCTTCCAGACATGATGAATTTCTTATTTATATTAATACTATTAACATGGATCATTTTTTCAAATAATTAATATATTTGTATTCTTATATTCATTTTCATAGACCGTTAAATATTTTTTCAAGTATAAAAATATATAGAACAATTATTATTTCAATTAAATTATACCATTATATAAAAGTCAAAAACACTTTTAGATGAAATAATAAAATTGATTAATAACTCATAATTTTTTAAATTACTAGATCATTTTTGAAGTATTATCATAAAAATATATTGTAATATTTTCATTCATGATTGATAATGAAAGTAGGGTTATAACATAAATTACTTGCCACATTTTCCACATTTTATTAGATAATTTCATTCAACATTTACATGAACAAAAAATAATATATATCATTTTTAAATGTAAGTTATGATGAAAATTCCTATTTTGATTTTTTAGTGATTTGCCCAGTACAATTACTAAATATCATCATCTGGTTTTTTTATTAGGGTTCAGTTCCACAATTTATTAGTGACTACTTACAATTGATAAACATCTAGAGTAGTATTATAATTTTTATAACCACTAATAATATAAAACACCTACTTAGTCTTTGTGTCCCATTATTTTATATTAATCACATAATGAGATCCCCAAAATTAATATGGTATGATTTTTTTCATATATGAAATTGATATTTTATCATTCATAGTTATATGTATAATTTCCACATTGTTTTTAATTATTCACTACCTAATAAAATATGTTATGTCTAAACATGGTGTTTTTAACTCTATCTCCCATAATGGTATAAATTTATTATAAAATTGTAGAATTTAACATCATATGTCTTGTTTAATTTATTTCAATTATACCCCATTATTTTCTAAATTTCATATCTATTGAACAATATTTTTGTCAATAAAAAATGGATGAACATCTTATACATATGAAAAAATCATGGTTAATGTATTAACATTTGGATTACCAATTTTTAACCTAGGATATATTCAACAATGTAATAAAAATATCAATTGAACAGAATCTTTTATAGTTACCCAAAATCGTTAACCACACTACAAGTATATAATTTCAACATCATTTTAAATAAAAAATTAAAAAAACAGACATCTGCAATTCCATATATTTAGTTTCTTATAAAATTATTTTCAAAAAACTGTAATATACATATGATTGTAAACAATATATAATTACCACATCATAGTATTCCTATTATATTTTATAATTCCATTAGTAAATGTTATAACAAGGGGACATACATTATAAAATGGATTAGATAAAAACCGAAGCAATTTGAGGAATAATAAGAATGAAGATGATGCATTAATCCACATAAGTACATTAATGATCATAAAAATATTTCAAAGATCCTAAGAAAATTTCTAAATTATTGGAATATAGAAATCATTTTTTAGTAACGTACATTGTCAAAATTAATAATATTGATATTTCATATGTTATTTTTTACTTCATAGACATATTCAATTAATGGAATATACATACAATAGCATGTTCATTCATAACCATATCGACATAAAAAACTTAATTATGAAAATTTATAATATGATTATATATAATCCATTACCCATTCTATTAGAGTGAATTTTACTTTTTGAACCTCTGATCACATCATTAATCATTAAAAATAATTTATTCCACATATTGAAAATATATTCACATAAAATTAATAACAATTAAACCATTGGGAAGATAATATGTTTAAAAATATTTTCATAAACAATATTGTCATTAAATACACATGGTCGTATAAAAAAAATTAATGAATACATTTATTTGGTTATTATTGTTTAGCATCAAAAAATAAAATATCATAAGCCATGATTAGAGGGGAAAATTATAGAAGAATAAATAATATGGTTTATTAATAATGTTTCGATTAATAACCATTGAGTGGGGACCTAATTTAATATAGATGAATCATGTATATGAATATATATATCTATATAAAAGGAAATCTAAAATAATATAATTTTAAATGGGTTTAAATTTAAATATAAAAGGCATATATTGAAAATGTGTGTTAATAGAGAGAAACAACTCCAAACCAAAAGGGAACTGTTTAGAGTTTCCTTACCTTATAATCTATTTTTTCTCACATTTAAACCTCTTATATAACCAAAATATGTTAATAAAAGTTAATCCTCCACTATATTATCTTAAATTTTGTCATTATTTATTAAATAAATGATTTAATATTTATTTATTAACATTTCATTGAGGATTTTTTTTATATAGAGAAATTTTTGGTGTCCTTGATAATAATGGTTTATATTCTTTATGTGGGAGTTTATTTTATAATATTTCACACATTTCACTGCCTAAACAAAAAAATTCATACAATTATAACATGTGAAGAAAAGAGTAAAAAAATTATGACTGAAATATATTCCAATGTCCTCAATGATAAAAAATAAAACTATATAAAACAATAAAAATATATGAATAATAAAATATTAAATATTACATAGAGTATTGAGTAATAGTAGAAATACTGATTTAAAGTTATTATTTCCAATAGTTAAATTTTTCAGTAATGCACCCCTTTTGTGCCAAATTGGGAGGAGGTTTGATAACATAAACCAATATATATAAGTTCTATACTATTAACCTTGTTGAAATACCAATTATAAAATAAATTTTCAACACTAGTAACATATTTGATAAAAGTTTTGGTTATAGGAATATTTGTGATAGAGATCCTATTTAATAATCATGATCACTATCAATTCAAAGAAAAAACTAATTCTTCAAATATCATGATCCATCCTGGGTACCTAGGTAAATTGATTAATGATTTGGCTCTGACATGGGCCAAAGGGTGTTCATCATCCCCTCATGTTAGAGACTATCACTAGGAATAATAAAATATGAATGATGGAATGAATCTTCCACATAAATATATGAATAAAGATAAACATGTCGACATGCATACAAAATAAATTATATAAGGAGAAGTATACCAGAAGTCCATTAATTATGAAAAACCAAATTACTACATAAAAGATTCAAAATAAAAAAGACAAATTCCCATGTTCCAATGGATAAAAATAACTAATCGCAATGATAAATAGCTACCTCTGCTTCAAAATTTTACATTAAACTTTCTCGATCCTAGAAACCGATAATCTACAAACACCTAAAGGAACCTGTAGGGTGTGAACTAAAATCCTATAGGGTATCCCCAAGGATTCCATAATAATATTACAATAATTCAATAACTCAATAAATAATTCAAAAAATTAAATAAACATATTTTTTTCAATATAATATTAAAAAAAATCATATTTATGTTATAATAATGGAAATAATTTAAACAACAAGCTTAGAATTTATTAATATATAAAATAGTTTATCGAAATTTTTGAGGCATAAATTAGAGTTTTGAGTAGTGGAATATATTAATTTTAATTACATGAATGTGATAAACATGTTTATATGCCTAACAAAATGGAAGTTCCAGTATTTGGGAATCTAATCTCTCAAAGATACATAGAAATATGTGTAAACGAATTTCCCTTTGTATGACCAATAGATACTTCATCACTAACCATATTGGGATGTGATGTGCTTCATTTATTTTTTGGAATGTTGTCAATCATAGAGTGATGTATTAATAACACCATAATTAACCAAGTCCTTTATGTTCATTAATAACAAACAATGATTGGAAATGTAATGCAAGTCCTCTAAAAATTAATTCATCACATTCTCAATATAATATTTTACAATTTTATATTAAAAAAAGGATTTTTAATCAAAAAATGTAATATTCAAAAGATTAAACTAATGGTTTAAATAAAAATAATTTCAATCCAATTTTCCTAATTACTTTTTTGAAATAAATTCAATAAAATTAATTCCACGATTTAAATACAACAATTTAAATTTTACATAATTTCATAAAATTCACAAATACAACCCAATTCAATGGGATTGAGGGAATTCCAATTTCATGCCAAAAGATCCAATTTTAAAATATAAATCTAGTAATTTAATGGAATCATATTTTTAATAAATTAACATAGATAAATTTCAATGAATTGAATTTAAATCAAATGATTGAATTTAAATCAATCAATTTAGTGTTAATGAAAATGGGGAATTATAATGGACCCACGTACATAGGTATCTCTTGATCTCTAAACACCATGAAATATTCCGAAAACTTAAATAAATCACATCAAAAGATAGAAAACATGATTCAGAACTATATTTACAATATAAAACATAAGTTATTATTTCATCCAATAGCATGATGATTCAAAATCCATAGAGAGGAGAAACAAGGGAGAGTGGGGGAAAGTTATTAATAAGAGGAAACCTACTAGGAGAAGATAAAATGTCGCTCAACTAGCTTATATTTTCTTATAGAAGGATGTAGAGGGGAAAAAGTACACTTCAAAGCTATACTGAATGAATAATGTGTTGGGCTCGATATAGGTAAGTCTAAAACCATATACGATGTTTTTAGGTGCTTGGAAAATAATTTTTGAATTAATTAATCCCATATGAAAAGTTAGCTAGCCATATCCACATGGTGAGACCAAACCATGAGTCCTAGTAATTACCCCCCCTTTAAAATGGTTTCAATGTTTCTAAAATTAGGGTGCATAACTTCTCAAACCATGAGCCACCTACAAAAAAACTAGTTTCCTTGGTTTTCATGATTTTCTCTAGCAGGGAACACTGTTTGGGAATACCATTCCCCAATTGTCCAGATCCCTGAAATTTTAAAAAATTACAACATTTTAAAGTGAACCAACCCCACAAGTAAACCCAATGAAATCATGTTTAATATACTTTTTAGGAATACCTAAACATAGAAACATGATGTTACAACACACCCATTATACAATGATTTTGTACATAGAAATTATACTCAGAAGCCTCCATGAAAAAAGATGATTTTGTTTCCCTCTCATCAATTCCTCCCTCTCCAACATCTCATTAGAATCAAAACCATGCTGCTATTGCAAAAAAAACACTTGTTTCTTCCTCTCAACAAGTACCATTGATTTAGAATCAACTATCCCAACTGTATATTATGTCATGGATAAATATTGTTCAACCTGAACATCCTTCCTGCTTAGTAAATGATATTGATCAGATAGATACTTTTGTAGCTAAGATACGTAAAACAAGTTATCTATTGATGTTAGCTATGGTTGAAGTGAAAAATGGTTAGAATCAATACATACCTAATCAAAAAATTCAAAATATACCACAAAATTAAGAGAAAACTATGCTTTCCTCCTATGTCATCAATGACCCAAGCGATGTCAGACATTTGAGAACACCTGGTCACCAAATGAAAATTCAAAAATATTTTTATGAAAATCTGAATAATAATTAGACTTACTATATTCAACTAACATCATCAAAAAAATACACTAAATCATTATTATTGTCTCTTGAACCAAGCCCAGTCCACAGAAATAATATTCTCCAATCACTGACCAACACATTGGATATATATATATATATAAGAACAACCATACAAGGTTTCAAAAGTTGATATTCTCATCATGGAGTGGGAACTGTTGTTATAAAGAAACCCATATAGATCCAAGTGATCATCCCAAGCCCCACTAATGTTGAGATAACAAGGAAAAATAAAAACATCATGAATTTTTATTAACATTTCAATCGGCCCATCCACATGTGGATGGTGTTCCGTTCTCAAAAGGACCTGAGACCCCAGTGCCTCCTGACGACCTCCAAATAAGTGAGAAGTGAAATGAGAATCTCTATTAGAAACTATTGGAAATGATTCTCCATGAAAATGAATATCATATTTCACATAGATATTTCCCAACTCTTCAACCTTGGTTGTATAATAAATTTTTATAATGTAAGTTTATTTTTTAGCCAATTGATCAAAACTCATATCACATTATTCAATATCAGGGAACATCAAAACCCAATGATAATGTCCAATATAATCTAATCCCACACCCAAATAAACACTAGAAGTGGATATAGAAAACACAAACGCTTATGGTGCTCAACCATAACCAATTTTAAAGATTAAAAGAGATAAAAAACTAAAAAATACACATCTCATACCTGGCCACCAGAATCTATGTCAGATGACATAGACCATATTTTTGGTTATTGGGTGCACTTCCCAATGATATTTATATAAATCCCCCATTAAAGATTTATTTAAATATAATGGAACAAAAAATCATTTCCAGTATTATAAAATTACTTTGGTGGAGAATGATCAATCAGGTATGGTATCCCCCCCCCCATAAATATGGTTTCAAATTCTACCAAACTCATCCACAAATTATTATTAATAATGAATCATTTCAAGAAGAGAGGATTTAAACTGAACATTAGCCAAGGAATCCTTATCCACTAATCCCTAGACTCCAATATGAATCTTTTCAATGAGATTCATCTCGTTATAATCATCCAATGATTCTTTCACTACCTAGGTATTATGTTTCATACTAAACTCTTCCATGAAGACATTCCCATTCCCTTGGGTATTATTCATGTCATAGTCAAATGATTCATGATATTCCATCAAATTTTACTATTAGAGATTCACATAATTTTTAGAGAAGGTATAACTAAAGATCATAGGTTCTGGAAACAATTTAAACCATCCTCCTAAATGTTAGTGTCTTATAACATTATGAGAATGCACCACTAATTTGAGTTCGAGGTAATTGGTTGGGTAACTCTTCTGGTGCGGCCTAATATGATGAGGTCTATAAGAAACTATGTTATCAACTTGATCATAATTCAACATAAAACTAAACTAGACATATTATTAATGGACAAAATTCTCTTCTATGCCTTTGAGAGAGTCAAAATCGGTGTATCATTCAAAGATATGTAAGAAAAAATAAAAATATGACAATTCATATCAAAAAAAACATTACTCCCATTTGAGTTAGAGATGAAATCACAGAATCCAACACTATTATGTCCATGGGAAACCAACAATATTTCCCTGATAAACCCAATAATCCTCATTACATGAAATCATTTCATGGTTCCTCCCATGTCATAATAGATTTCACCTTCTAATGATCATTTAATATACTTTGTTCTGAAGCCATGTGTCCCAAGAACATCAATTCTCATGACCTTAAATCATACATAAAAATCATGAAATAAATATGGAAATTCCTCAAAAATTCTTGAACTACTTTTAAAAGATTCACATTATCCTTCTCATACATATAATAAATAATGATTTAATTCAAAAAAATATTTATGTAAAATAAAAATGGCACTCAGGGAAAATTATGATAATTAAAGCCATAAATAAAAAATGATCCATGGTTTATCAAAATGGAATGAAAATTTATTCATTGTGGTTGGATATTATTCAACAAGATGTTGCATTAATGTCAGATTATTTTATTCAACAAAAATGGTAACTAGATTGAGTGAAAATAATATAGAACCACTTTTCTCAATTCAACAGATCAGAAAATCATTAATCTCTTTTAACAGATACCTTTTCTATACCATAATTCTCTTGGGTTTTTGGTAATCAATAAAAATTATATTTTAACAATCATATTTTGTAGAAAATGGAACTTGAACCATTTAAGGTGACACAGTAGGGTGTATAATGACTATCTATTTAAGATCATAAAACTAAGACTTATAATCCTTCATTTTAGAAAGTTCCAAATATTATGTCAAAATAAACAATTTTTTGAATACTAATTTACCAGTCAATTGAAAACCCTACCTATATTACAAGTGGAAATCCAGATAATTTTAAAGGCAACACATTAAGTAAATCGATGAAAATTTTATGAATATCACTGCTAAAAAATTTCCACTATAGATAAAATAAATATATGGATATCACTTCCCCTAAATCTAGATAAGAAGGTATAAATTCATTCGAACTTTTTTCCCATGCTCCCTGCAATATTTCGCAACCCCCATCAGTAGAATGAAGGGATATATATCAAAGATAATAATTGTATTTAGAATTATTTTTAGTGAGTTAAACTATCTTGAATATAAAATCATGATGTTTCATATCAATAAATAGATATCACTATGAAATCAGATCTTATGATAAGAAGAAAAAAAACAAATACTATGAAGACCACATCCACTCTTTATTCATTGGGGTGTATAATTATCTATCAAATAAGATAAAATATTCAAAAGAAAATTTACATATTAAAAAAATGGGTCAAAAAATTGAATGATACACATCAGTATCAAATACATCAATTATTAATGATGAAGCTATACTAATGGTACCTCTTATGTTAACTAGATCCATATCATCTTCTTTGAGAGGCACATATACTGCATGAATATGCTTAATTCTAGATTATTATTGCAAGAACACACATTTCAATGGAAAATCATATTTCTCTAGAGTTTTTGATGGTTCTGATAATATCATTCCACTATGAAAAGTGTAATAAAAATAGAAGATCAAATATAGGTGACATGAGCTTCTACATGATCCATAGTCCTTGGGTTTCTTAGTGTAAACCATCTTAAAATTCCATGTTCTTAAACAGTAGTTTGAAATAATTGTGCCACTCCAAGGAAAAACATGTGTTCTTAAAAAAAAATCATGTAGTGAATAAACCTAATAATCATCATGGTTTATCATCCCCTTAGAGGAAAACACACCTCCACTAAGAATATAAGAAAATCCTAACAATGATGCCTTTCGAGATAGGTCTATCTTGACCATCCTAACTATATTCAATACATCTGCATAATAAGGTATTGTTAACAATAATATATGAGAATAAAATTAAAATTGTTGTATGAATTAGAAGAGTAATTTGTTTTAATATTCTCTGGATACTATAACCAGTTCATATTTTATTAGCTATGGAAAATAGTATGCATAATCTGTCATAGACTTATTAGCTAGATGATTGTTGAAAAACAGTATTTACATGGCCAACACCATCAACTCTAGATAAAACTGGTAGGTTAACTAAAACTTTTGGTATTTACACTACATGCCCTTGTTTTTTTCATTACCATTGTGTCACACCAACTTCTTCATGGAACATCTATTAATATGGTGGAACACATCCCCTTGATTTCATCGAGAGATTCTCAGAACACAAAAAAAATATAAATCATTCTTTAGTATTCCACAACCTAATGATGATCATTGAATACTTTTAATGTTGGTTGATTTTTGTGGAACTTACTCTTGAGAATGATTACATAGTTTATATTTTTTTGGTTATAAAACTAGATCCAATATGTAAACATGATGTGGATCCTATCATGAAGCATGGATAGTTCATACAATCTCCTCAACTGAGCTAAGGTCCATGAAAGGTTTTACTCACATAGGTTTATCCTTTGATTCCACATATATCTGATTGAAACATCTTCTCAATGGAATAATGTTACAAAAAATCCATAGAAAATTGATAATACATCATATTTGACAATGAAAATGAGAAAAATAAGAAATTATTTCCAAATGATAGAAGAAATATAAGGATTTGGATCTTTGAAATTAAAATAGTGGAAATTACAATATCTAATCCTAAAATTTATTTTCTAAACCAGCCCATAAAATTTAATTTTTATTGTGATGATAAATTACTAAAAATCAAATCCAAAATACAACTTAAGTATAAAAAAATTTAAAAACCTCATACTTTGTTCAAGGAAAGTTAATAAACCTAATCCTTTGATAAAACATTATCATGAACTAACATGTTCACCATTCTAATCCAATATCCAAGATAACACTAACATGGCCTAAATGGAATTCCTAATCACCATGGTTTGGTAACAAGCACCTTGAATTATACTACATTATATTGGGGGGAAATATTACACAAATATAATAGAAGTAAGATAAAAAAGACAGTATGAAAACAAATTAAAATCCACGGGGAGTATTATGTGAGATTTCAAACAGATATGATAAATGATAGTACTACAAAAAATTTGTCGAAAAATAGGACAACTTCACTATTCCCGAAAGACAGAACTTAGTAATCAAAAGCGTCAACAGATACTACAACCTCTATGTTGCACCTAACATTTTCTTGAACTGGAACATGATAATCTACAAACATACAAAGTCATATGTAGGGTGTCAACTAAAATCCCTATAGGATCTCAAAACAGATTCTACAAAAAGATTCAATTTTTTTAAACAAATAAATATTTCATTATTAATATAAATAAATTTAGAATTTCAAATTTATATTTAAGAAAATCAATATTGGCATTAAATATTATGTAAATAATTTCAACAAATGGATTTGTAAACATTTTATATAAACATTTTTATATAATTACAGAAGCCATGTAAAAAAATTTACTACAACGAAATATTTTTATTTAAAATAAAATCATTTGAAAAACATGGTTATAGGATTAAAGGTATGATAGTTTAGGGATATGCGACTCTATACAATTAATGTTTCATGGAAATAAGTTTATACACCCACCCATTTGGTATGGCCAAAAGAGACTTCATCACCATCCCATCGAGAATGTGACATAATACATTTATGTTTTGGAGTGTTTTAAACTGTATAATGATATCCAAGTAACTCACTAACTAAATAAATATTATATGTTATCTAATATTAATATATAAAGGGAAGTTTATTTAAATACTTCTTAAAATTCAATTAATACAATTATACCATTCATATATTTTAATTTTGATTTAAAAATAAAAATAGGGTTTTAATCCGAACTATCTTTTTTCCAAGATAAAACCAATGGGTTTAAAAAAAATTCATGAAATTTTTCGCAATTCCATTTTGAAATTAATTGCATCAATTTAGTTTCACTACATAAAACCAACCATTTAAATTTCAAATAATCTCTTCAATTTCAAAAATACACAAAAATTTGACGGAATTTGGGGTTTCCCCCATTTCATGATAAAATTCCCAACATCAAATCCAAATCAACAAATTAAATAAATATATGTTATTAATAAACTAAAAGATAGAAATTTCAAATATTTTAAATCAAATCAGGTAATTCAAGGTTAATAAAAATTGGGAATCAAGATGGAACCACCTATATTGAGATATCTAGATCATTATACACCAATTACTAATCGAGAAACATCAATGAAAAATGTCAAAAACAACAACCCATGAATTGAAAAGATGATTATTATCCAAAACAATGGTTTTTAGATCTTATAATAACATTGATATCTATAAAACTAGACAAAGGAGAAAAGTTAGAGTGAAAGAGAAATAAAATGAGTAGAGGAATCCTAGAAATATAAGATCAAACATAATTATCCTAGAATTGACTAAATTCATGAGGGGTTTAAATGAGCCAAAAACATTACTTTGTAGATCCCAATGATGTAAAAAAAATTTGGGGTTTATTTAGGTCCATCAGGATCCTTAAACAATGGATTCATGTGTTTTAAAATTAATTTTTTTATTAATTAATCCATTTTTTATCATAATACGAGAAGGGTCATATGGTTAAACCATATAGCACACCATAGATAGACAACCCTATTAAATGGGTTGTAAAATTTCTCTAATATGGTTAAAATAATTTTCAAACCTTTCACCAATCGTGCAATACTCAACATCCTTCGTTTGAATAGTTTTCTCTATTAGGGTGTATATTTTAGGAAAACCATTTTCCAAATATTCACAACCGAAATTCTTTTTACAAAATATAATATTTTCACCTAAATAAAAACAAAAATCTCAACCAAATAATGTTTTTATTTAGGGTTTAGGTATATATGAAAATGTAATCAAGATGTTTCATATAAGATCATATTATATATCAATGTTAGTTATAAACTCCAGAAATTCCCCAATAACAATGATTCTAGGTATCAAAAGTCCCTTGGCATGAAATCTACTTAACAATTTAGATGAGAAGAAATTATTACAAAAATATTATCCTAGTGACTTTACAACAATCATCTCACAAAAAAAATATGAAAATAACATTAGAGATAAATATATTCATAATCATTCAAAGTCTAGGAGATGATTCATTACATAATTATTTAAATAATTATCATATATTCCATTCCATATACTATTGTTCTAATTTATAGGTGATATTTTAATAAAAACGAATTTCAAAATATGGTATCTTTTTTAATCTATTAGAAAATTAAAATCACACAAGCTTTATATATAAAAATATTTAGTGTCATAGGAATATTCATTAAAAATTATTTGAATCAATCTTTTAACTAGAATATATAATCAAATGTAAGGTATGTGGGGATTAATGATTAAAATATCAAACGTATGAACATAAAAATAATAATATTTATTTTCATTTTCAAAAAAATTACATGAATGTATCCATTTGAAACATGAAGTTCACCCATTTTTATAGTCACAATACTCAAAATAAATGGTATATTTTACTAAAATAAATAGTGATAAATCCTTGTGACATTTAAACATACATCTATTGAGTATAATATTACAAAAAATAAAATATCCCCATATAAAGAATGATAAATAAATATTTTTTATTACAAATATATATTAATAACAATAAAAACATACAAGATAGAAAATATCTTAAATGTATCGCTGTTTTCAATAACATTTCCCACATTTTAACATTTCTCTAGCACTTTGATTTTTCAATGAAGAATGACAACACAGTGAAACAACATAACATGGATGTTTGAGAAATAATTTAAAACAGTATAACTAAATTGTAAAATCTAAATGAAACTAATTATCATCAGAAAATATGTATTTTCCCATGAATCATATTGTTCTTTATGATATAGAGTGAATGATTGGATTGTAATCCCAAAATTACTCAATAATAATTCTTTTTATTTCTAATCAATGATCAAAATGACTATATAAAATAATATAATACTACATTAACTTTTATATTATATAATATTTCTTTATTTTATATACTCAAATAAGATTTCTCCATTAGCGGGGTATTAAAATAAAATACAATAATTTGATTAATGTAATAAAAAACAAGGAGTTTGGTAAATAAGAAAAACATACCCTTATTAAAATTCATCATTCAACCTAAAAATTTTATATTATTCTGATCATTACATTCAAATAGTTAAATTTAGAACCTCTATTATTCTATTTTAGGACTCTTTTAAAATAATGGCATTACCTAAAATAGTTATAAAACAATTTCGATACTTTTCAATGAGTTAAACATATTAATGTGGATAAAATAAAAATGTGTATAACCTTATGTACATATGGATATGTAATAATAAAGTACAATAAAATTTTGATTACAATATAAATGCTCGTATATATATGTAAAATAATAAAATTTAAATGTAAATTTTTGAATATGAAAATAATAATCTCAAAAATCATCGAGTGGTTATTCTCATAACTGTAATGACCCTATGAAATTAAAATAACCTTATTGGAGGAAATTATAGTTTTTCAATAATCATCATAAATTATATAAGTTTAATTAATAATGTAAGACCAAAGTATATATTATAATTTTCGAAGAACTTTTTTCTTCAAATTAAATGAGATATCTTTATCATGATTTGGTAATTTTATAATGAAAATTTATCCCCTTTATAAAATAAATTTTCAATCATAAATGATTTTAAAACATTAAAAGGATAAGGTAACATACCTATATTCATAACCAATATTGGTTTAATATATTTATATATCTAATAAATAAATAGGATAGTATGTATTGTGTAAATATGATATTTATTTTCCCAGAATTCTTGAATAATATATATTTTTTCTATATTTTACAAAATCTTGTTGGGTCATGAATATTTTTTTTAAAATTTTTAACGATATGATAGGTTGTTAGATAATGAATTAACACTTATTAAATGGAATTGAATCATATTTGTGCAAAAATAATTTTGAGAATTTTTTTTCTGTACTGACAATAATAAGGTTCAATAATATTCAACAAAAAAATATTTACTTTTTTTTTGTTGAGAGTCAAATTGAATTTTTATTCTTAGTAGACTATGTGACAATTTATAAATTGATAAAAAAAAGTATAGGATGAAATCTTATGATCCATTATACCACCCCCAAAATCTATATACGAAAAACCTTCATGTTAAAAATAAGATCCAAATAATATAATAATTCATTTTTTTAATAACCTAATAATAAAATTAAATAAATTTTTAGATACCATAAGAATGAACACTTTCATATCATTCTAGAATACTGAATAAATTAAAACCGAGTTCCAAATGTCTTATTTTATACCATTAATTAAAAGTCACAATTTTATCAATAACATAAAAAATTCTGATCAATCAGTTAGTAGGATTCATAAAGATAATGCTTTTTTGGGTTACATAAGAGAGTACTGATAATCAACGAATTATCATAAACATCATGTTTATTTAAATAATTAGTGTACATAGACTTAGTAAATATAGTTTGTTCTAATCTCTGAGTAATTTTAATACCACGAAAGTATTATTGATTTCATATCGTACCCAGAAGAAATTCACTATTCATAATTAATAAAAAAATATAATAAAATCGATTAAAGGTTGAAGTAAATTAACTTCATCAAATACATATTTATACCAGTAAATTGTCATTAATAACCTCCTAAATAACAAAAATGGGATATTTATTACCTTTGAAAAGTACATTTTGAATTAAAAATCTATAAAATCTAACATAACAATGTGTCAAGGGATATTTAATTATATATTGTACTTTAGTATGTTTGGAAACATCTCTCATAATGTTTATATATTCAGAATAATTATATTGTTCATTATATGCCTCACCTTAATCAATAATATTAAGGATATCACTCTCTACGTCCCTTATATATACTGTAATGTTTATATGGGATGCAATGTGTAATAGAATATAGATGTATTAAACTCTCTATACTTGTGAAATTTTTTATTTGTAGAATATTAACCATTCCAAATTACCACCCTCATCAAAAAGTATCACCTGTTAAAGATAATTTTTATATTATAGTTAACTAATTTTAGACACCCATTTTACCCTTATCACTATAATATCATTATAACATTGAACAAATGATAAATCATTTTCTATAAAAATTCATGAATAAAATTCGATATAATAATAATGTAATTTTAATAACCTAAATTCCTTTTTTGGTTCAAATAGACATATGAGCTAAGTATTCTCACATTCATTTATTATAAAACATATAGTTTTAAAGTGTTGATCTACATCACCAATGATATTATCACTAATAAGAGTTTGCAAATGTAACAGCCTAGGTAAATAAAAAAATATTTTATATTCATATTTATTAATATTTGTGAATTATATATTTATTTTAATTTAATGGGTATTCTATGTTTAATGGAATACTTGACACGCAATAATGGGTTTCTCCAAAATCCCATGTTTCAGACAATGATGAATCATAATAAAAAATAAAATAAAAATATCATATTTTATTAAATGACAGTTAATACCTAGTCATTGTATTGGCGGGAAAGAACAAAACTAACTACAATATGAATATAATTATTATTAAATTTTTTTTACATCTATCTAATAAAATTTAGAGTCTTAAAATGTGAATGAATCCATATTTAATAATAAACACTCTAATATTCTTTAAAAGGATTATTTAACGGCTTTGATTGAGAGCCATTTTTAAATATAATTTTTGTCACTTTTATATGTTCTATAAGAAAAAATAATATTCTAATTTAAAATCAGGATATCAAAATCTACCTTGGATGAAATTTTGGTATTTTTTCTAATAATGTTCATTTTTTATTTAATAGTGGAAAATGCATCAAATTAATTCAAAACTACTTTTTAATATAATTTATTAATATGGTTAGATTATCTTGTAAATTGGTTTTAATGTGTAATTAGAATAAATTTCATCAATTTAAACAAAATTTTTTAATTGGAATTACTTTCACAATGAAATTGATCATAAAAAACTGTCAATATTTTGAATGTTATTATTTCTTAAAAATACGCTTCTCAGTTTTGACAACAGGAATTAATTTTAAATTAATTTATGAAACTTTTGGGTTTTGAATTGAAAAAATTAATTCCATATATGGAATCAAGTGTTCTATATATTTTAAATATGTAAATTTTTTTTTGATATTATAAATAGCAACGTTAGTAAATATTTTATTTACCGATGTTAAAAGGTAAATCTGGTAAATATGGGTAAATAATAATGTTATAAAAATATTAAATTAATTTAACTTGGGTATTAATCCTATTGGATGATACATATCCGACCATGGGCATCCTTGGGTTGATTTCGAGACCCCATTGAGCCACTTTTAAGTGAAAATAGTACTTTAATTAAATTAATTTAATGTAATGGGAAATGTAACATTAACATATATCTCTTAGTTAAAAAATTTGTATAATGGGTTATATAAGTGATATATTCCACTATAAATAATCATCTAAGTGAAATAATGATTTTATACATCATGTTTGTTTATTTAAATTTTTTTTACATCATATAAATTAATTAATTTATTAAACAATGATGATGTAATAATTACCTCATTAATGAATGTATTAAATAAATGAGATTATAAATATTAAAATAAATTTATTTTGAAACTTTTTATGCTATTCATGAATTTTATGGATTATTATAACATTATATATACAATTAGTTTATAAATTGTCATAAAGGAGTTTTTAAATCGATCAATATATTTTTAAATACTATAACAGTCTTAAAAATATACCATTCAGCCGAATGACTTATATGATGTTACTAATGTCATTAATGATCTATTTTTGGGTCTCTAATTATTTTAAAGTGAATATAATAACCATATAGTATTAATATACAAGGGGACGTGGTGAAAGTATAATTAGTTAACTAATGGCTAATGCTAATAGATAAGGTTAATTTTACGCCCTAAAGATGTCTAAAAAACATTAACTGAGAAAATTTCAAACAATAATCACCTTAAATTCGAATAAAATGAGTTGGGGACCATATTTAATATAAATTATGTTTATAATAAAATAATATTTTCAATCATTCGTTAAGATCCCCTCCCACCTTAAAACATCAATCACCTATAATTATTACTCACACCTCTCAAGCCTCCTTGGATATTCCAACCTCTTCCCACATAAGCTCAAAAAAATCCCTATAATCCACCTAGAAGCCTTAAATTATGAATAAAGCACTTCAAGAAATCCTTTTCGATCAAACTAATAGAAGTTACCCAATTTAAAAGTAACATATTCCCTGAAGTTCATTTCTTTTATTTCCTTCTCAAACCCACTAAACACTATTTATTACATTATTTTATAACAAAACCTATATCACTAATATACTAAGATGATTTCCTGAAATTTATTCAAAATATACTTCCACACACATCCATATAATGGATACGAACATACTGTTTCAGTGGATCGTGATCTACTACCTCACGAAATAACGACTGTTAAATTATAACTGACTGCCTCTTATGGTAGCCATTAAGAGGGAATTTTTTTTATATGTAATCTTTATTATATTTATATTTTTTATTCGTATATATTTCCCATTTATATAATACCTTTAGGGTTTCCATAATGGGTAAATAGGATAATTTTCTTTGAGAAAGTGTGGAGAACCGCACCTTCAATGTGATATGACTCATTAATGTAATATGTGGAACATATAAAAGATGGGGTTATTGAAATTATATATAAAATTATACTAGAATTATAATATACCCATGTATCATTATATTTTCAATACATAAAATATTAAATATAAATGAAATTAGTGTACCTAAGTATTTACAAATTTCTGTCTCCATGAATGGTGCATTTCATTTATTATCTCCACATGTTATGTATTTTTATAAATAAATATATACACTAGATATATATGATATAAATGATATCTAAATCTTGAATATAATTCTGGAGATAATGGAATTTTGACCACATGGAAAACATCTAATAATAATAATTTCATTGTTGACTCAAGTACCAAATAATGATAAAATGACAATTATTAACATAAAAGATTATGAACTTTATATAAAGTAGTAATAAGTAAAATCAATAGAATAATAAACATGAAAAAGGGACATAAAGAGGTACAAAATAACTTTAGTTTATTATTCAGGATACTAAAGAATGAACGAGTCAAGTCGAAAATGAGGTAAGGGAACTTTTTAACCCAATTACCATTCCTTGGGATAATCTTCTACTACTGTATTATGTCATGATGAATATGTGTGAATGAAAAATGGTTTTTTAAACATAGAATCTCTTTATATTGTGTGTATTAATATATTTTCGCATATATTTATGTCATTTATTTATCCTTAATTAAAGGATATGGTCTTTATATTTGATTTCATCTCAATTTACTTTCCATAGAGACATCTTTGTTGTTATTCACCAACTCACATTTATATGGTTTATATAATTTAATTTGGAATATTATATTTGTAATCCCTTTATTTTCATGATATTATAAATATTTGATAGATTTTATTCAAAAATTATTTGTGTTCAAGCGTCTGTCATCTGGTTAGTAACTCTTTAACTAAAATATTGTTTTAAATGTTTTAATGATTTATTCTTCTAAATTGTTCTCATTAATGACCATGTTTTAAAAATGGTTTTTAAGGATTCATTTATATAGACATGAATGTTTTAAAATTAAATTTCCATTAAAAATTCAATGTGGTAAGGAACTTTATCTCAATCTTCTTTCATTGAGGAAAACATTGATCTATACATGAATTTCATTATACAGTGTATAAACCCCTATGAACTTAAATTTCATTCAAAAAGAATATTTTCTCAACGAAGCATTTTACTAAAAGAAAAAAATAATATTTCTTTTTATTATATGCGGTGATGAAGACCTTTCCACGAGCACAATAATTCTTTGCTATTTTGTATTCTTAACATGTCGTAATGTTTTTAAACGAAAAATAAATACCATATACTCTTTTTAAAAATTTTGGTATTGAAAATGGTTTTTGAGAATGGGTTTTTTATTAAATATATTTAGGATATTATTCATGAGTTCGTTTATAGGAAAGAAGTGTTATTGAATATTTTGTGAAATAATGGTTAATAGATTATGAAGAACATTGATATAGTTAAAGATCTACATATAAGGTATTCAAGAGTTATGCTAGAGTTAAGATGATGAAATTCTTTAATGTATTAAGGATCATTTGATGATGTGATTAATTGGGAAGAATTATTTCTGGTATGTGTGAACCAAATATTTGATATGTGAAAATGTTTTTCAAGGAAGAATTAACTTCTATTTTGTGGATATATTTATAAACAAAAATTTCGGTTAATATGATCCTATAATTTTTGGTAATTATAGGTTATTCCTTTTTGGGATGAAAATGAAACGTATGAGAGAACATTTATTGGTAAAATATGTTATGGTTATTATGAGGAATTAGTATAATTTTTTCAAATGATATAAAATTATGTATTGTTTTTAATGGACTACACACAGACCATGTGACAAACCATCGGGTTGGATAAAGAAGCATGAATCGAACCCACTACCGATGTGCAATTTGTATTTGTCGCCTACTCGAGGACAATGTGATGTTGTAATGAACCAATGTTTTTCAATGGAAACTACCTACTTATAATTATGTCATAAAATCAAATTAAAACACAACATAATGAAAAAATAAGTGATAAATGACCTTTAAACATAAGTTTTTCACTTCTGTGTTTGGAATTTCGAAAATTCGGCATACATGGTTATAGTAAGTAAGTTATTTGGAGTCCGATAAGGAAAACATAATTTTTGATGAATGGTATCCTACCAATGTAAATTTTAACATACACATATGAATATTGATATACACTAATGAATAGTAACCTCACTTATGGTGTCATAAAAATAATATTCAAGTTGGAAGTATGATATACCTATATTTTAGAATAAGTTAATGAGGGTTATAAAACTAGTATTGATAATAAATTATTATTTTAATTAAATATTAAATTAATATTATTTAGAAAACTATTTTTGTAAAATGGACTTCATTTTCAGATTCTAAACGTCGAAAAATTATTAGGGTGAAATTTTATGATTTTGTTAAATACATGAATTTTTTATGAATAGTAGAATCTGATAATTTACAATTAATGCTAAATAATGGATTAATTGAGTCATCAATGATGTTCTTCTGATTTAAGCCCACTTGGATCATAATCACAAGATACAATCACTATTATTTTTCATGGAATACTTTCTATTCCTTGTCTTGGTAAGAAATAATTAATTAATGATTATAATATTATGAAATCACTCCTCTCCCCCATTATAAAACCCCCCTTCACACCCTCTCCTCTACACTCATCTCAATCTATTTTCCATGCCATTATTCTTCCCAAATATCTTCCTAAAGACCTCCCCCACATCCAAAATATCTCAGGCTTCTAAAAATACCAAAACCTATCCACTTAAGTGGTTCTCAAAGGAGGAAGTCTCAAAAGGTAAATTCCTTTTCCCAATTTCCCCTTTTCTTTTAAGTTCTTTTCTTTTTTATTTCATTCCTCACCTACCATCACCATAATAGTATGATAAATCAAGAACATACATTTACTGGAATTTCTTTATTCTAGTGTGATAATTCATTATCTTCTCTCTTTTCCCCACAATTTTAAATGAAGATGTGCAAATTTAGAATATTCAAGGACAACTGTGTATCAATTTCTATTATTATCATTAATTATGCTCATGAAACCATTTTTTTACGGTTTAACCAGATTATTATATATGATATATATCCTCTTTTTGGTTCTGTAATCCTTTGGTATAAATGAAATTATGTTATAAAGAAAAACACATTCTTTTTAATCAAATCCACCGATTAACAAAAATAGATATCACTATGGATATATATATAATAATTCAATGTCACTATATGTAACCTTATTAAAAGTTAAACCATGTAATATCCTGGATATGAAATAAATAATATAACTTCAATTCTGGAAAACCACTTTCATCAAGCCTATAATCAAAACATGAATATATGTGAACCGATTTTTAATGCCACGTAAACAAATGAGCCCGAACTATGAAATCAAACCTTGTAACTAATCAAAAAGGATTTGAATGAATTAAAAAGGGTTATAATAAATTAATTAAATATATAAGAGTTCCTGTATTAATTAATTAATAATCCTAATTTGTTTATTCAGGTTTTTAAATAACATTTGGAGAAAACCAACAGATTTAAGGTAAGAAATCCTCCCCTTTTTCACTCTTAATCAATATTGCTCTCTATGATATTCCATTTTTGTAAAAAACCAAGTGATGGGGTGTGTTTACACCCATTTAACATACTTACCTAATTTTTTATCAGTGATGAGAAACCCCATATCTCTCTCATCAAGACCTCTTAGTTTCACTCGATACCATGCCGATATACTATAATTTATTCTACACGAACATCCTTTATTCCTTCGGGTTGCTCTATCATACATTTTACTAAAATATAGTTGTCATTTATTTTTATGTAGAACATAAAAATTATGTTTATATGCTCCAATATCTTGTTTTCTGATCCATATCTCATTCTATTTTGGGGGGTATACATGATTTTAAGTGAAGCTCTCCTTGATACTTTTAAATAAGCACACTGGTTTTAAAAGAACTTCCCGAATATTTACCAAATTTCAAGTGCACCCTATCATCTGTTTTAACACACCATTGTCTTTTTAAAATCAGTATTATTATTCTGAAAACCTTCATAGTTCAATTCTATTTTTATATAAAATAATTTATTCTTTACTATTTTAAAATCTCTATAGTTTTTTTCTTATAAACCGTAAAAAATTATTTTAATGATAATGTCTCTCAGATACATTTCTTATGTGATGTCACTTAAATTTGTTATCACCTACCATGTAATAAGAATATATTACCTTATTAAAATCCATATATGTTGTAATACTTTTCTTTAATTTTCACTTTCATGATACGCCCATTGGTTATGATTTATGTAATTATTGTGGTACCCAAATCACTCCATCGGTACCCTTATGTTTATGAAAACTGATTATGTATGATTATTCATGTTAAAAGAATGTTTATGTTGAAATAATATTTATGTGTCAATAATAATCATGAAAATGTTGAGATGGGTGCACCCAGATAGCACTCCAATGCATTGGGTATGGTTAAGTCTCAAGAGATGCGATGAGAATCAGGATTTGTGGCTAGCCTTGACCCGTACTAAAATGGGAAATGGGATTGGCAGTTATCCTTGACCCATAATAATGATATGATTTATTATTATGCCACATTAATATGATTCCATGTTTATATGATCCCATAATTATATTTAATGACTTTATATGTTTAATGCATTAAATATCATTATGTCATGCCTCCACACTCATGTGCTTGAGATGTATCCTTATATTCATTTCCATAAATAGATTTTTATCTCATCTATGTTTTCATGTCTTCCCAAGGGATCCCTATATAGATGTAAGGGATCAAAGGTTGTTAGATTCTCTTTATGGGGATTTAATAAATAATTTTTTTTATCCCCATGTTTTATGTTATATGTACCTTGTCATCCAAGACACTAGACTTAACGATCCATGGCTTGTACTCTGATGATTAAATATTATTAAAATCATGAAATGTTTTATGTAAAAGGCTTGGGTCACTATGGTTGGTATCAGAAGATGGTCTTGTTATTTTTGGAAATTAGGAATAAATCACCTTAGTGAGAACCATAAGCATGAGACTATGTATAAGAAAACAGTCCTAAATTTTGGTGAGTATAGAGTGAGTGGTTTATCAAGAAAATACATCCATGTCCGGATATGATAAATTATAGGTGGCTCTAACATAGATGTATATAGGGGTAAAACCCAAAAACACATCTTTGAGCTAGACTCGAATGGGAATTGTTGCTCGATAACAGGCATTTCTACACTTTTGGCGATGACACTCCCAGTTTATATGCTTCGATAGATTCGTGAGATTAGTGCAAACCATTATTAATGTAAAATAATCCCATAAGAATACAAGTTAAGAAATAGACTGGGGATAACTTAGATATAAACCTATGGAATCACAAGTCAGGATATACTTCTTATTTATAAGTTCATACTTTTATGTTCAATGTTTATTTTTGTTCTCAATTGCTATGTATTCATGACCTCTAATTATACGTTCTTTTTCATAGTTAATGGTTGGAAATAGAAGAACATGCTCCAACAACCAATGTGATTGGAAATGTGATGATTGCCCTATTGATATACTTAATGTGATGGAAGTGGGTGCTCAAAACATTATGGTAGTACATGCTCAGCTGGCTCAAGTTATGATTAATAACTTGAATCAGGTGGAACATCCTATTCCTCCAAGGAAAGAGCAAATTTTGTTTGAATCCTTCATCCATCAAACTCATCCCATGTTTAGCAGGTCTTCTGATCCCACCCTAATAGAACAATGGATTAACTCTGTTGAAAATATATTCTCCATCATCTAGTTCTCGGAAGAAGAGAAAGTTGTACCAGTGGTCTATCGTTTTGATGGGGAAGCTGATCAGTGGTGGACCCTGATCAGGAATACAAATTCCCCAGAGGATATTTATTCCATAGATTGGGAATAATTCAAGATGTTGTTTTTTAACAAATTTTTTCATTGAAACCTCCGTCTTATGATGGATGGAGAGTTCGTTGGACTCAAGGAAAATGAATATGAGTCCATAAGGGCATATGATGTGAACTTTAAAAGGCTTGCAAGGTACGCCTCCAGATTTTTCATGAACACAGAAAGCTATGTGGATCACTTCTTTGGTTGAAAAAATCCGATTATATGAAAAGTGTTGTCCATTCGAGACTTCGACAGCTATGAATAGATTATACGTTGTGGCCTCAAGGTTTAAATGGAGACTGGAGACTCTTAGTGGTCTCATGGGCCTATTGACATGAAGTGGAAAATGGAGAACAACATAGGTTGTTCATCAAAAAATTCCCATGATGGAAAGAAGCGTCACATTTATTCTTTGAAAAAATTGTGGGAAGAAGCATCTTGGTGACTGTCTCAAGGGAACCAATAATTTCATTAAATGATTAATGTTTGGTCATTTGGCCAAGAACTGTTGAAGGGATATGAAAAATCCCACTAATGTTTAAAAAGAATGGAAGGTTCAGATAAACCCTCATCATGCAATGCAGTGTTATTACTGCAAGGAGTTTGGGAATTATTGGAACAATTTACCTAAGCCAAGTGTTGTCGGAGGCAATCAGCAACAACCTTCATGGAAAAAAGGAAGGTATTATGTTATCACTACAACTGAGGTGGAGCTGTAAAATGATGTGGCGACAGGTACGCTTGTTATTCATTCAAGAATATAGAACATACTATTTGATTCTGGATCTATGAATTCATTCATATTTTGCATGTTTTGGAGAACTATTTAAACACCACCTCAAAATTTAGAGGAAATGTTATCTTTGAGAACACCGAATGGGGAAATTATTGCATCTATGTATTATAACTCCTCCCCGGTTAATGTATGTGGACTAAACGTCCCATAAAATCTGTCCATACATCCTTTAGTAGAGTTCGACGATATATTGGGCATGGATTGGCTATCTTTGTACAAGGACAACAACAATTTTTGGGAAATAGAAATCACTTTTCACATTCCAAAGCATCCTATGATTCGTTACAAGTATAAAGAGGCAGATGAGTCTCCTTTATAATATTCGTCTCATGTTTGGATACTGGTTCCCCGTGAGAAAGCATATCTATCTCAAATGATTGGGACAAAGGATAGAATAATTCTTTAAGACATTCCCATCATGAGGGATTACACAGATGTTTTCCTTGAAGATTTTCCTGGTCATCCTCCTGACTGAGAGGTTGAGTTCTCAATTGAAATTCTCCCTGGATATCTGCCCATCTCAAAGACACCATACCGAATTTCCACCATAGAGCTAGAAGAGATGAAGAAGCAGTTATAGGTGAATATAGAGAAGAGTTTTATACACCCGAGTGCTTCACCGTGGGGTGCTCTAGTCCTCTTTGTCAGGAAGAAAAATGGATCAATGAGCCTCTACATTCATTACCATGAGCTAAATAAATTCACTATAATTAACATGTATCCCCTTCCACGGATAGAAGACTTGTTCGATCACATTCGTGGGGCCAGTTATTTCTATAAGGTGGACCATCAGTCAGGATATCACAAACTAAAGTTGAAAAAAAATATATTCCTAAGACTACCTTTCAAACGAGGTATGGACACAATGAGTTCATAGTGATTCCCTTAAGACTCACTAATTCACCAACAATTTTCATGGATTTAATTAACAGATTCTTTAGAGATTATCCAGAAAATTTGTGGTGGTCTTTATGGATGATATTCTAATATACTCCAAGATTAAGGAGGAACATGAGGAGTATTTGGAATCATTTTTAAAGACATTGCGAAGGGAGCAGTTGTATAAAAAGTATAGTAAATGTGAGTTCCGGATGGAGGAAGTATCATTCTTGTAGAATGTTATCACTAGGAAAGGGATATCTGTGGACCCTTCCAAGATGAAGTAAATTGAAGTGTGGTTGAGACCAACTTCTGTAATAGAGAAATGTATCTTTTTAGGTCTAGATGGGTATTATCGACGATTCGTGAAGAAATTTTCCCCATTTTCAAACCCAATGACCATGCTAACATGGAAGGGAGTAATGTTCATATAGTCATAGGAATGTGATGACTGTTTCAAGGATTTTAAAAAGAGGCTTATCAATGCATTGGTACTCACACTCCCTTCAAGTGGATAAATCATTGTAGTGTATAGTGATGCTTCTAGTAAAGGCTTAGGTTGTTTGGTATTGTAAAATGATAATGTGATAGCCTATGCCTCAAGTCATCTAAAAATCAATGAGAAAAACAACCCCATGCATGATATGGAGTTGGTGGTTGTGATATTTGCATTGAAAATCTGGCGGTATTATCTCTATGGGAAAAAATGAGAGATTTATACTGACCATAAGAGTATCGAATATATATTCACATAGAAAGAGCATAATATTCCCCAGTGAAGATGGATAGAGCTCATCATGGATTAGGATTTCTCAATCCACTACAATCCCGGTAAGGCAAACAAGGTGGTATATGCTTTAATTATAAAGGATCCTACATCTTTATCAATGATGAAAATTGAAAAGGATCCTATCTTCATAGATTTGAAAAGGATGGACATGTGAATCATTAAGGGAGGAACATCATCAATAAATTCTCAAATGATTGCTCAAACATCCCTCTTAGGGAAAATAAAGGATCCTTAAAGAAGGTATGTGGAAATTCAGAAAAGGGTGGAAGCTATTAAAAATGGGAAATCCTCCGATTTCAAAATTGATGAGGAAGGAGTTGTAAGATTTGGGACACGATTATGTATACCATCATATCAAGAGATAAATAAGGATATATTTAATTATGCACATAGCTCGGCCTTATAAATCCATCCTGGGAGTACCAAAATGTACTGTGATTTCCTAGAACACTTCTAGTGGGTTAACATGAAGAAATAGATTGTGGAATATATATCAAGGTGCTTGGTATATCAGCAAGATAATACTGAGCGAAAAAAGTCAAAAGGTATGATGAAACCATTAACTATACCAATGGGAAAATGGGAAAATGATACTATGGACTTTTTCAAGGGTCTCCCAAAGACGTCGAAGGAAAATAATGAGATATGGGTTGTGGTTGACTAACTCACCAAGACATCCCATTTAATCACTATTTGGGAAGATCTCTCGCTTGAGAAACATGCAAAGATATATATGGAGGAAGAGGTGAGACTGTACGGTGTTCCAATCTCAACTGTCCCTAACCATGATCCATGGTTCACACCTAAATTCTAGAGGATCCTTCAACATTTTCTGAGTACTGAATAAAATTTCAGCATTGCGTATCACCCCCAAAATGATGGTCATTCTGAAAGAACAATTCAGACGCTTGAAGATATGCTTAGAACCTTCTCTTTAGAATTAAAATGTTCATGGGATCAACATCCCCCATTGGTTGAGTTCTCATACAATAATTGCTTCCACTCAAGTATTCAGATGGCTCTATATGATGCTTTGTATGAAAAGTGATGTATAACTCCAACCTATATGGATGAAGTTGGAGAAAGAAAGCTACTTGGACATAATCTTGTTCAAGAGATGACAGAGAAGGTTCAAGTCATCCAGAAAATCATCAATGTTGCTCAATGTCAGTGAAAGATCTATGCTGAAAACCTTCGAAGGGACTTGGAGTTCAACGTTGGAGATAAAATCTTCCTTCTAATATCTATATGGAAGAGAGTCATGCGATTTGGGAAGAAAAGGAAGCCAAACCCAAGGTATATTATCCCACTTGAGATCCTTGACTGCATAGAATCTGTGGCCTATCGGCTTCCACTTACACCAAATATGGACCGATTTCATGATGTTTTTTACGTATCACCCTTGAGGATGTACATACCAGATCCCTCACTTGTACTAAACTCAGAAGTGGTGCAGCTGGGAGATGATCTCTCTTATGAGGTGTAACCAGTGATGATCCTGGATCATGGAGAAAAAGTTCTAGGAAACAAGACTACTCAGCAAGTCAAGGTACTATGGAAAAACCATAATTACGATGTGGCAACATGGGATTTGGAGGAACCAATGAAGGAAAAGTACCCACACCTGTTTTAGGCTTAGAATGTAAAACTAAATTTTTGAGGGAAAATTTTCATAAGGGGGGAAAATGTAACGGCCCAATGTTTTTCAATGGAAATTCACTTATTATAATTATGTTATAAAATCACATGAAAACACAGGATAATGAACTAATTAGTGATAAGTGACCTTTAAATATAAGTTTTTCACTTCTCTGATTGGAATTTTAAATATCCGGCATACACGGTTGTAATCAGTAATTTATTTGGAGTTCGATAAAGAAAACATAATTTTTGGTGAATAGTAAAGTACCCATATGAATTGTAACATACCCTTTTGAATAGTGATATACCCTAATGAATAGTGACCTTAGAAATAGTGGTATAAAAATAACATTCATGTTGGAAGAACAATATACCTATATTTTAGAATAAGTTAATGAATGTTTTAAAAATGGTTTTGATGATAAATTATTATTTTAATTAAATATTGAAATAATCATATTTAGAAAATCATTTTTGAAAAATGTACTTCATTTTTGGAATCTGCAATTTGAAAAATGGTTAGGGTGATTTTTGGGTATTTTTCTGAAATACCTGAATTTTTATGAATAGTAGAATATGATAATTCAAAATAAATGATAAAAATGGATTAATTGAGTCATCGATGATGTTCTACTAATGCAAGACCACTTGTTTCAGAATCACATGATAAAATCACTATTCTTTGTCTTGGAATACTTACTATTCCTTATTAGGGTAAGAAATAATAAATTACTGATTATAATATTATGATATCTCTCCTCTCCTCCACTGTAAAACCCCTATCACTCCCTCTTCTCTCCACTCCTCTAAAGCCTCCAGCCTTGCCATAATTCTGTAAAAATATCTCCCTAAGGTTCTCACCCACGACCATAATCTCTCTACCTTCTCAAAATACCAATACCTTTAACCTTAAGAAGTTATCAAATGATGAAGTCTCAAAATGTAAATTCATCTTCCCAATTTCTTCTTTTCTTTTATATTCTTTTCATTTTTATTTCATTCCTCTCCACCCTTCACCATAATTGTATGATTAATCTAGAAAATACAAGTACTGAAATGTCTTCATGCTAGTGGTATATTTAATTATCTTCTCACCTTTCCCCACCCTTTTATTTGAGTGAAATTAAAGTACCATTTGAGATGTGATAATCTAGCACATTCAAGGATAAGATTTTATCAATTTCAATTATTATCTTTATTTCTAGTCATGAAACCATTTGTGTTTTAGTTGAACCAGATTATTATATATGTAATATATCCTATTTTTGGTTTGGTAATCCTTTGGTAAAAATAAAATTAATTTAATGAAAAACACTTTCTTTGTAATCAAATCCACCGATTAACAAAAACGGTTATCACTATGGATATATATATAAAAATAAGACTTCACTATAACTAACCTAATAAAACATAAAACCATGTAATATACTATATATGAAATAATTAATATTACTTCAATTCTAGACAACCATTTTAATCTTTTATATAATCCAAACTTGAATACTAGTGAACTGATCTTTTAAATCCTAGTAAACAAACGAGCCCGAATAATGAAATTGATCATTGTAACTAATCGAAATCTTTGAATGATCGAAATAGTGTTATAATACATAAATTAAATACATAAGTGGATTTGTTATTATTAATTAATAAAACTAATTTGTTTATTCATGTTATTAAATAATATGTGGAGAACACCAATAGATTTAAGGTAATGGATCCTCCCCTTTTTCACTCCTAATCAAGGTTTCTATCTATGATATGCCTTTGTTGTGTAATAACATGTGATGGGGTATGTCTAAACACCTACACCATACTACCCTAATGTTTTATAAGTGATTATAACCATGTTATCTCTCTCATCAATCCCTCTTAGTTAAACTTGATAGCAAGCCGATAAAACATAATAGATTCTACCCGAACATCCTTTATTCTTTAGGGTTGCTCTATCTTTATTTTTACCAAAATATAGTTGCATTTTATTTTTAAGTAAAACATAAACATTCTATTTCTATGATCCAACCTCATTTTCTATGATCCATCTTTCTTTCTCTTTCGGGGATATACATGCTTTTAAGTGAATCTCTCCCTGATACTTCCCGATAAGCACGCTCGTTTTAAAGGAAATTCCCGAACTTTTACCCAATTTCATGTTGACTCTATCTTTTTTTAGGACACCATTTTCTTCGTAAATTCTTTATTTTTGTTCTTAAAACCATCATAGTTCAATTCTGGTTTTATATAAATGAATGTGTTCTTTACAATTTTATAAGCTCTATTGTGTTTTCCTTCAAAACCGCACAACTTTTTTTAAAGCTAATGTCTCTAAAATTCATTTATTATGTGATGTCACTTATATTTGTTACCACCTAACATGTTATATGCCTATATTTCTTTATGAACATCCATGTATGTTCTAATCCATTTTATTTATGGTCACTTTCATGATACGCCCATTGGTCATGATTTATGTCATGGTTGTGGTACCCAATTCTCTCCATGGGAACCCTTATGTTTATATATAAAACTGATTATGTATGATTACTCATGTGCAAAGAATGTTTATGTGGTAGTAATATTTACGTGGAATGAATATTCATGAAAATGTTGAGATGTGTGCTCCCAGATAGTGCTCTAATGCCTTGGTTAATGTTAAGTATCATGAGATGCAATGTGAAACGGGATTGGTGGTTAGCCTTGACCCATACTAAAATGGGAAACAGGATTAGCAGTTAGCCTTGACCCATACTAAAGATATGATTTATGATTCTGTCACATTTATATTAATCTATGTTTATATGACCCCATGATTATATTGAATGATTTTATATGTTTCAGGCTTCAGATATCATTATGTCATGCCTCCTAACGCATGTTCTTGAGATATATTCATATGTTCATTCCCTTACTGGGATTTTAACTCATCCCTTTGTTCATGTGTTCTCCAGGGTGCCCTATTCAGATGTAAGGGCCAAAAGGAAGTTAGAAGCTCTATATGGAGATTAAATAAAGATGTTTTTTACACCATGTTTTATGTTATATTTACATAGTCATCCATGGCAGTAGACTTATTGATCCCTGGCTTGTACTCTGATGATTAAATTTGCATAAAATCATGAAATGTTTTAGGTAAAATGTCCGGGTTGCTATAGAAGTCCCTGGTACGTATGACTAACATTATTTAGTTAGATGATTTTATGGATCCAGAATAAGTTGATACCGGGAAATTATTTTTTATAAAATGGATATCCTTTGTATAACAATATGGTTTGGGAATTACGTAATAAAGGTTTTTTTGAAGATGTTATCTCTTTTGGTATCAAAATATGCTTATGGAAAAGAGAATAGTATGGAATATCATTTGTATAGTAATTGGGGAAATTATATTTTGGAAGAATCTATGTATTTTGTTGTGTACATATAGTAATATGGTTTATTTATGGAAACGATTAACCATTCAAAGAGAATATGTGATTAGTTTAATTAATCATCAGTATTAGACTTTAGGAGTAGTCAATGTTTTCTGAATATAAATGGTATGATTTAATGTGGGAACCTATGTGATTAAATCCTTCTATGATTTGGGTTTAAATAATAGTTTGGATTACATTGTATAAATTTAAAGACAGTTGTTTATTGAATTGTCTTTTCTGAACTTTGGGTATTGATTTTCTAATTTTGTGGATTGTGAGTAGTATTTATTTTTATTAAGTGTAATCCTTTATCGGGGATTATCTGATCATGTACTAACTATTTTGGTTTTGGTTAATGTCTAAAGATAAGTTTAATATATAGTTCATCTTTTGTGGATTACATGATTCTATATATGTTGATTCTAGCACTTTAAGATTGACCAAGTCATCCTGAATACTCATCATTTTTAGAAAATATGTGTTTTTGGTAGAAACATATTAAAGGATGACAATGTACATCAAAAATAAATATATTTACATATGTCCTTAGTCAATATAAAAAATAAATTCTTCATATTTATTAAAAAACCATAAAACAAAATCTTTTTTCATATAATTTTCAGACTGGGAAACCAATGAAAAATTGACGTATCACCACTTTTTCATTTTCTAGTCGTTAACATTCACTTAATTCTATTTTTTATCACTCTCCATCAAAATATGATACTTAGTTTCTCCTACATATCCTTGTATTCATGGAATCCTAGTATGGGTTATCACAGGTGACCTTTTTACTCCTCTTTACTCCTTTTAATGTGATAGTTTTATTGACTATTTTTCTTATGTGGGACATTCAATGTTGTTTCCGATTCAAATTTTAAAATTGCGAGGACACAATTCCCTATAGGGGATAAGGATGTAACATCCCATGTAAATAAAAATTATGATCATTTCATATTTATTAATATTTATGAAATAAATATTAATATAAATTTAAAATAGATGCTATGTTCGATGATGTAACTGACACACAACAATGGGTTTCTACAAAATCTCAGGTTACAGATAATGCTCAGTCATACTGAAAAAATATAAAATTATAAAATTATTTTAAATAGTAGTTTACACATAGCTATTATATTAGAGTGAATTAACATAACAAACTTCATTATGATTATACATTTTTCATAAATATTTTTACATTTATCCAATAAAATTTAATTGCATAAAATGTGAAATAATCGAATTATGAGCAAAAATACACTAATATTCATTAAAATGTCGATTTACTGCCTTTTGATGAAGAACCAATTTTTAATCTAGATTGTGTCACTTATATATGTAATTTTTTAAAAAATATTATTCTTCTTTATAATTGTGAAATGAAAATTTAATTTGGATTAAATTTTTGTATTTTTTTTTTGTTAATGTTAATTTTTAATAAATAGTTAAAAATACTACATTTTAATTCAAAATTTCCATTTAATAAAATTTATTTATATGGTTATATTATCTTTTAAATTTATTTTAAAGTTTAATTATATTATATTTTTATGATTTAGTCCAATTTTAGTCAATGGATTTAATTTCACATTGTAATTGAAATTGACATGGGTCAATTGTTTGATAGTTATTATTTCTAAAAAAACACCTTGTGGTTTTGATAATAGGAATTAATTTTATATTAATTTGTAAAACATCTGTAATTTGAATTTTGAGAAAAGGATTCAATATTTTGAATCTGAAGTTCCAAATTGTGTAAATAGGTATCATTTATTTGTAGAAATTTATAATAGTTACATCAGTAAATATTTTATTTACCATGGTTAAAGGTTAAATCTCGTAAATAAGGGTAAAAAAATTAGACCAAATAATATTAAACTACCTCAACACATTTCCTAATCCCATTGGATGATATAGGTCTGACCTTGGACATCCTTGGGTCCATTTGGGGACCCCATTGAGCCATTGGTATATGGAAATGACACTTTAATAAAATTAATTTAATGTTATGAAAAATGTACCAAAAACATATATCACTTCGTAAAATAATTTTTATTATCGGTCATATAAAAAATATTTTAGACTAAAAATAGTCATTATAAATAAACCAATATTTCATAAATCATGGTAAATTATTTATAATAGTTAAACATCATATAAATAAATTTATTTATGACACAATGATAATGTAATGATAACCTCATCAAAGGATATTTAAATAAATGAGAGTATAAATATTAAATTAACTTTATGATTAACCATTTAATTCAATATATTAATTATAGTGATTATTATAACATTTTATAGTTTAATTAATGTAGTGTTTTTGAATAAATAATGTTTTTATCGTTTTTTTAATGTTTTGATATGAATATTGTATAAATTGACAAAAATGAGTTTTTAAACGGTTAATATTTTATTAAATTATAAAATAGTCCTAAATATTCGATGATTCGGCCAAATTACATATATTATGATTAAAATGGAATTAATGATCCATTTTTCATCTCTTGGCATTTCATAGTAAATATATTAACCATATAGTTTGAATATACTAAAGAACATGGTAAAAGTTAAAATAGTTTACTAAAAGATAAAGCTAAAAGGAAAAGATAAATTTATTCCCTAAACATGTATAATACCCATAGATGTGATTATGTTGAACAATAATCACCTTATCTTTAAATTAATTGATTTTGGAACCATTTGAAATTTAATATTCAGATTATAATAAAATAATATATTCAATTATTCCAAAAGATCCCCTCCTCCCCCTTATAAGAATCCATCACCTCTAACCCTTACTCACACCTTTCAATAACCATTGTATCATAAAAACTATGGAAAAATAATTTCCAAACATCTGTCTCTTCCACATAGAATCCATGACTTAGGTATAAGGAACTTCAAGAATGCATTTTGGTTCAAACCAAATGGAGTTTCCCAATTTATAGTTAACGTCTTATCTCAAGTTTTATTCATTTATTTTCAATATCTGACCTCCTAAAATTTCATTATTTTATTCATTTATAACAAAAAAATTATCTAAATTATAATAAGATGTTTTTATGAGAAGTATTCGAACTAAACTTCCACACACCTCCATCAAATGGTTACAAAAGTACTATTTTTGTTGATGGTGAACTGCTGCCTCACGAAACGATGATTGTTCAATTATCTCCAAACACCTATAATGGTGGCCCTTAATTTGGATCTGTATATATATGTGATATATATTATACTTATATTTTCTCAATGCTTCATCATGTTTCATTTATATCATACCTTGGTTTCCATAATTGGTAATTACAGTAACTTTATTTTAGGAAGTGCAGACTACCGCCCCCTCAAAGTGATATGACTCGTTCATGCCAGAAACTGATCTTATAAAAGATGGAGTTATTGAAATTATAAATGATATTATACTAGAATTATAATATACCTATTTATCATTATTTTTTCATTCCATTAAATATGAAATTGAATTGAATTCAGCGTTCATCCGTAAGTACAACAAATCATCTCAATGAACGGTACATTTTATTTATTATCTCCAAATGTTATATACTCTAATAAATATATATATATAAAATATATATATGATATATATGATATATAACTCATTGATATCATTCTGGAAATCATGGACTTGGACCACATAGACAACTTGTAATTATAAGAAGTTCATTTTTGACTCATGTTCCAAATTTTAATAAAATTACCATTATTATCTTAAATGATTATGTAATATTTATAACATCGTAATAACTAATTTAAAAGTAATTATAAACATGAAAATTGTTCATAAGAAAATTATATTTAATTTATTATTCATTTGATTAATGAACTAATGTGTCACGTCAGACATGAGGTAATGGAACTTCTTAACCCAATTTTCATTCTTTGGGTTAATCTTCTACTTCTTGATTACGTCATGCCATGAATATGTGTGAATGAACTATGATTTTTTTACACATATTATCTACTTATATTGGGTTTATTTATATTTTTCCACACATAATTATTTCATTTATTTATCCTTAATCATTGGATATGGTCTTTATACGGGATTTGATTTCAATTTGCATTCCTTTGAGACTTATTTTTGTTATTCGCCAATTCACTTTTAAATGGTGTATATACCATCCATTAACATTTTATATCATTAATCCCTTTATTTTCATGATATTATAATTTTATGAATAATTTTATTAATCAATTAATTTAAAATTCCTGCATTTCAAATATGTTAGGAACTCTTTAACTAAAATATCAATTTAAATGTTTTAAATGTTTATTCTTCTAAATATTTCTCATTAATTTACAAGATTTAAAAATGGTTTTAAAGATTTATTTATATGGGAATGTATGTTTTAAAATTAAAATTCCATTAAAATTATCAATGTGGTAAGGTACATTGCCTCAATCTCATTTAATTGAAGCATACATCGATTAATACATGAATTCACTTATACATTTTATAATACCCATTGAATTTTAATTTCATTTAAACAGAATATTTTCTCTATGAATCATTTTACAAAATAACAAAAATAATATTTCATTTTTACATAAATTGTGATAATAAATGTTTCGCTACCACAAGCATTATTTTAAATTTCGATACCATTAAAATTATTAATGTTTTTAAAATGAAAATAAAATACCGTATACTATTTTTACATATTTTGGTATGAAAAATGGATTTGAGAATGGATTGATTATTTCCGTATATTGAAATGTGATACGTTGATTTCAATGTGGAAATTTTTTTCTTCTATTAGGCCTATTCATGTCCTATAATTATGTTATGGTTCTTGGTAATTGTTCACATAAACGGTTGGTTCTGTAAAAAACATACGGCGGGTGTGCCCGAGATAACTCTCCAATGCATTGGGTAACGTGACCAAGGTAAACATTAATTTTTCTCCTAATAGATATATGGAATATAATATTATGGGTATTTGAAATGTTATATACTACGTAGTAATGAAATCTATAACGTATGTATGTTATGGATATAAGACGATTCCTTTATGATTATTTTTTTCCATGTGTTATTCATAAATCTTATGATTTTTTTGGTATGTTAATCTTTCAGAAGTATGATTTTGATGATTTATATGTATTGATGGACTAATGTTTTATTTAATTTTTTAACCCTTACTGAACTTATTTATGGTCATCCCATGTTTTTGAGACTTGTTTCACACAGTATAAGGAAGGGAAAGATAAAGGAACAATTAATGAATATTTATATCAAGAAAATATCCCTTGTTTTATTCAATCAGAATTACTATTAGTGATTTTTTGGATTGAGTTGAAGTTTCTAAATTATAATTTTTTAAATGTAATGTAATAGTTATGGCCTAAATCTCTAAAACTCTAAACCTGAAAAGATTCGCAGGGCAAATTATTAAATTAATTCATGACTATGTAATGTTTGAAACTAGGGACTTATAACCAGATAATCTAGGTTCAAGATAAAAAAGATGGGTTTACCACATCTAGTAGATGTTTATCCTCTATTATAATTTCTTTTAGAAAGGTAACATAAAATGTATATCATACATGTTCTTGATATAAACTATGATATTTTTTAAATAAAAATTCCATCTTATTTTCACAAAATAGATTTTTCAAACTCTCATAATATCCAACCTAAAAAAAATTAAAATTTCCCATTTCATTATATGTAAATGGATGTATATAAAAACATAGTTATTTGTTCTAATGTTTGAGAGAAATTGAAATGTTTATTTTTCCTATTTCTAATCAAAGGTTTGTAAATTATCTTTATTATATGAGATCAATATGGGAGATCAAAAAACACCAATGTATACATATTTTAGAATCCATTTAATTTAAAATTAAGAAGGTTCTTTTTATAAAACCATGTGTGGTAAGTAATTAATATAGTTCAAGAGATTATGCTACAAAATGTATCCAAAAAATCTATCACAAAAAAAAAATATTCACAATAAAAAGTATAATAAAAATCATTCATGGTTATTTTCCACCTTTTAGAAACACAATATTTTTTAGATTTATATTACCTAAATAGATGAAAGTAAAATTTATTATATATAAAATGTTTTACATGAATAATTTATAATGTCTCTAGCATGATCAATTAAGATTTTTATATTCATTTGTATTTCTGAATTTTGAACATGTTTATAAAAAATTCTAAAAAATTATTTTTCTTTCCTTAAGGGAAAGAAATAAATAAAAATACACATTGTATAGTAAACAACATGGAAATTAAAATATATTTTTCCATCTATACTTCTAGTATACATTAGGAAAAAATTGTATATATGTACAAACAAAAATGATTTAAATGATAATATTTCACATATTAGGTTAAAACTAATCTTATCATGCTAATTATATCAGTATGGTAAATCGAGTCCAAAAAAATAAACTTATGTTCTAATAAATCCTTTACATTATCATTACCCAATTTTTCAGCTATGTTTTTGTCATTTCTACTTCCTAACCTCTTTTTTCAAAGATAATATTCATCCCCAATTACACTAGCCAAATATATGTTCCAATAAGTATGGTTTTATTGAGTTATTTTGTTAAAATTATCATCTCAATTGACTTATAAAATGTGAAATAATTTAAACCATGTGATCATACATTTTCCTTCTTCATTGTTCACTGTATAACACAAATATCTTTATTGAATTATTCTTATTAGATAGTTATTTTGTTCTATATTATAAATTAAATTTTTATTTAAAATCAATATGAGAAATGAATCATTAATAATATTATCAATTTGTAACTTTTAATTACCTATATCATTATCTTTTGGTTATTCTCTATGTTGGAGTTCTTCTCAAACATGTGTAATCATCAACCATTCTCTATTTACCAAATATTCTTATAGTTAGATCCTTGTTATTTATCATTGGATAAGTAGAACCAAAATCAAGGTACCCACATTTTATTGGGTTCATATGTTTTATCATAAAAAACTATTGTATTCCTCTTAATTAAACAATTATTTTCTATATTGTTTATAATTTTTCGAAAAATAAATATTTATATATTATGGATGATTTAATCTTATACAAAAAACAATTTTATCTATAATGACCTTGTCACTAAAATTTATTACATAAATTTTCATTTTTTAGAAATAGATAGTTCTAATTGGTTTATAATTTCTAGAGTTAAAAGAAATTAAGTTTTTTATTATAATGTTTTAATTGACTAAATTTGTTCAATGTTCCCCATGTATGATTGAAAAATATCAATTTTGATTTTAAGACTATAATATTTTGACTTTATTTTAAAAACATGGATTTGAACATAGTCATTTGAATCAAATGGTTCTTTAGTTTCAAAGAAATATTTTATTTTAGAAATTATATCTTTATCCTCAATAATATATAAATTAAATAAATCATTATATGTCATTAAATTTTAACAATTCATCTATAGGAATGTTACATTCAAACCATTGATTCAAATTATGGAGAGTAATATGTATTATTGAATGAAAAAGACAAACAAAATGTCAAGATAAATTAATAATAGATTATGTCCATACCATTGAGATGAATGAAATTTCATTTTGTAGTTCCATTTTACAAAAAATTATTGTTTTATAAAAATCATAAATTTTTTATGATTCACTATAATAGTTAAAATAGGATTCAAGAATTCCTTAAGTGGTAACAGCCTTCAACATTGTCTTCCAATCTGACTAAGCGGTTCTCCTAGAGTATTTAACATTAGTATTCATTCTTGTATAATCATGTATAATCTGACCCTATTTAACTAGCTCATAATAGAAAATTTCATATATATATTCATTACAATATATCTGTTGCCACTATTGTAATGATCTTCCGTGCTGTCATTATTTTATTATATCTCATTACTTCACCTTGAAAAGTAAGTAAATTCACCTTCTCTATCTAATTAAGAACTACAATTGGAAGGATTATGATATTTTCTATTTTTATTTTCTGAAATATAAATTTTAACTCTATGAGATAATGTATAGAATTTCAATGAAAACATAACTCCAGTATTTATCTTCTCATTCCCACTATCTCCCTTTATTATAATGTCATATTTGATATAATTTTTAATCAATTCCTCTTGACTAAGCACTGTATGATGTTTATTGTTTTCTAAATATATTCATTGAAATTTACATTCTTTCAAAATATTTATTGTATTTTTTTTAAATTCTTTCACATCTATAATTTTATTTTCACTAATTGATTTCATGAGATTGAATATGATAAAAATATACTGATTCTTTTGTTATACTGATTCACTATGAAGAATGTAAAACACTTATTAATATTCTATAATCCTATCACTTCTAATAATAATAAACATACATTAAAAAATGAGTAATATCTTATTCTCTAAAAATTCTCATTAATGATCATCATTAATAAATATTGTTATATGGTTTCATAATCAAAATACATATCAATATGTTAATGAATTTTTAATTAGGAAAATATTGAAATAATTCCAATCCAGTAAACTAAATAATTTTTTCAATATTTTTTTTTATTTTCAATCATTAGTTTATAATAATCAGTTCTATTATTGATAATAATTGATCATGTAAATTACATAGTATTCAAAATCATCTCAATAGTAAATTAGCACAAAAATCAGCTTTAAATTATATACCATTTTTAATTGTATTTCTATAATAGAAAAGATTCATGATAGTTCCTTTATAAACTCATTTATGTAATAATGGTAATGAAACTAGATCAATAACTACAAATTTAAATAGACATGTTGTGAAAGATAAAGTTGTAATCATTGAAACAATGTATGATTTAGATTATCCCTCTAGTAATAAGTGAACCAAAAAAGAAATATAGAAAGAAACAGATACCAAATAGTATCCTATAGATATTATATATATACATCATGTATTTGGTTAAATCAGATTCAAAAACTAACTTAAAAATATCTATATATAAAAGGAAACTTGAGCAGAAGTATAATCCTATGAAAAAATTGAATTATAATTTTTTTCACATAATAGAAAAAAACTCATAGAAGTCATAAAATTAAAACATGATTCAAAAATATTACAAAGTTAATATTTCCCAATTAAAAAAATTAAAAACAGATAAAAAATATAATTCATAAATAATAATTATTATTATTAATTCTAATTAACAAGAACTCATTTCATTTTCAAAACGTTGAATGATTTTATGTAACTATAAACCAATGTATAAAATTTCCACACCTATAACCACTTCCACTCTTTTTTCCACTATTGGATTTTCAATGAAAAACTAGGTTGGTTGTATAACCCTCTATAATTGAGCTCCTCTCCAATTACAGCAATTATTAATAAATATATCACCTAAATATCCTTGATCATCATAGTTAAAATTCATGTAAGTTATTATCATTATAACCTTATTAACTACAATGATTATTAATAGTACATATTTCTGGATGTCTAATCTCATTTATTATAAGAATATAACATACTGATTAAAAAAAATATCAATTATATAATATGTAGCTCATAAAATAATATATAAGGCACGAAATTAATTATTATGCATTTTGAGCTACAAAAATGAAATGAGATTTTTACGACTTCCTTATTGAATATTTTATAATATTTTCAATTCCATGATTCCTCAGTTGAATTTATTTATTATTTTTTAAAATACATCAATTTTAACATACATGATATTTGGGTCGAATCTTTACAACATTGGAGTAAAATCACGTTCTTCTATTGAAATTATTAGTTTGACGTTAGGATTCCATTAAAATTAAATTAATCAGCAAGTTTATTGAAAAACTAAATAAAATGTTAACACTACATGAAATATAGAAATAAATAAACTATTACATACAAGACAAAACTCATTAATGTGTAATATGATTTTAATAAAAACTGATCTAAATCATTTCATTTGACGCAATAATTATTGATTGATATTTTCCCCTTTTAATTTAATTTTAAGATATAGATCCGTACATTAATTTAATATTTTCATTACCTCTAAATAATAATAAAAAATTAAATACATATATAATTTACATAGGATACACTAAATAATTGTGGTGGTGGTGATAAATAATGATTTGACAACATTTTCTAAGGTTATTAACATGACCAATGATAAGATGTTTCAAGAGAGAGGTAGAGATAATGAAAATGATATAATTATGTTATAAAATTTATAATGATTTATAATAAAATATATATATATATATAAACATCATTGTAAGGAGATGAAAATATGGGGTTATGTTTTTTACAACACACAGGTGGTTACCCGAATCAACAAAGATATTTCTCAAAAGTTATTGAGAGATAATATTTTCAAATTTTTTTCCATTATTTTATTTATAATATAATAATATCCTTAATATAATATAAATATGATAAGTAATGAAATTATTTCTACTGTTTTTAAATTTTTTGTGAGAATATATGATAATATATATCAGAATCGAAAGAAAGGGGAAGGGATGATACATTATCCCAGATGTTTGTTCATTTGCTATATCATTATTCTCTTGGAGGCCTCGAGTAGGGTGAGTTCGGATTTTTTTGAATGGTCCATGGAGGATGAAAGGTAGATAATATTAATTTTGTGTGTAGAGGGGTGAATTTTGAATTTATGTTTCCTAGGGGTGATCGATGTTGTTTAAACCATACAGAGAGGGGTTTTTGGGTTCAGATAATGAATATAAAATCATTTCAAGATGTAGTCTCTCAATAATAAAATTATTTGACACTATAAATAATTCCAAATTCAAAAATATTTTTTTTATAAATTTCAAAATATGAAAAAACTAAAATTATTATTATTTTCATTAAAGAGATATATAAAGAAATTAGTATTTGAATAGAAAATATTTTCTTTTTCAGATTCTTCAAATTTATTTTTATGTTTTTAATATTATTTATTATTTAATGATATGTTATTTACCATGATGAGAATATTCAAGTTTTGAATAGTAAATATAACAGTTTTTAGGATATTATAAAAATAATATTTTTTTATAAAGAATAAATTCTTTGGAATACAATGTTTTCATTACCTGTATTTAAAAAAATTAAAAAACATTATGAAAAAATATATGTTCTATATTTTTAACTTGTTGATTCAAAAAAACTAATTCTGTTATTGGAATAATTTTCAATCATATTTAATTTGATTATTTAAATATTAATTAAATGATTTAGGTTTTTCAAAAATATTTTGAATAATACATTATTAAAAATATAAATTTAGACATTTTCAATTTTATATAATAAATTTACTATTTTTTTCAATTTTAATTATTATGTAAATATAGTTTTATTATGAGAAATATTACATGAGAGTCATTTTACTATTCCATGGGAAGAAATACTATACTATTAATCATGTATCAATTGTAACGTGAAGGTTATTATCCTAACAATCATATATCTTTATAATTAAAATAAGTAGATATTATTACATTTATTCATAATTTAAATTGTCTTCACTCAATTTTGATGAAACCATTTTTGAAACATTGATCATAATACTATTTTATTCTATATTAATCTATAAATTTTTAGGATTGTTATATTTTTAGGAAACTTGAATGCTACAAATTTTCCTATATTAGTCTTATTTTAAATATGAATTTATTATCACATTGTACAGTTTTTTATTTTATGGAATGCATTTAGCCTATATATGAAGAGATTAAGAGTAAGAAATTAAAATATTCTTTTTTTTATATTATTGATGTAATTTATATTATTATTTATGTTATATTACAATGACAATATAGACTATATAAGATTGAAATATGTATTTTGATGTAATATATCAGATTGAATAGTCTTTATCATTTATAATTGTGATAGCATTTTAACATTAGATGATGAATGTATTTAAGGGAATCATCTTATTAACCCAAAAATGAAAACTATTTCGAGTATTAATAACCAATAAATATTTATTGAGTTATAGAATATTATAAATCATAACATTATAGATTTTAATTATTCCTATTAATATATTGTAACATCACATACAATGGCTTATTATCCAATTATATCATGCCATGTATACATGATATCTAATCATAAAATCAAAATAATGACCCCAAAATTTAAATCTAAATTACATTATCAATTTTATTTTTCTCAAATTTATGAAAATATATTATTATGTAACCATATCTGGATTATATTCCTTATCAAATAGAATTTTTTACATCTCACTACTCTTCAAATTTACTATTGAATTAAACTATGAATGTTCATCTAAGAGAAATGTTTTCCATCCTATTTGTTATTATTATTTTTTAAAATGATATAGAGAATGGAGAATTTAATTATTATGATATAAATATAGTGGAATTAAAAATAGGGGTAAAACGTTTACAGAAAAATGAAAAAAAATTGAATAAAAATATATTACTATTCCAAAATAAAATATCTGTATGGATTGAATAACCAACACTAAAAATATTCTTAACAGTATATTTTTCTAGAGACTTATATTGATTAATGAAAATAACATATTTTTATATTCAAAATTATGTCATATATTTAATATTTAAGTGATTATAAGTTCATTTTAATATATATTTTTAGTATTAAACATTAAATAAAGAAAATATAAAGAAAACATATTTTTGTTTGATAGATTAATCATGTAATTTTATTTAATCATTAATATATATTAAAATAATTATAAAAAATTTATGACAACCATTGTAAAATGTTGGGTAATACACTTATGATAGTCAAAATACTATAAATGTTCAATGAAGATCATTTTGTAAAATTTACTATATATTTAATGTTAGTTATTCATGTTATGAAAATTATTATATGGATATTAAAAATTTAATAATAAGAATAACTAGATTTCAATATTTTGATAATGTATCATATTATTTACTAGTAAATTAGAATAGAATAATTACATAAATAATGGTTTTTTTCTGGATTTTGAAATAATGATAATGTAGAACTGTAGGATTTATATCACATAATTTTTTTGAGGAATATATTCTACTTTTTAATGTTAATGTAAATAATAATCCATAATATTTTCATAGAGAAATGGATATAAAATATAATACAATTTTATAGATGGGTTATATAAAAATTATATTTATATATGTGTGTATATATATTAGATACTATAGTAGATATGATTATGTGATGATTATTGGCCAAAGATAACTATATAGGTGAAAGTTAATTTAGGATAGTGTTTATATCATTTGATTCATGGATTTAAGATTACATTGATGAGATCATTGTAAAATTGAAAATGTATAACTGAAGATACCATCCCACTACATATACAAGAGGTGTGAGACATATTTTATTCATTAGAAGGCCGAAATGGTTTTTATAGTTACATTTCTGACTACTAATGGATATTGGTCATGAATGTAGAGAAAATTGGATCAATAATTTCATCAATATTTTATTTTAGAAAATTATTTTAATAAGAAGTTATAAGATGTCAAGGAATTATATAATGATGAAATTAGATAACTCAAACATAAAATTTAAATGTAATTTGAATATTTTGGATCACTTAAACATTATATAGGGAGAATAGATGTAACACCCGAGAATTTTATGAGAAATATTTCGTATTTATGTTATATACATCATCAAAGGAATATTTCACTACACACAACACTAGCTTGGCTTGCTTTACACGCAATCGCGACCTTCCCTGATAGCTTGCGTTGTAGGCAACACCGAGTCTCACTAAACAACGATATGCTAATAAAATATTATTAAAACTATCTGTTACAAATAGTAAAACCCACGTTTTGAAATCTTGTAATTTTTATTTTTCGAAACGGACATCATTTTTGGATTCGGAATATCGAAATTAGCCTACGGTGGAATTTTGGTATTTTTCTGAAAACTTTCAATTTTTGATGAATAGTGAAAACACTGGGTTACTATTTAAAAACCGACATTTTATTTAAATAATTATTTATTTTATATAAATTTATTTTAGGTCAAAATTGATACATAATACCTATATAATTTCAATGCAATTCATTGTAGTCTTTTTATAATAATTTTAGATATACAAAAAATTTATTGAACTTTTCACCGTCTTTTACCCACCACCTAGGAGAATATCCAAATTCACATAAAACATTATTTTACCACTTCTGTGAATGGAATTTCGAAAATACGGGAGACACTGTTAATATCAAGGAGTAAATTTTGGTTCAATGAGATGAAAATAATTTTTGGTGAATAGTAACTGTTTACTTTTTTTACCACGGTTAAAAGTAAATAGGGTAATTAAGCATAAAAATAATATTATTATTAACCTAACACATGTCCTAATTCTATTGGATAATTGTAATTTTACCAAAACAGCCTTAGGAATAAAATATGACCATTTAGGCCCACATGGATTAGATTAGGACATTTAATATTAATTTATTTAAAGAATGGTTAAAATAGTTAAAATCAATGTATAATAAGTAAATCAGTTTTAATATAGGGTTATACGTAAGATAAATTCGACTATAAATATTCATTAGAAAGATAAAAATATTTCCTAAAAAATGGTATTTTATTTGTAATTTTTAGACATTAAATAATTTAATTTATTTATGACACAATGATGATGCATTAATTATCTTATTAATGAAATATTGACATAAATGATTTTATAAATACCCTAATAAATGTAATTTGAGACTTTCTATGAATTAAAATAATTTTATAGGTTAATATCACATGTTAGTATTGATTTAATTAACGTTTTTAGAACTAATAATTCTGTTATGATTTTCACAAAAATCAATTACCAAATAATGTCAAAATATACATTAAATAGTTTTTGAAACAAATGTTATATTATTAATTGTTTTTTTATTCGTAAAAATATAATCATCAGCCAAATGATGTAGATAAGGTTATATATATTAATAATAAACAACTTGGGGTTCGTTTGGCTAGTTATAGTATGTTTATTAACCTTATAGTGTAAGAAAACAAAAAGACATGGAAAAAGTAATATTATTTAACTTAAAGTTAAATCTAAATAACACAGTTAAAATAGAAACTAAACTTGTCTATATTCTACTGGATGAGAGGATTTAGATCCACCCACATATTAGCTTCTAAATAAATCAATTTGGATCAATTAAAACTGAATATGACTTTATAATAAAATAATATTTTTAGTTTTTCCAAAGGTGCCCCTCTCCTCCCTTATAAAAGGGATCCTCCTCCCTCTCTTCCTAACACCACATTGACCCTTCATTCTCAGACAAAACCTGACAATTTATATTCTCAACTTCCCTATAAACATCCTATTGGTCCTGGTCTTCTTCAAAGACCAATTTTAGTGCCCTAAGTGGAAGTCTCAAAGAGGCGCTTCAAAGAAGAGGTAATGTTCGTTACCGATTATTTCAACTTTATTTCTTCTTCTACTTCTTCTTCTTTAGTTGTTTCATTATGAATTAATAAAATAAGTATCACTAATATACTGATATTTTATTATAAGTATGAAAAAACCCCTATTTCACCATGTATCCATCCTACGGAAAACGAAATCGTCACACGTGCGTACATATGGAATACCGTCTCCACGCCGTGGTGTAATCTATTTTCCACCACCACCTTATTTGGATGGGTATAATGGTGTAAATAATGACTATATATTATTATTTTAAATTGATATTGATTCTTAAATAGTATACATACACTCATATACAATTCCACGATCATGGAAACGATATCATCGCTCGTGCATACGTACAGAATACCGTCTCCACGATGTGATGCGACTCATTCTACATGATCATCATTGAATTATAATTATATAAATGAATTGTATTAATAAATATGATATATATTACAATAATACCATTCTGTAAATTAGGTATCTATAACCAAAAAATAAGAATGAAAACTTATTCGACAAAACACGCATAAGAACAAAAAGTAATAAACACCTGAATAAAAAGTAACAATGAAATTTAACTAATAAAGAGCTAATAATATGACCATATATGATATCATAACAATTATTATGATTCTTGAATAAGCCAATGAAATTATTTAAATCATTATACAGGATGTTCGGACAATTACGAAGCAAATCAGACCTAAGGTAAGGGAAAACCATTCAATATCACATTTTATCCGGGATTATTTATACTTCAGAATTTACTTAGGATTATTTATCATCCACATCCATTTTTCCTCAATATTTAATATTTATATCCTTCTACAATTTTTTAAATCTAATTTTAACCTTTGGTGATTTTTTAGTAAATGATATGAAAGGAATCTTTTGTAGTTTTTCATATGAGGTACTTTTTGACTTTTCCAACATAAGTAGGAGAAGAATGTTTTTTTAACTTATATGACATGAATGGATTTTTAACAACTAATTTCCAAGAATCTTCCTTTAAATGTTTTCAAGTTTATTTTTAATCGTCTTCTTTTAGTTTAAAATTGTATGACATGTTAAGAAAGGAAAAAAAATTGAAGTAGAAAGGATATTTTTTTAAGAATGGAGTTCAAGTGTTTTAGCAAATTATTTTCCATCTAAGATAATATAGTGTACTGTTTCTATCCTTATTTTTTACATTGATTTTATTATGTTCCAATGGAATTATTTTTATTATGTCCTTTTATCTTATATGGATTATGTTATGATGGCATGATGTTTTAGATTCCTATTTTTATTACATGGGTTATGCAATGATGAATGGTTTATGATTTTGTAGCACACATAAGAATTGTATCATTATGAGATGGGTGGGACCTATATCTCCCTCCAATGCATTGGGTAAAGATTTATATCTCATGATATAGACGTGGCATGAATGACAGGTTAATCCAGTTCAGTGAAATAGGACTGAAACGAGGAGTGAACTCGGTTCAGAAATAGACTTTGCCTGCTAAGATAGTCTTGGCTTTGAGTATTGACTATAACGAAATGATTCTCTATGATTATGTGTGTATGCTACAAAGTTTAATGTTTTATGTTATGATTATATGGATTACATTTCACTATTATGGCCATGTTATGAAATTATGATCTCTTTTGCAGGTTATGATTTCAAAAATGTTAGGATATTATGAATATGATGTGATTGATATTTCTTTTGTTTACCCTTATTGAGCATTTGATCTCCCCTTTTGTATGTTTTCATTCCCCAGGTTAGGAAGAAGGTTATTATGTAGGATATGCCAAAAGGGACTCTAGATATGAAGTAATAAAAGGGAAGACAATGTAGATGCTTTATGAACCAGCTGTTTATGTTTCCCAGTTTCTAAAGACTCTATACCTATACGGTCCTTTCCTGGTTTTGTGATATGTTGTAATAAGTGTGCATTTATTCTGAAGCAATAAAAATGTATGTAATGTATGGGTCGTTATTGTTTGTATCATAGGAAAGGTATAGTCAACCTTTTGAAACTAGGATGTGAACGCCTTAGTAAGAACTCTAAGGATAAGTCTAAGCATTGAACACAATATTATTGTTTTAAAAATGGACATGAACAACCTATGATAAGACCTTAAGTGTGAAATATTATTCTTGATTATGTGGTTTTCCTATTATAATTTGTGTTTATCACACTATTCTTCTTGGTTTTAGTCAATGGCTGGAACCTAAAGGATTCGTGTTAATGCGGAATGCGATGGGCAATGCAATGATTGTCCTCCTAAGCAACAAAATGTTATGGGAGCTGGAATGAAAAATCGTGTAGCCATGCTCACACAACTTTCTCAAGATATGAATCATGTAAGACTTCCAAACGAGCCAAGGAGGGAGCAACATTCTGTTGAATCCTTCATGAGGCAGTGTCCACCCTCATTCAGCATGTCTACTAATCCATTAGTGGCTAAACAATGGATGAGTACCACTGAAAAGATATTTTTCAGTTCTTCAATGTTCTGATCATGATAAAGTCATCTTAGCAGTTTATCATTTGGAAGGTGAAGCTGATCAATGGTGGAATCTTATCAATAATACGAGGCCAATAGATGAAATTGAGTCTATGGAATGGGACGAGTTCAAGAACTTATTTTTCAATAAGTACATCCCTCGCATTCTTTGAACAAAGATTGAGAAGGAGTTTCTTGAACTAAAGCAAAAGGATGATGAATCTGTTGGTAACTATGAAGAAAATTTTACAAGGCTTGCAAGGTATGCTTTTGGTATTATTATCCAACCTGATGGTACGATCGATTGATTCTTTAGTGGCTTAAAAGCAAGTCTTCTAAGGTCGTCAGCCATTATGGACTTCAGTAGCTACGAGGAAATCATTTGATGTGCTCCCAATGTTGAGATGGAGATTGGAGTAACCCATAAGTCATATAGGTTTGATTAGAAGAATAAAATGTAATTCAAAGGAAAATCTAAAGAGCACACTGAAAAAAAAGATGAGTTTTCCCTTATGCTAAAAGTGTGGAAGGAAACATGGAGGGAGTTGTCTTAAAGGGACAAGTAAATGTTTCAAATGAGGAAAGGAAGGTCATCGGGCATTTGAATACCGCAATGATGGGAAGAAGATGTCTAGTGATGTGAACAAAGAAAAGTCTACAAAGAGTGCACCTCATACACTTCAATGATACAAGTGCATGTAAATGGGGAATTTTTCCAATCAATGACCTAATCCAAGGGTTGTTGATGATGATCGATGTCAAAAAACTCTTAAGGCTAAAGACAAAGGAAATTCACATGCAATTTCTATCAGAAATGTGGAGTATGATAACGATGTGGTGAAAGGTACAATTACAATCGACTCTAAAGTAGAAAATGTTTTATTTGATTCTGGATCTACCCACTGTTTTATTTCTAAAAAATTTTCTAAGGGTAATTCTGTATTACCTAAACAATTAGATGTTGAGTTAGTTGTGACAACCCGTAATGGTATAACAGTCGCATCAAATGTTTACAATTGTTCTTCGATTGATGTTTGTGGGAAAGATCTTCCTGAAAATCTTGTGATCCTTCTTATAGTGGAATTTGATGTGATTCCAAGCATGGAATGGCTTTATTTATATGGATATCATATCAATTTCCAATTAAGGGAAGTCACATTTCATATTCCAAATCAATCTATGATCGTCTATCGATGCAAGTATGAACATAACCTTCTAGTGGAAATTTCATCCATCTTATGGGTCTTGATTCCACTAAATGAAGGATATTTATCACAAATGGTTGGTGATAAACTCACGATTAAGAATACGCCCATCGTATGGGAGTTTGACGATGTCTTTCTAAAGTAATTGTCGGGTCTTCCACCAAATCGTGACGTTGAGTTTTCAGTATAACTTGTACCAGGTGCTTTGCCTATTTCAAAGACAACTTATAGAATGGCCCCAATTGAGTTGCAGGAATTGAAGAAGCAACTCCAAGAGAATCTTGATAAAGGATTCATACGCCAAAGTGCATCACCTTGGGGAGCACCTGTTCTGTTTGTAATGAAGAAAATGGATCTATGATACTTTGCATTCATTATTGAGAACATAACAAGAGCACTATCATGAAAAAATATCCTCTCACGCGCATTGATGAATTATTTGACCAATTATGCGAAGCTCAATAATTTTCCATGATTTATCTTCATTTAGGGTATCATCAATTAAGTTTCAAAAGGGAGGATATACCAAAGAAGGATTTCCATACAAGGTATGGACAGTATGAATTTATAGTGATGTCATTTGGTATTATTAATGCCCCTGTTATCTTCATGGATCTGATGAATAGAGTCTTTATAGACTATCTTGATCAGTTTGTGGTGGTCTTTATAGACGATATTCTTTTCTATTAAAAGAGAAAAAAAGAACATGAATATCACTTCATAATTATATAGAAGACCCTGATAAAGGAGAAGCTTTATGAAAAATTTACCAAGTGTGAATTTTGGCTTCAAAAAGTTGCATTTTTGGATCACGAAATCTCAAAAGAGGGGATATTTGTGGATCCAGCAAAAAAAACGGTTATCGAAAGATGGTCGAGACCAAAAACAGTAACTGAGATCCGAAGTTTTCTTGGATTGGCTGGATATTATCGACGTTTTGTGAATGCCTTTTCACGATTATCTAATTCACTCAACAGGTTGACTCAGAATGGATTTAAGTTTTTTTGGACAGAGGAATGTGAGGATAATTTCAAGGAGTTAAAAAGAAGGTTATCCAGTGCACCTGTGTTCACATTTACTTGTAGTGGAGAAAGGTTTGTGATCTATAGTGATGCATCCAAGAATGTATTGGGGTGTTTTCTCATGAAAAACTATATGGTGATAGCTTATGCCTCGCGACAGCTGAAAATCCATGAGAAAAATTACCCAACTCATGATTTGGAGTCAGCTGTTGTAATCTTTGCATTAATGATTTGGAGGCATTATCTTTGTGGAGAAAGGTGTGATATTTATACTGATCATAAAAGTTTAATGTATGTTTTCCCACAAAAGGAGCTGAATATGCATCAAAGAAGATGATTAGAGCTGATTAAGGATTACGACTGCTCAATTCACTACCACCCTGGGAAAACAAACAATGTGGCAGACACATTAAGTCAACAAGACCATGCCAGTTTATCCATGATGAGGATCTTAGAAGATCCAATATTTATGGATTTACAAAGGATGGATCTTGGAATTATAATGGAAGGGGAAAATCGTATCTTTCTCAAATGAATGTTCAACCATCTATACATGTAAAGATTAAAGAGGCACAGAAAGAAGATGTAGAGTTACAAAAAAATGAGATAAATGTTACTGAATTAAACCTTGATTGTGATGGGATAATAAAGTTCAGGAATCAGGTTTGTGTTCCTCCCATCCAATAATTAAAGAAGGAACTGCTAGATGAGGCTCATAGTTCTTCATCCTTTATTCATCCTGGAAGCACGAAGATGTATAGGGACCTGAAAGAGTACTTCTGTTGGGATGGAATGAAAAGATATGTTTCTTAATATGTCTCTTGCTGCTTGGATTGTTAGCAAGTTAAAGCTGAGAGACAGATGTCTAAGAGGATGTTGCAACCATTACCCATACCCGAATGGAAATGGGAGAACATCACTATGGACTTTGTCACCAGACTTCCTAAAACATCCAAAGGAAATAATGTTATCTGGGTCATAATTGATCGTCTTACAATGTCTGCACACTTCATTTATATTAGAGATTATTTCTCTCTAGATCAGCTGTCAGAATATATGTAAAGGAAGTGGTAAGATTGCATGGAGTACCACTTTCTATTATATTTGATAGAGATCCGAGATTTACCTCAATGTTATGGCGAAGTCTTTAGCATACTCTGGATACATAGTTGAGTTTCAGCACTGCTTATAATCCTCAGACAGATGGTCAGTCTGAGAGGACAATTCAAACTCTAGAAGATATGTTGAGATCTTACTCTATGGATTTCAAAGGTGGTTGGGATCAACACCTACCTTTGGTGGAATTTTCTTATAATAAAAGCTTCCACTATAGTATTCAGATGGCTCCTTATGAAGCTCTCTATGGAAAGAAATGCAGGACTCCAACTTGTTGGGATGATGTTGGGGAAAGAAATCTATTAGGACCTGATCTTGTTGATGATATGGAAGAAAAGATCCGATCTATTCAACAACACATAAGATCATTTTAGAGTCGACAAAAAAGTTATGCCGACAAACGAAGAAAAGACCTAGAGGTTGAAGTGGGTGATGAACTATTCTTACGAATATCTCTTTGGAAGAGAGGAATGAGATTTGGAAAGAAGGGAAAGCCGAGCCCTAGGTATATCAGGACTTTCAAAATACTGGATCGTGTTAGGAAGGTTGCTTACCGATTGGAGCTTCCACCAAATCTCTCTCAGGTTCACGTTGTGTTCCATGTATCTCTCCTAAGAAAGTACATACCTGAACCTTCACATGTACTCAACTCAGAAGTTTTACCGCTGGAGCATGATCTTTCTTATGAAGAACAGTCGATAGTGATTCTGGATCGTAGCGAAAAAGTCCTACGGAACAAGACCACTCACTTGGTGAATGTTTTATGGAGGAACCACCAATTATAAGAACCTGCATGGGAGCTTGAGGATATGATGAGGGAGAGGTATCCTCATCTGTTTGTTACAAAGTGATGAATTTCGAGGGTGAAATTCATTTTAAGGGGGGTAGAATGTAACACCTGATACTTTTATGAGAAATATTTTGTTTTTATGTTATATAGATCATCAAAGGAATCTTTCACTACACACAACACTATCTTGGCTTTCTTTACTTGCAAGCGCGGCCTTCCTTGATAGCTTGCATTGTACGCAATACCGAGTTTCACTAAACAACGATATGCTATCAAAATATTATTAAAACTAGCCGTTATGAATAGTAATACCCACTTTTACAAAAAATTTTATTTTTATTTTTCAAAAAGGACATCATTTTTGGATTCGGAATATCGAAATTATCCTCGGGGGAAATTTTGTTATTTTTCTGAAAACATTCAATTTTTGATGAATAGTGAAAACACTAGGTTACTAATTAAAAACCGAATTTTTATTAAAATAATTATTTATTTTATTTAAATTTATTTTAGGTAAAAATTGATACATAATACTTATATATGTTCAATGCAATTCTTTGGAGTCATTTTATTATAATTTTAGATTTATAAAAATTGTATTGAACTTTTCACCGTCTTTTACCCACCTCCTAAGAAAATTTACAAATTCACAAAAAAACATAATTTTACCGCTTCTGTGAGTGGAATTTCAAAAATCTGAGAGACACTGTTAATATGAAGGACTAAAATGTGGTTCAATGAGATGAAAATATTTTTTTGGTGAATAGTAACTTTTTACTTTTTTTACCACGGTTAAAAGTTAATAGGGTAATTAAGTAGAAAAATATTAGTATTACCCAAACACATGTCCTAATTCTATTGGATAAGAGTAAATCGACCAAAAATAACCTTAGGAATAAAATATGACCATTTAGGCCCACTTGGATTAGATTAGGACATTTAATATTAATTTATTTAAAGAAGGGTTAAAATAGTTCAAATGAAAGTTTAAACAGTAAATAATTTTTAATATAGGGTTATACATAAGATAAATTCGACTATAAATATTCATTATAAAGATAAACATAGTTCCCACACAATGGTATTTTATTTGAAATTTTTAGACATTAAATAATTTAATTTATTTATGACACAATGATGATGGAGTAATTATCTTATTAATGAAATATTGATATAATTGATGATATAAATACCCAAATAAATGTAATTTGAGACTTTTTATGAATTAAAATAATTTTATAGTTTAATATGACATGTTTTTATTGATTTAATTAACTTTTTTTGAAATAATATTTCTGTTATGATTTTCACAAAAATCTATTACCAAATAGCGTTAAAATTGACATAAAATAGTTATTAAAAATAATATTATTTTATTAATTATTATTTTATTCCTAAAAATCTATGGTTCATCCAAATTACATATATAAGGTTATTTATATTAATAATAAACAACTTGGCATTCGTTTGGCTCGTTATAGTTCGTTTATTATCCTTATAGTGTAAGAAAATAAAAAGACACGGTAAAAGTAAAATTATTTAGATTAAAGTTAAATCTAAATGATAAGGTTAAAATATAATCCTAAACTTGTCTAACTTCTATTGGTTGAGATTATTTAGATCCATACGCACCTTATCTTAGAAATAAATCAATTTGAAGTAATTAAAAACCAAATATGACTTTATAATAGAATAATATTTTTCGTTTTTCCAAAGGTGGCCCTGTCCTCTCTTATAAAAGAGAACCTCCTCCCTCTCTTCCTCACACCACTTTGAAACTTCATGCCTAGAAAAACCCTGCCAAATTATCTTCTCCACATCCATATAAACATCCTAGAGTTCCTGGTCTTCTTCAAAGACAAATTTTAGTTCCCTAAGAGGAGGTCTTAAAGAGGTGCTTCAAAGAACAGGTAATGTATGTTACCGATTCTTTCAACTTTATTTCTTCTTCCACTTCTTCTTATTTATTTGTTTAATTATGAATTAATGACATCAGTATCACTCAAATACTGATATGTGATTATAAGTATGAAAAAACCTTATTTCACCATATATCCATCCTACAGAAAATGAAATCACTGCGCGTGCATACATACAGAATACCGTCTCCACGCCGTGGTGCAATCTATTTTCCACCACCACCTTACTTGGATGGGTATAATGGTGTAAATAATGACTATATATGATTATTGTAAATTGATATTGATTCTGAAATAGTATACATACACTCTAATACAATTCCACGATCATGGGAATGATATCATCGCTCGTGCGTACATACGAAATACTGTCTCCACGATGTGATACAACTCGTTCTACATTATCTTCATTGCATAATGATTATATAAATAAATTGAATGAATTAATATGATATATATTACAATAATACCATTTTTAAAATTAGGTATCTATAGCCTAAAAATAAGAATGAGAATATATTCGAAAAAACACGCATAAGAACAAAAAGTAATAAACACCCGAATAACAAGTAGCAATGAAATATTACTAATATAAAGGTAAGAATATGACCATATATGATATCATAACAATGATTATGATTCTTTAGTAAGTCAATGAAATTATTTAAATCATTATACAGGAGTATCAGACACTTACGAAGCAAATCAGACCTAAGGTAAGGGAAAATCTCGCAATCTCATTTTTTATCCGAGATTGTCTATACATCAGAATTTACTGGGGAATATTTATCACCCACATCCATGTTTCCTCAAAATGTAATATTTATATCCTTCTAGAATTGTTTAAATCCAATTTTACCCTTTAGTGAGTTTTTAGTAAATGATATGAAAAAAATCTTTTGTCGTTTTTCGTACGATTTACTTTTTGACTTTTCTGACATAAGTACGAGAAGAATGTTTTTTTAACTTATACGACATGACAGGATTTTTAAAAAATTATTTCCAAGAAGCTTACTTTACAAGTTTTCATCTTTATTTTTAATCAACTTCTTTTAGTTTAAAATTGTTTGACATGTTAAGAAAGGAAAAATGTTTTTGAAGTAGAAAGGATATTTTTCCCAAGAATGGAGTTCAAGTGTTTTATCAAAATTATTTTCCATCTATGATAATATAGGGTATTGTTTCTATCCCAATTTTTTACATTGAATTGAATATGTTATGATGGAATTATTTTTATGATGTCCTTTTATCTTATATGGATTATGTTATGATGGCATGATGTTTAATATTACCATTTTTATTAAAAGGGTTATGCTATGATGTATGGTTTATGATTTTATGGAACACATAAGAATGGTATCATTATGAGATGGGTGGGAAATATATATCCCTCCAATGCATTAGATAATGATTTATTTCTCATGAGATAGACATGGCTGGAATGGCAGGTTAATCCGGTTCAGTGAAACAAGATTGAAACGAGGAGTGAACTCGGTTCAGAAATGGACTTTGTCCGCTAAGATATTCTTGGCTATGAGTCTTGACTACTAAGAAATGATTCTCTATGATTATGTATGTCTCCCAGAATGTTTCATGTTTTACGTTATGATTATTGGGATTACATTTCACTGCTATGATTTATCCCATGTCATGATATTATGATCTCTTTTGCAGGTTAAGATTTCCAAAATTTTATGTTCTTATGAATATGATGTGATTGATATTTCTTTTGATTACCCTTACTGAGCATTTGAGATCACCCTTTTGTATGTTTTCTTTCCATAGGTTAGGAAGATGGTTATTAAGTAGAATATGCCTAAAGAAACTCTAGATATGTTGAAATAAATGGGAGACAATGTAGATACTTTATGATCCAGTTGTTTATGTTTCACAGTTTCTAAAGACTCTATACATATACGGTCCATTCCTGGTTTTGTTATATGTTTTAATTAGTGTGATTCAATTCTGAAGTAATAACAATGTATGTAATGTATGGGACATTATAATAGTATATAATAAATTGAATAATATTTTCATTAATATTAAATTATGATATAATAAATTCTCTAAAATTAAGATATCAGTTTTAATAATGGGGAGTTTCATAAAACAGTGAAATAGTGTAATCTATATAGTTTATATATTTGTAAATTTAATTAAAAATATATGAATCTTATTCAATTATATTGTATTATAAGTTGGGTTTTTAATCTAAATTTGATATCGTATCATTATAAAAAATAATTAATCGTACATGATGAATTATAAAAATTACTTAGATCCACCACGATCAAAACATTTTAAAGATATTTATTTCAAAAAAATAGTTATGTTCTGTTATATTTCATTGATGGGTCTGTATTAAGGGAATAATCAATATATCAATAATGTAATTAAATATATGGATTTGGATGAATCACCTCCATCTTCTAAAACCACTAAGGAAAAGAGATACAAACCAATGATAATGATTTATATTGAAATAGTATTCATAGTGAGGAAAGTATGGGTTATTATATTGAGGATGATATAACAAATAGTAATATTATTTATTTTTGTACATTATATATATAACTATTCTAAATAAAAGATTCAATGAATTTTGTTAATAAAATAAAGATATCCTTACCTCCAACCTCTGATGGTTTTTAGTATACTACTCAAATAAATAATTTTTTTACACCCTAGATTATGATATTAAAAAAATAATATGAGTAATATCATGAGAAATAAAATATTTTGACTATTATTACTATTGATATTTTTGATCTAGAAGTTAGAAAATAAATTTTTTTAGTTTATAGTGACGAGAAAACATTTTCTTGTTTAATGATACACTATTTAGTAAAAGAAAATTAATTATGTAAAATATATATAATTTACTCACAATGAGACTCTACATATTTTTATTGTTATTGAAAATTTTCAATAAATTAAATTATTGAGTTATATTTAATTAATAATTACGTAAAAAACATGTTATGGAGAAAAAATATAATGGAATGGAATTAAAGTGACTGTTGTGCACAATTTTGGTAATCAAACATCTACTAACATTATATTATATGACATATTTCATATTTTGTTTAGGGTTTTCAGATAAATTTATTTTTTCTCACACTCTACTTCACATTTTTCTAATTTTTTTATTTATGAGAAATGATTATTTTCTAGTAACAACATCATTCTAGGGGTGATGAAATGAAATTTTCCCCATTAGGATCTACCTTTGAAACCTCAATTTATTTCCCTTCTCAAAAATATTGAATCATTTTTTTCTTCATTATTATTATATATTATTCTTTGTTTTCAATGATTAATGTTTACTTATTGTTGATTCAGGTGATTCCAATCCAATTATGATTCCTTTCTACAGATTCAATGGTATATTACATGTATAGAGGGTTAAAAAATACAATGGGAATATATAACAAAATATCAATTATTGAAAACCTTATTGTGTTATTCTATATTGACTATGAGGGGAAGTGTTTCCCTTTCCAAAGGTTCTATTGGTAATGTATAGAATAAATTTCATCATTATTCAATTTATCATATACTTCTCTAACCCAAGGGTTTCCGATTATTTCCATAGGTTTGAACCTGTCTTGTATATTATGTTCTTATTTTGTTCATGGAAATTTTCATACATCGTTATATTTTTTATTTTTTTAACTGAGAAACTCATGTTGTTCAGAATACATCTTTAGTCAATATTCTTTTCGATAACCCAGATCTGGTGGATCTCTGATTCCATATGGAGAGACATTTTACCTAATATCATTAGGATGGAAAAATGAATCCATCATCTATCATTATAGAGACTATATCCAGGATTTTTATCTAATCATTCTATATGGGGTGTCGTATTTGGGTTTTTATGATTATGTTCATCCAACATCAGTTGTCATTAAAAGTTAGTTTCGGGAATCATTTCCTATGTATTCCAGTATACCAACTATGTTAGTAGCATGTTTCATTTTAAATTATATATAATGGTAATTTTATTTATACAATCTAACTATTTATGATTTGTATATTTTTTTATTATCAATTAGAGGGAGGATACTAGAGAAATGATAAAATAAACCAATTATACGGTAAAAAATAAATATGTTCTAACTAATGTCTGGGATAATCTTTTATTATAATAAATTTATTAAATGGATACATTATGTGAATAATTCTCCAAAAATTTTATTATATTATTTCTTAAATCCCAAAATATCATTTGTAAGGAATATATAATGTGTCTCTTATGATATTCCTAAATTGTTTTATTACAAATTTTTGTATAACATTATTAGATATACAACATTAATAAATATCTATTTTTGTACTGAAATTTAAATTTATAGATTATATTTCATTATATATTACTGTTATTTTTAATAAATATGTGTTATTTGAATATGTACATGTTTCATATTAATTTTATATTGTTTTAGGTAATATTTACCTTTCAGAAACATATAGCATCAAGAAAATATTTTATTAATGATTCATGAAACATAACAAAATCAATTTCTCTATGTTTTCAACTATTTTTTTTGGATATTTATTATTTACTATGATAACATTGAAGAATAAATATATTATTTTGAGAAGAAATCATCAATTGAAAAATTAATGTTTTATAAGAACTTTAGTCTATACAAAAAAATCATATTTATTCCTTATTGATAATTCTAACTTGATAATGTCACAAAGACAACTCACTATTGAGTTCTAACATAAGATAAAATTATCATCTAAATTCAATATATACATCAACAAAATGGACAGTGTTGATATAATAATAATACTTTTCTAATTAATGAATTGAATGGCTAGTTGAGTTCACTCTACTATGAATTATAATATATATTATTTACCATCAAATTTTTTAACATATATAAATCCATATAGGATTACAAGCTAACAATATATCATTAATTAATTTATTTAATAGTGTTAGGATAGTGTTTATTGTTAATAATGGATAATGGAAGAAAACATAACCTTAAACATATATTAAATTATTAAAATATAGTAACCATTATGATTTTTAAAATTCAAAATTATTTTTATAAATAATCATTTTTATTTGAAAGTAATATAATTTATTAAATAATATTTTTATAAATTTAAGGAGATGGTATGAGTTAATATTGGTAGTTTTGATCAACCCCAAAAAGATATTACACAATTTTTTCTAATGACATCATGTTTTTACTAATTTATTATGTCAATGATCTAAATGACGATCAAAAATATATTTTTTTCAAATTTGGCTCCTCGTTTTGTGTAATAATTATTTATACATTTATACTTTAATATAATGTTATAATATATTGTATTCTTTCATAATGAAAATTTATTCTATAGTTCATGGTAAAAAACCAGGAAATGTGTTTATTATATTTGGTAATACTACCATACAAAAAAGTATTAGAACAATGTCATGCTACCAATAAGAAATAATGTTACTAATAAGGATGTGACTCCCCTTAAATAGACAATAACTTTTATTCTGATCCAAACAGCAAAATTCATGAGAAATGATATAAATATTGGAGTAATATGTGTTAATAAAAAAATTAAAATAAAATCTTACTATATATTTAGGATTTATTCTATTAATATTATATAATTATATATTCAACCCCAACTTATCTTTTAAAATTTTTTTTTTTGAAAAATTTAATTCCTTTTATATAAATAAAGAAAAAATAATTTGTATTTTCAACCATTTCAGGGGTAATACATGTTGAAACATTCGTAGATATTGAAAACCTATTACCGCCAGTATAATTATTATAATATTTAATGAAATATAATTATTTAGTCACATCCTTCAATATAGACACAATAAAATGTTAATGTATTATATCCTTTATAAAATAAATTAAAATTAAAACTGTTTTTTATTACCTTTCAGTGTTTTTAATTATTTTTCTGATTTCTATAAGGAATTATTTATTAATATATTGTAAAATAATGGGAACAAATATTCAAGTAAGGATATTTAATACATTTGATATTTTTTTATCTTTCTTCCTCTACATTGGTTCTCTAAAATCATTATATTTCATAGTGTATATTTCCTTCTTCTTAAATAGAGGATTTAATTTTTTATAGATTTCATTAGATCATAATTATACTTTACCATCATAGAGTTACTTAATTAATCAAAACAAATGCTTGTTTAATTGATTATTCAATTGAATTTTTTGTTTGTATCTAATATAATATGACTCATAACTTTAGAATGTATATTGATAAATTTTATAGAGTTGATAACTATAGCTTTTGGATATTAACAAATTCTGAAAAATCCTTATAATATAAATGATTTTTTCATTATTAAAATAATTGACAAAAATAAATTGTATCTTTATATTTCCAATTAATATATTTTAAAAAAAATTATTTTATCTAGGGACTTTAGTTTTTTAGTGAGAAAATACCCCATTAGTTTTTAGTTTTTTTATTTTTGTCAAATTTTTTTTGTTTCAAGGGTTACTCTTTTTGCGGCTTCTCATGAACATCGAAAAAACAATATATTTCATAACTCTAAACAAATAATCCAACTTTTATCACACTAAACAGTAAAAATTTGGTGTAATTCATCAGATGTTCATTTTTTTTGGGTTTTTATTATAAGAGAAGAATATTATCAAATAATTTTTTACGACATTATTTAAATATTATATAATTTATTATATTTTAATGGGATTAATAATAAACAACCGTGATATTTTACTATATGGATATGTATTCATTCTTCATTCTAATGTAGTCACATTTAGGATATATATAAATTAATTTGAGAGTATTTTTTATATTAAATATCTTGGATTATACATTATTTTATTTCTTTTAGTTTTGTAATGTTATCATATAAAAATAATAAAAATCATTATATCATCAATATAATATCTTAATCAATTATTATAACACATAACATTAATTGAATGATTTAAAAATTAGATCTAATATTTATAGGGATTCATCTTTTAATTGTTGAACTCATTTAGAAAAAGAATATTTTTTTACTATATATTGTAATATCAAATATAGTTTTTTATCCCACATAGCATTCCTGGATTTTATAACAATAATTTTATATACAATTTATTTTATTTTAGTAAAAACTAATTTTATAAATCTATTAGTGTTTTCAGAAAGTTCTTTTATATTTATCCATTAGTGAACCTGCAATCATTCCTTTATCGTTGATTTCATGAATCATTAAAAATTTCACTATTCTTCTAATAAATGTTGAATAGTGGTGAATATAAAATTTATATAGTAGAAATTATCCCTATGAAAAATAGATACTAATATGTGACTCCCATGAATAATCAATACATATATCTGAATAATTAGTGATAATTTCACAAAAAAAACATAATGTCTACAAGATAGTTTTTAGGACTAACTAGGATGATACCTAAAGATGATGGGGACAATCTAGTAACAGAAAAATCATTACATTGAAAAATGTTTTCCTATTATTTATTATATCTGATCAATATTTTGATCATGTATTATTAAGACTTCCATATTTTATGAAATAATGAATTGTGGGAAAAGCACAATAATTAATTTATTTATAACAATTTCTGAATCTAATATAGATAGTACAAGAAATTTTTATATATATTATTTAATATTTAAAAACAATATTTACATGTTTTATAGTAATTCACCTTTATAATATTAGGAAAACTACTCACATTTATTTTCACATACATAAATTATTAAAATAAATTTAAATTACTAAAATTGAACATAAATTGTTTTTTGAATTTTTTTCCAATTTTATACTCTTATATTTCACTAATTTATCATTCAATAGATTTTTATCCTTCACATATACATATATTATTAAATATAGTATTATGATGAATATTTCATTGACATTCAATTATTGAATAACATATTATCTTCCTATATGGTTAGAGAAATTTTGGTATCTATGATCTATAAATTATGTTTAATCATATATTAACCATTACATCAATTATTTTTCGTCAGTTGATGTTCCATTTTTGAGATTATATATTTATATTTTGTTAAATATATTATTACCCCCTTATATGGGATAATATTCCAAAATTATAAACAATAAAAAAATTATATTTTTTATAAAATATAATGTATATCATTATTTATTTTTCAAGAAAAGTTTTTCAATATAATGAAAATCAATATCATATCAATTTTATCTTCACAGGTCTTCTTATAGACCTACATCTACATAAAACATAATTATATCATTAAATTCATCCTCACATTATCATTTCATTGTCTAATATCAATTTAATTGAAATGAGCTATATCTTCACTTGAATTTTATGTTTTTCTATATAAATTTAAATTCATTTCCCTTGGATTCATTGTTCATTAACTCATGGTGATTTTGCCATTTGGTTACAATAACAATTTTTGTTCTGAATACTCACATATTATTCAGATCTCAATAGATTTTAATTTAATTAATTTAATAATACATTCAGTTGGATGTTGTAACGTAACATTCAGATGATGTAATTTTTCAATTCACTATATGATAGCTTAATTATTATATTAAAATATCAATCCATTAATATTTTAATTATATTAATTTATCCTCTATATTATTCAATTTTTATTTAATAAACTCGAAAAAATAAATATATAGGATAATAACACATAAAAAATACATCATTAGTGTTTATAAACACATTTTTTATCACATCAACTACTAATGTACTTCAGAAAGAATGAACTATGATGTGAAAAATATTTTATCTCTTATATAAAACTTGTTTTCTGAACAAAAACATCTATTCCAAATAATCCATTAATATTTCATTTAAATAATCATTATTTTAAACATTTCCACACAATACTTCTCTATATAAAAACATATAATAAAGGATTATGTTGCAAAACATTTCAATTAGAATTTTATAAATAATAAATGGATTTTAAAGTCATTAGGAAATAAAATCTATCATACCAAATAAATATTCTCATGACATTCATATAATTTTCCACCAAATAATTCATGAATAAATACCTTATAAAATTAAAATCATGTAACTCAGAAACCTATAGTAAATATGTTTTTAAAAACATATTAAGAAGAAACACATTGGATAGTATATTATGATACCAAATGTTATGATTAATAAAAACATAGATTATTTATTTATGATAAGGTAAATAGTAAACTAGATATATCCCATTTTTCCTCAAATAAATTCTCCCTCTGAAATAGCACATGTAATATACTATGAAAATGAGATTGATATGTGAATCTATAAATTGTTAATATAAAAGAAAATGATGATGCATGAAAAGTTATTTATTCACATGAATATCTCATTGAATATGTTTGATATTGGGAAATAAAAAATTATAAAAAAAATATTATGTATGTAATATTATAACATTTAATTTGGAATAATTTTTATGTTCCAAAATAAACTTTAAAATTGAATTATAAAAAAATAAATCAATAATTAGAAATATAAAGATTTAAAAAAAAAATTTATAATACCTAAAACATCCAATAAAATGAGAATGAACATTTTAATGTTTTTAGATATTTTATAAAGAGTGAAATGAGAGGGAAGGGTTTTTATATATGTGAAAATCATTCTAGTCAAGAATATTTTAGTGTAGTGAAATTGGTGGAGATAGTAATGTTGGTTTAAAAAAGGTATCATATTATAATTTTTCATTATTTTATATCATGGAATATGGCTGATATGCAATATGTAATTAAAAACCAAAAGTGTTTTTTACCATTCCATGTTATTTTCTAGAAATATATTATATTTTTTATGGATCAAAATTTATAAGTCTAATTTTGGGGAAAAAATATAAATGTTTGGTCAAGAAATATAGTAATTTCAATGAAACTAAATTTGCTTTATATCTTAAAATTTTATATTAGAGTTAAAAAATTTCATTAACAATTTATATATCATGATTATAAAAAAATAAATTCTAATTTATGAGTTTAAAAATGTATATTAAATTAACAAAAATATCACGATATAGTACAAATATATTCAATATCATGTATTCATATCATATGATCATAACTGATGAAACAATGCAATATTTCAAAATATTTCAAAAATATCACAATTATATAATTTTATATGGATTATTATAGACATTAAATACTATTTATTGAATTACATATCTATAAATTGTAAATTTACAAACCTTTTAAAAATGATAATTTTAGATATTGTGGATGATAATCGTAATTACTATATTTTCACTCTATAATAGAGAATATATTTATAATTATAACACAATCCATTTTTGATAACTATGTAACTTTCACATGACCCATATAATTAAAAATATTCTTTTTTTAATATGAATTTTAAAAAAATATATAAAATTATGGATTTAATATTTATCTATATAATATGTAAACCAAGGACTATTTCGGTTTTAACCATGTACTACATATCATAAATATTGGATTTTTTGGAGACTATGCACGAGGATAATTTTATCATCATATTATGTTACATAATTGAATCACATTTTAACATATGTTTTTTCATATTTATAAAAATACTGGTTTCAAGTTACATATCTAATTAAAATTTCACTCTTGATGTTAAAATATATTATTAATTGAGATGAAAACAATATGTACTTATTTTAATTTTAGTATATAATTTAAACTATTTAATAAAACCACCTTTATTTTATAAATATAAAATTTTAAATTAATTTATATAATTTATTTATATAACCATATATGAATAGATATTATATTTTAATCTTATACAACCATAATATATATACTTTATATACTACTCTTTCACAAATAGTTTTCTTAGTAGATATTACGTCATAATTATAATAAAAACAAACTTTATTTAATTGATAGTAATTGTGGAAATGTGTATCTACATATGTGTAATTTTTTGTGATTAATTACATCATTGAAACATAATGTGAATATTTTATGATATTAATTTATTAGAATAGATCTCATGGGATATATAAATTCACTATGGTGGAGGGATAATAAGTTAATTCAGTTCTTTTTACTTATCAACATAATGAAACCATGAAAACCAGTTCAATTATATAAAATGATCATTTAAAAAAAACATTAAAAGAAAAAGGAATAAAAATATATAGAAAAAATATAATATAACATGGTACATTTGTCAAAACATGTTTCTATATCCATGGAGTGATCTAATAAAACCTTGGAAGACATATCCCTATATAATTACCGTATAAATTATAATTGAATAGATATTATCCTTAAACATCGGATACTAATTTTTTATACTAACAATTATAATTTTATCCCTCATTAAAAAAGATATAGAATATTAATTTTAATAAATAGAGGTTGTTCACCATAAATATTCTTCTACCATGTTGTTATTATTATTCCTCTCCCTCATTTTGCTTCTTCATATACTTCTTTGTATTACCCCATTATTCTTCATTTTGTGATGTTTCTTGATATGATAATGAATACACATAATCTCCCACCATATATATTATGTTAATTTCTATCAAATAAAAAATCCAGTTCATTTCTAGATATTATAAATAAACTACATCTATAATAAAAATAATATATAATATGGAGACATAAAACATTGAGTTTTTTTATCTTAAATCACCGAGTTACACACATCATCATTACCTAAAAATTATCTATTTATATATTTATATTATAAAACATACCATTATGCTGATTTATTCTTTATAACCTCTAGGAAATAGTCACTTCTTTTATAGCATGACTGTGTAGACAATAATAACGTTCCTATATAAAAAAATTTAGATGTAGAATCATTTCCATGACTAAAATGATGGTAGGATTCTTTATATGTTCCTCATACATAACATGTTTTCTACTCCTTTATTGGTCTATACATGACCTGATATCGATATTAATAGTGAAACCAACATATTGATTGTTTTATAATTATTAAATGGTATGAATACACTCTCACATAATAATGGTTTCACTATAATGACATCCTTCACAATGCATCATCATACTAGTCATTGTAATAAAATTATCCATTCAGTTTCATTATTGTATAATTTAAAAATCATCAAGGTGACTACCTAGAAATTATAATCCCACAGAATACAATATTGTTACCATATAATCATCATGGAATAATTTTGAAGATCATCTGAAGGCGTTATTAATTTCAACAAAAAAATATCATTAATCATTTGGTAATTAAATGATTTACTAATCCAATAAATATTTTACTTTTATTTTTCATGAATTTCATGAATTTTATTGTTGGATTATTATCAGAAAATATGTGTGAATCTCCTAATTAATTTTATAATAACTTCATAGAAAAAAATATAAAACTACATCTTTCAAAATATAAACACCATTATATGTACTCTGATGAAAAATGAACCATTTTATAAAGTTCACTTTAAATAAAACATTTTTACACATGGGTGTAAATATTATTATTTTGTTAAAAATATGATTACAAATTTACTATATCTATATCATAGTTTTTATGGCTTTCAACCCCTATGATAAAAATAGAATGATTGGTGATCCTTATTAAAATCATAAAATCAAAATACCCCTTTACTATATCTCCATCACAAAATCACCCCTTTAAATTTTGTTGATATCAATTGGTCATAAAATAACCTTTTGAATGAATAATAATTAAAAAATTTACCCAAATGGACCGAATGCCTATTTTTAATTTATTATTGATAACCCACCTTTTAAGGGTTGAAGGGGATCTCGTACATGACCCGTAGGACCGATGAACAAGTCTTGAAAAACCTGAAATAAATGACCCGAAGGCCCAGAGGCATACCATGCCCAATACATGACCCATAGGCCCAACCCACTTGAACTGACCCTCCCCAGCTTTCTGTGTCATTGATCACCTAGCTCCACACCTTGCATTGCTGATCAGCTAGCATTGCCCCGTACAGAGCTGCACGGTGCCTGGTCCCGATGGCGGCTTCCATACCCTCTCATTATTTCACTCCGGTTTGCTCTGCATCGTGTGGCTACTACTCATGATTCTCTGATCCTCTTCTAGGGTCTGTTCTATTTATTACATATGATAGAAAGACATTTTAAATTTATAATGTTAATATTAAAAAAAACTACCCTATAAGACATTATATTTATTAGGGAATAATATATTTTTAGTTGATAATATGAATCTAAATTTTGGAAAATAAAATCAAAGGGTAATAAGAGATGGGATATAATCACCAGACATTTAACATGAATGGATATTTTTATATCTCCAATCATTAAGATAATTTTCTAAAACAAATAATTTTATGCGTCTATGTATACACATCCATTATTTTCCCAATTTTTGGAGATAAATGTTTATTCAACGTTCCCTACTCTAAAAACACATTTGTGAAGTAAACCTTTTTATCAATGCGATTTTATTGTGAATGTAGAATCATATTACATATATTATTTATAACCCATTGATTATAAAATCATTTGATAAGAGATAATATAACATACACCACAATATCATTTTATTGAGTCTTTATCTATATCAATTATGTAAATTATTTTGTTATATAAACATAATCTTTTTTAGTAATAGTCATTTTCATCAAGGATTATTTCATTGTGTTTCATTATATAAACCAATTTCAAATACATAAATATCCTCTGTAAGGACATATTATGTCTTGGGATTTTCTATTGCAATTAATATTTTTTTATTTAATGAGATCAATATTTCAATCAATATCAAAATTTATTAATAATTTCTAATATCTCTAATATATCTCAGAATCCTTTAACCTCTATAAGAATTAATTATTTTGACAGAATATAAATCATAGAACTCTGTGTAACAATATATACAAGATATTATTTTGATGTTTTCAATTGAATAAAATTAATTTTTTTAATATTTATTGAATATAATTTTACATTATCCCTATATGCTTTTATATCATGATTTCCGCTAAATAATTTCTTAAAATAATAATTGAATCATAAATTGAAAAATGCATCAAATTTTCATGGTCATGATTCTATTGATTATGAATAATATGATCACTCATCTAATAAATTTATTATTTTATGATGTATTTAATATCTCTATGTTTGGAAACATCAATGATATTCATTGTCTCCAAATAAGAATATAAACCAGAAACCTATTAATTTCTATAAAATATAATACATTTGGGATAATCAAGAAAAATAATATGTACATATTTATTATCATTTATAAATATATAGTTTTTCACTCTTCTCTTATTCAATATAAGAATATTCAATAAAAACATGGGAATTAATATCATTCCATACGTGTTATATTTAATTCATAAAAATAATTCCTAAATAAGAAAAAGTATTCTTTATCATCTCTAACATAGAATATATTAGGATTCTCAATGAATATATACTCATCTAGTTTTCTAGTGAGAACTTTTTTATTGACATGCAATTTAATATTCATTTATCACCATTTATCAATAGTAGCTAACTAATAAAAATGATATTAATCATATAAACTAATGAAAAGAATAATTAAAATCAATTCCTCAAACACATTTATTACCTTTCAAAATTTATGTTTCCTAGGTTCTAGTTAATAATCCTTATTCATTAAACATGTTAAATGATATCTATTATATTATGATAAAATTACTATTTTGTAGACTTGGAAACAAATATTAATTATCATTATTCTTCATTTTACTGAAATCTTATTTTATAGAATCAATAAACTCTTGATGCAATTATTTTTTTATAACATATTTTTGTTAAAAAATGGATTATAATATTGTAATCATTATTTTACATTATTTTCTTTTAGTTGTAATACATTTTTTTATTATCACATAATTAATTTGACCACAAAATTATTCAATATTATTAGATTAATTTTTTTATAAAAAATTATCTATCCAATGATATTGAAGAATAGTTATCATTAACTATTACATTATTTTAATTCCCATATTTTGAAAAACATCAGCTTAAAAATCAACCAATTATTTATCATTATTTCCAATTTTGGGTATTTATTTATAATGAAGGGAATCATTGATTTAGTTTTCAGATACCTTCACATTTTTACTAACCATTAAATTTAATTTTTCAGTATTATATCTATTATATCTTGTTACATTCATAGGGTATACAAGGAAGATAAATTCAACTAATCTGTTCTTAAAACTCCCTAGATTTTTGGCTTTCACAATGGTGATACGCGGCATGCCAAATTTCATAAATTATTTCATGATAAATTTATTATTGGTATACATCTTTTATATGCTTATATTTTAATTGGGATAATTTATAACAATTTTAAATCTCATCCATTACAAAAATTTCCTACCTAAAAAAATATGATGTGTAATGTTTATCTAATAATTTTTGAGACACCGGAGTAAGAACATTTTAATTCATTAAAAAACATCATATTTTTGTTGGGAATATTAAGGGACATAATCATCATAAATATCATGACTTCAATTATATGTTTCAATCATTAAAATAATGTAGAAATAAATTCATTATATCCAATTAACAATTATATTTTTATAAACCAATAATTAATTGTACAAATGAGATCCATTTTTTTATATTAATATATGAGAGATATTTTTTTGATAATTAAAAACATTCCCCTTTTGGAATGAAAATTAAATCCAATTTATTTCCTTATTTAGCAAAGGTTGACTTTGAAAAATCATTCCTTCAGTAATTTTTTTAATATTCCTTTGATCAATATATCCACATCATTAATTACAAAACAAATTTTCTCCTTTCTATCTCATATAAAATGAATTTTTACTAATAAAAACCTTAAAAATGATTTCGGATTTTAATTATCCAATCATCACTAAGGATAAAAAATTATATTCCTTACAAAATAATTATCATTAAAAAAAACAGAATTATGGTCATCTAATAGTTATGGTAAAATTAATATTCTTTTTTTCAAACTATAAAAAATAGATTATTATTTTATTTCTACCATAATTTTCAAATGATTTTTAAAAAAAATTCCTTCACATTTTTTGATCCATAATTAGTCAAGGTCACTTTTCCATCCATAACTTTTCAATAAATTTGAAATGATTCAAATCTATTCCCATAATACATTCCGAGATCTATGAGAATATCAATATAGATACAGTGACTATAGCATTAATTTATAGAAAATTATCGTATCATTTCTTTTAATTGATCAAAGATTTTAGTGTGGGAGACTTCATAGTAAATTCTACAGGAAAATTAGTTATATTTTATTTTGTGAGATGGTATAATTGGTCACATATAATGAAATAATCATCATGTGATTGAAACGTATATTCAACATTTAGTAAAAAAATTCAATTCTTTTTGTATTTTTATCATTAAGATGGTTTAATCTCCCTTGGTCTCTTAATCATATAACTTCTACTGCCATAGGAATATTTATTATTAATCCAATTTATAACATCCATTCTTATAAATGAACCAAAAAAATAGTGTATTCATTTAAATTAATAATTGGACTTTATTACGACTATCATTCAAGACATTCAAACACTTTTGTACTTTAAACATGTAACCTTTTACAATGGGTCAATTCCCCAAAAATTTTATAGAAATCAATCACATAATTTTAAAAAAATTCGTATTTCCTGATTATTTTTAATATCTATTTAATAATATATTTTTTATTCAAGTCAGTGTTCATTGAATTTCAATATTTCTATGAGTATCCTTGTTTTTTTTGTAAACAAAAATTTATGAACTCATCTGTTTCCATTAACAATTTCATTCAATTTTTTCTTTTATATTCCTTCAAATACTATAATGGAATTATAAATTATTTAATACAAGATACTTTATTTTTTATTCACTTAATTATTTTTGAAAAAATTATTATCCCATTATTATTTTCTATAGTCTTATATTCCATTAAATTTTTTTTTTCTTCTCTTCATTGAGTAACTTCATTGTCTTTTTAATAATATTCTAAATTTTTTTATCATTTTATACATTTTAGTTATCTTTATTTGTTTATTATTGAATTTTTTTTAATATTTTTATTTTCACTGTCATGTTTTGAAATATCTAAATGAAAATATTTGAGTTCCCACATTACTATAGATACTATTTGATATTACTCCTAAATTCATTTATTTTTTCTATGATAACTAGAAATATATTATTTTTTCACTTTTAAAATATGAAACAATTCAGTTAGTTCAAAGGAAGTCTAAACAACTTCTTTATCTTCACAATTATCCCTTTCTTTATGCCTATAAAAAATTCTGATGTGATATGAATAATTATTACCATTCATGTTTTTAAAATATTTTTAGTTCACAATACATGACACAACATCTATTCAATAATTTTTCCCCATTTTACTCACATTTATAATCTCTATGTACATATAATCCTGAAACATTAACTTCAAAATGTATTATCATAAGTTTATTGAAACACAATATTGGTATATATCTCTGATGCATTCCTTTTCCTCATCTCTAACTCCATGAAATGAATATGATGAAATTTTTATAAAACATTCAACATATAATTTATTATTATAATATTATTCTTCTTATATATATGAAATTTTCAAATATTCTCTTATTTAAGGAAATTAAATCATTTTCCATGAGATGTTTTGAGTATATTCATTAAAACATCACCATTTTTCAATTTAAAATGAATTAAAATGATATTAATGTCATCCAATTTACTTCTGTCAAGATCATGGTCCTTGATAATTAACACCCCTATTTCAAATATGTCTAAAAATATAGAAAGTTGTTATCAAAAAAATACAATTTTCTTTATCTTATGATGAAAACAATATACGGTGATTAATATTTTATTCACTCTAGTGAATAAGTATTCTGTGTTTTCAACATCATTCATCTTGATACCCTCAATAAATAAAATTCAAAAATAAATCTGGTATTGCTTCACGTTCACCCTAAAAACATTAATGTTATCTAATTCAACCAAATGACTCTTTACTATATCAATCCATATAATATTAATTGATTCGTTAAAAAAATGACCAAATAACATTCTCTGAGAAACTGTTAATCTATAAATTATTTTTGTTAACTACTATCATTTCCACGAACTTAGAAAAATAAAAAAACTAATCTATATGAGCATAAAATATATCCATACATGTCAGGAAACACATTCTTTAAGCTAATGTATAGAAGATAAAAGTGTCACACCCTTCCTTATTCAATGTGAAGGATTAATATTGACACCCAGATTCCAACCATCAATAGGCCTGAGGGTGGAGACTAGCACCAAGGGTATGGAATCTCATGAAAAATGGAAGGCATTACCCTTTTTACAATAGATTGCATCAGGAGAAAAGGCAGTGAAAATTCTGAAAATACGAAACATTTATATAAGTTAAACCAAAATACAACCCATGAATGATTTAAACATAAAATTCCAAAAACATACAAAAAAACTATATAGCAAGCTACCAAAAGAAAATTCTATATAGAAGCACATGATATGTCACAACTCCCAAGCTAGTCAGGTAAAAAAGGGTCCTCGATGACCTCTTAGAAACTAATAAATAGTTTCATATAACAGGGTTAGAATAAAAGTAAACACCGTAGTGAAAACAATGTCACTCGTGAACAAGTAGGAGATGAACACTAATGACACCGTCAAAAATAGTATGAAACAAATAATACCTATTGTGGAAATCCAACTAGCCCATCCTCAATAAAGAACACTCCTTAAATAATTCAAGATAATTAAGATATTAATATAATCACATTAAGGATTTGGGTACCCCACACCACTTTCCCACTAGTTATATGCTCCTCCTTAAAAGATAACATTTTGGAGATACTTCTCTTCCCAAATACAGTCCCATTACCACAATTTCCCGCACACATCTGGGCCACAAACCACACAAATCCCACCCAAAGACACCTAGGACACCAAACCACACCTCTAACACAAAAAAACCTAGGACTCATCCTAAATACACCAAGGAAAGAAACCAAGCCTACAAACACCTAGGTCAAAATAACCACACCTCCAACCCGAAAACACCTAGGCTTTATCCATAAAATAGTTGGAACACACCCCTACCCTACAAATACTGAGTCCCACCATGTCACGACCCGCCATCGGGGTCCGTGTCGTGACTACCCCAAGCCCGCCTTCCATAGGCCAGGGGCTGGCGACTAGCACCAAGGCATAAATCCCGGTAAAAAGGGAAGGCATTGCCTTTGAAAAGTAAACACACACCACAGAGTAAACAAGCGGAATGTAAACACTAAACAAGCTGAGTACGACTGAAAGTGCGGAAAGGTAAATGGGCCAGAATACAAACCCAAACTGAAAGTAAAGTACAACTCGAAAGGGAAAACAACAACTAAAAAGTAAAAGCCGCTACACCGAGCTGTCCACTGGAAATTCCACCTGAAGGGTGGGTACAGATAGCTCCTCTGCTCCACGGGTCCCGCCGTTCGCTCCGTGCACATCCCGCCCAGTGGTCCACCTCCGGGTACCGTCCCGCTCTGCAAGCCTCAGCTAAGGTCAACGCTGTCCGTCGTCTGCAACCAACACAACGTAGTGCGGGCAAAGCCCGTGCAGGGGTGAGTATAAGCTACTCAGTAGGGACCCCGAGACCCCTGAAGGTCTCTCAAATCCACAAAGGATAAACCACGAAGAAAAGTAACAATCACGAAGTATTAACCGACACTGCTTAGGTATATGCCCATACATATACCTAAGTCATCAATTCAAATATGCTCTAAACTCCGAGCCCAAGTACAACTCAGTCCACACAGGAAAGTAAACGTATTCCAAACAGGAAAGCAAAACGTAATCCACACAGGATTGCACAACACAATCCACACAGGAAAGCAATAGGATTTAGCTCACACATGTATACTTCTTCAAGGACGATAAAGATGATCACTGATCCATCTAAGTCGTTGGACCCACGAAGGATCCATAGGTAACTAACCCCCGCAAAGACCCACACAGGATCGGGCCCACACAGGACCTGTAGGCGCTGGTTCACACAGGACCGCTGAGCGCAGAGACCCACACAGGATCGGGCCCACACAGGACCTGTAGCACTGATCCACGTAGGATCGCTGAGTGCTGTAGTCGTCGTCGTAGAATCCACACAGGATCTCTGTACTGTCGTCGTCGTAGTCACAGTAGCAGTAGTAGTCGTAGCAGTAGAACAGTCGCAGCCAGCACCAGGGTTCCCGCACATAGCAAGCTCGTTCGGAGGGTCCGCTCCACGAGCCGAGAGGCTGATAAATCAACTTTCACAAAGACCAGAGTTGACATATCCAAAAGTTCCGTATCGTCAACAGGAACTCAACGCAACAGACGGCGCGTCGATCGGACGCCCGGTCTGAGAGTTATTGGCATTTTCGTCTCCGGGGCCCGGTTGGTTTTTAAGGCTAAACCAACCCGACCGTACTCCACCTGCGTCCAAACCTCGGGCGGAGTATGCCAAAAGATCTGTCTCACTAAGAGGAACACAACGCGACTGACGGCACGTCAATCGGACGTCCGTAGCTCAAGATATGAGTGTTTCCGCTCCGAAGGCCCGGTTGGTTTCGTGAACGAACCAACCCGACCGAACTCAAAGTAAACTGAAACCTTGAGTGCGATATACCGAAACGACCGTCTCGATCCAAGGATCGTGTTGCCATAGACGGTTCGTCATTCGGAGGTCCGAGGCTCAAGATAAAGCCCAAAAACCGATTCTGGTTCGAAACGGGGGGGTCCGGGTCCGGGCCGACCCGGCCCGACCCCCCCCCCCCCCCTGGGGTGGCGCGGCGGCGTGGCGGCGTGGCGGGCCGCGGTGGCCTGGCGCCGCGAGGGGCCGCACGCGGGGGCTAAGCCCCCGCTGATTGAAGCGGCGCGGCCTTTGTGCCGCGCCTTTGCAACAAACGGCCCCCACGTGGGGGCCGGTTTAATAAAGAGAACCGGGGGGCTGCTGCCCCCCCCCCCCCTTTCATGGAACCGCCCCCCTCTTAAAGAGGGGGGTTTTACATGCTTGTCGGGGGATTAATTCCCCCAGTTTAATGCCTTCCGGCCGGCCAGCTGCCGGCCGGTTTTCTCCAACGGGACCGGAAATTCCGGTCCCCACTTCGGCTTCCAACGCCGGCGGCCCGGCCGCCGGTCTTCTCTTCCGCCGCGGCCCGGAACCGGCCGCGGTCTCCTCGTCCCGCCGCGGCCCGGAACCGGCCGCGGCGTTCGTCATCCGGCGCGGTGCGACGGCACCGCGCCCCTTCGCCGTGCCTTGATTCCATTCAACGCGGCGCGACGACGTCGCGTTCTTGAAGATTCTACCTCGGCATAGCGCGACGGCGCCGCGTAAAATATTTGCACGATCATCCGCATGGTGCGACGGCACCACGCCACTTGCTTTCACCCGCAAGAATAAACAAGAACGATGGAGGGGGGTTCGGCCGTGTTCGTGCGGTCCGGCCCCCTCACGTTAAAATAATAACGCAACTTAAATAATTCAAGCCACACGTTAGACTTGCTATTCACGATCAAGAATAAAAAATAAGGAAACCAAAAATAAATCAACAACCCCTACCTCGGGTATAAGGTTCGAAGATTGTGAACGTTCCGCGGAAGACGACGTCGCGGAGGTCGGGCGTCGCGGTAGCCGTTCGTCAAATCCGATGACGAAGGGATGCGTTCGAAGAGACACCTCGTTGGCGAAACTTGTACGCCGACGAAGGTTGTCCGAGGAAGAAGTGGCGTCCCCTTCGTTGACACGGTAAACGAAGAATGGAGGTGCGGCGTTCTTCGTCGGAGCATGAGCGTTCTTCGTTAAGATGAACGTTCTTCGAGTTCTTCGTCAGAGTTGAAGAAGAAGAAGAGCTCTCCACCTCTCAAGAAGACAAACAAATAACCCAAAATAAAATAAGACAACAACTTATTTTATTATTACATAACACAATAGAATTTCAAAAGTTTGAAATTCAAAAGGATTAACTCCCATAATTAAATAAGTAACTCAAGTCAATAAATGAGGCGTTAAGGGAGTTGGGAGAATTTGAAAGGATTAGGGGTTCGTGTGGGCCCCACCACACTTAATCCTCCCAAGGGAGGTTAAGTGGGTGTGGGTCCCACTTCCAACCCCCTTTGGTAGGTTTTATCAAGTTATAATAAAATTTGTTCTACACAAATTTTATTTAACTCAAACTAAAAACCCCAAAATCAACTTTCAACCCGCAACAAACACAACTCCCGAAAAGGTCTCTTTAAGCGAATATCGGCGCTGCGAGTTCATCGGTGCCCTCGGATTTCAATTCCGAGCACCGGATCAAAAGTTAGGAATTCCCGCTCGTTCGTTCACTGAACGTACCCGAGCCAAACTTCAGAAATTAATTCCGGGCACTTCGGGCCTCGGAATCAGGTGCCGTCTGAAACCGAGCTCTTGTAAAATTCTAAAGAAAATTAAGAAAAAATTTCCCTTGAATTTTACGGGTCTTTACATTACTCCCACCTCAGGGCTTTACGTCCCCGTAAGGATACATCAAAAACTAGGAAACAAATGAGGGTACTGAGCACGCATCTGAGCCTCCCGCTCCCATGTGCTCTCCTGGAGATTCTCGTGCTGTCATCTGATGCGCACAAAAAGAATCGATCACCCATGCAGGACCCGCTCATGTCGATCCTCTATCTCCACCGGGACCTCCGTAAAAGTCGCCCCATCGTCAACGTCAAGCTCCCCATGGTCAATGATGTGCGTCGGGTCGTGCACGTATCTCCTCAGCTGAGATACGTGGAAGACGTCGTGCACCCGGTGCAACTGAGGTGGTAGAGCCAGGGGATAAGCCACCTCACCAATCCTGCTGAGAATCTGGAAAGGTCCGATGAAGCGCGGAGATAACTTGCCGCCTCGGCCAAATCTCCGAATACCACGTCGAGGTGAGACCCGCAAGAAGACGTGGTCGCCATCCTCGAACTCCAGTGGCCTCCGCCTCCTGTCAGCGTATGACTTCTGCCGGCTCTGAGCTGTCCTCATCCGCTCCTGGATGACCTGGACCTTCTCTGTCGTGGCCTGGACCATCTCCGATCCCACCAGTGCTGACTCCCCAGGGTCTGTCCAGCACAAAGGAGATCTACATGGTCGGCCGTACAACGCCTCGTACGGTGCCATCCCGATGGTGGAGTGGTAGCTGTTGTTGTATGCGAACTCCACCAAGGGTAACTGGTCCTCCCAGCTACGACCAAAGTCGAGGACACAGGAACGGAGCATGTCCTCGAGTGTCTGAATGGTCCTCTCCGTTTGACCATCCGTCTGAGGGTGAAAGGCTGTGCTAAGACGTAGTTGCGTCCCGAACGCCTCCTGTAACCCCTTCCAAAGCCGGGAAGTAAAGCGGGCATCTCGATCGGAAACGATAGATGATGGCACGCCGTGGAGCCGCACAATCTCCTGAACGTAGAGACGTCCCAAGCTCTCCACTGAGCCCTGCTCTCTGATGGGTAAGAAGTGTGCCGACTTGGTGAGTCGGTCAACAATCACCCAGATGGAGTCGTGACCTCTGGAAGTGCGTGGAAGTCCAGTCACAAAGTCCATAGATATACCGTCCCACTTCCACTCCGGAACCTCCAAGGGCTGTACCAAGCCTGCTGGTACCTGATGCTCTCCCTTCACCTACTGACAGGTGAGGCATCGAGAAACGAACTCTGCTACATCCTTCTTCATACCCGGCCACCAATGCTATCGTCTGAGGTCCTGGTACATCTTCGCCACTCCAGGATGTACCGCTAAAGGAGAAGTGTAAAACTCCCTCAGCACTTCCTCTCGCAAAGCGACTGGTACCATGGTACTTCCTCTGAAAAGGATGTCGTGCTCTGCTCCAAGGGAGAAACCATCGGGTGCCTGTCCCGAGGATATCTGTGCACGCCGTGTCTCACAGTCAGCGTCCTCACGCTGTGCCTCTCTGACCCGCTGCAGTAGTGGAGGAGTGACTGTGAGAGACTGAAGAAAGGCTGCTCCATCTCTATCCACGAAGGATATCTGCAAAGAGGCTAGCTGCTCCGTCGCCTCCTCAAGTAGCTGAATGCCCGTCCTCCTGCTGAGGGCATCGGCTACTACGGTCCCCTTACCAGGAGTATAGACTATCTTAAAGTCATTGTCCTGGAGGAACTCGAGCCATCGCCGCTGTCTCAGGTTCAGGTCCTTCTGCGAGAAGATATACCTGAGACTCTGATGATCGGAAAAGACTGTAAAGCGCTCGCCCATCAGATAGTGTCGCCATGTCTCCAGAGCGAAGACCACTGCTGCTAACTCCAAGTCATGGGTAGCGTAGTTCTGCTCATGCGGCCTCAACTGACATGATCCATAGGCGATCACGGCCTGCTCCTGCATCAGAACACATCCGAGTTCGGTCCCTGATGCATCGCAGTAGACTACGTACCCTACTCCCTCCTCAGGCAACCTCAAGATAGGTGCGCTAGTCAATCTCTGTCTCAGCTCCTGGAAGCTCTGCTGACATCTGTCTGACCACACGAAGGGTTTCCCCTTCTTTGTCAAAGATGTGAGTGATGCTGCAACTCTAGAGAAGTCTGGTACGAATCTCCGATAGTATCCAGCTAGTCCCAAGAAACTCCGAACCTCAGTCACGCTCCTGGGTGGCTCCCAAGCTAACACAGCCTCAATCTTCGCGGGATCCACTGCAACTCCCGCCTCAGAGATAACGTGTCCCAAAAAGTGGACCTCACGTATCCAGAACTGGCACTTCGAGAGCTTATCATAAAGCTGGTGCTCTCGGAGTGTGTCAAGAACAACTCGCAAGTGATAGGCGTGCTCCTCCTCTGTCGTAGAGTAAATCAGAATGTCGTCGATGAAGACCACGACAAACCGATCAAGGTATGGCTGAAAGATCCTGTTCATGAGAGCCATGAACACTGCTGGAGCATTGGTTACACCGAAAGGCATAACCAAGAACTCATAGTGGCCATACCGACATCTGAAGGCCGTCTTCTGCACATCCTCGTCTCTGACTCTGAGCTGATGATAGCCTGACCTGAGGTCTATCTTCGAGAACCACCGTGCTCCCTTGAGCTGATCAAAGAGGTCATCAATCCTCGGTAGCGGATACTTGTTCCTCACTGTCACCTGGTTCAGGCGACGATAGTCAACACAAAGTCGCAAGCTCCCGTCCGCCTTCTTGGCGAACAATATCAGGGAAGCCCAGGATGAAACACTGGGTCGGATGAATCCCTTGCCCTGCAAGTCCTCCAACTATACCCGTAGCTCTCGGAGCTCGGCGGGGGCCATCCGATATGCTGGAGTGGATATCAGGGCTGTCCCGGGGTACAAGTCAATATAAAAGTCTACCTCTCTGCGAGGAGGTAGCCCTGGAACGTCGTCGGGAAAAATGTCCGCAAATTGATCCACCACTGCAGGAAAACCAGGACTCCGCACGTCAACTGCTCCAAGGATAAGGCTAGCCAACTGATTAGTGATGGGCTGTCCTCTCCTCCGCGGAAGTCCATCCTGTGCTGCTAAGGCTCCCTTCTCGCCGGTGAAGGTGAACCTGCTCCCGTCGGTGCGTACACAACGCACCTTGCGCCTAAAACAGTCAATCTGTGCATGGACCGTAGATAGCCAATCCATGCCCAAGATGACGTCGTAAGGCCTCGACGCTGCTACAAGAAGATCCCAGCCGAAGCTCTCGCCTCCTAGAGTAAGCTCACACTGCCGGCACCAGTGCGTAATCGTCGAGTCTGCTCCCGTAGGAGTCTCAAGCCGTAAGGATCGAGCCAACGGCTCTGTCGGAATCTCCGAGCTCCGAACAAGGGCAGCGGCTATGAAAGAATGACTCGCTCCTGTGTCTATAAGAACTGCAGCAAGGGTGGAATAGACACAGATAGTACCTCGAATCATCTCGGGTGCGCCGTGGTCGTAGGCCTCTACTGCCTGGAGCTGTGCCTGTCGCTGCCCGCCAGCTCCCTGTGGTCGGGGTGGACCTCCTGGTGGTGGTGGTGGTAGAGCCTCAAAGCGTCGGCCAACACCAGCTGCTCATCCAGCTCCTCTGCCTCGTCCGCCTCCTCCCTGCGGACCGACACGGTCGATCCTCTGCCTCTGCCTCGTTGGTCCATCAACTGACTGCTGCTCCTCGGCACGACGGGTCGGGCAGTCATGAGCCATGTGGCCCTGCCCGCCGCATGAGTAGCACTGTCTGCCTCTCGTAAGACTGGCTCCGTGCTGTGTGCCCCGCACTGCTGAGCCAGTGCCCTGAGATCGTCTGCCTGAAGGTCTAGTCTGTCTGGACCCCTGAGTCATCCGTCGACTGCCTGCTGCAGATGACTCTGCCACGTGCCGCCCTGCGGTGGGTCGCTGTGCTGGTGTAGACTCAGCAAGGAAGCTCTCGATCAGAAGGGCCCGCTCCAGTACTCCTGTCTGAGTCGGTATACTGAGGGAGATCAGCGATGCCCTGATCTCGTGTCTCAAACCCTGCTCGAAGGTCCGGGCCCGGAACAATGGGTCCCGTACCATGTCGGTCGAGTAGCGCGAGAGATCGGTAAATCTCGCCAAGTACTGAGCGACCGTCATGCTGCCCTGCCGCAGCTGTAGAAGCTCCTGGATACGCACCGCACGAAGGGTGGATGGGACGAACTCCGAGCGGCAGAGGCTCTCAAATTCCGTCCAAAGTAGAGATGCCTCATCGTGCACCTGGAGCATCAAGCTCCACCATCGTCCTGCTGCTGCGTGTAGTAGGCTCGCAGCGAGGATCACCATGAGGTCTGATGGTGTCCTCACTAGCCTAAACACTCGAACCACTGCCTCCAGCCAGTCCTCTGCTGCCTGGGGATCCGTCTCCCCGCGAAACCTGGGCGGTCGCTGGCGCTGAAACTCATGCAGTGCGCTGAGGAGACGTGCATCGTCAGCGGCTGCTGCTGGAAGCATCGGGGGATCGGCAGGTAAAGCTACCGCCGGTGCCACTACTTGAAAAGGACCCTGCACCGAGGCCTCGTCGCTCGGTGGGCTGTCGTCACACTCGACTCTCGGAACCCTAGCTGGCTGCCTCGTGGGGCCATCCTGAAAAGGAAACAGGTGCGCAATGGTCAAAACAGTATACCTGGTGAGCTGATATAAGTAATCACAAAGAAAACATTGAAACACACACACAATCAATGTTTTCGTGCATTAAGTCGGAAATCAGAAGTCAGGGTCCTGGTGTACGGATACGTCGGCCTCCGCACCAACACTGGACTCCCTGGACTGATAACCACACTCAATACGCTAAACATTATTGCTTCACATAGAAGAGATCAGAGTTCGCGGTAGAACCGAACTACTCTGATACCAATTTGTCACGACCCGCCCTCGGGGTCCGTGCCGTGACTACCCCAAGCCCGACTTCCATAGGCCAGGGGCTGGCGACTAGCACCAAGGCGTAAATCCCGGTAAAAATGGAAGGCATTGCCTTTGAAAAGTAAACACACACCACAGAGTAAACAAGCGGAAAGTAAACACTAAACAAGCAGAGTACGACTGAAAGTGCGGAAAGGTAAATGGGCCAGAATACAAACCCAAACTGAAAGTAAAGTACAACTCGAAAGGGAAAACAACAACTAAAAAGTAAAAGCCGCTACACCGAGCTGTCCACTGGAAATTCCACCTGAAGGGTGGGTACAGATAGCTCCTCTGCTCCACGGGTCCCGCCGTCCGCTCCGTGCACGTCCCGCCCAGTGGTCCACCTCCGGGTACCGTCCCGCTCTGCAAGCCTCAGCTAAGGTCAACGTTGTCCGTCGTCTGCAACCAACACAACGTAGTGCGGGCAAAGCCCGTGCAGGGGTGTGTATAAGCTACTCAGTAGGGACCCCGAGACCCCTGAAGGTCTCTCAAATCCCCAAAGGATAAACCACGAAGAAAAGTAACAATCACGAAGTATTAACCGACACTGCTTAGGTATATGCCCATACATATACCTAAGTCATCAATTCAAATACGCTCTAACCTCTGAGCCCAAGTACAACTCAGTCCACACAGGAAAGTAAACGTATTCCACACAGGAAAGCAAAACGTAATCCACACAGGATTGCACAACACAATCCACACAGGAAAGCAATAGGATTTAGCTCACACATGTATACTTCTTCAAGGACGATAAAGATGATCACTTATCCATCTAAGTCGTCGGACCCACGAAGGATCGATAGGTAACTAACCCCCGCAAAGACCCACACAGGATCGGGCCCACACAGGACCTGTAGGCGCTGGTTCACACAGGACCGCTGAGCGCAGAGACCCACACAGGATCGAGCCCACACAGGACCTGTAGCACTGATCCACGTAGGATCGCTGAGTGCTGTAGTCGTCGTCGTCGAATCCACACGGGATCTCTGTACTGTCGTCGTCGCAGTCACAGTAGCAGTAGTAGTCGTAGCAGTAGAACAGTCGCAGCCAGCACTAGGGTTCCCGCACATAGCAAGCTCGTTCGGAGGGTCCGCTCCACGAGCCGAGAGGCTGATATATCAACTGTCACAAAGACCAGAGTTGATGTATCCAAAAGTTCCGTATCGTCAACAGGAACTCAACGCAACAGACTGCGCGTCGATTGGACGCCCGGTCTGAGAGTTATTGGCATTTTCGTCTCCGGGGCCCGGTTGGTTTTTAAGGCTAAACCAACCCGACCGTACTCCACCAGCGTCCAAACCTCGGGCGGAGTATGCCAAAAGATCCGTCTCACTAAGAGGAACACAACGCGACTGACGGCACGTCAATCGGACGTCCGTAGCTCAAGATATGAGCGTTTCCGCTCCGAAGGCCCGGTTGGTTTCGTGAACGAACCAACCCGGCCGAACTCAAAGTAAACCGAAACCTTGAGTGCGATATACCGAAACGCCCGTCTCGATCCAAGGATCGCGTTTCCGTAGACGGTTCGTCATTCGGAGGTCCGAGGCTCAAGATATGGCCCAAAAACCGATTCTGGTTCGAAATGGGGGGGTCCGGGTCCGGGCCGACCCGGCCCGACCCCCCCCCCCCCCCCCCTGGGGTGGCGCGGTGGCCGGCGGCGGCGCGGCGGGCCGCGGCGGCCTGGCGCCGCGAGGGGCCGCACGCGGGGGCTAAGCCCCCGCTGATTGAAGCGGCGCGGCCTTTGTGCCGCGCCTTTGCTACAAACGGCCCCCACATGGGGGCCGGTTTAATAAAGAGAACCGGGGGGCTGCTCCCCCCCCCCTTTCATGGAACCGCCCCCCTCTTAAAGAGGGGGGTTTTACATGCTGGCCGGGGGATTAATTCCCCCGGTTTAATGCCTTCCGGGCGGCCAGCTGGCCGGCCGGTTTTCTCCAACGGGACCGGAAATTCCGGTCCCCCCTTCGGCTTCCGACGCCGGCGGCCCGGCCGCCGGTCTTCTCTTCCGCCGCGGCCCGGAACCGGCCGCGGTCTCCTCGTCCCGCCTTGATTCCATTCAACGCGGCGCGATGACGTCGCGTTCTTGAAGATTCTACCTCGGCGTAGCGCGACGGCGCCGCGTAAAATATTTTCACGATCATCCGCGTGGTGCGACGACACCACGCCACTTGCTTCCACCCGCAAGAATAAACAAGAACGATGGAGGGGGGTTCGGCCGTGTTCTTGCAGTCCGGCCCCCTCACTTTAAAATAATAACGCAACTTAAATAATTCAAGCCACACGTTAGACTTGCTATTCATGATCAAGAATAAAAAATAAGGAAACCAAAAAGAAATCAACAACCCCTACCTTGGGTATAAGGTTCGAAGATTGTGAACGTTCCGCGGAAGACGACGTCGCGGAGGTTGGGCGTCGCGGTAGCCGTTCGTCAAATCCGATGACGAAGGGATGCGTTCGAAGAGACACGTCCTTGGCGAAACTTGTACGCCGACGAAGGTTGTCCGAGGAAGAAGTGGTGTCCCCTTCGTTGACACGGTAAACGAAGAATGGAGGTGCGGCGTTCTTCGTCGGAGCTTGAGCGTTCTTCGTCAAGATGAACGTTCTTCGAGTTCTTCGTCAGAGTTGAAGAAGAAGAAGAGCTCTCCACCTCTCAAGAAGACAAAAAAATAACCCAAAATAAAATAAGACAACAACTTATTTTATTATTACATAACACAATAGAATTTCAAAAGTTTGAAATTCAAAAGGATTAACTCCCATAATTAAATAAGTAACTCAAGTCAATAAATGAGGCGTTAAGGGAGTTGGGAGAATTTGAAAGGATTTGGGGTTCGTGTGGGACCCACCACACTTAATCCTCCCAAAGGAGGTTAAGTGGGTGTGGGTCCCACTTCCAACCCCCTTTGGTAGGTTTTATCAAGTTATAATAAAATTTGTTCTACACAAATTTTATTTAACTCAAACTAAAAACCCCAAAATTAACTTTCAACCCGCAACAAACGCAACTTCCGAAAAGGTCTCTTTAAGCGAATATCGGCGCTGCGAGTTCATCGGTGCCCTCAGATTTCAATTCCGAGCACCGGATCAAAAGTTAGGAATTCCCGCTCGTTCGTTCACTGAACGTACCCGAGCCAAACTTCGGAAATTAATTCCGGGCACTCCGGGCCTCGGAATCAGGTGCCGTCTGAAACCACGCTCTTGTAAAATTCTAAAGAAAATTAAGAAAAAATTTCCCTTGAATTTTACGGATCTTTACACACCAACCACAACACGATCTAAATGTAGGATATTTAAATATTGTTTACATAAATCCATAACCACCGACCTATATATTCTTTAATGGTATGAACTAGAAGATGGTTCCATGAAAAATTTCAATAACTGGCCATCGATCCTTCCACTAAGATGTTGGGAAAGACATCCTCCCCCATGAAATTACGGTGTTATGAATGTATTTCTTGACATTTTTGGGATGCATATTTATAATCACAAGGTAATAAATGTTTATACATATAGGTAAACAAAAATTCATACCAACCAATGGGTTTCCAAACAAGAAACCAGTACACAGAAACATCCTTTGTTGCGACCCCTAAATGCATGTATCACCATGGAATATGATTCCTTCTATAAGTGGAAGTATCCGACATCCACTACATTTTTCATTTAATCATTATCCATTTATCAATTATTTATTTATTCATGCCATCCATTCCCAAGAAACTAACAACCACAGCACCAATAACCAATATCAAAAGGTGAATAGCCTGATTAACTAAAGTGGGTTCATGCTTATTCCATTATTTCAACCAACCAAGTCACCAAAAGGCATAGATAATGAAAGAATGGGTGAAACATTACACAATAAAAACATTAAACTAGGTAATATAGACCAATGTAAGGGATTTACACATTAATATCCATCCATAAAAACAAACTAGAAAAAACTCATTTGTTGTCCTATCGGACACTATCACGGCCTAGATGCAGTCCCACTACTGAATAAGTTCATCCATGCCATAATCTTGCAATATCTCAACCTGAGATTCCGTGACACGTCATATTACACCCCAAACACTCATCCCAAAATAACCCCCACACAAATATTAGCCCCACTGAAAAAACATGACATTCCCCAAAAACTGGGTCATTCCCTCTATCCATCACCCATACCCATAACATGGTTACCAAAAGAAACTTCAGAAAAACACCAATAATTACAAAAACCAACCAAAATTAGCACACAAACACACCATTATGTTATGAATATTGCGTTTTAGTAAGGTGGTAATATAATTCCACATTAAATAACATGGGTGATCACAAAACAATTTTGATCTTATAGAAGCAATTTATTTAACAATGTATGTGGGAATAAGAAGATCTCATGTTACAACCATTTAACACGACATTATAAAAAATATATAGAACACCAAAAATTCTCAAAAAATGACAACCAACGACAATGATTTTCCTCAGGCCATACATTCTATACAATTACAATCAAGGATCATGTATAAAAAAAAAGAAAATCAAACACAACATCATCACTTCCTAACCATTATTTTGTTGACCCCTGTTATCATTTGATCATCATATTCCCTTTACCTCAATTATTACTTGTAATGCAAAATTATTTTTTCCATTATTCTTGAAAAACATTACTATGCTCACCCCACGTGATTCACAAGTAAAGACAGTTATAATAATCCCAACATGAAACAATAGGTGACCAAAACTCCTCTTTGCACCGAAACAAGGGGTTGCATGTGTAGTAGGAATGAATCCAGAGAAACTCGGTCGATAGATAAAACACAACACATGACTTCATAGGGAAGGAGAGGTATAGTCACATCAAGAAAAAAGGGATGAGATAAAATCCTCTTTAGAAAAAGTCACATCCTATATCAATAGAATGGAAATGGTTTCAGTAGTCATAAATGTGGGATTGTGGTCTAGGTTATGCTGTTTGAGTATCTCAAAGTCCCAGAGCCTTAATATATAATAGATTTCCATATTATCCTTTAAAAAAAAACCAAATAAGTCTTTAAACTTAGTTTATATCAATTAAAATAAAAAATGGGTGAAAATGGAAAAATTGAGAGAAACATGGATTTTTATTTGGGAAAGTCCTTGTCACAGCCCAAAAATATTTCCTTTGTAAGAGTAATATTTTATGGTTTTATGTCAATTAATTTATATACATTCAAATATAGTACTTTCCAAATAAATATAACACTTTTTATTCAATGAACCACTCAAAATAATTACATTACTACAAGGACAAAAAAATCTTAAAAATCATGAATGCCTTTTAATAGACCTATCAAAATCACTTGGAGACCATTAAATACCCCATAAGACCTATAAAATAGTTAAATTCTTTGGGTATTACACTACAGGAAAACATTATTTTCAGATATATGAAGGCCGAACTGAGCATTAAGGATATTATGAGCAACATCTTCCCCAAGATTTTCGAATGTTGCAACACGCTACTCATTTTTATAAAAGGCCTTAAATATAAATCAATTTTTTCCACCTTTAGGTGACCATTCAATATCTAACGATTATATTCCCTCATAGTGGTTTGGTATTCTTGTTATTTTTTTATCTATTTATGTATATACATATTTCTATGTATTTTAATTATGCATTAATGTTATATCTTTATACATGTTTTAAATCATTAAACATGTTTGTAAATAAAACATCTTATTATTTTGAAAGGATAATTTTTTAATGATTAATATGGATTTGAAATAAAAAACCTTCTGTTTTAATGAAAAAACCTAGAGAAGTAAAAACTTGTAACTTCTTGGTTTTTGGTTCAAAAAATATGTTTTAGAAATTTTATTTTGAGAAAATGAAGTAGATGATTATGGTTGTTTTTAGTATTTTATATATACATAGTGAATTTCGTATTTAGGTATTCCAAAGGTTTTAAAATGTGACCATCAAATGATTTTATCGTTGGATGAATTAAAAACATGGTTTTTATTGAAATATTTGTTTGGTATTTTAGAGATATAATAATAGTATGGGATTTATTTTTTTACATATTAAACTTTGATTTTATAATTTTATGTTTGGGGTTTTTAAAACACAGATGGATAGAAAACATAAGAAAATAATTGTTTTAAAGGTTCCTAAAAACCATTAGAATAAATTTATTTCCATTATTTTTTATACGTCATTATATTTTATTGTGTCATCTTAATTTAATTAACAAATAACCCTAGTGAATCCCATGCTAGCCATTGGAGCGAACTCACACCAATATCATGGGGGTGGAGTGGTAAAGCCTTAGTTCACCATCCACCTGAAGGTGCCAACATGATGGAATTAGTGCCAATTTAGGAATGTGTGTGTGTGTGAGTGCCAGTGGAGGCTCACTCATAGGTGTTCAATGGTGTCACTCTGTTGCACGGGGTGTCATAATGGCGTAGGTTGGGTGGAGAAGCACACCTACAGAGAATTCGTTGTGGTGCGACCTCGAGGATGGTGAAGATGTTATATTTTTTGTGTTACTAGGATGTCGTATTATTTATTTCGGACATAAAACTCTATCCTTTTCAATGTATTATGGGTATTTCATTGAGACATGTTATCTCGACCATCTGATCAAGTCTGATATAATCTCAGTCGTTCATTCCACACAATCTTTGAATTTCCATCCAAGCAGTTTTCCCATGTTTTTCATTGGCCATATAATCCACTCCATGATCTAATAATGTTTGTCCAATCTGATGAACTTAACGATTGGCCACCACATCACTCACAACCATCAGATCATAGACATGATCAAAGCCTATCTATCCAACCATTTTAAAAACCCACATTCTCTCTATAATTTTTTGATCAAGTTTCAGTTAATCCCAAATATCTATTCTTTTACACACCTCACATCATCTTCTTCTTCCTCACACCACACCAGTAGCTTTTTCTACACCCTCCTTATTCTTTTCGACCACTCCTATGACACCAGGTTCTCTACGATGGCCCTTTCTCATTCTTGTTTTCCACAGGACCGACTCACTCAAACTTTTTTTCAAAACAAATCCTTCTCAGATCCCTTTCCAGTTTCCCTTAAAATATATGTGATATATATTTTATATATATGACCATCTTGCACTGAGATCCATATGGGTTTTTCGTCCTTTAAAACCTACCCCAACATCTGCTTGACTCAATCTTTTCCTTAAATCCATGTAAGGGTTATGTCTTTTCCTTGTGTGTGATTTAACTATATATATATAAAATGTATATAGTAAAAATATATACTTTTAATCATAAAACCTACTGGTTTTTAATTGATGTCCTTGGCATGAAATTTCTTAATATTATATTATGTTCTTAAATAAATGTAAGGGTTTTTATTTTTTGTATGGTGTTGTGTATAAATTTTTATAAATGATATATATATATATATACACATACATATATATATTTTGATATTAAAACCAAACCAGTTTGTTTTATTTAAAGAAGAAGAAGATTTATTTTAATGGTAGTAATAATTAATGTGAAACTTGCTATGTTTCATGGTGTTTAATGTGGACGATGTTATTAATATGTATGTATTATTATATATATATTCTTATTTATTTATGAAATTATTCGTTAGTTTTAAATTTTGGTTTTTAAATATTGACATTTGGCTTAAATTATGGTTTTTATTATACATAAATTATGTATTTAAATCTAATGTTTTTATAAAGATCCCTTATGTACATATGGTTATATATATATATATATTCATTGATCCTGATATCAATATGGGTTATCAAAGTGTTATAAAAGGTTATAATATGTTTTTTTAATGTTTTAATAGTTTAAAATGATCAATATGGAATTTGTTTATGAATAAAAACCCTTGATAATAACTATTTGAATATCCATATTACACAAATATTTCTATAAGTTTAAATGGTATTGGTTTTTTTAATATGTTGTGTGGTTGATTTTCATGATTATCAATTAATAACTTCAAGTTAAATATTTGGAAGTACCCTTGTGTTTTGTTTATAAATTAACATTCAAGTAATGGTTGTTTAGACAATTATGTGTTCAATACCTCCGATGAAATAGTTTTTTTACATTTAAAATGATATTGTTTTGAATCCCTGATGAATTTTCATTATGCATGATTTTTCTTATTTATGTTCATGTATCATCTCCATGATTTTATTATGTAATTTATATCATGAATTCATAAATGAGCACTCTTATGCTTAGATTGTAAACTATCATGGATAAAGTGTTTTCTTAAAAGTAACATCTTTTTTAAAATCAAACACTCTATTATTATTTTAACACATATTTATAAATTTAATTATTCAATGTGTCATGGGACACATTGAATAAAAAAAATAACTTGATTATTCATGGTGATATGTGACACTTTGAATATGAGATAGAATTTATAAAATCAATGTTGTATGAGGCACTTTGGTATAAAGACATTTGGACATAAGAGGAATGTATTGGACTATGTTTATATTACTTTGGGGAATGTTTAATAAAATCCCAATGTGTTGGGGAACAGTTAATGAAATCCCCATGAGGCATCATTATTTCTCCAGAGGAAAATCATGTAATGGCATGAGGCCGTGACAAAATCTATAATTATACATTCACTAATTATGTTTATAATATTTAATTAACCAAGTGAATATTCAATTAGTAGAATAAACATGGTTTAGAGCATGTAATTATGAGTACCAGAAGAATTAAATGCACAGGAGATGATGTTTATTCAGCACCAATCTCCAAAAAATTAATAAAAATGATTATAGTTCTCCAGATATTTGATAATGTGCATTTTATGAGATAAATTTAACGTGACTTCATTTATGTGCAACTCTGATCATGTAATATTTCCATTTGTAAAATTTTCTAACATCACCCTTGCATGATTCATTTAGAATTGTTTAATTAAATCCTGAGTAATATACTTCTCAACATGAAGTTTGTATAAGCATGATATTATCGGAATATGTTTTTTTGTATCCCAGTTAATGTTCCTTAAAATATTCCATGGTTATTCAGGGAAATCTGTTACATTATGCTTCATGTATTACAGTTTTGTTAAGTAACATTTTTTATGATTATATTTTAAGGGATGTTTTCTAGGGGTTTTTATTTGAGACATTATATATTTTCAAAACCCCCCTTTCCAGGAACGCGTAATCTAAACCTAGGTCTTCAATACATATTTTTACAGGTTTAGTAGATTTTAGTTACAATAAATAGTAGATTCTTTGTGGAGTCTTTTATAGTTTAGTTTTTAAGGATTGTAAAAACTGTACAATGTCTTATTGAACCTAAACCAAATGATCCTTTGTATGGAACATGATGTGAATTCATTACAATTTTTTTATAAAAAAAATTCACACCATGTTTATTAATGCACCAACTCTAGGGCTTCTAGGGATGGGCCGTGATAGGTGATCTATGATTTGGTGTGCAAATATCACGGTGTCAATGTCACGATTCCTGTATTACAGTGCCACCATCAGAGGGCCAGTGTTTCAGTGTGCTGCAATTTTGGTGTTCCTCCGTTATGGTGGCACTGTTTTGGTCCCACCGTCTTGGTGACCCAAAATCATGGTTCCCTTGTTTTGGTGAAAATGTATTTTTGTAAAATCATGAAACAAACCACTAAGTCCCCAAAGAACAAACAAGGGTCACTCTTTTCACAAAGGAATGGCCCAAGGAAATCCAGGTCATTACAATAATAGTGTGTCGAGTATGTTATAGAATCTGAACATTAAAATTTAATATTTCTTCTATAATAATGTTGATTTCACCTTGATTTTCAATGATTTATTTTTTTCGATGAATATAACACAAATTTATAGAGTGAAACATAAAATCCAAAGGAATAATTGTCACAATAAACTCATAATACAATATTTTCTTTGATAGAGACCCATTTCTAAATTAATATATAATAATGGACATTGAAAATAATGATAAATAGATTAGATGGTGACAGAAAATTAGTGAATTAAACTAACATTACATTACATCATCAAATAATCATCAACACCCATTAACGTTAATGAATATATTATTTTAAAAAATTGAAACACACAACAAAGAAATAGAATAGACAAAATAATGTCATTTTAAAAAAGTATCATTACTCAAAATGATTTTATCTATTAATAGAATGATGAATTAAAATGTTTGACCACAAATTCCTCTAGAATCACTTTATGGTTTAAAAAAATATTATACAGAAAACTATAATATAAAATATTTCTCATTATTTCAATAATTTTACTCCCAAAAAATAATTATATAGACCATGAATTTAAATAATAAGACAGTCTTCACCAGAGACTGACTTCATCTCTGTTCATAGTTTCATTTCTATTCTCATCCTTCTTCCATAAATTCATATTATTATTTAGGTTATTATTCATATTTCTTTACATATATGCATGTAAAATATATTCATTCTAAAAACCAATTTTTAATAAATAGTATAGTTATCACTTCTATTTTAGTTGATAACTTTTACTTATAATTTTTCTAATCACTATCATCTTATTTAAATGTTGAATATTTCTACACGCTCATAAATATAATTTATGGGATTAAAAGGTAGACTTATTATATTATCCTAATTTTATTTGAGGGTAACGTTATCATTCAATAATATCTTGGTTCTCTACCTATATGATTTTACATTTACCACTACCCTGCAAAAAATCAGTATTCTTGGAGTTATAAACACCAGCTTTTTTATTAGTGAATTAAAACCTCCACATTGACTAGATCACTAAAATAATTAATTTCATCTATGAAATAGATTTATATAAAAAAAAAATTTTGGATTGCCTCAATATTACTTTAACATAACTAAATATCTAGTCTTATATAGGTTCACCCATGTTTTGTTTTTACTTTCAAATAGAACTTAATATTGAGTGATCTAGATTATTAATAAACTAAATGTATATCCCCAAATGCAATAATATACATTTCACAAGTACCTCATTCAGAGTATATCATATAAATTATAATTTATATCAAATTCTTCATCAATGATATTTTTGTCTAGATATACTCCATTGCATTGTGAATGCATGGAATTTGCAATCATTATTTACATAAAATTGTTACAAAATTCTAATTTCAATTTTTTTTCGTAAGTTTATAAACATCTTAAAACCACATTAGATTCAACTATTATACAATGACCTACAATTATTTTGTAGTATAATTTACTCATTAGGCCAAATATTATACTATAATGTACTATGTACCTTATCTCACATATCATGGGTTCACTCTATCACCATAAACATTGTGGTCTAAAACTCATTAGTTTTGTCTCAATTTCATTTTTATCTACAAAAAACATCCTAATGTAATCATTCAAAAAAAATATTTAGAAACATCTTTCAATATCTATATGATTTTGAAATGAAATTAACCTTTATTGAAAATAAATGTAAATGTAGAGTTTGAATATCATTAAAATTTCAAAAAAAAACAATATATGAACCATTAACACTTATCTCTTATTTAAAATTAATTACATTTAATTAACATCATAATTAGAGGGGATCCTTACTCAAATATGGTAATCAGTATGATTTTTAATCATCTATTGATTGTGAATATTAATTCTTATAATTGTATGTTAATTATTTTAGAATTTAATTTTATAATAAATTGGAAAATTACAAATAATAAAATATTACAATCCAGTTATATATGAATATATGATCTTTTGGCCATTATAAATTCATTATATACAAATATTCTTCATGGTTTTACATTAAAAAAACAATTTTAAGTTTAAAAACATAATAAATATGTGATGTAATCCATGTAGAATATCAATAATAATATCGATATAAAACAATAGTTAAAACATGATATCATCATAAAAACATGAACGACTATAATAATGTATAATATATAAGTAGTACATGATATCTATAAATCATTTTAAAGTAGTCTATTTCATTTTATAACATGACTATCTCTTATTTTCTTGTATCATAATGAAAGCATGTGAAAGATTCATTTTATAAAAATGCATCAAAATAATTTCTCCATATATAGTCAATATAAAGATAAATAATTACAAATAACTTTGATGAAAAAAATAATAATGGGCCAAACTAACATAAAATAATTTTAATAAATTATAAAATAATTTAATAAATTTTGTACATGATCAAATAACATGTGTCACATATATAACAAAATTCATTCATTTGAGTATTACAATATAAGTGATAATAATATAAAAATAATCAATGAAGAATTTGTTCTTGAGGTTATTAAATATTAAATAATATAAGAATAAATATCTCAACCAAAGAATTAGCATGAGGGCCCATGTATTTTAATTAAATATCTCATTCTGTAGGACATTTAAAATTTAAAAATCGACTAAATACTCATGATATGCCCCTAAATTTTAAATAATGTAGGGAAATTATTTATATATAAACATAATAGTAAAATTCCATGTTGGTATCGGGATCCCCATTCTAATATAGTCAGTGAAATGAAGAAAAATAAATACTTATATAGATTTTATTTTATCCTTAGGTCTTATCCAAGAGTATGGTCATCCATAATCAATAAATCTCCTCTTATAGTTAAAATTTCCTTTTATATATCTTATAAAGACAAATCAGTACTCCAAAAATGTGTAGATGAGATATTTAGGACTAGGTGATCTGAGGATTTCCATAGCATTCCATTATGAGATTATTTGAATCCATCCTTTTGTAGGAGGCTTTTAAAAATGAAAATACACACCATTATAGAGGGTTAGGGTTTTATGAATATCTAGATTATTTGTATCTAAGAGGTCATGAAATGTGTATAATGAAGCACACTTCTAAAGGATATTAGACTCTCTCACTCTAGATGTAATATCTGTCATGTGTGAATTAAGGGAAACCCCTAAATTTCATTCTTCAGCATTTTAAATTAATATTAATGAAATATAGTGCATAAAAGAAACCATATAGATTAAAATTGGGAAGAATTAGAGATACCAAAAAATTTTAGGAAAATAAATTGAAATCCAAGATTGGTCATTGTTATAATTGAAATAAAAGGAACAAATATGTAAGTGAAAATATATTTAGATATATGTCATTGAACCAATATTTGATAAATTACTTATTATGTAAACCATTATTTAATGGAAAGTAGCAGAATTTAAATTCCATATTTTCTAAATTTAGAATCAATCGGGTGTTTCCCAAGAAAACATTTATAAAGAATAACATAAATTGATGGGTGAACCCACTGGTTTTATATATTTTTCATGATACTTCTTGTTTTACAGTTCATATCCTTGATAAAAATACATGTCATGAAACATTAATATTTTGGGTATAATAATGAAACGAGGTCTTTAAGAAAACAATATGGGTGTTTTTAAAATAAAACCATCATTTAAAATGATGAAAAATATAGATAATATTAAATTTACATAAATTGAAAATTTATATTGAAAAAGTAATAATATAATAAATGATCTTGTTTATTTGTCTATTAAATGATTTCATTGGAACGAGTTAATAAATTTTCGATTAATAATCCATTTATTATAATCATATTCGATGAAAATAATAGTATAATTCAATAATTGAAATAAATAAATTAGAAAATTAGTATAATTAGGTAAGAATACATATTATATATATATAATTATTACCATGCTTTAAATATATCATATTAAGAATGGTTACATAATCCCCATTATGATATTATTCCTAGGTAAGTCTACAAAAATACAAATTGGGATCTCTGATTCAAGAGAAAAATATAAAATGTACAACATTGAATAGATCACCATGTGAGGTAATTACATATTTTAAATAAAAATGTTGCATTATTTTTTCAGTTATTAATCCAATAATAATTTGAAAAGTTTCTATAGAGTGATAGATGGATTATTTTAGATTTTCATTAAGTCCTAGAGTTTGATTCATGTGATAGGATTAAAAAATTAACATCAAGTGAATATATAGAGAATAATTATTGAAATAATTATATGTGTAACAGTACAACAAAAAAATATCTAAATTGTATTACTATGAAATTCATACAATCGTGAGGGAGATAAATTCATAGAACATATTTAACATTATTATTTTCATGGATCATGAGAATGAAATACATAGGGGCTCATGTGATTATAAAATAAAGTCTTCAATGATGAAATAAGAGTATATTCTTGATAATAACATTTCAAGATATTATATATGTGAATATATGGAATTATATATTTTCAAAATTGATTAATTTTTTGATATTTGAATATTATATCACTTTAAATGGTGTCTATGATATTTTAAATTATAAAAACATAATAAATTAGTTTCTAACCATATTATTAATAAAAAAATATATAATATTTTAATTTGAAATAATTAATTTGAAATTGTAAATGTCGCTCCAATATTATCTTATTTTTTCAATGTCATATCTGCTATAAATATTAATAATATTTTATAATATAATTTTTTTAATATTTTTTCAAAAAAACATTATTGGGAAGATGTAATGAATGTATTTAAATATTTAAAATAAGTAATTAATTATTTTGATTACTTTAAGACATAGTATTTCACCAATTGAATCATTTTAAAATCAATAATACAATCATTATTTCATATGATTTTCATACTACCACTAGTTTTGAGTCAATATAGACCTTCTTTCCCAAGGTAAGATGAAAGTGGGAATTTTTTAGAGGCATTTTAGAAATTAGATAAGTTAAGTGGATAAGAGGCATTGGTCACTACACATATTTAAGGGGGATTGCATCATTGTTTATGAATCTCTTAATTATTTTAGATGTCCTAAAAATTATTACTATATCCTTGATTGGGACTTGTTACCCCAGTTCTAATTATATGTTCAAAACAATGGATTCGTGTTATAAACTATGATTATAATTGACATTAAATCATTCTGATATTAGTTTGAGATGATTTTTTAATGATTAATAACATAAAAAAGATCAATTATTTCACCACAAATGGATGTGGTTAGGTTAATTAAGTTGTCATTGAACCTTAATGAAGCTTCCTACATGTCATATGAGAATAATATTTAATACCCACACATTTTGATTTTCAAGAGAGAAATGAAATTAGGTTTAGAATTCAAATTTGCATCCAAAATATCATAAAATTATAAAGAATTAGAGATCACATACTCCAGTAGTCAGGTACATTTGTATCCTAAGGTGTACTACAAAAGAGGATTGAGTGGGACATATGAATTGAGGTTTCCATGTGATGATTAAGTTGGGATATGTCGCTAAGAAATAATGTATCATGGAGAAACACATGAATATGATAAGGATAAAATTTGGTTGGGACTTATAAAAAATGAGTTTAGCAATATATGAGTACTCATCATGCTCAAGAGACATCAATATAGATATAAAATCTCTCACGAGTCATGCTCAGTGTGAGAAACAAGAGACATAATATTATCAACAACATTTCTTGAAGGAGTACCACAAAAATTGATAATAGATTATACAATCGTGCTACTATAAAGATATTGTTGTGTAAATAAATGGTTTAAATAGAGGAAATAGTGTGGGTTATTTAGGAGTTATCCTGATTTGATAAAATACTATGTGTGTAACGAGAATATTTTTTGGTTTATTCAATGGTGATGGCCCAAATATTGGATCCTATATGAGTGTATCCGCTTGAGATATCCAATGAAATCCAAAATGATAATCAAGAATAATGGTAACTATGTGGGGAGTATATATTCATATCTCAATGGAGTACCTATATAGGTTACTGACTTTCCTAAATGTAATAATGATTTGGTCAGAAACATAGTAGGATTTTCAGTTAAGATTAATCCCAAAAGAGCATATGTAAGTGTAATCTTATTGGATGATGGATCCAATATGATAAATATCATATAATTGTATATATGGTACACATTGCTGATAGAGCACATTAATTTGAATTATAATAGGAAAACTATATGGTGAAATATCAACTAGAGATAACTTCACAAAACAACGAGGATAATATCAACCAAAGGTGATTCAAATAATTCTTGTGGCATAAATTAAGTAAGATTCCAATTTATGGACTCATTGATAATATTTATATAATTGAGGAAGGAACGTAAAATTCATCAAGAGATATATTCCTATAAGTTATAAATTCATTTTCCATACACTATCATTGATACTGTTGGTATATAATAATTTCGTATCTAAAAATATATGATGTAAGGTTACCATAAAAGGATTATTTTCAGGTAATGGATTCTCTTAAATGAAATGTAATAAGTGAACAATACCCAAATACTCTCCCGGGATAGGATAGTTCTTGAAAAATTAACTGCCATCGGATCATGTGATAATTATTGGTCATGTTCTTAAAAGTTGGGTTGTATCATATGATGGTCGAATGACCACATTCACATAAATTTTGTTGGATGACTGGATCCATAGAATAAATGGGGAAATACAAATGAACCAAATAACTAAAAACACCCCATAAAATTTTTGGAATACATTAGTTTTCCAAAATTGACTGTGTAGCTGAATCTACCATATGAATACAGTCTCAATACTCTTGGTTTTATAACCATGAACGATAAAATGATATGATTTTCATAAAAATAAATCTCAAAGGAAATTACATTACTGATCACATTGTGATATATAATATATGATAAACCTTATACAATATTCTTACATTATTTATGGGTTTCAGTATCCCATTGTTAAATCCTTTTTGTACTCAATGTGTATTTTTTATTTAATTTTTAGAAAACATGCCTAAATATTTATTATTGCAGAGTAGACCAATTTGATTGTGGTTCGCTTTCATTGAAAAAATTCACTACACTTATCCCAATGTGAAAATTCATTTTTTTATTCTATGATCAAGGGTAATGAATTTATATAATTGTACATAATGATGTATCTTGGAATAATAGTCCAAAAAGAGACCCACAATTTGAAGTCATTCTGGGAAATGCATAATTGACCCACCTAAAGTTATTCTCTCATGAGTCAGGATTTAGACAACCAATTGGGATGATTATACCTCCACTGTATAGCCAACCTAACATATCTGTCAAATTTCATGACAATTTCGCAACTTTTTCATACTGATCTTGTCGAATACATTTGGTGTAAAAATATATCATGAATAGATCAACTACACCCATATATCAATGAATTATCAAGAATCCAATGTTTCATATTTCACATTAAAATAACTCCATGGATAATTATAATGGGGAATTACAAGGGTTAATGATGAGATGAATTTGAGATCATTAATAATAAATTTTAATCACCTTATTTTAATCATTTTTGTATAATACTATTTTTGATATATTTGAGTGTTTTCTTTATTATAATCTCGAGCACAACATTTGTAGTCACCAGGCGGTAATTCATTTTCTATGTTTTTTCTATTATAACTCATTTTAAAAAGTTACATTATTTTTTTTTGTATAATCAAATACAAATAAATGGAACAATGTTCCACATGTTTTTATGAATAATCCAAATCTTGTGATATATTAATATCATTTTTTTCTTATCTCAAATCTTATGGTCCAATATTTTTCTTATTGATTACATTATTTGAAGAAATTATGATTTTAAAAACCATAAATATTTCTGATTTTTATTGAGAAAAATTTTGACATATAAAAAAATATTGTCATCCCATAATATTTTTGAGGTGATTCATTTAAAGAGTTCTGTTCTAATATCAATATGATTTTATTAATTTGTAGTCGTTTTTGGTAATTGAAATGAACGATCGATCAAATAATACTTATTATCATTTGAATTAATAACATTCCATAGTAGTTCCTATATATATAAATCATGTAATCAATAATCCTCCCATATTCCCTTTATAATAATGATATTTGATCATTAAAGGACCCTCACTCAGGTTAATCATGATATTTACAAGTAGTATATTTTACAATGTAAGATATTCTAATTTAAAAAAACATAAAACCCTAAAGAAGGACTTCAAATTAATTTTTTAATAAAAAATAATAAAAATTTATTTTAAAATTAATGATGTAAGGCTTCATCAAGAGATAACCAATGTGACTTTCTTAACTGGAAACATATTAGAAAAAAGAATATCTAATTGGAAACACATGGAAAAACCATCATATTTTGGATTCATTTTCACGTATCTAAGATAATTTTCCCAATTTTATTCACTCTTTACTTGTTTACATGTTACTCATTTCAATATATAACCCCCCCAAAATGGACTTTTTTATAGTTTTAATTTTTTTTTCTATTAATTTGTCTCTCTAATATTTTAAATTTCATGTTGTAGAGTATACACTTATCTTTTGAATTACCTTTCCATTTTTATTAAGTGAATTTATTTTATACTTATTTTATAAAAAATAAAAAATATGAAAAAACAATAAAACATATGTTGATGACATGATCATGAAAAGAATTTCTGTTTAAAAGTGACCTGAAATACAAAAGAAAATCCACCTTCAAATTTAGTCTTCTATAGACAGACACTGATTTATCATTTATGAATACATTTTGGAAACTCATTCTAATTGATCACCGTTGATGTGGAGTACCAAAATGCATACATTCAATTTCTTTAGGGTGAATCAAAATTTATGATGAAATAGAGACTCATCCATATCCTCCAAAAAAATCCACAGTTTTTCAGGTGAAGGCCCTCATGATTGTTTCAACGAGTTTCACATAGTTTTCGCTACCATGAAACCAAAAAATGTGTTTTTGGACATAATTATGTTTAGTGAATTACATTTCTCCCATGATGGGTATCCAAATACTACCAATGATACATACATAAAAAATAAGGTGACGTAATGACCTTGAAAATCTATTTAAGGAGATTTTACTTCCTTACCTCTAAACTATATCCTCTAGAAATGAAATCTGGGGAATTATAAAACCACTAAAAGTGGCCCTTTATGATTTTTCGAAGATATTTAAATGATATTGATAATGTTTACCCCACAACCAAATTAGTGAAAAAGTGCCAATTTCATAATTTTATGAGGTAAATGTCCCCATGGATCATGTTATGATTGAAGAATCTATTAACTAGAACCCATTTGATAAAATACATGCCACCACATGTGACATAATGGAAAACATAGCTCAAAATGAACAATAATTTAGAATAATTGAAACTGCACCAACTCATGGAGTTTATGAGTTATCCATTCATCCCTAAAAAAATTGTAGATTATAAAAATGATGTAATTAATAATCTATTAATAATAATGGATTAGTATCAAGGTAATTCAAACATACCTTATATTCCATTAAATTATGATATTTTTATTATATTATGAATTTATATAATTATTTACACATCTTTTGTACTCATAAATGTCATGAAATTTTTTTTTAATTATTTTCCATTTCAATCAGAACAACACTTCATGATATAATTATTCAGGAAAATTCCAAACCCTAGGTGGAAAGCACAACCATAATTCAGACAAGGGGGAAACTAAAGCTATCCAAAAAATGTGCATCAACAAGGCAAGAATTTGAAATATTCCAATCCTACAGATTCACAAAATATTCCTCATTCCCCAAAATAATAAACAATCCTTGAGGAAATTGTAATCAAAATGGATTCCCAAAACCTCTACTTCCAATATTCTTAACAATTCACTCTTCAAGACTTATAAACTCATTATTACAATTAGAATACTCCATTGGTGAGATAATGATGCAAGGTTCTGTATAACTTCAATCCCATATTATTACAAATCCCACGGAAAAAATGAAATATATGTGCTACTTCAATTCATAATATTAAAATGATTTTTCTTTCCAATGACTGTAAATGATATCTCTGTCGTTATATTAAAATCACTATTCCTTTTCCGTCAAAGGATTCATGTGATGAAAATTAAATAAAAATGTGTAAAAAAATTATCATTGATGATTCCCCTGTGAAATCAATCCATCTTCCCTTTCCTAAAATACACTCAAAATATAGGAAAAATAATTATAAAGAAATTGATAATGAGATCATGGATATATTTAAATATGTTCAAGTTAACATTCAACCATTGGATTAAACTAAACAAATTCATCATTATTTCATATTATTTACAAAATTCTAACCCATAGACATTAACTATAGGGTACTTTTATAGTAATCCTTGGAATGAATTCATCATCCTTGATACAGCCCTTGATTCTAGCAAAATTTCAGGATCCAATGACTTTAATAATTCCATTCACCATAAGGGTGGTATATTTAATGAATCAAATATAGATTTACATTCTTAGGTTAATTTGTATATTTACTCTATGTATGACTATATACATGTTGACTAGATTCATACATCATGTATCATTATTTAATTTCCCATCTAGAGGAAAACACAGCCATCATTAGTAATATGGGATTAACATGGGATATGTAATAATCACATCTTCCATATAGGCATATAAATTCTTAATGATGAAGATACCTAAACCAAAGAATATTATCTTATCATAAAAGGAAGGATATTCCGTAAACCCAAAAATATTACCCTAAATGTACACAAACTTATGAAATTAATGCAGTTTAATGGATAAAAGGTATGCTTAAATATCCTTGATGTCATGAATCTCATTTTTTAAGAGAAAACCACTCTTCTTATCTTCTAAATGGAATTATTCTCCAAGAAAATACAAAATAAACATTATATCCTCAAAAAATAATCTAATTTTTCTCAATCTTCATCAAAAATTGATGTGTTTTTTAATTCACTTTTTAAGTGTTATATGGGTCTAATAATTTGGGATTATTGTTTGGTAATTGATTACTGTGTTCATTATGATAATAACATGATAATAAATGATTTATTAAATTTAATTTCAACTAATTCTCCTTCAACCAGGAATATAAATGAATAGATAGGTTGAATCATTGACTTCACTCCCCTTAAATACCTTCCCTAAATCCAAAATATGCATTTATTATAATTATAACCACATCTAGAGTTTTTAACAATAGACTATTTTAATGGGATTGACAAATTGATTACAATTATTGAATGAAATAGCTCTCCAAATATTAAAAATACACTCATATAACTTTTTTTAGAGTAAAAAATGATATATTATAGATAATGGATGATATTCCTAGTATTATCCAATAGATTTTCAAGAACTATATAACATTATATGACAGGGATAAACTCATAAGACAAGTTCGATGATATTTGAATCCCACTCTCATAGATTTTATAAAATTGGAAGTTTGTAAATTAAATACAACTACGATATTGTGTCAAATATTAGTAGAAAATGGGTGAGCATAGTGAAAATTCTAACAAAAAACTGGAATAATGATTTAGATTAATGAATATAATAAATTGGTTGAAACAAATGTTAATAATAGTTAGTGAGTATGTATTGGATACCATTGAGTAAATCAATCCATGAGAAAGGACTAATTTAATCTACCTTTAATTGAAAAAATATTTGAATGATGTTATTGTAGGTCCCATTATTGTTTTTTTACTATCTATTTATGTTTTTTTAAAATCCATATACCCTATGAGGATCCTGAAAAGACATCAGTTACCTCTCTTTTTTGAACATTTTTTAACATGATTCCATTTGGTCTCTATAATGTTTATTCAATTTTTTTAGGATTTTAAATTGAGTATAGTTTTTGAGTACCTTGAAATTTTGATTAAAGTGTTTATGTAAGATTTAATACTGTATGAATCATCTTATTATTATTTTTTGGAACATATAGTTCCAATAATTTGACATAGAATTTAAAAATATCTCATATTAAATTAATAGAAATTCCATTTCATGGTTGAGTGGGGGATAATTATTTGTAATGTTAATTTTTTTAATGGAATTCATGTTTATAATTAAAAAATTGGTATTATTTACTCCATTCTATTTTATATATGTGTTTGTGAGGTGTGATATACCATGGTTCATGCAAGTTTTTACGATCGATTCATTAGTGAATTTATCGAAATTTTACATCCCTTGAAATGAATGTTTAAAAAATATTTGATGTTTTTTAATGAAAATGGAAATTATTCATTAATTAACTAAATATGAGTCTCACATAACCACCCACTATCCAACCCACAAGGTGTGGTATTAACACAACCATGCTTGTTAATACACACTTAAAAAAATTTATTACATAAATGTTCCCATAATACAACCCATATGATTGAGATATCTAGTTTCATTGGGTGTTAAAAGAATTACATGACAAATTAAGACACAAAATAAAACATATTTATTGAGAAATTCTTTTACATGACCATGATATTTATTTGTTCATAACATTGCATGGGATAAACTGTGTACATACATAAAAAGGGTGAGATATAATGCTCAGTAAGGGTGAAAACAATGGATAACATGATGAATATATTACCTGTTATGAAATAAGCATATGAATAGATCATAAGAGAAACATGAAAATAAAGGAATGATATATCAAGATTATCATAACATGGAAATTTGGAAATAGCATACAATATGATATTTGTGTTAGCCTAGGCTCATTACACATGGATTATAATGATAAAACACATATTACACATGAATTTTTGTGTGTAAATAGTAATATCACATGTTGTATCATGATACTAAACATTACCCAATGCATTGGAACGCTATCAGGGAACACACTTCATAATAATTTTAATCTTTTGATTAAGTGAGAAAATAGATAGTATAATATGGATTCATTTAACATCATGAGTTATTGCACGATCAAAGAATGTGGAATTCGTACAAGTATGTATCATTCAATATGAATATGTTTATAAATGTGAATAACCTTGATAGAAAAGATGGTATGGTATTCACTACAAGATGATGTTGTCATGTAAAATCATGGTACAATTTCAAAAAAAAATAATGATTTAATATGGAAATTCATAAATTGGGTAGATGAGAGAAAAATGGGTATCTAATATTTTATACATGAAATATACAGTAACGGGAGAAATCCATTGAAAAATTTGAGCATGATAACAGGTGTACACAGAAGGCATTAATGAGATATAATTGTGTCTAAAATCCATAACAAGATATATTTAATTATGAGATTGGTTCAAAATCATACTCTAACATTATTAATTGAAAAATAATTGGAATAAAAACATAATGAAATGTGGATAAAAATGAGAATGGAAAGAATGTAATGATCCCTTACATGATTGTGTGTCTTCCAATGTTTGAGTAGGTGATTATTTAGAGATTGGGGGACATAGGATGATTCTATAGATGGTAGGTAAGAGTAATGTTGTGTTCCAAGTATTGTTATTGATGAGAAATGGATCATGGGTGGGGTTATATATATGAAATGCTAGGTTATTTCTTGAATACTTCACAAACATAGGGTTTGTAATCTATATAATAAAAATTTCAAAACCGCAAAACATTACATGGGTTTTGCCCTTGGTTTATTCCAAAGAGGAGTGGAAAAGATTATTTTATATGTCCAATGGACGAATATATTAATATATTATCCTCTCTTATGTGGAGGGGATTCACACCCTCAATGAAATGAATTTATAATCATAAATATTATTACGCACCATGGAGGATTCAATAAGGAATTATAAAATATGTAAAATAAATCTAAAATCACATTATATAAATTGGAAAACAAATATTTTGCCTAAAATACGAATTAAAATATTTATTACACCATTTTTGTTCATTACTATGTCATAAAAACTCATTATATTTATATTGTATTTTATTTTTACCCAAAAATTTACCTATCACAGAAAATTATAAAAATTCATCCTTGGATAATTTGAATATATTGTTTCCACAAATAATATTCATTTAATCTAAATAATTTTCCAAATATGTGAACTATAACTTTTAAATTGAATACTGATATCTATTAAAAATTTAGAGGTTTTGACAAAAAATAGTTTCCAAACCTTAATAAAAAAATTATTTGGCTTCATAAAAATAAAATACACTTTAATTATTCCTAAAATTTATTTGATAAAAATATTTTATTAATCTTTCAATTATTTAAATAAATTCATAAAATCGGTTAAATAAATTCGTTAATAATTCAGTTTTTGTTTCATCGTATAACAAATGTGACTCTTATAAAACTGGGTACCTAATCTTTACAGATATGGAAGTTATATAATCATCAATTATAATAATATTTTTATAATATTATTAAAAAACATTTGTTTAAAATAATAATGTGTATATTTCACAGAAGAACCATTTTTACCTGAAAATCAATTTACCAAATTCATCAATTTATAAGGAAATATTATTCTTATAAAAGATGTAATAGAACAATACTTTTATTTATAAAATGAGATTATACAATAAGTAAATAATACTTTATTACATATCCTTTTATGAAACGTTCATAAGTCCAAAGGGGAAGGTGTGCGATGGTGATAGACTTTTTGAGCGGCACAAATAACATCAATCATGTAGTGATATCTATTAACGTCAGCATCTCGTGTAGTGATTCCCTTCAAGATTAATATAAAGAAACTAGACTTGGGATTGGTCAAGAGAGAATCCCAGTGATGCTACCTCCTTTTTTAGATCCAAAAAACGAGTTTTGTACGACCCAAGTCTACTGGATGAGGCCTTTCACCCCTTTGTCTATGTCTAAAGGAATTTTATTTACAACATTATATTAATTTTAGTTGTGTGATCATTGTTCAACAGCTATATTATTAATGGTATGTATACTTAAATGTTATTTATGAAAATCAAAAAAATATTTCATGTGTTTTATATATCTATGAGACATTTAAAAATGGATTTTTTTTTCATAAATGACTGGGTTGTTATATCATTTCACCCTTAAAAATTTTGTCCTTAAATTTTCCATTTCCCCCACTAAAAATTAAGATGGTGTATATGCTTGATCACTTCCTCCAGTTCCCTTATTTATTTTTTGAACTTTTTGTTTCACCACAACACCGAGATGAAGGGAATCATCTTATTTTTTAGAGATTTTTCTCTATGATCTATGATTTTCAACAAATTATCTTCACAAGAGAGGTTATTCTCCAATGGTACCAGATTTGGATTGGGTACATGAAGTGGGTTAGTTATGTACTTCCTAAAGGGTGATACATGGAATACATCGTATACTTGAGATGGGTTTGGTGGAAGTTATAGTTGATAGGTCACTGATCCGATGCGATCAAGGATCTCTAAATGACTAATGTACTTTAGAATAACCATTTTACTCTCCCCAAATCTCATAATTGTCTTCCATGGTGATATACAGAGGAATACCATGTCTCCAACATTAAACTCTTGTTCTCATTAATGATTGTCAACAAATATATTTTGTCAACTCAAAGCATCTTTAATGTTCTACTATATGGTTGTAACCGTCTCCACCATTTCATTTACCATTTTTGGACATAGAAGATTTGTATCCCTAACATCATCCCAACATGCTAGTGTTCTTCACCGCATCCCATAATGTTCTTTATAAATAACCATTTGGATGCTTGAGTGGAAACTATTTTTGTATGAGAACTCAATCGGAGGAAGAGGTAGATCACATACCCCATTGATGTAGATTGATCATGCTCTAAAAATGTCTTCATTTATTTGGTTGTTACACTAAGATTGGTCATAAATTTGAGGATGATAACTAGTACACCAGTGCAGGTAGGTATTCCGATCAAGTTAGAAACTCTTAAAGAACATTTAGGTGAATCTCAGATCACAATAGGATACAATCGATAGTGGTAATCCATACAATCTTACCACTTTTATGATGTATATTTCTTCCAGATAATTCAATTAGAATTCAACTCAAATCAAAATGAATTGTATAGTATTTTTATCCCAGATATCATTTTTTAATTTGGAAGTCTTCATATGTCTTCTGAAAAAGTACATGGATAGGTTCTCCCATTTTCATGTTGGTTTGGGTAATGGTTGCATCATTCCCTTAGTCTTATTCCTCTCATCCTTCACTTGAAGATATAAAAGTAACTTTGATGTATTCTTAGGAATTTCCATCTTCATGTCTCCCCACCAAAAATTATCTTCGATATCTTGATACATCTTTGTGTTTCCTAGGTGAATGGATAAATTCCAACTATGTTAATCATGAAAAAGTTTTTTCTTTAACTACGTATTTTATGGAACACATACTCTTGAACCAAATCTCAGAATTCCTTCTTCCTTGTCATTGAAATACAAGGATTTATCATTTCTCATAGTTTCCATTTTTTTATAAATTCCACATCATCCTTTTGAGAATCCTTTATCTTTTCTAAAATAGATTGTTGGGAAATCATTATTGAGTGGATTGATGATGTTCCACTAATTATGATTCCCATGTCCATATTCATCAAATATACAAAGATTGCATACTTTTCAATTACCAGCAATGATAGAATTTATGTGTCCTTTCCACTTAGAGAATCTTCCATCTTGTTTTTTCTATAGGGTGATAATGGACTGAGTATTCGTAGTATTTATCTGCTCGAAACATAATTGTTTGTGCATATTCAACTATTTAATTTTGAATATATACTTGAAGAATTTGTGATCCATATATATTTCACACTTTTCTACAAAGAGGTAATACCGTCAAATTATCATGGAGAATATTACTGTAGGCAACCCCATATCATCTATTAGATAGTTATTCTAATGAACATTCAATTTTTTAAAGCATATGAAAAAATACTTTTTCATTTATCGTGAACGAACAACCCATAACCTTCTTCGAAGAGTCACTGAATACAATGAAAAGTTATCCACTTCTTGGTAGGTTGAGCATGAGAGCAGTGATAAGCCTTCTCTTCAACTACATAATGATATCTTCACTTTAATCATTCCAATAAAAAATGATATCCTTTTCATATATCAAGGAAAGATGGTTTGATTTCCATGAAAACATCTAAGAAATTAGAGATAATGTCCACCTAACCCAAGGAAGCTACAAATATCAATCACAAATGATGGCATCAGTCGTCCCCCAATTGCATTTTCCTTGGAGGGATCCACAAATATACAATTTCTTCTTATGATATACTGCAAGAATGAGACGTCCTTATACCATGACTCACATTGATGTACATTTCATAGAAATTCTCTTTTCGCATGGTATCTAGTACGCTACATAGATTCTCCTCATGCTGCATCATTCATTTGGAGTATATTAGAATATAATGAATAAAGACGATAACATATTTCTCGAGGTAATATCTAATGAATCTATTCATCAATTCCCTGAAAATCCCTAGAGAATTAGTGACTCTGAAAGGAATTACAAAGAATTCATAGAGCCTCTACCTTGTTGTAACGCCCCGACCCCAGTTACCCAGAGTCGGTGCATTATTACATAATATTGGCATGATCATAAGAAAGATCAAATCTCGAAAGACAGATTGGTTTAGTAGCCTTGGAAACACTAGATATATTCATAAGTTTTACATTACATCATAAAATGAAAAACTACCACAACAACATAATGTTTCCACAATCCACACTATTAACCCCTCATAAAATCCCTGCAGGTCATTCATAACTTACTTCTTCACATCCTGGGAAAAATAAAACATAGAAAAGGGGTGAGCTCAAATGCCCAGTAAGGATAACAATATAGCGGAAACTTTCATAAATAAGAATAAACATTTAAGGCAATGTATAACTAAAACAAAAGCCTTTTAAACTTGAACTTTTAACATAGTATGGCATAAATAAAATGATATAATGCCATTTACTTATTCACATGGTTATTCTACTAATCGAATAATCACATGAAAAATCAATAACCACTTTCATAATGATGGAATGCATAATGCCAGACTATCATAACCACATAGCCAAGGCCTCGTGCCAAGACTACAAATAAGATTTTGTCAAGGCCTTGTGCCAAGACACTAGTTTGTCTCATGAGACCTACCGATGCATCTAGGAGCTATAGCGGGCTCCACCCGTCACATATTAAGTCCAATGTATTCCCATATGAAAAGGTTTAAAAATAACATAAACATTCGTATTAAAACTAGCATATGAAATGTCAATACTTTCACCATAAACTATGAATGGTATAAAAATAGCACATCCACAGTCAAACATATCAAAAAACCTTCAATACATTATAGAAGTTTTGTATCATAATAAATCAACTTCAAATAATCTTAAAATCCATCAAAGGATGTTGACATAGATGAAATCAAAATTCTTTTTAAAGAAATATCTCTTTCTATTTTTGAAATCATTTAAGAGCCATATAAAATAAAACATTTTATTCGAAAATATTCTTATAATCTTGTAAGGAAAGATTTGAAGATTTTATAATGGCGTAAAATAACCGCACTCGCCGTATAAGTTAAAAAAACATTCTTACCTTAATTCTGTCGAAAAGGTTAAAAAAGACCTTGTTTTGAAAACGATGGAAAGATTCCTTTATAAACCACTTATAAAATTCAAAAAGGTTATAAATGACTTTAACTCATATTCTAGTAAATAGTAAAAATGTTTTGAAATAAATTTTTAAGAAACATGGATGTGGATGATAAAGAGATCCCAGTAGATTATTACGTATAAACAACCTCGGATAATGAAGAGATTGTGAAATAACCCTTACCAATTTGGTAACATATGAAACATACAACCCATGAAAGCGGTATCATACAATGAATATGTAAATACACATAAATTAGGGTGTATTACACAAAGAATATAATTATGGGCAGTACACACACCACACAAAAGGTGATGGTGGCAATATGGCATGAATCTCACGGGAATAAGGAGTGAGATGAAAACCCCTTACCACGTTAATCAACTGAGTCGTATGGACAAAAGTTAATAACCACCAAATGATTTCCAGAATAAAATGAATATAAATAGAATCATGATAGTATATATCAAATGGAAGTACACAATACACCACTTTCAATAATTTAGTGGCGAACAATGGAAATCTCACGGAATTGAAAGTGAGATAAGAAAATCCCTTACCTTGTACTTTTCCTTTGTTGGGGTAGGTTAACCTCCTGTATAATGGTGAGATAATTGTTATTAAATTATACAAGAATCATATACATTAATATGATATCATATATGATCTTTTAACATTGATTTGTTAATAATATCTTAGAATTATCGTCGTTTCGGGTGTTAACTTACTTGTTTTCTTTTATATGTTTTGTTACGTAAGACATGTTTGTAAAGGATAGGTTGTATATTATTCATATCCAGAATGATATCAAGTCCTTAAACATCATTTTTAAATCATCAAATGATAATTATACTTGAATGGATACGATGGAGAATGAATCTCATCGCGTTCGTGGACACGGTAGTCCGTACGTACGCACGAGCGACAATATCATTCTTTTGATATTAAAATAATATATAAATGGATGGTATATCATATATACAGAATCATTAACATGTTATATTTATTATTTACATGAGTTACACATCATTATTATACCCATCCAAATAATATTATATTGAATAACAATTACACCACGACGTGGAGACGGTAAGCCGTATGTACGCACGTATGGTGACATGTTATTCAAAGGGTGGATAGAATACTGAATATGATTGTACCATATTTATAATAACATCACAGTATATGTATGATACTGGAGTTATTATTTTAGAATGGTAGGAAAAAAAGAAAGAGGAAGTGGAAGAAGAAAGGAACTTGGAAAAGGGTGGTGAAATCATTACCTCTTCTTCGGGTTCTTCCTTTTGATTTGATCAAAAGGGCTCCTTAGGTTGGCATTATGATCAAACTTAGGCCACTAGGTTGTAGTGAGGGATGTTGGGAGAGTATTTGGGCAGAGTTTGGCCGAACCAAAAGGCTTTGAAGGTGTGAAGAAATGAGAAGGAGGAGTGCCATTTTATAAGAGGGGTGAGGGGCACCTTTGGAAAATCTAGAAATATTAATTTATAATAAATTCATATTAGGTTTCTAATGTCTCCAAAGCTTATTATTCAAAGGTTAAGGTAGGGAGAGGTCGAAAACCACTCAACCAATAGAATTTAGACAGGTTTGGGTACTTATATTAACCTTATCTTTAAGTATTAACTCTAAGTTAATTAGTTTCACTTTTACAATGTCTCTTTGTATTTTTATATAATATGGTTAATAAACTTACTATATACATCCAAGCGACCCCCAAGTGGTACATTAATAATGAAACTATCATGATATAAGTCTCTTGGCCGAACCTTAGATTTTTAGGAATTTAATATCAATTAATAATATAATATTTTTTTTAAGAACTCTTTTATGTCAATTTTGACACTATTCAATAGTTGATTTTTGTGAAACTCATAACAGATTGATTACTTCGAACTAAGTCAATTAAATCAATCCTAATATATCATATTATCCTAGAAAATTATTTTAATTCATTAAAAGTTTCATATTATATTTATTTGGGTATTTATAATATCAATTATTTTAATTTTTCACTATTATAGTAATTACTGCATCATCATTGTGTCATATATAAAATAAATTATTTAATGTCTAAAAATTATAAATAAAATATCATTATGTAGGAAATCGTTTTATCTTTCTAATTAATATTTATAATCTAAAATCCAACATATATAACACTATGTAACAATTGTTGTTCTAAAAGATATATGCTTGTGTCATTTTTGTATTCATTTTAACTTAATTAAAATAAAGTGTCATTATCACTTACAAGTGGATCCATGGGGTCCCAAAATAGACCCAAAGATTCCCATGGTCTACCATGTATCAATAAATAGGGTTAAGAAACGTTTTAGGGTAATTTAGTATTATTATAATATTATTTTTTAACCCTTATTTACCGGATTTACCCTTAACCATGGTAAATAAAATATTTACCGCAGTAATTATTCAAAATGTCTAAAAATAAAAGTTACCTATTTACACAATTTGAACATCCTGATTCCAAATATGGAATCCATTTTCCTAAATTCTAAACACAGAAGTGGCAGAAATTAATTTAAAATTAATTCCCGCTGTCAAAACAAAAAGCGTGTTTTTAAGAGATAATAACTATCAAAAGATTGACACTCGTTTATGTTCGGTTTAATTGTAAAATTATGTCCAATGACCAAAATTATATTAAATGGTAAAAATATATTCTAAATATACTTTAAAACCACTCAAATTCATAATTTATCACTATTAATTATTTTTATTAAAAAAGTTGTTTTTAATTAAAATTTAGTAATTTTCACTATTAATCAAAATATGAAAGTTATCCGAAAAGTACCAAAATTTCACCTTAGGCTAAATTCGATATTCCGAATCCAAAAATGAAGTCCATTTCAAAATATAAAATATATATAATTTCAAAATTTAGGTATTACTATTCATAACGGCTAGTTTGATCGGTTGTGGTGTGTGTTAAAACTCGACGTTGCGTACAACACACGCTACTGTTTTATTCAAAGGAAAGCGTACCGTGGAAGCTTGGGATGTTTCATTCTAAATTTTTTGATGTCTCCATTTAGTCAAAAAGCTTAAAATATTGTATTTAAAAAGGTTTCACTATCAAAAGTTGATAAAAGTGCAATACTGAAAATGAATCTGTTCTTACATTATGACTAAGAAACTCATAATATGGATTCTAAAATTATAAGGATTATATAAAGTTAAAAATGTAGTTAATGCTATTCATGACCTCTTTTAATGGCTTTTTTTTGGTAAGTCATGGTGCAATTGAACTCGGTGTTGCGTGTAGTGCAAGTTATTGAATTATTTTGAAGAAATAACACACTATGAAATCTTGTGGTGTTACATTCTCCCCTCCTTCAATAAATTGCGTCCTCGCAATTTGAAATTGTTCTTCGAAAATAAAAGGTTGAAAATAGATAATATATTTGTGGGAAAACCCACATGGGAAATTGGGTTACTAAAATTTAGTCTTAATATGAGGAAAAGAGAAATGAAAGGGTCACCACCAAATTATGATCTTGATTAGGAGAACATTGGTGGCAATTATAGACATATAATCGGAGGAAAAACCTAAATATTTATAGGTAGTGATTGAGGTCATCAATCACAAACAAGTGTATAATTGAGGTCCTTAAACTCATCAATCTATGATGATTTGAAGTACCATCGGTTCGACAAAATATAGGGTATTGGGATAACACATTTTTGACATTTCAAAATATCTTAGTTGAAATCCCACATCGAAAAAATGAATTAACGAGGCCTCTATTTAAAATAAAGAGTCTAAAGTATGAAGATTACCGAAAATAACACATACTAGGGTTCCATGTAAGAAAATATGGATATGGAAGAAAAATCTAACCATCAATTACCTGATGGAGAGTGGTAGAGAACATGGCTATGAAAAGGCCAACAATCCCAAAGCCATAAATTAGTGATGATTTAAGGTACCATCTAGGAAAACATTTTTGTTCTAATTTGCTTTTCTTAATATTGAGGAATTTTTTATGAGATTGGCTAATATCATATCGAGATATACTTAATTTATAATTAGAGTTTTATCCATTAATAAATTTCTACCACATACTCATCTTTCACTCTAAAAGATAATAGAATGTAAAAAAAAATCTATTTACACTATTCGTATAGGGTCCCAAAATAAACGAATTTATGATTCATCTAAAAGATCTTTTAATAAAAACTACATTATTTAATCCAGGACATCTCATGGGCCAGTGGTAGGTGATACACCCTTGTCGCCATTCGGTTGCGGGTTCAAGTCTCGCAGCCTTGCCGGACGCGACGGGTTGCCGCCCGACCTCCGGGTTGTCCTTTTATGGAAATCCAAAATAATCCAAACTAGAACTATCCAAAATACTTCTATCCAAACTAACAGTCCAACATTTATAAGGAAGGTAAACATAATATAGATCCTTTTTACCCCACAATAGCATATGAATACCTTCATCTTGTATTCTTTTAATAAACTGAAACATCTTGAATTACCATATTCTTTATTGATTACATTCATGCTCCCCTATTCCATATAGAAAGCTGGATATACTTCATTAATCCAAAAATTTTTTAAACCCCAACAATGATGGAATATAAAAATCATTAATCAGTTCCAGGGTAGTCAAGAATATCCAATATAATTTATCCAAAACAATCACATATTATTCCAAAATCAGTACCTCAGTATCAGAACTATATTATGATTTATCATTCTCCCAACCATATATTTTCCAAAAAATTTATCCTGCTATTGAGTCACTTTTCTTTGTTCCACACAATCTCAAGTCCTTAATGAAATAGTACTACAGTACAATCCTTATATACTCCATAATTATTGTAACAAGTACGTTGTTGATACAACACTCAATTGACATAATCAACATAAGAACTCTAATCATTACTCTTAATCTGTGGTAGTATCATAACATGATTATTATCCAATAACATCATTTGCGGCATAGTCTGATGACTGGGACATAGGTTCGCGTAGTGTCCAAACTCCTTGCAAATGAAGCATTGTACATTTAAAACCATTTTCTTACCCTTGCAGTCACGTACTTTGTGCCCTTTTCCTCCACACTTATAACAAACTCCCATTCCTTTCAGGCAAGTTCCAGGGTGTTTCTTTCCACAGTTACCACATATGGGAAAATTCTTCTTTTCCCTCTTCCCTTTATCCATCTTTCTCTCTTCCATCCTTTTCTTCTCTTGCTTCCCTTCAAAGCCATAGGAATCAGTAAACTCTTTACTTATCTTATCAACACATGATATTATTTATTCATATGATGATAATATATGCGAGACTATTTCTCTTGTAAATTCTGGCTTAAGACTATAAAATATATGATCCTTCTTTCTCTTTGTATCATCTGCATTGCTAGAGTTCTCATTCCTTCTACTGGGCGCCATTTCTAAACAATGGCATAAACTAGATCAGTTTATGAATCAAAATACATAATCCCATACTTATAAAACACTTAAAATAAATTGAACTATTTATGGATATAATCCATAATCATAAAAATGTTTTCTTTGAGGATGTATATACTCATAATCCCTTCATAATGGTTTGTAAAGAAAATGAGAATTATCCTAAACATATCCCCCGGGAGTGCCGTAACCAAGAGTGCAGCAAGGCCCGTTGTCATGCACCAGTTCTCGTTCGAGTCTAGCTCAAAGCGGTGTTTTCGGGTTTTACCCCTAGCTACATCTGTGCCAGAGCCGCCTCTACCTGCTCGTATCCAGACAGGGATGTATTGCTCAGAAAACTCACAAAATCTCTACAACACCAAAATTCTAGGAAGTTCTTTTATACTAATCCTCAAAGTTCATCTTAGGTCTACGTGCTCTAATCAGAGTTTATCTAAATCTAGCTTCCAAGGTTTGTACTAAACTTCCTCTGATACCACCTATAATGCCCCGACCCCAGTTACCCAGAGTCGGTGCATTATTACATAACATTGGCATGATCACAAGAAAGATCAAATCTCGAAAGACCGATTGGTTTAGTAGCCTTGGAAACACTAGATATATTCATAAGTTTTACATTACAGCATAAAATGAAAAACTACCACAAAAACATAATGTTTCCACAATCCACACTATTAACCCCTCATAAAATCCCTGCAGGTCATTCATAACTTACTTCTTCACATCCTGGAAAAAATAAAACATAGAAAAGGGGTGAGCTCAAATGCCCAGTAAGGATAACAATATAGCGGAAACTTTCATAAATAAGAATAAACATTTAAGGCAATGTATAACTAAAACAAAAGACTTTTAAACTTGAACTTTTAACATAGTATGGTATAAATAAAATGATATAATGCCATTTACTTATTCACATGGTTATTCTACTAATCGAATAATCACATGCAAAATCAATAACCACTTTCATAATGATGGAATGCATAATGCCAGACTATCATAACCACATAGCCAAGGCCTCGTGCCAAGACTACAAATAAGATTTTGTCAAGGCCTTGTGCCAAGACACTAGTTTGTCTCATGAGACCTACCGATGCATCGAGGAGCTATAGCGGGCTCCACCCGTCACATATTAAGTCCAATGCATTCCCATATGAAAAGGTTTAAACATAACATAAACATTCGTATTAAAACTAGCATACGAAATGTCAATACTTTCACCATAAACTATAAATGGTATAAAAATAGCACATCCACAGTCAAACATATCACAAAACCTTCAATACAATATAGAAGTTTTGTATCATAATAAATCAACTTCAAATAATCTTAAAATCCATCAAAGGATATTGACATAGATGAAATCAAAATTCTTTTTAAAGAAATATCTCTTTCTATTTTTGAAATCATTTAAGAGCCATATAAAATAAAACATTTTCTTTTAAAATATTCTTATAATCTTGTAAGGAATTATTTGAAGATTTTATAATGGCGGAAAATAACCGCACTCGCCGTATAAGTTAAAAAAACATTCTTACCTTAATTCTGTCGAAAAGGTTAAAAAGGACCTTGTTTTGAAAACGATGGAAAGATTCCTTTATAAACCACTTATAAAAGTCAAAAAGGGTATAAATGACTTTAACTCATATTCTAGTAAATAGTAAAAATGTTTTGAAATACATTTTTAAGAAACATGGATGCGGATGATAAAGAGATCCCAGTAGATTATTACGTATAAACAACCTCGGATAATGAAGAGATTGTGAAATAACCCTTACCAATTTGGTAACTTATGAAACATACAACCCATGAAAGAGGTATCATACAATGAATATGTAAATACACATAAATTAGGGTGTATTACACAAAGAATATAATTATGGGCAGTACACACACCACACAAAAGGTGATGGTGGCAATATGGCATGAATCTCACGGGAATAAGGAGTGAGATGAAAACCCCTTACCACGTTAATCAACTAGGTCGTATGGACAAAAGTTAATAACCACCAAATGATTTCCAGAATAAAATGAATATAAAGAGAATCATGATAGTATATATCAAATGGAAGTACACAATACACCACTTTCAATAATTTAGTGGCGAACAATGGAAATCTCACGGAATTGAATGTGAGATAAGAAAATCCCTTACCTTGTACTTTTACTTTGTTGGGGTAGGTTAACCTACTGTATAATGGTGAAATAATTGTTATTAAATTATACAAGAATCATATACATTAATATGATATCATATATGATCTTTTAACATTGATTTGTTAATAATATCTTAGAATTATCGTCGTTTCGGGTGTTAACTTACTTGTTTTCTTTTATATGTTTTGTTACGTAAGACATGTTTGTAAAGGATAGGTTGTATATTATTCATATCCAGAATGATATCAAGTCCTTAAACATCATTTTTAAATCATCAAATGATAATTATACTTGAATGGATACGATGGAGAATGAATCTCATCGCGTTCGTGGAGACGGTAGTCCGTACGTACGCACGAGCGACAATATCATTCTTTTGATATTAAAATAATATATAAATGGATGGTATATCATATATACAGAATCATTAACATGTTATATTTATTATTTACATGAGTTACACATCATTATTATACCCATCCAAATAATATTATATTGAATAACAATTACACCACGACGTGGAGACGGTAAGCCGTACGTACGCACGTATGGTGACATGTTATTAAAAGGGTGGATAGAATACTGAATATGATTGTACCATATTTATAATAACATCACAGTATATGTAAGGTACTGGAGTTATTATTTTATAATGGTAAGAACAAAGAAAGAGGAAGTGGAAGAAAAAAGGAACTTGGAAAAGGGTGGTGAAATCATTACCTCTTCTTCGGGTTCTTCCTTTTGATTTGATCAAAAGGGCTCCTTAGGTTGGCTTTCTGATCAAACTAAGGCCTCTAGGTTGTAGTGAGGGATGTTGGGAGAGTATTTGGGCAGAGTTTGGCCGAACCAAAAGGCTTTGATGGTGTCAAGAAATGAGAAGGAGGAGTACCCTTTTATAAGAGGGGTGAGGGGAACCTTTGGAAAAGCTAGAAATATTAATTTATAATAAATTCATATTCGGTTTCTAATGGCTCCAAAGATTATTATTCAAAGGTTAAGGTGGGTATAGCTCGAAAAACACTCAACCAATAGAATTTAGACAGGTTTGGGTACTTATATTAACCTTATCTTTAAGTATTAACTCTATGTTAATTAGTTTCACTTTTACAATGTCTCTTTGTATTTTTATATAATATGGTTAATAAACTTACTATATACATCCAAGAGACCCCCAAGTGGTACATTAATGATGAACCTATCATGATATAAGTCTCTTGGCCGAACCTTAGATTTTTAGGAATTTAATATCAATTAATAATATAATATTTGTTTTAAGTACTCTTTTATGTCAATTTTGACACTATTCAATAGCTGATTTTTGTGAAACTCATAACAGATTGATTACTTCGAACAAAGTCAATTAAATCAATCCTAATATATCATATTATCCTAGAAAATTAGTTTAATTCATTAAAAGTTTCATATTATATTTATTTGGGTATTTATAATATCAATTATTTTAATTTCTCACTATTATAGTAATTACTGCATCATCATTGTGTCATATATAAAATAAATTATTTAATCTCTAAAAATTATAAATAAAATATCATTATGTAGGAAATCGTTTTAGCTTTCTAATGAATATTTATAATATAAAATCCAACATATATAACACTATGTAACAATTGTTGTTCTTAAAGATATATGCTTGTGTCATTTTTGTATTCATTTTAACTTAATTAAAATAAAGTGTCATTATCACTTACAAGTGGATCCAAGGGGTCCCAAAATAGACCCAAATATTCCCATGGTCGACCATGTCTCAACCAATAGGGTTAAGACACGTTTTAGGGTAATTTAGTATTATTATAATATTATTTTTTAACCCTTATTTACCGGATTTACCCTTAACCATGGTAAATAAAATATTTACCGCAGTAATTATTCAAAATGTCTAAAAATAAAAGTTACCTATTTACACAATTTGAACATCCTGATTCCAAATATGGAATCCATTTTCCTAAATTCTAAACACAGAAGTGGCAGAAATTAATTTAAAATTAATTCCCGCTGTCAAAACAAAAAGCGTGTTTTTAAGAGATAATAACTATCAAAAGATTGACACTCGTTTATGTTCGGTTTAATTGTAAAATTATGTCCAATGACCAACATTATATTAAATTGTAAAAATATATTCTAAATATAATTTAAAACCACTCAAATTCATAATTTATCACTATTAATTATTTTTATTAAAAAAGTTGTTTTTAATTAAAATTTAGTAATTTTCACTATTCATCAAAATATGAAAGTTATCCGAAAAGTACCAAAATTTCACCTTAGGCTAAATTCGATATTCAGAATCCAAAAATGAAGTCCATTTCAAAATATAAAATATATATAATTTCAAAAGTTAGGTATTACTATTCATAACGGCTAGTTTGATCGGTTGTGGTGTGTGTTAAAACTCGACGTTGCGTACAACACACGCTACTGTTTTATTCAAAGGAAAGCATACCGTGGAAGCTTGGGATGTTTCATTCTAAATTTTTTGATGTCTCCATTTAGTCAAAAAGCTTAAAATATTGTATTTAAAAAGGTTTCACTATCAAAAGTTGATAAAAGTGCAATACTGAAAATGAATCTGTTCTTGCATTATGACTATGAAACTCATAATTTGGATTCTAAAATTATAAGGATTATATAAAGTTAAAAATGTAGTTAATGCTATTCATGACCTCTTTTAATGTCTTTTTTTTTGGTAAGTCATGGTGCAATTGAACTCGGTGTTGCGTGTAGTGCAAGTTATTGAATTATTTTGAAGAAATAACACACTATGAAATCTTGGGGTGTTACACTTGTAATAATAGTTGTATTGGGGATATCCTTCTTCTTCACCCTGACATTGTAATATCTTCACCATAGATCAAACATGGAGATGTATTATGCTCCACGTAGATGATCAAACAATTAATCAATTATTGGATGATGATACTTGTTTTTTATTCTGATTTTTTTGGTATCATGATAATCTATGAAAAGACAGATTGACCCATCCTTCTTCTTGATGAAGAGAATAGGAGCACCCCAAGGTGAAGCACCGGGGCATATAAACTGTTTATCTATATTCTATTGTAGTTTTTTCTTAACACATAAAGGTCCAAAGAACCATTATATATGGATCTTGGATATTTTAAATGCCCTATGTATTTGGCTAATCAAGAATTCAACATCTCTCTTAGGGGGAAGACAAAATAATTCATCTGAAAAGAAATTTGTAAATTCCCTCACAAAAGGAATGTGTTCAATGATTCTTACTTCCTTAAACTCACTTATTGAAAATGATAAACATGCCAATAGTTCAGTAATATCCATTCTTGAGGTTATGATACTAAAAAAGGATTCATCCTCCTATTTTCACTTGTATAGAATCAGGGGTCAATTCTCTATATGGAGTGTGATTTCTCTCTAATAGAAATTTATGATGGATCTATTTTGGGAAAGCTCATCCATGCCAATAATTGCAAAAAATTCAACCATAGAGAGTATGAAGAGGTTTAACGTGATGTTCAATCCAAAAATTATGATAGGGGAGGAGTAATATTCAAGGGATGAAACAATTACCCCATTTTTATTCTCATAGACATATCTACATTCATGGTGTTTTTTTTGACTATTCTACTAAACATTCATGATGTAAAATAACGCGTAGAATCAGAAAAAAAATATACATTTTCTATTAATAAATGAATAAATAGTGTACCTATCACCACATCATTTTTCAAGATTCTATTCGGTTGTAGTTATGGTAAATATATTCCCTTTATTCCTTAGAGGATTTTGGTTGCATCCAAAAACCCATTTATTCGGGCACTGGTACGTAATGTTCTATCGTTCTTTGTAGTTGTAGAAATTAACAATTCATTTAGGGCCTAACGAAGTATTCCACTCCTATATCATAGTAGTAGGCCATTCTTGTTATAAATTATTGGAAAGGTAACCATATATTCCACACCTAAAGAATTTCATCATCCCCATTAGGCAATTTCTAGGATTCTTCATTCCATACCTTTGGAAAGTGGGGTTTTTAATATCATAGAACCATTAGATTTATCCATCAAACATCCAAAATTAATGTCCAATTTCAAAATATAATCCCCATGATTCCATTGAAATTAATCAATATCCATTTCTACATTGAGGGAATATTGTACAATTTCTTCATACCTACCAATGTCATGGATCACTACGTCCTTCTGTAGGCTAGGTTATATCCCACTAAAGAAAAAAAATGAATTTTAGGATAACAAAAATGCAGATGGTTTACCATAAAATCCATGTAATGTCGTCCTTGTATGATCTATTTGATTATTCTTCTTTTTTATTTAGGTCAAGAAATCCCATTTACATCTTACGTCGAATGGTGTGAGGAAAATATCTATCGAAAAACATTTTCCTGAAATCCTTCCATTCCAACGCCTCAATATCTCTTCCTTAGGCTTCGTATTTTTTGATCAATTTCTAACATTGATCAGCTTCACACTCAATAATATAAATAGACAGAAGAAATTTCTAATTTGTTTAACATTTATTTATGGATAATATATTCTCCTAAGAGTTTATCCATTGTTCCAAGATTGAGGGATTAGATAATCCATTGAAAATAGAAGTCCTTTGTCCCATGAAGCTCTCGATTGCGGTTTGTTCATTATTTGAGGGTGGGGGATGGATGTTCCCCATCACCCATTTTTCTATTCAAAACATGAGTTACCAGAGAGAGTATCATGAAAACGTTTAGGATTCCCACTCCCAATTGTTTGGGCATCTCATTAGAACAATCTTCACAATGATCGTAACATCAGTTGTCATCTCGAGTCCTCCTATTATTGGACATTGGATAGAATAAAAGGAATGTTAGGGTTTTTACATTAAATTATTAAACACATAAAAATGAATTCAATGACAAAAAAGATAAATTATAAATTTCATTGATTTCCTTGACATATTAATATATAGGCTTTAATATATGTTATCCATGACCTACATCCCAAAATATATTATTAGGGGAATGTTATTATTCAATTAATAATGTTTCATAATAAACTTATGAATATCCCAAAGCATATCCCTTGGGATTTTTGGACCAAGAGTTCAGAAAGGCCCGTTGTCGGGCACTAGTTCCCCATCCACTCTAGATCAAAGTAGTGTTTTGTGTTTTTCCCTTTGATACATCGATGCTAAATCCATATCTTCTTATTAGTATCTAGATAGGAATGTATTTTTTTAATAATCTGCATATTCTATACTCACATAAATTTATGGATTATTTTCCTAAACTCATATTTATCCCTATGGTTTTCACTAGTTTTTTATAACCCAAATCCTATAAAAATATACACATATCCTTTGATACCCCATATAACAACCATGCACATTGTTACACAAATTAACATGATCTATTATATAAATATTCCCTTAATACAGCCTATAAGATTGAGTAGTCTATTGAATTTGGGGATTATAAACATTACATTACAACTAAAGACATAAAATACAATATCATTATCGATCATTTCATTTACATGACCACAACATTATTTCGTACATAGCATTGCATGGAATAATCAAAGAACATAAATAAAAATATGAGAGATATAAAGAACCTTATGGTAGTAAACATGGTATAACATAAAGAAGAATGTATATGTTAGCAAATATGCATATCAATGGATCATAAGAGAAATATGACCATTAATACATGATATAGCATGATTATCATAACATGGAAATGTGGCAACAATATACAACATGATATTAGAATGATCCAAGGATCAATGCACATGGATTAGCATGAGTACACTCTCAATTCAAATTAATTTTAATGATTAAACACTCCTTTTAGGTTTTATATCATGATACTAATAATTAACCGATGCACTGGAGCACTATCAGGGTGCACCCTTCATAATTATTTTAATCCCATGCTTAAGTGTGCCACATAGATCATGTAACATGGATTCATTCAACCTAATCATTTACTCCTTGAACAAAGAATGTATAATAAATATGTTTATGTATCATTCAATAATTATATGTTAATAAAGGTCAATAACCTTGATAGATATGTGGGTATGGTATTTCTTGCATGATGATTTTGGCTTAAGAAAACATGGTGCAATATCGGCATCAAAACAATGTCATATAGAAATTCATAAATTTGGTTGATGAATTAGAAATGACTACCTCACCATTTTAAATGAAATATATAGTAAGGTTATCATGTAACATAATATCTAAAATCATATAATTGAATTTAAAATAATAATATAGAAGAAATGCATGAATCAAAATAAGATGGGATAAATCCCTTACGGAATTTCAGCATGATAACAAGTGTACACTGAGGGCTCTAATGACATAGAAAAGGGTATATAATCATTCAAACACAATTATGTAATTATGGGGGAGGTAATAATTCATATCCCAACAATTTTAATTTAAAATAAAATGGTATTTTATCCTAATGAAACAAGGATAAAAATGACAAAGGAAGAAAAATATGGGTCCCTTACTTGAGTGTGTGTCTTCAAAAGCTTGAAGAGGGTATTCATGAGAGCTTGGGTACCTTGGGAGGATTCTATAGAATTTGGAAATAATATGGACTTGAACATGTTATTTTTAGTTAATCAAAGTGGGATCTAGGGTGGTTTTATATAGGGAATGAGAGTGGAATTATTTAATATTTCACAATCCTAGGTTTTGGAATATATATAATTAAATATTCCAAACCAAAAACAACCCCTTGGTTTTCCTATTATTTTTTTCAAAAGACGAGTGAATAAAATTATTTTATAAGTCCAATGGCCGAAAATATTAAAATATTAGCCTTATATATGGGGAGGCCACTCACGCACTCAGTAAATGAATTCCAAATCAAAAAATATATTAAACACTTTGGAAGATACACATAGAAATTATAAAATAATTCAGAAATTGTATAATCAATTTATTATAATGGGAAACATATATTGGGATTATGATACCCATTATAGTATTTATTACAACATTTTGAGGTCATTATCATGTCTTAAAACACATATTTTATTTATACGATATTAAATTTATAAACAAAAATTTAATTGTCTCAAATAATTATGAGAAACCTCAGCATTGATTAATTTCAAAATCTATAATCCAAAAAGAATATTAATTTAATGCATATAATTATCTTAATATTTTAGTTTTCACTTTTAAAATGATAACTTACACCTATTGAAAATTCACTGGTTTTGACAAAAATAGATTTTAATCCTTAATAAAAAATACATTTGACTTTATAAAAATTATATACTCATTTATTATTCATAAAACTAATTTGAAAATAATATTTTATTTAAATTTTAATTATTTATAAGTTTCATTACTTTCTGAAAATAAATTTTTTAAAACTACACATTCTATTTTATCGTATAACAACTCTAACTCCTATCAAACTGATTACCAAATCATATACTGATAAGGAACTGATATAATAATCATTTATATGAATTTTTTTAATATTATAAATTAAAACCTATTTTAATATATTATTCTATATATTTCTTAGAAGTACCATTTTAAATCAAAAATTAAATTAACAAATTTGTAATTATATGTGGAATGACTATTCTTATAAAGGGATTAATTAAATACAAATTTTATTTTAAAAAATTTACTGAAAAATGAGTAAATAATTCATTATTAAAAACCCCCTTATAACACCCGCATATAACCTATGTGTAAGGTGTGTGATGGTGACAAACTCTAGGAATGGATTAAATAACATAGATTGGGTTGTAATCTCTATTGGCATGAAATTTACCAGTAGGATATTATATTCAAGCTCAACATGTGGAATCTAATTTTGGGATCAGTCAAGAGTGAATCCTAGTTATAATAGATCCTTTTCAAGCACCGAAAAATGATCCGTGTAATACTTGAGTCAATTAGATAAGGACATCCTCTCCATTGACCATGTCAAAAGAATTTTTTAAAAAACCAGATATTTATATTAATCACGTGATCACTGATCAACAACTATATTATCAATGGTAATGAAACATAATGGTCATTTAACCCCAATAATTAAAAAGGTCTTCTGGTGTTTTATATTTCTATAATACATTACAAGAAATTAGATTTTATTCATATGTGATCAAGTTGTTATAGATCTACCCAACACACTTAAGTGTGATGCATCTAACTTCAAAGTTTGGTATTTTTTTAAAATAAAATTTCATGAATCCTAATTTTATTTTGAATTCCTCATGTTCCATTTACACTACCTAGATAAAATACAAAAAAACCCAAAAAGGGATTCTTTATATTGTTTTTCCCTTGGAAGTATGACATCAATATAATCTTGGTTAGAAATTCGTTTTGTTTTCTCATCATTCTGCACTTTTGATTATCATTATGAAACCCACAGGTAAAAATCACTTCATACATTATATAATCCGACTCAAAGAGATTTTCCTAGTGATTTAAGATAATATAGTAATGTAATATGTTATAGCTGACCAAAATAGAAGGATTTCCACACCATTTTATCATTATGATGACTCACCCAACCCCATTAGAAATATATTAATTCATGGGAACCTTGTCGATGATGTGGTCATCACACTATGGTATGAAGTCATTATAAATTTTCTATGATCATCAATGGAGTCCATATATATACACAAATAACAATCCAAAATACTTGAGAATGATTCATTGTGGTAAATTTTGGATGATCTATATTTTTTGAGAATTTGTAGTGAATAGGATGTTCATTGTTGTCTCCCTAACCATGATTTTAACTATATTTTTTAGCATAATCTACATTTAATCATTTGTGTGAAATAATATCTATCATAAGAAAATATTAAAAGTTCTTTAATATTGAAAATATTGATAATCATTATATTGAAATTCACATTGGTTATGTAAGTCATTCACACAGTGTCAATTCACTAAGAATATTTCCAAAATAATTCCACAATATCCCATATTATGTTGTAATATAATCGATGCATGGGGAATTGAAGTCATTTGGTATTTTATAAGATCAGTTTTCTTTATTGAAATCTTATTATTTACTGATTATGTATCTAAATCGGGGGAGGAAAATTCTTTCAGGTATTACGACACCTGAGTAGATGTAAAATCCATGAGATCTAAAATTTTCAGTAGGTTTTGTTTTCCAATATTCAATACTAGAGATTTGGTTTCATATTTTTCAATATCAACATCTAAAAAAATTCTACATATTTAAGGATGTTTTCATAATTTCTCCACTACTTATCAACCCATGCTATCTTACAAGATGAAATTTGAAATCAAAATGTCATGTAAATATTGTAGAAAATGTTACAACATAATTAAAAAATTGGATTCTTTGCTTCTATAATTAACTTTTGTTGTACCATATTTATCTTGAAACCCTAATTAAAATTTAACCATTGAGGATCTTTCATGAAAATTATTTTATACTTTTGATTGAGGTAGAGTACCATTCATGTAGTGATGTTAAACAATGTAATATAAATCTGTTAAATTCAGGTGAGTATATAGTGATGGAAGAATTAATTGTTTTATGAATTCTATTGAAACACATATGATAACAAAGAAATAAATAAAGAGAAAATTTTAATCCATAAATTGATTACTCATCAGAAGAAAACAAAATTTGATGGGAAGGTTTACATGTAAAATTATAGGCTTATGTACGACCCATGTAAGCATCAATCCTGATGGATCAGTCCTTAAAATTTTTATTATGTTTCCTCTTATCATTCCATATAATTGTTCATTATAAAATTGGAATTTGGTTTATTATTAATGGGTATTAATTTAAATAATTCCACATTGAAATTTCCATTCTATATGGTGAGGTAAATACAGCTGTTGGATGCCACATATGACGCCACATAGAAGTTTTTATTTTATCCCACCTTTGTTTATTATTATTTCTATCTAAACTAGTTTCATTAAATATAATTTTATTTTAGGTTTTGATCTGGGTGACATAGGAATTTTTGGTTTTAAATAATAAAATTTAAAAAATGTTTTTTTATTAATTTCTTTTTCTTTTATTAATATTTTTAGAAAATCATTTGTGACAATGACAATATCCAATGTAATTTTATATTATTGAGAAATTATTTTCGAAAATCCTATTAGTTCTATATATTTTCAAATTAATTTTTCTAAGTAATATATTTCTAGAAATTTTATTTTCAAATAATTCATAAAAGTGTAATGGATTTTTGTAACCAATCACTCATTATCACTGGACAATTTTTTAAATTCCCTACCTAAGATAAATTATAAGATCATTATTTCATATTCTTAGTTTTTTTTATTATCATTAGATTATAGAGTGTTTTATATAAGCTATAAATTTCCATGATTCAATTAGAATCCATATTATTCTACTGTTCTAAACCCTTGGTAGTGATAATCAATCAATTTGAAATATCATTGTAAATATATCCTCTAATTTTGGCCACATTATCATATTATAATTTTTAATCCCTAGAGTACATGATATGAGTTCTATGACGAAAAATTGATAGTTATTTTATACCTACCATACCATATCTTTTGTATAATTTTATTAGGTTTCTGTAAGTGTGGGGGAGAGAATATTTCCATTGGAATTTCGGTGAGAGAATCCTTTTTATGCGTTGAGTGAAAGGGTGCATAAATTTGTTTCTGATAGTTGTTTCACAATCCATATCATATAATATATTAAAAACGTTCACACTATTATATTTGAGGAAAATAATTATATCAAATAGTTGATATTTTAATTAAAAATAAATATAACATTAGAAATATGAATTTCGAAAATAATACTTTTATTCATTATTTTACCCAGATTTGTTGTGGCCCATATAGAAGTAAAAATTATTTAGTAAGTCAGAGGTGAAACAATTTTTGAGGTGTTGAGTATGTACATTCTTTAGGAAAAATTACTAAATATTTTATTTCTTTTTTCATATGGGATTAAATTTTCCTCAACTGGATTAGGTTATAGAACAATAAATACAAAAAAATATTTAACCTCTTTGTAATCTTTAATAGTAAACTTGTTTCCACTGGTATATTGCATAATATTTCATTAGGACTAAAGTATGATCACATAGTCTATAAAAACTGATTGTCGCTCAAAATTCACACATGTCAGTATTGATGATGAAAATTTCAAGTCATGTTTAATTTTGAGAAGTCTTGTGAGTGAATAAATGATGTTATTAAAATTTAAAGGTTATAAAAGTAGAATAATAAGAAAATTGATTGAAAAAAGGATACATTATGTATTTAAATTAAAAATAATCATGTATACTTTCCCAACATTGTGTTTAGAATTTTTGTTGATTAGGATATAAAAATTTTCCTTGGAGTAAAAAGGATAGGTTTGGGGGTGTGATTGCAATGTGATATATCATATATTATCAACATTATTTTTGTGTATAAAATTTTTCATGGGTTTTAGTATCCCATTGTTAAATAGTTTTAAAAATATGTATATTTAGATATCATTATATTTAAAAAAATTATTAAATAATTTAAATTGTAGAATGGATTAATTTTATATTAGGTCAATATTACTACCATAACAATCACAACATTCATACATACATGAAAATTATATTTTTATGGTATTCTATGATCATGTAGATTAAAGTAATTCAAATGTAAAAATATGTATATATATGTACATTAGACCCCATAGTGTTCCAATAAGTTGAATAATTCTAGGCACGACAGAATGGATCCACCTATAGAAACTTGGCCATAACTCTAGAATCATACCTTCAATTGAGATGATTATACCTCCATTGAATATATAACTCGTGGAATTAGCTCATAAAAAATTATTCATTTATTTATATAATTATTTTTTGAATATTGGTCATGAATAACTATCCTAACCCATAGGCCATTGATTTCCCATTAGGTCAACATACAAAATTTAACTTTAAATGACCTATATTATGGATTTTCAAGAGGATTTGACTGGGGTAAGGGTTAATCAGATTTTATATATTTATTTTTCAATTTAATCTTATTATTAATCATATACATATAAAACAATTTATGATTAATTTTTTTGGGGGTTCCATTAGGTAATATTTTGATCTATTTTAATCATATTCTATTTATTTTTCCATTTTTCATTTTTTATCATATTTTAGATATTTATTTTTCAAAGATTATAATCATTGGAAGGTAATTGAATTTTCCATTATCATCCTATATTTTTTTCATGTTTATGTATAATTTTATATTATTGTATGATAAAATAAAAATAAAAGGAATAATAATCCTCCTTCTTCCATTCAAAAACCAAATCTTGGGATGATTTGAGAGTGGTTTCCACTTTTCTCACTTCATCTCATTCATTAGTGTTATAAGGGATTGATTCATTTCATGAAATGAAGATGGTATAACTGATAAATTTTCATGGTTTCTATTAACAAATTGTTTACATTGATGAAAATATGTCCATATCATCATGTTGATGATATGATTCCTCGATTGTGTTCAGTTCTGACATCATAATATTTTTATTGTTTATTGGTGGTCACAAGTAATTAATATCATGGATTGTTAAATTAATAGGGGATTAAGTAGTAAAAAATCACACACAATACTTCTTCTAGTATGTATATATAATTTAATAATGTATCCCGTCCAATTTTATAGAGAACATTGATGTTCGAGCATCATGTGATAGTTACTCAAATTGATCCCAATTTCTCCTACTAGTTTCTCTCAAATTTTAACATAGTTTCATTTTTTGATTAAAAGTCATGAAACCAAAATTATCATTATATAATTTTATGATTTAGAAAATCAAAATCTACCCATTATTACTAAATTATTTATCTATGGGTTTCCTACGATAGTACATTATGTTCTTATAATACTGCAAAAATTGTCGTAATTTTTTTATTCAAATTAGACAGAATTATCAACCTGATCAATGAATCAGTAAAATCACATTTTTAAGAGTGACAATATGATCATGTGTGCATGAATGTTGGAAGATGGCGATGGCTGAATGAATTTATTACGATGAAATTTGGCATAATAAGAGCCACATGATGTCTAAGTGGTTGTTGGACTATGAAATGCACTTGAGGTCATGTGATTGAGTCTTGCCTTGTCACCTAGAGGGTTCATCGAACAATGGTGTAATTGAATACCAACATAAACATCAATGAGTTTCATATGTTTTTCTTGTAAGGGGATTTTAAAACTTTTTAATGGAAATCAAATCCATGATATTTTTAAATTTATATGTTAAAAGAGATATGTGTGTTTTATTTCTATTAATATGGTCACCCTAGTTGGTTCATCACACGAACACAAATTAGTGCGTTGTATTCCATCATGAATTAATTCTATAAACTCCATTTAATGATCTAGAAAAAACATCGTGATCATGTAACTAGGGTGTATCATGTAACAGAAAATCATCACCATCTAATTGGACATTAATATACATTTCTAAGACCATCTCACTATCCAAATGGTGTCTCAAAATCACCTCATTGGAAAAATTTTCTTGTTCACCAATGAGATGTAACTGCAATGTTGTTTAAAATATCTTCATTCTACATCACATTAGTTGGGTAACATAAAAATAGATGTTCAAATTATATTGTAACCCATGTTTATATAACTTGACCATCCACTTGATAAGGACTTCATGAAGGCATACCTTTACCGAAGAGATCCATGGGTCTCAGTGTAAGCACACACCAACCCCACCACCAGTAATATACATACATCCATGGGTGAATTGATTGATGATGTGAAGGATAAATGATTGTGTATCATAAAATCCAATGCATCAATAATATATTATATCATTATATTTATCTCATTTAAATAGATCACATTTATTCAAACCCTTACATGTAGGATATATATTTCCTATATGTAGGATCAAAAATCTATCCTAAATTTCTATTATGACATGATAATCAGATATTACCATATTGATATATGGTAAACACTAATTTTTATCTCCATCGAACACCCTCATGAGGATTATAATATTGATGATTTTTTATTAGATTATATGGATAATATATTAGATATTTGTGTAAATAATATCATTTTAGTGGGAGAATGGTGTGTGTGGCCCATGAGTCTCATATATATTCTATATATATCCTCAATAAATGTAATATTATTGGAAACCCCATTAGTTTCTTAGTGGGGAGTATGTATTATTAATGGAGGGATATAATATAATTTTTCCCTGAGGACACCACATCCATGTTATCAAACAATGTTGAGGAACTACATATTTTCTATGTGAAAATGTTATCACAATATTCCCTACAACCATCACTATATGAACATATTGGATCCCTTATATAGTTTAGGCAACTCCCAAATATGTGGGGTCATGATGACTATTTTTTCATCCATGGTCTTCCCATATTTTTTGGGTAAAAAAGACTCATAATACATAGAATAATTAAAAAAAATTATATCCTTCTTTCTTCATTTCGGAAAGTGGGGTGCTAGATCTTCTTAGCACCGTTGGATTTATCCATCGGACCCCTATAATTGATGTCTTATGCTTTTTCTCCCGATGATACCCTTGTGATTCCCCAATCTCAATTTCTACCTTGAGTGCACATCGGACAATTTCCTCATAACTGTCTATGTCACAGATCGCTAGTGCTTTCTATAGGCTAGGCTTCATCCCACCAATGAAGCTGTCAACATTGCATTCAGGGTTAACGAGAAAGCCAAAAGCATATCATGCAATCCTTGTTATATTTTCCTCTTACGCTCCAAAAGATCTTCATCTTTTTTCTTGAGGGAACGAAATTCGCTTTCCATCTTAAGACGGAGGGTGAGCGAAAAATATTTATTGAAAAACATCTTCCTAAAATCCTTCCATTCAAAAGCCTCGATCTCCTCCTCAAACTTCGTATTATTTATCAACGTACACCATTTATCAGCTTCACCCTCCATACGATAAGCCTCCATAAGTGCATTCTCTCATTCAGAACATTGAAATATAGAGAAGATATTTTCAATGGAGTTTATCCATTGTTAAGTGATTATGGGATCAGATGATCCACTAAATGTAGGAGGCTTTTGTCTCATGAAGCTCTTGATAGTGACTTGTTCTTTCATAGGGGGGTAAACATTCTTCTTGTCCCGTGTTTCTATTAAAATCTTGAGTTAGATGAGAGAGAAGCATGACAATTTTCTTGATTCCCACTCCCATTGGATTGGTCATCTCATTAGTACAATCGTCACACTGATCTTCATACCGGTTGTTAGCCCAAATCCTCTTATTACCATCCATTGGCTGGATTAAAAGGAAAGTTATGTGTAACAAATAAAGGGTAATCCAAAGACAAAAGTTGATGACTTAAAAATAAACTTTTATTTCCTTAACTCATGAGTCTATAGGCTTCAACCTTGGCTTTTAACATATATTCTTAGGGGCATTTTTTTATTTCCCATAATAAGGTTTAATTCTAAGCATGTAAAATAATAAAAACATATCCCCTGGGAGTGTCATAACCAAGTGTGCAGCAAGTCCCATTGTCATGGACTAGTTCCCGTTCGAGTCTAGCTCAATGTGGTGTTTTCAGGTTTTACCGCTAGGATACATCCGTGGCAAAGCCACCTCTACCTGCTCGTATCCAGATAGGGATGTATTTGTTTGACAAACCACAAATAAGTACATACAAAAACATAGGGATGATTATATTATACTTAGTCTTGTCTTTATGTCTTTACTAGGGATTTCAAATCCTAATCCCAAAAATAACTAAACCTATCCTTTGATACCAACTATGAAAACCTTTCTTTTATTACAATTTTAAACATGATTTATTACATAAAACTTCACTTGATAAAATAAATAAGATCGATAGGTTTAGTGTCTTTGGGGCTTAGGAACATTACATAAAAACTTGAAACATGAAATTCAACATATTTATTGAAATCTTTCTTTACAAGACAACTACATTCCCTCGTACATAGCATTGCATGGGATAACCTGAGGACATCCATAAGAAAAGGGTGAGCTATAAAGCCCATTACGGGAATACACATGGAATAAAATGAGGAGTAAAATACATGTTAGACAGTAGTAATATCAATATATCACAAGAGAAACATGAACATAAAGGCATGATAAAGCATGATAATCATAACATGGAAATGTGGCAACAACACTTAACATGGAATTATCAAGAGCCAAGGCCCATTGCACATGGAGCATGAGTAAATCCTTATTTCACATGAAGCATGAGTGAAACCTCATTGTAATTTAATTTGCATGAGTCAACACTCATTTCATATTATGTATCATGATACTATACTTTACCCAATGCATTGGATCACTATAAGGGCGCACCCTTCTCAAACATTTCATTTCATGCAAAAGTGTGCCACATGGATCATAAAACATGGATTCATAAAACATTATCATTTATTCCACGATAAAATAATGTGGAATTTATACATGAAACATTATATTCAATAAGTAAATGTGCATAATGGTGAATACCCTTGATGGATAAATGGTCATGGTATTCACTACACAATGGAATTGGCTTAAAAAATTGGTGCAATTTCGACAGTGTAACAGCGTGACCTAAGAATTCCTAAAAATCGTTGATGAGAGATAAAGGGGTTCCTAATAATATTTACATGTAATGTACTATTATTAGTTCATATAGATACATTTCCAAACAATTGTAATGGAATTTATATTCATGATAAAAAATTATTCCTTGAATGTAAATGATGAGAGAGAAGTTCCTTTCGGAATTTCGGCATAGTAACGTGTGTATATGGGAGGAATTTAATGAGAGTGAAAGGGGTATCCCATCATCAAAAAAATTAAGAGGGTAGTATGGGGTAGGTGTGAAACCATACCCCAGCATTTATAATTGAAATTAAAAGGGAATAACAATATGATGAAAATTGGACAAAAATGAGAAAGGACGAAAAACCATTACTTGGAAGTGTGCTTCCAAAGGCTAGGGAAAGGCTTATGAGAGAATTATTGGGAGATTGAGGCACCATGGGAGGATTCTAGAGAGAGTGGGGAAGATGTTGGATGAACTCTAAATGCTTTGAGTGAGGAGGAATTGGGAGCATGGGTGTGTTTATATAGGAAAGGTGAGGGAATTCTTTATTATTTATGATTGGGACACCTTATATTAAATTAATCCAAACCACAAAGCATCCCATGGTTTTTGCCGATGGATTTTGGAAAAGGGAAGAGGAAAAAAATATTTTATAATCCCAATGCCATAATTTCTTAAAATAATAGTGTTGCTTATATGGAGGTGAGTCACACTTCCATTGAAAAGAATTTAAAAGGACAATATGATTAATAAGTCTTGAGGGGTCCATTATTGCTTTGAAAAGTAGGTCAAACAAACCCAAAATCAAATTATTTTAATGGTAAAACATTTATTGTCCGAACATAAAGCATGTACTATTTTATTACATCACTATTGTGTAATTATGATGTCATAAAACACATTATATATTTAAACGGTATTTAATTTTTACCCAAAAAAAATGACTCTCTCAGAAAATTATGAAAAATTCATCGTTGGATAATTTTGACATCCTGATTCTAGAAATAACATTTATATTATCTAAATAATTTTCTAAATATGTTAATTTTATCTTTTAAAATAAAAACCGACATTTATCGAAAATTCACAGGTTTTGACAAAAATGGATTTCAAATCTTAATAAAAATTATAATTCCATTCATAAAAATATAAGAACAATTATATTTAATTAAAATTAATTTAATAATAATATTTAATTAAAATATTATTTAATTTAAAAATCCCATAATTTAATAAAAAAGAATTCTTAATTAAATAATAAATAAAAACACTATTTTTTATGTTAAACACTATTTACAATGTATCAATGATGACAAGAACATATATACATTATTATATACAAAAAATAATGTACATGAACATAGTACCATAGATTTGTTACATGACCCCTTAAAACAGCTGCATAAGACCTAAGGGTAATGTGTGCGATTGTGACAGACTCTTGGGGTGGCGCGAATAACATTTCTCGAGTGGTAATCTCTATCAACTTCCACATTTCCCATAGACGACCCCGTTTGAGCTTGACATGATGAAGCTCAACATGGGTTTGGTCAAGAGAGAAGCGCAAGGATGCCACCTCTTTTCCGAGCTCCAACAAATGGGCTTTGTATGGAGCAATTCTACTGGACGAGGTCATCGCTTCTTTTGTCCTACAAAATGGGATTTGTTAAAGCCCTATATTTATACTAATAATGTGATCACTATTCAATGGATATAAAAGAAACAATCACAATTGTTAACATAAAACCATAGAATTTGACATTTTATAAAAACATTTTACATAAAGATACGTTTAATTAGATCAAGAGGGATTTCAATTAATTTAACATTGGGTCGTTACACTTCATGAAAAATAGTGCTTGTTTTTAAATGACATGCACATGTGAATGGTGTTTATTTTGATGAAACTATTTCCCCAGTTATACGATTGGAAATTATAAGAATGTTTCATTTAGTAGATGCACAATGTAATTACAAAGGATATCAGAATGATTTAAAGTCGTCTCTCATAAATATTGAGATAGCGGATGAAGTTTAGGTCAACAAACATATTGGGTTTCTACATGATAAGGAAAAACAATGTTTTTAAAATGAATAATTCTATTTTTGGGAAGAATCAAACTCCATGTGTTTGGTATTTCAATTTAAAAACATTCTTGATAATGATAAACTTTTAAAAAGTACATGTTTAAAGAAAAATATATTTTAGGATTTAGACTCAATAATAATAATTTTAATTGTTTATGTCGATGATATAATTTCTAATAGTGATGAAGAAAATATTTGTAGAGTTTTTTCTGAAGAAATGATAAATAATTTTGATATATCAATATTTGTAGAATTAACATTATTCTGTGGATTAAAGGATTAATAAAAAAATACCATTTTTAATCTCAATAAAAATATAAAAATCAATTGTTGAGAAAGTTTGGGATGGCTGAATCCAAATAATTTTTAAAAATCTATTTCATAGGGAATTTTTTTTAGTAATTATGAATTTAGAATAATTGTGAATCTGAATGAATTTCAAAAGCTGATAAGAATATTTATTTATCTTACTTCTTCAAGGCCTAATGTATTTAATGATATGACTTTGTGTACCATGTATCAGTGTAATCCAATGGAATCACATATGTTGTTAGAAAAATGAATTCTGAGATATATGAAATCAACAACTTCATAGGGGTTGTCATATTAAATAAAATTTTAGATGATATTTTATGGTTATACTGATTCTGATGGGGATAAAGACTTTAATGATTGAAAATAAACCTCAGGAGGAACATTTTTATTAGGTAAATGTTGTGTGATTTGGAAATAAAAGAAACAATGTTTAGTAACATTGAACACATCTGAATCTGAATATATTGTAGCTACTCAATATTGTACTCAAATGTAGTGGATGGTTTTTAAGCTCGATGATTTTAAAGTGAATGTTTCAAAACCATTTAATATATTTTGTGATAATAAAAGTTTAATAGATCATTCTAAATTTTTTTTAAAAAATTAATATTAAAATACATTAATATAATGATTCAAATTATAAAATAGAATGTTTTTTCTATAGATATTTTTCTGGAAGAGCGTTCAATAATGTATATGATTCCTAATATCATTAAAAAAGTGACGTTAAAAGAAATTTTTGTGGATTTGTCGATACAACTACATATTCAGACTCCTCCAATTTCATCATAAATCTCATAAAGAAGATACCCCCCATCATAGATTGGATTTTGTTGAAAATGAGGGGATTAAGTAAAAAACTTTTTACCTTGTATGTTTATTTTCATATCTTTATTTTATGAATCTAAAACTATTATTATCATACAATAGGTGAAAAAATATGAAAAATAAGAGAAAAGTGATGTGATAAAATAAGAAATGGGAGAGATAACTTATGAAAATAAATCTGGTAGAGGATATATTTATATGTCCGTAAAATTTTGTTTCCAATGGGGAATGAAATTCCTTAAAAAAATTACTTTATCTAGTAATTTCGCATCAAGAAAATCTTTGGTGAGAAAGAATACAATTCGAAATGTTTAAAAAACATTAGTTGTGAAAAAATTCTAGAGTTGATATGTTTTTAACTGGGTTTTCAATGTATCAAAAGGGTGTTATTAATGTACCTTTTTTATAAATTGTTTTAACAATATTTTTATATATGTTCAGAACTAGTTTTTTCTTATTAGAATGATTCTCTTTCAAGAATCCTTTCTATCTACATCATATTCTGACCACCGGAACCAAAATAATTAGAGGATGAATTTATTGTTTAATAGAAGTATTTATTTTCAGTTATCAGGTAATTTACGAAGCTACTATATATTATTGAGTGGAGAATGTGTATTCATGACATATTCTATTTTCATACTTCATTAAAAAAATCATACAATGCATTGATGATCAATATGTCCTTGTAAGTCATGAAAACATTCATGATAAAATCTTTCTATGAAATATTGAATAGTTTTTTAGAATTTAATATTTGAAAAATGGATTTTCAAAATCATATTTTCATAATAGTACTTTCATAATAAAATTTTCATTATCATATTTTCATAATCAGTGTTTGGTAATCATATTTTTATTATGAAACAATCGTTTCTAGCATTAAGAGTGAATCGTAACCACAATTCTTATAGAATCACAACAATAATTTTGAGATAATAATTAGAAATATTCTAAAGAGAATAATAACAGACACTCTAAGAGAATCATAACATGTATTCTTTCTAGAATCCTAACTACCATTTTGAGATAATCCTATCTATCTTTCGGAGAGAATCGTAACCAGCATTCTGTGAAAATCGTAACAAGAATTTTGTGAAAATCCAAACCATATGGAAAGAGGAAGTGATACTGAAAATTTTTTATAGGCTATCAAAAATATTTTAATGTTAAGATAAATAAACATATCTTAATAGGTTTAGAATGTAATCATAATGGGCAGATTGTGAAGAATAATTAGAGTGGTTAAACATGACAATAAATATTTCAAAAATCAATGAGAAATCTAAAAAGTTTTAATGAAGTAAAATATGAATTTTAAATGGTATATATATTCCATGATTTGAGATTTGAATAATAGGGAAATATTTCAATTTCACCACCATTGTTTCATGAGTTTTTTGTAAATATTTCCTTATATCATCATTTTTTTGTGAAATTTTATTTAGACACATGAAAGTAGAAACAATGGAGAAATTTAACTGGATGTTCTAATCTAATTAAATGTGAATTGTTTTGATCATTCAAACATAGTTTGGGTTATTTTTTGAAAGATTTTGAATTTATTATTTTGAATGAAATGTGATCCATATTATAGAAGAATTGTATTTGATGAAATTAGATCCAGATTACCGAAACAGTGTATTGAAAAAAATTGGATCTATATTGCCAACAAATTGTATTTAAGGAAATATAATACATATTATATCATCATTGTATTGAAATAAATTAGATACATATATCAAATAATATATTGAATGAAATCGAATCCAAATTACATCATTATTTTATTGAATGAAATCAAATCTGTATTGCAACATAATTTAATTGAATAAAATAGGTTATAGATTCTAGCATCATTATATTGAGAAAATCAGTATCCAATACCATAAGATATAGAATCAGATCCAATAAAATTAGACTAAGGATTTAGATTGAGAATTTGTTAACCAGTTTGAACAAAGGATTTATATCATATATTGGATGAATTATTTTAAAATAAAATATATTAAACAAATAGGATTTAGGATAGTCATTCCAATAATGAGATAAGAATTTTTCTAAGACGAGTTGGCACAAATTGTATGCACATCATCATAATAGTGTATTTATATAGAACATTGGGAGTCACTGTGGAAAAACATATTTTATCACACGAAGCTAGAACCTTGTAAATCTTTCAGGATTTTCATTCATACCTTTCATTTAATGAATGAGCATTTAATAATTGTTTATAATGATATAAATCTTAACATGTTGTAGGGTATATGTTTCTAAATGTTTAGAAACATTCCAAAAGTAAACAAATGATTCAACCCCAACCCCCTATTAGTAGTTATTCTATCCATGTAACTTCATGGTGTAAAGAGGGTAGAAAATTAAAATAAATGGAAATTAAATTATATGAAAAAAGATGAGTGTTTACATCTTGAATTAACCTCCTGGAGAACCTCTTGAGGGAAAGGGGTTTTTGTCATATAGAATGACCACATCCACCTGGATGTCGGTGAGAGATAACAGAAGAGTATTTGGGAATAATTTAAAAACTCTTAAAATAAAATAGGTGAGAGGATAAGAGAGGGAGAGTGGTGGGTTTTATGGTGGAGTAGAGAGGTGATTTCTCATTATTTTATTATTTATTTTAATATTTTTATTATGTAAAGAAATAGTATGGATATATGTGAATAAATACAGAAATGATTTATTGTGAGTTTGAACCCAAACAACATCTATGACTCAATAATTCATGATTTTAGCATTTACTATTAATTATATTAATTTATTGTTCACAAAAAATTCATGTATTTTAGAAAAATATGAAAAAATCACCCAAAACATTTTTTATGTGTATATTATAAAATTAAATGAATTTTATGAAAATAATTTTCCAAAATATGAAAATTTTTATTTTTATTTAAAAACATCGTTTAATCGAGTAATACAATTTTTTAAAATTAAAAATAATTTTTATAACACCTTGAAAATTAAACTATGGTCAAATTATAATATCCTAAAATTATAAGTCATAAAGATATTGATTTTGAAAATAACGTTTTATATAAATAATATTATTAATTTATATATTGTTATTAAAAAAATTTAAATTCCAAAATTCCGATACATAAAAATTAAATTTTTTAAATATCCATTTGAATAAAGTTTGTTATAATTATATCATAATTAAATTTAAAATATCAAAAAATATTATTTATAAATTCATTGGTGAGGTTTCTATTATATTTTCCAATTATTTACTCAAAAGGGTTACATTACTATTACTAAGGGTATGTTCTTATTTCATCAGTATATGATCCTTAACATATAGGAATACATATTATTTATGTTATTCTATATTTATAATGTTTTTATTATCTTCTATAATTTATTTTATATGATCTATACTACATGAAATAAACATAAGAAGATAAATTTCATTAATAGTGTTCTTGGTCGTTACATTATCACCACCTATAAAAATTTAGATCTAAAAATTTCTATATTGTTACATCATAAAATGGGTTGGGTTGTTATTAATCATAAGATCCTTAGGCTCCCATGATTCATCTTTAATTTTATTAATCTTTCAAATAACATTTAACAGTCGAGTTATCTGATTCCTAAAAAGATGTTCTTTTATTTATAAATCAGGATTGGATTTTCACAGAAAGATAAGGCAAGTTCCAATTTTAATCCTTCAGAAGTGAGTATATGCGATGGGTATTTCTAGTACATACTTTACAAGGAGAGGTAGAACACATTGTGTACCTTATAAAATCCATAAGGCTATTCCAAATAATAATCCAGATATCATATTTTCTCCATATATTGAAAAGGACCAATGTTGTTGGGGATCAGGTTACCTTTCTACCAAAATATTATAACACACTTCCATGATGATACATTCACGAAAATGATTCAATCCACCTAAAATTCCAATTATTTTATTTTATTATCATCATAGATCTTTTTCCAGCTATAAGATTCTTTCATATGGGTTTGAATTATCTTTAATGGGGTTATTGTTTCCTCCACAAGTTATTGTCCAACAATCATCAGTTCACTAACATTATCCCAACATGTAGTTGTGTGACATATACTTCCATAAAATGGATCATGTGGTTCCATTTGAATGGTAGAAGAGAAAATATTTATTTTAATAAAACTCCTCTAATGGTAATTAATTATCTCACAAACCATGAAGGTTATGTTAGCACGATCTCAAAAAATCATCTTATGTTTGGATCATCATTTCTGACTACACATCAGTTTGAGGTTGATAAGAAGTACTCAAATGAATGTCAATGTAAAACAATTTATTGATACTTTTCTATAATGTGGATGTAAATCGGGGATCATGATAAAACAATTTGATAGGTGCTCCATGGTGTCTTACAACATCATTGATATAGATTCGTGTAGGGATATCCAATGGAAGAACATCCCTTAGAGAGACGAACTTTGCATATTTGGTAAGTTGATCAATAATAAAAAATATTTAATCATTCATTCATGGAGTTTTTGGGTAATCAATTAACAAAATCCATAGTGATTTCTTCCAATTTCCATGATGGAATTGAATGATGTTTCAAGACACCTATAATATTTTTTCTATCAACATTCAACTTTTCACACACTAAACATATTCATTCAAAATCAGAAGTTTCTTACTTCATATTATCCAACAAGAAATGTTCTTTAATATAACTATACATCTTAGTGATATGAGGGTGTATAGAGAAATATGAGCTACGGGTATCATACAATAACCCCCCTTTTTGGTTAGGGATTGAGGGATCTCAGATCCTCGTAGAAAATTTATGAATTATATCTTCATACACGAACTCTGTTAGCTTCCCATTATTGAAAAAATTAATTTTTATTTAATAATTCTAATCATTAGGTTGAGAACATTTAATCCTTTCTAATAATGATTCTCGAGCAACCAATTTAAAAAGTATTTATGTTTCAACATATTTTATAATTTCAATATCCAACCTATCTAGATCCATATACATCTAATCTGTATCAATTAACATTTTTTCAATATCTTCATAACCCATCCTACTCAATGCATCACCTACCTTATTTTCTTTCTCAGGATAATAGTGAATTGAAAAAAAATAATCGTTATGAATCTCGAGCTATAGGTTTTTCCTTATTTTGAGTTCGTTCAATAATAAGATATATTTCATTCTTATGTAATTTTTATATATCTCACATCTTTCACCTTAATTATAATTCCTCTACTTCTTTATAAAAAAAATTCAACTGTTAACTCAAGATCATGAGTTGGAAATTCTACTCCAGAGTTTTTAACATCCTTGATAAATATTCAATTACTCTACCATTTTTTTGAAGGACACAACAATGTCAATTATTTGATGCATCCATTTAAATTTCAAATCGACCCTATCCCAATTGTATAGTCAATATTACAGCATTTTGATAATCACTTCTTCAATTATTGAAATCATTTTTCACATTTATTTTTCCATATGAACACAACCCCTATAAAATTAATCTTGGTTAATGGGTTCATAAATTGGGAAAAGTTCTGAAAATAACGCTAATATTATATTAACAAACCAATAAAACTACGTACCTCAATTATGTTCATTGGTTTAGTCTATTTTTGAGCTTCCATTGTCTACACATGATCAACTGAGATTAGATCCAAGAGACAATATTTCCACAAAAAGAAACTATTTTAATCTATAATTCACACTTTCTAAACATGCCATATAACATGTTCAATCTATGAGTCATCCAAATAATACACAATTCTTTCTCATGATCTTGGTACATTCTGAAGTATACCAAGATATCATCACTAAAAAACACAACAATGTTCTCAAGATAATTGTTTAAAACCATACTCATTAGATCTAGGAAAACAAAATGCTCATTATTTAGTCAGAACGCCATTACTATAAACTCGTAATGCCTAAATTTGGTTCCATGTTTTTTGTTTGGAATATATTTATTCCACAAATGAATCTAATTATATCCATATCGAAGATCAATATTCAAAAATTATTAAGAATTATATTTTTTTAGAAATAAATCAACAGTGGGAGACATGGGATACTTTTTTGGGAAATAACATTGATTTTTATATAATCAATGCACAACCTCATCAATATGTCTTTATTCTTTACAAATATAACCTGTGATCCTTATGGGAAAAAACTAGGGTGAATAAATCATATATCACTCAGTTCCTCTTGTTGTTGTTTTTTGTTTAATAATTACATAGTATCTATTATGTAAGGAATCATTTATAAAGGTCTTGAACTAGGAATTAAATCAATGGAGAACTCAATGTCCAACACTAGAGGATATACAGTTAAATCCTTTATAAATAAATCTATATATTCATTCATAATAGGTACAACCTCAATTTTAAAATCTCATTCCTCAACCAAATATATTATGTTCAAATCATCCCCTATAATTTCATTCAGTATTGTTATTTAGGGTGGATTTAAATAAGAATTAGCTGGTGGGGATTCTCTTCTACTAATAAAGGATTCAATAACATTGTTGAAAATGATATATTTCTTCTTCATGTAATAATTTTTTTTCATCTTAATGTGAATCTAAATCCATAACAAATATTATATTAAATACAATACATGGTATTTTTATATAGACAAAAAATAATTCATATTTATGTTTCATAAATAGAACTAATTGACAAAAAATTATTGCAATGAAAAATATATTTGGATTTTTGAGTGACAACTCCTTTAATAAATCAAATTGGTAATATCTTATATTCATGAAAAACTAGAAAGATATAAAAGAATTTGATGACCCCTAATCAAATAGAGCATTGGTTAAGTTTGAGGAAATGATTAAAGTATCTTCTACCACATCATTAGAATATTCAACCTCAGTATTTGTGACTGCATATACAAGGCCTTTACCCATTTCCCTTTTTTAGGTAAAGCATCCTAAATTCTTAGGATAATAATTTTCATAGTGTCACATCTCCTTTAAATTTTTTCATTGATCATTTTATTATTCAATCCATTATAATAATATTCTAGGTGGCCTTTTCCTCCAAACGTGAAACAAAGACTAATAAACTTAAGGAATGTGATGGTGTTTTCATCCCTAAAGTATTGTCGTATGGAAACCCAACTCTTCCCTTATTACCCTTTTCCATATTTCCTTTTCCATATTGTTTATAATCCCTCTTAATATATATCATTCCATTAATGTCGTTAGACTTTTCAAATTGTTTTCTCTCAGGATATCACATGAGACTATATCTTTATATAATAATAAATTAGGGATACCAGTTCCCCTTAGAAGAATGGGAGAATACCATCAATGAATTGATCAACATTATTTCATGGATTATATATATACTTTGTAAAATTCCCTACTATCCTTATAAATTTTTCTTTCTACCTGATAACATTTATATCCCCTATTTTCCTCAGATTCATGAACATGCTTTCCATATCATCTCGTTGTTCTCGAGGAAAATATATTTCTAAGAAAATTTCTTCAAAATCCATCATTTTTTATTCTAATTTGTTCTACCTAAATTGTGATTAGGATTAGTTTCCATAGTTGATATGAATCTCTAAATTGATGATATACTCTAATGAAAACCATCTAACTTTTATTACTTCCCAAGGAGGTAAATATATTCTCTATGGTACTTCACCACTACTTGGATATTAATTGGGTTTTAGTCTCATTGAATGATGGAGGTTATTGTCACATAACATGGTGAAACATTTAACCGCCACATTTTTTATCCAAATTCTCGATGTGTGTAAGGTTAATTTTATAACCTGAGTAAGTTTTCTCGGTATAATTATATGATTATTAGCACCAGTAGTACCTCCAATAATGACATAACTAACTTCCATAAGAGGTAAATCACTACATGGGACCCATGCGTTCATGCAGTTTAAATTTCCTCAACTAGCCACCATTTATTAATAATGGAATACAATAAATTATGTTATGAATAATTATGTATAATATCGAACTAGAAAAACACATAAAGTAAATTAAATTTTTTTATATGTCTAATATCATAAAAAAGTATGGTTTATTTGGAGACATATTTTCAATTAAATTATTCATAATGGTTTCTAATTGTAATTTGAATTTTTACATAAATATCCACTGTGAGTGCCAAACCAGGTGTGTAGTAAGTCCCATTGTCATTTACAAAGTTACCCCGAGGCAGGCCCGAGACAACTTGTTGATGTCATTACCCCTAGGTAAATTTTTTCCAAAACCATGTCCATATGTATATTCAGATAGGGATGTATTTCTTGAAATAACAACAAAATCTCTACATTAGCAATATTCGTGTATATTTATATACATTTATCGTTAAATACTGTCTTAGGGCTATGTCCCCCTATTTATTTTTTCATAATCTTATTACCATGTATTATACATAACATCCTTTGATAAAAACATTAATATAACTGCCCTTGTTTTACCATGAGCCGATACCTTATTTTGTTATGTTTGAATATAATAAATGAAGTCATTTCCTAAAGGAATAAATTGTTTGATATCATTGGAAAACCAAATACATACATAATAGATTCACTAAAACGTGATATAAAGAACAAAAAAGTAACTATATTGGAAACACCAATAGACTTTTATATTATCCTCTAATGGAATTAATAATATACAACTTCATTTCACAGGGAAAATAAAATAAAATAATTCAGTGATCTTAGATTATTAACAGGGATAATTAATATAGAGGAATCAATGATATAAAGAACGGTGTACAACTAAAAGTACACATGCCATTAAAGCATAATATTGAACATAAAATTGAAGAATTTAAAAAGTGAATATTCTATAATAAAACATACCCATGGATATACTAATACTAAAATAATCACATGGATAATAAATTATATGCTTAATATTGCTGGAATAATGAATGTCAGACATCATAATCATACCTTCAATATATTTCCCAATACATCATACATAATGTGTCAAAACCCAAGATAGTTTTACTTATTGGAGATTCTGATGCGTCGAGGGGATATAGAAGGGCCAAACCATTTCATGGTAGTTGTAATTCATTACACATTTGAACAGGGAGAAAAATCATAAACATATAAATATATATTGAAACTAAAATATAAAATGTAAATAACTATCCCATATCGGTAACAAAAACACGCACCATTAAGTATAATATGTTGAATGGTCTCAAGATAGAACATCCATAGTCAAACAAATCATAAACCATCAATAAAATATGGAATAGGATATCATAAAATATTAATCCAAATAAAATATATTAATCAACAACATTGTGGAAGTATATTTAAGTACTCTAATAAAATCATTGACTAAAACATCATAGAAATACTCTTGTACAGTACCAAGAAGTGTTATTTTTCAAAAAATAATGTATAAAAATAAAATTGAAATAATAATTTTTTTTTCATAATAAAATGGGTGATCTTATAAATATAGTGGTTGAAAAAATAATATTATAGATTGGACTTGAAAATAAGTAATAAATTCAGAAGATCCATTGAATTAGGTTTGTTTATAGGATAAAATTTGGGAATGATTCTTTTAAAACATGTATCCCCCCATTAATTTAAGAAGGAAATTGATTGGTACATATTTATAACAATTAAAAATAATTTATGATTATCATATAATAATAATTTATAATTTTATTATGGTAAAGGGAGAAAAATGGTAACCATAATGAAATTGGAGGTTCGGGTAAAATTTATTACCATATATCGAAATGTATTATGCACCTAACATTAATGTCTTTTATAGTAAAATTAAATCCATAATTAAATAATTTGTAACCTCTTAAGAATTTCTTTGATTAATTATAATTTAATTACCTTCATTTATTTACCTTTTTATGAGTTATATGATATGATTTATTACTAGAGAGAATTCATTTCCACTGATTTTCTCGATTGGTATACATGTATATGTATAATAAAGTTCATGAAAAAATGGGAATCAATATACAAAATTTATTATTACATGTTATTAATGAAATAATAATAATATTATTATTATTATTTATTATTCTCTATCCATATATATGGATGAATCATTAGATAACATGTTAAGGATTAACGTTTAACTTAATATTAGCTGGTTTATAATCACAATGAACTCATTTAGTTCTATTATTTAATATTATGTATATAAAATGTTTCTAGAACCCTAAATAAGTTATAATAAATATTTTATAATTTTTTTCAACCAAATTTTTTTTAATGAACAGTTGTGAATGATAACTTGAAATACAAAATTTCATCGTTCATGAAGGTTGTAAATTAGCACTTCCCGAACGATGATTTCGTATTTAAAATAAAGGAGATAGAGAAAGGTTATTGATGATGGATCTTACAATAACATGATATAATAACATTATATTTATGATAATAGATTTATCATGATCATTTGTAGAGAGGTGATGATGAGACGATAGGAAATTGAAATAAATTGAAACCCAATTAAAAGAAAAAGGAAGAGGGTTTACCTCATGGACTATCATCCAAGAGAGCCTCCTTAGGGAAAAGTGTTTTGCTCTTTTGGGGAGACCATTATCTAATATATGTGGGAGAAATACTAAGGATGAGGATTTGGGAATAATTTATAAAATCATTAAGGATTAGAGGTGTGCTGAGAAGAGTGGGTGAGGGGGGAATTTTAATGGACGAGAGAGATGATTTCTCATTATTTTATTCATAATGTTATTATTTTTATTAAGGTAGAAAAAATCATGATTATGGTGACTAAATATATTAATTATTTCATGTGTGTTAAAACTAATGGTTATTACAACATCCAAACATCATTCATGACTCTATAATTCATGTATTTTCATTTATTTTAAAATATCGTATCTTACTATTCACCATAAATTCACGTATTTTAGAAAAATCTCAAAATTCCCCCCTAACCATTTTTTTACGTGAATAATTAAAAAATTGACTCGCATTATTAATATAGTTCCCTAATTATGAGGATTATTATTTTCTTATTAAAATCATCATTTACATGAAAAATATAATTTTTATAAATTATAACTAAATTTCTATCACCCTGAAAAATTAACTAATGTCTAATGAAAATATCATAATATTAAAAAAATATGGATTATTGGATCCATTTTATGAAAATTAATTTTATTTTATATTATTTTATAAATTATAATATTGTAATTAAATATTTATGACTTACAAGAGTACTATCATTTAAATACTAATTTCATTAAAATATTCATTTACATACACTATGATATAATTATATCACAATTTCATTTATAAGATGGACCAATTTTATTTATAATCTCACTTGTGAGGTTACTCTTCTATTATCTGGTTTAAAATTTTGAAGGGTCAGAATACTATTCTTAAGGTAATGTTTCTATTTTATTGATATAATTACCATAACTTGAAGGAATACCACCTTTTTAACTAGTAATTCATTATGTTGTTTGTATTGTGTTCTGTAAGTTAATTTAAAAAATATATAATATGTTAAATAAACATATGTTAGGAAATTTCATTGATGGGTTATTACATTTTCCCCTCCTACGAAGACTTATTTTTTTGATGTTTCTTGATTGTTATCTCATAAAAGTACTTGGGTTGTTGTTCATCAAAAGTTCATATAGATCCAACATTTCCCCTTCAATTTTATTTATTTACAAAGTTCCATTAACTTCTGAGTTGTCTGATTTCTAAAAACCTATTTTTTAGAGTCTATAATTCATGATAGGCTCTTCATAGTAAGATAAGTCAAGCTGTAATTCTTTTTCTTATGAAATGAGAAAATGTGTGTGGTTGATCATGTACTTAAATAACAAGGATATTTGGAACACATTGTGTGCCTTAGAAAGGCTAGGCATCATTTCCAAATAAAAAGTCCCACCTCTGAGTCACTCTTAAATATCTAAAGGACCAATTTACATGGGGTTTCATTTCCCTTTCTTCCCAAATCGTATAACACCCTTCCATTAAGATAAATTCAAGAAAAGACGATATCCTTCATAAAATTAAAATTCCTTCCATCAATTATCTTCATAGTTATTTTCCCTTCTTTGAGTTGCATTGATATGGGTTTGAATAGTGTTTAATTCTGTTGTTGTTTCCAACACAAAATCTGGTCTTATAAGCATCATTTAACCGACATCATCACAACATGTTTGCGTATGACATCAATTTCGAGGTAATGCTTCATATGGTTCTATTATAATGGTATAATGGAAATTATTATTTTAGGAAAAATATTAAAATAGTAAATACTAATCCCACATTCCATGAATGTCAAGTGAGAATGATCTAAACATGTCTTCAAATGATTTGGTCATCATTTATGAATGCCCTTTAGTTTGATTATGATAATAAGTACTCAAATGATGCTCATTATCCATTGATTTCTATAGACTTGTCCATAATTTTTTTTATAAATCTTGGATCAGGATCAAATGATGTTCTAATAGGTTCTCCATGAAGTCTTACAACTTTATTTATATAGAGTCATGCTCGGCACTCTAGTATCAAATCATCCATTCTTCAAAGGAAATATACAAATTTTATAGGTCGATCCACAATTACCCACATTAAACCATTCATTATTATAGATTTGGGTAATATAGTGATCAAATCCATAGTTATTTCGTCTCATAGACATGTTGGAATTGAAGAGTTTGCAATAATATTCTAGGATAATGTCTGTTAGCCTTCACCTATTTACATAAAAAAACCCTGATATAAAATCTACAATTTCAATCTTCTTATTATACAAACAGAAATTTTCATTCCAATATATTTAAATCATATTGATGCGATGATGTATAAAGAAATTTGGATTTGGGGAAACATCAAATAACTCATTTTTAGCTCGTGGATATAGAGATATCATATCATCCTCCCAAATTTCCAAAATCCATATTTGTACATGAGGTATTCCAAATTTCAATCATTTCAATCAATAATTTTCATTTGAGTATTCTCATTATTAAGATGATAACTTTAAATAATTTCTAATAAATATGGTTGAGAGGCCAATTGATAATGTAGTGATATTTAACATTTTTATAATTTCCTCATCCATTCTCTCAAGATATGTTTACATAGAATACATGATAATTCTCATTTTGTTCAGAAATCAATGACCAATTCTGATCAATGTATTATATAAATTATTTATCATCCGTGGTATAAAATGTATTTATAAATAATAATATTTAAGCTTCTATAGCCTTTGAATTTCACTCATGTTGTTTTCTTTCTATGAAAAGTTATATTTCAAGCTCTTATGATCTTTATATATCTCACATATTTTACTACAGAGATAATGTATTAATATTTTCATAGAAAATATTATAGCTTCATACTGAATATCATGATTCATATATTTTTATACATGAGTTTTCAACTTCCTTGATTCATAGGGAAAAATCCTTCCATTTTTTATAAGGACAGAACTGTGTAATTTCTTTGATGGGACCCTATAAATAAAAATTCAACAATTTCCAAATAGTAGATTCAAGATTAGTGTATCCACTAACCTCTTATTCAATTCTTCCAAAACATATTCAATTACATTGTCCACATGATCAAATCCCATTTATGAGTGATCTTAGTCAATGTGTTAACTAATCATGAGATTTTCTGAATGAAATGTCAATATTAACTAGTTAACAAAATAAATCTATATACCTTAGTTATGTTAATTCGTGTATTCCATTCCAGAACTGAATTTTTCATTGTAGGATCAACTATGATTCCATAATTTGAGACAATATGGCCATGAAAAGAAACTGTGTGAATCCAGAATTCACACGTTCAAAATTACCCAAATAATGTGTTTCTTATAAGAGACTTCAGAATAAATATCTATTGATTCTAATGTTCATTGTAAATTTTGGTTTATAGAAAGATATCATAAATAAAAAACACGACAATTTCAATAATATATTCTTTGAAATCCATAATATTTAGATTCATGAAAAAAGAGGGTGCAACAGTCTGTAAAAATGGTATTATTATAAATTCATAATTCCCATTCTTGGTTTGAAATTTTTTCATTAAAATATCATCCTTCCTCACATGAAAATGTTTTTATCCATATTGATGATCAATAATAAAACATTATTTTTCTCCATGTATTTGATCACATAAATCATCAATTTGATGTTGTGGATATCTGTTCTTTATAGAAATAGAATTGAATTCTCAAGAATAAATGCACAACCTGATGCATCTATCTTTCTTCTTAATAAGGAGAACATGTTCTCCCCAAGGTGAAACACTGGGATGAATAAATCATTTATAAATAAATTCCACATGTTCTTTCTCCAATTATAATAATTCCACATTAGTCATACTATAATGAGTCTTTGATATAAGGATTGAACCGATTATTAAATCAACAGAGAACACTGCTTACCTATCTAGAGGATGTCAAGGTAAAACCTCTAAAAATACATCAATATATTCATTCAAAATATTTACATCCTTAATTTTTTTATTTATTTTTTCACTGATATATTTTTTGTTCTATCCTCCCTATGAATTGAATTTAGTAATGCTACTGGGGTTGATCTAGATAAGAATTATATAGAGTTGTTTCTTCTCTAAATATAGGGTATTCAACATCATTCTCAGAAAATGAAACTTCTTTCTTTGTGGAATTTATTTTCCTATAAAAATATGAAGGATAATCCATACCCTGTATTTTATCAAATATAATCATATATATGATGATATGTTCAGAAACTAAAGCATATTTCTATATTATAATAGTAACTGATTGACACATCTGTGTTGCAATGATACTTTCCCTAAATGTTTCATTGGGAACTAATTTATTAAATTAAATTTGAAATGTATAGATTTATTGGAATACTTGGTAGATATAAAATATAGATATGAAACATAATCAACTAAATCAATTCTTATGTTTTATGGAATTATTAAAGTAACTTTTACCACATCATTAAGAACGATATATTTAGCAGTTGTGGCTACATACACTTAGCCTTTCAACCTTGGCCTTAATTGGGTATATTTCCTTTGGTTCTCATGGAAATAATTTTCCAGGAGTCCCATATATTTGAAATATTTTCACTAAAAATTAGTAGCTTCAATCATTCCCTTACAATAATGGACTTGATGTCCTTTTCCTTCATGATTGAAACAAATACCTATATCCACGGGAATGTGCAGTTTTGTTTCCTTAAAAATTATAATAAGATCAAAAAATAAACACTTCCCTTCTTTTCCTTTTCCTAATTTTCATTTTTAGAGTGTTCAACAACCATATTATTCTTTTTTATTCATTTAAAGTCATGATAATTCATGAATAATTTTTCTTTCATGAGAGTAGATGACACTATATCTTCAAATGGTGAGAAAATTTTTGGGACCACTACCCTTCGGAGGAATGGTTGTAAACTATCAAAGAATCGATCAACCTTAGTCCTTATAATGTGAATGTGTTCTACAGATTGAATTTCTATCCTTTGAAATTTGGAATCATTCTTAGAAACATTCTCATAATCCTTTTTCCTGAGATTCTATAATATCATTTTTATATTCTCTCTTTCTTCATATGGAAAATACTTTTTTAAGAAAATTTCTTTATAATCCCTCCATTAAATACATGAAATTTCTTCTTCCTCCTTTTTATTTTGGATTAGTAACTTTTATTGATCTATGTCTTCTAATAGGTGATAAACTTCCAGGAAAACTATCTCCATTTAGTTGCACCCAAATATGATAAATATCATCTATAAGGAACATATCCACTTCCCATCATCAAATGGGATTGTAGTCTCATTTAATGATGATGGTTAATATAACATAAAGTTATCTGGCATTACTCGTCCATGTTGTGGATTAGGGTGCAACATGTGGGTAATGTTATTGTTCATAACCTGATTCATCTATTCCAGTGTAGTTATATGTTGCTGAGACCCAATGTCAGCCCCAATAAAAACATCATTATCTTTAATAGGGGGGAAATCCATACATTGGATATGTGCATTAATTTTGTCTCTATTTCATTAAATAGACACCATTTTAAAATAATTGTTTCACCAAATTAGGTTATGAGTCATAATGTATAATATTAAAATAGAAAAATAATGAAAATAAATTTAAAATTTAACAATTTCTAATCTCATATTCGTAAGTCAATATTCCTTGGGGAAATAATTACATTAAAATCCTTCATAATATATTGAAATGAATGTTTTAATTATCCTTTGAATATCCCCAAGGATTGTGAAACATGGTTCATAGTAAGGACCATTATCGTTTACCTGGATACCCTAAGTCTAGCTCATTACACCTTATCATAGTTATTTACCCTATGTATATCTAACCCAAAACCACGTCCAATTCTAGTATCCATGTAGAGATTTATTTCAAGGAATATAAAAATAATTTATACTTTTACAAAAACTATTATTTTTATATATTACTATCCTCAAATACAATCTTAGGGCTATGTTCCCTAATCAATGTTTTCTAATTATAGTTTCTAAGGTTTCTCCTAAGCATCATCATATACCAAAATTAATGACTACAACCCCAATTTCTCATAGTCGATGCATTATTTAAATACACTCGCATATAAACAAGGATTTTTTATCTTGAGGGAATAAATAGTTTAGTGGCATTGGAAAAACAGATACATTCATAATAGTTTCATTACAACTTGAAATAAATTGCATCATATAAACTATATTGGAAACACAAATAAACATCTGGATTATCCTCACAAGTCATTCATAATAGTTATATATACATCCTAGGGAAAAATAAATCATAATAATTTGGTGATCTTAGATTCTTAGTAATGGTATGTAATATATAGGAAGATAAAATATAAAGCATGGTGAATAACGAAAAGTACACCGCCCTATAAAACATAATCTAGAGAATAAAATGGAATGAATTAAAAACTAATAATTATTTAATAAATCATAACCATGGATATTATACTAGTATGATAATATCATGGAAAAAAATAACTATCTTCATATTGCATGAATTCATCATTTTGGACTTCATAATCTCATTTTCAATGCCTCAGCCCAGACACCATACATAAGGCGTAAAACCCAATCAAGTTTGTATCATGAGACCTACTGATGCCTGGATGCGATATAGTGGGCCCCACCCATAACAGAAAAAGTACAATGAGTACCATATATGAAATGGGAGTAAATTAATCAACATTTGCATTCATATTGAATGTAAAATATGAAATTTAAATTACATTCCCCAGTTAGTAACAAAAACACAGACCATTTAGAGTAATATGATGAATATTATCATGATTACACATCCACAGTCAAACTTTTGATAATCCATTCAATAAAAAATGGGAGATGATATCATAAAATATTAGTCCAAATAATAAATATCAATCAAAAAGACTATTAAATATTTTTAAATACTCTCATAATATCATCTAGTAATACATGGGAGAAATAGCATTGTAAATTTAAACTAAGAGTTATTTTTTGAAATATCATTGTATAAACTGGTAGTTAAATCATATAGTTTTTCCTAATAAAATGACACATTTTACTAAAATAAAGGTGTCTTATGTTATATTATATAGTGCACATTAATATTGGTATTAATTCAATAAGTTCCCTTGAAACATGATTGTTTATGGGGAAGAATTTGTGAAAGATCTGTTTTAAAAAATCATATCCCCATAAAATTAATATGAATTTAGATTTGAACATTTATATTGAAACATAAAACATAATTTATTTGGATTACATAAAAATTACTAAAACTTTCACCTGGTAAAGAGTATAAAAATAATAAATTGAATGATATTAGTGGTTTAGGTGTAAAATCCTTACATTATCTATGAATGTGTCCAACACCATACCATAACATATTGGATAATAAAACTAAATCCACCAATTAATTAAGTAATAAACACCTCAATATATAATTTATTTATTATAATTTCATTATGTTAAATGTTTTTATTAGTTTAAATATTCAATTTTATTACTCGGTGGGGTTTATTTCCTTGAGGTTTCACAATTGGTAAACATTTATATGAGTAATGAAGTTAAAATTAAATGGTAAAAATTCACCCAAATTGTAATAAAATGTTATTAATTAACCAATATAAGTTTAATTGATATTATTTATAATAATATTTCTATATATGAGGATGAATCCTTATAAACATGTTAATGATTATCATTTAACATAATTTTAGCTGTTTTTAGTCATAATTAACTATTTTAGTTATATTATATAAAATAATGTATACCCAATTGATCTAAACCATATATAAAATATAATACATATTTCTTAATATGGTTTAACTGTAAAAATGCGTTCATTACCATACATGAGGGATAAATTGAAGAACAAACGTTCCTCCTCCATGAAGGTTGTAAATCAGCACCTCCTAGACGAATATTTAATTTTCAAAATTAAAGATTGAGATGGTAAGGAAATTGATGATGGATCTTACATTGACATGATATAATTACATTATATATATTATATGGGAGTTATCATGATCATTCTAATAGATGGAGTGAAGAGAGAATATGAAAATAAAATAAATTGAAATGAAATAAAAAGAAAAGTGAGGAGGTCATACCTATTGAATTATCATCCCAGAGATCCACATTGGGGAATGTTTTTTCACTATTGGAATGACCATGATCTCTTATACATGGGTGAGAGAATAGGGACTAGTATTTGGTTTTATTTTGGAAAATCATCTAGGCTTAGAGATGGGAGGTGAGGAGGGGGTGTGGTGTGGTGTTGATTTTATACTGGATGAGAGGGAAGATTTCTAATTATTTTATTCATTATTTAATATTTTGAAAAAGAAATGAAATTATATTTATTCTTGTGAAAAAATATACTATTTATTTAATGTGATGTTAAACTAATTGTTCTTATATCTTCCACACATCATACATGACTCTATAATTAATGTATTTATCATTTATCATAAATTATGGTATTTTACTACTCACCAAAAATTCATCTATTTTAGAAAAATATCAAAAATTATCTATATCCATTTTATATATCATTATATTTCATAAATTAAGTCCATTTTTTGAAATATATCTCCTAAATATGATAAATTTTATTTTTAATTAAAATTAGCATTTTCAAAAAAATAAAATTTTATAAATATTAAAACTGATTTTATAACACCATGAAAAATTAACTAAGGAAAAATTAAATTATGCTAAAATTATAAATCAATAAAATATTGATATATAAATCCATTTTATGAAAATAATCTTTCATTTAAATAACTTTATTTGTAATAATATTGTAATTAAATATTTATGACGTATAAGTATATAAACACTAAAATATTAAAATGTTAAAATATTAATTTAAATACAGTACGATATATTAATATCATATTTTCATTTATAAGATTTAATAATTCAATTTATACAATCATTAGAAACTTAACTATTTTTTGGTAGGTTTTCTATTAATAAATTCTTCATTACTAATCATAAGGGCATGTTACTATTTCATCTGTATAGGTTCTTTATATTCTAAGAAAACCTCTTATTTTAGTCATTCTTCATTTATGATGTTTTTGATGTGTTCGATATATTATTTTATATGATAAATACTAAATTAAATAGATATATGAAAGGAGATTTCATTAATATAGTTCTGGCTCATTACTCTAAATACATTGGTAGAGCTATGTGGTACACCACCTCTCCAACTATACACAATATCTGAAAATTGCTGATGAACCATGGAGATAAATTGTTTCTCCTATCAAATCTCTATAATCCACATTGAGGATAAAACTATAGGAACACATGGTCTTTGCCCTCAACCTCGAAAGACCTCTATCTCCTGTCAGCATAAAACTTATGATGGAATTATGTAGACTTCATCAACTCTGGAATGTTATGCCCATTCCATGTAGTATCTTGCACCAACTCTAGGTACTGCAGTGTCGAACCTCCTATATCATTCTGAAAAAGTTTTGACCTTCAAGGTTGTCTATAAAAATCCCCTAACGGTTCCATACCAATGTTGTAATGGTATATTGTTTTTGTATGAAAACTTCACATGTGGTAGGTGATCCTGCCACATATGGATGAAATATAAAATGAAATCTCATAGCATGTCCTCCAGAACCTAAATGGTCTACTCAATATAATCGTATATTTTTGGTTGAAAAACTGTTCTCAAGTATAACTATGAACCAAAATCCTCCTGTAATCCCTTCCAAATTCGATATGTATTGTGCGCATCAGGATCAGAAACAATCATTGATATAACTCCATAGAGTTGAACTGTCTCATTAAAGAACATCCATCCCAATATATCTACTAAACTAAGTTCTCTAATAGATAAGATTTAATCATACATAGTGAGTTCAAAACTGATTACCAAAATTTAAACATTTTCACTAGACATATGTGGTCATCCCATCATGAATTTCATAGATATCTCATCAAACATTCATTCTTGAACCTCAAGGGTTAAGCTAACCCCAGTAGAATATGGGGCTCATCTTTCACATGATTGAAAGTAATGTATTGAGAGACAAACATGGAAAATATTTTATTCATTCCTAGCCAGAAAAATTTACATCGAAGGTCATGATAAAAATTTTCCCGAATAGGATGTACCACTAAAGAGGATGTACGAAACACCCTCAAAACCTCCCCCCACCACAACGACAATGGTACTAATGTTCCTCCTCTGAAAATAATGATGTGCCCAAATTATTTTTAATATCCATTAGGAGAATTTCTTCTGGATATATGAGCACACGGGGTCTCCGAGTTGGTATCCATGTGTTGTTCCTTGATAAATCTCTTAAAAAGTGACAGTCTGAAAACCATCAACTAGTGGTAAGTTGTTACATCTCCTTCCACATAGGATAAATGCAACAAGGACAACTACTCTGACCCGTCATTCAGTAATTGTGCACTAGTTATCCTTATGATAGAATAATCTACAACATTCTCTTTCTTAGGAGTATAAAAAATATCATATTAATAGCCCAATAAAAACTCTATCCATCACCTCTATCTCAAGTTGAGGTCTATCTGAGAGATGATATACTAGTTATTTTTGTGATCATAGTAGATGATAAACTACAATCCATAAAAGTATTGTTGCCACATCTTTAACACGATGACTACCACAACTAACTCAAGATCATGGGTTTTGTAGTTCGTCTCATGTGGTCTCAACTAGAATGAACCATAGGCAATCAACACTTGCATTTTCATCAAGACACAATCTAGACCAGTTCCTGATGCATCACATAACAATATATACTCAACACCATCCATACAAAATATCATGATCAAAGTGACCATCAAACTCTACCACAACAACTGAAAACAATGTTGGGACATCACTTTCCATACGAATGGATAGCCCATTAAAGTCAAATCTATTATTAGTGATGATGCCTTGAAAAAATCATCAATGAATCTATTGTAATATTATTCTATAATAAGGATTCTACACATCTCCCATTTGTTCATTTGAGGCTCAATGGTCAACACTACCTCAACCTTATTCGAGTTCACTTTCACTCCATCCATTGAGATAACGTGTCCCATAAAGTGGACTACCTAAATCCAAAACAGTAACTTCAAGAGTTTCCCAAATATTTTGTAGTATTATAGTACATATAGAACCATCTTTTAGTTTATTCCTTGATCCTACTCATACACCTAGTATAAAAGGATATCATTTATGAAAACTACCATGAAATTTTCTATGCAATGCCGGTACATCTGGTCCAAGAGTCCCTAGATCATTGTTGGGTGTCATTCATGACCAAAAACATAACCAAGTACTCATAATGACTATAATGAAATTAAAATTTCAACTATGATATACCCTCATCCCATCCTAGTATTTAGTGGTTCAATTATCTGATGTCATATTTTACAAAATATCGTGACCCTATAAATTGATCATAGAGGTAATCAATCCATGGTAATGGATACTTGTTCCTCATGGTCACGTAGTTGTAGAATCATTTGTTCATACACAATATCATGAACAAATATACATTTTTTGAAAAAAAAAACCAGGGAATCCCATTGTGAAACACTAAGTCTAGGTGTCCCCAAGCATAAGGGTCAATTCAATGATTCAACATGAATCTCTATGTATTGTACAATATATGTTGTGAGAATGGAATTCCAAGGAACAATGTCTATCAGTTCAAGATCTAATGTATAAAAGAAACAGATCACACCTCGAATCATTCCTAGAGACCCTGGTTCACAATCCTTGACTGCATGAAGCTATTCCCTCCAATGTACTCCAACTCCCTAGGCCTGGAGTAGACCACCTGGTGGTGTTGGTGGAAACAAGTTGAAAGGTCTACCACATCTAACTACTTTTCCTAGATCCTCTCTTATATATGTACTCCTATGGATCTTCTTAATCTGGTCACATTTTATGCCTCGATGGTCCGTCCATAGTATCCCTAATAGTAGTAAGACAGAATATAAAATCTTGAGTGATATGTCCCCTACCATAACATTAATTGAAAAACCTCTCTATTGGACAACTAGACCCACCTCGTGAGCCATAAAACACATATCCTCATTCAGGGGACCTCTTCCATAAATGTTTACCACATCCATGTCCATTAGAATAATGTTAGATCCTGATACCTAGTTATCTGCTCCATTATTCCCACTACTATCTACCACCAGCTATATCTTATCATTTGAGATGATTTCACCCCCAAAATTATACTCTATAACAAAACCATACAAAGGAATGAACAGAAGGATAACATTAGATTGGATGCCTCTACCCATACATTTATCTAAGGTCTAAGCCTTGATGTTGTGATCTTGAACAATATCCAATGATTACATAGAAAGGATTGTAAACCTTGATGAAGAATTTTTTACTATCATTCTTCCCTACTATAATTGAAGAATCCCATTAATATATAGAGCCCTCAATGTAATTTGTGAGAAATCCTCTCTAAAGAGGTGATCAACGTATATTCATAAAAGAGTCACCTCATAATGAGTATGGATACCCATAAACCACCCTCATCCTGCTAATCCATGTATAAGTATCACTTCTTGGACCACCATCTAATCTATCAGTGTCATGATTAAACTAAAAAATAGGGTATCCACATCAAGATACTTCATAGCTTCATGCTAGTTGGGATTTCCATAGAATATGAGGTTTCTCCTTCACTGAAACATGTGATTCTTTATAAGACTACACTCCAAATCCACTGGTACTGTGGGTACCATGTACATCTCTACAGGTTGTCGTAATGATAGTTCACCACAAGGATGCAACATATGAAGAATTTCTCCTTGTATCTATGCCTCCTCACTAAAGGGGACATAGTCATGATTAACCAATTTTGTCGCTTCTAGTACACATTGTGGATGAATCCTAAATAAAAAAATATGTATCACACTGAATAAGTATATCTGGGGAGCTTTCTCAAGAAGGATATAGAATTCGTAACTCATTCCAATATGATGCATGTTCCATTGTTTTACCTAAAACTAGTCTTTTCATTTTCCAAGTTTAAAAATAAGGCTATCTAAGTCTAGGTTTATAGATATATAGGCCATCAAAAAAACAAGATTCCCTGGCCTAAAATATGAACTTGTAACACAAAACATGGTTTTCCTAAACGAATATCATAGACTCTTGATCCTGATGTAGAACTGACCATCTCTAATTCAACAATGTAATGAACCATCCCAATAGGGAATGTTCCAAGAATCCCCAATCCTACCACCAATAGTCCAAGGGATGATGACTAACAATGAGTAGGCATATCACTAACATGGCAGGAATTACCTATTTACAATATAGAGACACACATATCTATGCCCAAAAAAATATGAAATTTAAAAACCATTATTTAATCCATGCATAAATAACCTTATATCCCATAATCATCTGACAATAGAAAGTTATGTACAATAAATTGGTCCAGAATAAAAGCCCACTACATTGATTCTATAAAAACAAGTCTATCCTATATGAAAAAGGTATTGGGACTTTTGTCTGTAGCCATAATGTCACCCCACAACCAACCTGGTCACTCAAAGTACCATATGGTCCTGTTCTACCTAGGAAGCCATAAAAAGGTTAATCAACTTCACAAGACACAAAACATGAGGTATATCCCATGTTGGTGTTAGTATAACAATATTATGAAGGATACTCCAAAACCACAAATCAATACAAAAACGGAATGCATGGTCTGCTCTACATGGGTATATGTGTACAACACATATCACAAGAATACCCATATTTATTAAATCCAAGAATCACATTCTAGAGATATGTCACAACTTCTGTATAAAAATATTAGTTTTCCATATCGAAGATTCCAAAAAACACACATCTGGGAGAACAATATCTCTAGTCTGACAGTACCGATGATGTTTTTCCGAGTGGTACTGCCCGTCATGTCTCTCCAGGATAATGATACACTAATATATCGGAAGAGATATATGATAGAAAAGATGAGGTTCAAATCCAAATCCATGGGGTGATACAAAAAAATCAATCTGGATTAGCCCACTAAGTAGTGGATTGGCGCCCCCATATTTTTTGTCATGTAGATACCATGAAATCCACTAATAGAATGAAGAAATGAATATAGGATCCTACTTCAGGCCTCATGGGAAATTCCAACAACTCTATATGTGAATTGTTATTTAAGGGATCAAATTCTAAGGAATATAAAAGGATTCATACCGAAATTCTATGAAATATAGTAGGGGAAGAACCCTGACAATATTTTTCTAAGATATATAGGGTAAGTGGCCCAAGCTATGCAACAAGGGGTACACATCATGTAGCAGGGTCAGATGTCATGTCCCTAACCATGGATATTACCAATGAATAATATACCATATAATTCCAACTAAATCATTTGAAGAGGGGTACACATAATGTAGAAAGGATTACATGCCACTTCCATGCATTTGAGGTCTGCTCGTGTACATCAGCCATGTTCTATTACACAACAACATACAATGTAGCCTTTCATGCGTACCTGTACATGGGGTATCAATTGTACTTGGTCCCTGACAAGATATTTGGGGGATTACAAATAGTGTAGGAATCCCATCTACTCCACTCTGTGTCGGGGTACATCCCATGTATACTCCGAGTAATTCAACAAGGGGTACATGCAGTGTAGTCAGGACTACACGCAGTGTGGATTGGGTTTTCTAAAAACCCGTATTCTTCCTCCCACTAACATCGTCTATCACTTGGATTCCATTCCAGTGGTCTGATAACCTTCTGACACTATATAAAAAATATCCTTGGCACCATAACTCTAAATCGACAAGATTATGTACATTATCCTGCTCTAAAAATGTGAACGTATCCATTCTTCAGTTCCTACACAGAATGTTGATTCAACACCCACCTTCATTCAATCATCAAATTTACCCATTATCGCACCTCCTTCGAGTCATCTCGATATAAATCCTATGGTCTTTGATCATTGTGCTTAGAATCTATGGTGAAATTTCAAATTGTTCCCAATGTGTTTCAAAATAAAGAACTAATGAAGAATTCCCCAAGATGAATTCAAAATTTTTTGGAGAAAATGCCACAAAATAGGGAGGTGTAGACATCGATCAATGTTCATATCTATAATGGTTATTCTGAACTATAATAATAATTAAATTCAAATAGGATCTCATGAATCAAACCATGTTAATTATTTTAAAATATCATATACCACAGAAAAGACTGATCCGTGGGAAAATATGTTAGTGAATTATTTTAAATTCATCATGGGAATCAAGAACGGGGAAAACCGATTAAACAAAAAGACCTACCTTGATTTTGATTTCAATAAAATAAAAAATTCTTTCCACATCTTTTTTTATTAATCCATTATGTTCGGTGTTTTTCAATCACCGATTAGAGGTTCTAACATCCCCTAATCTAGAGAATTATATAGATAACTATATCAAATGTGTTCATATGATTATAGGGTTATGAGAAAACCTTGGATATCCAAAATTGAGTTACCTTTAACGTGAAGTGCACTATGTCATTACATCAATGAAATAATATAATTTTATTTATTTATTTTATTCATTTAGGTTCCCATGATGACATTCCACTATCAACTAGTTCCGACTAATGTTAGGTCATGCCTAGGGTAAAGATGATGTTATAAACTCAATGGTGTTCTCATATTTATCATACAGGAATCCTTTTAGAAGTTATTCCACTTTACCATTAAATACACTTGTGCATGTAAATTAAAATTTTAACATTTGTCAGATATTGGTTTCAGTGATACCGGGCCTCAAAATCACATGTCGTCTCAGCCCCTGGTCTTGAAATCAATCTATATAATATTTAAAAATAATACCATGAATATATGAGAAATTAAAATTATATTGAGTCAAAAATTTTATCCATTTATTCATATTCAATATATAGATATGGTATAATCCAATTCTAAATTATTGTCACAGACATGAGGCAAATAAATATTTTCAAATTGAAAATTATAAAAAGTATAGAAGGGTTTAAAATAACAATTATGAATTAAAATGATTCCAATGACCTAAATAAATTAAATTTTAATATAATTGTACAAATTTTATATTGAATCAAATTAAAATTTTAATTTATCCAGGGGAATTATTTATACAAAAAATGTAGTTTTCGGTAAAAGTCCATATTTTTCAATAATAGTTGAAAAATGAATCCTTTTTAAAAAATCCCAAGTATTCAACCATTGAAATTTTTTGTTGTTTGATTTCAAAAAAAATTAATCTCATTTTATCAAATATATTTTCAAAAAATTTTAAACAATATTTTTATTGTATTTGTGAAAAGCATGAATAAATTTCCTTTTGTAAAGAAATATAGTTTAAAATGGTATTTTAATTAAATGGTTATTATATTATATTAATTAAATACCTAAAAATATTATTAAAAAATTATTTAATACTATTAATACTAACTAATTTAATAGCTTGGTTATAATGGTATACAATATTTTTATTTATTTAGACATGGGGCGGTTTTTTTCAAAAGCTATCAATGAGATTTAATTTAATGAATTAAATTTTGTTAGCTGTTTAAGAATGATATTGAATATTACATACACTAGAAAATATATTCGTTCTGATTTATAATTTTGGGTTGTTATATCTCGTTGAAATAATATTAGAAAATCACACATCCATGACATTCACAAAGGGATAAATTAAAATTTCCTAAATAAACGTAGGAAACCACTCTCTTATGAATCTTGAATGGTCTTTGACCTGGACCAAGGGGTGAACCTAATCCAAAAAGTTGAAAAATCATTTATAATTCTTATAATATATATGTTGGTAAGAACATTTTCACATAATTGATAAATATAGAACACGTGTACCATCTAATAACTTAACATGAAATCTTTATAAAATGTCCTGCCCAACACCTAGCTATAATTCCTAGATAAAAATAATAATCCAAATCTATTAAAATAATTATATCATACTAAAATATAATTGAATGTGTTTTCATTAGAATATAAATATAGGTTACATAATATCTACATATATATGAAAAATGGGATGATATGAACTATAAATAGTTGATATGTGAAAAAAAAATATGAATAATAAATTAATACTAACCAATATGAGACATGAGGATATCATATAATAATGACACATCCATATCCCAACAAAAGATGGTTATAAAGTCCCACTCCCACTACCAAAAGCCTTTCCATTTTAGAAAACTATTAAAATATGTTCCATGTATCAAAAATGGTGTATGTAGAGATTGGTAATATCTAATATAGTAGGATCCCAACAATAAATAAATATACAACATTTGATAGAAAAATTAGATTTCATAGTTTGGAAAAAATATAATGTGTGTTATTTTTAACCATGTTTACGAATGAAAAAATCTATCATCATACATAAGTGTTATAAAATAAAATATCTAATAAACTATTAATATATCTAAAATTATTTAATACAATAAAAATATTTTTACACCCAAAGTAAAATATTGTATAGATCACATAATGTATAAATTTTACAGCTCTCTAGTTGAATTGATAAAATAACTTCACTGGTGAATGGATATACATATATATATATATATTAGATAAAATCACTAGTTTCGATGTCACACCGAACTAGTAAGAAGATACATCTCCCTAGTATGGATTCCATTCCCATGTTCTCAAGGTCCGAATATTTTTTGTTATATAATTAATCATTGAAGCAATTTATTCTACATAAATAAATTACAATAAGAATTTATTCAATGATTAATAAACATTAATTTTAATTTTAATTTCCAAAATTATTCATGTAATTACCTGATTTACTATAAACATAAATATTTATTAATTAATATATATACCATTCAAAATAATTTTGAAATTTGGATTTAGAAATTCAAGCATCGATTGTTAAATTAAAAAGGTTGAATATAAAACCACCAACAAAATTTGATGAAATAAAAAATAGATGGGTTGAATCCCTTCAAAAATTAATGTGAGTATCCTTAGATATAAATATTAACACATCGGAAAAAATCCATAATTATAATATTTAAAAAAAATAACCCATATTTTATGTGATCATTGGGTTGAAGGAATAATATAAAGTGGGGAATCAAAGACTATATTGGTAAGAGAGGACAAACATACATAGAGTGTCCTTGATGAAAAGAAAATATGAATTTCCAAAGATGAGCCCTAAGATAAAGTGTTTTTGGTGGATGTGCATGAGTGTGATTTGTGAGTAGTGGTGCTGAGAAAATAAAGTGTTACTATTATACTTTTAGTAGAAGAAATGTGTTATTCCAAAAATTTGATAAACTAAAAAGAAAAAATTGTTTGAATGGATTATTTGTAAACTTATTATACAACTATATGGATAGAACTAAATTGAATTAGGAAGAAAAATTATTTGTCCACATGTTTAGGAAAACCATGTAACAAGCATGTAAATATCGTTAAACAGAAAATTACTAGTACTACATGGTTTTAGTATATTTATCTTTATCCTTACAAAAACTATATATCAGTGTTGGTTTCTAATGATCAAAATAATTCAAAAAAGAAAACAACCCTATAATAATGTAAATATTTAATATTAATAAATAATTAAAATCATACATAAAATAATCTTTGGGGATTTTTAATTCCCCACACCACATCACATTATTTCAAAAAAATGTTAAATAGTTTCTTAATTTAGATTTAAATAATTTCATTTATTGGACATGAATTATTTATGCTCCCAGATATCATGAATGCCTATATACATGATACCATAATGTAAAAATCAAATGAATTATCTTTCTTGTATAAATTTAAGGAAATATTCTGTGATCAAAATAAGTTTCTTATTGATTTAATTTTTTTTTCAAAACATGATTCTTATAATTTTTCCCATGGGAAGGATCCAATATAAAAAAATTTATTTTAGAGATCTGATATTCATCAAGAATTTATTTTAGATGAGGTATTAATTAATGTTTATATAAAACATTCACAATTAATTTATAAATCTTCATTGGGATTATAATCTATGGGACCAGAATAACATTATTGAAAAATCATTGGTGACCTAGATGATATGATAACCTAAAAAATGACATCCTTTTGTGAACTATAAGTGAATATGATGTATATCATTATAAAATTGATGGACATATCTTTCCTCTGATAAAAATTTCAGGATATTATTTATCATCCTGGATGTCTCTTGGAAATGGTTTTCTCCCACTATTCACGACTCTCCCTCCTCTGTATAATATATATATATTAATTTAATGGTTATAAATAAATAAATATAATTTTTTGATGAAAATTGATGTTTGGTTACCATTATTATATGATAAATCAACCATTTCTATATGGGTGACCCATGATCTACTTAAATCATGAATATGATCTTGAATAATATCATTTAAAATCTTACATCCCACTATATTTTTCCAAAATTTCTTACGATGGTAATATGTATATTGCTTCACCTAAGTTCCCTTTGTCACCTAGATACTATTGTAGAATAGTGACATGATATATTGTTCTTGTTCACATTTATTTGTTGAAATATCATCATATAGTCTGACTACCATTTTTTCAAATTACATTAACAAATCCTCTAACTTCATACACTCAATTCTCGGAATTAAATAGGAATATTTTTTCATCCAAAAAATTAATAATAAAAAAGATTCACCTTTTCTGGGGTATGGTTTATTCTTATAATAACATGAATTAAAACATTATCCCACTTCTATGTAAGATTAATTATGTTTGGTGTAATAATATATGGTGATTGTTCTTATGTTGTAAAATACTAATAGTAAAATCATTGAGAAAAAAATTACAAAAGATTTTTCTATCCCCAACTACCTTTATCAATTTTTTTATATCATAATACATGATGGAATTACTCAGACACAAATCCCACTATGAAATATTATTTTATTCCAATATTTTCATCCCCGTAATTAATGGAACTTAATTCTCTTTTATGAGACAAATGGAGGATTTTGGTGATGAATACCACTCACGTGTGTTCTACCAAACATACAATGCTCTCCCTATTTTTTAGAACTCGTACTATTTTTACTATTCCTATTAGATAATCATGCAGATAGAATAACTAAATTAAATATTTCAATGGCCATAGATTCATTATACTCGTTCACCTCTACTAATAGTCATCCATGATACAAAATTAACCTTACCCATGGTATATGTGATACCCAATATAAAAAATTATGATATTCTAAATATCTATTTTTCTTGTGATTTTCGTATTTATAAGATAATATATTTTCAATTCTATTTTAATTATATATTAATATATTCATTTTAATAGAAATTTAGTCCCACAAAAAGTGTCTCATATATAAGATATGGTACATGTCATGGTCAAAGATACAATAGATTCTTTGAAGATGTCATAATAGTCATGACACAAAAGCCACCACATGATCACCATATAATAGGATACCTTATAAACCCTCAATATAGGAATCACATAAGACCTTATATCACTGAAATTGTTTAGTATTTTTTATAGAAGATGAGTTTAATATTTACTCTATCTTGATGAATTATCCTTCAAATTTTGGGATCTAAAAGATTAACCATATTCTCAGTCAGTGACTTAATTTATGATCACAACCTAGAGAAGTACATGAAGAAATATTAATAATACCATCCTAATCCAATGAATCCATAAATATAGAAGAAATTATTTTTCCCTCCAAATAAATAAATAAAATCACCACATATAGATCAATGAAAAATAATTATTTAGAACACACATTCCACAAGATCATGAACTAATAGATATAAATTCATCATTTAGTAATTTTTACATTGAGACCGTGATACTGAATAAGTGATACAAAACTATAAAATGTTTCTTATTCGCATTATTTACTATAGAATATATAATAACCTCATTTATTTATAATACAACCAAATAATCAATATGTGATGAAATGGTAGCATCACATACATAAATATTACATAATTCATGATAAATATCCAATATATGTCAAAATAATACACTATCAAGAGATGTAAATATTTTTTCCATTGTGAAAAGATAAATATCCATCGTATTTCAATAATTCTCATTATCCACTAGGTCATTTTTTCTTACCAAACTATACCATTCTTGGATATAACATACAAAAAACATCTTTTCATAAACTGGGGAAATGGACATCTAATAAATAGTGTGAATTGATTCAAATTAATGTTAAATATAGAAGATATAAATTGATGTTCATAAGTGAGAGTTAAATTAGAAAAATATTATGAAAATATAACCATAAAAAAATCTAACATACATGTATATATAATTAATAATTTTTCATGGAATAAGGCTACATCATAACAAAAGTTTTGATCTATATTCATTCAGAATTATAAATCATCAATCATGATCTAGAAAAGAAAATGAAATTAAAAACAGAAACATTTTGTACATATATTTAAGCATATAAAATCATTTCTTTAGTCAATAGTAATTGTATATATCATTTTCAATAAGAAATTGATTTGAATAAACTGAAATAATTATTTATTTGAATAAATTATTGCATTGTTTCCAAATAAAAAAGTATAAGTATCCAAATCCAGCATTATAGTTTTCAAAACTTAAATTTATATAGTGAAAAATATTATTTAATCCTAATGGTATAAAAAAATTAATACAATCTTCCATCATAATATTTTTAAATAAATTATTATATTCATAAAAAATGTTTTAATTGTTCTAAAAAAATTCACCTATTTTATAAAAATTAAAATAATTTCCCTCATTCTAATTCTGATATACTAAAATAAAAAAGAATTTTAATTTTTTTCCAAATTCAAAATATGATATTTTGAAATTTAAATTTTAAAAATAAAATATATAAAATATTCAATAAAATGATTTTATACAATAAAATTCTAATTTTCTATAAAAGAAATGTTTTAGTAATAATTCGAAATACATAATTACTTTTAATAATTCTATTTAATTTTATTTTATTAAAATATATTTTAGTTTTTATATATATATATCTATTATTCACTTTAGTTCGGTAGTGCCTTCATCAGATAGTATTGAATGTATCTATTTTATTTTAATTGAAAATATAAGATAAAAGTTGAGGGTGGTATATTCAACTCAAACAAAAAATATTTATACAATGAAATTTCTTCACATAGAAGAAAATAAAATAGGCTTCATTGATCTCATAAAATATTGGGTTTCCCCAATAGATTTATTGAAATTAGTGTTTTTGTAATAAATATTTTCCCAGTTGAGTGGTGTTATTCCACAAAACTTTTTATTTTTGATTCAAAATATCTTCTTGTTTTTTACAATAAAAAATATAATGGTTGAGCGTTAATCAATTTTTTTAGAGTACACCTCTAGAAATCATACATGTACATCCTAAATTGTGATATATGGAACATATTATGAACATGTTATAGAAGAGGTGGAATTGAAATGTGATAAGATAAAATCTTGATACGAACAAGTATATCAAAAGGCATGTTCTATTAATGGTTAAACGTAACCATCCATACACATATTATAACATTATTATATACTGATATTACTTGGGACACCTTATAAAAAATAATGAACTCTATATAAAACTAAAAATTATCTATGTGACATTTCTATTGACTCTGAGATTTCATGATGCAATGTTGAATAACTCTATCCTTATCGTCCATTTCCTTAGCTTTCTTATATCCTGATATCTTCTGTTCTATAGATACATCCCGGTCACATGATTTTATTTACATAATACTATATAAGTATTCATATGGATCCATTGTAATTCAGTAGTAGGAATTATTGAAGTAATAAAATTTCAATATAGTTAGTTGATAATCCCAACCACATTTGAAGTCAACAAAGAAAGATCTATACAATTTTTCTAATGTATCAGAGATCCATTCAAACTGACCATCTATATATGGATGAAATGTAGTATTAAATATAAGGTTCATATTCAAAAACATTTAAATAATTCTCTTGAACATTGAGAAAAACCCAAAATCTCAATCATATATGACTGAGTGTGGTATTAAATGAGTCTTTATATGATAATGTATATTATGAAATATATATCAAGGGAGATATCTTCCATGATAGAAATGAAATGTTTAAAATTTATTAGGTGAATTATTATAATAGAAATGGAATTCTGGACAATAAATATCTTTTTTAATCCTATAATGAAATCCATTGGGATTTGTTTTAAATTTCGACAAAATTATAGGAAATAGTAAAATCATCCCCTTACTATTTGAATGATCTCTGATAAATTGAAGGATAACCAGGAATTGCAATACGTACTACAAAATATAAATTTTTATATTGTCCCACTATAAAGTTTGTATGATAATTATATAAATTTGTTAAATATTGTATTGATATATAATAATGACCTATGTGTTTTTTCCAATACCACATAATTAAATTCAGGTACTTAAGGTGCACATATCTAGTTCAAATATTTTATCATCTCACCACACTCAAGGATGATTTATGGTACATTACATAAATTATTATATTCCTCCCATTAATGATTCTATGCATCATTAATCGTAATATTAGTGGATATTTTAATATAAATTTGAAACTATATAGGATTTTTCACCTAACCTTATTATTTATAGGAATATACTCTAAAAATACATATGTATTTGACCTTTTTAAATCAGAATCATGGAAATGTTGGAATGATACATGTGACATAGAGTGTCAACAACCGTGTTTCCTTCCTCTGGGGAAAATAAATATTTTAATCACATCCTCTAATAAAATCTAACAATCTCTATTAGTGAATATTCAACCCTTTCAATGTGAATTTATATATATATATATATATATATTATAATTACTATATTTAACACAACATTAAATATAAATATATTGCAATTTTATTTTCAACGAAAAAATTCAATCTACAATATCCCATCATTGGGTGATATAATTTTTTTTAAACCATAATTTTTGTGTTTAATATTCTTCCACTAAGTAATTCTTCATAAAAACATACAATTAATTTCCCTGATGCACTAATGGAAATAACCAAAACATCTCTACTACATTGTATTTTGATCGCACAGTAAATAACATACCTTAATAACATCTCATTGAAGTGTTCAGGATATTGATTATTCCATTGGTACATTGCTCAATTCCATCTCAACAGGGATATAATATATGAATGTGCTAAAATATATCTAAATTCTTTTATAGTATATAGAACATATAATAAGCATATATATTTCAATTACAATGTTTTTCGGATATTATTAAATAACATGTTAGGATCATAAACATATACAGACCCAGAAGTGGGGTGTTGAATAAGGGTATATATATCCTTTTGGAACGTAGTATTCCATCCCCACAAGATCATGACCTATTTATTATAATTGACACTTTGTTTGAACATAAGTGTTTATACATACCATATTTTTTTTCTTCATTATCTGGGGATGATGCTTCGAGTGAAATGCGAAGACGATAGAAGCAAGACCCATCGATTATTACATGGTTCACCCTCAACGGGCTATGACCAAGGAGAATACAATGGTGATGTGTGGATATACCTAATTCACTATTTCTCACAACAAATTTAAAATGTACTAAGTGGACTCATTGTCCCTCCTAGATTACAACAAATCACAATTTGGAAGCTCACTACTCTCTAAACGGAAGGGATCTAACTAATTCATTAGAATATCCACTAACGGTTTAAATACTTGAAGATTCATTCATTATCTATAATTAATGAATCCTCAAATATATATAAATGGTCCTTTGAATTCCAATTTTCATCCACTGATGAATACCAATTTATAGCAGGTGTACTGGGAAATCGTCAAACTATCACGCAACCATATAATAACTGACGGGCTTGTCCAAGAATAGAACAAATATGTCACTAAAAAACATTCCAAACACTCCCTTATTCAATACAAAACAAGGTCTACTCACACCCTTGTATTCCCAAACCAATATTTCCACACAAATATCAATTAGAATGCAACTTCTAAATATCTTTTTACCTGCATTCCCTAACAACCACTAGTGCGATAAAAACTAATTGTGTGATTGGATATCAAATTATCTCTATGTGTTGAAATTAATTCCAAATAAATGGATTATCCATCTATTTATAGGCATTTTGGGCTCCCTAAGTGTCACAAAAATGTTTCCTCCATGCGTAAGTCTATCCGCCTGAATCAAGGTCACCTTAGTCATCTTTCACAACCAAACCAAATTCCTAGGATACCATCATTCCTTTTAAATATTTATATGTTCAAATCTGGGAAAAAAATATGGCATGAATCATTATAGGACTCCAAGACACTGGCATGCAAGTCACTTTTCCAAAAACAGTATTCTCTATTTGTCGATTTTGAGGCCCAATATGTTGGAAAAAATAGGAAAACAACTCCACCTTAAAAATAATCTTTTTGTAATAACGCCAAATCATCCATTAATTTTTTAAGGTTCTTTTATAAATCATGGATTTCCAATAACATCTCCTGAAATAGACTACTCACCATGTTAACCCCCTTTTTCAACAAATTGAACACCATAGTCTGCTTTGTCGATAACAACAATCTCTTCAAAAATTATTCAATGAAACTTTAGGGGACCTCTCCTACATAACATATATAAAATTATGGATCCAATGATATAAAATTTATTAAAATAATTTAAAATTCTAATAAAATTGTTTATATAAATAAATCAAATTGTCTAAATTTAGAAGACAAATTATTCATTCTCATGGTGTATAAAACAAAACATAAATAATATTAATGTTACCCTTAAACTTATAATATGTTAAAATATCGTATAGGTGGACTTCTAGAGAATAATTAAGTTGATCATTAACTACTTCATTTAGTAAACTCATGATGATAAAAGGGTAATTTTTATGTCTAAATGTAATGAATATAACATCGTAGTTTCTATTCATCGTATGAATTCTTTTGGGTTTATCGACCATTTTGATGTTTATCTAATGATATCCCATCCAAATACAAACATTGGAAAAAAATTATATCCACAAAGTTATTAAAATAAATCATCCATACTGGGTCGAGGATACTTTCTATTAATCTTGGTTTCGTTACATTACAAATAATCTATACAAGCATAAATCGAGTCAAATTTGTGTATACCAAATATAAGAGGCACAACCCATTATGTCACACATGGGAATATGAATCCCTTTCTTAGATACTTATAGATTAATGACATCAAGTATTTCAATTAAATTTGGGATATTCAATAAGGATTATTTGAAATATAGATGTTACTATATATCAGTTCATTTAAAATCAAATTATTATGATTCATGAAAATAATATAAAACTCATTAATAAATAAAACATGGTATTATTAATAATCAATATATCATTACGATGAGTTCTTAAAAGACATTTCCTACAAATAACCCTCATGATTTGGGTTTGAAACCCTTATAATAAAATTGAATTCAGTAAGAAGTTCATCTAAAAAAACACCAATAGGTGATCATAGATTGTTTTGGAATATATAATGAAAACTTAATGCATAAATAATTGATTTGGGATCAATAAATATAGTGAAAATAAATATCCAAAATAATATAATACTAAAATATCAGAACAATAAAAATATATTTACGAATGATATTTCCACAAGCCCCTATTAGAGTGGTGTTATAGACCTGAGATACAATCATCAAACCACTAAGAGTTTTACCAAATTAATAAATATCACACCATGAAGTTATTCCTTTTAATATATATGAAAATTAGTTAAAATTATATTTTTCAGTAGTAATATAAAAAAATATGGAATTTAGAGTTCATTAAAAAATAATTTGTTAATTTTTCTAAATTTTATTTAGGGTTTCATTGCCTTTTTACTGCAAAAATGACATTGTGAGTATCAATCAAATGTAATTAGATTACATAATCATGTGATAATGATAATCATTTCAAATATGTCATACATTATGATAAATTATGATCAACCCATTTCAATCTAGGTTTTAATATACCACATATTCAAATCTGAAATAATGGTTCATAAAGATATTGTGAACTGACAAAAGAGTATCCCCTGAGAGTTTTGAACTAAGATTACAATGAGGTATTTGATTTCCTAAAAAATCTGATGAACTAGAAAATACCAAAAAATAATTTTAATTTATTTCAAACCTATGTTCACTTTTTCCATATTATTTATTAACATGATTATATCCATATTTGGATATCATTTCAAGAATCTACATAGTTTATTTATCCCCAAAAGTGTATGATATTTTCTATAATAATAATTAAATTAAATATTATCGAAATATATTAATAATAAAAAAATTATTAATAAATAATCAATTATCGGTACTAATTTATGTGACATGAACATCACATACATAAATATTACGTCATTTTAGATGAATATTCAATTCAATAAAATTTAATACATGTCCATGAAATATAATGGTTTTGTGTATTTAGAATGTAGATACATTATCTATTAATTTTCATAATGATAATTATCATCTCCTATATTGTTTCCAAACATATTACCTTCTTTAGATATATTCTACATAAATGCATTTTTAATAACCTAGTAAAATAGAATCATAAAAAAGGCAAATTGTTTCCTATGGAATTGGGGATGACCTCATTAATTGAAGGTTAAAACATTCCAATCGGTTTCTAACGGGTTTGTTTGTAGAACCCAAAACATCCAATGATTCCATATCCATTTGGACCTACTTTCCAATGGTAGGCTATCATTAGTTATGGAATAATGAGGCTTCGGAATTTTCATTGGTCAAGAGGATGGGAGGTCGGACTCGTCACACCTTTTTGAGGGGAATTATGGTCTACTATGGGGATCTCTATATAGATTTAAGTTATGTTCATGAAACCTTATTACATCACCAAGTATAAAATAAGTTTTCCTTTAGATCTGACAATCAATAATTTATCTGTAGGAAATTTAGAGAATATTTTATATGTATTCGAGGTTTTTCATCGATAGACAATCATCTGTATTTGTTAGTGATTCATTGTCAATGGTATCATACAATACATAACATTACATTGGCCATTATGATGACCATACTGGTTTTAAATCCACTCAGTGGGGTACTTGAAGTTTATTGTCATTCAGAAGGACATGGATTATTTCAATGTTGGGATCGTACCTGCAGATGGGCTACCTAAGTATCCTTTATTTAGAAAAGGAATCAGAACCCACGTAGTTAGAGTAAGGGAGTATGATGTTCATGCATGATTTATGGCTCAAATAAAGATGTCATGATTACTTTTAAACTCTATGCTCACATGAGTAATGCACGGTGTGAGAAACTAGAGGTATTGGTGAAACTAGAAAATTGTTCCACGAAAGATGCAACGATGGGGGGATTATGTTTGTATGACTGCCCAAAATAGATGAATATTGGGATTTAATTCAGGGAAGAAACCCAGGAACAAGGTCCATAAAGGTATATAAACTTTATAGAGATTTGGATACTCTAATCTTGGGGTTTACTTCTAAGGTAGATGCCCAAGATAAGAGGGGACTTATGATGGGGTTTTACTCCCAAGAAGGAATCCTAGATCAAAAGTAAATTAAGACTGGTTAAGAGAAATTAAGACTGAGGAATACTCCTAAGAAGGAGGCCCAGGTGAAAGGTACTTGGGGATTACTCCTAAAAAGGATTCCCATATTTGTAGACATTGAGACTGGGGATTATTCCTGAATTGGAATCCCAGGTTAAGATAACCATGGTTACGGATTACTCCTGAGGAGGACGCCCATATTTGGGAACTTGGATACTGGGGATTATTCTTGAAAAGGAAGCCCAGGTTATGGTAATTATGACTGGGGCTTACTCCTATGGAGGAAGCCCTGATTAGGGGACTTGGGGATTACTACTAAAAAGGAGGCCCAAATTAATGAGGACTTAAGGCTTACTCCTAAAAAGGATGCCCAAATTAATGAGAATTTGGACTGGGGCTTAATCCTGAAAAGGAGGCCCAGGTTAAGGATTCTCTCATCTTAAAGGATGAGGTTGAATGAATGAAATATCTAACCTTAGTGATATGAGGATATATAAATCAATAGGTTTTAAGAGATGTTCCATAGAATTCCTTTCAGATAAGGAATACAACAAAGAAATCATGCCATGAATGGATTTGGAGAGAGTTCTGAAGGCTTAATCCTAAATAAGAGAGGTGGATAGGTGTAAGAAGGGTGAAATGGGCTGGAAGGGAACCCAAAACGAGAGGTCCACACAAGTACTACATGGTTGCACATGTACAGCGTGGGCGCACAAGTCCTAGTCACGCTGGTGTACCTATGCGACACCTGTGTACTTTTGCGACAGCCAATCCTTAGGTTAGAACTTGGGCGAGACTTGGTTCAAGCCCTTAATACTACCCCTAGAGACATCCAGGACAGGGGCTTGCAAGTTAAGTGGAAGGGGTAAGGCGACGCACAAGTGTGGCCATTTCCCTTAAGGGTTGGAAACCCAAGCATGCAAGTGTTGATGAGTTTCAACACTTAGTCCTTCCTCCCCCTCTTTAGATCTTCCATTTTAGGTATGAAATTACCTTATAAGTGTTTGGAAGCTTTGAAAAGAGACTAGGGAACCCGTAGATCAAATCTGAGGTTTTGGAAATTTTCATCCTTGAAATATGGGGCCCATAAGGGTTTTTATATGCTGGAGAAGACCCTGTGAGTAATTCAAAAGAGGGCGCGCAAGTCACCAATGTGGTGCGTAAGTCACCTGTACGGCGCACAAGTATACTTGCGTGACCATGGTGGAACTTGCACGACCCAAGTGCATTTGAATCTTTGTTCATGACATTGTCAATTTTTGATGTTTTTTTCAAAGGATGAATCACTTTGGGTTCAAGGTAGTTTTCCTTTTCAATTTGTTAGACTCTGTGACGAAAAAGAGCCTCAACAAAAGTCCCCCCTCAGAGTTGGATCTGAAGGAAAAGGGGATTTGACTCTGAGGAAATAGGAGAAACTATGGGTCATTGTGGTTATTTGGAAGTTTAACGTCTTGCACATTTGACATAAAAAGACTAATGTTTAAGTTCCAAATAGCTTTGACTGAATGGATTAACATTTACTCGATTCCTTGATAATTTATCTAAAAACATATTTCCATGTTCAAGTATGAGGGAAAATATGTAAATGATGACTTATGAAATTTTGAATCCATGGAATGATATGAAAAAGGATAAAAGGAATTAGATAATTTAGTTCCCAAAAATAAAGATACCACTATTCAAAAAAAGCTATTAGGGGGTTGTATTATGCATGGAAACCTAAGGGCATTGGCTGCATAGTAATGTAATGGGATCTTTTGGCTGACAAGTCTGTTATGTAGACTGTTTATGCAAGGCCGCCAAAGGGGACATGCTGCATAGTCAGGAAAAAGAACTGTCAGAAATTTACGTTTCTACTGCTAAAAAGAAAGGGGATGTTTATGGGGACTCAAATTTTACAAAGCATAGAGTTTGCTTAATGGAGATAGGTACATGGATATGGAGAAGATATTTCTAAACAAAATTGTCTAATAATTGGATGAATGTCACTCCTACGAAGGTCTGACCCAAACTTTGGGAAGAGAAATATAAACCATAGACTTGAATAATTGTAGATCATGAAAAAGAACAAGGGGAGAATATATTAAGAATCGCTATTTTATGCAGATCCTTACATATTGTTGTTAAGAAAACTAAGGACAAAAGTGGTTTTCTTTCCAATAATGAAGTTATCATTATTTAACAAACCCTTTAGGGGTTGAATTATGCAGGGCTGCCTAAGGGAATTGGCTTCATAGTCAAATAATAATATCTTTATGGCTGACAAGACTATTATGTAGACTGTTTATGCAAGGCTGCCTAACGGCACGTGATGCACAGTCCGGCAAATGAAATTTAATAAATTGGACATTTTGGGATTATATGTCAAGAAAGGGGTTATGAAGATCTGAAAATATTTAAGATTAGGATTGTGACACATAAAAAATGGGTATTTTACAACGTATGTAGAGATACATAGATCAATGCTGACCATAATCATGCTCTGGCTGGGTCCTAAATTGAAATGTTTGACTTCACTACGTATCCCATAATGATGGGAATCAAGCCATACATAGTTGTTGAAATACAGTTTAACGTCATGTGGGACAAAATTGTAAGAGATCTTAGTTTAAGGTCATAGAGCTCTGACCATTATAATGAATACACAATGTGTGTTTTCATAGGGACTATTCATCCAGGGGACTGAAAGTGGAATTTGGGGTTAGGCCCAAAATACGTGGGGCTGGATTCAAGGGACACTCGAATGTTATTATGTATCCCATAAGGATGAGAATCAAGCTGCACGCAGTTCTTGAAATACCCTCTGTACCGATTTGTTCCGTACAAGTGAATGGTGAAAAGGGGACTTTAGTGTAATGATGGTTTGACCCAAGATAAAATGCTCGGGCATTTCCATGTATGCACTTAGTCTTTGAAATATAACAAGATTGAAAATCAATGTAAATATTGATTCCCACTCAGGTGAGGGTATCAAAGAATATTGTAGATTATTATCATTCAAGAAAAAAAATGTAGTCCAGTTTAATGTCGTATAGCAAGGGAGAAGGTGAACGAATGTGAAGATATTGGTTTTGGGCTTGATCATTGAGAGGATGCCTATGTACCCAGCCAGGAAGGAAAGGATCAAAGTCTGTGTAGTTCAATTAAATAATGAATTAGTGATCCGTATGTTCTTGGGGAAAACAACCTAAAATATAGTGTTGGGACTTATGTGTGGTTAGCGGTCCAGAGAGGGTGTTATGGTTGAAGTTTTCTCTAAGCTCACGTGAGTCATACTAGGTGTGAGAAACAAGAGGTGGAAAAAACTTTAACGATGCACAGTTTCATGTCATGTAGGACATATGAAGGGACTAAGCAGTTTAAAGACTTGAAGTTAGGACTATTGGTGCTGCACAGTTTAGTGTCATGGAGCAGGGACAAAATACAGTTTGACGTCATGTAGGACGTATTAGGGTTCTGTACAATTTAGCGTCTTATAGATAAGACGATGGGAACAATATAGTTTAATTTCATGTTGGATAAAAAGGGGGACTGTGCAGTTTAATTTCATGAAGTAAGGACAAAAGAGGACACAATTTAACATAATGTTGGACGTATTAGGGAATTTTTCACAGTTTAACATCATGTTGGATGGAAAGGGGATGATATAGATTTGTGTCATGTTGGAAGATGGTGGGAATAGTTTATGGTCATATGCAGGGACCATAACTGTATAGTTTAACGCTATATAGGATGATGAAAGGGACACAGTATAACATCAGGTGGGAAGAAAGTGACAATAGTGTAATGTCATATGCATGGACCGTTGGTTATGTAGTTTAATGTCTTGTAGGACGTAAGGGACTTCTGTACAGTTTGGCATAATGTAGTTAAGACGTCACTATTTAACGCCATTTTGTATGAAAAAGGAAATAGTTTAAAGTCATATGCATGGACCCTAGATGTATTTTGTGTTCATACAAAATATTTCTTCAGAAATCTGGCATTGGTTGGAGTAGTGATGAGTTCTCCATCCATTGAGATTAAAGAATAAGATCCATTGGAGTAGACCTTATGTATTGATTAAGGTCCTTCCTATTTTGGCTCAAGCATGGTAGGTTTCTTTCCAGGTATCATTGGTGTTATGAGAACTAATACCAATTCTCCCTGAACGAATGAATGAAGAAAAAAGTTTTTGTTGAATTCTCGTGATATTCGATTCTGATAGACTTCCAAGTGGTGTAGGGTGCACAATTATTTCTCATCTAACCGTTCTAATTCATCCAATCGCTTTTGAGATTGTTCATCTGTAGACGACTGATCACAAATGGATACTCTGAGCGAAGGTAATTGAACCTCAATTGGCAATACTGCTTCAATTCGATATACCAATGTATATGGAGTTGACCGCTTTGCAGTGTGGGTGGTGGTGTGATAAGCCCATAACGCATGAAAGAGTTTATCAGGCCATGACTTCTTATCATTATCCACCATCGTTTGCAGTATATTTGACAGAGTCTTGTTGAAACCTTCTATTTTTCCATTGGCTGCTGCATTATACCAAGAGGAATGATTGGATTTAATGTTTTATTCTTGATATAACTTCCTCACCTCGGATGAATAGAAGTTGGTGCCATTGTCCGTTAATATGGTATGAGGGACACCAAATCAGTTAATGATGTTAGACTTGGTGAAGCTAACAATGCATTTATAACTGACTTCTTTGAGTGGTATTGCCTCTGCCCATTTGGAAAAGAAGTCAGTAGTAGTAAGAATATACATCAACTGCATGGATGTAGCCGTAGGATAAGGCTCCACTACATCCATTCCCCATGTGGAAAATGGACCTGAGTATTTATTTGTATGAAGAAAATCTGGGGGTTGATGAATGAAGTTGGCATGTACATGGCATGAATGACACTTCTTTTTGAAATCAACACAATCATGTATCATTAAATGCCAAAAGTATCCAAGCCTTCGAATTTGATCAGATAGTCTGTGTCCAGACTAGTGGGCACCAGAGACTCCTTCATGCACTTCTTTCATGACATCCATTGTCTCTTCACCATCAATGCATCTCAAGAGAACTCCATCAAAACCATGCTTGTAGAGAATTTTCTCTGGGTGATCTGGGCTATCATAAAGGGTGAAATTGACCACACGACTCCAGAATTGTTCTTTCCCAGCTCTATCAGGTGGAAGTGTTCCTTTTTGAATGTATTCTCTGATAGGTGTCATCCATCCTGTAGAATGACCATATGGTTCAAATATGGGACAAATTTCAGTGATTTCCTCTGTTCTGGATTGAACATAAGGTGAAATTGTAAGACGGTGGGAAATACTGATGGTTGTATCGTCTTGATTTAGATCTGCCATAGCTGTGGCTATATTACCCAGTGCATCATAATGGGCATTTTGTGATCTTGGGACATAAGAAAATGTTGGTTACGAAGGAAATTCCACCATTATCACTTAGATATAATCATATAAAGGGATGATTTTTTCTTTTCTGATTTCATAATCCACATTGACTTTTATGATTACCAGGTCTGAATCACCTTTCACATTTAATTGATTCACTTGTTCTTGAATTTCCAACTCCAATCCTGCAATAAGAGCATAGCATTCTGCCTCATTATTTGTACAGCCTCCCAATAATGAGAAGGAATAAGGTTGCAATTCCTTTTTTGGGGAAATGACTATAACTCCTAACCCATCTTTGTTGAATTTCAGATTTTCCATTTTCCTCCCTGTTGAACTTCTGGAAGCACTATCAAAGTACATTTCCCATGTTTGAATACTTTCTTGAATAGAGAAGACTTCCTCATTAGGGAGTTCAATATCTGAAGACGTGTCTTCTACTGAAGGGTGATTAGTAAGGAAATCAGCCAAAGCTTAACCCTTTATTGCCTTTTGAGACACATATTGAATATCAAATTGCAACAAAATAACTACCCACCTTTCCAACCTTTCTGTAAGCATTGGACGACTAAGTATGAACTTTAGTGGGTTATTTCGAGATACCAATTAGAACTTGTGATGTTTCAGGTAGTCTCTCAACTTCTGAACTATGAAGATTAATACTAGGCAGCACTTCTTAATACTTGAATATCAGGTTTCTGTCTCAATCATAGTTCGACTAAGAAAGTAGAGGCTATTTTCTTTCCCACCATCATTCTTTTGAGTATGAAAGGAACCCAATGATCACTCTAGAGCTGTCACATAGAGGATATGTGTCCTTCCTTCAACATGTGGCATTAACACAGGTGGAATCAAGAGATACTTCTTAACAATATTGAATCTTTCTTTACATTCTTCATTCCAATTATAAATGAATCTCTTCTTCATGAATTTTGTGAAGGGTAAACTTTTGCCTGCCAAATTGGAGATGAAACACTGAATATTGCACAAGTGTCCTTGAAGTCCTCTCAATTATTTCTAATTTCGAGGAGGTGACATACCAATGATTGAATTTTTTTTCTGGATCGACCTCGATACCACGATGGAGTACGACGAATCCGAGAAATTTTCCTAAGGTTACTCCAAAAGCACATTTAAGGGGTTCAACTTCAAATTATGTTGCCAAAGTTTGTGGACTATGATTTCCAAATCAGCCAAGTGATTAGAACATAGTATGGATTTGACCACCAAATCATCCATATAAAATTCAACAAACATCCCTATAAATGGTTTGAAGATACGATTCATGGCATGCTGATAGGTTATGCCTTCATTCGTCAGGCCAAAAGGCATTACTCGATAGAAAAACACACCCTGAGGGGCTCTGAAAGTTTTATATTCCTCATCTTCTGGAGCCATTCAAGTTTTATTATATCATGAATATCCATCCACGAAGGAAAGTGCTTCCTAGCTAGCTATTGTATCAAGGAAGAGTTCTATAATCAGAACTGAAAATCATCCATAGGACAATGTCAATTAAGATCTCTGAAATCACTGAAAACTCTAAATTTCTCATTCTTCTTTTTCAATGGGACAATATTAGCCAACCATTTCATATATTGAACTTCTCTGACAAATATATCTTTGATAATCTTATCCACTTCAGCTTTAATTTTGGAATCATAGGTTGGGTTTGTTCTTCTAGCGGCTTGCTTGAATCCTCGATGTTCGACTGGTAAACCCAAACGATGAGTGGAAATATCAGGATCATTCCCCAGAATCTCTGTATAGTTCCAAGAAAATATATCTCAATTTTTATTTAGAATGGAAATATACATTTCTTTCTCTTCAAGAGTCATGGCCACACTAATTAAAGTGGGGAGTGGATCTTCTTTTGTACCTAGATTTATTTCACTGAGTTCATCCACAGTGGTAGAGATACCCTCTTCATCTTCTGGAGGAGAATCCTTGAGATCTTCTTCTTCTTCTTCAACATCTGTTATTTATTCTGTTTCTACATGCATATTAGATGATGAAGTAAAATTTTCATGATCATAAGAGATTTTAAAATTTGAACATCTTGAAGAAGAAGCTTCCATTTCTGACCCGATTGATGATGAAGGGTCTTATTTGGGTAACAAAGAGAAGATGATTGATTGAGAATCGACATCATCGTTTACCTATGACATTGTTATAACTTGCTCTGACCTGATTGGTGAAGTATAGACTTGCTGAATTTCAGTAGATGAAATGAAGACATCCCAATTTTATCTTTCATCATTGCTTAGTGAATCAAAAATTTCTCCCTTGTTGTCTGGCTTGATTACCGTAATTGACATTATGGATGTTTCTATAAGAGTATTTTGATTTGAGACTATCCTGTCAATATGACTGATAAGAAATACATAATCTATAATCACATACGTAAATGGGTTTACTGGAATCTATTCCAAACCATATGGAGCATTAACTTTGGTAATCTCCCTTGTTGTGGATTTCTGCCTTCCCTTCATGGGATAGAATTTCGCCTCATTGTATTCATATTCACATGTCTTGAATGGGGATTTATCGCCTTAAAATATCCCTATTTGACCATCGATACAATATTTGAGACATTGATGATATGACGAAGGGTTAGCCGCATGTCGATGTAGCCAGGGTCTACCAAGAAAGATGTTGAAGGATGACTCTTGATCAACAACCATAAAATCTGAATTGGATACAAGATCTCCAAACTGAGTTCTTAGTGTAATCTCTCCCATTGGTTCTTGTTCATTTTTATCATATCATTGTAAAATCAATGTAGAAGGAGATAAATCATATTATGTGATGCCCAATCGAAGAAGTGTACGAATGGGGATGAGGTTGACTCCTGAACCATTATAAATGAAAACTCTTAGGGCATCTACGACATTTCCCTTTCTAGATAATTATAATGGTCTGATATGTCCATGCACGACATCATCTTCATCTTCATCAGTAAATGATATCACTACATGGCATTCTGCAGGATTATTCTCTACATGGTAGACTTGAACAGAAGCAATTTCAGTTTCAAACTCCTGAGGACTCGACAAAGCCTCGATTAGTGCATCCCAAAGATCCTTTGATAAATTCAAGGCATCCAAAATTGATAACATGGCTAGTAATTGGGCCATGTGTTTCAATACATCATACTTTTGATCCAAAGGTTTGTGTTTCCCAACATGAACATCTGGTTTCGTAGTTAGCTTAGATGTAGATGCTTTGGAAGTTGATGCATCTTGTACCGAGATAAGAGTTGGTAATACTCCTGGCATTGGAAGATTAGACCGATTAGGTCTCTTTACCTACTGATTGGAAGAAGTTGAAACCTTCAACCGATCATCCAGAATAATTGTGCTAGGGCTGAGTCTGCCGTGGGTGAAAGAACATGCATGTTCTTGATGAGCTCGTTGAAGGGCTCTGTAACGAGTTTCTTCCGCATACACAGTTCTAGCAGGGGTAGAATTGGAACAGTGGCCTCTAAAAACATCAATGTATTCCCCTATATCCTGATCCTCTAGAACTTCCTATGATTCCATTGCTTGATACAGGGAATTCGGGATCATCAAAACCGAAACTACGACTATCATATGGATCTGTTAATTGAATCATATTAACAGAACTAAAGATCAACACTTCCTCTGATGAAGACTCTGCCTGATTAGCCTGTTTAGGCTGTGCCATTTGGCAGGGCGGTGCCTGTGGCTTCAAAGTAGATGGCATAAAATCTACCAGAGTCAAAGACAACTTGGTATTTGACACATACTCACCTTCTTATGATTCTTATTATTTCTTGGAAGCATGTTGTTTATTTGAGTATTTTACCTATGATGAGGAGGGTTTTGTAGCGGCATTCATGGAATAAGACACAAGTGGTTTCTTCAATTGTGTTCTTAAAATGGAATGAGTTTGGTTGATCATTTTTTCTGACCATCCAACTATCATATTTTTGCACATTTTTGTTCTTGACTTCTTGTCACTCTCCCTCTTCCTCTGGATCTGTAGTAGTAACACATGATACCTAAGCTGAAGAACATTTCAGTTTGACTTGTCCCAAGTCGACCATTTTCTGGATGAGGCCCATGAAGGTAAAACACTCCTGAATGGGATGCCCCAACATCTTATGAAATGGGAAATAATTTGGATGGTCTTCATATCCTTCCTTATTCAGAATCTTGGGCCTAGGAAATTGAACAAAATTATTTTCCAAATCCGATATGAAATAACCAGGAACTTGTTCATTTTGTAAAGAGTATGTTTTTCTGTTAAATACCCAATTTTTTTTGTCTTTGATCTCATTGATCATCTTGACGAAACAACCTCTATTGTTGGTGCTCAAGAGGTGGATCCCTTCGAGATGATGCTGGTTTTAAAATAGAAGCAGGTACAGGTGCTTGTTTAAGCATAACTGTAGATGTCTCTACTTTACCTGTTCTCTTTCCTAGTGTTGATGAAAATTACACGAGCTTTATGCTTAGTCTTTATAGGATAATCTACAATCTGTTGAGCGATTGAAGTAAGGTCTCAAAACCCTCTTGTGTATTTCATAGGGATCAGCGGTGTGCGCTACTAATCACTTAAATTCACCACACATATTGGCGACAATTCCTCTTGAGGGATTGCTAAGCTTAGGGAATATGTTAATCCCTGTCAGCGAGTAATGAAATCTAAGACCCTTTCATTCTCCCTTTGCATACCGTTTGTAAGATCCAAAACAGTTGTCTTTGGAAAAGATGATCTGAATTGATGAAGAGATCTTTTGCAAAGATCCTCCAATCTGGAAATTGACTGGGATTGCAATCTTGTGTACCATACAAAAGCATTTCCTTGTAATGACTGCACAAAACACTTGATCTTAACTTCTTCCTATTGCAATGGGGTTACCATCATAGGATTGCAATGAGAAACAAAATGTATTAAGTGTTGCTCGGGATCTCCTGAACCATTAAATATTGTGAATGTGGAACATGAAAAATTTGATGGGAGAGGAATTGCATCAACCCATTCAGGGTAAGCTCTCTTTTCTGGTTCAATTTCAGAAATCTTTCCCTCCATAGATTCCAACTGATCTATTAATGACTCGATAGTAGTTATTAACTTTTTAGAAACATCAAGTTGGTCTTGGACCTGAATAGGTGCAATGATTGGAGCTGGTACATATGTGGTGGATGGTACTTCAACCGATGGTAGAACTTCCAATTGTTGTTGCACTTGAATCGTAGGATTAGACCTGTTAGGGTGTACTAGTAGAAGAGGATACTCATGATCCATCTCAAAAGCCGCAACAAATTTTCTTGGCTGACTGACTCCATCATGTTTAGGAGGAAGACTAACTTGAAGTACTTCTCCATTCATCCTCCTCAATTCCTTCATTTCATCCCCTTGTTGTTAAAATATTTTCTCTAGTGAGAGTGATTGGGCTTCTCCATAAGAAGGTTAGGTAACCTGATTCATTCTTTTCCCCTTGTTGGATCCATTTCGGAGAGGGGGAAGTGGTTTACTTGAAGGATTACCTAGGTTCTGAGTAATACATTGATTTCATGTACGCACACCTTCTTCATTTTTCTCTGCGCGTACAACTTCTTGAGCAAGAACATCTTCATCTGATACCTCTATGTGAACCTCATCTGGTGGATCAACAAAAATGACATTAATGACATTAATTGATGCATAATGCATTGCATATATTCTATCGAAATTTCGGCGATATTGTCTTTTTCCATGTCCTTTTTGATACACTGCCTTTTTTTATTCAATCCCTGAGGAACTTCTTGAAAAACCGTAATTTGGAAGGAATCTCCGGATAATTTTTTTCTTCTTTACACTTGAGTCTTCTTCCCCAATTTAGAGAAAACTGACTTTCTCTAAGGGAGGGATTGAGGATTTGAAAAAGACCCATGTCCAGTGGACTAGGGCTCTTCCTAATGTCTATGCTCAACTCCTTGAATCCTATTTATTGATTCTGAGGGTTGGGTTAAAAGTGTCCCCAGTATGGAAAGCTGGGTTGGTTCTTGACATGCTATATCTGATACTTTATTGAATGCTCTCTTGATCTTGTGGACTTTAGTGCAGAAATTAGCTGGATGCATCAACCTGCGTCCACTTTTATAACCTGGCTCGAAAGACCGTTCGATGATTTTTGACACTTATGTCACTTGATGAAGTGCTTGCTCCAAACGAGAGGCATGTTCAATGTTCTCGTTTTCTTGATGTAGGATTAATTCAACAACTTCTTCACTGTATGATTGATTTTGAGAGGAACTAGATGAAGCCTGTTCATAAGAAAGATTTTTATTAAAAACAAAACGCATTGACTATGGCCTATTATGGGCAATAACATTGCATGAAACAATTTTTGGTGAGCTTTGCTAACTGGATAGTACAATGAAATATAGTTCTCCGTGAACACCCCATCCCCTGATTTGAATACCATATGGGGCATTGTCAATTAACTGGAACAATCTTCTTCGTGCGCCAAGGCAAGAACACTGAAGGGATCTCAGTTTCTTTACAACCTTCAGATATTGAGAAACTAAGAGAGATGCCAAATCAATTTGGCATTTTAACCCTTCTATTATCTTGATATGATTTTCATATTCATCATAAGATAATATTTTTTTAAAATAAAAAAGAGTTTTCCATATGCTGAGACGAATATAATGAATTCCATCTTTCGTCAACATCACCGGAATGTCATACTGAGAATCAGCCAGAGGCCAAAACATAACTAGCACTTCACCTTTCGCCTGTTGTTTTCTCATGTTCAGTACTTTTTCTTTATCATTCAATGAATATTCTTCAACCTGATTAGACCAAAGCTTGCGATTCCTTGTTTTTTCATTGTATTTAACAATATTGGTAGAGAATTCAATGATCAAAATAAAATATGCATGACTTAGGGGTGCTTCAGAGAATGACCTAAACCCTGGTATATCTTCTAATTGATAAAGTATTTCAACCGCTATTGGTAAAGCATCAGACATAACAGGCCTTTAATTTGCATGTGCCTCAAGATAAGAGGGCTTTCTTGTCACTATATTGTCTGTTGGAGAATTTTCTAAGCAATGTGAATTATTACTTTGGAGAGGACTTTCACATCTAAATTCATCATCATGGGGAGGACCACCATGGTGGGTTATAGAAAAAGATGAAACATTTTTCTCCTTGGTCATCTGGTGACACAGAAGGTTCTTGTGTCTCTCATTTGAAGATGAAACTTCGAGATCAACCAAATTTTCATGAAGCAAGCCTTTATGATGAAGTGTCTGATGCAGACCTTCAGAATTAATGTCCCGACAATTGGGAACTAAGGGAGTAGAATCTTGAGTAGCAACAGATAATTGTCTGAGTGCATCAAGAACTCCAGCATCGAGTAAGGCCTTGTCACACACGGGCCTTTGATTTCTTGACTGTGCTGGGTGGGTCTTCTTCATAGATGAATTCTTACTCAATTTGGAATGTGTATGTGCCTTCTCAAGTGAAATGATCAGGTTATGTTGATTATCTCCACTAAAACATGGTGTATGTGCCTGACTTGGTTGTCTGTATGATATGGGGGAGTACACCCCACAACCCTTTTTTACTAGAACAAATGTGTGTGTCTTTTCCGAAGTGAACTATTGAATTGTCACTCCACTAGTAAGGATATATTTATGTGTCTTTCCCTAAGATTCTGCTGAAGCTGTTATAATATCCTGACAGGCATCCAGAATATGAGCAGGGATTTTCTTTTTCTCTTTCACCAATTATAGAATATGCTTAGTGACTTCAGCTGCCGTAACGAGCATATATGTCCATTCCATTATTGGATTAGGTGTATGTGACTACTCATATCATCATTTTCTTGTCAGTGAATCCTAACAGTACTCATGTGTTGGGGCAGAGAGTTGAGTCTTCCTCCTGTTTATTGCCGGAGCTTTCCAACTGACTTCTCCAAATGCTACCAAACAAGTCTATTGTTAGGATTGATCAATACTAGCTTTTTTATGTGCCTGATGATTGCACTCCGCCGAATGTGGTTGAAGACCTTCCTTCAATACTGATAAATGAGGCAGTGGGCAGGATTGATGAGTGTAAGCAGGTGTATTTTCCTGTTTACCAGTTGTCAACACATTGGGTTGGCAGGATTCATCGTATCTATTCAGATGAGCCTGCTGACTAGCGGATGATTTATAAACAGGTGTATTTTTTTGTCTATAAAACTCCACTTGAATTTCCTGGCGAGATTGGCATGCTGCTGCCAGACGAGTCTGCTGAAAAATGGGATTATAATGGAAACGTGTTTGTGCCCGCTCATTGCATGCCACCAGATAGGTTGGTGGAATTCTCTGGAAATGGAAGAGATAAGAACATGCTCACTGTTAACTGGTTATCGCCTTTAGTGGTTCGTCGTGCCTACTTGGGATCGAGGAAACTGAGTCGAACGCCTGGAGATGACTCCCTTATCATGTTGAGGGTGTACTGTCGCATGATTATGGCAACGATTGTTGGTGGTTGCCCTCGGAAAGGACTCCTGCTTCCTTTAATTAAGGCCATGAGCCGCCTTCCCATACACCTCCTCAGAATATGGAAGAGAATGGTGATTGAATTATGGGGATAACAACCAGATGCAGTTGGAGACAGTGGTTTGCACCACCTGCTTCTTGATCACTGGTCATCGCTGTCTGGACGTCCAGGGTGAGTTGTTCACGTGGAGGGATTTTCGAGCAGCCACAAAAGTTTGAATGGTATCATATTGACGGTACTCCATAACCAGCGCATTTGATACCCAGCGTTGAAGACACTGAGTAGGTAATGTCACCCTCAGAGCAGACAACGTTCCAGTAGGAGTAGGAAAAAATGCATTCACAGTAGAGGTTTTCACAGCAGAAGTATTCACAGTAGAAGTATTCACAAGAGTGAACTTATGAAAACCCATTCTTATAATGTTGAAGATCTTGGAAAAGAGTTCATGTTTGATATAACACAAATAATCAAGATAAATTCAGCTGCTACATCTTTTGGATGAGCACACATGTTATTGATTTCTTTGTTGGCCCTCTCATTGAGTTAAAATAGGGGCCTAACAAGTAGGTAAAACATCAATTTTACTTGGTTAATGAATCACATCGGGTTCACCATTTTTTGTTTCCGCTGGAATTGGGGATGATCTAATTGATTGAAGGTTCAAACAATCAAATCCATTTCAAACGGGTATGTTCATAGAACAAAAAACATGCAATGATTCTATATCCATTTGGACCTACTTTCCAAATATAGGCGCTCATTAGTTGTGGACTAATGAGTCTTAGGAATTTACATTGGTCGAGAGGATGGGAGTTCAGACTCCTCACACCTTATTTAGGGGAATTATTGTCTACTCTGGGACTCTCTTTATAGATTTAATTCATGTTCATGAATCCTTATTGCATTACCAAGTATAAAATGATCTTTCCTTTAGATCTGACAATCAATGATTGATATGTAGAAAATTTAGAGAATATTTTATATGTATTCGAGGTTCTTCATTGATAGATAATCATCTATATTTGTTATATATTATTATTCAATTGTATCCTTCAATACATAAAATTATCTTGGTCATTATGTTCACCATACTGGTTTTACAGCCACACAGTGGGGCACTTGAAGTTTATTGTCATTTAGAAATACATGTATTATTTCATAGATGGGATCGTACACACAGATGGGCGACCTACATATCCTTTATTTATTAAAGGAATCAGAACCCACGTAGTTCGAGTAAGGGAGTATTATGTTAATGCATGATTGATGGCTCGAAGAAAAATTTCATGATTAATTTACACTATAAGCTCACGTGAGTCATGGTCGGTGTGATAAAAAAGTGGTATTGGTGGAACCAGACAATTATTCCATAAAAGATGCAATGATGTGGGGCTTAATCCTATTAAGGAGGCCCAGGTCAAAGGGACTTGGGGCTTACTCCTAAGTAGGATTCCCATATTTGTAGACATTGAGACTGGGCCATATTCCTAAAGATGAATCACAGGTTAAGAGAACCATGGTTGGGGCTTACTCATGAAGAGGATTCACATATTTGGGAACTTGGAGACTGGGGATTCCTCCTGAAAAGGAAGCCCAGGTTAAGGTAATTATGACTGGAGCATACTTCTAAGGAGGATTCCCAGATTAGGGGACTTGGGGCTTACTCCTGAAAAGGAGGCCCAAATTAATGAGGACTTGGGGCGTACTTCTAAGGAGGATGCCCAAATTAATGAGAATTTGGACTGGGGCTTACTCCTGAAAAGGAGGCCCAGGTTAAGGATTGTCTCATATTAAAGGATGAGGTTGAATGAATCATATCTCAGACCTTAGTGATATGAGGACATATAGATCACTAGGTTTTAAGAGATGTTCCACATAATTACTTTTAGATAAGGAAGCCAACAAAGAAATCATGGCATGAATGGATTTGGAAAGAGTTCTGAAGGATTTTTTTAAGAGGATAGGTGGATAGGTGTAAGAGGGGTGAAATGGGCAGGAAGGGCACCCAAAAATAGAGGGGCGCGGAAGTACTGCGAGGGCGTGCAAGTACTGTGTGGGCGCAAAAGTTCTGGTCACGCAGGTGTACCTGCGCGACACATGGGTACTTCTGCGACAGCCAATCCCTAGGGTAGAACTTGGGCAAGGCTTGGCTCAAACCCTTATTACTACACCTAGATACATCCAGAAGAGTGGCGCGCAAGTTATGTTTAAGGGTTAAGGAAGTGCGCAAGTGTGGCCTTTTCCCTTGAGGGATGGCCACCTAGACGTGCATGTGTTGATGAGTTTCATCACTTAGGCCTTCCTCCCCCAATTTAGATCTTTCGTTCTAGGTATGAAATTACCATAGAAGTGTTCGGAAGCTTTTAAAAGAGACTAGGGAGCTGGGAGCTCAAATCTGAGGTTCTAGAATTTTTCGTCCCTAAAATGCGGGGCCCGCAGGGGTATTTATAGGTTGGAGAAGACCCTGGGAGAACTTCAAAAGAGGGCGCGCAAGTCACCTGCGCGGCGTGAAAGTCACCTGCGCAGCGCTCAAATATACTTGCGGGACCATGGTCGAACTTGCGTGACCCAAGTGCATTTGAATCGTTGTTCATTCCTTTGACAATTTTTGATGATTATTCAAAGGATGAATCACTTTGGGTTTAATTTATTTCCCTTTTCAATTCGTTAGACTAAGTGACGAAAAGGAGCATCAATAGAGATCATAGATTCTTAGTTTTGATAAATAGTGGAGATATAAATCTACATCCATTTCTAAGAATAATAATATAATAAGTGTGTTATAAAATTATAACAAGCTTTTATATCCTATATAATAATTTCTATACAAAAAATAATTTTTAATTAAAAAATCCATTTTCATATTTATATATGTCTGTAATTATTACAACGAATAATAAATAAATAGTCATGACAAATGAGATAATTAATAAGAAAAAGATATAATTATATTAAATACAATATTGGAAATAAATTTCCATAATCAAGGCTCACAACTATGACTATCGTATGGGAAAGTTCCCCATTGCATATTTGGCTGACTCTTAATTCCCACAAACATAGTGGAAAATTTCTGATAGTGGATGCAATTCAAATCCCATTCTAATTTCTGTAATCTCAATAGATACTAAGATTTAAAAAAAATTATGGAAATATATTTTTTATCCTCCATTTAAAATAATTAAAATCATATACATGTTTGTTTAAATTTTATTAAAACATTCATAATTTCATAAAAATTAATTAACCAATAAGAAGGGAATATGTTCCTCGAAAATATCATTAAAAAATCATCAATATCATCCTCACATAAAAAAGTTAATTTTTTTAATATGGAATCATTTTTTTGAGGCAAAAAATACTTAAATAATTTTATATATATGAAAAATAATTCTATATATATATATTCAAACTAAATTAAAAAAACCAAAAAAAATTTACTTTTCATGTGGAAACATTTTAAAATAAATTAAATTTTTTTAACAATATATGTTCTAATAACATTGAGGGAATATTTATATTATTAATCATGATAATTAAAGTATATTGTAGTTGAAAAATTCATCCATTTGGTAAATGTTAAACCAAATTCACACTTTTTTGTAAAAAGATAAATACAATATATATATATACCATGACAAATATTAATTTTTTAATCCTTTTAGAAAAATTAAAAATATTTTTAATGCTTTTTTATAAAACATATATATATATATATAATAACATTCCAACATCTTTTTCAATAACATGTACGTGGAAGAAATATATTCCCAAATAAAACTAGTCAAATAAGGCTATATATGAAAAATATATTTTTGTTTTTTATTATCAAATATGTGAATTCCTGAAAAATACAAAAAAAGGGAAATTAAATATTTGATCTTTAAGATAAAAATATGATTCAATGTTCATAATTAAAATTAAAACATAAATAATCCCAGTCAAAAATGAGATATTCACTAAAACCCTAACCGCAGTTATTGAAAAACATCACATACACATTATCCATGTGTTTTGTAAAGTTATACATATTATAGTTCCATACTAGAAACACTTTAAAACTATTATTAATTCATAATATTTTCTTTTAATTTCTAATTTTCTATTTCATAATAATTATTCATTAAAATAAATATCTGGGTGTCAAGTGATTCATTTTCAAGCATGTTTTAGAATGATGGTTCTAGATAATCCACCTAGTCTATAGTTTCTTCATCATTTAAATGAAATGTTTATTTTTAATATAAATTTTTTGTTTATATAACTTTTTTTAATATTATATGTAATTAAGTAATGAAAATTTAATTACATAACTTCATGGAGATGGTAGTCTAAACATAATCATTGGTGCTTATTTTTTAATATATTGATAGAATATATGGAAAATCATTATATATATATATAAATATAACTACATCATATATAATAAAAAAATATATATATATAACCATCGATTAGTTGTTTTGGTGAAAAATGAATTATATTGTTTCACGGAAGTGGTATTGAAGACATCTGAAAGAGACAGACTTTTATTATCTATTAGATAGACAAAAATTGAAAATGGTTGTAAAATTAACATATAATAATATTATTATTGGAAATATACTATTATTATTATGATAATATGGTTATATAAAATTCGTATTTAGTTTAATGAAAAATGAAAAATGAAACATATTTGAATAGACAATTACTTCTCCTTTGGATGTCCTTATTTCATTTTACCTTAAACATTCTTATCATTCCATTTTTGTGAGAAAATTGAATATAGAAAGAGTTTAAGTGTGTTGATTGATGAATTGGGTAATGATTGGTTGATAAAAGGTTCCTAACATGTTTTATGAATTAGGGATATGTTGTTTCATTATATATGTATGAGTAGTGTAAATTATATACATATTAGGAACTTTTTAAAATAATAAATAAATTTATCCTAGAATGTTACAACAGTTTTTTACAATTTTAATGTATATATAATGGGACATACCCAACTGATCGTATGAAGATATGGTTTTTATAATAATATATTCCTTATCTATTATTTAAACTTGTTTTGGGGAATTTTATCCTTTACTGGGATAACTCTAATTTTATCGATCATAAATTATGTATATGAAAAAAAATGAAATTAACCTAAAAATAAAATTATTATTTATTTATTATAAATATTTAATCCTTCATATAATATTTTTTAACGGAGGGAAAAATAATTTTATATTATTATCCAAAACATAATGAGCATGTGTATTTTAAAAAATGTTTGTATGTAATGAAATTAATTCATACCAATATATTGTTTGAAATTATTCTACAGGAAATTAATTTTATTTGGGATGTAGAAAAATATATTTAGGAAAAAATAAATGAACAACTAAATGGATAATTGAGAATACATTATCAATTGTAAATGAATAATTTTTATTTTGAATAAAATATTACATTGTTTATTATATGTAAGATATTAATTTCCATATTAATCCTAATAGTTTGAAATGAGTTATTATACAACATATAAACATATTAGGATAATAAAAATGTTTCATATATTTTTATATAATATTCATATAATAATGTTATTAATGATAAATGAATTTTAAAATTGAAATATTTTCTCTATTCACACAATGAAAACTCGTTTACAGAAAACTAAAATATTTACCATAGTATAATTTGGGCATGTTCAATTAAAAAAATATATAACATTTTTTAAAATTATAATACTAAATTTATAAATTTTTACTGTAATATAAAACATATATAATAAACAAGATAAATTTTATTTTTAAAAAATGTATTTTCGTTTAGCTTTGAATTATTAGGGTATTACTTCATATAATTCCACTATTGATAGTTCTTACTATGTTTAATTTAATTTTGTAATAATTTATTTCATTTTTATAATAAAATATTTATTTTATTCATTAGTATTGGGATTCATAGTGTATAAGATATCAATCAAATCAATTTTATATGATGAATAATATATTTTTTTATATCAATGTTTTTGAAGATTTCAATGAAATATTCAGTCCATGAGATCAATGAATACTATGTTTTTTCTTAATTGATCTATATGACTCCACTAGATAATCTTAATTCCCATTTCTATATGAGAAAATTCTTCCCAGGTAGCCAACTTCTATTACACTAAGATATTGATAGATTAACCGAAGAATAATTTTTAAGAACCACAATTACCATGTTAAATTACAGAAATAAGCATCCCTATAGTGTATTTGGATAATTATTATTTGTATTTAAAAAGTTTTATATATTTTAATTAATTCATCACAAGATATTACCATATTAAATTAATTTATATAATCATTGGGTAGACCATGAAAAAACACTAAAGGGAACTCACCACATGGTGTTGATATCATCTAACTAAATTTTCAATTCCTTCAAATCGACTTGATCAATTTTATAATATTAAAAGGATCTAAATTTATTCCCAATACAAAAATAAATATAAAATTATACCCAAATTTCAAGAGGCATATTAGATATACCATATACAAATACCACAAGGAAGTCTCAAACCACGTGATGTAACTCAATCCTAGAATTTGACTCATCAGCCACTAGAAATAATGATAAAAAATATATAGATGTTCCAAAACATTAAGAAAGGGAGTTTACACCAAAATGAACTGCGGTTCATATTCTATATGATTTTGATGAAAAATCCGTATTATTTTGTGAATGTAACCATTTCAGGATTGCAATCAATATGGAATTATATGATTTCATCTAGTTCACATGAAAATTAATAAGAAGTACTTACACCTAAAGGATGAGGAGATTCAATAAAATTTAGCTTCATATATCAAGATGAAACAAATATCACATCAAATGATATAATATTCATTTATTTTAATGGATGATGATATTTCCATGATATAATGAATGGTATTTGGATGAATATTCAAATAATCTTTATTTTGTTCCCTGAAAATTATTGAGATAAAAAAATAAAAATAATGAAAATACCATAGTGATGTAATATGAACTATAACTATCATTTTAGATTGTGTCACCATTTAAATAATAGTTTATTACTTTTTCTCATGAAGCTACTAGATCATAGAATGAATTTAAGACATCCAAATGATATAAATCTCAGTTCTCAAATAACATTGATAGTGATACGATCCATGATCACCTCCTTGTCCATGGAAAATATACATATCTACTCTAGAATAATTTCAATTACCATAGGATCCTTTATATGATACATATCCTCCACCACTACTTACTAGAATAATAGTCTTTCAAAATCCATGAGGATTCCCCAAATGTCAACAGAAATTGTAGAAACAATGTTGGATTTATAATAGAGGGGTTCATTTCTCATTCCTTGCAACATAGGTAGAAGCATGGATACCATCTCCCCAAACTTGAAGAAGTGCATTTGAATAAGGCTATATACAACCACTATTACCACTATTTTCATTTTACCTCTTCCTCTTTTTCATAGATAAATGACGACCATGACCTCTAGACATGATAGAGGTGTGAAACATACAAGAATAAATAAAAAACATATCTAGGAACAATTTTAAAAGGATGAATTTCAATTTTATCTCCAAAATAAAATTATAAATAAAAAATATGAGATTTATGAATATAAATTTAAATTCCATGATGGATACATTACCATGTTAATGAGTTTCAATATCCTATGATTTATGTAGATTTTTCATGTCTAGGAAAAACTACTGAGTGAAAAAAAATGAATCAAATACATTCATGTTTCAAATTAATTTTTTCCCAGAAAAATGATTCCCAAATTTTTTTTACTTGGTCACATAAGTATAAATGAGGAAAAATTTACAGAGACCAAATTTGGAGTGTCAATAAACTAAAAATCCCCTATAACGACTATTTTTAGACATATATAGTTTTTTAGGGTCATTCTTACAATGAAATGAAGAATGATTATTTTAGGGAAACATTTATTCTCAGACCTTTTCAAAACATCAACATGAATCTATATTCAATAAATGGGAAGGTAATTTTACCATTCCCAACTCTATGTATCCAACCAGTCAGAAAACTTTATAAAATAAATAATGATCAATAATTGTGTTTCTATTAGAAATATGTTCTATGGTCAATATGGAGAGTTATTTATTTTAATTTTAGGAGGAATGGTTCAAATAAAATAAATATAGAAAAATAAAACCATGAAAATAGATTACTAGTAATTTTCTAAAATAATAAACATGTTTTAAATAATTGTATAGTCTTAGAAATGAAATATTACAAACCAAAATCATCGATAAAAAAGGAAAAAGTTCATTGTCTATAACTAAGGAAACCTTTTCAAAAGTAGGGTATATCCAAATAAATAATCAATAATTCAGCCACAAAATCCCTTATAATCTAAATATTATATACTAAATGCATTAGGGAGACACTCTTTCATACCCCTCACATAAGTCCCCAAAATTATGTCTATGGTCTACTAAACATACCACATAAAATAATAAATTATATTTTAATCATAAAATTCCTTAATTCCATTTCATAAAACACCCTTAACTCGTTCCCCTAAACAATATCATAATACATCCTGATGAGTGTTCTTAATCCAAATGATCTAGAAACTGGTTATTGGGAATAAAGGTATATGCATTTTGTAACCAATTCACCCTATAAATAAGTATATTTTAAGTCCCCATTACAAGAACCATACATGAACTCTCTAAATATTAGTGTTACATGCACCAAAATACATATGATATATAAAATCATAGTTATATTCCATAAAAATAAAATAAATTAATTAAATTGAATGTGTTACCATTAAATTTTAATATTTCAAGTACATCATATCTAAAAAATGTTAAATTCAATGGGATGAGAGATATATATGTGATATAATATCCATATACACATATTGAAACAAAAATGAGAAAATTTCCTATCTACCAACCATTGAGCTAGAAGAGGGAATCGTCCCACCATGTCACTTCCACATCCAAATATAATTTGATCATAAAAACCTATCATATACATGCAATAAGTTTCCCATTTCTACATTAGATAAAACCATGTCAACCTACACCCATTAACGCATGTATGGTTTAATCATAGAATTTAATATATGATACTGACAATAATTGTATATAAATTTAATTTTATAAATACCAAAGAATTATTTTTTGGAAATAATTATATTGAAGTAGTTTTTAAAATTTCTGTATTATTTAAAAAAGATGCATCATATAAATATTTTGTCGAAGGAAAAATGTAATAAATTATAGTCATTAAATTCTATTTTAAGAAACCAATCATATAAATTAACCATGTCGTTTTTTAGAATCATATAATGAATAATATCTATATCTATCTCAAGGAATTAGTAATTGTACTGAATCAGATAGTGGAAATATGTATGACATCACAGCAGTAGTTAACATCTCATGCCAAACCAGAGGGGATGTACCTTATACCCATTATTAATTCCATCATATTTACTATGAATTATGATTATATATGGTTATTTAATTGGTCATTATAAATGGGATTACACATAACAAATTTATAATAATTATTTATACAATTAGAAACAAACCTAAAATTAAACTTTCATGTTTTAAATTGACGGATGATACAAGGATTTGTAACTAAAAATAATTCATACCGTAAATAATATATAGGTACTAATAGTATCAATTTGGAAATTACTTATTTTAAATTATATAAAAAAAATTCAACTGAAAAAGATGTAATATAGAACCATCTACCATTAGTAATAAAACACTATCACCCAGGTTGAATCTAGAAAAAATGGAAAATTCTGTTCTATAGATGGAAATAGGGGAAATAAACCATAAAACCCAAACATATAAAATTTATTGACACAGATACTTGCATTTGATGTCATTTGTTGAAAAAATCCCTAAATAATAATACAATAACCCAAATGATAAGTGATTTTTAATATAAAAAGAGTTTCCATAATGAAATTTCAAGGTAAATCAATAATATATTTCTCTTCGTATAGGGGGATAATTTGATCAAGAATCAGATTTTGAAATATTAAAATATATAGATAAAATTATGGATCTCAGAAATTAGAGAAAACAGAGGAAACATGAAATTAATTTTTTTCACATTTGTGAGGCCACATAGATGATCTGAAATGTTTCCAGTACAATTTTATAAAATTTTCTGTGGATTTCAATTCTCATGGTTATTTTAATGTTATATCATAAAATTTATTGAAACTATGTATAATCAGGAAAATTACCTCGGAGTTGTGATTTCTTGTATTACATGGTTTCTACACAATTAACCCCACTATTGTGAAAAATATATACTGGTTTTTATTTCTCGTTATGTTAAAATTTCTAATAAAAAAGTGAATAAAATTATGAAAACAAATAACTAATTGAAATGATAATTGAACATGACAATGTGGATATGATTAAAATATTTGAGCACATCATTTTAACATGGTTTGACAAAAAGGGATACTCCAAGGTAGAGACACCTAATAGTGTGAAAGTATACAAAATAATAATAATTAATTGTTAGTTGGGAAAAAATATTAACCATGTTAACTAATTTATAGGATCAATAATTCTACATTTTTATTTAGTTATTGGGAAACTTCCTCACTTGGTCCACTTCCACTAACTCCACCCATTCTTATTACATAAGATGAATAACTTTTTATTTAATTAATGGAATGGTCATTTACACATTCAAAAGAGTATGTAATAATTATTGATTCATGATGGAATATATTTGAATATTTAATGATATTATTTATTATAAAAATCACATCATCAAAAATTCCACCAATACCAATTTTCATGAATATATTCATACTTTTTAAATAAAAACATAGAAACAATATGTCAAATGATAAAATTATCATTAACATATTTCTTAATGTTTCTTTTTATATTTTGGGGTTTTCATCTATATTATTTATATGTATCATCACAAATCCTCCATCACTTAGTTGATCATTTCTATGATATAGTTTTTATGATTTAGTCACTCATGTTATATTTCTCATGTATCACTCATGAAACTATATTGGAAAATCATCCATCTCATAGATATATTCTCAAAACTACCATAACCCAAATATATCTACTATTGTTTTAACATAGAGTCCTATTAATCTAGTTCATTTCATACAACTCTGTTAAAGGAATAATTATTCCGATGATCCTTCCTACCATTGTGGGCACATAATTCATAAATGATTTCGAAAAAATCTCCATTATCCAAAATTTTCATTCTTATCATAATGCATGGATTAATAAAAATTTATATTAAAATACCAATCAATAAATCATTTATTTTAGGTTTTACATTCATTATTCCTCATTCATATTACTCCACCAATAACACACATAACTTTAATCGATCTCTTGACTAGTGTGTTTTCAAAAACGTTCCAACCTACAAAAAATGAGATTCCATAAAAAGCATTAATTTCACTAGTGTGAAATTCCTCTATCTTGGGAAAGAATATAAAATATTTAAGAACTCATTATTTAAAAAAATTTATAAAAATTTCCCTGAGAAACTCATTGGCTTTCAAATACTAAAAAAAATATTCCATAATCATTAAACATTATAATGAACATAGAAATTTATTGATATAAATAAAAAAAATAAATAATATCCATTATTGATGAGATTGGTTCAAATATTATATCACATTATGTTTAATAAAGATTATATGTTAAATTATACTTTGCACAAATAATATGCCTCTTCCAAATGAAAAAATATCACCCATCACTTAATTATTACGCATGTGTCCAACTGTGTATAAATTTTTTTACAAGATTTAAATAGATTCCACCCCCATTTGAAATTATAAAATCCCCCCATATTCATTTATGATCAATTATCTGTCTATATGTATCATATCTCCCTTGGAATATCATGCCATATACTCCCCATGGATAACAAATAATAAAAATTAGAAGAAGTTTTCTTTGATATCAATCTTTATGACATCGTTTCAATATATATTTTCTTACAATGAATTTCATGACCAAAATATTATCACTCGTATTAGAAAATAATCCTTTTAGGGAAGAAAACAGTTAAAATTATACACACCATATAAATTATTAGATATAAATGCAAATTGGTGAAAACTGATCCTCCACAATCTGAGGGTGATAATATAAAATAATATATCAGAATTTTCTGAAATGATTTTGTGGGTAATGTCTTACAATTGAGAACAACAACATTAATTTAATTGAAATATTATTTATATTTATCTTTACTTGAAAAAACATTTATCTAATAAATATGAATCATATCCCAATTTGTTTTTTATAGTATAATTTTAATATAGTTTTTTGAAATTAGTTTCACATTTCTTATCATAAAATATTAAAATATTTTACTTCACCTCATCATCGACTCCATCCACTTATTTCACGATCCTTGTAATTTAAGTTAATTCCATCGCTACTATGATATATTCTACTTTAGACGTGCATATTGAAGTGATTTCAAGTTTCATACTAAATAAAAAATTATATTTTATTCCAACAATAAATGAATCATCGTTTTTATACAATCAGTCAGAATCATAACTTGTATAGTCCAGCTTAGAAATTAAAAAAATCGTGGTTATTTCCCATATCACATTACAAGACAAATTAGATAGTACCTATGATATACCTAATTTCATATTAGACAATTTTGGAATGATCCAACATGGTATTTCACATACAATAGGCCGTTAGAAATGATTCAAAGAATATATAGGGCACTAACATAGTAAAATATGAAAAGATTCAAGTTACACACTTTTATAAAGTATAATCCATGTTTGATTTAAATTCATTCATATAATCCTGATTGCAATAAAAATTAGATTATAAATTTATTTGGAATCGTGCCTATCAGATTTCATTGGTGGTTACTTTTCATTATTCGCTGAAGATATTAAATATTTTATATCATCTTAATCCACATAAAACCCCAGAATATATATATATTACCTATTAATTTATATATTAATTTATGTGATCATTAGATAAAAAATCCTTTAAATATATATATTTTATTCCAAAAGAATAATATCATCAACATTAAATGTAACGCCCTGACCCCTATTACCCATAGTCGGTGCATTATTACATAACATTGGAATGATCACAAAAGATAAAGTCTTGAATGAACGATTAGTTTAATATCCTTGGAATCACTAGATACATTCATTTAGTTTACATTACATCATAAAGTGAAAACTATAACAAAATCTTGTCTCCACACTCATACCCCCTTATAAAATCCCTACAGGCCATTCATAAAATACTTCTTCACATCCTGGGGAAAAAAAACATAGAAATGGGTGAGCTCAAATGTGCAGTAAGGTTAACAATATAGAACAAACATTCATAAATAAGGATAAACATTTAATGCAATGTATAACTAAAACAAAATCCTATTAAACTAGATCTTCAACATAATATGGAAGAAATAAAATTTAATAATTACATTTACTTATTTACATGGATATTCTACTAGTCGAATAATCACATGAAATATCAATAACCAATTTCATAATGATGGAATGCATAATTCCATACTATTATAACCACATAGTCAAGGCATTATTCCAAGACTAAAAATAAGATTTTTTCAAGGCCTTATGCCAAGACACTGGTTTGTCTCATGAGACCTACCGATGCATCATGGAGCTATATCGGGCTCTACTCATCACTTATTAAGTCTAATGTATTCCTCATATGAACAGGTTTAAACATAACATTAACATTCGTATTAAAACTAGCATAAAAAATGTCATTACTTTATCTATAAACCATGAATGGAATAAAAATAACACATCCACATTCAAACATATCACAAAACCTTAAATACTATATGTATGTTTTTTATCACAATAAATCAACTTCAAATAACCTACAAATTCATCAAAAGAAGTTGACATAGATGAAATCAAAACTATTTGAGTGAAATATCTCTTTTTTGAAATAATTTAAAATTCACATATTTATAAAAGAAAACATTTAATTTTAAAATATTTTTATCAGATTGTAAGAGAAGCTTTGATGATTTTATAATGACAGAAAATAGCAACACCCGCCATATAAGTTAAAAAAATACATTCTTACCTTAATTCTGTCGAAATGTTTTTAAAAACCCTTGTTTGGAAAATGATAAAAATATTCCTTTATAAACATCATATAAAAAGTCGACAAGGGTATAAATATCTTTAACCCATAGTCCGTAAAATAGTAAGAATTATTTTAAATACATTTTTTAAGAAATGTGGATGTGGATGATAAACAAGTTCCAGTAGATAATTACGTATAAACAACCTCCGATAATGAAGAGATTGTGAAATAAACACTTACCTTATACTTTTCCTTGGTTGAGGGTAGGTTAACCTCCTGTATAATGGTGAACTAATTGTTATTAAATTATTATAGAATCATATACATTAAAATGATATCATATATGATCTTTTATCATTGATTTGTTAATAATATCTTTGTATTATCATCGTTTAGGGTGTTAACGGATTCATTTTAATTTATATTCTTTGTTATTTGATCCATATTTGTTATGGAAATCATGTATATTATTCATATAAAGAATTATATCATGTCTATAAAAAGTATTTTTAATCATCAAATGAAATTTATCCATGAATGGATACGATGGGAAATGAATGTCATCACGTTCGTGGATACGGTAATCCGTACGTACGCACGAGAGAAAATATAATTTTTTGATATTAAAATATTATATAATTGGATTTTATATCATACATACAGAATCATTATCATTTTATATTTATTATTTACATGAATTATATATCGTTATTACACCCATCCAAATAATAATGTATTGAATAACAATTACACGACGACATGGAGACGATAGGCCGTACGTACACACATATGGTGACATGTCATTTAAAGGATGGAAAGAATACTGAATATGGTTGTACCATATTTATAATAACTTCACAATATATAAAATACGATGCAGTCATTATTTTAGAATATAAATAATAAATAAAGAAGAAGTTGAAGAAGAAAGTAATTTGAAAGAGGGTGGTGAAAACATCACATCTTCGTAGGGTTCTTCCTTTTGATTTGATCAAAAGGGATCCTTAAGATGGATTTATGATAAAAATAAGGACTCTTGGTTGAATTGAAGGAAGTTTAGGGAATATTATGACTTGTTTTGGATGATCAAAAAGGCTTTTAAGGTTTCAATTAGAGATAAGGGTAAGTTCCCTTTTATAAGAGGGGTGAGAGGCACCTTTGGAAAAGAAAGATATATTATTTTATAAAATATTAATATTCGGTTTCTAATGGCTAAAAAGTGTATTAATTAAAATTTAAGGTGGGGATGGGTCTAAATCCTTTCAACCAATATATTTTAGACAGGGTTGGGTCACTATATTAAACATATCACTTATATTTAACTCTTAGTTAAATAGTTTGACATTTACCATGTATCTTTGTATTATTATATTATATAGTTAATAAACATACTATATACCAACAAGAGACCCCTTAGTGGTCCATTAATGATAAAACTATCATTATATAATTATTTTGGTAGAACCATAGATTTTTAGAAATAGAATATCCATTAATAGTATAATATATTTTTTAAAAACAGTTTTATGTCAACTTTGACACTATGTGGTATTTTGTTTTTGAAAATTTCATAACAGCATTATTACATCGAAAAAAATTTATATAACCAATCCTAGTATGTCATATTAACCTAGAAAATTAGTGGAACTCATTAAAGGTCTGATATTACATTTATTTTGATATTTATAATATCAATTATTTTAATATTTCATTAATTTGGTAATTAATACATCACCATTGTGTCATAAATAAATTGTAATATTTTATGTCTAAAAATTATAAATAAAATACCATTATGTAGGAAATAATTTTATCTTTCTAATTAATATTTATAATCGAATTTATCTTATGTGTAACCTTATATTAAAAATGTTTTAGTTATTAAACTTGGATTTTTACTCTTGTAACTCTTCTTTGAATTAAATAATAATAAATGTCCTAATCTAATCCAAGTGGACATAAATGATAATATTTTATTCCTAAGGTTTTTTTGATCAAGATAAATTTGTCCAATAGAATTAAGAAATGTTTTTGGGTAATATTAATATCATTTTTACCCTTAATTACCCTATTTACTTTTAATCGTGGTAAATAAAAGTAAAAGGTTACTATTCACCAAAAATTATTTTTATCATATTGAACCACATTTCACTCCTTGATATTAACCGCATCTCTTGTATTTTTTTTGAAATTCCACTCCCAAAAGTGGTAATATTATGTTTTATTTGAATTTCCAATTTCTTCTCGAAGGTGGGTAAAAAACGGGAAACGTTCTATAAACTTTTTATATATCTAAAATTAGTCTAAACTAATTCCAATTAATTAAATTGAACATATATAGAGTTTATGTATCTATTTTGAAATTAATTAAATTTAAATAAAATAAATAATTATTTAAATAAAAATTTGGTTTTAAACTATAACTCTGTGTTTTTTTTCACTATTCATCAAAAATTCAATGTTTTCAGAAAAATACCAAAAATTCACCCTAAGCTAATTTTGATATTCCGAATCCAAAAATGAAGTCTATTTTGAATGGTAAAATTTTAAAATTTTAAAAAGTGGGTATTACAATTCATAACGGCTAGTTTGATTGGTTGTGGTGTGTGTTAGAACTCAAAGTTGCGTACAACACATGTTACTATGTTATTTAAAGAGAAGCGTATCGTGGAAGCTTGGGGAGTTATATTGTCCCCTCTGTTAAATAATTTCATCCTTGAAATTTCTATAATACTACCTCATGAAAAAACTCAGGTGATTCTTCATTATAAGTTCCTCGGGTTCCCACGTTGCCTCTTCCATTTTATGGTTTCTCCATAGATCGTTTACCAGACGAGTCATCCAGTTTCTCAGCACAAGTTCTCTCATATCAAGAATCATATAAGGATCTTCGCAATAAGACATATGGGGTTCCAGTTCTAATTCCACATAGGTGAGTACATGCGTTGGGTTAGGCATGTATTTTCTCAACAGTGATACTTGGATCACATCATTAACTTTGGAGAGACTTGGCGGCATTGCCAAATGGTAAGCTACATCCCAAATTTGTTTTAGAATTTCAAAATTTCCTATGTACTTGGGACACAATTTAACTTTCTTACCAAAATATATAACTCCCTTCCATGGAGATACCTTCAAAAAAACAAGATCTTCTACATGAAATTCCAAATCCTTCCTTCAATTTTCATCATAGCTATTCTGCCTACTTTGAGCTGCATTGATGTGGTTTTTTATTACCTTTAACTTTTCCATTATTTCCTCCACCAGTCCTGGGCCTTTCATTTCCCAAAATCATCCCAACAGGTTTGTGTTCGCCTTCTCTTTCTATATAACACTTCATATGGTTCCATCTGAATACTTGAATGGAAGCTATTATTTTAGTAAAATTCTACCAGAGGTAAATATTTATCCCACATAACCTGAAAGTTATGTGAGCAGGGTATCAATGGGTCTTCTAAGGTTTGAATAGTCTGTTCTGATTGTCCATCTATTTGAGGGTGGTAGGAAGTGCTCAAATGAAGTAAAATATCCAAGGCCTTCTAAAGACTCTTCTAGACTCTTCTCGTAAAACGAGGATCACGATCGGAAACAATCAATAGGGGTACTCCATGAAGTCTCACAACTTCACTAGTATATAGAATTTCTAGACGTTCAAGTTATAAATTTTCCCTTATAGAAAGAAAATGTGCTGACTTGGTAATACGATCAACAATGACCATATTTCATCATTACTTGTAGGAGTCTTTGGTAGTCCCATGACAAAGTTCATCGTGATATTATCCCATTTCCACTCATGTATGGGAAGAGGTTGCATGAATCCTCCAGGTTGTTGCCTTCTAGCTTTCACTTGTTGACAAACCATACATCTTGACACAAAATCAGCAATCTCCCTCTTAATGTGGTCCCACCAAAAATGTTCCTTCAAATCCCCAAACATTTTGGTGCTCCCAGGGTGTAGAGAGAAATTAGAACTATGAGCATCGTCCAACAATTCTCTTTTTAGATTAGGTTTATTAGGAACACAAAGTCTTCCCAAATTTCAAAATTCCATATTCATACACAAAGTCCCTCAATCTCCCATCATTCACAGCTTGAATATTCTTTTTAAACACTTCATCATTGGTATGAGAACTCTTTATCCTTTCTAGTAAATATTGATTGGCAACCATTTGAAAAAGTATTGATGTTTCACCTTCCATAGTGATTCCCATATCTATCTTTACTAGATCCATGTATATAGGATCCTTTTCAACTCTAATCATTTTCATAATTCCATGATCCTTTCTACTCAAAGCATCTTCCGCCTTATTTTCTTTCTCCAGGCGGTAGTTTATCGTGCAATAATAATCCTTGAGTAGTTCAAGCCATCCCCTTTGCCCATGTTGAGTTCGTTCTGTGAGAAAATATATTTCAAACTCTTGTGGTCAGTATAAATATCACATTTTTAACCATAAATATAATGTATCTATATCTTCAAAGCAATGATTACCGTAGCTAACTCAAGATCATGAGTAGGATAGTTTTGATCATTAATTTTCAGCTATCGTGATGCATAGGCAATAACTCTATCATTCTGCATAAGGACACAATCACGTCCTTCCTTCGAGGAATCACTATAAATAATGAACCCATCGTTCCCTAATGGTAGAGTCAATATAGGATCATTGAATAATCTTCTATTCAGTTATTAAAAACATTATTCACAATCTTTTTTCCAAACTAATTTAAACCCTTTACGTGTGAGCTTCGTTAATGGGTCAGCCAATCGAGAAAAAGTTTGGGAGAAATTCCTATAATAACCTGATAAACCAATAAAACTTTGTGCTTCAGTTATACTTGTCAGTGCTGGCCATTCTTGGACTGCCTTGGTCTTAGAAGGATCAACAGAGATTTCATCCTTAGAGACAATATAGCCAGCAAAATAAATCTCTTGAAACCAAAAATCACACCTGCTAAACGTTCCATATAATTCATGTCTTCTAAGCGTCTTCAGGATAATGCGCAAGTGATTTTCATGATCTTCAAAGCGTTTTTTATATACTTGGATATCATCAACAAATACCACTACAAATTCATCTAGATATTCGTTGAAAACTCTTTTCATTAGATCCATGAAAATAGAGGGTGCGTTAGTCAGCCCAAAAGGCATTACTGTAAACTCGTAATGCTTGTACCTAGTTCAAAATGCTTCTTTCGGAATGTATTCCTTATTCAAACACAACTAATGGTATCTAGATCGAAGTTCAATTATTGAATAATATTTATCTCCATGCAGTTGGTCAAATAAATCATCAATACGAGGCAGGGGATACTTGTTCTCTTTTGTTATACCATCGATTTCCCTGTAGTCGATACATAACCTCATAGCTCCATCTTTCTTCTTAACAAAAAGTATATGGGATCCCCATAGAGAAACACTAGAGAAAATAATTCCTTTATTACTCAATTCCTCTAGTTGTTTCATTAGTTAAACTTATTTCATAGTGGCCATTATATAAGGGGTCGTCGATATGGGTCTTGGACCAGGAATTAAATCAATGGAAAACTCAATTTCTCATTCTGGAGGATGACATGGTAAATATTCTTGAAACACATCAACATATTCTCTAAAAATAGGTACATCCTCTATTTGAAAATTCCTTTATTCACCCACATTTATTTCATTCACTTCCTCCCCAATAATTGAATTCAGTTGAGCTACTGGGGGTGGATCTTGATAAGAATCAGGTGGTGATGATTCTTCTCTAAATATAAGGTGTTCATTATCATCATCATCAAAAATCATAATGACCTTCTACTTATAATAAATCTTCATATCAAGGTTCTAAAGCCAATCAAAACCAAGGATTATATCAAATTAAATCATGGGTATGAAGATGAGATCAGTAGAGAACGAACATTTATATTCTCTAATAGGGATGGATTCACAAAACATTGTTGCAATGATACTTCCCATGGGAGTTTTAACTGAAAAATCCCTTGTTAAATCAAATTGGAAATATCTAATTTTCATAGAAAACTAGGAAGATATGAAACAATGCGATGATACAGAATCAAATAATTCATTTTCTAAACTTGAAGAAACAATTATATTACATACCACCACTTCTTTCGGAGCTTCTACCTCAGTAGTAGTGATATCATATGCTTGGCCATTATCCCTTGGCCATTTCTGAGTTATGTTCCCCTAACTCATAGGACATTCATTTTCATAATTTCCAATCTCCCTAGAGTTGTAGCATTGAACATTTCTATCTTTTTTTCCCTTTCAATTACAGGCTTGGTGGCATTTTTAACCACACTTGTAACAGACTCCCATCCCTTTCAAGCAAGTACCGGGGTGTTTCTTCCCAAATTTACTACAGGGTGGATAATAAACTTTTCCCTTCTTCACTTTATTTCCATTTTCAGAGTGATCATCATATATCTTATTCTCTTTCTTTGCTTTAAATTCATAAGACATAGAGAATTCTATTTCTGTCTTGATAGCACATGAGACAATATCTTCGTACGATGAGAAGGACTGTGACACTAATTCTAAATGAATATATGGTTTTAACCCATCAAAAAAATGATCAATATTACATCTTAGGTTACATATTAAATCTCCAGCATACTTTTCTATCCTGGTAATGTTATCCTCATTCTTTGCGACATTCTCATCCTCCTTTTTCCTCAGACTCAGAAATTGCCTTTCCATATCTACTCGATGGTCATGAGGAAAGTATTTTTCTAAGAAAATATCTTTGAACTCCCTCCATTCCATATTTGATACTTCATCATCTTACTTTTTTTTGAGTCAATGACCACCATTGGTCAGCATCTCTAGTGAGGCGGTAAACAGCCATGATAACATTATCCTTTTCACTACTCCCCAAGGTAGGAAATATTTTCTCTAAGGAATTTATCCATTTCACAGGTATTACGGGATTTGTACTCCGATTGAATGTTGGTGGTTGTTTACTCATTAAGTGGTCTAACATTGATACTCCATGCTATGGATCAGTGTGCTCCATACAGGTATGGAAATTATTCACAACCTGAGTGAGTTTCCCAGTATAGTGATTAGCAGATCAGCACTAGTTGCATCACCAGCTCCACTATAATAATCTTGAGCAGGAGGGAAATCCCTACATGGAGTGATTTCATTGAAACAGTTTTCATTTCTTCCACTACGTGCCATTTCTAATCAATTTCATACACTAAATTAGTTTATGAATAACAATACATAAATCCAAACTTGTAAAACACTTAACATAAATTGAACAATTTATGGATATAATCATTGATCATAAAAATATTTCCTTTGAGAAAGTATGTAATGACCCAAAGTATCATTAATTGAAATTCCTCTAGTTCTAATTAAATTTCTCTTTATGATTATATAAAATTTCCACTTCTTTGGTTTTATGTTAATAATTTTGACCGTTGCTAATATAGACGTTGAACTGTGATCACATGATTAGTATAAATATAGGACTTTAACAAATCCTTTTTACTCAGACAAAGGAAGTGATGGACTCAACTAGTAGAATTTCCTCATACGAAGCCCATTGATCGGAGCTTGTAGAAGAGGTGTCATCTTTGGGATTCGCCCTTGACTAACCCCAAGCTGAGCTTCATCATGTCAAGCTTGAACGTGACTGTCTACGGGAAAAGTGTAAGTTTATTGAAATTACCACTCGAGCGATGTTATCCGAGCCACCCCAAGAGTCTATCACCATCGCAAACCTTACCCTTAGGTCTTATGAAGTTGTTTTAAGGGGTTATGTAACAAATAAGTAGAACTATGTTCATGTACATTATTATATTTTATATAACAATGAATCTAAATTCTAGTCATTTTTGATACATTGTAAATAGTTTTTAAAGTACAAATGGTGTTCATAGTTATTATTTAATTAAGAAATATATTTTATTAAATTAAGGGATTCTTGAATTAAATAATATTTTAATAAAATAATATTTTTATTATTATATTAATTTTATTATATATAAATTATCATGTAATTGTATGAATGCAATTATAATTTTTATTTAGGTTTGAAAGCCATTTTTGTCAAAACCCGTGAATTTTTGATTAATGTCGGTTTTTATATTAAAAGTGAAAATTAACATATTTAGATATATTTTAGATAAAATAAATTTTATTTTTGGAATCAGGACGTCGAAATTATCCAATGGTGAATTTTTCATAATTTTCTAAGCGAGTCAAATTTTTGTGTAAAAATTAAATACTGTTTAAATATATAATGTGTTTTATGACATCATAATGACCCAATAGTGATGTAATAATATACTATAATCTTCATGTTCGGCCAATATATGTTTTAAAATTAAAATAATGTGATTTTGGGTTTGTTTGACTTTCTTTTCGAAGCATTAATGGACCCCTCAAGACTTATTCAACACTGTGGCTTTTTAAATCAATTTCCATGGGAGTGTGACTCACCTCCACATAAGAAACCTTATTATTTTAAGATGTTCAGACTTTGACATTATAAAATATTGTTTTCCACTTCCCTTTTCCTAAACCATGGGCATATACAATGGGTTGTTTGTGGTTTGGATTAATTTAAAATAAGGGGTCCCAAACATAAATAATAAAGAATTCCCTCACCTTTCCTATATAAACCCACACAAGCTCCCACTTCCTCGTCACTCAAAGCCCTTGTAGTTTGTCCAAAATCATCCCTACTCTCTCTAGAAACCTCACAAGGTTCCCCAAGCTCCCAAGAATTCTCTCACAAGCCTCTCTCTAGCCTTTGGAAGCACACTTCCAAGGGTTTTTTCTTCCTTTCACATTTTTGTCCAATTTTGTTTAAGTTGTTTTCCCTTTCAATTTCAATTATAAATGTTGGTGTATGGTTTATCACCTACCTCATACTTCCCTGTTTATGTTTGAATTATGGGAGACCCTGTCTCTCCCATTAAATGCCTCCCATGTACACCTGTTACAATGCTGAAATTCTGAAAGGAACTTATCTCTCCTCTTTTACATTCAAGTAATACTTTTGTATAATGAATCCAAATTCCATTACAATTGTTGGTACATGTATATATATGACCTCCTTACTGTAAATTACATGTAAATATTATGAGGAACCCCTTTATCTCTCATCAACCATTTTTATGAATTCTTATGTCACGCCATTACGCAGCCGAAATCGCACTGATTTTCCAAAGCCAATGTCATTGTGTAGTGAGTATCATGCTCATTTATCCATCAATGTTATTCAACATTATGCACATTTACATATTTATTATAAAGTTTCATGTATTAATTCCACATTCCTTTATCGTGGAATAAATGATTATGTTTTATGAATCCATGTTTTATGATCCATGTGGCATACTTATGCATGAAATGAAATGTTTAAGAAGGGTGCGCCCTTATAGCGCTCCAATGCATTGGGTAAAGTATAGTATCATGATAATTCATGTGCAATGAGGGTTGAATCATGCTAATTCAAGTGCAATTAGGGTTTACTCTTGCTTCATGTGCAATGAGGATTCACTCATGCTTTATGTGCAATGAGCCTTGGCTCATGCTAATTCCATGTTAAGTGTTGTTGCCACATTTCCATGTTATGATTATCATTCTTTATCATTCCTTTATGTTCATGTGTCTTTCATGTTCTATTGATATGCCTATTTTCTAACAAGTATTGTACTCCTCATGTTATTCCATGTGTACCCCCTTACCGGGCTTTATAGCTCACCCTCTTCTTATGCATGTCCTCAGGTTACCCCATGCAATGCTAAGTACGAAGGAATGTAGTGGTGATATAAAGGATGTTCTCAATAAAGATGTTGAATTTCATGTTTTATGATTTTATGTAATGATCCTAATCCCCAAAGACACTAAACCTCTCGATATTATTTGTTTTATCAAGTGATGTTTAATGTAATAAATCGTGTTTTTGTTTGTAATAAAAGAAGGGTTGTCATGGTTGGTATCGATCGATAGGTTTAGTTATTTTTGGGATTTGTAAACCCTAGTAAATCCTTAGATACAAGACTATGTATAATAAAAACATCCCTAAGTTTTGGTAAGTACTGATTAAGTAGTTTATCAAACAAATACATCCCTTTCTGGATACGAGCAGGTAGAGGCGACTCTGGCACAAATGTATCCTAGGGGTAAAACCCGAAAACACCACTTTGAGATAGACTCGAACGGGAACTGGTGCACAACAACAGGCCTTGCTACACTCTTGGTTACGACACTCCTGGGGGATATGTTTTGATAAATTCAAAATATTAGTATGAACCCTTATTAAGGGAATTAAAAAAATTCCCCTTTGGATATATGATAGAAAGTGGATCATGAAAAGCCTAGATTGAATCCTATAGACTCTTGAGTAAGGACGTACAAGTTTATTTATAAGTCATCAACTTTTATCTTTGGATTACCATTTATGTGTTACCCCTAACTGTCCTTTTATTTCTAGCTAATGGCCGGTAATAGGAGGAATCGGGCTAAAAACCTTTGTGAAGATCAGGGTGATGACTGTACTAATGAGATGCCCAATCCAGTGGGAGTGGGAATTGCGAACTTTGTCACGCTTCTCTCCCAGCTAACTCCTGTTTTTAATAGAAACACAGGTCAAGAGGAACGTTCAACCCCCTATGAAAGAACAAGTCTCTATCGAGAGCTTCATGAGACAAAGGCCTCATACTTTTAGTGGATCATCTGATCCCACAATCGCTGAACAATGGATCAACTCCATTGAAAAGATCTTCTCCATCCTTCAATGTTCTGAAAAAGAGATGGTTCTCCTGGAAACTTATTGTATGGAAGGTGAAGCTGATCAATGGTGGACGTTGATCAAAAATACAAATCCTGAGGAGGAGATTGAGGCGTTGGAATGGAAGGTTTTCCAGAATATGTTTTTCGATAAATATTTTTGGCGCACCCTCTGACATAAGATGGAAAGGGACTTCCTTTACCTCATGGAAAATGATGAAGAATATGTTGGAACATACGAGGAAAACTTCGCAAGGCTTTCATGATACACATCCGGCTTTGTCATTACCCCCGAATACAAGGTTGACCACTTCTTTGGTGGGATGAAGCCTATCTTGTGGAAAGAATTAGTGATCCGTGACTTCGACAGCTATGAGGAAATTGTCCGATGTTCCCCTAAGGTCGAAATAGAGATCGGAGATTCACAGGGGTGTCATGGGGATAAGAATTGTAAGATGGAATTCAATGCTGGTGGGCCGATGGATAAATCCAATGGTGCTAAGATGATCCAGCACCCCACATGCCAAAAGTGCAGAATGAATCACCCTAGAAATTGCCTTAATTGGACGAGAAAATGCTTCACGTGTGGAAGATAAGGGCACCTAGCTGTTAACTATCGACAATAAACACTCACGGCTGCGACAGAGGAGAGGAACTCTCCATTCAAACCTCAACGTGTTGTTCAATGCTACAAATTCAATGAACCGGGTCATTGTGAAAATTAGTTCCCTAATCCAACTGTTTTCAGAGGCACCAACAACCTCCAAGATAGCAAGGAAGAGCTTCTGCCATCACTTATTCCAAAATGAACTCCGTCAACGAAGTGGTGACAGGTAATCTAGTTATTCATTCAAGAATAGAGAATGTACTTTTTGATTCGGGTTTTAAGCATTCTTTTATATCTTGAATGTTTAGTAGAACAATCCTTGAACCCCCACAAATCATGGAAGTGAAGATGTCGGTGAGTATGGAAAATGGGGAAATCATTGCATCCCATGGATATATGTCCTCCCCTATTATAATATGTGGATTGAATTTCCCGGAAAACCTAGTCATACTCCCTCTAGTGGAATTTGATGCAATTCATGGCATGGATTGGCTTTCTTTATATAGAGCCAACATAAATTTTCGGGAGAGGGAAATTACACTCTATATGGAGAATCGACCCCCAATTCTTTACAAGTGTAAGGAGGAAGATGAATCTCCTTTAGCTCCATCATCTCAAGAGTGGATATTTCTGCCTTATGAGCATGCATATCTGGCTCAGCTAATTGAGTCCAAGGAAGAAATCATCCTTGAAGAAATGCCTATTGTGAAGGAATTCGCTGAAGTGTTTCCCGAGGAACTGCCTGGTGTTCCTCCTAGAAGAGATGTTGAGTTCCCAATTGAACTTATACCTGGGGAGCTACCAATATCCAAGGCTCCATATAGAATGGCTGTTGTAGAGCTTGAAGAGCTGAATAAACAACTACAGGAGAATCTGGATAAAGGATTTATACGCCCAATGGCTTCACCATAGGGTGCACCAGTCCTCTTAGTCAAGAAGAAGGATGGGTCAATTCTACTTTTCATCGATTATCGTGAACTTAACAAAATCACGATAAAGGACAAGTATCCACTCCCACAAATTGATGACATGCTCGATCAGCTTCTTGGAGCACAATAATTCTTCATGGTAGATTTGCGGTCGGGATATTATAAAGTAAGGGTGAAGAAGGAAGATGTACCCAAGACTACTTTTCGTACAAGATACGGGCACTATGAATTCATAGTAATGCCTTTTGGACTCACCAATGCTCCATAAATCTTCATGGACTTGATGAATAGAGTCTTTAGAGATTACCTAGACAAATTTGTGGTAGTCTTTATAGATGATATTCTAATATACTCCAAAACCAAGGAGGATCATGAGGAGCATTTGAGAACTATACTAGAGACTTTGCGCAAGGAGAAGCTCTATGAAAAGTACATAAAGTGTGAGTTATGGTTGAAGGAGGTCTCATTCTTGGTCCATATCATCACAATCAATTGGATATCTGTGGATCCCTCCCAAACAGATGCAATTGACGGATGGTCGAGGCCAACATCGGTAATGAATATCCGTAGCTTCTTGGGGTTAGCTGGATATTATCAACGATTTGTGAGAAATTTCTCACGATTTTCCAACCCTCATACCATGCTAAATCGAAATGGAGTAAATTTTTCTTGGAGTGATGAATGCGAAGAAAGAATCAAAGAGTTCAAAAGAAAGATTATCACTGCGCCCGTGCTTACTTTACACATAAGTGGGGAAATGTTTTTGGTATTTAGTGATGCTTCAAAGAAGCGCTTATGATTTTTGTTGATGCAGAATGATAAAGTTATATCCTATGCCTCATGGCAGTTGAAAATCCATGAGCGAAACTATCCAACGCATGATCTGGAGTTGGCGGAGGTGATCTTTTCCTTGAAAATCTAGTAGCATTATCTCTATGGGGAGAAATGTGAGATATATATTGACCACAAGAGTCTTAAATATATATTCACACAGAAGGATCTTAATATGATCTACAGAATATGGATAGATCTCATCAAGGATTATGACTGTTCAATACATTACCACCCTGGGAAAGCGAACAAGGTGGCAGATGCCCTAGGTAGAAAGGACCCAACAATTCTATCAATGATGAGAATTGAGAAGGATCCAATCTTCATAGACTTGATGAATATGGAAATGGTAATCATAAAGAAGGGAACATCATCAATCCTTTCACAAATGATTGCTCAACCATATATTTTAGAAATGTTAAAGGATGCTAAAAAGGATGATGTGGGAATTCAGGAAAAAGTGGATGCCATCAATAAATGGAAATCCTCAGAGTTTAATGTTAATAACGAAGGAATTGTGCTGTTTGGGAAAAGACTATGTGTTACATCACGTCCTGAGCTGAAGTAGAAACATTTGTATGATGCACATAGATCAAATTTCTCTATTCACCTAGGGTGAAAAAAGATATATATAGATCTCTGAGAAAACTATTGGTTGGATAATATGAAGAAGGAGATCACTGAATATACATCAAAGTGCCTGGTGTGTCAGCAAGTGAAGGCAGAGAGGCATAAGTCTAAGAGGATGATGAAACCATTGCCCATAACTGAATGGAAATGGAAAAACATCACCATGGACTTTTTCATCGGACTTCTGAGGACATCCAAAGGCAACAATGCAATATGGGTTGTTATGGATCGTCTTACAAAGACTGCACACTTCATTGCTATTCGGGAGGATTTCTCTTTGGATCAACTGGCACAGATATATATCTGGGAAGTGGTAAGGATGCATGGAGTACCATTATCTATTGTTTCTGACCGAGATCCAAGATTCACCTCTATGTTTTGGAAGAGTTCTCAACATGCTCTGAATACTGAACTGAACTTCAGTACAACCTATCATCCTCAAACTGATGGCCAATGCAACGCCCCGACCCCAGTTACCCAGAGTTGGTGCATTATTACATAACATTTTCATGATCACAAGAATGATCAAGTATCGAAAGACCGATTAGTTTAGTAGCCTTGGAATAACTAGATACATCCATAAATTTTTACATTACATCATAAAAAACATCTTGTCTTCATATCCCCTCATTCTATCCCTACAGGTCATTCATAAATTACTTCTTCATAATCCTGGGACAAATAAAACATTGAAAGAGCTGAGCTCAGATGCTCAGTAAGGATAACATTATAGCAGAATCTTTCATAGATAAGCATAAACACATAAGGCAGTTTATAACTAAAACAAAAGCCTTATAAACTTGAACTTCAGCATAAAATGGAAAAGATAAAATAAAATAATGCCATTTACTTACTCACATGGATATTCTACTAGTCGAGAAATCCCATGAAATATCAATAACCACTTTCATAATGATGGAATGCATAATGCCAGACTATCATAACCACATAGCCAAGGCCTCGTGCCAAGACTACAAATAACACTTTGCCAAGGCCTTGTGCCAAGACACTAGTTTGTCTCGTGAGACCTACCGATGCATTGAGGAGCTATAGCGGGCTCCACTAGTAACTTATTAAGTCCAATTCATTCCTCATATGAACATGTTTAAATATAACATAAACATTCGTATTAAACCTAGCATACGAAATGTCAATACTTCTACCACAAACCATGAATGGTATAAAAATAGGACATCCACAATCAAACATAACTCATTCGATACAATATGGAAGATTTTATTTTACCACATTAACCTCAATCAAGAATAATGAAGGATGATGACATAGATGAAAATAATCATCAAAACTATTTGAGAGAAATATCTCCCTTTTCTTGAAAACATTTAAAAGTTACACTATTTGTCAAGAAGCCATTTAAAAGTATATTTTTGAATCAAAGTGTCCCATACCACTTTGAAACTTTTTAAAAGGAGTTTTAATTTCTAAACTTTAATTTCCATATAAATAAATCCTTAAAACAATTTTTAAAACATGGACATTAATGAGAAATATTTAGATGAATAAGTCTTTAAAACATTTAAAAAATGGTATTTTAGTTAGAGATTCCAACCAAAAGAAACACTTGAATACAAATAATTGTGTTAATCAAAACTTTGTAATATCATGAGAATAAAGGGATTCATGATATACAATGTAAAATTACATTATATACAACACATAAAAGTGATTTGGTGTATATCAACAAAGAAGTCTCAATGGAAAGTAAATTGAGATGAAATCTCTCGTAAAGGCCATATACTTAGGTTAAGGATAAATCAACGACATAATTATGTGTGAAAAATATAAATACACTAAATATGATTGGATATTCAGTGTAAAACAATCAAAGGATATTTACACATATTCTTGTAAAAACAACACCAACGAATTGGATGTTTAACTCAACAAATGGTGAATGAGTTAAAATTACTATTATCAAATTCATATCAATGACTTGAGAATTACCAATGGAGTGATTATGCGTATCAAACGTATATCCACAGGAAGGGGAGTGGAAATTATGACATAATCAAATGAATAGTGATTCCACACATAATCATGGAGTAATATAATCAATGAAATATGCGTAAAGCCAAATGAGTGGGAATTGAAATCTCAAATTCCCTTATCGATTAGGTAACATACGAAACATACACCCATGAAAGAAGTATCATACCATGATGATGTAAATACCCTTAAACTAAAGTATATTACACAATGAATACAATCATGGGCAATACACATACAACACATGCAATAATTAAGTGGTGATCAATGGAAATCTCACGAAATTAAAAGTGAGATAAGAAACCCCTTACCACGTTAATCAAATGAGTCGTATGGCCAAAAGTTAATAACCACAAAATTATTTACAGAATAACATGAATATAAAGAGAATCATGATAATATATATCAAATGGCAGTACACAATACACCACTTTCAATAATTTAGTGGTGAACAATGGAAATCTCACGGAATTGAAAGTGAGATAAGAAAATCCCTTACTTTGTACTTTTTCCTTGGTCGACGGTAGGTTAACCTCCTGTATAATGGTGAAATAATTTTTATTTAATTATACATGAATCATATGCATTAATATGATATCATATACGATCTTTTAACATTTATTTGTTAATAATATCTTAGAATTATCGTCATTTCGGGTGTTAACGGGTTCATTTTACTTTATATTCTTTATTATGTGAGCCATATTTTTTATTAGTGCGATGTATATTATTCATATCCAGAATGATATAAAGTCCTTAAATATTATTTTTAATCGTCAAATGAGAATTATACTTGAATGGATATGATGGAAAATGAATCTCATCGCGTTCTTGGAGACGGTAGTCCGTACGTACGCACGAGAGACAATATCATTCTTTTGATATTAAAATAATATATAATTGGATGGTATATCATATATAAAGAATAATTATCATGATATATTTATTATTTACATGAGTTACACATCATTATTATACCCATATAAATAATAATATATTGAATAACAATTACACCACGACGTGGAGACGGTAATCCCTACGTACGCACGTATAGTGACATGTTATTCAAAGGATGGACAGAATAATGAATATGGTTGTACCATATTTATAATAACATCACAGTATATATATGATACTAGAGTTATTATTTTATAATGGTAACAACAAAGGAAGAAGAAGTGGAAGAAGAAAGGAACTTGGAAAAGGGTGGTGAAATCATTACCTCTTCTTCGGGTTCTTCCTTTTGATTTGATCAAAAGGGATCCTTAGGATGGCTTTATGATCAAACTTCAGCCCCTAGGTTGTAGTGAGGGAAGTTGGGAGAGTATTTGGGTAGGGGTTGGCCTAACCAAAAGGCTTTGAAGGTGTGAAGAAATGATAAGGAAGAGTGCCCATTTATAAGAGTGGTGAGGGTCACCTTTGGAAAAGCTAGAAATATTAATTTATAATCAATTCATATTCGGTTTCTAATAGCTCCAAAGTTGATTATTTAAAGGTTAAGGTGGGGATAAGTCGAAAAACATTCATAAAATATAATTTAGACAGGTCTGGGTCACTATATTAACCTTATCTTTTAGTTTTAACTCTTAGTTAATTAGTTTGACATTTACCATGTCACTTTGTATATTTATATTATATAGTTAATAAACATATTATATACATAAAAGAGACCCCCAAGTGATCCATTAATTATATTAATATCATTATATAAGTCTCTTGGCAGAACCTTAGATTTTTAGGAATTTAAAATCAATTAATAATATAATATTTGTTTTAAAAACACTTTTATGTCAATTTTGACACTATTCAATAGTTGATTTTTGTGAAACACATAACAGAATGATTACATCTAGAAACGTTAACTAAAGTAATACTAATATTTCATAGTAACCTATAAAATTAGTTTAATTCAACAAAATTCTCAAATTATATATATTTGGGTATTTATAATATCAATTATTCTAATTTTTCACTATTATGGTAATTACTGCATCACCATTGTGTCATAACTAAATTAACTTATTTAATGTCTAAAAATTATAAATAAAATATAATTATGTAGGAAATCTTTTTATCTTTCTAATGAATATTTATAGTCTAAAATAAAACATATATAACCCTATGTAACAATTGTTTTTCTAAAAGATATATGCTATTGTCATTTTTGTATTTATTTTAGCTTAATTAAAATAAAGTGTCATTATCACTTACAAGTGGATCCATGGGGTCCCAAAATCGACCCCAAGATACCCCTTGTCGACCATGTGTCAACCAGTAGGGTTATGACACGTTTTAGGGTAATTTAGTATTATTATAATATTATTTTATTAAACCTTGTTTACCGGATTTACCCTTTAACCATGGTAAATAAAATATTTACCGAAGTAATTATCCAAAATGACTAAAAATAAAAGTTACCTATTTAAAAAATTTGAACATCCTGATTCCAAATATGGAATCCATTTTTCTAAATTCAATACACAGAAGTGACAGAAATTAATTTAAAATTAATTCCCGTTGTTAAAACAAAAAAGCGTGTTTTTAAGAGAGAATAACTATCAAAAGATTGGCATTTGTTTATGTCTGTTTTAAATGTGAAATTATGTTCAATGACCCAAATTGTATTACATGGGAAAAATATATTCTAAATATACTTTTAAACCACTCAAATTCATAATTTATCACTATTAATGTTTTTTTTAAAAAGTTGTTTTTAATTAAAATTTAGTAATTTTCACTATTCATCAAAATATGAAAGTTATCCGAAAAGTAACAAAATTTCACCCTAGGATAATTTCGATATTCCGAATCAAAAAATGAAGTCCATTTTGAGTGATAGAATTTATAAAATTTCAAAAATTAGGTATTACTATTAATAACAGCTAGTTTTATTGGTTGTGTGTGTTAAAATCATGAAGTTGTGTACAATGCATGCCATTGCATTATTCGAAGGGAAATGTATTGTGGAAGCTTGGGGTGTTACAGCCAATCCAAGAGGAAAATCCAAACACTTGAGGACATGTTGAGAGCATACTAAATGGACTCTAAGGGAGGATGGGATCAACATATTCCCCTGGCTGAGTTCTCTTATAATAACAGTTTCCACTCGAGCATCCATATGGAACCATATCAAGCCTTGTATGGGAAAAGGTGTAGAACACCGACATGTTGGGATGAGGTCGGTGAATGTAAGCTGCTTGGACCGGAAATGGTCGAAGAAATGATGGAGAAGGTGAAAACCATTCAGCATCATATCAAGGTAGCCCAGAGTCGACAGAATAGTCTTGCAGATAATCATCGACGAGACCTTGAGTTTAAAGTTGGAGACATGGTTTTTCTACGCATATCTCCATGGAAGAAGGTCATGAGGTTTGGAAAGAAAGGGAAGTTAAGTCCAAGGTACATCAGCCCCTTGATATTCTTGATCATATCGGGGATGTGGCCTGTCGACTAGAACTTCCACCTACTATGGCCAAAGTACATGATGTCTTTCATGTATCCCTCTTAAGAAGTACATACCGGACACTTCACATGTACTCTCTTCTGAGGTGGTTCAATTGGAAGATGATCTTTCTTATGAGGAGGAACCAGTGATGATCATAGATCGTAGAGAAATAGTTCTACAAAATAAGACAATGCCCCTAATCAATGTGTTGTTGAGAAGCCACAAGTTTGAAGAATCGACTTGGGAATCAGAGGATTTGATGAAGCTAAGTTACCCACATTTGTTTTAGTATGGGAAAATGAAAATTTTGAGGGCGAAATTTCTTAAGGGGGGAATATTGTAATGACTCAAAGTTTCATTAATGGAAAATCATCATGATCTAATTGAATGTCTCTTTTTGTTTATATAAAATGTCAACTTCGTTGGTTTTATGTTTTGAATTTTGACTGTTGCTAATATAGCCATTAAACAGTGATCACATGATTATTATAAATATAAGACATTAACAACTCCTTTTTACTCAGACAAAGGAAGTGATGGCCTCATCTAGTAGAATTGCCCCATACTAAGCCCATTTGTCAGAGCTTGGAAAAGAGTTGGTGTCATTGGGATTTTCCCTTGACCAAGCCCATGCTGAGATTCATCAGGTCAAGCTCGAACGTGACTGTCTACGGGAATAGTGGAAGTTGATTGATATTACCACTCGAGCGATGTTATTCGAGCCACCCCAAGAGTCTGTCACAATCCCACACCTTACCCTTAGGTCTTATGCGGCTGTTTTAATGGGTTATGTAACAAATAAGTAGTACTATGTTCATGTACATTATTTTTTTGTATATTATAATGAATATAAATTCTATTCATTTTTGATACATTGTAAATAGTTTTTAAAGTACAAATTCTGTTTTTAGTTATTATTTAATTAAGAAATATATTTTATTAAATTAAGAGATTTCTAAAATAAATAATATTTTAATAAAATATTATTATTATATTAATTTTATTATATATAAATGATCATGTAATTGTATGAATGCAATTACAATTTTTATTAAGGTTTGAAAGCCATTTTTGTCAAAACCCGTGATTTTTTTATAAATGACGGTTTATATTTTAAAAGTGAAAAGTAACATATTTAGAAAAAAATTTAGATAAAATAAATTTTACTTTTGGAATCAGGATGTCGAAATTATCCAACGGTGAATTTTTTATAATTTTCTGAGACAGTCAAATATTTTGGTAAAAATTAAATACCATTTAAATATATAATGTGTTTTATGACATCATAATGACCCAATAGTGATGTAATAAAATACTATAATCTTCATGTTCGGCCAATATATGTTTTAACATTAAAATAATGTGATTTTTGGTTTGTTTTACATAATTTTCAAAGCATTAATGGACCCCTCAAGACTTGTTCAACACTTTGCCTTTTTAAATTAATTTCCATGGGAGTGTGACTCACATCCACATAAGCAACCTTATTATATTAAGAAGTTCGGACATTGGCCTTATAAAATATTGTTTTCTGCTTCACTTAGCCAAAAACCATGGGCAAAAACCCTGGTATGGTTTGTGGTTTGGATTAATTTAGTATAAGGTGTCCCAAACCTAAATAATAAAGAATTCCCTCACCTTTCCTATATAAACCAACCCAAGCTCCCACTTCCTCCTCACTCAAATCCCTTTGAGATCGTCCAATCTATTCCCTACTCTCTCTAGAATCCTCCCAACGTGCACCAAGCTCCCATGAAGCCTCTCACAAGCCTCTCTCTAGCCTTTGTAAGCACACATCCATGTAAGGGTTTTTTCATCCTTTCTAATTTTTGTCCAATTATCTTTAAGTTGTTTTTTCCTTTTTAATTTCAATTATAAATGTTGGGGTATGGTTTGAAACCTCCCTCATACTGCCCTATTTATGTTTGAATGATGTGAGACCCTTTCTCTTTCATTAAATGCCTCCCATGTACACCCATTACTATGCCGAAATTCCGAAAGGAACTTCTCTCTCCTCTTTTACATTCAAGCAATACTTTTGTATCAGGAATCTAAATTCCATTAAAATTGTCGGGACATGAATCTATATGACCTAATTACTGTCCATTACATGTAAATATGATGAGTAACCCCTTTCTCTCTCATCAACCATTTTTATGAATTCTTATGTCATGCCGTTACGCTGCCGAAATCGCACCGATTTTCTAAAGCCAATGTCATTTTGTAGTGAATACCATGCCCATTTCTCTATCAAGGGTATTCATATTTATGCATATTTACTTATTTATTATAACGTTTCATGTATGAATTCTGCGTTCCTATATTGTGGAATAAATGATTATGTTTTATGAATCCATGTTTTATGATCCATGTGGCACACTTATGCATGAAATGAAATGTTTAAGAAGGGTGAACCCTTATAGTTCTCCAATGCATTGGGTAAAGTATATAATCATGATAATTCATGTTCAATGTGTGTTGACTCATGATAATTCAAGAGCAATGAGGGTTTACTCGTGCTTCATGTGCAATGAGGATTTACTCAAGCTCTTTGTGCAATGAGCCTTGGCTCATGCTAATTCCATTTTTAAGTGTTGTTGCCACATTTCCATGTTATGATTATCATGATTTATCATTCATTTATGTTCATGATTATTTTATACTCTATGGATATGCCTATTGTCTAACATGTATTTCACTCCTCATGTTATTCCATGTGTACTCCCATACTGGGCTTTATAGCTCACCCTTTTCTTATGCATGTCCTCATGTTACCCCATGTAATGCTAAGTACGAAGGAATGTAGTGGCCATGTAAGGGATGTTCTCAATAAAGATGTTGTATTTCATGTTTTAAATTTTTATGTAATGATCCTAAGCCCCATATACACTAAACCACTTGATCTTATTTGTTGTATCAAGTGATTTTTAATGTAATAAATCATATTTAAGTTTGTAATAAAAGCAGGGTTGTCATAAAGTATATACTCATAAACCCTTCATAATTGTTTGTAAAGAAAATTAGAATTATCCAAAGCATATCCCCCAGGAGTGTCGTAACCATGAGTGCTGCAAGGCATGTTGTAGTGCACTAGTTCCCGTTTCAGTCTAGCTCAAAGTAGTGTTTTCAGGTTTTACCCCTAGGTACATCTATGCCAGAGCCACCTCTACCTACTCGTATCCAAACAGGTATGTATTTCTCAAAAAACAAACGAAGTATCTACAATACAAAAATTATAGGATGCTCTTCTATACTAATCCTCAAAGTCTATCATAGGTCTATGTGCTCTAATCATATTTTATCTAAATCTAGCTTCCATGGTTTGTACTAAATTTCCTCTAATTCCAACTGTAACACCCTGACCCCAGTTACCTAGAGTCGGAGAATTATTACATAACATTGGCATGATCACAAAAGATCATGTCTCGAAAGACCGATTAGTTTAGTAGAATTGGAATCACTAGATACATTCATAAATTTTACATTACATCATAAAGTGAAAAATACAACAACATATTGTCTCCACACTCATATCCCCTTATACTTTTAACCCTGATAAATAAAAGTAAAAAGTTACTATTAAAAAAAATAGTTTTTATCTTATTGAACCGCATTTTACTCCTTGATATTAACCGTGTCCCTTGGATTTTCAACATATCACTCACACAAGTGGTAAAATTATGTTTTATGTGAATTTTCAAATTCTTCTAAGAGGTGGTTAAACGATGGTGAAAAGTTCTATATAATTTTTATATATTTAAAATTATTATAAAATAACTATAATGATTTACATTGAACTTTTATAGGTATTATGTATCTATTTTGGCCATAATTAAATTTAAATAAAATAATTATTTATTTTAATTAAAAATTTGGGTTTTAAGTATAACTCAGTGAGTTTTTCACTATCCATCGAAATATGAATGTTTTCAAAAAAAAATACAAAAAATTCACCCGAAGCTAATTTCAATATTACAAATCCAAAAATGAAGTCAATTTTAAAAAATAAAATTTATAAAATTTTAAAGAGTTGGTATTAATATTCATAATAGTATGTTTGATTGGCTGTGGTGTGTGTTAGAACTCGAAGTTGCGTACAACACACACTACTGTATTATTCAAAGGGAAGAATATCGTTGAATCATGGGGTGTTATATTAATGATAACTATGAATTATTCATCTAAAAAAACAAGTTTCCCATTGGTCTCATAGCTAGTTGGGGGATCTTTATAGATAGTTGTTTGAATCAATTCATATCGACCACCAAAAGGCAAGTATTTCTGACCACTTAAAGTAAAAAAATAGCTAGAAGTGAGAGTTGAAAATTCGTTGCTAGGTCAAAACGAAACACGTACTCAGTTGATATGCCACAGACTCAATAATAGCTGCAAATGATATGTTTGGGAAATGTGAAGACTGAATTTGTTCCCTACCTCATCACTCAGAACAACCCAGTTAGATTCTGGGATTTTTTTGGACAAGGTTCAACACCTAGAGGAGGCCTTACAAAAAGTTAAAAACGAATAAAATTGCCTCCCAAAACTCCTACGATAATATTATCCAAATCCAATAATTTTGTCATCTCACAAGTATAGGCCCCTAGACAGTTACAATTGTCACTAGCTCAACCTCATCCAAATCATCTCTGAGGAAAACAGCCTCAAGGTCAAACTTAGGTTCATCATCACCTACCTCCAAATCATCATTCACCACTCTATCAAGCACCAATGCCTGCGATAGACAACTAGGGTCCACCCCCTCATTAGGGTTAACTTCCAGGTGTTCCTTTAATGGATAAGATAAACTAATCCTACACATTCAATGAAACTCAATTACCTTATTAATTTTTATGTTCCTAGGATATGAGAATCCTAAACTATCTAGAATACAAGAATCCCCATGAGGATGACGACACTGATCTCCCTAATTAGTGTCCTTATCACATGATCATTGGACACCCCATTAGATGAAGATATGTTTTTTGGTACTATATTCCTGATTAGATTGAAAACAATGTATTCAAGTGTGGTCATGCCCTGTTACAGGTAACATGTATTTATGTGAAGCATGATGGAAATTGTTAAGGTGGATGACATATAGAATCCATCCATATGCCACAAAAGTATGAAGATTGATTTTATCCATGTGTAGCCGGTCATACCCATGTTGTCATTCATGCAATTTTGTGTCGTCCTGTGACTCTTAAAGGTGTCATGCCTCCATCCACTTCAACCTATACATCCACATCTCAATTTTTCTCTTTATAGAAGAGCAGTCACTAATAGTGAATGGGATAGAAGATCCACGCACCAGTTTTGAATCCATCCTATACTCTTGGTGACATCATTACCTGTAGTATGGAGTCACCCAAAACATCCTCTAAGTATTATAGGATTCCTCAATAGTTGATCAACCATATTTCATAATGAATACTATCGAATTGGTGGTCCCGTACAAAGTCCACAGTGATAAGAAACATCAACCACACCCACATAATTCTCATAATCAGCACCATAGTTGATAAGACCATATACATAAGAAACATTATAATTATCATAATAGTTCTTCTATCTACTCCTTCTATGTTACAGAGACTAGAAAATATGATCAACATAGATATCGACATTCTTAGTCCTCCCAACGTCGCTCGTTAGGTTCCTTACCAGCATCATTCATACTACTTGATCACGAAGAGCTGATTTGACCACACAGTGATCAACCATGTCCTAATGTGGCCATACCTCATCCATATATTAGTCATCTCATAGAATTATATCCCAGTTCAACTATTGAGAAATGGTATATCCACAATATCAACCATAATCATCTAGTTTGACCAACCATAGATCCAATCATACAATCAATCAAAGATAGACCTTCGGTTAGAACAAATGAGGCTCTAGAATAGATATACAATGTTCATAGGCATACTTCACTATCCGTCTTAATGGTGTGGAATTTTACTGTATTTCTATTAGCACTGGCACTAAGACCAATCTTATCGGAACCATGATGCACTATATGCTAGGATTGTCTGAAGAAGAAGTCAGTCCCTCAAACCAATTTTTTTTGTCTTATGATATGAATGAGTAGATTATTTGTAGAATGATCCATATTATGACCAAGATTGGTTCCCTGATTATCGTCACTACATCCATGGCTATCTCACAGTACACCTCTTATAATGAATTAAGGGGTAGGTCCATTTTTTATTGGCATGAAACCACCGCCTCCTCATATCACTAATTCGATATGTTCTCCTTCAATGGTTTAGTGGGTGTGATCCATGGATAAATTTTTTTTTTCCTCTTGTGAATCTCACAACTTAAAAACTGACTATTACAAGATAACACAATAGAGTGTTCAAACCAAATAGGTTGATCCAAATACTTCTATGAATGAACCATGGATGGATTTGGATGATGCCTCCATTCACTCGATTCACTGGTAGGAGGTTACAACCCTAGACATGGTAAATTGCATCATAATTATAGAGATGTGTGGACGAAACATTCCACGATACAAAAAACACCCTATGATTACCTTGTAATCTTATATAGGACATGGTATAGTGATACCAATTCCACATAACCTTGATAGGTATCGACATGTTCACCCCATGGATACAAAAGTACACCACACCTGCTGGTTTCGTCCGGCCATGATAAATCGACACAAAGCGACCCACCCAAAATAATTTGATATAATCTATAGTGGGACCCTTGCATTAATTCCTGATTGAATCATCTAAATAAACTTTTCCCCTATGGTTTCAATAGTGTCGGTTCATCCGAGTGAGGATTCCACCATCATTCTAGCTGAAAAGAACATTCCTCTAGAGACAGTTGACTTAGAAGATTTTCCTCTTGATCCTCATGTCTTGGTTGATGTGTATAACCTATAGGATGCTCCACCAGAAATTGAGGAGGGTTTCTCCAAAACCTCATAGTAGTTTTCACATTTTAATATAGATACTGATGTAGACCCAAAACCAACACAGATCAACACACCAATTCCTACTATGGAACAACAACAATATGTGTATTTCATGAAGAAGAATCATGATTTACTTTCATATAATTATGATGATATTCCGTGAATAGGATCTTAGGTTTCTGTTTGCCTTTGTGGTATCCTAGTAAGTCATTAAGGTTCAAATAACAACCAATGATGATACACATGTCTCATGGTGTCGTGGTTGAGGATGAATTTGATAAGATCATCAAAACCAAATTTTTCAATGAAGTCCAGTACCCTAGGTGGTTGGCCAACATTTTCCCACATAAAGATTAACAGATAGATCAATGTGTGAATTGATTTCTGGGATCTCAATCATTAATTTACAAAGGATGACTTTCCCCTTATTATGGCAAAGATGATGATTGATCCCACTATTTGGTCTCATTACCTCTACATCATAGATGGATACACCATGTATACCCGTATTAAGATGGCCCCTGATGATGAAGATTCCACCACTTTTGGGGTTCCATTTAACACCTTCTTCTATCAAGTATTTCTCTCTGATTTGATTAATTCATGAGCCAACTATCACCACATGATGTATTGTATATTCTAACTGATACATTAGATGATTGTGGAATGCTACATAGAAAATATATTGGAAAAATACCAAAAACATCATATCCACATTAGATATTTTGAGGAAGTGTTCACCTTCCCCCACTCTGACCATATGATTAGGAACCCCGTAAAGTGTTCCGTCGGGGTTACCTTAGGGAAATTTCTCATCTTTGTTTCATGATACGGAGGCATTGATGTCAAATAGCAGATGATCATGGCCATCAGTGTGATGTCCCCATCAAACAACCTTTTGGAGATCCTAGGCTTGTAAGTATACATAAAATATATACGCCAATTCAGTTTGATTATAGATGTAAGGTGTCAAACATTATCAAAAAACTATAAGAAAGTATTACACTATCAGTGGGATTAAGATTCCTATAACACTTTTGATGAGATCAATTAGTATTTTCTATAGCCTCTAAATTTTATGCTAGTCATCTGTGGAATGTTTTTTGTCGTTTATGTGACTTCCCAAGAAATATTACATGGTGAATATCTCACTTGGAAATAATAATAGTGACATATTAAAAAATTGTTAGCAACTCAATATTATGTTCGTCAATAAAGATTCCATGAATTTTTCCATTTATAAGAACTTCCTCATGCTATATTTTTCATTGAAAATGTTGCGGTATTATCTACAACAAAATGAGATACAAAAAATTTCCCATGTGGACCTAATGAAGTAAATTATAAACCACCCTATGATGAAATTTCATCTATTTAGGTAGTAATAGATACTTTAAAAGTTATAAATTACGTTCATCCAATAGAATTCCATTAAGATTCAAGTCTTGGAAGACATTCTGGATGTCGATCTGGCCCATGAAGTGAATTATAGAGATCCTTATTTATCAGATGAGGCGATTATCTCAATGTATTAGGATATTCCATGTGAGAATATGAATTTTTAAGGTTCCTCCTAATTCAGAAATTCAATGTGGCTAAATGATCATTGGCTTAATAGAGTAGGCTTGAGGGTTTTCTTCCTCACACACAATCATGATATATTTCCTTATTCGTTCATAATATCAGAAGGATGGTCCAATAAAGAGGTGAAGTATCAAGCTCTCATTGATTGTATCAAAATGGATCTATAGATTGATTTTCCCCACTTACATCTGAAGGGGGACTCTGAGCTAATCATCAACATGATAAAAGTTGAAAACATCATCACGAAGCTATAGCTAGTACTATTACACAAGAATGATCACCAACTGATAGTCTATTTCCTTCTCAGTTAGAGGTTACTCTTATTATCTGGTTATAGAATGGTTGAGTAGATTTCCTATAAATTTTATCCACTACTTTCAAATAATAAGTCCATGAGGGTTTTTTACCCATGTGGCATACAGAAGGCTCATCACCCATGTCTCCATTGATAATGAGAACAAACAGCATGTAATTTACCTTTCATCTGATTCTTTTAAATCAATTCATATAGATCACCCTACCATAGAAGAAGAAACCCGTGATTAGGAAATTAAATTTGTTGAGTATTTCCATCATGTAAATTTCTCAATAGAAAGAGTGGAGTGTGAGGGAATACATTAGTGTGAATTAATGTTCACCCTCTAGATTGGTACGAACCATGAATAAATACATTGAAAAATGGGGTTTTCGGAGTTATGCAATTTTTAATTAAAAGAGATTAGAATCCCTAGGTTATGTATGAAGTTCATCCTAATTGTTGTGGAGCACATCAAGATGGGTTGAAACTCTTTCACCATATTCGATGTTTGGGATACTTTTGTCCCACCCTGGTATAAAAGTATAACGATTTCACCAATAGGCTCTCAGTGTATCAAATTGATGCCTACATTGTGCATATGACACTATATCCCATCCATACCACCATGTATTCTCGTCCTTTTGCAGTCTAGGCAACCGATATCATGGGACTATATCCGAAAACAATATATTTCCAGTGCAAGATTATTCTAACTATGACAGATTTTTTTCCCATGTGGGCAGAGGTGATTCCACTAAAGGACATCCCGGAAAAGTCGATTATTGAGTCTGTGATCTACAATATCACCCATATATTTGGAGTCCCTCAGGCTGTTCTCACTGATATAGGCACAATCATTCAGGATGACGAGTTAATGAAATTTTAAGACAAGTAAATCATTCACTGAAACTATACTTATTATTATCATGCACAATAATATTGATAGATTGAGGAGTTCAATAAAACCATATCGATCATTTTAAAGGTTATGGTTGGTCATAACGAGATGATTTGTCCAATCATGCTCCCCAATACTAACTGGGATTTTCAGACAACAACTCAAAACTCCACCCATGTGACCCCATATTACCTTGTGCATGGAAAAATGGTAGTCTTACCATATAGATTCAGTTTTCACCCATTTGTAAAGCTGTATGAAATCATTAAACATCCGATAGAGGTGAAGAGTTCGGTTTAGCTGAGTTGGAATCATCGATGTTAGCATGCATTGATATTTACTAAATCGGGAGAGGCACAAGAATAAGATTTCCAGATCAATCAATAAAAAATTCTTCCTCCACTTCTTTCTTCAAGGTGATATGTTATTGCCTTTTATGATGCCGATGATACCTAGAAAGAAGACATCGATGTTGATGCCCAAATGGAAATTAACCTATATAATTCACAAGGTGTACCCTAATGGGGTATAAAATTTGATCACCATGGATGGCGAGAAAGTTACTCTTCCAATCAACGCCATATTCCTCATTTAGTACATTTCATAAGAGATGCTCCATCCCTGATCACTGATGTTAAACTTATATGTTCCACATGATGTTAAACTATTTCATTCTCTCTATAAGAAATTAATCTTCATAGAATTTAGGGTCATTTTTTCATGTCCATAAAATAAAGGTTCTATTATTTCCAACATGTCATTAAACTTCCTCATCGCACATGATGTTAGAACTGATGCTTCTCCATGGTTTTATAATTATAAATTGCACAACACACCAATGTCATTATCTGAGAGGATGTCACCTTTGGCCCTGGTCACTTACTGTGACACATTGAGAAATATGTGTGGATTGATTTACATCCTTATAAGATAAATTGGATTTCCAAAACATATAGTCTTTAGGGCCCTACCATATTTTCATCCATTCATATCCTTTTCTGAGTTATCTATTGGGAGGAAATGGTGTTGGGTGGATTTATTATATCCTCATTCATGTCTGTTTTATTTTACCATGGCATGTGCATCCCAAATGGAATACGTTTCCTTGAGCATCATAGTTTCATGATATTATTCTATGAAATAGACGTCATTCTTATAACATGATGTTAAAATGAATGGATTTAAATAACAATGTATGGATTTATTCTCATCCCTATTGGATATGATGGTACTCATAGAAATTTTATAAATGTCCCATGATTTATATTACATCAAATAATAGACTTAGGTTCGTCTTGGGAGTGTGGGGTGAATTTTTGAGACATCTTTATTTATCATTCAAATCAGGTAATAACAATTTCCCCATGTACCTACCTATGGGATTCCCCTATTGACATGGACATTATCGCATGATGTTAAACTACATGAATTTAAAGAACTATGTATTCCTTGATTCTGATCCTTATGAGACACGTAGAAATGCCCATATATTTTTTCTTCTTGTCCATCCCCTGTTTAACAACCTTTCTCTTGGGAATATGTGGAATGAATGAAGGCCTCCATAGACCAAATTCATGTCATGTTTTTCACTTCTACCTTCCATGCATATGTCATAAAAATGAATAATTTGTCAGTTAGACCTCTTTGCCTATAATATATTATCCTTGGGTCCTAGTCACATATTAATAAACTATGTAACACCTTCATCCTAAATAAATGATGTAAAACTACAATAAATTTGTGAACTATGTTGGGCTTCATTCCCATTCTCATTGGATATGTAGGAACACCTAGATATTTTGTCTTATGGTCTAGCCCTTGGATTTCCATCCCTTGCTACTCCCCATCCTCTTCATTTTGGAATTAGTTCATTAACATGTTATATCCAAGATCCCTCTTGAGGCTTATTCACTTAAGATGGGGTTCAGATACATCTATATGATATGGCTCACTACTGTAATCAGATGTGTTGTGGTGTAGGACTTAAAGGGTTGGTTATTCGTGGACATTCCCTCATTCTATAAACATGATTCATATTCTCTTTTGTTTGGGAATCCATCATCATTAACATATTATGTGTCCCCATAGTGGTATAGTTAATGGACATATATCTAACCTACTATCTTGGGAAACTCCTTAGAATATTTTGAATGACATTTTGAGATAGGTACGGTGATTCAATCATGGTCAGTGTTTGACCATCATTTGTTTGTTCCCATCCATGTTTAAACAATATAGATGTTGTGTTTTGAACAGGTTCAATAGTTATCAACCATCGTTACATGACCCCATTGTTTCCCAAATATTAGATGATTTGATTCAAATCACTTTCCACATCTTTATGTCTAAACCACTCATCAACACCCCCCATTTTACCCAAATATGTGGCCTTGTTTTTCAGCATGCCTCTTAGAATCATTGTGATAATCTTATATTGACTTCCCCATTCCCCTATTATGTATCTCCATGTTTCATATGAATACAATCTTACCCACTTCTCCCACACCTAGCATGGATCACATGGTATTATGGGTCATTTCCAGGTGTTTACCTACATGGAATAATTACATCATATTATGGTCCGAACACATTATCAATAAACTAGGAGTTCACATCCTAACCTCAAGATGATAAACTGAGAATCCAATTCCAAGTCATATGAAATCAAACTAATTGTGGGTTGTCTATAGTAAATTAGTGGGTTTTTGTGGTTATCCCTGGACATCATTCATATTAGGTTACTTCATGGTGTTGTACAATACCATTTCCCTTTGGAAGCCTCATTTTACGATCTAAGGTATACGACCATAAACTATGATTCATAACATCCCAGTTTCAGGATAGTAAATGGAACTATATCCCTCATCCTTATCATATGATTTTAAACTGCACATTTTTCATCTAGGCTATATGATTGTACACTAAACAACATAATAGTGTCTTTATCTATGAATACATTTCACAGTTGGCATTAGTACCTTATATTGCATCATTCCAATATCTATGTTTGGATTGATTCCCATCCTCAAGGGATATATAGTGATTCCCAAGCATCTTATCCCCTAGACTAGATATGGATTAAAAAACTCACCCCTTTGGACCTTTGTCCTAGGTATCACCTTGAATAATGTGGTGTGGTGTACATCACCTTTATCCTCATTCATGTATGATGACCTCATTTATCCACACTAAAAATCTACACTCTATGTATTCCAGACTCTACGACCCTAGAATATGATTGCATGTGTACTAGTTTGCATGACAGTATACTTCTTAACAACCAAGATTTCTTCATTTGAGATGATATCACCCCTTTTTTCATTGGTCACACACTATACCATTTCCATAACTACATGTGACTTGATTAACATCATTACGGGATATATAGTGAAAGAAATACCAATTTCCCCTAGGCCTAGCTGTAGAATCCTAATCCTAATATCCCCCTATTTTCTTTGAATCCATCCTACTATAGAATGTCCATTTTAGACATCATTTATTCTCATACATGTCAGGTTATTTATCACACCGTGAATTTATTCATTAGGATTGGAATTTACCTATCATACGAAAATAGAATTCATGGTATTTTTATCCTCACCACATGATGTTCAACTAAATTAGTATGTCCCATGTACACGACATTAAATTGGGAACCTATGATCATCACTCTATGACATTAGACTCATTGATTTCACTCTAAGAATCAGGACCTTTAATATATTATCAAAACCTCCCAAGCCTAAAAAATGATCTGATACCACCTAGAGATGTTCCACACCAGAATGTTTGAATGTGTAGTCATGTGAACCAAGAAACATTGGATTTCATTGTGATATTCACCCATTCCACTTCCACATATAGCACATTCATTTATTTGGGTCACCATGATTATTCATATTTGAAGGGACAACCTAGTTGTATAGTTATTGGACTCATAGCTCACCAATCATCTTGGGACAATGCCTTGGAATATTATTAATGGAATTAAGATACAGGTCGTACCACTGAAACACAGTTGATGATCGTGCCCCATTTTCCACTACCCATCCTATGTAATTTACATCGATTCTGTGTTTCAAAAACGGTTAGTAGTTATCCTCCATCATTATTCCACCCTCATTGTGTACATGGTATCAGATGATTTGAATCTCATTTTCTGGATTCTCTCATGATTTTGTAGATGTCCAATACCCCTGGTGTCATCCCTTAACGCACCCACATATGTCGTGTAGTAATGTTTTAATTTTTGTAATTTAACATGATGATTCTTTTTCTCTATGGTTGTGTTATCCATCATGATGGGGAAATCTAAAAATCACACCTTGATTCCCACAACTATGATGAATCGCATAGCCTTATGGGTCCTAGATGGGTATTATGAACTTAGTAATGCTTCAAAACCATGTGTTCCAAGACCTATAACCTTAAATTGGATGCTTTGGTCAAGGATGTATGGACATAAACTATGAGAAAACATTATACTCACATGATGTTAAACTATTGTATGTCTTAATCACTTGTTCGTAAACTACACTATGAATAGTCCTCACATGAATTATGTAAAACTGCAAATCATCTCAAGTCGTAGCCAGAGAGGTCCTCTCCCAAAATTCTTATTATATAATGTGTTGTTCATAAAATCATTTTTCACTCAGAATAAGAGATGACACCAATCCCTAGAATATGGGATTGATTCTTGTTTACACCAATACGCCCCCACTAATGTGATCCATGTCACAGGATCATACTTTCAAGATTTTAAGAATCTTTTTTAACATTCCACCACTCCACCTTCATTGTTTTTATGCCCTTAATTTTTATCCTTAACCCCGTTCACATCTGTTGGATCCCCCCTAGTGGCATGGATCATTGCCTTATGGATGACCTACAATTTGGACCAACATTCCAAAAGTCATCAGATAGAAATTCAAGAATCTTATTGTGTTTCAAACATTTTTCATAGTATAACATTGTTGTTTTCCACATATGAAGATAGTGATATAGATAATTCATGTTTTATATGGTCAATAGTTGTCTTATATCATGATGTCACTCTCATTGTACTATGTATTTTGGTAATTGTGATTCAAAAATTCCATTTCTCTTTTGTTCAGATTGATTCTAATTCCCTTCCTATTATCACATTGATTTTATGAAGTGCATTGGGAAAAGGTAAATTGACTATTTTGAGAGACCTAATCCCCAATCATAATATCTCTCATCCCAAATTATATGGGTGGTCTGTCAATAATAAATGACTCAGTGTATTCGATGATTAGAATTCACTATCATGCAATGTGAATGATAAGGTGACCATCCCTTGTTTCTCACAGTTGGCTTGACCCACATAAGTTTAGGTATTGATTTGATAAGTTCTTCATGAATCTGACATAGATGAAGTAATTAAAGAAGTAAATGTTTCAATTCATGCAGTTTAAATCATACAAAAAATTATTTCTCATATGTTTGGAAAAAAACAGCCCTTGGGGATCTTCCCCTATAATGGAAGTCTTTAGTACCACCACCATTTGGCATGTGGATTCTAGAATCTACTAACTCTTATAGATATCATTGACATAAAAAATAACCATAGATCGAGTCTCATAAAACCTAATATAAATACAATCATGTTTAGCTGGAAAATCAACCACATGGTGGGTCACCTTTTCTAGCTCCTCTATGGTTTCTGTTAGTGGGGCCTTCAATAGTTCGACAAGTTCTGACTGGTTGTTAATGAATATGGAATACGCGTTCATCTGCTCGTCAGGAAGGTAGAATTATTTATCATCATTATTGAACTTCTAGATGTTCTAATGTTTTTTGGGAACCATGTAGCATCTAATCATTGGATTCTCTTCTATACCTTCCATGAGATATTATAGTGAATCCTTCCATGATGATGACATGCATAAAAATCTTCGACTTAGAGAAAATGAAACCATATATAGAGTGTCCCCATATGTATCAACCACTATGTCCCTAGAGTATCAAGGAAACTCTTGATATACATCCATACTGTATGTCATGTCATAATTATCTCCATGGATGTGTTTGGATCTGAATCATCCAGTTCCTCGGTGTTTGCGGGTCTATATTCCTAGAAGATAGATAGAATTTCAGTGGCTAAAGATTCCTCTGACATCATATTTGTGGGGTGGGGCTCTATTGAATGCAGGTAACCCTCTTCACCCATTTAATCTTTGGTAACATCCCCCCACCGTATTCCAGATCCACCCAGTTAATAGAGTAACATATAGCCACAAATTCCTACTCACCCAAATATGAGTCCATATCGGGTTGAATGACTATTTACTCATGTATATATATATACACCAAAATAGAAACCACACATATCTAATATTCGTTAGATTTTTTGGTCTTTAAATATAATGATCACTTTTTGGAATTGATACCTTATCCAGTTGGGTTCGTAGATAAAATGTGTGGGACTATGAAAATAGATACCTACAAAAGATAAGGGTATCCAACTCAAGTCACTACAAGAAAACCTCATATTAAAGGGGATTATTTTTCCATATATCAGCAGTTATTTTGGCATATAGTGGCGGTTTTTCCACTATATGGTTGGGTGGAGGTTTACAAAAACCACGGCTAAATTCATGGTCAGCAATGTTTTATCAGGGATTAGTTGAATTTCGCGGCGTTTTAAGGAAAGCGTCCAAGCTGCCTCATTTTGTGGCGATTTACTGATTTTAGCTATGGTTTTTACGAGACCTGGATTTTATTTTTTTTATGAAGGATATAACCGCTGTGAATAAAATAATACCCAAAAATTGTAAACCACCCCATAAAGTCACGAAAACTGCAGCGGAATGCATGCAGGTGATGCAACTTTGTAGTGGTGGTTAAAAACGCTGGTAAAGGCAAGCCAATAACGGCGGTTATAACCTCCGCTATGTAAAAATTACTTACATTTAGTAGTGGTGTAAACCTCCGCTAATGTATTACCAGTATAAATTATCAGTGGTTAAAATAGCCGCAAAAAAATGACTGAAAAAAAGTTGTTTTGCTTCCATTGAACCACTACTCTGAAAGACAAATCCAACCAGAAATACCAGTATCCTAACAGATTAATGCACATAAAATTTTAAAAAAAATGGAGACCACTAGAAATTTTTTTTTGGTCCTAATGCTTAGAAAATATATTTGAACATCATAAATGGATATGTGTAGTGAGGAGGAGTAGATAACATGACTGAATTGATAGAGAATGTGTACAACTCCACACAACACATTCTAAGGATGATTTAAAATTCGTTTAGATTAGTGATTCATTGACATGGAATACTCATTTATGGTTATATAATTAGGACCATGTGGTGATCATGCAACTCATCCATGATTGAGGTGGACTTCCTTCCAACCCCAAATCCCTGCTAAGACATGATTGATTCATTAATCAAGGATATTTATATAGTTATAATTGATTATAGGGGTGAACCCAATGAGGTGAAGAAGTGACCTGAAAAATATCATGATGAGTATTACAACTTTTGAGAACTGGGAAGTAAAATAGGAGTAATATGCATAAATAAAATTAATATTGACATTATTTGAAACATAGGATACATGATCTGGTTTAGGATAGGATGAAAAATATCTTGATATACTATTCATGGAGAAAAAAATCACAAGATCCTCTATTTATCAGTAAATGTACTTCATTGAATGATCGAGAGATGGTATGTAAGACACTATTTCCATGAATCATTTCATTAGAGATCCTTTTTAGATTGGTTAGGTGAGGATTATCAAAGTAGTAGAATGTGTGAACCATAAAATTGTATGTGGGGATGTACAATAGTGAATATTAGGTTCCACGAGAGATATTTCCTAATGTGCTCAAATGTTCTATTTAAACATTTGGGTGGACAAGATTCAAGACTGAACCAGAGGGAAATTTCCCCATGACGATTTTCTAGTAGGGATGGGAATGAGATGAAATATACATGCATCAATATGTGTCTCCTCATAATGGGAATCAAGATCAGTGTAGAGACCCGTATCTTGACGTACATGGACATTACATTACTTTTGCGGAATACTTAATACATAACAAAAATACACACACAAGGATCGTAATAGTTTAGTGTCTTTGGAAACTTGGAACGTAATCTTCTAATCCTGGTGAAAGATCTTCAAAATCTCCCACAAAGATCTTCCTTTTTTTACCTAAAACCTTTCTTTATATCCTGGGGAAAAGAAAACATAAAAGGGTGAGCTCAAATGCTCAGTAAGGGTAAACAAAAGAAATATCAATCACATAATTTTCATAAGAACATATTTTTGGAAATCTTAACCTGCAAAAGAGAGCATAATTTCATAACATGGGATAAATCATAGTAGTGAAAATGAAACCCTTACTTAAAACATTACTCATTGTGGCATACACACATAATCATAGAGAATCATTTCTTGTTAGTCAAGACTCATTGCCAAGACTATCTTAGTGGACAAAGTCCCTTTCTGAATCGAGTAATCCTCGTTTCAGTCCTGTTTCACTGAACCGGTATAACCTACCATTCCAGCCATGTCTATCTCATGAGATATGAAATCTTTACCCAATGCATTGGAGGGAGATATAGGTCCCACCCATCTCATAATGATACCATTCTTATGTGTGCCACAAAATCATAAATCATACATCATTGCATAACCCATGTAATAAAAATGGGATTCTTAAACAACATGACATCATAAAACCATTCATATAAGATAAAGGAATTCATAAACATAATTCCATCACAACATAGTCAAATCAATGTAAAAATATGGATAGAAACAGAACCCTTTATTATCTTAGATGGAAAATAATTTTGATAAAACACTTGGAATGAATTCTTGAGGAAAATATCCTTTCTTCTTCAAAATCAATTTCTTTTCACAAAACATCATACAATTTTAAAAGAAAGAGATTTTATTAAAAATAGTCATGAAATATTTTGGAGGAAGGTTCATGAAAATAAGGCTTTATAAAACCGTAAAAATCCATTCGTGCCGTATAAGTTAAAAAAAACATTCTTCGTACTTTTGTCGGAAAAGTCAAAAAGTACCTCGTACGGAAAAATGACAAAAGATTCCTTTCATATTCTTTACTAAAAACTCACCTAAGGGTAAAATTGGATTTAAACTATTGCAAGTGGATGGAAACAATATTACATATTGAGGGAACATGGATGTGGATGATAAAATACACCTCAGTAAATACTTACGAATAAACAATCTCGAATAAAAATGAGATTGTGATATTTTCCCTTACCTTAGGTCCGACTTGCTTTGTAAGTGTCCGAACCTCCTGTATAATGATTTAAATCATGTTATTGACTTATTACAGAATCATATTCATTTTTATGATATCATATATGGTTCACTTATGACATTATATTACCCGTTCTTTTGTAAATTCCATGTTAAAGAAGCGTTTTGGGTAAAATCGTTTCATTTATCGTAGGTGTTCTGACTTGTTGTTCTTGACATTATTATTACTTATATCATGATTTACTTACTTACAGAATATAAAATATTATTTATATATCATATATATTCAGTATATATACATATATAATAGATAGATAAATGAAATGAAAAACACCGTTCATGGAGACGGTAGTCCGTACGTACGCACGAGCGATGATATCATTTCTATAAATATTGAATTGGAGTGGAGTGGATTATACAATATATCAGAATCAATATGATGTTGTAATAACTATGTATAGTTATTCTTTACACCATTATACCCATCCATGTAAGGTGGTGGTGGAAAATAGATTACACCACGGCGTGGAGACGGTATTCCGTACGTACGCACGCGCGGTGATTTCTTTTTCCGTAGGATGGATAGATGGTGAAATAAGGATGTTTCATACTTATAATAACATATCAGTATATGAGTGATACTGATGTTATTACTTCATAATGAAACAACCTAATAAGAAGAAGTGGAAGAAGAAATAAAGATGAAAGAATTGGTAACGGTAATTACGTTTTCTTTGAAGTGCCTCTTTGAGACCTCCTCTTAGGGCACTAGAATTGGTCTTTGAGGAAGACCGGAACCTCTAGGATATTTCTAGGGAAGTGGAGAAGAGATTTTGGCAGGGGTTGTCCGAGCTTGAGTGCTCAAATTGGTGTGAGGAGGAGGGGGAGGAGGTGTCCTTTTATAGGGGAGGAGAGGGGCACCTTAGGAATATCTCAAAATATTATTTTATATTAAAGTCAAAATCGGTTTATAATGGTTCCAAAGGGTCTTATTTAGAAGCTAAAGTGGGGATGGGTCGAAATCCTATCAACCAATAGAATTTAGACAAGTTTAGGATATTATTTTGACCTTATCAATTAGATTTAACTCTAAGTTAAATAATTTAACTTTTACCATGTCTTTTTGTTTTCTTTCACTATATGGTTAATAAACTTACTATAACATGCCAAACTAACCCCAAATTGTTTATTATTAATATATATATCCTTATCTAAGTCATTTGGCCGAACCTTAGATTTTTAGGAATACAATAACAATTAATAATATAATATTTGATTTAAAAACTATTTTGTGTCAATTTTGACACTATTTGATATATGATTTTTTGTGAAAGTCATAACAGAATTATATGTTCGAACCAAGTTGATTAAATCAACACTAATATATCATAGTAACCTAGAAAATTAGTGGAATTCATAAAAAGTCTCAAATTACATTTATTTTGGTGTTTATAACATCAATTATGTCAATATTTCATTAATAAGATAATTACTGCATCATCATTGTGTCATAAATAAATTGAATTATTTAAAGTCTAAAAATTACAAATAAAATATCATTATGTAGGAAATCTTTTTAGCTTTCTAATGAATATTTATAGTCGAATTTATCTTATGTATAACCCCATATTAAAAAATATTTAGTAAATAAACTTTGATTTTAACTCTTTTAACTCTTCTTTGAATAAATTAATAATAAATGTCCTAATCTAATCCAAGTGGGCCTAAATGGTCATATTTTATTCCTAAGTTTGTTTTTGGTCGAATTACACTTGTCCAATAGAATTAGGACATGTGTTAGGGTAATATTAATATCATATTTACCCTTAGTTACCTTATTTACTATTAACCGTGGTAAAAAAAGTAAAAAGTTACTATTCACCAAAAAATTATTTTCATCTCATTGAACCACATTTTAGTCCTTGATATTAACCGTGTCTCTCGGATTTTCGAAATTCCATTCACAGAAGCGGTAAAATTTAGTTTTATGCAAAATTCAGTTTTTAACCTACCACTTAGTAGTTTCACTATTAATCAAAAATTGATGTTTTTCAGAACAATGCCAAAATTTCATCCCAAGCTATATTTCATATTCCGAATTCAATAATGAAGTCTATTTTACCAAATTCATAACATAAAAGTTGAATTAATTAATTTTATAATTAAATCCCGCTGTTAAAACAAATAGCGTGTTTTTAAGAAACAATATCTATCAAAAGATTGACACTTGTTTATGTCTAGTTTAAATGTGAAACTACATCCAATGAACAACATTGTATTAAATTGTAAAAATATATTCTAAATATACTTTAAAACCACTCAAATTAATGATTTATCACTATTAATTATTTCGATTAAAAAAGTTGTTTTTAATTATAATTTAGTAATTTTCACTATTCATCAGAATATGAAAGTTATCCGAAAAGTACCAAAATTTCACCTTAGGCTAAATTCGATACTCTGAATCCAAAAATAAAGTTCATTTTGAAAAATAAGATTTACTAGATTTCAAAAAGTGGTTATTACTATTCATAACGGCTAGTTTTAATAATATTTTTATAGCATATCGTTGTTTAGTGAAACTCGGTATTGCGTACTACACACGCTATCGAGGAAGGTCGCGATTGCGTGTAATGCAAGTCAAGTCAAGGATGTGTGTTGTGCAAGCTCCTTTTGGTGTAGCGTACAACACAAGACATTAATAAAATTAAAAAGAATATTTTTTTTATAAAATCGTGGGCTGTTACATTCTACCCCCTTTAAATTGAATTTCGCCCTCGAAATTCGTCGGGGTTATAAATGGTTTACTATTCGAACGTTTCTTTAATAGAAACCCACATCGTAAAAAGGAATACCAAAACTTGGCTTTAAAAACTAAAGTATGAAATGTAACGATTACCCAAATAAACTAATCACTGGGTTTCCACATAGGTGAAAATATGGATATGGAAGAGAAATCTAACCATCATGTTCTGATAGAGAGTGGTAGAGAACATGGCTATGGAAAATCCAGTAATCACAAATCCATAAATTTGTGACGATCTAAGGTACCATCTGATTCATCAGGTATAAGATCACTAGGACAACATTTTTGGTTTTCAAGATCATTTCCCTAAAGTTGAAAATTTGAATTAGAATAAATACTTACTTTATTTTGGTACAATCTCACTGTTGTTCGTGCCTTGAAAAATTTACACTTCATCACTTAAATAAATGAAGTTGAATTTGTTATTCGTGAAGTGTTAGCAGATCATGTGATAGAACGACGGGTCATTCCATCTGTCTCAAACAAAAGGTTAGCAAAAATTATATACATAAGTCGATCGATAGTGAGATTAATCATATATAGTTCCTAAAATGGACTTATACTTCATATATCATACTGTTTAATATAATAAAACTAGTTTCTACTAAACAGGGACTTCCTGTAGGCCAGTGGTAGGCGATAAAGGCCAGTCGCACTTCGGTTGTGGGTTCGATTCCCACAGCCTTGTCCGAAGCGATGGGCTGTCGCCCGTCCTGCAGGTTGTCCCTTTTTCTAAAACTATATTACTATAACATCCCATCAATAATATCGAAAAAAATTTCTATCCTTAAACAATACTAACTTACGTCCAACACAATCCATTCCAATCTTTAGGCTTATCCATAATACTGCAGTCCACTCTCATAACATAGTGAAAACAATTACCAGAAATTTAATATCATCGTTGATCCCCATATATCATAAGATATGTTTTGTTGGTCACATTCCAAACATTCAAAGTCCTTAATCATGTATACTCTTGAATACCCATTGAACCTTAGTGAAAACTTGAATGCAGTTAAAATTTAACACTTTACACATACCAAAATCCTCAAAATTATTTATACTCAAACCATGATATCACTTAGTCCTTATATCAATCATGAGCTCATGAATACTATTAAACATTTCATTTTCTCATCTTCATTATGCGCATATCATCTTATTTCCAAAAAATATCTCAATCACTTTGAATACCACATCAATAAATATTGCAATACTCAATGATACAACATTATTTTGGAATCCCATTACATAAACACTTAATCATTCCACCACATCGTTGTCATATTCAACATTGCCAATAGTGATCGCATGTGATTTCCCTTTGTCCTTTGCGTTCAGTGGTTTCTCATGTTGATCATCACTAACCCTTGGATTAGGGCAATTATTAGCATAATGCCCCATTTCCTTGCACTTGAAGAATTGAAGTGTTGGTGGTGCATTCTCTGCAGTGTTTGCTTTATTCAAATCATTAGAAACCCTTTTTCCATTACTTCGACACTCAGCTGCTCGATGACCTTCTTTTCCACACTTAAAACATTTTCTAGTCCCTTTAAGACAATATCCACCATGCTTCTTTCCACACTTTGTGCATAAGGAAACATTCATCTTCTTTTCACCATTATTCTGAGATTTCTCCTTGAACTCCATCTTTCATTTCTTGTCAAAACCATGAGATGGATATGTAACACCAACTTCCATTTCTACCTTGATAGCACAACGCACAATTTCTTCATAGCTACTGAAGTCTCTTATAGATAATGCCCTTCGAAGACTTGGTTTTAAGCCACAGAAAAATCGATCAACTTTACTTTCAGGTTGGATGATAATTCCAGAAGCATACCTCGCAAGTCTTGTAAAATTTGCTTCATAGGTACCGACAGATTCATCGTCCCTTTGCTTCAGTTCAAGAAATTCTTTCTCCATCTTTGTTCGAAGAATACGAGGGAAGTACTTACTGAAAAACAAGTTCTTGAACTCGTCCCATTCCATGGACTCAATTTCATCTCTTGGCCTCGTATTCTTGATAAGATTCCACCATTGATCTGCTTCACCTTCCAAACGATATACTGCTAAGATGACTTTATCATGTTCAGAACATTGAAGAACTGAAAATATCTTTTCAGTAGTACTGATCCATTGTTCAGCCACAAGTGGATCAGAAGACCCACTGAAAGAAGGTGGACATTTCCTCATGAAGGACTCAATAGAATATTGTTCCCTTCTCTGCTCATTTGGAAGTCCAGAATGATTCATAGCTTGTGTAAGTATAGCAATAAGATTTTGCACTCCATCTCCCATAACATTTGTTTGTTCAGGAGGGCAATCATTGCATTGTCCATTTCATTTATCAACACGGTTCCTTCGGGTTCCAGCCATCATCTAAAACCCAAAAAGAATAGTGTGATAGGCAAAAATCATGCTAGGGAAAACAACATAATAAAGGGGGAGTACCTTCAATATCCAACATCTTAGGTTTAATTCTATGATCGTTAGCGTAAATCTATTACTATAACCTATATGTATACTTATCCCTAGGGACATCCCTAGACATACCTTAGAAATATCTCTAGGGATCTCACTAACGTTTTCGCATCCTAGTTTCCAAAGGTTGACTAAACCTTTCCTCTGATACTGTAACGCCCCGACCCCAGCTACCCGAAGCTGGTGCGTTACTTCGTAACATTGGCATGATCACAAAAGATCAAGTCTCGAAAGACCGATTAGTTTAGTAGCCTTGGAAACACTAGATACATTCGTAAACGTTACATTACATCATAAAGTGAAAAACTACAATAACAAAGTCTCCATAGTCCACACTCATATCCTCTTCTGACAATCCCTGCAAGTCATTCATAAAATACTTCTTCACATCCTGGAAAATATTAAAACATTGAAAGGGGTGAGCTCAGATGCTCAGTAAGGATAACAATATTGCGGAAGCTTTCGTAAATAAACATAAACATTTAAGGCAATGTATAACTAAAACAAAAGCCTTTTAAACTTGAACTTCAACATAATATGGCAAAAGTAAAATGAGATAATTCCATTCACTTCTTCACATGGATATTCTACTGGCCGAATAATCACATGCAATATCAATAACCACTTTCATAATGAGGGAATGTATAATGCCGGACATTCTGAAACATTTTTTCAAGGCCTCGGCCAAGACGTCTAAAATGATTAAGGCCTCGGCCAAAACCATAAATCAAATTGGGAAAGGGCCTCGGCCAATTCCACGTCTAGTTGTCTCATGAGACCTACCGATGCATCGAGGAGCTATAGCGGGCTCCACCCGTCACTTATTAAGTCCAATACATTCCTCATATGAATAGGTTTAAACATATCATAAACCATAACATAATCGTATCACATAAAACATGCATAAAGGAAACATAACATTTCCACATTTCAATCACAAGATATCAATACAACACTTTGATATGATAAAAACTCTTTCAAAACCATTTTCAATACCAAAATAAAAGAAAGTTAAAACTTTGTATTTATTTTTCATTAAAAAAAATGATGGCTTGTAGAGGAAGCCGAAACTCAAATAATGGTCACGGCGGCGGAGAATTCATTGTCGCCGCATAAGTACGGAAAGAAAAACATTCCCTTTTTGTCGTTTAGTAAAACGATTTGTATAAAAAAGATTCCTTTTGAATAAACGTAAAAGTCAAAGGGGTTTATACACCGTAAAAAAAAGTTGTGTATAAAACCAAATATGCCTCAATGAAAGGGGATTGAGACGAAGTCCTTAAAACGGTCATTTTTTTAAATAAATTATATCTATAATGTGTATTCACTATAAGTACACATAAATAATGTAAAAATACAAGATAGGATATAGTAATATCATGACATAATTTGAATGTAGGAGATTAACCCAAAGAATAGAAATTTGGTTAAGAAGTTCCCTTACAAAGATCATTTTTAAAATAAAATAGATCTATTATGTGTATTCACTACAAGTACACATAAATAAAGTAAAAATACAAAATAGGATATAATAATATCATAACATAATTTTAAAGTAGGAGATTAACCCAAAGAATGGAAATTGGGTTAAGAATTCCCTTACAAAGATCATTTTTAAAATAAAATAGATCTATTATGTGTATTCACTACAAGTACACATAAATAAAGTAAAAATACAAAATAGGATATAATAATATCATGACATAATTTTAAAGTAGGAGATTAACCCAAAGAATGGAAATTGGGTTAAGAATTCCCTTACCTCGTGTCTGACTTGACTCAACCGTTCTTTAACCTCCTGAATAATAAACTAGAGTTAATATCTACCTTATTAAGAACCATTTTCAATTTCATTATCCTTTTTATATCACTTATTACAATGATATGAACATTATGTAATTATTTAAGTTAATAACGGTCGTTTTGTCGATCTTTGGTACTTGAGTCAACAATAAGCTTCTTATAATTACAAGTTGTTTTTGTGGTGAAATATCCATTATATCCAGAATTATATTAATGACTTAGATGTCATATATATCTTATATATCCAGTATATACATTCATTTATAATATTACGTAACATTTAGAGGTAAGAAATGAAATGCACCGTTCATGGAGACGGTAAGCCGTACGTACGCATGAACGCTACTTTCATTTCAATTTCATATTTAATGGAACTAAATCATAATGATATAAATGTATAATATAATTCCAGTATAATATAGTGTATAATACCATTTACTCCATCCTTTATACATCCCACATATGGCATTAACGATTCAAATCACTTTGAGGGGGCGGTAGTCCGCACTTCCTAAAATGAAATTATCGCGTTTTACCCATAATGGAAATCATAAAGTAAGCCATAAATGAGAAATACAGAAGCATAAGTAAAACATAAACACATTATATATCATATATAAATATAGTGACATCTTAATGGCCACCTTTGAAGGTGTTATATGAGTGTTGAACAATCATCGTTTCGTGAGGCAGAAATTCGCCATCCACAGAAACCGTATGTTCTTTAACCATTAGATGTGGGTGTGTGTATGTGTAGCTAGAATACTTCTTATAACAACATTATAGTATATTGAGGATACTGGTGTTTTTACAAAAGAAATGAATAAAAAGAGTTTAGGGGGTTGGAGAAGAAAAATAAAACAAAACAACATTAGAAAAGACATTACCTCAAAATCGGGTAACTCTTTTTGATTTGAGCCAAAGGCTTCCTTGGGAAGAGTTCTACCCAACGTAAGGCTTCTAGGAGTAAGAGGGGGAAGAGGGGAGAGTATTTTGGCAGAGGTTGTCCGAGCCAAATGGCTTGAAAGTGTAAATGAGGTGGGAGAGGTGGGGGCCTTTTATAAGTGGAGAGGAGGGGCACTTTTGGAAAGTAATGAAATGTTATTCAATTATACAATGCTTTTCGGTTTCTAAAGGTCCCACACTTATATAATTCGAGGATAAGGTGATAAGGTTTCGAAATATCTTCATACAATAGGCTTTGGACAAGTGTAAGCCTTGGATTTTGCATTATCTTCTCATTTTATTTAAATCGATAAATAATGAGGTCATCACTGCATCATCATGATGTCATAAATAATTTAATTTATTTATTGTATAAAAATTATAAAACAAATACTATGATGTAGGAAATATTTTTATCTTTATAATGAATATTTATAATCAAAATTTTGACTTGTTTAACCCCACGTAAAAATTGTTTTAGTAAAACATTTTATGTTTGTGTCATTTTTTCTTTAACATTAAATAAAAGGTATTTATGTCATTTTCTAACTAAAGTGGCTCCATGGGGTCCCCAAGTTGACCCATGGGTTGTCTTGGTCGTCCATGACTCATCCAATAGGAGTAGGACATGTTTCAAGCTCATATCATATTATTAAAACATTGTTTTTACCTTAAACTACACTAATTACCTCTAATCGCGATTAAGAACATAAAAGTTACTATTCACCAAAAAATTATTTTGATCTCATTGAACCACATTTTACTTCTTAATGACAACCATGTATGTCGGATTTTTGAAAATCAAATCACAGAAGTGGTAATATTTCATTTAAACGAAAAATCAGTTATTTAACTACCACTTAGTGGTTTCACTATTCATCAAAAATTGAAGTTTTTCAGAACAATGCCAAAATTTCACCCTAAGATATAATTGATATTCCAAATTCAAAAATGATGTCTATTTTACAAAATTCTAAACATATAAGTTGCATTAATTAATTTTATAATTAATTCCCGCTGTCACAACAAATAGCGTGTTTTTAAGAAACAATTTATATCAAAAGATTGGCAATTGTTTATGTCCAATTTCAATGTTAAATTAATTCTAATGACCACCATTGGATAAAATGGTAAAAATATTTTCTAATTATAACTTAAAACCACTAAATAGTATAATTTATCAGTATAAATTATTTTGATTAAAAAAGTTGTTTTTAAGTATTTTTCACTATTCATAAAAAATTGGAAGTTCTCAGAAAAATGCAAAAAATTCAACATAGGCTAATTTCGATATTACGAATACAAAAATGAAGTCCATTTTGAAATATAAAAGATCTATAATTTTAAAAAGTGGTTATTACTATTCATAACGGCTACTTTGATTAGTCGCGGTGTTTTAGAACTCGAAGTTGCGTTAAATGCAAGCTATTTCATTATTGAATGAGAAGCGTATCGTGGAAGCTCGGGGTGTTACATTCTCCCCTCCTTCAATAAATTGCGTCCTCGCAATTTGAAATTTTTCTTTGAAAATAAAAGGTTGAAAAGAGACAATACCTTTGAGGAAAACCCACATCGGAAATAAGGTTAATAAATATATAACATTAAAAGAAAGCAGGATAATTACAAAGGTCACCCGATATAGCCCATTCTAGGATTATATAAAAATATGGATATGGAGGAGAAACAAACCATCAAGGTCTGATGGAGAGTTATAGAAAACAGGATTAGGAGAAAGTTTAACCACAAGAAAATCACAAACTTGTGATTGGTTAAACGGTCATTGAATCCCCAGTTGGAAAAGTTAACCGACAACATTTTTGTTTTAAGTTACGTTTTATAATGTTGAGGAATTTATTTAGAAGATTTACTAAGAACGTAAGGGAATATACATACTTGTTATGTATACTTTCATTCGTTAATAAATTTTTTACCACAAACCCAACTTTTACTCCAAATGGTAACGAAACTCAAAAATATTCTATTTATCCTAATTGTATAAGGTTCCAAATGTTAACACATACCATTTAGATTAGTAAAACGATTTTGTAATAACCAGGGACTTCCTGTAGGCTAGTGGTAGGAAATAAAGGCTTGTCGCACTATGGTTGTGGGTTCGATTCCTGCAGCTGTGTCTGACGCGACGGGTTATTCCCCACCCTGCAGGTTGTCCTTTTCCTAAAAATATAGTACTATACTATTCCAAAAATAATCTTCATAAATGTTTTAACCTTAAACAATACTATCCAAAGTTCAACTTAATCCACTCCAACCTTTATAGTTATCCAAAATACCTTCATCCAGACTTTCTCTAAAAGGACTCTAAATTCCAAAATCAATTGTAACATCAGATTCCCCAAACAAAGAAAAGTTTCTCTTATTGTCACATACTAAAAATATGATTACCTTAATCATATTAAAACCTTACTGAAATCAAAAAGTACTACAGTACAATCCATATATATATATATTACATTATTCTTATAACCATAATATAATCCTTGAGTCCAAAAGCACCAATACATTAGTTATTCTGCTTCAACTGTAGTAAGAGCATAAGATTGTCCTTGATCCCTTGGCCTTTTCTGAGGTAAGTTTCCCTGACGCTTAGGACATTCATTTGCATAATGACCCATTTCTCTACAATTGTAGCATTCAAATTTGACAGCCTCTTTCTTTCACTTGCAATCACGAGCCTGGTGACCCTTTTCTCCACATTTATAACAAACTCCCATTCCTTTTAGGCAAGTACCAGAGTGATTCTTCCCACAATTATCACATAATGGAAAATCCTTCTTTCCCTTTTTCCCTTTATCTGTCTCTTGTTCCATCATTCTCTTCTTCTCTTGCTTTACTTTGTTGTCATAAGACTTAGAGAATTCCTTTTCTGTCTTGATAGCACACGAGACAATATCTTCGTATGATGAGAAGGATTGTGATACCAAAGCTCGACGGAGAAATGGTTTTAACCAATCAAAGAAACGATCAATATTACTCCTTGGGTTACGTATATAATCGGCAGCATGCCTCGCTAACCTTGTAAAGTTAGCCTCATACTTTGCGACATTCTCATCCTCCTTCTGCCTCAGACTCAGAAATTGCCTTTCCATATCTGCTCGATGGTCACGAGGAAAGTATTTTTCTAAGAAAAGATCATTGAACTCCCTCCATTCCATATTCGATACGTCATCATCTTCCTTTGTGTTTTGAATCAGCGACCACCACTGATCGGCATCTCCAGTGAGGCGGTAAACTGCCATGACAACCTTCTCCCTTTCACTACCCCCCAAGGCATGGAATATTTTCTCTAAGGAATTTATCCATTGCTCAGCTACTATAGGATTTGTACTCCCATTAAAGGTTGGTGGTTGTTGCCTCATGAAACGATCTAGCATTGATCCTCCACGTTGCGGATCAGGGTGCTCCATACGAGTAAGGTTATTATTCATAACCTGAGTGAGTTGTCCCAGTATGGTAATAAGTTGATCAGCACCAGTTGTATCTCCAGATCTACAATAATTATCTTGATTAGGAGGGAAATACCTACACGGAGTTCATGCATTGATACGGTTTCCATTCCTTCCACTAGGCGCCATTTCTAAACAATGGCATAAACTAGATTAGTTTATGAATCAAAATACATAATTCCATACTTATAAAACACTTAACATAAATTGAACTATTTATGGATATAATCCATAATCATAAAAAGAAATGTTTTCTTTGAGAAAGTATATACTCATAACCCTTCATAGTGGTTTGTAAATAAAATGAGAATTATCCTAAGCATATCCCCCGGGAGTGTCGTAACCAAGAGTGCAGCAAGGCCCGTTGTCGTGCACCAGTTCCCGTTCGAGTCTAGCTCAAAGCTGTGTTTTCGGGTTTTACCCCTAGGTACATCTGTGCCAGAGCCGCCTCTACCTGCTCGTATCCAGACAGGGATGTATTGCTCGGAAAAGTCATAACATCTCTATAATACCAAAATTCTAGGAAGTTCTTCTATACTAATCCTCAATGTCTATCTTTGGGCTATGTGCTCTAATCAGAGTTTATCTAAATCTAGCTTCCAAGGTTAGTACTAAACTGCCTCTGATACCAACTGTAACGCCCCGACCCCAGCTACCCGAAGCTGGTGCGTTACTTCGTAACATTGGCATGATCACAAAAGATCAAGTCTCGAAAGACCGATTAGTTTAGTAGCCTTGGAAACACTAGATACATTCGTAAACGTTACATTACATCATAAAGTGAAAAACTACAATAACAAAGTCTCCATAGTCCACACTCATATCCTCTTCTGACAATCCCTGCAAGTCATTCATAAAATACTTCTTCACATCCTGGAAAATATTAAAACATTGAAAGGGGCGAGCTCAGATGCCTAGTAAGGATAACAATATTGCGGAAGCTTTCGTAAATAAACATAAACATTTAAGGAAATGTATAACTAAAACAAAAGCCTTTTAAACTTGAACATCAACATAATATGGCAAAAGTAAAATGAGATAATGCCATTCACTTCTTCACATGGATATTCTACTGGCCGAATAATCACATGCAATATCAATAACCACTTTCATAATGAGGGAATGTATAATGCCGGACATTCTGAAACATTTTGTCAAGGCCTCGGCCAAGACGTCTAAAATGATTAAGGCCTCGGCCAAAACCATAAATCAAATTGGGAAAGGGCCTCGACCAATTCCACGTCTAGTTGTCTCATGAGACCTACCGATGCATCGAGGAGCTATAGCGGGCTCCACCCGTCACTTATTAAGTCCAATACATTCCTCATATGAATAGGTTTAAACATATCATAAACCATAACATAATCGTATCACATAAAACATGCATAAAGGAAACATAACATTTCCACATTTCAATCACAAGATATCAATACAACACTTTGATATGATAAAAACGCTTTCAAAACCATTTTCAATACCAAAATAAAAGAAAGTTAAAACTTTGTATTTATTTTTCATTAAAAAAAATGATGGCTTGTAGAGGAAGCCGAAACTCAAATAATGGTCACGGCGGCGGAGAAGTCATTGTCGCCGCATAAGTACGGAAAGAAAAACATTCCCTTTTTGTCGTTTAGTAAAACGCTTCGTATAAAAAAGATTCCTTTTGAATAAACGTAAAAGTCAAAGGGGTTTATACACCGCAAAAAAAAGGTTGTGTATAAAACCAAATATGCCTCAATGAAAGGGGATTGAGACGAAGTCCTTAAAACGGTCATTTTTTTAAATAAAGTATATCTATAATGTGTATTCACTATAAGTACACATAAATAATGTAAAAATACAAGATAGGATATAGTAATATCATGACCTAATTTGAATGTAGGAGATTAACCCTAAGAATAGAAATTTGGTTAAGAAGTTCCCTTACAAAGATCATTTTTAAAATAAAATAGATCTATTATGTGTATTCACTACAAGTACACATAAATAAAGTAAAAATACAAAATAGGCTATAATAATATCATAACATAATTTTAAAGTAGGAGATTAACCCAAAGAATGGAAATTGGGTTAAGAATTCCCTTACAAAGATCATTTTTAAAATAAAATAGATCTATTATGTGTATTCACTACAAGTACACATAAATAAAGTAAAAATACAAAATAGGATATAATAATATCATGACATAATTTTAAAGTAGGAGATTAACCCAAAGAATGGAAATTGGGTTAAGAATTCCCTTACCTCGTGTCTGACTTGACTCAACCGTTCTTTAACCTCCTGAATAATAAACTAGAGTTAATATCTACCTTATTAAGAACCATTTTCAATTTCATTATCCTTTTTATATCACTTATTACAATGATATGAACATTATGTAATTATTTAAGTTAATAACGGTCGTTTTGTCGATCTTTGGTACTTGAGTCAACAATAAGCTTCTTATAATTACAAATTGTTTATGTGGTGAAATATCCATTATATCCAGAATTATATTAATGATTTAGATGTCATATATATCTTATATATCCAGTATATACATTCATTTATAATATTACGTAACATTTAGAGGTAAGAAATGAAATGCACCGTTCATGGAGACGGTAAGCCGTACGTACGCATGAACGCTACTTTCATTTCAATTTCATATTTAATGGAACTAAATCATAATGATATAAATGTATAATATAATTCCAGTATAATATAGTGTATAATACCATTTACTCCATCCTTTATACATCCCACATATGGCATTAACGATTCAAATCACTTTGAGGGGGCGGTAGTCCGCACTTCCTAAAATGAAATTATCGCGTTTTACCCATAATGGAAATCATAAAGTAAGCCATAAATGAGAAATACAGAAGCATAAGTAAAACATAAACACATTATATATCATATATAAATATAGTGACATCTTAATGGCCACCTTTGAAGGTGTTATATGAGTGTTGAACAATCATCATTTCGTGAGGCAGAAATTCGCCATCCACAGAAACCGTATGTTCTTTAACCATTAGATGTAGGTGTGTGTATGTGTAGCTCGAATCCTTCTTATAACAACATACTAGTATATTTAGTATACTGGTGTTGTTACAAAAGAAATGAATAAAAAGAGTTTAGGGGGTTGGAGAAGAAAAATAAAACAAAACAACATTAGAAAAGACATTACCGCAAAATCGGGTAACTCTTTTTGATTTGAGCCAAAGGCTTCCTTGGGAAGAGTTCTGCCCAACGTAAGGCTTCTAGGAGTAATAGGGGGAAGTGGGGAGAGTATTTGGGCAGAGGTTGGACGAGCCAAATGGCTTGAAAGTGTAAATGAGGTGGGAGAGGTGGGGGACTTTTATAAGTGGAGAGGAGGGGCACTTTTGGAAAGTAATGAAATGTTATTCAATTATACAATGCTTTTCGGTTTCTAAAGGTCCCACACTTATATAATTCGAGGATAAGGTGATAAGGTTTCGAAATAGCTTCATCCAATAGGCTTTGGACAAGTGTATGCCTTGGATTTTGCATTATCTTCTCATTTTATTTAAATCGTTAAATAATGAGGTCATCACTGCATCATCATGATGTCATAAATAATTTAATTTATTTAATGTATAAAAATTATAAAACAAATACTATGATGTAGTAAATCTTTTTATCTTTCTAATGAATATTTATAATCAAAATTTTGACTTGTGTAACCCCACGTAAAAATTGTTTTAGTAAAACATTTTATGTTTGTGTCATTTTTTCTTTAACATTAAATAAAAGGTATTTATGTCATTTTCTAACTAAAGTGGCTCCATGGGGTCCCCAAGTTGACCCATGGGTTGTCTTGGTCGGCCATGACTCATCCAATAGGAGTAGGACAAGTTTCAAGCTCATATCATATTATTAAAACATTGTTTTTACCTTAAACTACACTAATTACCTCTAATCGCGATTAAGAACTTAAAAGTTACTATTCACCAAAAAATTATTTTGATCTCATTGAACCACATTTTACTTCTTAATGACAACCATGTATGTCAGATTTTTGAAAATCAAATCACAGAAGTGGTAATATTTCATTTAAACGAAAAATCAGTTATTTAACTACCACTTAGTGGTTTCACTATTCATCAAAAATTGAAGTTTTTCAGAACAATGCCAAAATTTCACCCTAAGCTATAATTGATATTCCGAATTCAAAAATGATGTCTATTTTACAAAATTCCAAACATATAAGTTGCATCAAATTAATTTTATAATTAATTCCCGCTGTCACAACAAATAGCGTGTTTTTAAGAAACAATTTATATCAAAAGATTGGCAATTGTTTATGTCCAATTTCAATGTTAAATTAATTATAATGACCACCATTGGATAAAATGGTAAAAATATTTTCTAATTATAATGTAAAACCACTAAATAGTATAATTTATCAGTATAAATTATTTTGATTAAAAAAGTTGTTTTTAAGTATTTTTCACTATTCATAAAAAATTGGAAGTTCTCAGAAAAATACCAAAAATTCAACATAGGCTAATTTCGATATTACGAATACAAAAATGAAGTCCATTTTGAAATATAAAATTTCTATAATTTTAAAAAGTGGTTATTACTATTCATAACGGCTACTTTGATTAGTCGCGGTGTTTTAGAACTCGAAGTTGCGTTAAATGCAAGCTATTTCATTATTGAATGAGAAGCGTATCGTGGAAGCTCGGGGTGTTACAGATACCAACTGTAGAGACCCGTATCTTGACGTACATGGACATTACATTACTTTTGCGGAATACTTAATACATAAAAAAAATACACACACAAGGATCGTAATAGTTTAGTGTCTTTGGAAACTCGGAACGTAATCTTCTAATCCTGGTGAAAGATCTTCAAAATCTCCCACAAAGATCTTCCTTTTTTTTACCTAAAACCTTTCTTTATATCCTGGGGAAAAGAAAACATAAAAGGGTGAGCTCAAATGCTCAGTAAGGGTAAACAAAAGAAATATCAATCACATAATTTTCATAAGAACATATTTTTGGAAATCTTAACCTGCAAAAGAGAGCATAATTTCATAACATGGGATAAATCATAGTAGTGAAAATGAAACCCTTACTTAAAACATTACTCATTGTGGCATACACACATAATCATAGAGAATCATTTCTTGTTAGTCAAGACTCATTGCCAAGACTATCTTAGTGGACAAAGTCCCTTTCTGAATCGAGTAATCCTCGTTTCAGTCCTGTTTCACTGAACCGGTATAACCTACCATTCCAGCCATGTCTATCTCATGAGATATGAAATCTTTACCCAATTCATTGGAGGGAGATATAGGTCCCACCCATCTCATAATGATACCATTCTTATGTGTGCCACAAAATCATAAATCATACATCATTGCATAACCCATGTAATAAAAATGGGATTCTTAAACAACATGACATCATAAAACCATTCATATAAGATAAAGGAATTCATAAACATAATTCCATCACAACATAGTAAAATCAATGTAAAAATATGGATAGAAACAGAACCCTTTATTATCTTAGATGGAAAATAATTTTGATAAAACCCTTGGAATGAATTCTTGAGGAAAATATCCTTTCTTCTTCAAAATCAATTTCTTTTCACAAAACATCATACAATTTTAAAAGAAAGAGATTTTATTAAAAATAGTCATGAAATATTTTGGAGGAAGGTTCATGAAAATAAGGCTTTATAAAACCGTAAAAAATCCGTTCGTGCCGTATAAGTTAAAAAAAACATTCTTCGTACTTTTGTCGGAAAAGTCAAAAAGTACCTCGTACGGAAAAATGACAAAAGATTCCTTTCATATTCTTTACTAAAAACTCACCTAAGGGTAAAATTGGATTTAAACTATTGCAAGTGGATGGAAACAATATTACATATTGAGGGAACATGGATGTGGATGATAAAATACACCCTAGTAAATACTTACGAATAAACAATCTCGAATAAAAATGAGATTGTGATATTTTCCCTTACCTTAGGTCCGACTTGCTTTGTAAGTGTCCGAACCTCCTGTATAATGATTTAAATCATGTTATTGACTTATTACAGAATCATATTCCTTGTTATGATATCATATATGGTTCACTTATGACATTATATTACCCGTTCTTTTGTAAATTCCATGTTAAAGAAGCGTTTTGGGTAAAATAGTTTCATTTATCGTAGGTGTTATGACTTGTTGTTCTTGACATTATTATTACTTATATCATGATTTACTTACTTCCAGAATATAAAATATTATATATATATCATATATATTCAGTATATATACATATATAATAGATAGATAAATGAAATGAAAAACACCGTTCATGGAGACGGTAGTCCGTACGTACGCACGAGCGATGATATCATTTCAATAAATATTGAATTGAATTGGAGTGGATTATACAATATATCAGAATCAATATTATGTTGTAATAACTATGTATAGTTATTCTTTACACCATTATACCCATCCATGTAAGGTGGTGGTGGAAAATAGATTACACCACGGCGTGGAGACGGTATTCCGTACGTACGCACGCGCGGTGATTTCTTTTTCCGTAGGATGGATAGATGGTGAAATAAGGATGTTTCATACTTATAATAACATATCAGTATATGAGTGATACTGATGTTATTACTTCATAATGAAACAACCTAATAAGAAGAAGTGGATGAAGAAATAAAGATGAAAGAATTGGTAACGGTAATTACCTCTTCTTTGAAGTGCCTTTTTGAGACCTCCTCTTAGGGAACTAGAATTGGTCTTTGAGGAAGACCAGAACCTCTAGGATATTTCTAGGGAAGTGGAGAAGAGATTTTGGCAGGGGTTGGCCGAGCTTGAGTGCTCAAATTGGTGTGAGGAGGATGGGGAGGAGGTGTCCTTTTATAGGGGAGGAGAGGGGCACCTTAGGAATATCTCAAAATATTATTTTATATTAAAGTCAAAATCGGTTTATAATGGTTCCAAAGGGTCTTATTTCGAAGCTAAAGTGGGGATGGGTCGAAATCCTATCAACCAATAGAATTTAGACAAGTTTAGGATATTATTTGGACCTTATCAATTAGATTTAACTCTAAGTTAAATAATTTAACTTTTACCATGTCTTTTTGTTTTCTTTCACTATATGGTTAATAAACTTACTATAACATGCCAAACGAACCCCAAATTGTTTATTATTAATATATATATCCTTATCTAAGTCATTTGGCCGAACCTTAGATTTTTAGGAATACAATAACAATTAATAATATAATATTTGATTTAAAAACTATTTTGTGTCAATTTTGACACTATTTGATATATGATTTTTTGTGAAAGTCATAACAGAATTATATGTTCGAACCAAGTTGATTAAATCAACACTAATATATCATAGTAACCTAGAAAATTAGTGGAATTCATAAAAAGTCTCAAATTACATTTATTTTTGTGTTTATAACATCAATTATGTCAATATTTCATTAATAAGATAATTACTGCATCATCATTGTGTCATAAATAAATTTAATTATTTAAAGTTTAAAAATTACAAATAAAATATCATTATGTTGGAAATCTTTTTAGCTTTCTAAGGAATATTTATAGTCGAATTTATCTTATGTATAACCCCATATTAATTTTTTTTAGTAAATCAACTTTGATTTTAACTCTTTTAACTCTTCTTTGAATAAATTAATAATAAATGTCCTAATCTAATCCAAGTGGGCCTAAATGGTCATATTTTATTCCTAAGTTTGTTTTTGGTCGAATTACACTTGTCCAATAGAATTAGGACATGTGTTAGGGTAATATTAATATCATATTTACCCTAAGTTACCTTATTTACTATTAACCGTGGTAAAAAAAGTAAAAAGTTACTATTCACCAAAAAATTATTTTCATCTCATTGAACCACATTTTAGTCCTTGATATTAACCGTGTCTCTCGGATTTTCGAAATTCCATTCACAGAAGCGGTAAAATTAAGTTTTATGCAAAATTCAGTTTTTAACCTACCACTTAGTAGTTTCACTATTAATCAAAAATTGATGTTTTTCAGAACAATGCCAAAATTTCATCCCAAGCTATATTTCATATTCCGAATTCAAAAATGAAGTCTATTTTACCAAATTCATAACATAAAAGTTGCATTAATTAATTTTATAATTAAATCCCGCTGTTAAAACAAATAGCGTGTTTTTAAGAAACAATATCTATCAAAAGATTGACACTTGTTTATGTCTAGTTTAAATGTGAAACTACATCCAATGAACAACATTGTATTAAATTGTAAAAATATATTCTAAATATACTTTAAAACCACTCAAATTAATGATTTATCACTATTAATTATTTCGATTAAAAAAGTTGTTTTTAATTATAATTTAGTAATTTTCACTATTCATCAGAATATGAAAGTTATCCGAAAAGTACCAAAATTTCACCTTAGGCTAAATTCGATACTCTGAATCCAAAAATAAAGTTCATTTTGAAAAATAAGATTTACTGGATTTCAAAAAGTGGTTATTACTATTCATAACGGCTAGTTTTAATAATATTTTTATAGCATATCGTTGTTTAGTGAAACTCGGTATTGCGTACTACACACGCTATCGAGGAAGGTCGCGATTGCGTGTAATGCAAGTCAAGTCAAGGATGTATGTTGTGCAAGCTCCTTTTGGTGTAGCGTACAACACAAGAGATTAATAAAATTAAAAAGAATATTTTTTTTATAAAATCTTGGGCTGTTACAATCAGCATAATTTTGATGTGTGACATCGTAAGAGACTATTGTCGGTGGAGTGATTTCATCTATGGAAAGGATATCATATAATCTCATATTCAGAGAAATTAAAGTTTTATATGGGTAATGTGTGGTTTATTTCATACTTATCTTATGAGGAATCTCAGTTTTATATGAGATAATTATTTATATAATTTTCCCACATATATCGGATGAGGCATCCTTATTTCATTTAATTGGGTACGGTTATTAATTAACATTGTATTCTGAGGACATTGGGATTTGATGTTTAAAATCATACGACATGGAATATGACTAAAACTTGTTTAAATTCCTAGAAGTCCAAATTTATGATTAGGCTTGAGTTAACGGTCTCAAACCGTTGTCCAAAGTATATAGAAAATGTAAAAACCTATAATGTGTCGGTGATAGGGTTGTTCCCCATATTAAATATTTATATGTAACTACATATATCATGATTATTTCAATCATTCCACATGTTTTTATGATTCACAGTGTCATAGGATACCAATTTCGGAAGGTTTTACCTTCTTGGATGATGATATTAAATAATTACTTATTATAATATTAGGCATCAAGAATTTATAAGAGGTGAAATTTTCACTCATTAAGAGACATTTCAATTTTAATGGGGTTAAATCATCTATCATTAATATGTATATATATTTTACAAGAGGTAATGATATAGTTTAAATTCATCTTATTAAGATTTTAGAAGGTCCTTTGCATCTTTATACACATTATTAACTTCTTTATATCATGAAATGAGAGCATCTTGGCCCACTGATGTGTTTACATAATTGAAAATAGATTATACCTAATAAAGAGTCTCATGTGAGTGTTTTGGGGGAAAGAAACCTTATGTGATGGATTATTATATGGTGAATCATCAGCTATGATCAATGATATAAGATATATGCATCAATACTTATCCCATGGAAATGGGAATCAATCCACCCATAGTTCTAGAATGTTGTGAAAATAGATGTTTCATGAAACTCTAGGGATGGATAAACCCATGTGATGGATGTATGAGCATATTTTATTATCATAATGCTTGGACTAAGGATCTCTTGATATAAAATGTTATAGTATGGATTGGTGAGGTGGGGGAATCAAGAATGTTTTTGTGGAGAATTAAAATTTGGGTTATAGGATAAAATAGGCCCTTCAACCCATGACGAAATCCTGAATATTTTTTCACATATTGTTAAATAATACAACCAAGACCATGATAAAAAATTTAACGTCATGATTTATAGACTAGGATGATGATTCTCTACATGGAATCTATGTGTCCTGGTATGGGTAAAAACCAATGTATAAGGTGTTAATGTAGTCCCAGGTACCACATGAACATTTTGATATGAACTGAACATTATTTAAGGTTATAATCCATGGACTGTAAATGGAGCGATGGGGCCAAAGGCATAATAAAATTTCATCTAGACCCAAAAAAGGAGGTCTAATTTTCATTATGTATCCCATGAGAGTGTGAATAAAGACACATGTTATTCTAGAATTTGGTATAGTATAATAAATACGTTGGAACATGGGGAAATCCTATATATATAGGGAATTTTGGAATATAATGATTATAATGAGGCACCACATTTTGAAGGAATGTGATAAGGATAAAGTTTAATGTCATGTCTTGAAGAAATTTTTTTTCCATCTCGCATAATTTGATGCTTCCATGTTTTATATGAGGTAATGTTTTTGAACATATCATAATTATCGTTAGTGGAATTCAAATTTTATATAGTGTATGACTATAAGATCATCAAATAGACATCGTACAATGAATCCATGTTTTATATGGTTTCATACCATTTCCCATTAAGAGGATAGTTGGTTTTATATGGGGTATGACCACATTTTATCATCATGAACAAAATATGATAACCATTAACAACACATGAAGATTCACTATCTACACATTCTGTCTCACCAAAGTGTCCGCAACACTATCCCATTGATCACAATGCAATGAACTAATTTTATCAACACATCAAATATGGTTTTAACTCCTAGTCATCCAAAAATATCGACTACTAATTCAAACACCAGACTAAATGGAATGATGTATACCACACTCGAGAAATCAAGACATAAAAGGAAACATCATAAATCATTAAAATGCATAAAAAGAAACATGGGAAATCAAGAAAATGGTAGGACAAGAAAATGTTTGGTGGAAACTATGTTCCCCACGTGATACATATACAAACTAACTGTTCCCATATTTGTTCAACACAACAACAATACAACTACTCACGATCCGATGATTCATCGTCACCCTCTCCAACTACATCTCCACTTTCTGTTGTCACCTCTAAGAACATTATATTGAAAATTCAATATTGTTTCATATTTATATTAAAACATAAAACCAATGAAAGTTTGAAAAATAATTTTTTTTTATTTTTTGTGATTTACCTGTTACTACCAGTCGATGCACTACCACCGGTGGCATATCTTCTCATCTGCTGATGTATATCAGTCATCTCCTTCTGCAAAGAGGATATCTGAGCTCCATGGTATAGAACTGTGGTTTGTAGAGAAGAAATCTTCATCTGAGAATCTTGGGGAATGAAGTGACTATAACCAGGAGTAGATATTGCTGGAATCCCTAGTGGAATTCTAGAGAGCTCATATGGTACGGGCCAGAAACCCACCCCGCAAACTCTACCAGGATGCCCTTTCCCTAGGACGTTAGCAACTAGGTCATCCTTGGAGACTGAGTAGGACTTCCCAGGATTGGAATCCCCTATTACTTTAATTTTTAACTAAATATAACATATCATTATATATTAACAAGGTAAAAACTGATAATAAGTTATTATATGAAAAAATTGATTTCATACCCCTACTTCTTTGGTAGGCTCATTAAAAAAACTTCCATTTGATTTTTTGTGAACATACAACCATTGTCCAGTTTGGGATGCTTCGTTCCCTAAACTATGTGACTGCATTAAGTAAATATAAATTAAATATTAAATATATTAAAAAAATAATATTTTATTATAAATATATAAACTAATTAAAAGGTTACTGTTGTCGTTCAGCTTCTATAAAATCTTTTTGATCACATCGTGTGAGGGATGACTTTCTTAGCAACGTTTGCGCATTCTGTCTGGAGAGATCATGATATAAATAAAATTCAATATAACAGTAATGTATTTAATGTCATCTCCTCTTCATCTACATGTATATATATAAAATGAGGATAATATAATAATATATATTTCAATACCATCCGCATCTCATAACGATGTCTATCAACAAAAACATTCCTCTGTTCTTTCGGTACCCCACTGGGTAGATTCTCATACATTTGTTCCATAGTCAACTAAGTATCGTCGACATCACACCACAATCTTCGTTTTAAATATTTCCATTTCTTACCTATATTTTTCAACATCCACTTCCATGCTATCACATCAGCAACCGTAAAGTTGAAGAATATCTATATACAGAAATTCATTTTGAACATATTAGTAACAAGACATTCAATTAAATCATAATGTAAAAAAATTCACTTTATTTAGAAATAAAAAACTTCATTTTTCCATCGTTAAGGCATATGTCTCCTATCATCATAATAAATAGTTAGGGAAATGGGCACCACGGCCAGTTGGTCTAAAATCTGCCCAAGTCACCCCTTGGCGTCATCCGTAGGGACCCCATAAGAATCAAAAGGCATGAATATCTTCTCACAATTCATATTCCAAACATCTAATCATTTTATGCTTTTCACTAAAATTGTATGTTTTTTCATCTTCAATGATCAAACAGTTAGTATAAACAAAATACAATAAATTTATTTAATTAAAATTTGTACCTATAACAGTGACACTCTAGTATGTCCATGATGAACTGGAAGGGGTGTGTCACCACCCCAGTGATGAGGCTCCTGAAAATGGAGTTGATGAATCAACATATAATGGGAAACCCACAAAGGGTGTGAGATATGGTTCAGGGGGAGATGGTGTAGTGGTGTATGTAGATGGTGCCTCAGATGCCATGGGTATGGAGCCAGATGGATCGTCATCTGTCGCAGAACTAGATGAAATAGTGTACCGCTTCTTCCTTGGAATTCCTATCATTCAACCAAATAAAATTAAGTTCAAAATATATATTTCAAAAAAATATGAAGAAAAAAAATGATAATAGATTCCCAGTAATAACAAACAAAATATATATGACAATGATAACGAAAAACTACAGAAATGAAACAAGTGGTTTCTGAATGCATAAATAACTGTACATACAATCATTTCCCACTAAAATCATGTTCGCTTCCTACTCCATTGCTTCATCCACTTAATTCATTCTTGCTAGGAAAATATTTTCAATATCATGATTGATAAATAATTCTGCTTCCTTTTGTTGATGAAATTCAATTTCAGAGGTCAAATCTTCCACCTCATCACCCATAGCATACAAATCTCAATAAATTATGTGAACATATACACTCCACCCTTCATACACATCACCATTAAAATAATATAACATTTTTTCTTGATATTCTATGATATATGGATCATGCAGTTCACGATCACCAACATCCATCCTGTGAGATAAGTTCACAGAAGTAAATTTCATGGAATCTCTTTTAGGACCTCTTATAATATCGAACCATTTTCATTTAAATAAAACAACAAAAAATGTCTTTGGTACTTTAATTCAATAATATCATGCATATTTACATAGTATCCCACTTCAGAAAATGTATATATACCACTATTATATGTTTTCAAACCCACTTCTCGATCGACTGTACAAAATCTATAGCCATTCAAATTATAAGGGTCGAACTTTCTAACTTGTTTTATAGGACCTCTAGAAAAAACATCAAATCATCTGACAAGTCTACTCAAGTATCAGTGTTCATGATCTGAAAAAAGATATATAATTTAATAGATTTACAAAATGTTTGTGTCCAGCTAATATTTGTATTTATTACAATATTTTTGAACTTACACGTCGTGAAAACTATTATACATTCTCTTTATTCACATATTTCATTATATCATTCTATTTTCATGTTCAACCTCTCATTATTCTCTTTGTTTGTATTCTCAACTCTTCAATAAACGGATTTTCAATTTCACTATTCAGCAGCACATATCTATGTGCCCGTAATAATTCCAATTCTGTCAGTGTCACATTTGAGGTCCTCGCAACTTATCGGCCACTAGATGGAAGTATTTTTGATTTTTGATGCATTTGAGATTGAGTTTATGTGTTTTCAACACATCTATATTGATTAAATCTTATCTCAATATCATCCAAATATCTAGTACAAAAGGTAAGACATTCCTTAGCCAAATAGCCTTCAACAATAGATCCTTCTGATTGAGCATTATTTCTCATGTATGATTTCAAATTCCCAAGATATATGTAAAATAAAATAATAATATTATGCATTTATTTAAATTCTAAAAATTGTTTACATAACTGAAAAACATTTAAATAAAATATCATTCAATTGTATACATCCATCGATAATGAACGGGGCCTCCTAATTTATCTTCCTGAACCAAATGCACAGTTAAATGCATCAAGACAGTAAAACACGATTGATGAAAGAACATCCCCATTGCACAAAGGGTCAATACAAACATCTCCTGGAGGTTGTCAAGATGAAATGGATGTAGAGATTTCTAACATAATTTCTTAAAAAATGTGCAGAATTGGAGTACAACAGCAGTAACTCTTTCAACTAATAATGTATGCATTGAGAATGGTAGTAATTGTTGTTACAAAATATGTGATTCATGACAATTCCATCCATGAAACATACAATTATTCAAGTCAACACACCTCATGATGTTATTAAAATACCCATCAGATACCATCACATTCTTGAAAATTCGGAGGAATGTATCATCACCCCTATTTTTCATTTCAAAAATGGATAGAGCATAGTTTTCATTCTCATCTGGCCAGAGATCTGGTTTTATGTTCATTACATATAAGTATTTGAAAGAATTGAGATGATCCTTCTACATTACATACTCTTTATGTTATTTGAAAATCAAATTATCATAGGCATTCTTCTCAATATGCATCACATCAAGACTGTTCCACTACATATTAAATTCCCAATACAAAAATTTGAAGAATATATTATTTTTTCTATTATTGCCTTCTGATTTCACCTGAAAATGCACTTCAGACCCATTTTTCACTATCAATCTAATGATGAGCCTTCCCAAATTCTGTTTCAACATTTTCATGTTCTTTCAGTCTTTCATAACATGTTAAAAACTTTGGAGGTGGTCTACGATCAATGAAACCATTAAATTTTGATTTGTTCATCCAAAATCTATGAGATGCATCGAGAAATAGTCGATGGAACAAGAAGCACCATTTTTTACTTTGAGGTAGCCATATGGGCTCAAATTAAAAGTTAAAAATGGGACAATACAAACCCATGTATGTGTTCCAACTAGATAAATTCCCAAGCCCAGTGAAGTCACTAGTGGTCCACATTAAAGTAGCATGCATTTTGAACATTTTTTAGAAGAATCATCAAATTTCTCAACATCATTTCTCCATAACTCCTACAATTCTTCAATCAAAAGCTGCTAGAATACATCAATATCATTTCCAGACAATTTTTTTCTAGGAATAATCATCGAAATGATAAAATATTTTTGTTGCATATACATCCACAAAGGAAAATAATAATGGATCAAAATAACTGGCCAAATGCTATAACTGGTACTCAAAGGCCCAAATGGATTCAATCCATCAGAATAGAATCCCAATCAAACATTCCTATGATCTGTTGATATATCTATATGTAAATAATCAAATTTTCTCCATTATTGGGAATCTCTTGGATGTCTCATTAACCCCTCATTATTATAATCTACAATATTCCACTTTATGTGTTCGGTTGTTTTCGGTGACATGAATAATCATTGCAATCGAGGCTTCAAAGGAACGTAATGCAAAAACTTTGCAGGTGAGTTCCTTTTATAATTCTCTATTAAATTAGGATCATTTAGACTTCCAAAATCACCCTTTATTTTCCATCTAGAAGGTGAACATTTTATGCAATTCTATCTATTTGAATCCTCTCCCCAATGAAGCATACAATAATTAGGACACACATGTATTTTTGTATAATTCAGACCAAGCTTGTTAACATCATTTTTTATATCATAAAAATATTCTAGGATTTTTTCTTTATGAAATGCATCACGAATCAATTACAATATCCTAAACATTGCCTTCTTTGTAATTCCAAAAAGACATTTGATATTGTACAACCTCAGCATAAATAAAAGCTTTGAATATTTTAAACAACCACTATACAACTCTTTATTTCCATCATCAACTAAATCATGAAACACATTTTCCTTAGTGATGTTTTCTCATACATTTGTCTCTACAAAATCAAGAGGAGGATCCAATGATATGTTACAATCTTGATATTCTAGTTTTACAGTCTCAAAAACATCACCATTCAAATTGAAATTTGTAGCACCCTCTTCTGGTTGTTCTGATTTGTTTTGATGCTAATAGTGGCATCTTGTAGTTTCGAATGCATCATTTATGAGGTTCTGCATTTTATTATCGATTGTCGAAGAACATGGGACCACATTCTGTAGATTAAAAAAAACACTCAATCTTTCTATAACTTCTGATTCTCCATGCCAAATCCAACATAAATATTGGATGTGGAATTTCTTTTGTATTAAATGTTCATAAACTTAATATCTATTCCACCATGTTCTAAAATTTACATTTAGGACATGGAAATATTATTCTCCCTTCAACAGATCGATTTGAAATTTCAAAATCTCAAAACTCATTCAATCCCTTAACATACAGGGTTGTAGTCCTCTATAATGTGATCCAGCTTTTATCCATGTATATCATAATGTTCCTACACAATAATTAATAAAATTAAAACACATAGTTAATACTAAATAGAGAAATAGATTCATAAATACGATAGTGTAAGATTACATAAACATAATTATAATAAAGATGACCCCCTGAGTTATATATGAACCCTCTAGAGTTTGGGATCGGGGAAGTTTCTTTGGTAAAGAGAAACCGTGTCTTAACAACGTGGTAGATACACTACCATTAAAACCAAAGAACATTGTTAATTTGGAATAACTACATGTAAATAATAATCATTCATAACGTATGAGAAAACATCTATAATATAGTCCATTCATCAAAATTGTTTTCATGGAATTGAATGGCTAATGAGAATCAACTGATATAATAAAAATCGTCAATAGAACCATAAATGCCATTTTACTCGATTACCACATGGTCAATACTAAACGTTATGCTAAATAGTTTTCCTATCATGTTTCTCCCAAGTCTTCTTATTTTCAACCCTTGACTTTTGAAATCCTTTCTAGAATTAAAATATAATATTTGAAAACAAAAATTAACATAAGCATTACTTGGTTGGAATCACAGTTCATGAGGAAAAAATAATGTTTCCAATCATGATGAAGAATCATAGAAATAGAAGTATGTATCCTTTTCCTAAAAAGAGACCAAATGAACCCTTTAGGATGAACTAAAGGTAATAGAAGATGAGTTTTCCTTAAATACTTATAAATCTTCTATATATGAGTATGAGAAATCCACATTTTATTTTTGAGTAGATGTGGTTTTTCATAGAGTTGAAATTGAATACAATAATCTATCCAAGCCATCAAAATCTATTTAATCCACTAAAATTAGGTTTTCCAAGAACAAATATTGAATATCTAGATAAAAAATATAGAGGGTATTTTGAATTAAAAGTAAAACGATTCAATAAATGGGTGATCCTACTATAAATTTCCAAACAAATAAAATATTTTTTTTGAATTCCTTGCATTGAGTTTTTCACATTGACAACATTATGAGATAATAACTCACAATATCTATGTACAAAAGATTCATTCGTCCACATGATTCATTATTGCTGGGAGAAAAAAGGGATAAATATTAGGGAATCCATAATCCTATGCAATAACATTAGAATTACATTTTTTGGAATGCACACTGATATATTTCAGGTTCCCATTTTGAAACAACCATGGTTTTTCATATGTGAGTATCCTTGAATTATTAAACATTCACATGAAGTAAATCCTCAACCACCCCTAAGTCATATGAAACCATGCAACCATCTGGTGTGAAAATCACTACCACTTCACAGGGGTTGGAACTACTTGATAATCCTAACAGGGTCCCATTCACTATTGAAGGTGGAACTCATCTCATTTACAAAACCACATAACACCATATAACTATAGAAAATGGTAACCAATACAAACCAAGGAAGATTCTATTGGGTATCATCTCTACGAAAATGGAATATCATGAATGAAACATTTCACCATTGGGGATAAAATCACTTTACTAGAAAGTATAATTATAAGATAGTCATCATTAGTGGAAATTATCTAGTTGATAAAAGGTATGATAAGGGTATAAATTAGAATCTATAACTCCCAAAAAAATAGGCATAGATATAATATCATGACCTGTATCATCCATTATGAAGGTACATGATAAGAGGACACACATCAGACCTAAAAGGAAACTAGATGTCAAATAAATCATCTATACACATAAACCTATATATATATAACACTTATCACTATGTTATTGAAAAGAAAAAATAAAATGTGGTGATTGTGGGAGTGTGTTAAAGTGTCACTCATCTCTTACTACTCATACACCACCAACTTCTTAACCAAAACCAACTCCAAATAAGTCAATTATCCTATAGTATTAGAGTCTATGACCTTAATGTTACATCTAATCTAGAGGTTTTAGAAAATCATTTCTCTAGAATTTTTCAATAAAAACTCTAACCTTATCCTAAATATTGGATACATCTTTACTAGGAATTATCAACCTAACAACAGTCACATAAGGACTCTAACACAAGTGGAGTTTTTTTAAGAGAAAACCGCAACCTAAGTTCTCTTTAGAGTATTCATAAAAAACTCTATTATTGATTAAATATATTATAAATAATGTTTTGGGAAAACATTATGATGCTTAAAAAACTCAACACATTCTTAGATATGGTCATGCAACCTACAAAGGGTTTAATATATCAAAAAATCAATATATATACTTATTATTTGTGGATAGAATCTCATCTAGAACAAGGGAATAAATTAAAACCATAACAGATTAATAGCATATGAATTTTTTGGAAACATCATCAACTAAAAACGTAGTGTGTTGTGTAGAAAAATTGGTTCTAGGATCAGCATGTGGTTTTTGTGTTCTTGAAATAGATTAATTGCATGATTTTATGACTCTACTAAATCCTATACCATAAGAGGAATAGTGTCTTCTCAGAATCTATGATGCTTTAACTTCTAGAATTCATGTTACACAGTTTGCTTATGGGTATCCCATCAGTGGGGAATACTATCTTCTTTATGAGAAGTTCTATAATGAAAAAGTGTATAGAAGTTATCAATAATAATAAGGAAAATATATCTATTATATATGTATTTAAATCAACACCTCATCACTTAAATTAAATGGGAAAAAATGATCATGCAATGAGATAGGATTTTCCAAAATGTAACTCTAACAAATGTTGTTTTTGTGTGGGTGGAATTATTCATTTGATAGGATGAACCCTTAATGATTTGAGCATATCAAAATCAACTAAAATAGTAGTTACATGAAATATAATTATTGAGAACTATGTTATTCATGTATCAACATAATTTTACCCAATATATAAGGATTTGGATATTTGGGTTGACTAACAGGTTACCAATGTCTTGGTGAAAGGATACATTTACAACCACACCTACTCTAGCCTCATTGTTATGATAAGTAAAATAAAAAACCCCATGAAATCACAACATTAAATTCCTAAACTATTCCTCATGTGAATAATAACTCAAAATTTATCTTCCTTGTACTTGAACAAATCTAATTCCACCCTAACATGACCTACCCTAGAGAGACCAAAACTAGGAAGATAATAAACTAAGCGTTTAATCCAAATACTAACTCCAATAGGCCAGAGAATGGTGAAAAAAACTGAGTAAGAATATCACAAAATACAAGAAGCCATATCCTATAACAACTGAGGACATAACCTATAATAACCTTCAATATATTTGCATCCCCATTATGAAAAATAACCAAAAATACCTATAATATATATAAAGGATCCATTATAATGTATAAAATGCATAATGGGAATAACAAATGATATGTACAACACCACATGGAAATCAAATAGGATAAATACATATACAAAACACCACACCACTAAGTATAATAAATTCAAGATAAGGGAAGACACCCCCACATAAAAATGTACTAAGGTATCACTAAGTTTAAATTTATTACAATTAAGTTTCAATAAAAAACCAAATAGAATGTGGGTTGGTCACCTATGAATCCAAAATACCGAGGGAGATTCCAACTGAACACCTTATGTTGTTGAAATAGTCGATAGGGATTATACATAAATAATAAAAAAGTGATAATAAGTTTTTCTATCAATGATAACATATTAAAAATAGGTTATGTGTTTGTTTAATTAATATAATTGAAAACCAACCATTAATATTGATAATTCATAATATAAGGAGACATGAATTGAGGTAAAATTACTAGAATTCGATCCATAGGGTTTGTATAGGTTGATGGGTTCAAGGGGGGTCGAGGTAAGCGGGGTCATCGGGGTCATGGGGTCGTTGTTGTTGCGGGGGGCTAGAGTCGCCAGAGTCGCAGGGTCGCCGGGGTCGCAGGGTTTCTGTGGTCGCACGGTCTCCAGAGTTGTGTGGGGTCGGGGTCTCATGGGAAGTGGGGGGTCAGGGGAAGCGGGGTCGCGAGATGAGAAGCAGGGTTGGGGTGGGGGGGGGGGGCGTTGGTAGTGTAAAAAACATTGTTTCGTGGTGGTTTATTATAAACCGCCATGAAACTTTTTTAAAAAATGGATTTGTGGAGGTTACCAAAACTGCAACTAAAAACTCACCATTAAAGCAAATTTCTGTTGTAGTGAGTGCATGAGTCACCATGGGAACTTCTACCACCAAAGATCCATAAATTATTGTTATCTTGATTTTTGGAACTTGAACCTTATGATTAATGGGGAATTTATGGTATATCATTATTTTCACCATCACCCCATCTATTGGCTCACATTGGGCTGATTTTCCAAAACTAATCCAGCACCTTTCTTAGCCCCATAGGAAGGCCTATGGAGAATTATTCTGCATCAATCGACAAACTCTCATCCCCATTAGTAGGAGACCCTTGGAAATAACAAATTATTATTGGGACATGGCAACGATTGGTTACTAGATTAGAATTAATGAAAGATAATGTTCTAAAATCGATATGGTAGGACACTTCATGACACTCTACACCATCCTCATTGAAGCCTACGATTTATCCTCTCTCATGTGGGATCCCTTAATGAGTTGATGTCTCTTGGGATTCTTTATCTTTGGGTTCTTCAAATTCAAATTCTTCTTCAAATTATTCTACTTACTCCTCCTCATCTTATTATTATTCTTCTTCTTATTATTTTTCTTCATCACCATTATCTGTATGTGGATGTTCTTACGTAATTCAATATGGGTTGAGCATCACGTCATAAAAAGGTGATGATATTCATATTTCCCTTGTTGGTGTGAATAGATGTTGATGGCCATCAGATATTCACATTGCCAATGAAAATCCACCCTACCATTTACTAGGTTAAGACAAATCACTGGTATATAGAAACCATCACCCATCAATTTTTTTTGGAGGCTTTGTTGACATACATATTTCCCCAAAATTGTCTTGGAAAACGATAGTGTGGTGATGATTGTGTTTGTACTTGGTTGAAGAAGGTATCTATATTTCTTCATAGTTGCATCTCTGTATGGACCATGTATCCTCCTTCAGGTCCAAACCTCTTCATAATGCGTTGTTGTGTCCACAAATTTTGATGTCACATTCACCATTTCTTCAACTCATTCTTCTCATACACATGGCTGACATCCTATTAGAATATCCAAGAACCATGTCACCTATTTTATCACTTCCCACACACCACACACACCGTGATCATTTAGTGAATATTGTTTTATATATTTTCTTCTGGATATGCCACCACCTAGCGATCATAAAACTCCATTTCCCAGAAAAATTTGAAATTAGATGGAGTCAGTATGATTATTTCACCAATGACAAGAGTTGTAAACATGATCCATAGATGAAGATGGACACATGGGTTATGATCCTATTGTACATCTGTATACACTTTTTTGGCATTCACTATAGGCTCCAAAATCTGTTTGAAAAAATGATGCAGTACATAGTGTTCAACAAAAATATTTCCATCAATCCAAGATATTATCACACCACCCCTAATACTCTATAAATATTATGTATACTCTAGTGAACCTCGCAGGTCATCCAACATATTGCCGACCAGAGTGTGCAGTGGTTGGAAGGTGTAATTTTCATATTTTCCAATACTGAGCATTATAAATTCATTATTGAGTGTCAGTGGCCAGACCCGAGGAATAGTCAATAAATATTTCCATAGATAGTATCGCGGAGGATGAATTTTATTCAAGATGTCATATCCCTTAATGTGAAATACAAATTATCCATACAGGATTTATAATTGTTCACAGATTTTCCTGGGTAAACCTCCTCTAAAAATTCACCCCATGATACTATACATACAATCTAGTATATTCCTTCCAAGATTAACCTTTTTGAGGGCTACCCTGATTATGACCATTACTAGAATTCCTGGAGACACCCCATCTTTATGACCCTTATAGGATGCATCCACTTGTTTATAAAATCATAAAGAATGTAGTTTAGAGTATATTATGGTCCACGATCTCATCTACTACAAATCCCCATGTCTGATATCATCATTCTCACAGGACCACCCAATATTATCCTACCTTGACCCTCTACAACTATTTTGGTCACTACATCCCTTATCCTATCATCCTCACATTCTTATCCCTTTTGAAGAAAAAAATGAATCATTCTGGTTATGAGAAATCCTTCAAGATGTACTCACTCATCACCCACTACATCATAAAATCATCAAAATTCCACAAGAAAATGGGGGATTTCACCTTGTCTCCCTATATGTCCTTTAATTTTAGGAACTAATAATATTGAAATTTCTATAAAGGAATACATCTAATGTAATGGAAATCCCAATGACTAATAGCGACCATGAAATAGAAGAGTTGGACTTTTTTATGTTATGGGACCACCAGTGGAAAAACTTCAGAACCAAGTATTGTTGATAATAATAGTGTAATTGGGACATCCACTTGGCATCAAAAAACAAAATGATTCATATACCTTCCACAAACTCTTGGAATGTTTGGCTAAACATGTATTACCATGCCCATTTCACTTGAGAAATTCCCCTCAAACATCATGTCCCATTTCTACTTCCATCCCATTCTATCAACGGTTATGCAGCTCCGATATTCGATTTTATAGTGGGAAGAATATTCTACAACAACCGGTTCACTCCCCGTGATTATTCTCATTTTTGAATTTAGGATGCATGAAACCATCACTAGATTCTCTTGGTAAGGGTTTCATATATTTTTAATGATTTACTATGAAATGTTATAATCATTTTTGACCCACAATCAGAGTAATTTGGTCTCGAAGGTTCGAATGGACACTTCCTCAAGAATGCTAGAGTTCAATAGTGGAAGGCTATTTCATAGGATGTATTCCTTATAATCCAACATAAATTTTCCTAGGAGTATGTGATTATCTCACAAAACCTTTTTGGAATGGTGTATATGTGGGATTGAAATCATCACGATACTCTATGCAACATAGGAATCCTCTCTCTCAGTAGTGGTCTATCCACCATCTTTGTCAGTCAAACTAAAAATGTACAATGGGATTCATGAGAAAGATTTAGACTTAGCGTTCAAGATAGAAGGGTCCACATAATAATCAAATGATGGCTGTGAAAAATTAGGCTATGTCCAAAGCATAAATGATATAAAAGTCAAATTGAATATAGTGAACAAACATGGGTCTTGCACATGGGAAACAACAACATACATGAACGAGATAGAGTCACATGTCCTATAAAAATTCATGTTAATATTAATCCTCCCCTCCAAAATATTTAGATGCACAAACCTAGTTTTCCACAAATGACCAAGTCTCCTTCCATGAAAAATTTTACATTTTTCAAAAACCACTTTATATACATTGTTATATTTCGCATTTTCCTCAAAAAACAACAATCTGTTCCCCTTCAATATCTGATTATCAGGTCAGGAATGTTTTGGAAGATAAACCCACATGAAGAAATATATTTGCATATTTGAGAATCTTGAAATTATAATTACCCTCAATGGACAATTCCATGAACCCCAATGGAGTTGTACATTTGTTTGGAATGTTTTTCACCTGACCGAAATCAACATGAAAACCCTTTCACAACGAATGAAACATCAAATTCCATCATTATCTTCTAAAACCCAAAAAATACCTATAATGGAGCAAACAATACTCGAAATGATGTTGAAATATAGGAATCCACATGAAAATACATTCCATAACTAATTCAATGTCAATCAGATACATCCACTCCAGCCTTGTTATGCGCTGCAACTGACATTTTCTCCTACAAATTGAAGGACACCATTCCATTTTGGAGTAGTGCTCTTGATATCCAACCTTCGCTCCTATGCATTCCAGACAATGAGTTCTTTGACTGCACACAAATAAAGACTTCAAGTTAAATGATCTTTCATTAAAATACCACCCATTGTTCTACCCTATGGTGGGTACCCATGGGCTGGAGCCTTGCCCATTTCATTTTCTACTAAGTAATGTTTGTGAAAAAAAATTCTTCTTACACACAATACATACCAATTGATCAATATCCCTTTCTCTCGAACCCCACAATTTTGAGTTCATTCATTACATATTCTACACACCCCTTCCTATAGGCTCAATGGGATGTCTTCATTTCAAAGAAGTATGTTTGAGACCCTCTTCCTTGCAACACTTACATCTTGAATGAACCTCCTACATGTGGCCATCTAGGATTACATGTAGTGAATTCATAGACTCTCGTGCGGTGTATAATGTTGAACATTCCTACCTAATTATTTCCCTAATTGGTACACCAATTTAAATTTATTCTTTCCCTACATATAATAATGTGGACCCCTAAAATGATCACTCCTCCACCATGTTGTTTCCCATCATTGCCGGTGCCATCCTATCTACAAGGGTTAAATGGAACAATTCAATTAGGATCATGTGGTGAGTAGAATGTCCTCATAGTTGGATTGGTCGGATGTAAAACTGTAATGAACCATCATCCTCAGTACATGATGTTAAACTATATCCTCACCTCATTTAATGCACATGGGGTGCCCCGCGGCATGGATTTTCTACTCCGACTCATCTTCACAGGAGTGAGATCTCCCTCACATAAGATGTGATCCTCTTCATATGTAATGAAGTCTTCCCATAGTGAATGGAAACCTTCCTGGTTTATAGGAAATGAGGCTTAAGATACATGGATATTACATCATTTTGGATTAATATTCATTAAATTATAATAATAGATGCCAGAGGACCTTAATAGTTTTCTGTCGTTGGAAGAATAAAAACAAAACCTTCTATCATGGTGAAAGATCTTAAACATCTCCTATAAATATCTACATCTTTAGTACTTCTACCTAAATTTGTTTTCGTAACCTTGGGAAAGAAAACATAATAATGTGGTCACCACAAATGATTTATTAGGGTAATCAAGTGGTATATGTAAGCAAAATCATGAGCCTAAGGATATGAGAATGTGATCATAACATTAGAAAATCATTCCAAGAATATGAAGGGAAACCATAAATCATATGTAAATCAATGAAAATAATATATAAGATCATGAAAATCATATAAGGCATGACATTTTTTCATATGAATAAACTTATAATTTTTTTAACATTATTAAATAGTAACTGGTTCACTCATTAAGGACTTGAAATAAGGCCCTTGCATAAACATAGAGTGAATAATACCACGTCAAAGAATAAAATTTTTAACATGAAACCCATACCAACAAAAATAATTATGGAAATGAAAACCAGGACTACAAATATAATTTTGGTCATGAAAACCAATCCCACACATAAAATAATAGACATTAACACTAGTTCCATACATATAATTGTGAACATGAAATCAGGTTCATGCATAACATATATATCTCAGCAGTTTTCTATCTTAACCAGTTGCAGAAGAGTGAGGTATAGGTCCCACCTGAATCATAATGAAATCATAAATACCAGTTCCACAGTATAATTATAAATAATAATAGAAACCACGAATTGAAATTGGTATCATAAAAATTTAAATATATGATAACATATGGAAATAAATAAATGTTTATAAATCATTTAATCAGAATCATAATCCATGAAATGAAATGTGTATCCTAAAAATGTAAATATATCATAACCTATGGAAAGAGATACATTTTACGGAATTGTTTCCTCAAAATAATTAACCATGAAATGATATTGGATTTTTAAAAATCCTTCCCTGAAAACATAAACCATTATGTGAAATAATTAGAATTGTATTCTTTAGCTAGAATAATTTATGTCATCATAGGTGGGGATGAATTTTAAAAGATCTCATGGAAACTGGATTTTGCATAAAAATTACTTTTTAAAACATAAAAAAATTTCAAAACTCTTTCTTTTAATCTAAAATGAAAAAATATAATGGAATCAACAAAATCATTAAAAATAGTTCTTGAGGAAAATATCCTTTTTTATATTAGTTTCTATTTATTAAAATGTCTCACAATTTTGAAAAAAATAACATTTTATTTGATATTTAACCTTGTAATATTGAAGAGGATGATTCAATGGAATTAGTTTGTATGAAATCATATCTATTCATTCAAGACGTATATGTTAATCTAACATTCATCTCATACTTTTTAAGGAAATGTAAAAAATCTCCTCATTTGGAAAACAAAATAATAATTCATTTGAAACCAAAAAGTAAAAAGTAAATATTGTGTAAAAAATCCATTAAAAATATTTATAATAACAGTAGATAATTTTACGAAAACACTTTTTAAATACATCTACATTGATGATAAATATTACCTAATGGAAACTTAAAATGATGTAATCCCAAATATAAATGAGATTGTGAAATCAAAATCTGTCACATAATAATCAATAGAATCATTTTCAGAATGTAAAATTAATATTTTAAGAATATTGAAAAATCATTATATTCTAGATAATAATAAAAAAAATACATTCATTGGTACTATATACACCATGTGGAAGAAAAATGTTTTGTATCAGGCTCCTGTCTCGCAGAAATAATGGTGAGACAAAAATCCCCTTACCAGGTTTCTTATCTCTCTTCGTACTCGAATAGGATTCCTATAAAATTAATAATTGTTCATTATAAATATTTTATACAAACATATTATTATACCTAATAGCACATTTTTTTATTATAACCTTATAATACCCTCTGTTTAAGGACCTGATGTTAAGGTTTCAATTCAAGAACTAATCACTTTTTTCTTCACATGTATTTTAATTTGTTATATTAATGGTCCTTATAATTATATAATCATTACAGAATGTAAATCATGTTATAAGTATCATATATATATAGTATATTTTTAATTGAATAATTTTTTTCATATTGAAGTGTGAAATATAATACACCATTCATGGAGATGGTAAGTCGTACGTACGCATGAACGATTTTTCCGTTTAGATAGTCATGTTGGAAAAAATTATATAAATGAAATATGTATTTGTGTATGTATATATATATAAAAAATTATTTGAGTATAATTATTATATAATTTATATCATATAACATCACTAAAATCATTCTTAATACCTTCCATGTGGTGTGTTAACGAATGGAATCGCTTTGAGGGGTGGTTGTCCACACGTCCTCAAATGAGATTATCGTATTAACACAAAATTTAAAGTAAAAAATATGTGTTATAAAAATGAATAAATAGTATTAAACACATAATAAATATTTTATATAACATATATAGATATATTGTCCATAATTATGGCCACCATTATTGGTGGTAATGGAAAAAACGAATAATCATCGTTTTGTGAGGCAGCATTTCACGTTAACAAAAATAGAATATTTGATATCCAATAAATGTAGGTGTGTGTATTATTAAGAAAAACACATAGAATGGAAAAATCCTCGTATGTTGAGTATAATTTTTTTTTTCGTAAAATATTATAATCAATGGATTTTAGGGGACAAAAAATAAAATAAAGGAAAAGAGTTTGAGAGAAGACCAAACCTCAAAATAGGGAAACTCTTTTTGGTTTGTTCCAAAAGTTATCTTTGAGTTTCCTTCTTCCCTAAAAATGATTCTAGGAGGATGGAGGGAAATTGTTGGATTAATGGTCAGGTTTTTTCTGAGATAGAAGTCCTTAAATTTTTGAATAAAAGAGAAGAAGATGTTCCCTTTTAAAAGAGGGATGATGGGTCGTTTTGGAAACTCCAAAACTATTAATTTATTATACAATTATTCTGGATTGAAAATATCTAAAATGTATGTGATGTCGATTTTATGATGAGTATGGGTTGAAATCCTCTCAAAAAATTAATTTTAGACTACTTTAGGTCAAAAATGTATCCTTAATTTTTTATTTAACCCTTAGATAAATAATTTATCTATCACCATGATAACTTTATTTACACTATAGGATTAATATAGATACTATAAAATGAAAAAATAACCCCATTTGGATCATTTATGATAATTTATATAGTATCTATGTTAGTTGGATGAACCATAGTTTTTTATAAACTTAATAACATCTTATAAAATATTATTTATTTTAAAATGATGATTATGTGAATTTAGAAAATATTTATTAGTTGACACTTTATGAAATCAAAAAAAATAATTACATAAAGAAAGATACATTAAATCATTTTCAACAATTCATAGTCACTAAAAAATTCGTGGATGGCATCAAGTAGCTCAAATAATTATTGTTTAATTTTTATTAATATCATTTATACAATTCTTCCTTTAATAAATATATTACAACATTATAATCGTGTCATAGTTTAATTGATTTATATAAATTCTAACAATTATAAATAAAATATCAAAAGGTATATTAATTAAATATATTTATAATTAATATGTATTGAAGAATTTATCTTATTTATAACTCTATATTAAAAATAATTTAGTTATTCAATTTCAAATGTGAAAATTTTAACAATTTTTAAACAAAATATAATAAATGTCTTAATATAAGACAATTAGTATAAAAAAGGTCATATTTTTTACCTAAGGTTTATTTTGGTTAATAAAATGTAATCCAATGAAATTCATACATGTTTTAGGGAAATTACATATTATTAAGGTATTATTTTTTCCATTAATTAACCTATTTACCTCAAGCTGCTATAAAAAAATTAAAGAGTTCTTATTCACTAATTTTTTTGATCCTACTATACTTAATTTTTCATACGAATTCCAACCATGTATGTCTTTTTTTTAAAATTCAATTCCTTGAAGTGTTAAAATAATGTTTACTGCTAATCCATCAAATGTGGCTAGAATGCAGGTAAAAGAGACATTCAGAAGTTAAATAAATTTTTATATCTAATTTTATTATAAAAAGGATTCTAATTAAATAAATTTTATTAATATGTGTATTATTTATCTATTATGAATTTTAAAATAATTTTATATAATATAACTATTGAAATGAAGTAGTTGATTTTTAATAATATTGTAGTGTATTTCATTATTAATCAATAATTGAATGTCTTCAGAAAAATAACAAAAAACCACTTTTATATAATATTGATATTAATAATTCAAAAATGAAATGTATTTTATTCAATATTAATTTCTACTAGTATATAAAATTATCTTTATTAAATGGACATTAAAAGTATTTAATTAAAAAAATGGTATTTTTAAACATAAATAGATTTTACCAAGAATCATTTCTTGTATTATAATAACATTCAATATATATGAAAAACTACAAAAATATTTGAAAAATATCTATTCCTCTTCATATTACTATGTTTAATAGCTATGTTATAATTATATTATTTAAATAATTAAAAAATATTAAAAGTAATGTTTCATAGAAAACTAGTGTTACATGTATTGTATGCCAACTTAGTGTTACATGCGTCGTATTCCAACTTAGTGTTGTCTTTAATATATGACAAGTTGGTTTAAAGTGAAATGAATATTTCAATTACTAAAAAGATATTTTTAGTGTTTTTTGATGTGAAAAATATCAAATGATTAAATTCATTAGAAAAGAACCACCAAAATCATAGGGTTTTACATTCTACCCCCTTAAAATGAATCCCCCACCCATTTTTCAAGGTTAAAAAAGGTTTTATACATGAATGTTTCATTCGTATAAACCCAAATAATAAAAATGGAAACAATTTTTTTTTTAATAAGTGAAATTTTGATCCTAAACTGTTACCCACAATAACATATAATTGGTTTTCCACATAGAAGATCATAGGTTGGGAGTGAATATTGGACACAAAAGGAAAGTGTAAATATTTATAAGGAGTGATTGAGGACATAAATAAATGAGAACTAAATGGTAAAATTAATTTTGAGGGCCACAAATTCATCAATCTATGATGTCTTAAAAGGCCATCTGCTTAATAAAAATTACAGTGTGATGAAATTTTTTAGCACTTTCTAAATATTTATTAAATCATAAAAAATTTAAATAACAATATTTCATTCTACGGTTATTATTTAATCAATATCAAATACATCCATTACATAAAGGAATGAATGTCTTGAAATTAACTTTAATGAATAAAGAACTAAAATACGCTTTTAATGGTTCTTAATGCCCATAAAATAAAAAAAGGCTAACTATTTGTCTATTAAATAATTGAACATGAATTAATATATTAAAATAAAAATTAACAGTACTAGTTCATCATAAATATTCATTAAAAAATACATGAACCATGACATTACGTAGGCTAGTGGTGGGCATTGAACCCTTATCATCCATTAGTTCATGGTTCAAGACCTGTGCCCTTACCAGTCATGATTGGTTGTCACTCAACATACATGATTCCATTTTTTAAAAGAACATTAATATAATATGTGATATGGAAATCCATAAAATAATTTTAATCCCAAATTATCCCATTATCCAAGTTTTTCAACAAAAATTCATTGAACTTATACTTTCTCCAAAGAGTAACTTAATCATTTCATGAACGGTGACCCTTATAACCCTTCGTAAATGTGAAAATCCAAAACATTGGAAAGTGAGTCCATAAATATTCTTATCATTGGTTCCCTTGTATATCACAAATTATATCATGTTTGTAACAATTGAAACATGTGAATATAATTATTTAATATTCTCTAGAAACATAGTAACAACCAGAATTACAATAAATCCGTTCTTAATACAATCATGCTTATTGATTCCAATGTATTTTGGATCAATTAAATAAATCCTAAATTGATGTAACCATCGTAAATGATATCATAAAATAGATATCAACAAGTCCTTACTTAGTTCCAATGTTGTCAACACTTTCCAATATATTTATTCATATCCCACATATCGTTATCCATACAAAATTATCATAAGATAAAGAACATATCAATGGTAATCTTCCCTTATTAAAAATATAAAATTACCATTAAATCGCATTTCTAGAGTAAAATAAATTTGAAAATACTAAGAAAAAAATAATATTTGGAATCCTTTTATATTTATTCATCCACAACTTTTGAATCCAAATACGTAAATACTTCAATTATGTCATCCTTAACCCAATAACAATAATACATATTTCCTTCAAATTTGTCTTTAGACTCATCATCATCCCCAATTTAAATAATACTCATACCACATTGCTGATTATCTTCAAGAACATTCCACTTGGGACATTGGGTTGCATAATGACCATTTTCTCCACCCACAAAAACACATAACCTTTGATGATGACATAGGGAGGCCAAACATCCCATCCATTTCATTGATTGAAGTCTTAAATTTTCCCTTTGATTCACTCACATTGTGTCCATATTTTCCTTATTCAAAGCACATTTTTATTCCTCTAAGACATTAGCATAATGGATTATTTCCACATTCTGGACACGAAGTAAAGTGAATATTTTTTTTCAAGGTATCAGTTAACTGAAATCTTATCAAAATCCTTCTTTAACATCATTGGATAGTCCAGAGTTATTTTAGGGAAATATTTTTAATCTTGTTCCCTATTAATTGATAGGTATGATCACAATATATTTAACTTAGTTAAACAACCCACATATCTTCTAATAAACATGTATAAACAGTAATAGTTTCACTCATTAAGAACATGATATGAGACCCTTTCAAGAACATATTTAAATGACAACCAGGTCCTTGCATAAATTTATGAAAATGAAAACCAGGCCCACATAAAGAATTATTGACATGAAAACTAGGCCCATATATATGCTTATTAATATTAAAACAAGGCACAAACATAGAATTTAGTACATGACAACAAGGTCCACACTATGAATTATGAACATAAAACTTGGTTCATGCATAATATATATAACTCAAGAGTTTTACATCATTACACAATGTTTCAGATAATGATATTGGTCCCACCCATATCATAATGAAATCATACATACATTTTCTATAATATCATTAAAAATAATTACATAACCCACGAAATGAAATGGGTATCATAAACATAAAATCATATAATCATATCATATCCTATGGAAATAGATATATGTTTCATAATCATTTCATCAAAATCATAACCAACAAAAAGATGTGGGTATTATAAATATATAAACATATGATAACCTATTGAAAGATATACAAGTTTCATAATCAATTCATTAAAATAATAACTAATTAAAATATCTGGGTTTCCTAATCATAATGTCATCACATCATAACCAATTTAGTGAAAGAATATGAATGGTATTATTGAACTAAAATAATGTATGTCATCATATTCCAAGAAGGATTTTGAATGATCACATGGATCAAGAATTTTCCATAAATATATCTTTTTAAAACATAATCTTTTTCAATAACCTTTCCTTTGAAACCACTATGAAAACATATAAAATAATCAAGAAACTAATTTATAATAGTTATTAAGGAAAATGTCATTTTATGGTTGAAATAGTTTTCTTTTTATAAAATTACAGACAATTTTTTAAGAAATAATTTTATTTGAAAATAAACATGTAATCTTTTAGGGATATATTCATATAAATGAGGTGGTATGAATGTGTAAAAATCCATTGATGCTGTATAAGTTTAAAAAACATACTTGTTGAACATTTTCTGAAAAATATAAAAAGTATCTATTATAGAAAATAATATAAATATTCCATTCAAACCATGATATAATGTAATAAAAATGAGTAAAAAATGGCTTTAAATATCAATAAAATAATAGTAAAAAAAATTGAAAACATTTTTTTAAAACATTTTACATGCATGATAAATATTATCCAACTAAGACATAAAATTAAACAATCCAAAATATGGATGAGATTATGAAATCAACACTAACCAATTAATAATTAATATAATTGTATGACCCATGTAAAAAATTTATTAGAATTTGGAAATGTAATAATTTTAAAAATAATATTCCACAAAGAAATTCATGGGTAGTACATACACCATGTAGAAGAAACAAGTAGTGTGTGAGGTTTGTGTCTTGTAGAAATAAATGTGGGAAAAAATCCATTTTTCGTGTGTCGTGAATCTCTTCATACTCGAACAAGATTTCTATATAATAACTTTATGTTCACTATAAAACTATGATTGGATCATATTATTATATATAATACCATATATTGCTTTATTATAACCTTATGTTACCTTCTTGTATAAGATCTTACCATAAGGTTTCATTTCTGGTAATATTCTCTTGGTTTATCGCATGTGTCTTCATTTATTATATTATTGGTCCTTATAATTATATAATGATTCTAGAATGTAAATCATGAAATAAATATCATATATATCTAGTATAAATATATATTAAAAAACTATATCAGGATAATGTATGAAATGAAATTCATAGTTCCGGGAGACGGTAAGTCGTAGGTACACATGAATGATGTTTCCCTATAAATAGTTTTATTGAAATAATTTATGTAATGAAATATGTATATATATTTATATATTTATGTATATATATTATTATTATAGTATATTTATTATATCATATATATCATATAACTTCACTAAACACATCCTTAATACATTCCATGTGTTGTGTGAAGGAATCACATCGCTTTGAGTGGGTTGTAGTCCACACAACCTCAAATGAGATTACCGTATTAACACGAAATGGAAAGCTGAAAAATTAGTGTTTGAAATAGGAATAAATAATATTAATGAAATAATTATAATTATATATAACATATATAGATATATATTTCAATCATTATGGACACCATTATTAGTGGTAATGAAAACATGAACCGTCATCGTTTCGTGAGACAATAGTTCACCGTACACAAAAACATAATGTTAGATATCCATTAGATGGAATTGTTTGTATGTTTTGGTCAAATCCTTTTTATAAAAGTATCCTAATATGTTGGGGATAATTGTTTTGTCATAATATAATGGAATAGACTGTACAGGTTGATAAGGAAAATAATGGAAAAAAGTATGAGAGAAGCTGTTGCCTCTAAATCAGGTGCCTCCATATGGTTTGTTTCCAGAATCACCCTTGATTTTTTGTATTCCCATAGGAATGACTCTAATAGGATGGGATTGAATTTGGTTAGATAAATGGTTAGGGTTTGGATTATCCAAATATCTTTAGAGGTGTGAATAAAAAGTGGATATGTTCCCTTTTATAAGATGGAAGATGGTCACTTTTGGAAACTCCAAAACAATTAATTTATTATAAAAATATTATATATTTAAAATATCTCCAAAGTTATTTATTTAAATAATAATATGAGGATGATTGTAAATCCTCTCAACCAAAAAATTTTAGACATGTTTTGGTCAGAAATTATCCGTAGAGTTTGGCACTAACCGATTGTTAAATAATTTATCTTTTTACCTTGACAACATGTTTTTTTACATTAAAGTGTTAATATAGTTACTATAAAAATCCAAAAGACCCACAATTAGATAACTTATGTCATATTTGATTGTATAAAATATTTTTTTCCAAACCTTGTATTTTTATGAATTTTATAAATTTAATGAAATATTATATATTTTAAAATCACATTTATATCAATTTTGACACTATTTGTTGCATGACTTTTTATAAAAACCTAAAAACCTTATTCCATCAAAAAAGATACATCGAATCATCTCTATCTTGTCATAGTAATCCAAAAAATTATTTTATGTCATCAAATAGAACAATTGATCTGTTTTTAATATTATTAATATCATTTCAATGATTCTTCCTTTAATAATCTTATTTATATATCATAATTTTCCAAATTAAATTTAATTATTTATAGTCTAAAAATTATCCATAAATTTTCCTGATGTAGAAAAATTTATTAATTTTATAATGATGATTTATAGTTGATTTTATCTTAATTATTAACATATATAAACAATTATTTTGTTATTAAATATTGAATATTACACTTTTAACTCTATTTTAAATAAAATATAATAAAGTTTCTAACCTAACACAAATAGAATAAAAAAGATCATAATTTTTACCTACATTTTATTTGGGTCGGGAAATACATATCCAATTGAATTTGAACATGTATGATTGTAATTTTTTAATATTATATTATTTTTTAAACCATTAATTACCCTATTTACCCATTATCGTGGTAAAAAAATTCAAAATATTCTATTCACCAAATATTATATTGATCCTATTAGAAAAAAAGTTCATACTTATTGCAAAAATGTATGTCTATACTCCAATATTCAATTTACAGAAGTGATAAAATTAGGTTTACTGTAAATCCCCAAAATATGGCATTCAATTTAAAATAAAATGTTATCTAAAAGAAAAATTAGTATTTAACAGTATTTTACTTTTTTCACTATTCCTTAAAGATAAATGTTATCGTAAAAATACCAAAAATTAACCCTAATATAATATTTCAATTATTAATTAAAAAATGAAGTCTATTTTACCAAAACAAATTCCAAAAGGGACTAAAAATATATTTATTAAAAGGATGTTAAAAGAGGTTCATTCTAGGTAACAATATTTGTAAACATAGAAGTATTTTACCAAGAATCATAACTTTTATAATTAATATGTTATATTAATATAAAATAATTATTATTATTATTTTATAATTATATATTAATATTCATATAACTATGTTTAACAACTAGATAATAATTATATAATTTATATAATTAGAAAAATAAAAAGGGATGTTTCATAGAAACTCAGTGTTGTGTGATTCGTTTTCCAACTCATTGTTGTATGCATTGAACACTAACTCAGTGTTGTGTGTAAAATAAGAAATTCAGTTTAGTGTGAAATAAAAATTGGAATTAGTGAGTATTCTATTTTCAGTGTTGTGTGAAGTGAAAAATATAAAAAGATTAAATTAATTCATAGTAAATAATTCACCAAATTATTATTGTTTTTTATGGTGAAATCCACTATCCTTTCTTGTAAAAGGTATTACACTTTTTCCTTTCCTTCCCAATAATCATCTCTGTAGGTGTCTATCCATGCATAAGCCCTGCTCCATCAATCAGGGACGCACCGTTCATTACATGATCGTCTAGCCTACTACATCATCTTGTTTCGTATACTGAGCATGAATCAGATTGGATTAATTGAAGAGCGACCATGACATCCCATTTAGGCTGTTAACCATGCATAATCCACAACACATCTTTAGGCCTCTAACCATATGTAACCCCAAAATTTTCATTGGGAGTCTAACAATATGTAACACCCAAGAAGACTTTGGGATTTTAACCATTTATAAGACCCAATATGTTTCTAGGTTGTTGTTCTTGTGTTTTTTCCGATTCTATTCCACAACCCCCAAATTATGTAGAATTTGATCCGTTCCTTCAAAAACAGGTACATAAGAAGACTCTCTAAGGATAAACCTCATCCCTCAACACAATCTATTTGATTAGCCTATTTAATGTTGGTTCACAAGTCCTACATGACGTCAAACTACGTGAGTCTAAATACATAGGTTTTGATCACATTCACCTTAGTGGGAAGCCACATTGAGATTAAATTCCATAAAATGGTAATCTATGGTGCTTACAATCCTAAATAATGTTAAAAACTGTTGTCCCCCTCTTTGAGGTCCACATCCATGATCCTCCCTCAATAGTGTCCATATCGGCCTTCTTGGTGTGAAACCCTCCCTTTATGGGAAAGACCATAGTCAATTCTATCCTCATTGGGTATTCTAATCCACACATCAAGTAATCCTTCAAGGATACCCTTTATTATAATGTGGAAATATTATCCAAATTCATACGTGTTATGATTTGTCACACCAATCTTTTCAAGATGTTTTTCTCACGGATTACACCGTGTTTAACATGTGATGTATAGAAAAATATCAAAAAAATGCCTTTTAGCATAAGATACCCCATGATCGATGTGGGAATACGTATGTATATTCACCCTTTAGAATCCCCATAGTGTGGAAAAATATAGGGGTAACATTGTTTTATAATCCAAACATTCCAATTATGCCCATCATTAGTCTTCTACTGACCGAAGTCTGCTACCAAAACATGACCATTTGGAATGTTCTGGATGAAGTAGCATAATTATCCAGCATCTACAATGAAATGGTACTACGAATGGGTTTCATGAACAATGTGTTAATCTATAAGGGAGAATAATACTAGAAGTAGAATTATAAGGAGAATTTCATGGAAGGGAGAACCGACATCTCATCTTCCAATTTAGATCAAAGAGAAAATGTCCTTGTATAAGTCATCAATTAGACCTTCCATTTTAAAGTACGAATGTGGGGTATAATGTGCCATCACCTAGCATTGAAAATGGAAACCGTGGTTGGTGCTCCCAGGTGAAATGTGTCAATAATGGTTTTGAAATAATTAGTTATATTTAATTGAGATGATTAAAAATAGTCTTACCTCATTTGGTTTATAAAACCAATAGAAATATTTATTTCTAAATTTTCAATACATATGTGGATATTTAATTTATTTTAAAAAGTATATAAAATAATACATTTAGAATTTTTTAGAATTTAATTAGAAATCATTTTTGGAATATATTTTTAAAATACAACATGATGGAACATTCTCTAATTAAAAATTCAGTATTTAATGTAAATTATATTTTTTATAAAACAAAAATTGATATATAAATATATAAAATGGTTATGAACATATACAAAGATGAAAATATATTTATTTATGTGTAAAATTGACATTATAATATATGTATAGGTGAATAAAGATAAATATGTATATATATATATGATTATGTGAATAAGAGTAAAAATATAAAATAGAATCCTTCCTTATGGTCTTAAAAATATAATTGAATGGGTTTTTCAAAAATCATATAGATGTATTAATATATTCATGTATGATTCATATTCTGAATACCATTTACATCTTTTATTGACATGGGTAATGGATGTTGGGGCCTGAATTGTATTTTATATTGTGTGACAGATATACAATCGAGGTTGGTTCATTACTAGGATATAAGGGTGAGGGTGAGTTTTTGGATATGGTTTTTGTTCAATGTATTGAATACATTAATATTATAATTTCTCACCCTTTATTTAATTTGGTTAGGTGATCCCTGGTTATTGGTTATGATAACTGATATGATATTTTACCCTTTCCACTAGCTATAATATTAATGTATGTTATCCCCCTCCCACTAGCTAATTCCATCATACTAGATCTTTTAGTTAATATTTTGAAATCTATGTCTGTTGTTACATATCCATAATCTCCATTAGGATGATCCCACAAAACAATTCTTTTATTGGAAGATTGATAGTGGGGACCATATTTTTTTTATACGAATCCTTTATTTTTTTGAAATTCGCCTCTCCTGAAAATGAATATTTTTATTTAAAAACATTATCTGGACATGATAACATCGTTTATTTCCCATACAATTCTTGTAGTTTCTATTCATTTTTGGTGTTATATTAATCATTTTTTTGAAATGAACTTTCAAAATTAAATAAATTTTTTATTATGTTGTTTTTTATGTCAACATAAATATCTTAAGGTGATTGTTTCAATTTAACTAATATAAAAATAACATTTATCAAAACAGAATTGGATATTTTCTTGATTTAATTAATTCATAATATAAACTAATATTCTAATAATGTAGTTCATACTAACACTAATAGGATATTTATTTTATAATCTATACATGGGGTGTGGTTTATCATTGTCATTATTACATTGTTGTAGCATATATATATAAATAATTTGAGCATCATTACATCATTAATCTAATGTATGTTTTGTAAATATTGATTAATATGAGTTCAACATTATTTTTTCACATTAGGCAGGTGGTTCCCATTACTTCAGACTTTACTAATACTAACTGTCTTGAATATGGCCCTTTATAATATTTCAAATTTCAAACTATGATTTTAATAATTTCATTAAGTTGTAATTGTTGAAATATATCTTATATTGGTGAAATAAAATGACTATTGGGGGTGGATTAGTTCATTTTATAGGAGAATTTACTATGGTGATATGGGGAATTGTTTTTTTATAATTCTTAATTACATTATGTACTATATCAATATATCAGATTTTTTATAAATTATTTTTGTATTGGTGTTCAATTAAATTATTCAATAGTTTTATATTATTTTTACTTTGATTCAGGGGAGAAATAATAACCATTTAATGTATATGATAACCTACCACTTGTTGATAGCATACATGGATTGGAAATTTCCTTATATTACATGACTATTCAACTTAGACATGTGATATATGGATTTTTCATGATGTTTCATGACAATTTACTTTCATTCATGAGTCCCCATAAATAATATTATGACATTCTTCTTTTGGTTAGTAGATTATTGGTTATCAACAAATCCAATTGTGTATATTTTTTATTTTATTCCTTATTAAAATATTAAGATATTGACTTTAATTCCATACAAAATTCATGATATCATATATTATTGATATCATATGGTACACATATTTATATTTTAAAGGGGTTTACAACACTAGTTCTTCATTAAAATGTGTGCATGTTGTTTTTGAGGCATGTTATAGGAATTTATTTTTGATTGAATTTTATATATTTTAAATCTTTTTGGGAAAATAATTCTCAAGGTGGCTTGTAATGTAAAAAAGGGTTAATGTCTGGTCTTGCAAAATGGGTTCTTGAAAGTATTTGACATCTTTTTCAGATGTGTTTCTTTCTTTAAAAATATATTAATGGAAAAATAAATATTTATAAAAAATTTTCAATGTGTGGTCTGAATAATGAGTCTCAATGAACATTTGAAATATAGTTATCAAATGGTGTGATAATTTATTGGATTATGAATCGATTTATAAAATCAAAATTTAATCTTTATGAAAATTGGTGTTATAAATGTGGGAGAACTTCTTGAGAATTGTCTAGAAATAGTTACATCCAATAAGACTTATGATCCCATGGGAAAATTATTTTTATTGATGCATCTTTTTTTGTTTCTTTATCAATGTATTATTTTTGTATTACATCTACTTTTCTTATTACTATCCAAGAATGATTCCCATATTTTACATTGAATTATTATTAATTATGATTCATCTTATAACAACATGTGTTCTTTTTTCTTCACATACATTCATCTCTGTTCCTAATTAGTTATACTAATGTGTTTTGATTTTTTATAAAGTGAAGTAACATTATGATATATATTGATAAAATCATCACGTAATTACTGAAAAAACACCTTTGTATGCTAAGGGGTTATATGTTTTTTATTTATTTTTCAATTTCCAATCAATCCACTGGTGAGAAAATAATATATCAATGTACAAAATTAAATTTTATAAGATTGTTGAAGGGAGATGATGTTTACGAACACATGATGTTGAAGCAATTCCTAGGTTAATATTTTTTTTATATTTGTAATGGTGAATCAAACCTTACTGAGTGTTTGAGAACTGATTTTAATCCATAGAATGGGTTCCAAACATCATATAAACTTGAAAATTAAAATAAAAATCATATAAATGATGCATTCTATGTTGAAAGAAAATATCATAAATAGAAATACATATCATAAAAACCGATTGAGGGTTCTACAAATTGAAAATTGAGAAGTGGTGTTTTTTGGACTATTGGAAAACCTAACCAAGATTGTAAGATATCATTGCATCCTCCACATTATTCTATAGAGTTTAATGTAAAATGGGACTTCAATGAGTAGATAAATTTATTTTATGGTTATGTTGATGATAGAAATAATGATCTATATAGTAGATGTTTTAAATATTCAAACCCTTTTTCTAATGTTATACCATATCAAATGCCTATGTGCAATTAAAAATAAGTAGTTTTTCATGATATTTCAGTACATTAATGATGAATTTTAATAATCTAAGATCCCTATGACTGTTTATGACATGAAGAAGAAGTTAACAAGTTTGGACTGGATTATGAAAGAAAAAATGGTTGTCTTAATGATTGTACGATTAAATGGGGATTGGATTCGAGAAGACAAGATTTAAAAAATTGATCTTAATATAGATGGAATTCAATGGGTGTTTTTGGAAGCCTGAATCAATATACTAATTTGATGAAGAAAAGGAACACATTGGAAATATCATTGAGTTTCTTTACAATAAGGTATTAATTGAAAAAAATAAACATGTCATCGAAACCCATTGATCTTGTGATGTTTTATTACATATATAATATTAATAATGGGTTAATTATATGTAATTGACAGTCACAATCCTAGATAAAATTGGATTCATTAGATCCATATTTCTCATCAAATCATTGGAATGTGTGTTTAGTATTAGATAATAATTAATTCATTCCAAATGGGATATTAAATAAATTGTTAAAGCATTTGGCAAGTTTTTTTATCCTTAATAATCTGCATATATGGATGTGTATAGAAAAATCATTTATCATTTATATGATTATTACTATAATAAAATTCAAATAACTGATATCTATGTATACTTTCACCCACTAATTTATGAATTATAGGAGTTATGAAACTACAATGTTCAGATATATGGTTCATCTCCCTGAACAATGCTAAAAATCATTGTTTATCTAATGTGGACCATTACTGGATTATATGGGAATGTGAAATTGGATTGTTTGAATACTTACATGGGTATGTATAGTCCTATTTGTAATATTTATTTTCAGCTTGAATGAATAACTCTATGTAAAAAATGGTTCTTCTATTATCATCTAATATTTCTCTATCTATCTCATATAATTTAGCTAAACAAGTCAATATTCAATGGTATAACTGATTGTAAACCACCACCAATGTTGTCGAGAGGCTCTAAATTATTCTAAAAACGGGTAAATGTTTAAATACAATTTGTGAAGGTGCATCATTTGAATAATAATGGGAAATGAGCTCGAAGTGCTTCATCATGTGAAATCTGAATGCAACAATGGAAGAAGAAATGAATATTCCTAAAAATTCAGAATTCGGAATGTAATTTTTTATTAATAATCTTCATGTTATGCATATTTGGTAGAATATAATGTTAATTTTATATTAATATTTCTTAATGGGTGTGGAAAATCGATGTACCATCTCAATTCTTGTATAGACTTATAAATTGTGAACATAAAGCAAGATTTATAGCTAAATGAAAATAGAATGTTTGCCCCAATTTTATTCAATGAAATACATGGATAAAGATACATTCAACATATTTTCAAAACCTTTCTAGGTATATGATTGGTATTCTAGTAACATATCAATGTATGTTGACTTAAATCAGCATTTTTTACAATGATTAAAAAGACATTATTCAAGTATTATGTAATAGTCATTACGAACATTTTCATTATGTAAATTTTTACATAAGAATTTCACTGAATATGTACTCAAATTTTGGCCATCTTCATCCATCTATGTAAGAAACTCCATCAAAATAACCAAAATGCTATATTTTAATTCAAACTTTCCACAATGGAAATGATCTTTCCTCCCTCTTTATTTACTGTTATAATGCATTTTATTGTGCATCTATTCAAGGAAGACAAATTATGAGGCCCCATACATTGTCTATGGATGCATCCAATTGAGATTTATTTTATTTATATGTTTTTCATCTTATATATAAAAATCATGGAAAATCATTAAATACATATTTTTTATCATATTTATTTCATATTGAGGTTTTGATTTCATATAAGAAAAAATAATGCACAAACGGAAGGCTCTATTTTAGAATATTGTTTGGAATTGGAGATTGATACTTTATTTATATATATTTGGAAGAAATTAATAAAATATTCAATGTAGTTAGATTTTTTGAATATAAATCAACACAATTACAACAACATGGGAAATTAGAAATCAATTGTGTTATTGGAAGATCATTTGGGAGGATATGAAATGTTGCTTTGACAAAAATGGAATTTTTAATGGAATTAAGATATGTAGTTATGAATAGTAATTTTTTAAATTATTTTGATTAAGATAATAGGATAAAAATAAATATATGAATGTGCAGCTGAAAAATAAATGAGAAAGATAAAACAAAAGTTGTTTAATGATAAAATATAGAATTGTTTACATGATGTGTACACTCAAAAATATTGAAATAAATATTGATATTTGGTTGAATCATAATTCTTTTAAATATAATATAGTATATTATTTTTTAATATCCTGAATACTAATATTAGAGCTGTTTTTTTAGAATATTTTAATTTTCTGGCATGAGGTAGTCTAAACATGCTATAATGTTCGATTCATACAATCTGAGTGGATAAAAATTTTGTATAGTCAATCAATAAGAGTGTTTCAGAACTTATAATAGTGTTTTATTTACATTCACCCAAGTGGGAAACAAATGAATTTTTATTCTATTAAAAAATAAATATACCATAATCATTTTTATGCATTTTTATTCAATTGCAATTGATATGATATTATAATGGGTGTTGAAATTATTACATTAAATTTACTTCTATGGAAATCTCTCACATTATGGATGTCAGTTATCATTTATTACATGGTCATTATATATTGTCATTAAGACATAATATGGTATATTATGTGGAAGATGTTGTGGATGAAAGGTGTAGTGTAGTTGTTTATGTAAAAAATTATAACTGTATGATATCAGTGATGATGTGTAAATTTTTTCTTCAATCATTGAGCCTCATTAACTGTAATTAGAGAACATATTATACATCATGATATTGAAAATTTTATTATTTTAATGGTGAATGAAGTAGATGATGTAATGATTTAGTGGAAAATGACACGATTGAAGTAAAAAATGATTATATGTGTTGTCATCCTTTCATTTATCAACCACTTATCTTTTATGGGATGTAATATATTATCATTTCTATTTATAATTAGTTTATTTTCACTTTGAATCTATTATCATTTATAATTTTTTTTACCAATGAATTTTTTTACTATTGTGGGGTCCCAATGGATGAATCCATGAGATTATATGGATATATGGAGTTATTTCCATTCACAACATAATTATGGAACATGTTGATTATATAATGATTTAGGATGGAATAGGAATCACTCTCTATAATATATTTGATTAATTAAATTATGAGACAACTGGATCTATCCCTAATGATGTTTCATCACTGGCTAGTTGTGACGATGTAAATCACACAACTTATAAATCATTTTGTAATCAAAAATTTATTTTTTATGATTAAATTTATATATACAAACCTATATAATTTTCAATATAATTTTCATATAGGTTCCTGTAGTAGTATGTTGATAAGGAGAGATAGAGGTTGTCATGAAATGTTCTTTGAGTAGTTAGTAGGGTTTTCATTAGATTCAGAGATGATATCAAACTCAAATTATGTCACATTATATATAATGAATTCAAATCTTATGGTCACAACCTTATTGAACCTCTTGAATATCTTTTGTTCTCAATCGTGTGTATTCTGATATTATTAGAAAGTGTATTTATTTTTATGAATATGTAATGGGATATTTGATAATGGTTATTATCGGGGGAGGATTAATTTTGTTATTGTATGCTATTTTGTGTTTTTATTTGGTTATTCTAGGTCCGCATATATTGAAGCCATTTTTAATATTAGGTTTTTAGAGGCAGTTTAAAAGCCATTAAATATGCAATATTATTAGGAACAGTTTAAACTGATGCAATATAAAATTCGTATTTGTTAGAATTGATTTGGACCTACTCTTTTAAAATAAATATTATATAGGGATATATTTTTCTGTTTTAGATACAATTTATCCTCCCAAAAATATCATGGGGATATAGGGGCGATTTAAAATTATCCTATATACATGATATTTTTTTGAAGAAAAAATACTGCTAAAATGAAATAAAACATCCTCTCAATAAACGTTCTATAATGGTTTCTAGAAGACACCACTAAATTGATTAAATTGACATGGGTTGGATGTCCACTATATCTTAAGTGTCCCCTTTTGTAAACTACCATAGAATCATTTGGTTATGGTTTAAAATACCTTTGATCAAAATACACCACTACTTTGAGATTTTTTTAGGTGTAGTGTCACTTAAGGTTGTAGTAGTATGATACTCTAGATTATGATAATTATATTTTTTATAGAGTGGTGTTTGGACAGCAACAAGCAATGGAATTGCAAGCATAGGGAGAACTATATTTTTTTATAGGTAAAATGTTTTTGTTTTCTATATGGGTACAATTCATATTTTAATATTGAGTGAAATTTTCATTTATATAATTTACACTATTCTATTCATTGGAGACAATATGTTGAGAAAATTCTAGTTTTATTATCATCGATACTTCTAGTTAGTGATTAATATTACTCGTATAATGATTTTTGAGATAGTTAACTATTTATTGGGAAGAAAAGCACGTTGGGGTGGCATCTTATGTTTACAAATATATACATAATGCATCATTATCTATATCGATAAGATATTATTTGTGAAATATATTTTGTATTTCATTAGAAGATAAATTTTGGTCTATGAAACAAACCAATAGTCTCCCATATTTGATATAGAGTGAGACACTCTAAGGGGTTGGAGGAATATTTTGTCCATGCCTTCCATGATGTTTTGGATTATAATGAGTTCATTTAATTCTTACATGATGATGTCTTCTACAGATGTAGAATATTATCCTAAAGTTATTAACAAAGAGTATCTAGTGTTATATCAACAATGGAAGAATGATTTGGTTGTAATGTTATTCTCGGTCATTTCACTAATTTCAATGTCACTGTATAGGATTGGACCTTAGGGGTTTTCATAGTTATTCGTATAACTCAATGATTGATTGCACCAAGGATCTATTCAGATGAGTGTTTCACCTTGGTTTAATGCAATTTTGTTCATAAATAGGGTATAGTGGAGTTTTTATTTATATATCAACTATCACCCCTTGAATAATGTTAACATGATGAACCATTATCCTTAAAAATTTTATTATTAATTTAAATATGAAGAATGATCATGTCAGTTCACAATGATTAATACATGTTAATGATATCATAAGATACTACTAAAATATGGGGATATTATAGATACCACTTTCTGAGGACGATTTATAAAATATGAGTTCATTTTGATAGTGTTTCATGGGATGAAACCACAATATCATTCATGGGTTTTAGGGTAATATTGTTTTGAAATATGTTTATCTGATATTTGTGGATTTCGTTGATGAAATCATTTTTTACTTATTGTATCTGAAGGAGTATATATATCATCTTCATGCCATTTTTTGGATTCTTCTTCATCATCTTCTATTCGGGAAGCAATCAAAGTGTGACTTATAGGTTCATCTTATGTATTTAAAATTTTTTTTTTTGTGATTGAAAAGAGATTTTATAGATCCTTTATTGATAGAGGTAGACATTTGATGGGAATCCCCTAATTCAAAAGTAAAGGTATGTGGTTTCCTATGTAACTCCCTGAACCCAGTTACCCAGAGTCGGTGCATTATTACGTATACTTGGCATGATCAAAAAATATCATGTCTCGAATGAAAGATTAGTTTAGTATCCCTGATGGTACTATATACATTCATAAGTTTTACATTACATCATAAAATGGAAAAAATACAACATCATTGTTTCTATAGACCACACTCATATCCCCTCAGACTATCCTTGTAAGTCAGTCATAAAATACTTCTTCATATCTTGGGAAAAATAAAACAAAGAAACGGGTGAGCTTAAATTCTTAGTAAGGATGTCAATATAGAAAAAATATTCATAAATAAGCATAAATATTTAATGTAATGTATAAAACTAAATCAAAATATTTTTGAACATGAACTTCCACAATATATGGAAAAGATAAAATCAAATAATTCAATTTAATAACTCACATTGATATTATAGTAGTTGAATAATTACATTCAATATCATTTTCCACTATCATAATTATGGAATTCGTAATGCCAAACATTCATAACCAAATAGTCAAGGACTTGTACCTAGACTACAAAAAATATTTTTTCAAGGCCTTGTTCCAAGACAGTAGTTTTTCTCATGAGACCTACCAATGCATTGAGGAGCTATAATAGGCTCTTCCCATAACATACTAAGTCTAATGCATTCCTCATATGTAAAGGTTTAAACAAATCATAATCATTCATATTAAAAATAGAATATAAATGTTAATACTTTATACATAATCCATGAATGGTTAGAAATAAAACATCCATAGTCAAACTTATCACAATACTCTCAATACAATATGGATGTTTTGTACCATAATAAATCATCTTCAAATATGCTTAAAATCCATCAATGGATTTTGACATTGATGAAATCAAAACTCCTTTTACAAAAATATCTCTATAAATTTTAAAAATCATTTAAAAATCATATAATTATAAAAGAAAACATTTATTTCAGAAATATTTTTATAATCATGTAAGGGATGCTTGGATTATGTTATAACGGAGGAAAATATCCGCACCCACTGTATAAGTTAATAAAAGTCATTTTTACCTTAATTTTGTCGAAAAGGATATAGAGGACCTTATTTGGAACATGAAGGAAAGATTCATTTGTAAAAATATTATAAAAAGTAAAAAAGGGTATAAATGACATTAACCCAATGTATATAAAATAGTTAGAATGTTTTGAAATATATTTTTATGATACATGGATGTGGATGATAAAGAGTTCCAAGTAGATACTTACATAAAAACAACCACAGATTATAAAGAGATTGTGAAATTAACCATTAACATGTACTTTTACATGGTAAAGGGTAGGTTAACCTCCTGAATAATGGTGAAATAATTTCTATTAATTTATAAAAGAATCATATAAAATAATATGGTATCATATATGATCTTTTAACATTGCTTTGTTAATAATATCATAATATTATCATCGTTTCGGGTGTTAACGGATTCATTTTCCATTATATTATTTTTTATTTGAGTCATAATTATTAGGGATGGGTTGTATATTTGTTCATATCCCGAATTATATCAAGTATTTATACATTATATTCAATTATCTAATAAATATTAATCTTTAATGGATACGATGGGGAATGAATCTCATTACGTTCGTGGAGACGGTAATCCGTACATACGCATGAGTGACAATATCATTCTTTTGATATTAAAATAATATATAAATGGATGTTATATCATATATAGAGAATGGGTATCCTGTTATATTTAATATTAATATCAATTACACATCATTATTATACCCATCCAAATACTAATTTATTGAATAATAATAACACTATGACTTGGAGACGGTAAGTCATACGTACACACATTTGGGGACATGTCATTCAATGGATAGATAGAATAATGAATATGGTTGTACCATATTCATAATAAAATCATGGTATATATAATATATTGGATTTATTATATTATAATTGAAACAACAAAGAAAAAGGAAGTGGAAGAAGAATAGAACTTGAAAGAGGTGATGAAATATTTACCTCTTCTTCGGGTTCTTCCTTTTGATTTGATCAAAAAAGCTACATTGGTAGGATTTATTACTAAAGTAAGGCCTCTAGGATTAATGGAGGATAGTTTAGAGGGTATTTTACCAGGTTTTGGCAGATCCAAATGGCATTGAAGGTGTGATTTTGGGAGATGGGGGAGTGCCCTTTTAAAAGAGGGGTGAGGGGCACTGTAAGAAAAGCTAGAAATTTTATTTTATAATATTATCATCTTCTATTTCTAATGGATCCAAAATTGATTATTTAAAGTCTATGTTGGGGATGGATCAAAAACCACTCAACCAATATGTTTTAGATAGGTTTGGGTCACTATATTAACTTTATCTTATAGATTTAACTCTTCGATAAATAGTTTGATATTTATCATGTTTCTTGTTATTTTTATATTATAAGGATGATAAAGATACTATATACATCTAAGAGAACACCATGTGGGTCATTAATGATACAACTATAATTTTATAAGTCTTTTTTCCAAACCAAATATTTTTAAGAATATAATATCAATTAATTATACAATATTTTTTAAAAAAATGCTTTTAGGTCAATTTTGATACTATTTGGTATTTTGATTTTGATAATTTTATAACATCATTATTATTTCGAAAAAAATTATCTAACCAGACCTTATATGTCATATTAATATATAAAAATAGTGTAATTCATAAAAATTCTCAAATTAAGTTTATTTGGATATTTATAATATGAATTATTTTAATATTTCATTAATTTTGTAATTACTGATTCATCTTTGTGTCATAAATAAATTAAATTATATATTTTAAATAAATATAAATAAAATACCATTATGTGGGAAATCTTTTTATATTATATGGAATATTTATAGTCTAATTTATGTTATTTATAACCCTATATTAAAATGTTTTAGATATTAAACATTGATTTTAACGCTTTTAACTCTTCTTTGAATTAAATAATAATAAGTGTCCTAATCTAAACCAATTGGACCAAAGAGGATAATATTTTATCTCTAAGGTTTCTTTTGGTCGAATTATTCTTATCCAATATAATTAAGACATGTGTTAGGGTAATAATAATAACATTTTTACCCTTAAATACCCTATTCACTTTTAACCGTGTTAAATAAAAGAAAAAAAGTTACTATTCACCAATAGTTATTTTCATCTTATTGAACAAATTTTTTCATTCTGATATCAACTGTGTCTCTCAGAGTTTTGAATTTCCACTCACAGAAGCTATAAAATTTTGTTTAATGTAAATGTTCAAATTCTCAGATGAGGTGGGTAAAAGACAGTGAAAAGTTCCACAAATTTTTTATATAACTAAAATTATTATAAACTGACTTCAATGAATTACATTGAACTTATATAGTTATTATGTATCTATTTTGACCTAAAATAAATTTAATAAATAAATAAATATTTATAAAAATTGGTTTTACATTATAACTCAATGTTTTTAACTTATCATTATAAATTAAAATTTACAGAAAAATACAAAAAATACACCCTAAGATTATTCTGATATTTTGAATCAAAAAATGAAGTCCAATTTGGAATAAAAATTTATAAAATTTCAAAAAGTGGGTATTATTATTCATAATGGGTAGGTTGATTGGTTTTAGTGTGTTAGAACTCAAAGTTGTGTACAACACACTCTATTGTATTATTCAAGGAGAAGCTTATTGTGGAAGCTTAGGGTGTTACATTATCCCCTCCTATGAAGAATTTCATCCTAGAAATTTCAACAATATTGGTGCATAAAAAGACATGGGTGGTTCTTCATCATATGTTCCTCTGGTTCCCACGTTGCCTCTACCATCTTGTGGTTTCTCCATAGAACATCTACCAGACGATTCATCTGGTTTCTCAGCACTTATTCTCTTGTATCAATAACCTTGAAAGGCTCTTCACAATAAGACAGACCAAGTTCTAGTTCTAATTCCTCATAGGTAAGTACATGCGTTGGGTTAGGCATTATTTTCTCAAAAGTGATACGTGGAACACATAATGAAATTTTGAGAGACTTGGTGGCTTTGCCAAGTGGTAAGCTACAACAACAATTCGTTCTAGAATTTAGAATGGTCTGATGTTCCTAGTACTCAATTTACCCTTCTAAATGAAATGTATAACACTATTCCATGGAGATACGTTCAAGAAAACATGATCTCCTACCTGAAATTTGAAATCCTTCCTTCAGTTATCATCATAGCTCATATATCTACTTCGAGCTGCATTGATGTGGTTTTGGATTAACTTCAACTTTTCCATAATTTCCTCCACTAGTTCTGGGCCAACGAGTTTTCTTTCACAAACCTCATCTCAAGAGGTTGGTGTGCGACATCTCTTTCCATATAACGCTTCATATGGTTCCATCTGAAAACTTGAATAGAATATATTTTTATAGGAAGATTCTACCATACATAATTATTGATCTCATATACCATGAATTGAATGTGAGAATGATCTTAACATGTTTTCTAAGGTTTGAATAGCCCATTCTGATTGTCCATCAGTTCGAGGGTGGTAGGCAGTGATCAAACGATGTTCATTATCCATGGATTTTTGATGAATTTTCTAGAATCTTGATGTAAGATGTAGATCACGATTAGAAACAATCGATGGTGGTACTCCATGAAGTATCACAAAATCATTAATATATAGTCTTCATATACGTTCAATTGGTAAATCTTAAATTATATCATTTAAATTTTCTGACTTGGTAAGACGATCAACAAAGACCCATATTGCATCGTTCTTTCTAGTAGTCATTGGTAGTCCCATTAAAAGTCCATCGTAATATTATCCCATTTCCACTCTGGTATGGGAAGAGGTTCCCGGACTCCTCCCAGTTGTTTCCTTCCATCGTTCACTTGTTGAAAAACCACACATCTTGAAACAAAATCAGAAGTCTCCCTCTTCATGTTGTCCCACCAAAAACATTTCATCAAATAACTATACATTTTGGAGCTCCCATGGTATGTAGAGAAATTTGAACTATGAGCATCATCCAAAAATTCCCTTTTTAGATTAGGTATATCTGAAACACAATGTCTCTTCCCAAATTTCTATATTCCATTTTCATACACAAAGTCACTCAATCCCCCACCATTCACAACATTATTCTTCTTTTGAAACTCTTCATCAGCAGTCTGAGAACTCATTGTCCTTTCTAGTAAAGATGGTTTGGAAACCATTTGAAAAATTGTTGATGTTTCCCCATCCATGGTGATTCCCATATCCATATGTACTTGATCCATGTATATAGGGTCCTTTTCAACTCTCATATTGTTCAAGACTCTGTGATCTTTTCTACTGAAAGCATCTATGACCTTATTTTCCTTCCCTGGTTGGTAGTTTATAATGCAATCATAATCCTTGTGTATTTAAATCCATTTCCTATGCCTCATGTTGAGTTCTTTTAGTGAGAAAATATACTTCAAACTCTTATGATCGGTATATATCTCATATTTTTCTCCATAGAGATAATATCTCCATATCTTTAATGCAATAATTACATCTTCTAACTCAAGATCTTGAGTAGGATTGTTTTTCTCATGAGTTTTTAGTTATCGTGATGCATAGGAAATAACTCTATCATTCTATTAAAGGACATAACCAAGTCCTTTCATCGATGCATAACTACAACTAACAAACCCATCATTTCACGATGATAGAGTCAGGATAAAAGAACTGACTAATATTCTCTTCAATTATTCAAAACATTCTTCACACTCTTTTGTCGAAAAATATTTAACCCCTTTTCGTGCGAGCTTTGTTAATGGGTTAGCCAACTAGAAAAAATTCTAGACAAAACATTGATAATAACCTACTGACCAAATAAAACTACGTACCTTAGTTATATTTGTCGGAGATGGTAATTTTTGGGATTTCATTGGTATTTTAATTATCAACAGAGATTTTATCCTTGGAAACAATATGACCTAGAAAAGAAATCCCTTAAAGCAAGAATTCAAACTTCCTAAACTTCCAATATAATTCATGTATTCTAAGAGTCTTTAGGATAATGGACAATTGATTTTCATGATCATCATAGATTTTTGAGTATACCAAGATGTGATCAATAAATCTCACAACAACAAAAAATAGAGATAGTTGTTGAAAACTCTATTCATTAGATCCATGAAGACAAAGGGTTCATTAGTCCATCCAAATAGAATTATGGTAAAATCATAATGCATGTACCTGGTTCAAAATGTTGTCTACAGAATTTATTCCTTCTTCACACACAACTGATGGTTTCTAGATCAAAGTTCAATCTTTTAAAAGTATTGAGATCAATGTAGTGGGTCAAATAAATCATCAATGCGAGGTGGGGGATACTTGTTCTTTATTGTTATGGAATAGATCTCCCTATAGTCAAAGAAAAACCTCAATGATCAATATTTCTTCTTAACAAAAAGGATAGGGGCTCTCCATGGAAAAAATAAGGCTATTAAATACATTATTACTCAATTACTGTAGTTGTTTCTTTAGTTCCACTAATTCCACAGTGGCCATTCTATAGGGGGTATTTGATATGGTCCTTGAACCAGGAATTAAAATAATGGAAAACTTAATTTATCATTCTGTTCATTCTGGGGGATGTCCAGGTAAATTTTATGGAAAGACATCAACATATTAATTCACAATATATACATCTTCTATTTGAAAATTCCTTTCCTCTCCAATAGTTATATCATTCTCTTCCTCCCCAATAATTGAATTTATTTGAGCTATTGTTGGTGGATCTAGATAAGAATCAGGTGGTAACGATTCTGCTCTATAGATAAGGTGTTATTTATCATCATCATAGAAAATCATAACCTCATTATTCTTAGAATAAATTTTCACATCATGGTCAAAAAATACAATCCATACCAAGGATTATATAAATTTAAATCTTGTATATGATGATGAGATCAGAAGATAATGAACATTTATATGATCTAATGGGAACTGATTCACAAAACATTGTTACAATGAAACTTCCCTTAATAGTTTTGACTGACAACTCCCTTGTTAAATCAAATTATAAATATCTAATTTTCTTAGAAAACATGGAAGATATGAAACACTATGATAATCCAAAATCAAATACAGAATTTTCTAATCTTTAGGAAACAATTAAATTACAAGCCACCTCATCTTTCAGAGATTCAACCATAGTAGTAGTGATAGCATAACCATGGCCTTGATCCCTTGTCCTTTTTGAGCTAAGTTACCCTTATTTTTAGTCCATTAATTTAAATAATGCCCCTTTTCTCAACAATTGTAACATTCAACATCGACATCCACTTTCATCCCCTTGCAATCATGATCTTGGTGTCCATTTTCAACACACTTGTAACCGACTACCATTCCCTTCATGAAAGTAACATGGTGTTTCTTTCCATATTAAATGCAGGATGGATATTAAAATTTTTCCATCTTTCCATTATTTCCATTTCCAGAGTGTTCAGTAGATCTCTTATTCTCTTGATTTGATTTAATGTTTTTAGACTTAGAGAAATCTTTTTCTATTTTGATAGCACATTGGACAATATATTTGTAAGACATGAAGGATTTTGAGACAATTAATATAAGAAGAAATGGTTTTAACCAATAAATGAAATGATCAATATTACTTCTTGGGCTACATATGTATTCTTCCACATGCCTCACTAACATTGTAATGTTGGCCTCATACTTTGCGATATTCTCATCCTTTTGCCTCAGACTCAGAAATTACCTTTCTATAATTGCTCGTTGGTCATGAGGAAAGTATTTTTATAAGAAAATCTATTTAAACTATCTCCATTACATATTTGATACTTCATCATCTTCCTTTGTGTTTTGAATCAATGACAACCATTTATCAGCATCTCCAGTGAGGCGGTAAACAGCCATGACTACTTTTTCCCTTTCACTACTCCCCAGGGCATGGAAAATTTTCTCTACGAAATTTATCCACTACTCAGCTACTAATGGATATGTACCCCTAATTAATGTTAGTGGTTTTTTATCTACAATGTCGTCTAATATTGATCCTCCAGGTTGTGGATCATGGTGCTCTATTCGGATAAGGTTATTATTCATAACCTGACTGAGTTGTCCCAGTATAGTGATAAGATGATGATCCCCAGTTGTATAACCAGATCTACTATAATTATCTTGAGCAGGAGGGAAATCCCTACATGGAGTGTGTGCATTAATACAATTTCCATTCCATCCACTAGGCAACATTTATATACCATGGCATAAACTAGATTAACATATGAATCAAAATGCATAATTCCAATCTTGTAAATCACTAAACATAAATTTAATAGTTTATGGATATAATCCCTAATCTTAAAAAATGTTTTCTTTGAGAATTATATACTCATAAACCATTCATAATGGTTTGTAATGAAAATGAGAAATATGCTAAGAATTTCCCTTGGGAGTTTCGTAACCAAGAGTGCAGAAAGGCCTATTGTCATGCAGCAGTTCCCATTTGAGTCTAGCTCAATGCAGTGTTTTTGGGATTAACCCCTAGGTACATCTGTTCCAGAGCTCCCTCTATGTGCTCGTATCCATACATGGATGTATTTCTTAGAAAACTAATAAAATCTCTACAATACAAAAATTCTAGGAAGTTCTTCTATATTATTTCTCAAAGTCCTTCTTATGGTAATGTGGTCTAATCAGAGTTTATATAAATCTAGATTTGAAGTTTTGTACTAAAGGTCATCTGATACCAACTGTAATGCACTGACCCCAGTTACCTAGAGTCGGTTCACTATTACGTATTGTTGGAATTATCACAAAAGATCATGTCTCGAAAGACAGATTAGTTTAGTAGCCTTGGAAGTACTATATACATTCATAAGGTTTAGATTACATTATAAAATTAAAAAAATTACAGAAACATTGATTCCATATACCACACTCATATCACCTCAGACTACCCCTATAGGTCAGTCATAAAATAATTCTTTGTATCCTAGAAAAAATAAAACATTGAAAGGGGTGAGATCCAATTCTTAGTAAGGATAACAATATAGCGTAAACTTTCATAAACAGGAATAAAAATTTAAAGAAATGTATAAAAAAACCGAAGGCTTTCAAAGATGAACTTCAACATAATATGGAAAGATAAATTCAAATAATTCCATTTACATACTCACATGGATATTCTACTTGTAGAATAATCACATGAAATATCAATTAACACTTTCATAATGATGAATGCATATTTCCAGACCTTCATAACAACATATTGATGGACTTTTTCCAAGACTACAAATAAGAATTTGTCAAGGCCTTATGCCAAGACAATATTTTATCTCATGAGACCTACTGATTCATCGAGGAGCTATAGCAGGCTCCACCCATCACATACTAAGTCCAATGCATTCCTCATATGAAAATTTTTAAACATAACATAAACATTGGTATTAAAACTATCATATGAAATGTCAATACAATATCCATAAACCATGAATGGTATGACATAACACATCAATAGTCAAACATATCAAAAAATCTTCAATACAAAATGGATGTTCTGTATCATAATAAATCATCTTCAAATAAGCTTATAATCAATCAATGGATGTTGAAACAGATGAAATGAAAACCCCTTTTACAGAAATATCTCTTTCTATTTTGAAAATCATTTATAATTAGTATAATTATAAAAGAAATCATTTATTTTGGAAATATTATTACTATCTTCTAAGGGACAATTTGGTGATGTAATAATGGTAGAAAATTGATGCACCTGCCGTATAAGTTTAAAAAAGGCATTCTTACCATAATTTTGTTGAAAAGGTTATATAGGACCTTGTCTGGAAAATGAAAGAATGATTCCTTTATAAACATCTTTTAAAAAGTAATACAAGGGTATAAATTACTTTAACCAATAATCTATAATATAGTAAGAATTTTTTTAAATATAATTTTAAGAAACATGGATGTGTGTGATAAAAAGGTCCCAGTTGATACTTATGTAGAAACAACATCGGATAATAAAGAGATTGTGAAATTAACCCTTAACTTGTACTTTTCCTTGGTCATGGGTAGGTTAAACTCATTTATAATGGTGAAATAATTGTTATTAAATTATACAAGAATCATATACATTAATATGATATCATATATGGTCTTTTATCATTGCATTGTTAATAATATCATGGTATTATAGTTGTTTTGAGTGTTAACAGATTACTTTTCTTTATATTAATTGTTATCCGAGTCATATATGTTATGGAAGTGTTTTATCTAATTCATATTAATAATTATATCAAGTCATGAAACATTATTTTTAATTATCAAATGATAATTAGTCCTGAATGGATACGATGGAGATTGAATCTCATCACATTCGTGGAGACGGTAATCCATATGTACGCACGAGCGACACTATCATTCATTTGATATTAAAATAATATATAGTTGGATGTTATTTCATATATACAGAATCATTATCATGTCATATTGATTATTTACATCAACTATACATAACTATTATACCCATCCAAATAATAATGTATTGAATAACAATTACACCACGACGTGGAGACAGTAAGTCGTACCTATGCACGTATAGTGACATGTCATTCAAACGATGGATAGAATAATGAATATTGTTGTACCATATTTATAATAAAATCACAAAATATTAAAGATACTGGATTTAATATTTTAGAATGGAAACAAAAAAGAAAAAGGAAGTGGAATAAGAAAGGAACTAGAAAGAGGTAATGAAATATTTACTGTTTCTTCGGGTTCTTCATTTTGATTTTATCAAAAGGGATCATTAGGATGGATTTATGACTAAATGAAGGCCTCTAGGATTAAGTTAGGACATTTGAGAGGTAATTTGGTCAGGTTTTGTTCGATCCAAATGGCTTTGATGGTGTGAATAAGAGAGAAGGGGGAGTGCCCTTTTATAAGAGGGGTGAGAGGCACCTTAGGAAACGCAAGAATTATTATTTTATTATAAGATCATTTTCTGTTAATAATGGATAAAAAAAATTTATTATTTAAAGGATAAGGTTGGGATGGGTCTAACACCACTCCACAAATAGGTTCTAGACAGGTTTGGGTCACTATATTAACTTTATATTTTAGATTTAACTCTTTGATAAATAGTTTGACATCTATCATGTCTCATTGTATTTTTATATAATATTGTTAATAACCTTTCTATATACATCCAAGAGAACCCCTTGTGGTATGTAATGATAAAACTATCATTTTATAATTCCTTTGTCCGAACCATAGATTTTTGGAAATAGAATATCAATTAATAATATAATATTTTTTTTAAAAACTCTTTTATGTCTATTTTGGCACAATTTGGTATTTTGTTTTTGATGAATTTCTAACCGCATTATTAAATCAAAAAAAGTCATAAACCCAACACTAATAAGTCATATTAACCTAGAATGTTATTTTAATTCCTAAAAAGTATCAAATTATATTTATTTGGATATTTATAATATAAATTATTTCAATATTTCATTAATTAGGTAATTACTACATTGTCATTGTGTCGTAAATATATTAAATGATTTAATGCCTAAAAATTATAAATAAATTACCAATATGTAATAAATCTTTTTATCTTACTAATAAATACTTATAGTCGAATTTTTCTTATGTATAACCCTATATTAAAAATGTTTTAGTTATTGATCATTAATTTTAACTCTTTTAACTCTACTTGGAATTAAATAATAATAAATATCCTATTCTAAAACAAGTGGACCAACGAGGTTCATATTTTATTTCTATGGTTGTTTTTATGGTTGAATTATACTTATCCAATATAATTAATAAACATGTTAGTGTAATAATAATATAATTTTTATATTTAAATTCAATATTTTACTGTGGTAAATTAAAGTAAAAAAGTTACTATTCACCAAAAATTATTTCCATTTTATTGAACGAAATTTTTCATACTGATATCAACTTTGTCTCTATGTTATTTAATATTCCACTCACTGAAGTGGCAAAATTATGTTTTATGTGAATTTTCAAATTATCCTAGTAGGTGGGTAAATGACGGTGAAAAGTTCAATAAAATTTTAATATATCTAAAATTATTATAAACTGACTTCAATGAATTACATTGAACATATATAGGTATTATGTATCTATTTGGACCTAAAATAAATTTAAATAAAATATATACTTATTTAAATGAAAATTTTGTTTTAAACTATAACTTAGTGTTTTCACTATTCATCAAAAATTGAATGTTTTCATAAAAATACAAAAAAATCACCCTAAGCTGATTTCAATATTATGAATCCAAAAATGAAGCCCATTTTGAATGATAAAATTAATTAAATTTCAAAAAGTGGGTATTACTATTCATAACGGTTAGTTTCATTGGTTGTAGTATGTTAGAGATCGATGTTGCGTACAACACATGCTACTATATAATTCAAAGAGAATCGTACTGGGGATGCTTGGGGTATTAAATCCTTGAAATTAAAATCTATTATAGGAGGTTCTTAATTTATTTATCTAAGGTTGTGAATCCGGTAAAATACATCATAGAAAAACATCCTGTGATTTTTTGGGTGACTAATCTATGTGAGGAAGCATTCAATTACATAAAGTCTATGTTGGTTATCCCTTCAATTAAATTCATTCCATCATATGGAGTTTATTTAAATATTTTTAATGTTTCTTCATATCCTTGGTTTGGTTGTGTTGTGAGGTAATAGAGATCAGTTTCTTCTTATAAGTATCCGTAGTTAAATCCCCAAAAGTGTAAATATTACATCCATGATCTTGTTTTTTCCAAAGTTTCCCTTTCCATTAAGTTTGGATAAAATTACCTCATCAATAATATTTTTTCGTTTTCACTAATCAAATAGAATGGGGAATGAATTCTCCCAATATGGACATATATTACAATAGTAAAGGTGGATATAATTTTTTTTTCAGGAATTATAATTTTAGATAGCATATACGATGAATAAGGGTATTGTCTTAGTAACTTTGCTAAGTAGAAAGAGATACAGTTATTTCATTTCCCAGATCAGATGATTTTTATAGAGTGATGGGAGAACATATCAGTGATTCATCATGATAAGAGAGTGGTTGGTGGTAGATGATATGTTAATAAAAATACATTTCAATCTTCCATAGTGTATCAAGTGTAGGACTCCCATTTTTGGGATTCAATGGTGGAATTATGTAGATAATGTGTTTTCCAAAGTTATTATCCTATAAGTTTTTCTAATGATGGAAAAAAGGAGTTTTTATTTTTTGGGAATATTTTATTCTATACGGTGGAAAATGATAATTTTACCCATTGTTTTGTGAGGTCACCATTGGTGGTACATCTTGGTGTATTAAAGATGTTTTATTCTATGTGATTGTATTTTTGGTGTCTCATGTTCATGCATGAAGCTTTATAGTTCATGTCATGATATATATTCATTCATGTGGGGATAGTTTATTGTTGTGTTCTGAGAAATTTTTTCCAATTGATAGATAATTATTGGTGGAAATGGGGGTAATCTTGATTGAATTAAATAGTGAAATACCTCAGTATTGGGCTATGATTTAATGCTATATGAGTGATATTGGACCTATGACGTTAATATACCACTTTATTGTGACCTATTAGTTTATATTAGTGTAGGATTTATGAATTTAGTACATGGAGGAGATTGTGAGACTCCCTCGTATCACAAATATGATCATCTATAATCATGATTATTTTTCTACCTAGAAGGTCAAGTGGTGTCCCCAATGTTGTTTTAGATCTTAATTATAGCATATCACTAAATTTCATTGTTATAATTATAGTCAGGGAGAGAAAACTATCCTGACTATTGGGGATATGTTGTGTTCTTTTTCCTTAGATTACATATGTTCAAGCCTGATAAATATTAATTTGGTGGATTTTTCTTACAAAAATAGTATCTAATTCATTGTTGGTATGGAACCATATGATTATTAGAATGAAAACACATTCTATTTTCCATTTTTATGGAAAGGTATTTGAGAGTCTATAATTCATAGGCCAAAAATAGTAATGAACACAATAAAGTGGGCTGAAATTATTTCCAATAAGTTGAATATATTTTCGAATCTTAAAAAACAATACTATTCTTATGTGGATTCCTTTTTATTTTGATGTTGGAGCCAATATTTCCTTTAAATTGATTACTCATTAATGTTCCTGGAGGTTTTGAAATGGATTTAATATTTTCCCTAGTTTTTTTAATTTTTAATGTATTAGATAATGTTGGATCTATGGCATATAATATAATTCATAACCAATATATTTATGGGATACAATATTTATTTCATATCTCACAAATCTGTTGTTGTATTAATAAAGAACCAAAATGTAATGATTTTGAAGAGATTTTTGTCAATAATGATGGGACCTTCATGGATGGAAATCTAGATGTTCTATAATGATAGGAGATTGTGTTTTGTAGGAATTTTATTCCATTAGTTTATTTCTTGTGTAGAAATACTGGAATGGATGAGATTACATGGGATTATGTGTAAAAATTTATTAATGCTAATACTGAGTTTATGGCATCCCGCCTTTTTATCACATAATGATTCATTACATTTTACAAAACCGATGATCTTTAAGGATTAGTGTCTTGGAAACCAGGAACTTTAAACATGAAAACATAAAAGATTCTACTTAAACACTTGAAAGGCTTCTCCTCATGTTCATCCTAGGTTAATTACTACATCTGATAACCTGGGGACATACATCAAAAGAAAGGTTGAGCAGAAGGCCCAGTAAGGGAAACAAGAGAAACATTTTACATGTGAACTTGAGATACTTCAATAAGGTACTGAAAAGAACATTAAGGCATGAGAAAGAAATCATGAGGCATATCATAATAAAAATAATTTTTTTTTAACTTGAAGTTGTGGCTACAACATTTAATATTGACAATCATTACGTTTCACTAAGGTCTATCCCCAAGGCGTCATTAAAAATTACCAAGGTTATTCACCAAGGTATCAGTCTAAAAAGTCATCTCTAGAGATTAAGTCTTTACCCAATGAATTGGAGCGCTATCTAGGCACACCCCTGAAATGTCTTTATTATCATGTGAGCCACATATATCATCATCAATCATTTCATAAACAACCCGAATAGCATAAAATAAATGGGTTTCATTTCATTCTCATAACGTTTTAAAAACTGCTTTAAAGACATGATCTTTATGTCACTTTAAACCCACAGAAAAGGGAAAGTGGGTTTCATGTATTTAAATCCCAGAATTTAAAATATAAAAATATGATATATATGTGAATACCCATATATCAGTAATAGGTTTGAGTATTCACTTAATAACATAAAATAATTTTGAGAAAAAGAGAGGGGCATTTTGAGACGAAAATTCTGCAGCATAACGGCTATCTTTCGGGGTTTTAGAAAACATTGAAAAGAGAGGGGACATGGGTCAAACACTCATAAATGACCCATAACGCAGTAGAGGGATGGAATATAAAGTATTTGTGAACATGGTAATGAAATTTGAAATATATACAATATGAAATGAAGAATATGAAAGGAAGACAAAAAAAGATTTCTCTTATGAAAATTCGGCAGCCCAACGACGTCACATAAACTTCAACAAAAATGAATTGATGAGATCCAATAGGGTCTCTCATAATATGAACATAAAAGATCAGTATGATAGATATAGTGATCATACCCCAACATAATACAAATGGAACTTGAAATACTTGACATGAAAGTAGATCTTTGAAAAATGAGAAAGGCGAACGAATCCCTTAAAAATTCGGCAGCCTAACGGCGTCACTTAAACTTCAACCAAAAATGAATTGGCAAGATCAAAATACGTTATCTCATAATATGAAGATAAGGGTTAAGTATTATAGATATAGAGATCATACCCCAACATAATAAAAAGGAATTTGAAAGACTTGACATGAAAATAGATCTTGAAAACGAAAGGGTGAAAGAATCCCTTAAAAACTCGGCAGCCTAACGGCACCACTTAAAACTTCAAAATACTGAATTGAAGAGATCAAATGGGTTCTCTAATAATATGATCATAAAAGCTTAGTATGATAGATATAGATATCATACCCCAACTTAATAAAAAATAACTTGAAATACTTGACATGAAAATAGATCTTGAAAACGAGAAGGGTGAAAGAATCCCTTAAAAATTTGGCAGCCTAACAGCACCACTTGAAACATTAAAATACTGAATTGAATAGATAAAATGGGTTCTCTCATCATATGATCATAAAATATCAGTATTATAGATATAGATATCATACCCCAATATAATAAAAAGGAACTTGAAATACCTGACAAGAAAATAGAACTTGAAAATGAGAAGGGAGAATGAATCTGTTACAAAAATTTCGGCAGCCTAACGGCACCACTTAAAACTTCATAAAACTAAATAATGAGAGAAAGAGGGGATATCTAATTATATTAACATGAAAAGGTAATTAAGAGGATTATAAAATAACATCCTTTAACATAAGAACATGGAACATAAAATAAATGACATAAAAGAGATTTCTTGAAAAGAAAGAGAGAGGTCGGATCCCTTACCTTAAAACGTAACTCTTAAAACTCAATGTTTGGGACCTTGAGGGCTTGGGGGAACCTTGGGAGGACTACTTGGGAGGTAATGAGACCAGAAAATCGTTTGGTGAGAGTGGGGAGTCGAATGGATGAGAGGATGGCTTGGTATTTATAGGGAAAGTGAGGGGACAAGGCATTAATGGCCAAGGGACACCTCATTAGTGGTTTTGAATAAACCATGGGCTTGCCCATGGTATTGGCCACTTGGGACACCTCATAACTTATCATACTATTCATAATTCGACCATATTTATTACATACTTAATACATCATTTAATGATGTCATTAAACACCCGTAACTTAAAAACTGTATTTTCGCTATTCATCAAAAATTAAACTTTCTCAGAATAATCCCAAAATTTCCCCTTAACCAAATATAAATGCTCTGATTTCAAAAATTAAAACCATTTTATAAAAATAATTTTATAAATATTTTTAATTTTTTTTAAATAAATACACTATTCACCGAAAATTCATTTTTTTCAGAAAAAACCCCAAAACTTACCATAACATAATATCGGTGCTCTGAGTTCAAAAATGAAATCCATTTTCTAAAAAAATATATTTTAAATATTTTAAAATTAATTTTTAATTAAATAACACTATTAACTCGAAAAAACTAATATTTGAATAATAATTTATGAAATCGATATTTAACCATTTTATTGAATCACATTACTTAATCAAGGTGCCTAGATTATATTAATACTTTCTTTAAGTGATATTACTAATACATTTGGACACATTACTAAACCTAATCATGAAATCACCATTCATAATTAACTATTCATACAAAATTATGTTGATCTTATTAGACTCTAAATTTCGTACTGAGCATAATTATAGAAGACAATTTTTTTAATATCATTACACATTTTAAATTATTTAAGTTTTACATAAACATTTTAAAAATTTACTTTTTCTAAAATTCATCAAAAATATTCATACTATATTTATCCAGTCATTTGAAAATTCATAAACTTAATCATAAGAAGAAATACCAATTTTTATTTAAAACGAAGGATTACACAAGGCAGTTACGGTGTCCTTACATAGCCCCTTATCACACCAGCATAGGACCTAAGTGTAAGGTGTGCTAAGTTGAGAGAATCTGAGGGAGGATCGGCTAACATCGCACGAGTAGTAATTTCTATTAGTTTGTACTTCTCTCAAAGGTGATTCCGTTCTAGCTTCACACGATGAAGTTCGGCTTGGGTTTGGTCCAGAGCAAAGCCCAGTGGTGCTACCTCCTTCCCAAGTTCTGTTAGATGGGCTTCGATTGGTCCAAGACTACTGGGTGAGGCCATCAAATCTTCTTTCTATAATAATTAACCAAGATTACTTGTATTTATAGACAATAATCAAAACGTTTAGTTTCTAGGGATCATATTGACCAACGGTCATATAACAGTAAAAACCCAATGGTCTCATTTAAATTATACTCATGTTATCAAATGAAACATTTTTTTTAGTATAAAAAACAAAATAAAAATAACACATCAAATTAGGAAACAAGATTTATTCAAAATTTCGGGTCATTACCATCTTCCCCCCTTAAGAAATTGCGCCCTTGTAATTTTTAAAATTGGGTTTTGAAATTTCATTGAAAGTCCCACATCAGAATAGGAGTCAGTAAAACTATTACTTTAAAAGAAAAAAAGGTTAGTACAAAGGTCACCCGAGTTAGCCCACACTAGGATTCCATGTATGAAAACATGGACATGGAGGAGAAAACAAAGGGTCATGTTCTGAGGGAGAGTGATAGAAAACATGATTAGGAGAAAGTTAACCATAAGAAAATCCCAAACTTATGATGTGTGTAAACGGTCTTTGATTACCCAGTAAGAAACGTAAACCAACAACTTTTTTGTTTTACGTTCCTTTTAATAATTTTAAGGAATTTATTTACAACATAAAACAAAAACATAAGAAAATATACCTATCTTCATGTAGAGTTTCATACTTTAATAAGTTTCTACCCAAAACTAATCATTTCTCCAAACTATGACCATTCAAAACTAATTGGTCTCATCAAAACACAAGAATCATCTTCTAGAGAATCACATAATCCACAAAAGATTAACTATCTATTTCTTCTATCTTTAAACATTATCCCAAAAACAGAAAGGGCAAGGTAACACAACTCTTCAAAAATAAATAATCCCATAAGAATGGAAACTACTTTTAAATCTTCAAAGTTCCATGGTACTACCCAAAGTTCATCATAGTCCATTCCATAAATAACAGTCCTTAAAATTCCTCAAAATAAACCAAACTACGATTGAAACCCAAATACAAGAAGGATTTGATAACATAGTCTTCCAAAATAAACTTCATTTTTCATCTCCAAACAACATCAACCACTCCTAACATCTTATAACAAAACTATCTAACCTAAACATATTTTACCCAAGATAGGTTAATCATTCCCATTAGTAACCTAAATTACTATAAGTCCACCTTAAATTCATCGACTCTTCAATATATAAGTCAACCTTACTCCTCAATGAAAATACCGTAGTAATCTATTTACCTCGATCATATAGGGTCCCCAAAATAGTGAGCGTCTTCCAAAATAATAATCATATTTTAATCCCCTAACCATCCCTGTCATATTAATACGACAATTGTCGCATTTCCTATCACATTGGTTTTTGGGACATTTTCTTCCATTTCCCACCATTAACTAAGAAGAGATAGCATAATTAGGGGCTTAAGTACATAGCCAATAATCATGAAAAGGAACTGAAAGCATATAAGGATAACTTGTAGAAGAAAATTATACCCTAACCTGTGATCCTCTAGGTTCCCATCTAGGTTATCCATGATCATATATTCTTATGTGAATCATTATTTTATTTTATCTTTCTTCCTTTAACAATGGTTCATACTAAGCTTATGAATTTACCAAAGCATATCCCCCGGGAGTGTCATAACCAAGAGTGCAGCAATGCCCTTTTCCGTGTACCAGTTCCCATTCGAGTCTAGTTTAAAGCGGTGTTTTCGGGTTTTACCCCTATGTACATCTGTGCCGGATCCCCCTCTACCTGCTCGTATCCAGACAAGGATGTATTTTCTTGGAAACCCCTTACTCAATACTCACCAAAATACAAGGAATATTTCCTATATTTAAACTTTTATATAGGGTTCTTCCTAGAGTATTCATATCCTAATTTCCAAAAATAAATAAACCATCCTTTGATACCAACTATAGCATCCCACCTTTTTATCACATAAACTTTCATTACATTTTACAAAACCGAGGATCTTTAAGGTTTAGTGTCTTGGAAACCAAGAACATTAAACATGAAAACATAAAAGATTCTGCTTAAACACTTGAAAGGCTTCTCCTCGTGTTCATCCTAGGTTCATTATTGCATTTCATAACCTGGGGACATACATCAAAAGAAAGGGTGAGAAGAAGGCCCAGTAAGAGAAACAATAGAAACATATTACATGTGAACTTGAGATACTTTAATAAGGTCATGAAAACAAAATTAAGGCATGAGAAAGAAATCAGGAGACATATCATAATAAAAATAACATTTTTATTAACTTTAAGTTGTGGCTACAACATTTAATATTTACAATCATTACGTTTCACCAAGGTCCATCCCCAAGGTGTCATTATAAATTACCAAGGTTATTCACCAAGATATCAGTCTAAAAAGTCATCTCTAGAGATTACGTCTTCACCCAATGCATTGGAGCGCTATCTGGGAGCACCCTTGAAATGTCTTTATTATCATGTGAGCCACATATATCATCATCAATCATTTCATAAACAACCCGTATAGCATAAAATAAATGGGTTTCATTTCATTCTCATAACGTTTTAAAAACTGCTTTAAAGACATGATCTTTATGTCACTTTAAACCCACAGAAAATGGAAAGCAGGTTTCATGTATTTAAATCCCATAATTTAAAATAGAACAATTTGATATATATGTGAATACCCATTATAAGTAAGATCTTTGAGTATTCACTTATTAACATAAAATAATTTTGAGAAAATAGAGGGGATTTTGAGACGAAAATTCTGCAGCATAATGGCTATGTTTCGGGATTTTATAAAACATTGAAAAGAGAGGGGAAATGGGTCAAACACTCATAAATGACCCATAAAACAGTTTAGGGACATAATATAAAGGATTTTTGAACATGGTAATTAAATTTTAAAGATATAACATATGAAATGAAGAACATGAAAGGAAGACAAAAATAAGATTTCTCTTATGAAAATTCGGCAGCCCAACGACGTCACTTAAACATCAACAAAAATGAATTGACGAGATCAAATAGGGTCTCTCATAATATGAAAATAAAAGATATGTATGATATATATAGTGATCATACCCAAAAATAATACAAAAGTAACATGAAATACTTGACATGAAAGTAGATCTTTGAAAAATGAGAAAGGTGAACGAATCCCTTAAAAATTTGGCAGTCTAACGACGTCACGTAAACTTCAACCAAAAATGAATTGACAAGATCAAAATAGGTTATCTCATCATATGAACATAAGGGTTCAATATTATAGATATAGAGATCATACCCCAACATAATAAAAAGTAACATGAATGACTTGGCATGAAAATAGATCTTGAAAATGAGAAGGGTGAAAGAATCCCTTAAAAACTCAGCAGCCTAACGGCGCCACTTAAAACATCAAAATACTGAATTAAAGAGATCATATGGGGTATCTCATCATATGATCATAAAATCTCAGTATGATAGATATAGAGATCATAACCCAACATAATAAAAAAAACATTAAAGACTTGACATGAAAATAGATCTTGAAAACGAGAAGGGCGAATGAATCCCTTAAAAATTAGGTAGCCTAACAATGCCACTTAAAACTTCAAAATAATGAATTGAAAAAATTAAATGGGGTATCTCATCATATGATCAAAAAAGATCAATATGATAGATATATATATCTTACCCCAACATAATAAAAAGGAACTTGAAAAACATGACAAAAAATAGAACTAGAAAATGAGAAGGGAGAAAGAATCCGTTACAAAACTTTCTGCAGCCTAATGGCGCCAATTAAAACTTCATAAAAAGAAATAATGAGATAGATAGGGGATCTCTCATTATATGAACATGAAAATGGAATTAATAGGAGTATAAAATAACATCCTTTAACATAATAACATGGAACATAAAAGAAATGACATAAAAGAGATTTCTTGAAAAGAAAGAGAGAGGTCTGATCCCTTACCTTAAAACGTAACTCTTAAAACTCAATGGTTGGGACCTTGAGGGCTTGGGGGAAACTTGGGAGGACTCCTTGGGAGGTAATGAGACCGGAACTTCGTTGGGGGAGAGTGGGGAGTCGAATGCATGAGAGGATGGCTTGGTATTTATAGGGAAAGTGAGGGGACAAGGCATGAATGGCCAAGGGACACCTCATTAGTGGTTTTTGAAAAACCATGGGATTTCCCACGGTATTTTCCCATGTTATTGGCCACATGGGACACCTAATACCTTATATTACTATTCAGAAGTCGAAAATATTGATTACATACTTAATTCATCATTTAATGATGTCATTAAACACCCGTAACTTAAAAACTGTATTTTCACTATTCATCGAAAATTCAACTTTCTCAGAATTATCCCAAAATTTCACCTTAACCAAATAACAATGCTCTGATTTCAAAAATGAGCTCCATTTTATAAAAATAATTTTCTATGTATTTTTAATTTATTTTTTTAAATAAATACACTATTCACTGAAAATTCATTTTTATCAGATAAAAACCCCAAAACATACCATAACATAATATCGGTGCTCTGAGTTCAAAAATGAAATCCATTTTATAAAACAAATTTTTTAAAATATTTTTAATTTAATTTTTAATTAAAAAACACTATTAACTCGAAAAAACTAATACTTGAATAATAATTTATGAAATCGTTATTTAACCATTTTATTGAATCACATTACTTAATAAAGGTGCCTAGATTATATTAATACTTTCTGTAAGTGAGATTACTAATCCATTTGGACACATTACTAATCCTAATCATAAAATCACTATTCATAATTTACTATTCATCAAAAATTATGTTGATCTTTTTAGACACTAAAATTCGTACTGAGCATAATTGTAGTTGACCATTTTTTGAATATCATTACACATTTTAAATTATTTAAGGTTTACGTAAACATTTTTAAAATATCCTTTTTCTAAAATTCATCAAAAATATGCATACTATATTTATCCGGTCATTTGAAAATTCATAAACTTCATCATAAGAAAAATCCCAATTTTTTTTTAAAATAATGGATTACATAAGGCAGTTACAGTCTCCTTACATAGCCCCTTATCACACCAACATAGGACCTAAGTGTAAGGTGTGCTAAGGTGAAAGAATCTGAGGGAGGCTCTGCTAACATCACACGAGTAGTAATTTATATCAGTTTGATCTTCTCGCAACGACGATTCCGTTCTAGATTTACAAGACAAATTTCGGCTTGGGTTTTGTCCAGACAAATGACCAGGGGTGCTACCTCCTTCCCAAGTTCTGTTAGATGGGCTTCGATCGATCCAAGACTACTGGGTGAGGCCATCAAATCTTCTTTCTATAATAATTAACCAAGATTACTTGTATTTAGAGACAATAATCAAAACGTTTAGTGTCCAGGGGTCATATTGACCAATGGTCATATAATAGTCAAAACCCAATGGTCTCATTTTAATTATACTCATGTTATCAAATAAAACATTTTTGTTGAGTATAAAAAACAAAATAAAAATAACACATAAAATTAGGAAACAATATTTATTCAAAATTTCGGGTCGTTACAGAGTTTTTTATTTTTCCCCTCTCTTGTGGAGATGTTTTTCTGTGGATGTTTATATTTTACTAGTTTATAAGAAGAACTTCCCACCATTTCATCATTGTTTTAATCCCTACGATTTTTTGATAGGTTTCATATCATGATAGTGTTTAGATATTCTTATTTGTGCTTCAATGATTCTCTATTTGTTCCTCTAAATGAGGATCTTGGTCTCCTTTTATGGAAATATATATGAGAGTTATCTTGTGGGGTGGCTATTTAGATGAACCATTAAATTTTATTCTCCATAATATTAGTTATTAATTATCAAGGAAAATATTTTTTTGATAGGTATCAAATTTAAGGTAACAGAACATTTTAACATATCCATTTGAATGTTTTCAAATCCCATAGTGCTTAGTGGAATCATAGTGTAGATATAGTGGCGATAGGAAGTAATAATCCAAAAAAATTAAAATTAAATTATGTCAATTTATGTACATATCATTAATGCTCAATATTCAACATGTGAAGATGTTTATTTCATGGAACATATAGAAATATATGAAATGGGTGATACTAGTTCATGGTGAATTCATTTCAATTGTGGTATTCTCAACAGGAATTGACGGGAGTTTGTAATTAGTGAATATATCATTTAACACACACAAGACAATGAAGAAATCCAGGATGTTAATTACTTTTCAGTTTTATTGACCTATATGAAATTTTATTGTGGGTCTTGATATTTACAATATTCATAACATGAATGACCCATTCCTTTGTTGAATCTATTCCCAAAACTTCCCCTGTAAAACATATTATTCCATTTTATTATTATCAAGTATATATTTTCATCACATGCTCCTAGAGACTAGATAAAATCTCTCAATAATTTTTGAATATTTTTCAAATGGTATTAATGAACTATTGACCACATATGATCTATGGTAAAATATGTTACTTTGTAAGAGAGGTGATCGAGATCCAAATTGTTGATCCATTAACATTTAACCTATGTTTAATCCTTGAATAATGGGGTTTCTTGCTTCAATATTTTAATTTTATTTTTATCATAAATTTTTCATGATATATCACCTCTATTGAATATGGAATTAACCTTTATAAATAAATAAATATATTAATCAAAGATGTAGTTTATGGTGGTATAGATTTCATTTTCTCCACCATGATGAGGGTTTCAACTTCGTTTTCTTGGTATTATTCTATATATGTGTATTCTGGTTGATCATGATGATTATCCTTTCATTTTGAATGTTTAATTGAAAATATTAATGAATTAATATAATTTCAATAATTAAAGGTAGTGTAAAGAAAGAAATTGGAACAATTATAGAATATTTATATTCTTATAGTTTTATAGAAATATAATGATTCCTAATGTATGTATTATTAGAATCATTTTCTATATATTAATAAAATATTATAAATAAAGAGAAGATAGAATGTTAGTTGCAAATATTAATAAGGAGGATTGTTAAATGGGAATTAATTTCCCAATGATTTTTGTGAAATAAAAATTTATACAGTAGATCAAGTTTATAAAATTTATATCTTGTAGTTGCTATTATTGTAGTATATCATTGTTGTAACGTATAACCAATTAATTAGTTAAATCATGATGGAATGAAAATCAGTTTTTTTTATAATGATTAAAATTATGGTCTAAGTGTGAATGTTTTCTTGTGAGGGATGGATGTCTAATTTTTAGGATGAATATTCTTTATTTACAATGAAATTTTTCAGCCTTTAGTTTTTTCTCCGGATTTGAGCCTCAATATGTGATGTGATATGAGTTATGGATGGATTTTTTGGGGGGGATATGTGGGAAGGGAAGCTCAGAGTTCTTGGAAGTAGTTAATGATTATAATGGTAAGACGCATTGGGATGTACATTCTTGTTTCGAGGATGGAACCAAGGTTGATGGAACAAGAAAAATCAAGCACATCTTGTTGTTTTACAGTGATGGATTATTTTATTTTTAATTTTCTACATACGGAATAGATAGTAGGGTTTCTTCTTAATGTAAATTCCTCTACCCACTATGTGAGGCAATGCATTATTCGTAATTATAAAACTCATTCTTGGTGGATTAGGATGCTTCCTATAGTATATAGAGTTTAGAAATAGTGTTACTGTTTAATAAATATTTTTACCCTAGGGTTTTATGTTTTTTAAATTTCTATAAAGCTATTATTCTTGAGAAATCATTGCCTCTGTTTGATTATGCCTTGGGGGAATGGAATTTATATCAAAGTTAGTAAAATTTGATTGGAATTGAACAAGTCAGTAGCAAGTTAATTATTCACAATAAATTAAAATTTTAAAATAGAATATTGATATTTAAAAAATTTATTATTAATTTCATTTATGATTATATGTTATATATCCCTTTGCGGTTACACTTGTGTTTTAAAGAGACAATAGCTATAGTTTTTCCTAATTTTTTGTTAATTCTCGTACTATGGTTATGAGATAAATTATATCATGTTTATTTTCGTATTTCATATATTAATCCTTTTATATTTATAGGTAGACTAGAACCCTATATAATTAGATATTTTGTTTTACCCAACATTTATGTTAATGAAGAGAGACTGGATAACTACCCCCTCTATCCCCACTTGCTTCTCATGGTAGTATATATGTTTTGGTTTGCACAGTGGTTATCAATCCAATATATATGTGCACATTGTATTAATGGATTTTGTTTATTTTACATGCATATATCTATTGATATAGAAACCCAGGGATTATTAAAGGTATGATGTGTATGAATTATGATGGATCTAGGTACATTAATCAATATATGGGTTTTGATGGACAAAATTACAAAAAAGGAAGAATAAAAGATGAAATTAGGGCTTTCATGGATCCCTAAATCTATTTGATTACTATCCATTGATGTGACATGGGATGACGATATGTTGTGATGTAAAAGATACCTTTAATGATATGTTATATTAGAAGAATTTAGGTTGGCTTCTTTTGAGAGTGGTGGCTGATGGTGTACGACATATGGGTAGGTCAGAAAAGTTGGGGATACGTGGTATCAATTGTAACATTTTTATAATCATAAATGTTATATACCATGTCTTACGTGGTGAAGTATTTATATGGTGAGGCATGTAACTTTTTAAACCCAAATAGGTGATGATTTATATTCACGTGTTATTCCTTATGATTTATCATGATTTATTTATATATTTCAAGATTCATCAGGGAGGATCCTACTGAGTATACATATTATGCTCACCTTAAAAATATATAAACAATAATTAAGGTTAGGAGTGTTAGGACAGATATTTGGATGGATTTCACATGCTCATGGTTGGTCAAGTGTTGTTAGGGATTTGTGCTTGAAACCAATATTTTTTTCCTTTATTAATTCATTTTTCCTTTTATGATGTTATGTTTTTTTCGAAAAACATCACATTCACATAATTGGGTTTCATATTTTACTCTTATGCTAAAAATGAGTTGTTTCAGTTTACTTTTCATACAACTACATCTTCATGTTCTATTAGAGGTAAACTTATAGAATTAATATGTTTGATGTTACCCATATTCTAGTCACCATCACATGGTTGATTGGAAGAGAGTTTCATGAATTATTATAACCTCTTTCCATTGTAATATGATAAGGTGAGCCTTAATGATATGGGGTTGTGATAGAATGAAATGTGTTCTATATTCATGTACTCAAAATGAGTAGATAAATCAATTATCTGTAGCTATTCGGGTCTCCATTAAGGATTTATTTTTGTATGATGTTTATTTAAAAAAAATTAATGATGTTTTAAATGGTAAATCCTAATCTACTATAGGAATGGGTCCAATAAAAATCATCTAAATAATCAGAACTTTTTAAATATAGTTATGTATGACATGGTCATTCCAGGTTTTGGTTTTTTCAATAGTATAAAAGAGAACAATTTATATAGAAAAAATAGTATTTGAATATCTTATTTTTATAACTGGTTATGGAATCTTATGAGATATTTTCATATATGATGATGGATGATTCCACATGTGATTTAATTTTAAAAAACATTTAATGGAGTTTATGTACCTCTATAGATAGTCCATATCAAGTATTTATTTTATATAATCATATTCATCTATTATGATGTGAATGTTATATGAACAATATATTGTAAAATTTTATTAAATTTGTATAGTAGTTCCAAAATAAAATCATAATGGTTTTTCAAATATTACATATAATACCATGACCTTAATCATTACTTGATATTGAGATAAGTCATTAATTTTGACTTTAATTCCCATCAAGGAACTTCTCATATGTAAAGGTTTAGATAATTAGGTCATTACTCATACATAACAACTTAAATATTACCAGTAAAGACTTCTACTCACTATCAATTTTTTCATAAAACAAAATCTTTTAAAAAGAAAGGTGGTTTCATTTAATTCTTAAACAACATTCATTTTTCGTGATACCATCTTTGACTATATTATTATTTATATCCTATGGAAACCATTTCAATACGTGGGGTAAAAATAAAAAACTCAGTAAGGGATACATTGATAAGTAAAATTATTTTCCTTCAGAAAAACATGTATACCTTGAATTTTTTATCATAAAGTAATACTTTCTACCTTTAAGAAGTACTAATTACACATCAATAAATATATGAACATTGCTTATTCTTTTTATTATCAATTATTACATTAAAACCCAGATAAATTAACATGTACAATATAATGAAAACATGGATCATAAATACACATAAATGGATTAAACATATGGTCGACATCAACACATATCACTAAATGGAACATCGATACAACTTAATCACATAAACAATAAATTATAGGTTATAATTTAACCACATATCCTTGATTTATCATGGGACCACATGTCTTGTATTTATCACATAACCACCCATCATTTTTTTATCACTTAACCACCCATCAAATGCGAAAGTACCATTATATAACGTTTCCACATAGAAATCACATGAGATCGTATCAATATTTTGACATAATTAATATAGAATCAAAAATATTTTCAATACAAAAATACATGGAAAGGGTATATGGTATTTAGTTTTATTTTAAAAAACATTAAATGTTGTAGAAGAATCCAAATGATAAATAATGGTTGTGGTGATAGAGAAGTTTTTGTCATCACATACATTAAAGACATTCATTTTTTCATTTAGTGAAAAGTTCTATTTAAAAGTATAACATTTTGACAAATATTGAATGAAATTAAAGATCAAAATGTTTATTATACTCCATATAAGAGGAGGTCATATAATCAAAATTTTCCACAATTAATGGAACCGAAGACGCAGTCCCTTACCTTGACTATTACTCATCACACAAAATGGTTATGTTTTTGGATAATAATCATAAATTAATTAGTACTTTCTTGAGAACATTTTTTATGTTTAATATTCAATTTATATAACTTAAAACAATGTTATAAAAATTACATAATTATTTAAATTCATATCGGACATTTTGTCGATATTATGTACATAAGTAGAAAATGAACTTATATTGATGTAAATTTTCCATGTGGAAAAAAGTACATCATCTATATAATATTATTTATGATTAAGATATCATCTATACCCAGTATATATTTATTTAGAATATCCAGTATATTTGGTGGGGAGAAATAAAATTCATTGTTGATGGAGAAAGTTTTCCATACGCACACATGGACATTACTTTTATTTCTTTAATGTATTAAAATAATAATAATTATATTATAGTTCATGTTATATATTAATTTCATATATGTCTCATAAGTTTAATAACAACATCCCTTATATGTTCCATTTATAGAAGAAAGAAATCATATCACTTTTCTGGGGAGGTAGTCCACACATCCTCAATTAAAATTATTGTATTTGAACAACCTTGAAAGAATAATGTTATATTATAAATAAAAATTACAAAAGCATAGAGACAATATAAATATAATATATTACATATATCGAAATAGTTTCCATCATACTTTCTACCATCTAAGGTGGTTGGTGAAAATTAATCATTCATCATTTTGTGAGGTAGTAGTTCTCCAAACATAGAAATAATATGTTTGTTTCCCATTAAATAGAGGTGTGTGTTAGTATAAGTTAAAACCATATCATAAGAACACACTATTATATTAAAGATACATTTTTGGTTACGTATACAAAATATAATAAATATTATTAGTTTTGGAGAATGGAAATGAAATTTAAAATCATGAGAGAAGGTGTTTCCTCTAAACCAGTTAAGTACTTTTATTTTATACCAAAAGGCATCCATGGGATGCATTCTACCCTTATGGATTATTCATACATTATGGGATGTATTCTTGGAAGAGTTTTGGTTATATATTGCTTCAACCAAAGGGTTCATGAATTTTGAGTATTAGATATAAGAGGGTACCATTTTATATGAGAGGGAGGGGGAACCCTTGGAAACTCTTAAATTATTTAATTAAAATAAATTTATTTTTTTATTTAAAAGGATCTACCATGAATAAATTTTAAAGCTGTATTTATTTTATATTAAACCTTGTCATTTTTTTACCCTTTATTATTCACTTTGAATTTTATTTAGTGTAAAATCATATTAATTATCAAGAGAATAATAATTTTTCTTATATGGGGTAAATTTCAATTAAGTATACTGTTAATAAAATTTTACTCATTATAACTGTCACATTGTGATTGTAAACTATTTTTTGTATTTTTAAATAAATTAATAAATTATAATTTTTTATAAAGTAAATTATTTTTATATTAACAATATTAATTTTATTGAATTTAAATTAAATCCAAACATAAATATAACCTCAAACTGAATCATCAAATAGTCTTATAAAATGGAATTTTAAACTATTACAATCATGGATGGAATAAATTATTTCATATTTTATTTATTTTAATATTTATAATACCATTTATTTTATACTTATCTTGATAAAATAATTATTGTGTCATTTTTGTGTCAATATTTCTGGTAATTATTTAATCTTTAAAAATTCAAAATAAATTCACATAATGTAAATATTTTAATTTATTTAAATAAAATACTTACTTTCATATTTCCATCATTTTTATCACTACATTAAATGTTTTATACATATAAGAGAAAACAGAGTGACATGTTTTCACTTTCTATTGTTTTATTAAAAATTACAACACTTTAATGGAAATAAGTCCATTAAAAGAATTAAATTTGATCTTTAAGAGTTAAGGGTAAACTTTTATTCATCAATTAGGATTTTTGAAGGTGATGGGGTAATTTTATTGTCCTTATATTATTATTTGTTACCCTAATTTTCCTTGATTATCATTAACCATGGTAAATATAATTTTCCCATGTTAATATTTATAATGACCAAAAAATTAAAGTCACCTATTTATACTATTTGGATATTTTGATTCCAAATCTGGAATAAAATTTTCAAAATTCAGAACATAGAATTTTGATTAATTAAATTATAACTAATTCATGTTGTTAATGAAATTAAGTGTGTTTACTAAAAGTAAAAATAGCGAAAAATATGACATTTGTCTTTATCAAATATCAATTTAAAATTACCTACAATGAATAAAATTAAATTAAACTATAAAAATAATCTAAATATGGTTTAAATAATGTTAAAACTATAATGTATCGATACAAATAAATTAATTGAAATGGTTATTTTCAAATAAAATGTGGTATTTTTACTATTCATTCAAATATGATTTGTTTTAGAAAAAATATTATAATATTAACCAATTTTATATTTTTATGTTCTTTATTAATATAAGAAGTTTATTTTTTAAAATAAACCATATAAAAGTGCAAAAAACAATGATTTAGAAATGGTTCTATGTCAAAAGGTGGTAAAACGATCTTTCAAAGTGTTGTAGTATTTTATCCCTAAATTTTGATTAATTCTCATTTTATGAAAAATAAATTTATTTGAATAATGAAAAAATGTTAAAAAACATGTTTAAACATAGTATAGTAAGTTTTTATCATTCTATAAAATAAAAAAACTATGCATTAAATACCATTTAATGCAATAATATTAATAATGTACTATTTTTCGGTATAACTCAGTCTTGTGTATAGTGTTTGATTTCGTAGAAACATGTTGTTGCGTATTGATTATAAAATCATATAAATTTCCTCCATTAATGTAACATTAATATCTAATTCATAAATAATAATAGATATGAAAGTGTATTGTTCTATAAAATTCATGGGATGATGCATCTTATCCCCATTTTTGAAATTGCATCCCTGTAATTTTTTTCACTTATCAAATAACTTCGGGTATTTATCCCTGAGAGAATTATCAAATTCCCATGTTTCCTATTCAACCATATGGGTTTTTCACAAAATTATTACCTAAAAAATAACCTTATACCAAAACACATGATCTCTATTGTCAATAATCATGACTGGAAATTCCATATTGGAAATATTCTACTGGTCGATGTAGAGTACTCAAGAGGGGGGGGGGGGGGGGTGAATTGAGTATCTATAAAACATTCTTGTGAAAAAGATATAATTTAAACTTCCCCAAATTTTTATGTTTTTATTTCCCAGTTAGCAAGTAGTGAATTTATAAGAGCTTAACTATTTGATTATTTTCTCAAAAGATTGATGAGTTATCAGTTGTATCAATTTAATAATTAATATAGTTTTTAAGGCTAATCAAATACTAAAATACTATAATGAATACCCTCTATGACTATCTAACTATGTAAAATTTAGTTATATAAAATATGTGAAAAAATAGAGTAAAACTAAAATGTAAAAACATAGTAGAGATAAAAAAGAGGTTAAGTCTCAAGAAAAGACATAATCCTCTCCAATTGGAGATCACCTACCACCTAATAGTTTAAATTAATAAACATATTGATACACACCATGGATCTGGGATCATAAAAACACACAATACTATCCTGGTCACACTTGACCTCTTCCACAGTTATTTGATGGACAAACAATAATTATTTCACAAATGAACTCATCCATAATTCTACATGGGATTCAAATGGATAAATGTTGTGTGAGATTGAGTGTATTATGTATCCTCTAGTAATGTATAAGAGATAGTTTCTGTGTAACATACAGATACACACACTACTCAGAAATGTAACTATGTGAACAAAACAAAGCTAAGCATTTGGAGTTAGTTTAAGAAGGATCTGTGTGTCATACGATGATTCTCTAGACATTTTTGATGAATTGGGGTTTATGTCTATATCTTCTTCTAGTTTTTGACAAAAAAAATTGAGTGTCGTATTATGGATTCCAGGTACAAGTATGGTTCTTCAACTGTATTCTTCCTCTAATTTTTTATGCTGAAATATTTTTTCAATTCTATGTTTAACATAGGTGAGATATCCTCATGTGTTATTCCATTCTTCAGTTCACAATGGTTGTATGATAATTTAAGATGCTCTTTAGAATGTCTCTCTCTAACAATCATGCACTACGGTTCTCGTTTTATCTTCTATATATCTTCTCTCATTAAAAATGCTTTTTTTTCAAGGGAAAAATAAGGTATGTATATTCCAGGGGTATAGGTTCTTTGTACATCATACTATCATCTAAAAGTACTAAAATGTTTATTAAATATGTTAATATCATTAAATGACACAAATATGTCCATTAGAAATAATATTAACAAATTTATATTTAAATAGTATATCAGTGATTTTCATGTCTGTGTCTCCCTCTATTGGTGTATGTTGTTGTTGGTGTCTCCACCAATCAATATTTCATACACTCAGTCATTCCATATATTAGTGACTTGTTACAATATTTACATGTTTCAATGATGAGTCCTTACCTCTGTCAGTGAGGCAGTTTATCGATTGGTGAATCAATTCAACTAATGATGATTCCATGCATATATCGTTCGCACCATCCAATGGTAGGTCACATGGACTGACAAAAGGTCCTCTGTGTCGGTGATAGGTGCAATGGTGACTACCCAGCCTATCGGTGTCAGGGGAAACAAAGACCCTTATTCTAGTTGGTGTCACATGAAACAGTGAGTCCTCTACATTAGTGAGCCAGTTGATGTATCAGTGAATAATGCCTATGTTGAGTTATTTAAATCGTTTCAGCTTCACATATATAGAACATATGCCTATTTTAGCTGCCTTTCAGGGAGGCATATTTCTATAAGTGATTCATCTATCTGGCGGTGTCAACGACTCATACTTGGATAATTTTTATTTGCTTGTTTTTCATAAAATTCCACAAATTCATAGAGTGTTAATACTCATAGACACACATTGATAATCAGTTATACAATTGTTTATACTTAAACACACATAACTAGTTATATTATTGAAAGATCTGATTATTCAAGATAATTCATTGACATAAATTAGTATCTTACAACAGATAAGATATATGTTAATATATGAAATGATTTTGGGTAATTAAAGCCATTATAGTCATAGATAACAACCAACAGTATCTATGGTACAACATATTCACTTCTAAATGAACTACTTCTAGACTCAAAAATGAGATAGATATTTTAAATACATAATCAACATTGAAACATGTCAAACACTGTGTTCCTAGGATAAAATCAGAGTTAAATCCACTCTATTAGAAACTGATCCAAAATTATCTAGGATTTAATAGGGTCCAATGGACCACAGACTAAATTTTATTTTCTTACTAATACTCATCACACTTTTCATAGTGAAACATATAGAATTGTATAAATACTTACTCTGAAAGTAATATCCTTATTATGGTTATCAGTATAGAATTTCTACCTCCTCTAAGCTATCATAATATGATTCTAAATCAACTAAACGTTTTCAATAATCTCTTCACCCAATTATGTTACCATTAACATCCTTTCACCTACATCATCAAATAAAATCTCGATTGTGACAACTAATTCCATATAATTCATCAAATATATCCATTTGTATACTGTAATAAAAGCTATTATTATAAGAAAATGCATACAATGAAAGTTGTTGGTCCCAACATCACTGGTAATCCATTGAACAAGAACATAACCTATCTTCCATGTTCTGAATTGTTCATTCTAACTTCCCATCTAAAAGAGGAGGAAAATCTATTATGAAATTTAATTCCATTCTTAATGACTTATGAACTCCTTCCCAAAAATTAGAATTGAATATGGGATCCTTATCAGATACAATGGAGAGAGGAAGTCCTTATAACTTGACTATTCAATAATATACAACCGAGAATGTTGATATTGAGATAGATAATCTCAAATAGGTATAATATGAATAGATTTAGCCAATTGATCTATAGTATCCTATATCAAATTGATACCTTGAGAATAATTTTGTAACCCCACTATAAAGGAAATGGATATATATTCCCATTTCCACTCTGGAACTGGAAGAGGTTGATGAATCCCCATTGGTAACTGACATTCTTCTTCAAGTGGTTGGAAGCTTTAACATTTCATAGTAAAGTTAGTAATATTACTTTTCATTCTATCCCACTAGTAATAGTCTTTATTATTTTTATACATCTTAGTACTATCTGAATCAACTAAAAATAGAGATCAAAGAGATTTACATAATAAAAATTTCATTAATTGTGAATAACAAGGTACACATAATCTATTTCCAATACTCAACACACAAATTTTAGGAATGTGAAATTCAGTTAACATACCCTTATGAACTAATTCTACCTTTTTCATCACCTCATTCTATTCCTTCTGTGATTTCCATGTTCTCTTTGATAGAGTTGATTTCACTAAAACCTAAAACAATATTGTGTTATTTCTAGAACAAACAACTTCATGTAAAAATTCATCAAATCATTCACCAAAGGATCTTTTCTAAATATAAAATGGTTAATGTATAATTACTTTTTCATCTTGATGCATCATCCACTTTATTTTACTTTCATGGTTGGTAATTAATCATGAAATCGAAATTCATATTTCATTCCATCAATCTCCTCTATTCCATTTTCAATTCACTATATTTGAATATATAATTCAATCTATTGTGATAAATATATACTTCACCGTTTATGCCAAAAAATCTATGCCTCCAAAAGTTTAATGCAAAAATAGTAGTAGGTAATTCCAAATCACATGTGGTGTAATTTAAATCATGAGGTTTCAACTGATATGAATCATAAGAAAATACATGATCATTCTAAAATAGGACACAACCAATTCCTTTAAATGATGCATCATTGTAGATATAAAATTCACCATTCCTAAAAGGAATGGCTGAAACAGAATCATTTATGATTCTTCTTTTTAGTTCCTAAAAATAGTCATCACCTTTCATTATCCTAATAAACATTACTCCCATATCTGTTAACATATTTAGAGGAATATATATCCATGAAAGGAATTCCACAACCATTTTATAATAACCCACAAATCTAATAAAACTATGAAAACCTGTTATATTGGTAGATCATGGCCACTCTTCAGAAACTTTTATTTTGAAGGGTAAATAGTTATTCAATCTTTAGAAACAATATGACCAAATAAATATTTTTTTGCAACCAAAATTAACACTTAATAAACCTACCATAAATATAATTTTCCGTTATTTATAGAAAATAATTCCTTATGTGACTTTAATTTTCTTACTGACTCATAGAATATACCAATATATCATCTATGAAAAACATAGAAAACTGATCCAAAAACTGATGAAATATTCTGTTCATGAGATTCATAAATAGACAATGTGCAATATATAAAATAATGTTCATAAATAAAAACCCATAATTTCCATATCTAGTTTTGAATATTTTCTTTGGAATTTCATCATCCTTCTCCTTGAACTGATGGTGACCATACCTCAAACCAATATTTTAAAAATACAGAGCTCCATGGAGCTGATCAAAAGAATCATCGATATAAGGAAACTGATGCTTGTTCTCAATAGAGATGTTATTCAAGTACATATAATCTATAAAAAGTCTCATTGAATTATTATTATTTTTCAGAATTAAAACTAGAGCACCCCAATATGACGTTCTGTTTTGAATGAATCCATTATTAACAAATTATTGAAATTATTTTTTTAATTCCACCAGAAATACATGATACATTTGATAATGAGTTTAGAAATAGTCTTATAATTTTGAACTAAATTAATTATAAATTCAAAATCTTGATTAAGAATAATACCAGACAATTTTTCATTATAAACACCTATAAATTCATTCACTACTGGAATGTCAGTAATAAAAATTGTTTCTTTATTTTCAACCACATGAGCTAGATAACATTCACTTCCATCTTTAATCAATTTCTTAGATTCAGGGTATGTGATCTATGGTACGTGATCAATTAAAACAACATTATTGGATTCATAAACTATTTTAGCCAGATAAATGTAAACTATAGGGAAAAAACAATTTCGTGGTGGTTTTCTTGATAGGGAGGTTTTTTAAACAGCCGCCATATGCTACTGTGGAGGTATAAAAAAACCGCTGATAAATTGTATATTGGCATACAATATGAGAAAGTTTACTTGACTTAGTAGTTGTTTATTATAACCATCATAGTAGACGCATTTTAGCGTCGGTTTTTATGGTTTTTGCATTAGTTTTCATGTTGAAATTATTTTTTTGATTAGTGGTTAAAACTACTACTAAAATAAATTGTTTTATCTGGGAAAACCTCCACTAAAACCAAGATAAATACAGTGAAATAATAAATTAATACGAAAAATTTGTTGTGGTGGTTGTAACCACACCTAAAATATTCTCTGTAGAGGTGGTATTAACATATGAGGATATAAAAATTCTGAAATTTTAGTGGTGGTTAAAATTTCGACTAGATATAATACATTTATTTCATGACCGTTAAAACCATCGCTAAATCCAGATCTACAAAAAATGCAGCTGATTCTGCAGCCCCGCTTCCTGTACCCTAAAAAAACCATTCAAATTTCACATGCACAATCATCCAACATCCAATAGAATACTAGAAGACAAAAAACTTTCATAATAATAAAATGATAGTTCCTTGAATAATATGTTTTTTCTGGTTTGGATACATAAAATCGATTCTTGTATTTGAATTGTCTCTTTTGGATATAGTGGTTTCACAATCATGGATATCAGTTGATCTCAAGTATGTTGATGTATTTGTGTATCTGTTATAACTGAGGAATGTAATAAATAGTTAATGTTTTATTGGATTGTAATGAAATTAAAGGGGTATAATTTTGGAGACCTTTCACCTAGCATTTACAATGACCACAGATTCCTAGAATGGATTCATGTTTGACTTTAAATACTAGTGTGAGGACGTTTCCATAGTGTCAAACAAGTAGTTGATGTCATCTATGATCTTAAGCATTCCAAAGCCTAACATTTTACATGTAGTGAAATGTACTGCATATAGTTTTGGTTTAGGATATTTTATTATGTAGAGTGATGAATTTTTCACATTGAGTTTCATCATCTTTTAACCCACTAGATAAAATACACTAATCCTACATTTTATTTTTTAGTTTTGGTCCTTCCATTGAAATGATCATGACAAAACCTCTTGGGAGATAGATTTGTTAGGTTCATTGGAACCTAGAGTGAATATAATATTTTCTCATAACATGGAAATAATATTTATCATATTAATTGTATAAAGTACTTGAATATGATTGACATAGATAAATAGTATTAAAATAGAAAATGAAATATAGTGGTAACCGAATTGGGATATAAAATGTAGGAGATCAGATAATAGATTTCATTAGTTGGATAGAATATCATATCTTCACTGTAATACTAGTTGGTGGGTGTAGTTGAGGGTTTATGGGAAGCAATTTGTGTAACCTTTGAGATAATTTCTTCATCGGTTAAACAATTAAAGAAAATTTAGAATATTGTTCTGGATTGTATCATGATGTGTGATATATTTGAAGAATGTGAAACACTTTTCGGATTAAATTTGGATATACATGGAAGATTTATAGTTTTTAGCACGGAAATGGTCACATATTCCATGAAAGATGAGTTTATGAGATCCTATAATCCTTTGAAGTGGGATTTGTACCAAGGGATTACCATGATTTATAATAATGAAAAGTAGATGTTCTAGTGGCCCTCCAAAGTAAGAGACAATATTGTCTTTGTTTCACATTGACTGAAATTTCAAGAAATTAAAACTGAGTGTCAGAGTTAATAGTTGAAGTGGTTTGTTCACCCATGGGTGACTTATTTTAACTCATAGATTGGGTAAATTTAATAGAAGTTTATCAGTTTATAGTTGAAGTTGTGTTTAACCTTTTATATTTAGATTGACGAGTAGTTAGGAAGGATGATGCAAACTATATAAGACAAGCTTCAAGATTTCATTATAGATTTAGGCCACCTGAAGCATCTTTTCGGGATATAAAAATTCTAGTAGTGTGAGACACTAATGTGTTCAACAAATAGTTGTAAATTCTATTTTTAATGAAGTTTATAGTCTCTTTACATTAACAAGATCAAGAAACTCCAATGTTCAATATATATATGTAAATTCTTATCAAAACAATTTTGAATAAGAGGAAATCAAAAGTGGGAGTGATTATATGAAAACTATAATACATGAGAAGTGAATACTATAAAATTTTAATAAAGATGGTATATCCACTAAAAACATGTTGAATGGAGTAACAAAACAAGATATTCCAATTAAAATCAATAATAAAGTTGATCATTCAACCTTGGGTAACAAGCCTAATAACATTATGAAAAAATAACAATAAAAAACGATTCATGAAAATTAATAATCGACATATAATGTGCACACCACACTTGAGAAATAAATTCATAAAATGAAACATTAGTAATCATTAATATATAGAATAGGAAACATGTGAAATCAAGAAAATGATAGGTTAGGAAACTATTTAGTGGCATCTATGAACCACACATGATACATATACAAACAGACTATTTCCATATTTTTCAAACATATCAACAGTACAACTAATCATATTCTGATGATGAACACAACTTATCACCCTCTTGATCTCTATCTCTACTTCCTGCTACAACCTGTAAGAACATTATATTTAAAATAAAATACTATTTTATATTTATAATTTAACTTAAACCTAATAAATGTTTTCGAACTAAATGATTTTTATTTTGTTAATTTACTTATTCACCCCCCAGTCGATTCAATACCACTAGGGGTAGATTCAGTATTCTCTTGATATAAATCAATCAATACATTATTCAAATTAGAAATCTTAAACCAAATGTCTTGAACAAAGTTTCATAGAGAAACAATCTCTCTTTGAGTATCTCGGGGTATAGACTGACTACAAACAGGAGTAGATGCAGCTGTAAATCTCTAGTGGCTTGTGAACGACCTCAGATGGTACGAGTCCCAAACCAATCCCACACACTTTTCTAGGATTCTCCATCACTAGGACATTTTCAATCGGTATATCCCATTTGATTCGTAGGACTTTGTAGGATTGTAATCCCAATGTTCTTTAAATTTTACCTATTAATAAAATAGATGTCATGTAAGAAGCAATATAAATTAAAAGAGTAACAATTGATAATAAGTTATTATAATAAAAAATGATTTCATACCCCCAACTTCTTTGGCAGACTCATAAACAAACCATCCATCATATTTTTCGTGAACATTGATCCACCCATCAATTCGGGATGCTTTATGCCCAAAACACTATGATTTCATCAAAAAAACATTGTTCAACAATTTAATATATTAAAAAATATATTGTCTTATTAATATATAAACAAAAATAATATTACCACAGATGATCGACTTCTAAAAAACTCTTTGACCCCACAGTGTGAGGGTCAACTATCATAGACCGTCTTGATTCATCCATTCTAGAAGGATCTTGAAAAAAAAATTAATTTAATATTTATATATTCAAAGACAAATTCTATTCATATACATGTATAAATGTAAAATGAGGTTAATATATTATTAAATATTTAAATACCATCTTTTTCTCATCCCAATGTCTGTCAACAAAAACATTTCATTGATCATTGGGTACCCTATCTGGTAGCTTGGGATATATCATATGGTACCTCAACGAATTATCATTGAAATCTCCCCATAATCCCCATTAAATTTCATTTCATATTTTGCAAAGATTTTTCAATTTTCAATTTTGTTCTATCACATTTGCAACTATAATGTGAAAAAACATCTATACAGAGAAATTCATTTAGAAAATATTTATAACATGACATTCAATTACACCATAATGTATTAAAATTTCCTTTTTGGGAATAAAAAAACTCATTTTCCAAATTTCAGGAATATTTCTTCAATCAACATATGAAATAGGAAGGGAAACAAGCACCGCGGCCAGCAAGCCTAAAATTTGGACAAGTTATCATTTGTCGTCATCTGTAGGGACCCCATATGAATCAAATCAGACAACTATCATCTCTCCAGTGAGATTATATATCTGAACATTTTATATTTTTCTAAATCCATGAATTTTTTCATCTTTAATGAAAAAATAGTTAGTATAATAAAGTTCAATAAATTAATTCATATTAAAATTTGTACTTATAAACGTCACCCTCCAGTATCCCCACAAAGAAGAATAAGTTTCATGCTTCTCCCCCTCTACTGAGGCTCCTAAAGTAGGAGGCCATGATGGAGCTACGGAAGGGATGCTCAAAGAGGGGGTCAGAGATGGTGTAGGGGGAGATGGTGTAGGGACAGATGCATGGTGACTTAGATGTTGTAGGGAGGGAGATAGATGGATCATCATGTTCTGTAGTGATAGATGAAACATTATATCACTTACTAATTGGCATTCTTATCATTTAATCCAATAATATTAAATTGAAAACATATATTTACAAAAAATTATGTAGAAAAAAAATTAAAATTGATAACAGATGCACAATCCTAACAAAAAAATATACATAACTATGATAATTAATTATTGCACAATTGAAATAAGTGGTTTCTAAATGAATTCATAACTATACATAAAATCATTTTCTCCTTCAATCATGCCGGTTTTCTGATCCATTACTCCATCCACTTCATTCATTCTTGCTATAGTAATTTTTTTAGTGTCATGATGGACAAATAATTCTGATTCTTGTTTTTGATGAGATTCAATGTTAGTGGGCACATATTTCACTTCATTACCTATATCATGATAATCTCTTTGTTTTACGTGATAAACAACACTCCACCCTTCATCCATCACATAATTCACATAATATAGCATTTAATCTTGTGATTATAAGATATATGGATCATGAAGTTCATGATCACCATCATCCATCATGTAAGAGAAGTTCACAGAAATAAAATGCATAAAATCTCTTTTACCTCCTATTATAATTTTGACCCAATTGGATTTCAATGAAATAACTAAAAAATTATTTTAGTAGTTTAATTCAATAATATAGATAATTTTTCCATAGAATCCAACTTCATCTAATCTAAATATACCACTATTATACATTTTCAAACACTCTTCTCAATCGACTCTACAAAATCTAAATCCCTTCATGTTGTAAGCATCAAAATTTCTAACTTTTCTGGATAACCTCAATGAAGAAGCAACAAATAGTCTGATAACTATACTTGAGGATCTATATTAATGATCTAAAAAATAAATATACTTTCTTATATTTAAAAAATATATGTGCTAATCTAATATTCATATTTATTAAAATATTGATGAACATAAATGTTGTGGAAACAATTCTACATACTCTTTATTAACAAGTTTCATTAAAGATTTATCATTTTGGGTTCAGCCTCTCATTCTTATCTTTTTTTTTATCCTCAACTCTTCAGTAAATGGATCTGTAATGTCACTATTCAGAATCACAAATCTATGTTCCTCAAATAATTCCATTTCTGTTTGTGTAACATTTGAGGTCTTCCCAACAGATCATCTAATAAGAAAAAATATTTTTTTCCCATGTATTTGAGATTGATTCGATGTGTATTCAAAATGTATAAATCGATTAAATCTTTTCTCAAAATCATCCATGTTTCTATCACAAAAGGTTAAACACTTCTCTACCAAATAGCCTTCAGCAATAGATCCTTCAGGATGAGATTTATATCTCACATATGATTTCAAAAGCCCAAGATATCAATGAATTAAAATAAAAAAAATAATTATGAATTTAACTAAGTAACAAAATTTGATTACTTAAATGAAGAACATATAAAAAATGTACCTATCAATTGGATATGTCAATCGATAATGAATGAGGCCTCCTAATTTAGACTTCTCAACCAAATTCATAGTTAAATGGATCGTGATAGTAAAAAAGTCAGAGGAATTATTATCTCCATTGCAAAAAGTGTGAATAAAACTTCTCTTGAAGGTTCCCAAGCTCAAATGGATGTAGAGATTTCTCACATTGCTATTTGAGAAATGTGCTGAATTGGTGTACAATAACAGTAACTTTTTGGGTAATTATGTACACAATTACAATGGTAGCAACAGCTATATCAACATATGTGAATAATGACTTTTCAATTCATGTAACATATGAATATTTAATTCAACACATCTTAATATGTTACATAAATACCCATAATATACTTTCAAATGCTTTAAAATTAGAAGGAATGTGTCATTATCTTTATTTTTTTCCAAAATTGTTCTAGCCTACTTTTCTTTCTCATTTGGATAGATAACAATTTTATGTTCTTTACTTGTATGTCATTCCGAGCATTGAGATGATCCTTAGAAATTCAATTCTCATTTAGAAATGTGAAGATAAAATTTTCATAGATATTTTTCTCAATATGCATCACAATAAGATTATGCCGCGAAAAATTAAATTCTCAAAATGGAAGTGTTAATAATATACTTTTTTAATCCTTTGTTGCTTCCCGATTTCACTTGATGATGCACTTCAAACCCGTTTCATACTATTATTAAAATGATGAACCTTCCAAAATTTTGTTTCACCATTTCCATGTTTTTTCAATATTTCAGAACCATTAAACAACTTTGGAGGTGATCTACGATCAATGAAACTGTTAAATTTTGATATGTTCATCTGAAATCTATGATATGCATCAAGAAATATTTAATGGCACAAGATGCACCATTTTGTTCTATGAGGTAGTTTTTTGGGATAAAATCAAAGGTACTAACAGGAAAATCCAAACCTGTTTATGTGTTCCAACGTGATAAATTACCATGCCCAAGGAAGTAACTAATGGTCCACATTAAAGCAACATGCATTTCGAACGTTGTTTTAGAAGAATCATCAAATCTCTCAACACAGTTTCTCAATAACTCCTATAATTCTTCAATTAAAGTATGAAAGTATACGTTAATATCATATCCAGGTATTTTTGTTTGATGAAAAACAGTCAGAATGATAAAAGAATTTTTTTTGCATACACATCCCAAGAGGCAGATTGTAATGGATCAAAAAAACTGAAAAAATGCTATAAGTAGAACTCAATGTCCCAAATGGGTTGAATCCATCGATATCCAATCCCAATTGAACATTAAAATAAATAATATAAGAAATATATATCTAATGAATCAAATCTATTCCATGATTGTGAATCTAGTGGATGTCACATTATCCCAACATTTTTATTATCTTCAAAATTCCACTTCATGTGTTTGGAAGTTTTAGATTACATGAATAATCATTACAATCGAGGAATTAAATAAAACTAACACAAATCCTTTTCAAGTGTGTTCCATTTATTCTTCTTAATGGTATTATGTTGGTTGAAACTCTAATAATCACCCAATGTCTTCAATCTCGAATAAACATTTTATATAATCTGGCCTAATTGAATCCTCTCGCAAATAAAACACACAATTATTTGGACAGGCTTGTGTTTTTTTAAATTTAAACCAAGCCTATTAAAAACATTTTTCATATCAGAAATAGACATTGGGATGTTTTCATCCCTAAATGTATCTTTCAATAATTCCAATATCATTGAAATTTCTTTATTTGTAATTCCAATTTGTCATTTGATATGGTACAACTTCAGTAGAAAGAAATGTTTTCAATATTTCAAGCATCCTCTATACAACCCTTTATTACAATCATAAACTAAATCATGATACATATTTTCCTCATAGAAGTTTTATATTATATTATTATTCACATAATCAATATGAGGATCCACTGATATGATTCAATATAGATCTGGTTGTCCTATAATCTCAAAAACATTACTTGTCCCGTTGCAATTTGTAGCACCCTCATTTGGTTGTTCTGGTGCATTTTGATGTTGATGGGGGTGCTTTTAGTTCCAAATCAATCATTTATAAGGTAATTCCTTTCATTTTCCATTGTCTACGATGTTTCTATATCGTCCTGTTGATGGACATCAGTGCTCAACCATTCTGTAATGTTTGATTCTCTGTGAAAAATTCAACAAAAATATTTAGCAAATAATTTATTCAATATTAAAGGATCATAAAATCCATATCTCTTCCAAATTCTTATAAAATTAAATTTAGGATATAGAAATATTATTCTTCCTTCAATGGATCGATTGGAAATTGAAAAATCAAAAAAACTCTACCAATACCTTAACATATTTAGATGTATTCCTCTGTAATGTGATGCATCTTTTATGCATGTATATCACATTGTGCCTACACAATATTAAAAAAAATTTAAACACATAACTGTTAATAAATTGGGAAATAAATTCATATAGAATATTTTTTAAAAAAATTAAATATGTTAAATAATGTATTCCTATATAAATACATATGATTATGAATTATCCCACCAACTAGAAATCAAAATTCCTTGAAATAAAAAATATCTATAAAAAAGAATAGAATAATGATCCCATCTTTGTAGATTTTTTTATGCTATGCTACACCAAAATAGATAGAGAAATTGATGAAGTCATAACATTGATATCACTAAGGTAAGGGCTTGATAAATCCTAAAATAATTAATATAAGTTAGGAACATTAAATGGAAACAAACTCTTACGTTAAAAATTGATTTTAATGATTTTAAGAGAGAGAGAGATATGTTTTGGGTGGAATCATCAAAAGTGAAATTGATTCAAAATATGATTACTGGTAATTTGAAAAAGGTCTTCTCTAATATGGTTTAGTCTATAATATTCATTACCAGTCATGGTAGAGTTTCTAATTTTAGTGTAATGGGTTTTGTAGGTATCAAATAATGAATTTTGTTATTTCTATAAGATCTTGATACAATGCGAGAAAATTTTTACAGTATATATTGTGATGATGTACCCATGAAACATTGATTGAAAATCAGAAAGTGTTGGTTGAGATGTTAACCTCCATAAGGACTTGTGTTTAGTTTTTGATTGACTACTTAAATGATATGATGTGAAAAAAAGTTCAGTATTGTAATACTATTCATTATTTTCAATAATTAAATCTCATGGAGGCATTGGAGATGTTCCATGATTCATGGTTTTTGATGAGGGAATATTATGGTATAATGAATTAGAATTTTTTACTATTGAAAAAGGAGTAAAAAGAAGTAAATCATACTATTCACGATTTCCTAACCACATAAACATTTTTCTAATGAGCCTAATAATTCTTCTCATATTATTCCATTACATTTTAAACCCTTATTCCAAAACACATTTGTAATCTGATATAATTAATACAAAATAATTATTTTATTCATATTCTATTATTCGATATATTTATTATATATTTAATATTTTAATGTAGTTTAATGTTACCGAGCCTATTTATTTTTTACAATATATTTTTGTTTGTAACATAAAATTTTACCAATATTTAGAATTTTTAACTATAGTTTTATATGATTTTCTTATTTATAATTGATATTCTTAATATTCTTGAAGAAATAGAAATGTATCACTTTCAAAATCAAAAAGGTGGGATAATTTTTAAATTTCTCCAACTGTTTTTTAAAAGACTAGTAATCCTAGAAGGCTAGGGAACCTAAAAAATAAAACAATAATATTTTTATTTATCGAATGTTGAATATATAGTGAGTGAGAAAATAATAACAATAGGATCTCAATGTTGATTTTGAGAATGTGTTTTCAAAATACATCTCATTTATGATAGTTTTAAATATCGTTAAGAAAAATATTTTTATTGACAATTACATTAAAAACAAAATATATCAGTAAAAACCATTTTATAAACTTCCATTTTTTTCTTCTTTAAATGAAAATAATCATTTTAAAAATATTACATTAAAATCATCAAATTTGTTAAAACCACCCATTACAGTTTAAATTTTAAAAATAATTTTGAAACACCCTTTTGAAAAAACATCAAAAACAATTTAATGAGCAATCCCATTCTCATAAACTATAAAAATAAAAAACTATGTCACCACATCACAAACGAGATCTGAGTAAACATGGAGAAAAAGTCATGGTTCCCACCATATTTATCGATCTCAGGGACAATAGCAATGAGAGTCCCAAAATGGAATCTATATAGTATCATGGGAAACAAAATAGTTTATAAAGAAAGGTAATTTTAGATCTTACCAATATATTATACCTACCACTGACATATGTTTCATCTAAACAATACAAGTCACATTAGTATCTTGCACAAAGCATCATAGGGGGAACTCCCTACTAGGATGGGTATAAAACACAACTAGGGGAAACTAATAGTGTGTTACTATATATTGTAACATAAATAAAGATCATTTACTAAGTTCCCAGTGTACCCATGATAGAAATAATAAGAGACGTGTAATTAACCATGTTATATGATTAATTAAACAATATAATATAAATTTAACTTCATCTCTAACACCCTTGCAATAAGAAACACCAAAAATATCATCAACGTCATAAAAATACATCTAAAGAGAAGGGGGGTCATTGGGGTATTTAATACATCATAAGTAGTTCATTATGAAAGATACAAATGAGACTTTTTAAAATAATAATAATTCTAATTCACTTTAATCCTCTTTGAAATCCCATTTCAAATAATTCATTAAAATGAACCATTTAAAATCTCATTAAAAGTCCTTTTAATCACAAAACACTTTCATTTAAAACCATTAAAGAACCCAAAAAAATATTTCATTTAAAAAACATCCATAAAAAACATTAACCAAATAAAAACACAAGTATATTTAAATCGAATTAAAACCCAAAATTCATTTAAAAATGACCATAGAGTATTTTTATGAATAGTTGGAACATGAAATTATTTTTGAAAGAAAACCTTGACCCTCCTTTTATTCCTTGTGTGGAATAACATTAAAACATATATAAATTAAAGAATAACAATCACATATAAAGTCAAGTATAAAAATGAAATATAACTAGTGGATGGAATAAAAAGAAGAAAGATGATATTTTGGGTCATCGAGAAGAGACACTGGTCAGGACCTGCAGTGGGGAGGCAATGTAGGGATTCAAGGGGTTGGCAGTGATGGGTGGTGAGCTGCGTTGAAGGGCGACGAGGCGGCCAGGTGTGTTGAGGGGAGGTGAGCAATGACCATGGGTCGCAGGGGGGGTCTCCCTAGGGGGGGAATTTGGGTGGGGGGTCTCACGGGGGTTTGAAGGGAGGGGGAGAAGTGTCGAGACATAAACAATAGTTTAACAGTGGTTTTTAATAATCCACCGCTAAATCATTTATAAAAAAATAATTTCAGTTTAGTAAATCGCTGCAAATAAATCCATCACAAAAGGATATTTATGTTATAGTGTACAATACAATCCATACTCAAAATTCTATGAATTAAAACTATAGGATGTTCAGCAATATTTTCATGAAATACTATCCCATTAATTATAATTTAATGGTTCGTATAAATATTGGTTGCATTAATACATTCTCATGAGGTTTCTACCAAAAGTTATATATCTCATTTATGAGGTTCTATTTCTAATTTACTTGATGATTTATCAGAATTGAAAAAATGTAAAGATCCCAATTCAAAGAGTGTATTAGAATATTTTGAAAAAAAAATTAACATACCTATCACAACATCATTTCATGGTTCCACATCAATCGTAGTAGTATAATATTATTTTACCATGCCCTTGTGCTTTGGATGTTTTTGGTTTCCACCATGGGTAATCATCTTTGGATACACATAGGTATGATAACCTAATTAATTGTTACTAAAACATCATAACACTGGGTTTTCATAGTCTCCATGAAAAAATTCCTTAGAGTTATGAACAATATGAATATTATTACAACATTTAAAGCACTCTCAGACATTGACATAAATTATTCAGAATTCTTTTTAAGACACTTCTCACATGTTAGAAATTTATTTTTCATTCCTTAAGACTTTGCTGATGAATGATTTCCCATTTCCCACAATTTGTATCAATTGTTTTGTTTTCTCTCATGAAACAAATGATCATTAGAATATTACATTTCTACTTTCTTAGTACATCAGACAAGTTTTTCATAGATTTTAAACACACGGTTTGAAAATTCCTTTGATATTTCCTTTTTAATCCTGAGTAAAACTGATTTATAATATTATTGATATCTCATATGATATTTGGTATGTAACATGAATAAATAGTGAAATAATATTCATATATATTCATAAAAGCATCCTCCTTTTTTCAAAATCCATGAATTTCTTTTAGATCATAATTTGATGTGCCTTCGAGAATTAATTTTCAAGGAATATATTCATAATTTCATCCCATTCAAGGGCACCAATATCTCCACTTTCATTTCAATTTTTAATCATTGACCACAAATGATCAGCTTAACCACAAAAAATAGATATAATATATTTTTTTATTTTCTAAAAACCCCATTAAAGAAATTTTTTCTAGTGGTTTAGTCCTCCCTTCAGCTCGTACAGGGTCGGATGATTCTCTGAATGATCTGGGACATTATTTCATGAAATATTCCACTACCAACATATTACTCCAGGGTTTATCTGGTTGATCTCGTTCTTGGATTCCGCCATCATTTATGTTTTGAGTCAACATAGCCTTCACCACAACAAACTGTTTAGTTATGATTCCAACCATCTCAGGATGATAATCTGGAAGGTTATTTTCCTCTGTATGTCATCCCAACATAGCTACCATGTTTCCTCTACGGAAAAACATTCCGAATCAACATATATAAGATAATGAAACATTGTAATCATTGAATTATATATAATTTCATTTATAAAATTAATTAAAAATCAGTTATGTACATTCTATTAAGAATAACCTAACCCATATACTTATCTAAACCAATATATGATTCCAACTATAAGGTATCAACCATAAACATTATTTAATTTTTAGTTATGTCAATAATTTTAATTTTAATTCACATTGATGATATTTTCATGTTTATATCACTAAATAATTACTTCATAACAGATACATATAAATTTAAAAATTACAAGTAGACAATTATAATCACTAAGCAATTTTTTCTAAAACAACAACTCTTATAAATAAACATGGTTTCAATTCTTGATTAAATAGTGTATCTTTTCCTTGATCCAATCATTGACTGTAATATTATTTAAGGCCTGTGAAAAATAAATTAAAAACATATGATGATAATAAAAATTTCAGTAAGGGATACATAAAGATTGAAATCTATTAGTCATCAGTAAAACATGTAAACCATGTATACTTTATCATAAATAAATACTTTGATCCTTTAAGAAGAAATAATTACACTTCACTGAATGTAATATCATTACTTACCCTTTTTGTAATCAAAATTCTTCCTCAAATCCCATAGAATGAATCATTTAATATATAAAGATAACTTGGGAAATAAACGTACATAAAATTAATAACCATACGACCGACATCCACACATATCACTAAATAGAATACTAATACTGCCATCTTCCATACCTAGTTCATTAGAGGTCATAATGTAACTACACATCCATGGTTTATTGTAAAACCACCCTTCATTTTTTTATCACACAACCTCAAATCCTTGGATTATCACAATACCACCCTTCAAATGTCTATGTAACATTACATAATCACAAAATATAAAACAAGAATAATAGGAAAATAACATTTTGACATTGGAATCACAATAGATCATTTTAATATGCTGACATAATAAATCATTTATCGAAATAATTATCAATACCAAAATACATTAAAAGGGTATATGGTAATTATTTATGTTTTCAATAAAAATTATGCCATATAGAGAAATAAAAATAGAAAATACTGGTTGCAAAGGTAGAGAAGTCGTTGTCACCATAATTGGAAAAAACATTCCTCGTATCATTTATTGAAAAATATTCATATAAAAACATCCCATTTTAAAAACCCTTGAATGAAAATAATATTAAATAGGTTGATTATACACTTTATAAATTAAGGAGGTGTATATTATCCAAATAAGCCTCAATGAAATGATATTGAGAGAAATCCCCATACCATAAGTCTGACACATCATGTACAATAGTTATGTTCCCAGATAATAAACATTGGTTAATTTATTATTTCATGGGAACATTTTTTTTATTACTTTTATATAACTTATTACCATGTTATTAAAATTAAAGAATTAATTATGTTCATATCGGACGTTTTTTCAATATTTGGCACATGAGTTGAAAATGAACTTGTTTTGATGTAAATTTACCTTGTATTGAAAAGACCATGATATACAGAATATTATTCATGATTCATGTATCATATATATATATATATATTTATATATCCAATATATATGAATTTATAATATCCATATTAAATAGAGATAAAAATTGAAATGCACCATTCAAGGAGATAGTTGGTCGTATATACGCATGAACACTGTATTTTTTCTTCAACGTATTAAAATAATAAGAATTAAATTATAATTAAATTATTATATTATTCCAATATATTTCTCATAGTTTTAATAAAACCATCATTTATACATTCCATGTTTATAGAAAATGAGTTACATCTGTTTGAGGGGGCGGATGTCCATCATCCTTAGACCAAATTATCGTATTTACACAACATTGAAAGTATAAAGGTCTGTTCTAAATAAAAATTATAGAATCATAGAGAAAATATAAATATAATATATATTTTTTATAAATATATAATCCATAATATTGAACACTATGAAAGGTGGTAGGGTAAAATTCAACAATCATCATATCATGAAGAAGTATTTTGTTGTATACAGTAACCGTAAGTTCATTCACCATTAAATTGTGGTATGTGTATGTGTAGGAAAAACCCATATTATAACGAAATATTATAAAATTGATCTTTTTTATTTAGTCATAATATAATAATCGTATAGGGGGAGAATGGAAATTAAACTAAAAATCCGGAGAGATGGTGTTACCTCTTAATCAGGTAACTTCTTTTGGTTTATTCCAAAAGGCTTCAGTGGGATAATTTTTTTCCTAAAATATATTTCTACGATAAGGAGAGGGTTTCAAGGAATAGTTTTTTATATATTTTTTCGGAATAAAATCTATCATGAAATGTGAGTTTTAGAGAATATATGGTACCTTTTTATATAAGAGGGATGGAGCACCATTGGAAAATTTTAAACTATTAAATTAATATAATTTTATTTTTTATTAAAAAATATCAAAATTGAGATATTTAGAATATAATATGATTATTCGTCCAAAACATCTCATCCAATAATTTTTAGACATTTATTTATTTTATTTTAGACTTTCATTTCAGTTTATCTGAACTTATTCTCTTCTAATTTTAATTTTGGTAAAAATAATTAATTTTTAAGAGGCTATTAATATTACTTATACAGGGTAAATTTTACATAATTGAAAACATAATATTATTTTAGACCACATAATATTCACTTTGGGAAAGTAATATTTTTATTTTCAAATAATTTAATATTGTTATATTTTTATCAATCATCAATTATGTCAATTTTTACACTATCCATTTCATTAAATTTAAATAAAGTCGAAAAAGGGAGATATATTTGAACAAAAGAATTTATAGTATTTTATCATTTCATAATCAACTATAAAAATCATGTATGTTATAAATACTATCAAATAATAATTATTTTAATATTTATGATATCATTTATTTGATATTTCTGTTAATAAAATAATTATTCTATCCCTAGTGTGTCAATATTTATAGTAATTGTATAATATCTAAAAATTCTAAATAAATTCACAAGATATAGAAAATTTTAATATCTTCTTGGATACTACCTATTTTTGTATTTTCATTATGTATAGCACTATATTAATATAAATATACTTATAAGAGATAAGAATGAAATATATTGTCCCTTTGTGTTGTTTTATCAATAATTACATCAATTTCATGGAATTTTTTTTATATTAATAAATTTTGATCAATAGTTATTAAGGGTAGAAATTTAATATTCTGATATGATCATTTATTGTTTTATGGTAATCTTATTATCCTTATCATATTATTTGTTACAACAATTTACCTATATTCCATTTACCCTTAAGGAAAAAATTACCAAAGTTACTATTCATAATGTCTTAATCCTAAAAGGGCCATATGTACCCAATTTGATTCTTATTATTCCAAATATGGAATGAATAGTTACACATTCAAAACACATATGTCGTAGGAATTAATTTATAAATAATTATTATTGTTAAAATGAGTAAACATGTTTTCTAAAAGTAAAAACCATCAACTAATTCACATTCGTTTATATCAAATTTCAATTGTAAATTACCTCCAATGAATTTTTTTTTGATTAAATGATAAAAATAATCAAAATATAATTATAAGAAAAATTCAAAATAGATCATATCCATTTAAATAAATTAGGTGAAAATAATGTTTTGAATTAAAAGTAAATATTTTTCACTTTTCCATAAAATGTGAATTTTAAAAAAAGAGAAATTCCATCCAAAGTAAATATTTATGCCCCAATTTCAAAAAAAAAAGATTAGTGTATGAAATAGAACATATAAAAGTGTAAAAAACTAAATTTTAAATGGGTTCCCCATTAAAAGGAAATTAAATGACCATTTTTAAATTATTAGAGTATTTTATACTTGAAGTTGGATTCATTCTCATTTTAATCCTATGAATTTAACATTATTAATATAAAAACATTTAAAAAACACTTGTAGACATATAATATATTGTATTGTTAATTATCACCAATATAATGGCTGTGTGTAAACTACTATTTAAAATAATATTATTAATAATGTATTATTTTTCAGTATAACTCTGTTTTGTGTGCAATATAATATTCCATAGAAAAACATGTTGTTGAATTAGGATTATGGTATCAGAGAATTCATCCCCATTAATGTAAAATTTATATCTTATTCATTAATATTATTTGATATCACCATGTATTATTCTATAAATACATGGGATGTTGCATCAAATTACTCATTCAAATAACAGGGAAATGGATATATACACTAAGGAGCTAAATATAGTGGATCACTTATATGTTCTAGTGGATTAGAATTAAAAATATATACTTTTTCATGTTATAATGATATTTTATTGGGGAAATTATATAAGAATAATTGTTCTTAAGAATAATATTTTTTTGTTTATATTGACACAGATGTTTTTAATTGATCTATGTTAGTATAATGTTTAATGACAATATAATGTTAAATGATGTTTTATAATTTAAAAAAGTGTCTTTCTAATATATTTGTTCAAATATGGGGAAAAGAGTTCTCACCACTGAAAATGAGATATTTTAATGAATAAATTATTCAATAAATAATAAACTTATAAGCACATCGAATAACATATAATTTAAGTGTGATGATATTTTATATATTAAATATTTTCAATATTAAAAATAATATTTATTTCTAAAAATAATGGATTCTACATTTATTAGATACATATTTTAAACAAAATATATTTATTAAGAGGATAGTGGGAGTATATTATGACATAGTAAAGTTTAAAACATGAAAAGGAACATATTTCAACAGTTTCAGACATATTGAACACCATTATATAGCTTAAAATAATATATAATTTATTTGTGACAAATGATTTTGAGGTAAATAGGATTATTATGCAACTATCCTAGTCGTAAAAAATGATTAATTTTTAATGATTTTTAATGATGAAAAATTATTATGAAATATTTATATGTTTGAAACATTAGTTATTTACAACATAATAATCAATTTCTAGATGTAAATAATTTAGTGTACTATGTTCATGGAGGTGATCATTTGGAATATAGTTCTTATGTCTCACTAATATTCAGAACAAATTTTCCTTTAAATTTCACCCTTTACAATAATTTATTATATTGTTTTATCAGATGGTAACATAATGATGTGTTGGGAATTATATTAAGATGTAATGATTTCAACAAAACCTTAGAAGTGTAGAGTAAATAATTCCTCCTCAATGGTCTATAATAAATGAAATTATTGAAAGAGTTTAAATATATTGATTCTTAATGGAGTTTAATAATATAAAATGTATCATTTTATACAAAATTTACCCATCACATTATCGTTCTATTATGCTAGTTTTATATAATGGGTAACGAGAAATGAAAATTTTCTATTAAAATAATGAATTATTATTTTACTTAACTGATGTTCATAATGGATAATAATAAAATTTTAAGAAATGATATTCTCATGAAGGTTATTATTTTTTATTTTCATATAAAATATGATAATGATACATAAAAAAAATTTATGTATATGAAGAACCACTTACTATTCTACATGGTGTCTTATATACTTTGTCACTAGTATGTTATATGTATATATATATATAATATTTAATCCCAAACCATGTGGTTATAATTTATCCCATAATGTGGAATATTATTTTTTTCATTCTATTTATATCCCTGCCTTAAGGCTATGCTAATGGGAGATTTTTTTATTATATTTTTGGTTAATTTGTTTTATGGATTAATAATAGTTCGATTTTTCTTCAAATATGAAGAGTAATAAAATAGGTTCTAAAATAATATAGATTGACAATGTGTATTGATATTAAAAGATAAATTTGAATTAGTTTATATAATGTCTCTCGATTAGGTGATGATTGTGTGTTCATCCGATTGGGAAAATGAGATGTGCTAACAAATTTGGTATGTCGATACTTAGATAATCTAGAATATATAGCCTCTTTATATAGGATTTATTTGTTTGGTGACACATTTTATCCCAAAATCATATGAAAATATTACAATATTATTATGAGTAATTATATATGACATAGATTATAAACATCAGTACGAAAATTAACATGTTTTATAGAGATGGATCCAAAAAATGATAATTTCATTAGTATAATGAAAACATTTAATGAGCCTTATCATTTCTTGTAATAATGTTTTGGTGAATTAATTATTATTTCCAATGCTACAAATTTAATTATTCTACCCTGATTTCCCCAAACATGGGTTATTTATTAAATGGTTAATTGTGTAAAATATATTATAGTCTTAGGATCAATGTTATTTTTTCCTCAAAATAATGAACACATAATAAATAAACTATGGAGTGATATTTTAAAAAAATAAATTAAAAAATATGTATTACGAAATTCTATATGAATATATTTTTAACCATATAATCCACAACATTACCTGGGGATTTGGGAAGTCATGATGAATGTGGTGATATTATATTTTTAGTAAGGATAATCATATAGTGGAAGATAATAAAGGATAAGTGTGGAATAAGAAATGTTACAGGTATAATGGTTTCTAGAACAATGAATATATAATAATAATGAATGGAGGATAAAGATATATACATAGTCACATAGATCTCATAAAAATATGAAAGGTGGAATTTTATAATTTCATATGACACAATTATATATTTAAGGCCTTGTGACATGACATTATCCATAAAGGGTAAAGATGCATCCATTTAAATATCATGAGACCAACCAATGCACCGAGGTTCTGTATAATTGTCTAGGACCACCAATCACATTAAATTTTCATGATTTCTGTCAAACACAAAAGGATTATAAGCTATACATTGTATATTTTTTAAGGATGAATATCATATAAATTAATTGAATATCTAACAAATGGAACTTATGATAAATGATTATCTTATATAGAACTATAGATAATAATGGAAATTAAAAGACATCCCTAGTAATTTAATTAATAATAATGTCTACTTGATTTCCACAAACATATGTAACAAATGGTTAGATAAGTATAGTTTACCAAAAGTACCCAGAAGAATTTATTTGTTTTGAATTCAAATATAATTGATTCAAATCAAGATTAAGGATTTTAATGAGGTTATTGAATAAAATATAATTTATATGGATACCAATGTAACACATATATCAAAAAACACTATATAAATTAATTATTTTGGTTTATAATGTGTCTTATAAGTTTCTATATCATTTCCCCTAAAAGAGTTAAACAAGGTTCCCGATAAGGGCTCAGTGACCCATAAGGAAGGTGATAATTGGGATATACATGAAAAACACTTTACAGTGTTAATAACCTTAGAGTTATTCATTCCAAAACCAAAAAACCAATTTTGAATCTATATAGGAATGTATTTTTTTTAATCACAAAATATTTACGTACCTAAATGAAAAAATTTATATTTCTACAGTGAGGCTGAGACATAGTAACTTCTTAAATATTTTCCATAATGTGGGTGAATGGAATCCTCACCAGGGTGATATCCCTTAAGGATGAAATCCATCCAATAATTTGGTAACAAATATTGGAAAAAAATTACACAACAATGATAATAAAATTATTAATTGAAAAGAGAGAGAAAATAAACCCTTAAATCAACATGGTAACCCCATAAAAAGGTATATTATATGGGTTTTGGGTAATATATATCGGATATTGTTTAAGTGGGTATATAATAAAATGGATACATATCATGGAATAACATGATTTTTAATTTTGAAATATATTACCAGTATGGATATTACAATAGTTAATGAAGGATGATCTGTAGGAAACCTTACATCTCATCAGCTTCTTAGATTGTAGCATGACCGTATACACAACAAATAACATCACGATTGAAGAGTTATCTTGTGGGGAGACTGCATGATATGTAAAAGATTATATAAATTCAAAATTTTATTAAAAGAATACTAGAATGGTTGGGAATTAATATGTGTGGTGAGTGGAATTTCATGGAAAATTTAATAATTATATTACTTTATAAAATTACTTTAGTTCCCTATAATTATAATTGTTCCCCACTACTACACATAATTCCCCCAATATAGTTTTTTGTTAAAATAATAGGGTAATATAACTTCTTTAACAAGAATTATTCATCAGTACCTAAATATTGTGTCATATATACTGTATCTATCATATTTTACCACATTAATCCATTTTTACATATTTTACTACATTATCAAAAAATCATCAAATTCCACCCCTTGGAAAAATTTAGAATATTTATTCTAAATATAAAGAAAATTATATCAAAATATTTATTTAATTTAAAAAAATTACCTTTTATATTGGGTTGGTTTATTCATCCAAAATAAATCATCTAAGAAAACATATTTTTAAATTTTCAATGAATATACAAAATAACAAAACACAATCCAAAGATAAATAATTTATAATCACACTAGTATATTATTTTGGGATAGTTTTTTCTATGGTTTAAATTTCATGGGGGTTTTTTCCAAAATGGATTTGGTGGTGAACTCCATAAACATGGAATTTCACCATATATAGTTCGACTCTAACAATAGTGGTTAAATATATACAAATGTTTGATCGAGGGAAAACACCAGAGATGTTACCACCATCCCATGAAAAAATAAATGAGCCTAATATGGGGTTTTAATACTAGTTGAATATATAATTCCTCCAATATGTGATAATTAACATTCCACATTTCCCATTATATAGAATAATCATAACTACTAATTCATAGTAGGCACACAACCGATGGTCATAATGATAGATAGACTAACTAAAAAGGTTCATAATTCAGGATGTTCATATTGAATAATAGGTTTTCAATCAGACAACAAATAATGTTCAATGATTATATTAATCCATATATATACATTAAACTCTATAACTCTTAATAATATTTTCTATGTGTATTTACTATGTCGTTTCCTTTATTTTTTTCATCTTAATATAAATATATCTCATTTAATTTTTATTATTTTTCAATTATGAATAAATGGATAACAAAATTATGGTGTGTTATGAAACTTCTATGTGACTTATAGTACTATTTTTCACTTATATAGTAAATTCAATTTCCTAGAGGATTTTCGTTATCAATATATGTTTCACAACTTTGATTAAATTATAATGTGTGCATTGTGAAACAATCATATGAGGAAAGGATCGTTTGGCATTACCTAATGTAAGATATTATATCCCCTATAAAAATATTCAACAATGAATTTGTAAATCACCATAAAATAAAATTTGGATAACACATTATTAAAGAATCTTATATGTTAAATGTTTCCTCTTCCATAAAAGTTTCCTCCAATGAAGGTTCACTATCCAATTAATTCTAGTTTATAGAACATTTCCTCTTATATAATGTATCGAAGTGATTTTTTATATGATATATATACCTATAATTGATCTTTATCAAATTTAATATCATGGGTACTGTTATACATAAACGTAGATAGATGTGATATATAGAAAACATCAGGATCTTAAAATAGGATTGGTTGCATAGAAAACAATATCCCACTACTTCCATCAACACTAATTTTTAAAAATATCCTAATATATCATAGACACATATTACATTAATTTACAAACTTCATAACCTCTTCATGGGGTATTATATTCATGAATACATATTCTCCTACATGGAATTTAAGATCATTCCATTGGTTGTTAATATATAAAACCAAAAAACATATTATCCTAGAGTTGAAGGTATCATTATTATTTGTCAATGTGATAAAAGATATCAAGTATCAATGGACTAGATGTTATACTAATAATTGTTTACAAGATGTATTTTTGATAATACTATTAAAATTTAAATAATAAAATAGAACATTTTATTTTATTTTAGAATGTCTTTATTACCCATAGAATATACTTGCATATCAGTCACAATACACATCCTGGTAGACTAAGAAATATAATACCTAAGAATTTAGTCATCCCACATGGTCAGTAATGGAATATATATAGTATGATTCATCATGAACAAATAATCGTTGTCAATTTTACGAGGTAAAAATATAAACACATTGCATTTAATAAAAAACATGACCATAATATGAAAGAAATAAATGGTAATCAAATAAATACATATAAATAATCACATGAGAATAAATACTATCCATGAGTAATATAACTAATATAATAATCACATTATAATCAAAAATATATCTCAAAAATAGTTAATTCATTATTCTATACATGTAAACAACTATGATGTCCTTTTACAATATAGTTAAAAACAATATATAAAAATAATCTAATTTGGCCAAATGATTTGTCTCATGTGGAACATTGATGCATCTAGGTGATATCTATAAATTGGACCCACTAGTCACTTCATATTTCAAATTAATTCCTCTTATTAAATGACATGACAATAATCTATCAAAACAACAGTATCTAAAAACTAACAACAAAAATGTTAATAATCACCCCTATTATTAAACATAATCGTAAATACTCCAATTTAACATGGAGAATGGTAATAAAATAAGAAATCCCATATAAAACTGATAATTAACCATATAAATGAATAATAAGTATTTTTAAATTAAAAAATATTCCTAATGGATCATAAATATAATAATTGGTTGATTTTATTGATGAATAAAAAACAATTACAATTTCATTAATAACATACTTTTGGAAAATAACATTTGTTAATTAGGAAATTTTCCAAAACAAGATTTTCAAAATATATTTTTTAAAAATTAATTTCCTTGAAATTTAAATTTAAATAATATAATCTAAGATTTAATCCATTTGGTGTGCCTGAGGGTGGAAAATTCTATTCAGGTCATAAACCTTAAAAAAATTGTTTCCGAATTTTTGTAAAATCAAAGATTATTGTATGGAAAGAGATGTGGAAATTAAAATAAAATTATTGTCATTAAATTATGATATGGATAAAAATATATTTAATAAAAAAATTATTATGAGATAAAATATTAAGTAAACATTTTTAGAAAACATGGTTTTGGATGTAAAATGATTTTTAGCGAATAGAGTGATGAAGATAGATTTTATTAGAAACGTTTTATCTATAATTTTATGTCCCAAAGAGTGGCCTATTAAATAAATTATATTAAAAATAATATAAAACTCGATTATAAAAAATTAATTGGTATTATTATATAATTATGATGTAATTCCCAATGATTTTAATTAATGTATAATAATTCCAGATTAAAATTAGATTGAAACATATATCTCTTATAAATTTGTAAATTTTGAATCATATGTACCATAAAATAATAAAATAAAATGAAACATTAAATTTGATGAAGAGTAATATATTAAAGATATTATACATTAAAATTGAAGTTTTATACACCACACGTTGGAATAAGCGGTGAATAAGACATATGTTTAACAAAAGATAAAGAGGGAGGAGATACCCTTTACTCTGGTTCGACTTCTTTCATATGAGTCCAATCCTCTTAGATAATAGATATTGGTTTACTATATATCATTAAAAGAAATATATTCATATATACCATTCCATATATGTATTACTTATAGTATATTATCACTTATTCCTTAACAGTTCTTTGACAAAGTCATTATTTGGAGTGATGATTACAATGTTTTCATATATGTTGTAGTTAGGTAATTTTGGTCCATTTAATATGATATGGTTACCTAATAACCAAATTTTATAAATATATATATTAATTATAAATTAATTATAAATTAATTTATAATAATATATAAATGGAAGAGAAAAAATTGTATTATATTGTTCATGGAGTTGATAGGTCTTACATATGGACGTTGTTATTTCAAAATTTTATGGACATGTGGATTGAATGGATGGTGAATATAAATCAACCATACAAGAAAAAATAGTTTTTAAAATATATAAATTATAATAATCAAATAGAACCATGTAACCAATTATGTTGAAAGTAAATGTAAGTCATTTCACATTTTTTTGTGGGGGAAAAATCCAAACGTATGCTCAAGTGACATTATTGTTTTCAAGGTTATTTGAATGATTTAAACAACATTTATATACCCATTTGATAATATATTTTTATTTTTTGGGACAATAATTTATAAAATTCCTATGTACAAACATAGATCATCCAAATACTCCCCTCTTCCTTGTATACATTATATTTCAATTTGAATCTTCAATTCCCACTCAAAGACCACTAGATGAACACCAACGTTTTCAAGGATATCATATGAATACCTCAATACTAGTTTACCATATTATATATGAAAATAAATTATTCAAACACCTCTAAAAAATCAAACAAAATATGAATCCCTGTGCTCAATGGAAATTCCTCACTATAGAAATTTAAATAGTGAAATCAATTATTTTATTCTAAATAGTTAAAAACTAGTAATAAAAACCAAGTTTTATTTTTTTTCATGAAATATATTGAACACATTCATTAAAAATACTTTTCAAGATAGATACAAAATATTTTAAACATGATGAAAAAAATATTTTAATATAGTAGCATTTAGTCTTCTTCGTCCATAACAACATAGTGCTTATCCTTTATCCCATGATAATATTTTTTTAATTCGTTCTTTTTTAATTTTAATGAATATATTTTTTAGAATTATCTCGGTCATATCCCTTTTCTCTATTTCACTAACCACCAACAACATAAAAAATTGTTGGAGATGGAAATATATAGAAGTGGACTGGTGTAAATTTTCTTCAATGTTTATATAATTATTTATATGGATTTATTTTTTCTTATATACCTAATAACTCAAGATATATAGACTTCTCTCATGTTTTCTAGACATGAATTATCTATAGAACCTCAAAAGTTCATTTCATTTGTACATGATGACATAAATATAATACGAAACTGTGGAAACCCAATTTTTCTTCATAAAGGGACTCTTCGACTTTTAAATGTTTAGAACTATAAATAAATGCATTAATGAGTGAATGATACCAATAAATTTAATATTAAAGTGCATAAATAGGTATTATTACTCCTCAAAGAGTAATAACCTAATCTTCAGGGATTATAACGAATATGGGGACTATTTAATGATTATTCATTCATCATATATTAAAAAACATTTTCCATATTGGATTATTTATTTAGTTCTCAAATATTTTGAATAATCACATGGTACTTTTGAAATATTTTTATAACACACAGATATGAGTAATAGAAAAATATTTACTCAATTTTTAACTTTATGTAAGCATATATTCTAAAAATACTATAGCTATATAAAATAGTTAAATTTCTATAATAAAATAATTTTCAAATTAAAGTTATAAATTTATATAAAATTGCAAAATGATACAAATAATCTCAAACTAGAAAATTTTAGATGTTAAAATCATTTCATTACACATAAAAATATTAAAAATATTAGATCCCTAACATCCTTAAAATTTATCGCATGGACAACTAGACAATTGAGAATTGAAAATAACATTCTTACAAATATTCAAGAAAATGTCAATGAAATTTGTTAGCACAAAATCATAGTATCCTACTTATAATGCTTCTCCCAATGTTTCAGTTACAAATTCACCATTGTAATCATTCATTCTTTTCTAATTTTATTCATTCCTCTATGCATAAGAATTTCTACCATGCCTTTATTTATCTAATCACATGATTTTGATTTAATAAAATGATTCCTCGTAAAAATTATTGTATGGGTTACCAAAGAAATGAAAAATTTATAAATAACCCCCGAAATGGATTATTAATTTTATCCATAATGAGGACATGGAATGGTTTATTATGAGAATTGGGTGTTTTTGTGTTTTTAATTATCAAAAACAATGATGGAGAAATAGATGTCTTGGCTCTTATATTAAGAAATATTTCATGATTACAGTTTTTTTATAAGAGCCTTAGCCTTTTTATTATTGATAAAAAATAAAATCTAAAACAACATAAAAACTTATTTCATGAACTACAAAAAATTCAAATTCTCTATCAATGAAACCAAAAATTACTCGAAAAGTATTATAATTTTTTTATAATAATATCTAGAAATGAAAAAAATTTATTTGGATGCTCCATAATTAGACAGCTTCATTTTCCCTAATATCATTAGAAAGGAAAATTTTCTTTAGAATAAAATATTTTGCAAAAACACTATTAGGTTTTTTTCATGCATACTAAAAATAAATGATATATCAAACAGGAAGATAGCCCCCTAGTTAATATTAACTAAAACCATCCAATGTAAATCAAGAGTTTGTAAAGTATAGAAAATATTTTGTAATAAGGAAAACAACTAGGATATTCATGGACAAAAATGGCTTAGAAGGATCAAATATAAATTATGGAAAAAATAAAATTTAATATTCTAAAAATAGACATATAAAAAACATGTCTTTCCTAAATTATATTAAGCCTAATATCCTCATGGATCCAAATTTTTAATAGAAACATGGAATTCTATGGTTAAAATAATCATTATTTGGTAAACTCATGGATTAGGATCAATATAATGAAGATGTAAAAATTGTTTAAAATAATCATGATAATGTTATTTTGAAATTTTAATAGAATTCATGTTAGGAAATATTGAAATATATTTTATTTTTATGAATTTATAAAATCATGAATACAGAACACAACATATTTTAGTAAAAAATTAAATTTAGTGACATGAATCAAGTTGTTTATTTGTATTGAAAATGTTCATAAATTAAATAAATGTTAATAAATGTTAATATATACAATATAACACGGTTTTTTATAATATTTTATTAAAAAACCTAATCCAATATTTAATTGAAGAAGATTTTTGTTGAAAAGTATAAATTGACTTTTGAAAATAAAATACACAAAATCCTAAACTATAATGATGATCGACCCGATGAATTTAATTTGTGAAATTTTTTCATTATGATTGTTTTGAGAAACAAAGTGAGTGAATATAATATATCCTCGAAATATGTGGTATAGAATGAGATAACCTTATTTTTATTATGAATCCTCAACCTTGGGTTAGCCTCATAAAACATAAAACATCAAAACCAACATGAAACAAATCAATGTATAAAAATGTATTATAATAGGAGAATAGAAAATTAAAATTAAATTCAAATGTATATATTCTCGGTTTGAACCCCCATGTGGGTTCTAAAATTTCACATCCCATAGTTAAGTACTTACAACAAATCCAACCCAATATGAATGTTGATGTGGCTTATTCTTCATGAAAAAAATTAATTTTATCCAGTTTTAGTCATCTGAAACTACATTTATACTCTCCCAAAATTAGGTATATTCAGATTCACCTCTCTGAGTTTGTTTATCCCATGAATCAATGGATGAGGTGACCAAATACAAGGGAAAATTCCCAAATATATATCCTCATTAAATCCTCCACTAGTTATTGAAAATAAATTCCAGGATGTGTTTCATCAAAGGATTATAATCAAAAATTATTTATTATTTTTGATGTAGATCATTACCTCTATACCTTGGTGCTTAATGGTACCCTTCAATTGGGTAGACCATTATTTCTTTAACTTCTTCCATGAACTCATCTATATCAAAAAAAATTCCATTGAAACCAAATAAGAACTAAATCTTGAAATGAAGAAATAATTAATACTTTATCATGAAAATGAACTAGAAAAAGTGGTTCATAATTTTGGAATTTTCCCTATGTTTTCTCAGGTTATTACTCTATTTCATAATCAATTTCCATACATTTGTGCTTTTAAATAAATCCTTATAGGTTAACTTTCATATTATCCAAAATTTTCTTAAATCATTTTCAACATTTCCAAAATTTGATTGTTCAACATCATGAATTTTATTAGATATCATTTTTGGTTCCTCAAAATTATATTTAGAAATATATTAATCTTTTGTTTCATTCAATTATAAAAAATTAATACAATTATGATGGATTTTCATCCAAAAAAGTCATTCTTCACATTGAATTTCATTTTTAACAGTGTTGTCCCTATAATTAGTTTTTTTCATGTGTAAATCATATAATTTTTTTAATTTAGTTAGTTATATTTAAAACTTCCAACATAATTTCTATGTTATAATGGTCATATTTGAATAAAAAAAATTCGAACTAATTTAATGTTATTATTAATCAATATGTTGCATGAATCTCAAGATATCAAAGTGATTTAATTTATTTAAATATAAGTATATCATAAAGTATCAGGGGGTATATTCACATATATGTTTGGTGTATTATTTCATATAAACAATCTAACATGATATTCCCAACATGAAATATATGGGTTTTCCATTCTTCACCGACAAATAAATGTATTAAATTACAAGTTAAGCATGATTTTTGTAGTAAAGGGTTTTACATTTGAAAATGAATTTGATAGAAACCCGCCTCTTAAACAGGGATAATAAAAAATCTATTTGATAATAGATAAAGGGATATATGAATTTCCTCTAGAATAATCAAAAATAGTTTCCAAATATTATAACATTGGTGAATTTGAAGATATATAAATGGAATAAAAGTGTAAATAAATTATATTTATTGATATAAATAAATCATCATAAGAATGTGAATAACCAAAATGATGTTAATAAACACATAACCTTATACTATAAGGTTGTGAAAAGACCATTGGTTCATTAGAAATTATGGTATTGGGATAAATTTTTTATTTCACTTTCAAATGTTACTAGATTATATTACTACAAATATAGAAAACTCCAGAAAATATTATCACTTTATATATTTTTAATTTCAAATAATAGTTCCATAAATTTTTTGTATATTGATCAATTTACCCATCCTTTATTACTCTATGAAATAAATTTCTACTAAGATTTTTTTTATCCTAAATAACTATCGTAGAATTTTAATAGAGAATTAGATTGATATAAGAAAAAGAAGTTATTCAGCATTTCTTTTCATAAACATATATGGTAAGAACAAAATAACTAATATAATATATTAATATCTAATCCAGAATATTAATACCCAATTTTTAGTGTAATCTATTTCATAAATATTTATTCTTATTTCTCATACAAAGTTCTCTTATCTAAATTCAAAGGCCATATATTTATAATAAAGGTATCCAAATTTTCAAAATCGACATTATATTCTATGAAAATATAATGAGGATAATATTGTCACATTCTGAATGTGTTAATACCTTGATAAATATAAAGCCGTAATGAAAACATGAATGGATCCCAAATAAAATCTCATTTTCTGTAATATAAACCCTAAGTCCAAAAATGAAGTAAAATCAATTATAAATATCATTAACATTCAAGCCAATAAAAAATATAAAGGCCTCTAATAATATTCCATAAAAGTTGATATTTTTATCTCAAAATTGAGCATAGATAAATGTTTATTTTACCTCAATAATTTTTTCCAAAAATATCAACATTCTAGTGAATAAATATTCTGGATACCATTCTACATATGATTCTGAATCCTTAATGAAATAATTCTGAATTGAAATATTTATGTGTTTCCTGATTTTTATTAGGTGAATATCATTGTCAAAATACAAATATAACATAATTATTTTTATTCCAACACATAAACCCATAAATCCTCCCCCTTCATTCGTACACCATTAATTATGTTAGAATATCTCATTAACTTACACTTCGTTCCTATTATATTTCATTCATAGAAACAATATAGTCATGAAAAAACCATTACTTGTACAAAAATGTTGATCCTATTAGTGAAATTTCACCCTAGAAAATCTATTTTTATATTTCCAATACTTGAAACATTCATGAAATTCATACATTGAAAATAAAACAGGGACACAAATTCTTTCACCCATCATTTTGAATGAAAAATCCATTTTACCTCGATACAATTTTACTAGGTTTTTTTTATTCTCAAATCATAAAATAAATTTGAGTTCCATTAATACATTCCCATTTGTTCCTATTTCAACATTCTTAACATGTAGAAAACATAATATTATTTCATCCCGGTTTCCACCATCCAATCCCTCAATGAACCTAATCCTTCTGTTTTTAAGCATTTCTATGTGTTGATTAATGTGAATATTTTCATTGAAATATAAAATTAATTATTGGGGAATAAAGAACATATGTATTAATCTTTTCACCACCCCATTTATTTCCTAATTGAATAATTTTCTATCACTTTAAAATTCTGCAATATTACTTTTAGTTCAATCTATTGACTGAAACCAAAAAGCATATTTTCAGAAACAATTATCATAGGGGGAAATTTCATATAAATAGAGAGTCACTTTTAATAAATCTAAATAGTGACAAATTATTTTTAATCAGTGATACCTCAGGATTAATCGATTATATTGATAGTAACCATCTATTCAATATCATCATGCTTATTCAAAAGAAAAATATAAATTAGTCAAATTATATCCCATTGGAGTTTCAGTAAAAATTAACATTATGGACTATTATTGTTTACTTGCTAATTATAACATCAATCTCCAAGGATATTTTTATGATTATAACCCCTAGATACAATTTCACTAGAACTCAAATAATGTATATTATCCATATGGGGATGTTATTATATGAATAACCACATAAGATCTTCCTCACCCTAAATTATGGATGTTCTTCAATACATATCCTCTAAGTAAATCATATGGTTATGCCCAGTAATATATATTTAACTATATATATTTCACATGTATTCTACTAAACAACCTGTAATACTAACTGTTAATATCCCAACCCTAGAAGCCTTATGTGGGTGGTTAAAATATTACATTGGATTAAGATACATGGAATCCCATCTTAAAGGAACTATTTGTTTAGTAGACTTCGTAAAATAGATACATGCATAAATTTCATATTATAATTGAGTACATAAATTATAATGTTTTTTATCTCTGAGAACTCCATTTTTTCTTATGTATATCCAGATATATTAGTAACAAAGCAGATATGGGTATCCCATGGAAAATAAAACAGTTGAAAGGGGTCAGCTCAGATACCCAATAAGGGTTTGTGTATACATGAATATATCATTAATAAATATGAATAATCATATGATAAGGATAATTACCGAATGAAGTTCAATTTTAAAAATTATTTTTTCTTATGGTAGAAATAAAAGATGATAAAAATAAATCCATATAAATAAACACATGAGATAGAAACATATCCATAGATATTCAATATAACTAAATAATTAAATGGAAATGAATAAATAATCTCATAGTGGGAGAAAAGTAATTCCAAACACCTGAAACATTTTTTCAATACCTTTTACAAGAAATTATAAAAATACAACTATAACCAATCTGATTTCTCCAATTTATTTGTCTCATGAGACTTAACAAGTCATTAAGAGGATATCTATAAGTGTTACCCACATAGCACTTAACAATTCTAACGCGATCCTCATGTAAAATGAGATAATATTAATAAAAAACATTCATGTTTAATATCTAATATAAAATATTTTAATATATACCGATTCAATATGAATAATCAAAAACCATCCAGAGCACTATGGTTAACTAAAATAAAAAATTCCATCCCCAGTCTAACTGATTATTAACATTCTTGGTAAATAAAAATTATTGTACTATTAAATTTTATCACTACTATAGAATAAGAAAAAATTATTGTTTGACTATTTTGACGAATATAAATACAATTAAAATCTTATTAAAACCCAATTTAATGAAAATAATCTTTTTTATATTTAAAATATTTATAAAATACTTTCTCACAGTTTATTTATAAATTTATTTAATTAAAAATAATCAATAAAATATATGAATTGATTTTTAAAACGATCATTGGTATTGATGGTGGGAAATTATAATCATGTCACACCATTAAAAAAATATTCCATTTATATTTTAGTAAAAGAAAAAAAATATGTTTTGGAAAATGAAATAAATATTCATTACATATTTTTTTCTAAAATAATAAAATGGTGGAAAATTATTTACTTTTTCTTTTTAACAATTTTAGTAATTATTTGGACATTTTTTAAACAAGGTTTTTGAAGGAAACGTATTTTCAATTGAAGTGGAAAATGACGACAGTTTTTATAAAAAAAATCTCAACCATTTTATGTACCAAAGAGAGGAATAAGATACAATTACATGAATACATAATGAAAATTATTTTTAAATTAAATTAAATTTGTTTATTATAAATTTATTAGGAAATTTATTTTTTTCATAATTCAATAATATAGAAGCCTGATTTAATTGTTATTTAATCATATAACTATTACTAATTGGGGGTATCTTTTGAATCATAATTCCAATGAATAAAGAAAACAATTAAGCCTTAAATAACATGAATATAAATAGATTCATGATATAAAATTTTTAATGTCTAATTATATACACCAAAAAAATGGAAAAAATATTAATAAGACATTTGACTCATGAAAGAACTGGTGATATGAGAAACCGTTTCCTTAGGTTATACTTCATTCGTATATTTTAAAATTGCCTAAAAAATAAATATATGATTATAATACCTATATGTTATAACCAAAATTGTATATATCGTACCATAAATTACGTAATTACATCTTTTATCACCTCCTAATTAAAAATTCTATGTTAAATTCATTTTTTGGTTGATAATTTATTCATTTTTCATGTTTGGTTAGATTCGATAATTTATATCCTTTTACACTGATCATAGATACATAATATATATAATTTTAGTGGTTATATAAATATATTTTATATATTTTATATATTAATTATGATTAATATATAAATGTTAGAGAGGGGAAACGTGTTACATTGATCCTCTGGAAGGTGGACAATACTTGGAATTTTTTTATCATTTTTTCCTAATGGATTATATGAAAAAAAATATTAATTCACATTTATATAAAAGTATTTGTTTCATATATTTAAATTATATTTATCAAAAACATCCTTATTACTGACCATGTAAATATTAATAGAAAATTGTTACCCACCATTACATGGAGGTGGTAGTCCCCAAGTACGCATGAGAAGTTTTATTGTTTTACAATGAATTGGAAGGATAAAATATCTATCTGATATTATATATAAATAATTAAGGTAAATATATAAATACCACATATGTTAACATATTTTAAAATTAAAACCTTCCATGAAATGTGAAATCAAAAAATGACCCACTTTGCTTTACGAGAAAGTAGTCCACCGTACACACGAGTGACATTATCCTTCCACAAATTGAATTGAAATTTGGAATGATTATGTGATATCATAAAAAAAATTATACAAAATTAAAAAATTAATTAATTATTTGTTAAATATACCATTAAATCATACCTTCAATTATAGGGATGGAAAACCTATCAAATCATTTCGTGAGGTAGTGGTATGATGTTAGTACGATTAAAAATTTCATTTTCCATTCCATGGAAGTTGGTATAGACATAAGATATTCCATTAAAATAATATCTTATCAATATATAGGTGATAATTTGATTATTATAAATAATTTTGGAATAATATTTTAATGATATTTAAGAATAAGTAAAATTATTACACTTATTTAAGAATTTTTCCTCTTTTTTGGGGAACTTTTATAGGTGTACACAAAATTCATTCATATTATGTATTTATAACAATTAAAATTCATATATGGTGTTCTGGTTTTATTATGAAATATATTATGTCTTGTATTATCATATCCAACTCTTTTTGTGTTTGTGAATGGGATAGGATATTGGTATCCTTTTATAATTATGGGAGAGGACGCACATGTAATTATTATAATAATGAATTACACCCATGTTTTTAGCATTCCAATTTCCTCCAAACTATATCCTTATAAAACATTTTTTTGATAATGTTGATTTATTTCCATCAATTTATTTTTTGGGTATGCTATAGGTCATTTTTATAACTATATTCTTTTTTTAATCACATGGTAAATCTGTTTTTCCTTTAACCACGGTAATTTGTTTTTATAGTCTCCTCTATTTGTTATGGTAAAAAATTATGTTATAATTAGTTTGATTCTAAATATTTAATTTATTATATCAAATTCAATTAAAATAAATCTCATAATTTAATATTAAATTAATCTTGTTAGGGCATTAAAAAATTGGTTTTGCAAAGAAATAGATTTGAAGGATTAAAAAGTTTTTATGTAAAATTTCAATATAGAATTGATTAAAATTAATTAAATTAGTGAAATTTAAATAAATTTCTTATAATTTTATTTTAAAACTATTTTTAAATATAAATTACTCTTTTAAATAATTTATTATAAAAGGGAGTTTTCCTTAAAAATTGTATGTTTCACTATTCATCAAAAAATTATACTTTTTCAAGAATTCTAAATTTAAATAAAAATATATTTTTGACATGAAAACTTCAAAAAATAAGATTATTTTTTCAAATAAATTTAATAAAATTTGAAAAATTTATTTTAAATAATGTTCAAAATCAGTGACTAAATTTCCTTTTAGAAAAATATAGTCTTTTAGAAAGTATTTGATTTTTTTCAAGAGATCGTTGACATTAGGCTTTGTAGAAGAGAGAGTGACTATAGAATGTCATAAAATGTTTAGATATTATATTTGTTATAACATTCTATTATTAAGTGATATGTTCTTATAATATTAAGCGCTACATTTAATTTATAACGACCAATTATTGGCATACATAAATGTTACATATTTTTATGTGAATAATCTATACATCTCACTAATACAGTCTTGAAGTTCATATTTATTACTTACATTGAAAAATATATAGACAATATTACTATTTAATTAATTATATTCATTATCTAAAATGAATATCTTTTAATTTAGTGCTCATATTAGACATAACCTATATAAAAATATTCTTCATGACCTATATAAAATAATAATAAATGGAGATCTAATATGTTCATTAAGGGTAAACATGGGAGATGTAAATTGATGATAATATTTGAACCATAATATAACAAATAAATGTTTTAGACCATGAATATAAATACCAAATTCCATACCCAATCCATTATAGACAACAATTAATAGTTATATCATAAAAAATCATCATTTAAATATTCATTATGCATAAAAATGAGAAATTTTCATATATTAATCATACATTATAATTTTATGAAATATAAGTGTGGAACCATTATTAGTAAAAAAAAATAATTTATTATATAAAGTTTAACTATTGTGATAATGAAATAATAACAAATCTATGAATCGACACTTTTTCCAATGGATGATGATAAACATTGTCATGTTTCAGATAATAGACCTACCGCATCAACCATTTTCCTAGATATGATATTGCACATAGACATGAGTAAAATAATATTCTCATTAGATGTAGTACATCACGTGATACTTTGTAAGGGTATATTATATAGGGTTTATCCATCACAAAAAGAAAAAATTAATTATGAGTTTTATAAAACCATATAAAATTAATTATTTCATCTTATAAAAACTAATGAAAGGAATCCTTGTTTCGTAATAATTTAATCATTCCATTATAGAAAAACCCATGAAAAATTATTGGGCATCATTATCATCTAATAATAATAATTATAAACCACTAATATAAATAATAATTATGGTACATTGGATCATATTCCTAGAAAAACATATAGACAACACCATATGTTATTATTTTTTATAAATAAAAATTCAATAAAAAGGTCAAAATAATATTTATGATGAAACTAACATCTCCACACTGAAAAAAAAATTAAAACTCAAAGTTAAAATGACTAGAAAAATTATTTTTATTTAAAAATAAACATTGAAATTTATAAAGGAATATTAAAATAACTGAGTGATCATGAGGGTTGGTATTTTTTTATTTCATGGATATTAAAAGAAAACATTCCTTTCAAATTATTATAAAAAGGTCCAAATGTACATTTTTTGAAATATGATAAGAATATTTTTTGTAAATTCTCTGGTTAAAATATTAAAAATGGTAAATAATGATGTAATAATAAATTTGGTTGTAAAAAAAATTATTCAATACCATTTTAGAAAATTGGGACATTTAAGGGAATTAAGTTTTTACAATAGAGGAAGAACATTTGATTTTCAATAAAACTTGTCTTTTGTAATTATATTTGTTAATGAAAGGAAGTGTGGAAGAATTATTGTATTATATAGAAACTACTACAGGATTATAAAATTATTGATATTTAGGGAGATAGATCATAATAATTCATAATTATATGAATAATCATTGAAAATCTCGATAAAAAATGAAATTTTCTAATAAAATCCTTACTACTTTGTAACTATAGTATCGGAAGAGCCATGAAATAAGGAACAATATATGCATATTTTAATCTGAAAAATTTTAATAATATTATCGATAACATAGATTATATATTTTTATATAACCCATATAAAATAATTAGGTGGTGAATATGTAATATGTATCACTTAAATTAATGTATGATTAAAATAACTTACCTCAACACTTGAATGTCAATGTTCACATTCAAACATCTAATAAAAAATATTTTTTTTTCTAAATATATTCCATCACCATAATGATATATATCATACCACATATGATTTTAATATAGTCTTTTATCACCATATTTTTAAAAATAATCTATTAAAATAATTATTTCATGTCAGATCTGAACATTTTTCAGGTTTGTTTCGATTCTAGGGTTTGGTCCTTAAACCCTGAATATTGTTCAATGGTATATTAAATTATAATAAATAAATAAATATCATATAAATTCATTATATACATTTTTATAGTCATCAATAAATTAAGATATAAAAAATTATTTATACCTTTAACGAGCATGATATGTCGTGTATATGCATGAACATTAATTCAATTATACAATGAATTGAACAAAATGTAGGTAAATATTATTTCACATTTACATTATATTGTTTATATTTCTTTTAATATATATATATATTGACTTAATCTAACCTTATTAATATCTATGTGAAAATAAAATATATAAAATGCATCACAACACATTGTAGTGGGGGTTGTCCACACATACGGAAGAGTGATGGTATCATTTTTCAATGAATTTAAGGTATGAAGGTCGATGTCATATTATAATTTAAGAAAAATCATTATTTCACAAATATAATATAACTATTTTAATCCAATCCATATATCTTCTTATTATAGACGTTGATGGAAAACAAATTACATTGATTTGAGAGGATGTAGTCGAATGTACACACACTATGTAGTTTGGTTTACCTTATAAATGAAGACATGATGGTTTTGGGATATTAAATTAACATAATAACAATTATAAATATGGGGTATAGATATTTATTTTATTAAAAAAATTAATTAGATTTTAATCAGGATGAATATGAAATAAAAAAAATTCTCATGTTTGAATTGCATCTCTTCATCAGACAACCTCTTTGAGATTGTCGCAATTTCCTTCTAGGATTTGTTTCCAAATCAAAACTAGGACTATAAGATGTGGTATTGGTAGTACGTAAGTAAATTGTGTAGGTTTCTACTAGAAAAAATGTTTTTATTGTGTATAGTATATCATATGAAATTTCATTTTATTAGCGGGGGATAGGATCGACATCGAAACCCATTGATGATTTCTAAAAAGAATACAAATGATGAATCTATCCCTACACTAAATTATTCCAAATGACAATATATTAAAATTATGGATATTATAATGTCTAAATATTTCCATAAAATATTATTTATAATATTTTAATAGAAAAACATACCTTTATTTATTTGATAACTCCCCCACCTCATCACACCCCTTATAAATCCGTTTTAACTTCAACGATGTTTATTAATTTTGATTGTATTTACAAATAATTATGATAAAAAAATTAATTTTAATTTTTTAAATAATGTAAATATTGATGACTCTAAATCCTTAATCAATTTTCGATAATTCAACTCACCAAAATGGAAATTTTAATTCAAAATAAAATCTACAACCGTGAAAAATTATCATGATTCCAAACACAATGTAATCATAAACAGAAAATGTATTCAATAAAATTTTATGATTAAGTTGAATCCAATGAAATAAATTGTATTAATAATAATATAATTTTTCTGATTTTTCTTTCAAAGAAATTTTAATATAAATTTTAACATTCAAAATTAATTTATGAACTTGGATTAATGTTTTTTAAAAACTTCCTTTTCTCCGGGAATTCATTGAAATTTTAACATTTTCGTGGAAAATTCAAAAATTAACTCTCTGATTTTTTATAAATGGAAGAGACCTTTCCTTGAAGATAAAGGATACATTATTCAAAAAAATTAACTCTATGATAAATTTTTAATGTTGATTTAATAATTTAATATCACTATGTAAAAAATTTTAATAATGGATAATTTTAATTTTATGTTAAGGGTGAAAATTTTGACAACTGAAATTTGTAGAAAAAATAGAATTTTTAACATAAAATTGGATTTATTCTTATAAAATAAAAATAGGAAATATATGTTATATGAGAATATAATCCCAGTGATTAAAAATCATAGGGATCATGTTCTATGGATTATTTTTTCATATCAAATCCTCAGATTTCAATATAGATTCATTAAATATGTGGCTCCACGAGAAGTCTTTATACAGTTGAGCTATTTTTGTTCATATAATATAATCCCTACGACTAAAAATCATTAACATATATTACCAATAATAAAATTACTCCTTCAATGGTATGACATATTTTCTTGGTATGTTTTATGAATAAGGTATATAAACCTTCAAAAGAGATACATGTAACATATCATTAACTTGAGAGATCTTTGGTGGGAGTGCCAGGTGGTAATCACCTTTCCCTACTTGATCAAGAATCATGTAATTTACTATATACATATGGATTAAAATTCCTTTATTTTTGAATATCATAAAATTCTTATATAGTGAAATTACTTTAATAACCATCTCTGAAACATAAAATTATAGATCCCACTAATAATATCCCACATAAATATTCTATCAACTCTGAGAAACTAGGATGTTCTATTGGATGGATTTAACATTATCATCTATTTCTTTATCTAGACCATGTTCCATTATCCTTCATTCACCCACATCATCGTATCATATTAGAGTTATATAATTCATTAAATTGTGGGATTCATAAGGAAATGTATTAATGGTTTACTGGATGATACAATTTTATGAAAAAATAAATAATGGAAGGTGTTTTTCCTATCCACAATTGAAAACCATAAAATAATATCTCAGTAGATCCTACAGGGTTTAAATTGTTCTCTTAGACTAAAAATCTATCTATGGATGATAAGAAGTGGAGAAACTCAAAATTTTATCAATATTTTTCTAATTACTTCTACTAAACATCAAGTTAATCATCAAATCCAAATTTTTATAATATAATAATGAACACATTGAAACATAACACTTATTTTATATAATTTTTTAGTAAATATCAACCTGTGGGAAATCACCTCTTGTGGAGGACAATTCTGTTGATATTCAAAGTTGATCAACTATAACCCAAATGTAATTATATAATTTTATCATTTTGGGGAGTATAATGAAAAATACAATGGTGATGTTTTACCATTTAAATAATAGAATACACAATGGTTGTAACATACCCTTTTACTTATGTATCTCATCATAAACATGTGGACATTCAAATTATTGATACATATATTCATCAACATATATATCCATATGGTCCCACAAAAAATATTATTTTAGATATCAATGAATCATAATTAATCGAAGAAAAACAGATAAAGATGAACTATGAGCCTCACAAAATAACACATTCATTAATTATAACATAGATGTAAGACATAAAATCTACTTAAATACTATAATTACTTCATAATCATTTTTAAACACTACATTATTTATCCTTATATTCTATATCTTTATATCTTCCTTACATCCCACTTTACACGTCTCATGGATAAATAAATGAACACTCATTTAAGATAGATATGATTTAATTCCATTATTTATGATTTGGATATCCATCAGTTGAATATTTTTAAATGTTGGATCATTTTTGTCCCTTATTAGTTTTAATCATGAATGATAATTTTGTGTCAACGAATTTTCCACTATGTTATCATTTAAAGGGTGTTATTGTATTGACCAATCATAATCCTTAATTAGTTTCAACCATCTTATCTTGCATAAAAAAACTTCTTTTTCATGAATATATATTTTAAAAATATATGATCTGTATATATATATATATATATTAAATTTATAGTAAATATAATTCCACCATGTCTTTAATGTATAAATTACCTCAGAAAAATTCAAAACAAGACTTGAGAAATTTTACTCATTAATTATCAATTTTTAAGGACAATATTCTATAACCATATCATTCAATATGATAAATCATCAAAACGTATTCTTTGATAAATCACTATATTTTATAATGCATTCACTACATCAAGGTAAGTTATACATTGGTGCACTAACCATACATCTATTTAGTTTCTTGAAATTTTTCATCACATAAATTTTCCTAATGGAACTTGGATCTCGTACGAGTTAACATAGTGAGGATATTAGATAGACATCTTCCATTTTTCAATAACCACATATAATATCTATACAACTTAAGAAAACATAAAATCTCAGTGAAAATGGGATTTTAGGCCATGATTCAATATCTTATCTCTTTTATGGATTAATTGATATACCGTCTCTTGATATTGTAGGCCCCATAAAAGACAATATCCACAGAAACAATTCAAAATTTGAAACTGTTTCATAAAACTTATCATTCCTTGGGGTCCCTAGTACAATTCTCATTTGATCATCATGATCTTCATAGACCTTTAAATACATAAGAATGTCATATATGATGACTACAACAAAATTAACATGGTAACATATTAAAAATCAATACATAAAATCCATGAATATAGTGCATTAATTAGTTCGACCAAAAGGAATCTATATATATTTATAGTGTCCATACCTTGTATGAAATATCCTATTTTCTATATGATCTTTCCTGAACAGAAATTGAAGATATCAATAATAATGGAAAATGGTGAAAAATTAACAAGCTCTATGAAATTAATCAAACATGTAATCAAAATGGGGTATAGGAAACATGTTATTGATTATGATTTTTTGTTCCCAATAATCAATTTACTGCCACATCGACCAATCATTAATATCAACAATAAGAATATGTTTTCCACAATGAAGCACACTTTTCTAAATAAAAACATTTTCAATATTATCCAATATTTTCTTCTTTAATTCAGGAATCTATGTCTGGAACATTCTATTTGGATTTTTTGAAAAAGTTGTATCACCACGTATGATTTCAGTTGATAACTCCAAATTTGGATTTGTGGGAATAATTGGAATCTATTATAGAATGTAACAAAAAACTACAAAATATTGTATTATCATCTATATTGAGGCTCTCCCCACCGTATTATATAAACACTATTTTTTAATAAGAATCATGAACCATATAAATGATTAATTTTAAATTGGAATATTTTATTCATATTCACAAAGATTAATGAGCATGGGTTGATTAGGGATACGAAATTTACATTACCTCCCCAAAAAATTGATATGTTATCTATATAATTAATTCTAATACATTCCCAGAATCAAATAAAATTCAAATATTAGGGAGAAATAAGATTTAAGGAAAATAAATTCTTTAAACATCAATTGTATAAGAATTAAAAAATTAATATGGGACATCAAACCATTGGGTGATTTCAATAAAAATTCAACATATAATCATTGAGTACTGTAATTAATATTCGAAGATTCATATGCTGATTTATATTGATATTATAAAAAAGGTTACCCTGATATTTGATCTTATATCATCACACCTCAATATAATCATTCAATCATCAATTCCTTACCAAAAAAATATGTTTCAAGGGAACCAACCACCAATAATATTAGTGATTAAAAATCATTCATAAGATGTATATATATTTACACCTTCAATCTATTACACCTTATGTGTAGCATAGGTCATCCATGGTTTTCATCTATTAAAATATTTCATGATTTCCCATTAATATATTTATAATTTCAAAAACATATCCCCCAATATTGTCGAACCATTTGTGTGGTATGGATCGTTGTTGACTAGTAGGTAAAGAACATGTTAAATCCTAAAATTCCATTTTCAAAGTTCTTAGCAGCTTGTGAAATTTAGCTAGATTCACATCCCCATGGACTATCTAGAGTTTCATTTATTATAAGTAAAACCCCACAATATCTTTCTTAAGAAAACATTATTTTGTGATATCACTATTTAAATTATCCATTAGTTTATCACATTTGTTTTCTAGTCCAATTATCTAATATTTACTAAAACATTGTATATATTCGAGTTTTTTGAAAAACTAAATTAAGTTTGACAGCCTATGAAATAACCAACACTGAACCTAAAAAAATTATTATTGAAATATGACCATTTTATCATTTACATTAAAAAATTTATATGATTAGTATAAGGAATAATCCTTAAACATTACATAATTCTCAATTAAATAAAGAATTCACAATGAGGATCTTTTCTAGTTTGGAGTTTTAGAGAATTTTCACATAACTATTACATTTCAACATGAAAATTACATGTAGACACTACTAACCTGTATCCAATTTTTTCATAAAATAAAAACTCTTAAAAAGAAACATGTCTAGTTATATGTTTTAGACATCATGACTTTTCCTTGATCCCATCCATGAAAATATTCATCATTATGTCATATAGAAACTATTTCAAAAACATGGGAGGAGCATAAAAAGATCAGAAAGGGTACTAAAATAAGGAAGGAAAACATTATCCCATCATTAATTACAAATCTATGAAACCAAACTTTTCAATCATAACATACCTTATAAAATCATAATATTTATGAATAACACACACAAATCATAACTCATTAAGGTAATTAATGTAATTCATAATATAATTACATTTTAGTTATCACAACTACATAGAGAGTCACATTTGGAACACACATCATAGTATATTCCTTAAATGTCTAAAGAGAAACATTAACGTTTACCTATGTCACATTAACCAATGCATTGGAGAGCTCTCTCGAGCTCACCCACCCTTGGTTTATCACAGAACCACCTGTATATGTAAAAAATGCCCAAAACTACAAACATATTTATAACACATAAATCAATAATTAAGGAAATATAACATTTCCACATTGCAATCACAACATATCATTTCATGATATAGACATAATAAATGCTTTATCAAACCAGTTAAAATATTTATTTAATAGATTTCAGAATCAAAGTGTCTCATAACACATTGATTCTTTTAAATGAATTATCATTTTAAAACATTAATGTCCATATAAATAAATCCTTACATTCATTTTGAAAACATTTACATTAATGAGAATGATTAAGAATAATAAATCCTTAAAACCTTATTTTAGTTAAGGAGTTCTTAACCAATGAGAGATGCTTGAATACAAATAATTGAGGAATAATGTTTAATAAAAACATTATAATATCATGAGAATAAAATTAATCATGATATAATATTCTAATGTCAGGTATATACACCATATAAAAGTGAATTTGGGCATAACAACACTGAAGTCTCAATGAAAGTCAAATTGACAAGAAATCCCTTATAAAAACTGTATCCTTAGATTAATGGTAAATAAATTACCAAATAATGTGTGAAAAATATAAATACACTCAATATGATTGGATATTAAGTGTAAATAAATCATAAAACATTCACACACAATCTTTTTAATATAAAACAAATGATTTTGATGTAAAACTGAATGATTGTAAATTGAGTCAAAATTACTCTTACCAAGTTTATATCGTTGACTTGAGAATTAATTAAGGGAGCTATTTTTTATATCAAAAGTATATCCACCCAAAGGGGAGTTGAAATTACAACATAAATAAATGAATAATGATTCCACTCATAATCATATCATGATATAATTAAGAATTAGATGACTAACCCAAGGAATGGAAATTTGGTTAATAGTTTCCCTTAACGATTTGGTAACATAGGAAACATACAACCTATGCCGGAAGGATCATAAAATTTATATTTAAATACCCATAAATTTATGTATATTACTCAATGAATACAATAATGGTCAGCACATACCCCTCAGAAAATGAAATGGTGGAAAATATAGCATGAATCTCATGGGAATAAAAAGTGAGATGAAAATCCTTAACCACATTGTAATCAATAGAGCCGTATGACCAAAAGATAATAACCACAAAATAATTCACAAAATAACATGAATATAATTATAATAATGATAATATATATACATTTTTTGTACAAAATACACCAAAATCAATAAATTGGTGGAGAACAACGGAAATCTCATGAAATTAAAAGTGAGATAAGAAATTCATTAACTCGTGTCCGACTTGACAAGTTTGTTCCTTGTTCTTCCTGAATAATAAACAAAAGTTAACTTCTAAAATATTTAGAACCTTATCATGTTTATTATTCCTTTTTATATCACATATTACCATGTTATAATCATTATGTAATCATTTAAGTTAATAATGTTTTTTTGGTCGATATTTGGTACTTAAGTCAAAAAAATTGACATCTTAGAATTACAAGTTGTTCATATAGTAAAACATTCATTATATCCAAAATGATATTCATGATTTATATATTATATATATCATATATTTATACAGTATATACATGTAATTATAATAGTACAAAACATTTGTAAGTATGAAATGAAATGCGTCGTTCATGGAGACAGTAATCTGTACGTATGCATTAATGATTTTTCCATTTCTATTTCTTGTTTTAATGGAATTAAAACATTATGATACATAGGTATTTTATAATTCCAGTATAATATCAAATATTATATCATTATATCCATCCTTTATAGGTTCCACATATGGCATTAACAAGTCATATTTCATTGTGGGGGGCCGTGGTCCACACTTCCTCAAATGAAATTATCATGTTTACCAAAAATGGAAACCACAATGGTATGCTATAAAAGAAAAATATAGACGATTAAAGAAAACATAAAAAAATATATATCACATATAAATATATTTCCATCATAATGGCCACCATGAGAGGTAGTAAGAGATAATCAAACGGTCATCGTTTCGTGAGGCGTTAGTTTCCATTCTAAAAAATAGTATTTTCTTCATCCATTAGATGGAGGTGTGTGTAAGTGTAGATCGAATAAATCTAAAAAAACATCCTATTATACTAAAGATATTGGTTTTGTTATTAAAGGACAATATAAAATGATTTTAGGGGCTGGAGAAGTAAAATAAAGGAAAAGAAGTTATGATAAATTGTTACCATTAATTTGGGTAACTCCCTTTAGATTAAACCAAAAGGACTTCATGAAGTGACTTTGGTATATGGTAAGGATTCTAGGTGGAATAGAGGTATCTTTAGAGATTATTCTAGCAGGTTTTCGACAAGCCAATGGGCTTTATAGGTGTAAGGGATGAGTTATAAGTGAGTGACTTTTATAAGGGGGGAGGGGTTGTTTAGGAAAGTGTAAAAATATTATTTTATTATATAATGATATTTCGTTTCTAAAGGTCCAAAACTAATTAATGTAGAATTTAAAATGACTACTGGTAGAAATAAAATCATCCAATAGGAATTGGATATGTTTTTCAAGTTATTTTAATATTTATAATCTTATTTATATTAATCATTTTTTATTGAGTTAAATAATGCATCATTATTGTGTCATACATAATTTTATTTAAATGATCTATAAAAATTATAAACAAATACCATGATGTGGGAAATATTTCTAGATTTCAAATAAATATTTATAGTCTAAATGATATATTATAAATCACCATGTATAAATTAATTTACTAAAAGATAATTTTTTGTGTCATTTTTGTCTTTACATTAAATTAATTAATATAAAGTGTCATTATCACTCCCATGTGGCTCGATGGTGTCTCCAAATCAACCCAAGGATGACCATTGTCTTTAAAGACTCATCCAATAATGATAGGACAACTTTTAAGGTAATTTCGTATTAATATAATATTTTTTTCCCTTGAATTACCCTATTTACATTTTACTGCGGTAAATAAAATTCAAAAGTTAATATTCAATAATAATTATTTTCATCTTATTGAACAACATTTTAATTAATAATAATAACCATTTGTGTCTGATTTTTGAAATTCAATCAACATAAGAGGTAAAATTTCATTTAAATGAAAGTGTTCATTTTTAACTACTATTAGTGGTTTCACTATTAAAAAAATTGATGATTTTCAGAAAACTACCTATAATTAAGCCAAATATTTATTTGATATTCTAAATTCAAAAATGATATCTATTTTCCCAAATTCAAAAAATATATGTTTCATTCATTAATTTTAAATTAAATCCCATTATCAAATCAAATAGCTTGTTTTTAAGCAACAATAGCTATCTAAAGATTGATACGTGTTTGTGTCCAATTTCAAGGTGAAATTAGTTAATTTGACCAACATTAGATTAAGTGGTAATAAAATAATATAATTAAACAATAAAACCATTAATAAGATAATCTAACCATAAAAATAAATTAGATTAAAAGTAACTTTGAATTAAAAAACAGTATTTTTCAATATTCAAAAAAACTGAATTTTATCAGAAAAATACCACAAATATACCCAATGTAATTTTTGATGTCCCGATTCTAAATAATAATTTTATTTTATGAAATAGAACATATAAATGTGACCAAAAATATATTTAAATAGGGTTCTCCATTAGAATGTGGTAAATCATCCTTTTAATGTAAATTATTTTTAAAATTAGATTCATTCATATTTTAAGCCTCTAACTTTTATTAGATAAATGTAAAAACATTTAACAAACATATATAATAATATTGTAGTTATTTCTATTTATTCCCAACATTACAATGTCTAGGTGTTAGCTAAAATTTAAATTAATATTATTATACTATAAGTGTGCAACATAAGATTTCAAAGAAACCCATCATTGCGTATTGGGTACGCCATCGAACATAGCATCCCCTTTAAATTTGAATTAATATTTAATTCACAAATATTAACAAATGTGAAAATTTTCATGTTCATTATTTACATGGGATGTCACAGCCTTCCCCCCTTTTGGTAATTGTGTCCATGAAATTTTAAAATTGGGCTGGGAAACTTCATTAAATGAACCACAAAGGAAAAGAGTCAGAAAAACTGTTACTTTAAAAGAAAGAAAGAGAAGTATAAAGGTCATCTAGGATAACTCATAATAGGATTCCATGTAGAAACATGGATACAAAAGAGACAAAAAACGGTCATGTTCGGATGGAGAGTGATAGAAAAAATGATTAGGAGAAAGTTTACCACCAGAAAATCACAAACTTATGATGTATCTATCAGTCTTTGATTAACGAGTAGGAAACGTAAACCAACAATGTTTTTGTTTTAGATTCCATTTCATATATTTGAGGAATTCATTTACTATATAGAATAAGAACATAAGTAAATATACTTACCTCTAAGTAGAGTTTCAGCCTTTAATAAATTTCTACCCAAAACTAATCTTTTCTCCAAACAATGAGCATTCAAAAATACTTGGTCACATCCAAAGCACAAGAATCATCTTCTAGAGAATCAAATAATCCATAAAATAAGTACAATATTTTTCCATTGTCATTATACATCAACTAAAACCAATATGGTTAGTGCGAGATTAGATAATACCCAAAAAAGGAAAATCATTTCCAAAAAAGAAAAACTACTATTAGTCACCAAAAGTTTTCAAGAAAAACCAAATGTTCAAAAAAGACCATTCAATAAAAAACTGGAAATAAAATTCATCAAAATTAATCCCAACTAAGATACAAACCCAAATCTTATAAGGATTTAATTAAATAATCTACCAAGATAAATTTTAACATTTATCTCCAAATAACATCAGTTACTCAAAAAGTCATATATTGAATAGTAATTAACATAATCACATATTCTCCACGATAGGTTAATCATTTTCTAAATAAACCAAATTATCATATGTCCATAATAAAAACATCGATTCTTCAAAACGACAATTTCAAGCATTATTACTCAATTGAAATCCCATAGTAATCAATATTTCTTAGGCATATAGTGTTTCCTTAAAATATAAAATGTCTTCCACAAAAACTGTTATCACTTCATCACCAATTGATTTTATTATACTATGTATATCCATTTGATAAACATATGTTACAAAAATCAACTTATTCTTTTTTGTTAAAATCATTTAACTAAAATAATAATTCATACTAACAGGGGACAACAAGTAAGATAGTGGTGGGAGATTCACCCTTATCGCCCTTCAATTATGTGTTTGATTCCTATTTCCTTTCTAGATATGAAGATTTGTCACCCATCCTATGGGTTACACTTTTTATAAAACTCAACAATAACCTTAACCTGTTTTAACCTCAAGAGAATCATTATACCTCTCATTTTCATCCCAATTCATTATGAACTCAATCTTAATTCTTGATGTCTTATATATATTTTCATTTATTTTTATTTCACCACCATATGATAAAATATAATGATCCAAAAAATGAATAACATCATACCACGATCATGGTGTCCATTTGTTTTCATCTCCATCTTGTTCACGTAGGTAGAAGGTCCATGCATTGCAATAATGATTTATAGATCTTTCAAAAATCATTTTCTCCCTTCATCCAAATACACCTTGTACTACATGGGTCATATGGGTGTTCAAAAAAAAATAGTTTTGGAAAATAATCATCAATGACATATAATTATAAAACAACTGATAAAAAAAGATTTCTATAAAACAATTCGACCAAATTTTAGTTGAAACATTAAATTAATGGTCCTTTTAAAATACCATAGGTATGTGTTGAGAGAATTTATTGTAAAAGAAAAAATAGATAGTTTGTTCATGGGTCTCCATCTTTAGAACCTCTTTCAAAATCAGAATATGCTTCAAAATATTGTTATAAGGTAAAATACTTGATAATACCCTGATAATATATACATTTCTTGAAAATATGAGAATATTGTGAAAATATGATTTGATTAAATACAACCCATGATCCACCATAATAACGAGGTATAGTGGAGGTGTTTTACATCTCAAACTAGAGCTTGTAAGTGAGTTGTTTGGTAAAAAGGTTTTCACAATCTTCTGGACATTACTTTGGTATAATTATTCCATGCAAGTCATGAGGAAGATATAAGAATGTCATTTGAGATTATCCTCATTCCATTTGTAGCTAACATTCCATGACCTAAAAATGTAATTTAACAAGTATTTAATGGAATTAATAGATATAGGGACAAACCATGTGTCTAAAGAAAACTCTTAATCCCTACAGTAGTCTAAACCGACCGCTGATACCATCTATAGGGACCCAACCTTAATCATTACATAATCCTTAATTAAATGAATAATTCACATTGAGGATATTTTCAGGATTATATTTTTATATAATTAGGCCATAAATACTACATATCAACTTGAAAATTATATGTAGACACTACTAATCAGTATCTATTTTTTCATAAAATAAATACCCTTAAAGAAACATTTCTCGTTCCATGTTTTAGACAAACTGGCTTTTCAATTATCCCTTCCTTGACCCTATACATCATTAAGTCCTCTGGAAAACATTTCAAAAACAGGGGATGAGAATAAGAATCTGTATATGGATTATAAAATAATGATGGAAAACATTATCCCACCATTAAATAAAAATCATTGAAACCATACTTTTATATCATAATATACCTTATAAAATCATAAAATTTATTAATAAAAGAAAAAAATCATAAATAATAAAGGTAACTAATGGAATTCATTACATACTTACACTGTAGATATCAGATCTACATCGTGAGTCACATTTGGAATAGCCATCATAGTTTATTCCCTAAATATCATTCGAGAAACATTAACATAACCTCTATCATGTAACCCAATGCATTGGACAACCATCTCGGGCTCACCCGCCCTATGTTTATCACAAATCCACCCATATACATAATAAATGACCAATAATCATAACATATTCAAAACACATAAATCATGAATAACGGAAATATAACATTTCCACATTCTAATCACAAAATATTATTTTAAGGTATAGGCATAATCAATGGTTTATCAAAACATTTTCAAAACCATTTAAAACAGTTAATAATGTTTTTTTTGAATAAAATTTTCCCAAAACAATTGGAAGATTTTAAAGTATTTAACCTTTTAAAAGAATAATATACATATAAATAAATCATTAAAAAGATTTTGAAAACATGAACATTAATGACAATTATTTAAAGAATAAATCTTTAACATAATATTTTAGTTAAGGAGTTCACAACCAAAGGAGAGATGCTTGAATAAAAATAAATGAGGAAATGTTTTTAGAAAAAACATTATAATATCATGATAATAAAGGTATATGTGATATAATATGCCAAAGTATAGTATATACACTATATAAAAGTGAATTGGTGCATAACTACAATGACGTCTCAATAGAATGTAAATTGACACATAATCCCTTATAAAAATTGTATCCTTAGATTAAGGATAAATCAATTACATAATAATGTGTGACAAATATAAATACAGTCAACATGAATGGAAATTTAGTGTATATCAATCAGATAACATTCACTTAATTTATTTTTAAGACCAAACCAATAACATGGATTTTTAACTCAATGTATGGAAATTGAGTTAAAATTACTCTTATCAAGTTCATATCAGTGACTTGATAATTTATTAATGGATTTATTATATGTATCCAAAGTATATCCACAAAAAAGGGAGTGTAAATTACACCATAAATAAATAATCATTGATTCCACACATAATTATTGAATAAAATAATTAACAATTAGAAGATTTACTCATGTAATGGGAATTGGGTTAAAAGGTTCCCTTACCGATTAGGTAACATACAATATATAAAACCTATTAAAGAAGGATAATAAAATGAAGATGTAAATACCCATAAATGTAAGTATATTACACAATAAATACAGTCATGTGCAGTTCATACACCATACAAAAGGAAATAGTGGCTAATATAGCGTGAATCTCACAGGAATAAAAAGTGAGATTAAAATCACTTACCACGTTCTAATCAGTCAAGTCATATGACCAATTGATAATAACCAACAAATTATTCACAGAATAACAAGAATATAAATAGAATCATTATAATACATATCAATTGGAAGTATTCAATACACCACTTGCAAGATATTAGTTGCGAAGAATGGAAATGTCACGGAATTAAAAGTGAGATAAGAAATCCCTTACCTTGTATCCGACTTGACTCGTTTGTTCCTTTTTCTTACTACATAATAAAATGAAGTTCATTTCTACTTGATTAAGAAATTTTTTTTTAATTTTTTTTAATATCAGTTATTACCATGTTATAAATATTATGTAAACATTGAAGTTAATAATGTTCATTTTGTCGATATTTGGTACACTAGTCATAAATGGACTACTTATAATTAAAAGTTTTTCACATAGTAAAAGGTTCATTTTATCTAGAATTATATTAATGATTTAGATATCATATATATCATATATATCCAGTATATACATGTATTAATAATAGTACATAACATTTGGAGGTAAGAAATGAAATGCACCATTCCTGGAGACTGTAAGTTGTATGTACGCATGAATGATACTTTCATTTCTATTTCTTATTTTAATGGAATAAGAAAATAATTATTTATAGTTATATTATAATTTTAGTATAATATCTAATATAATATCATTAACACCATCTTTTATAATCCCCACATATGTCAATAATGAGTCATATCACTTTGAGTAGGCGGTAGTCCGTACTTCCTCAAATGAAATTATCGGGTTTACTGAAAATGGAAGCCATAATGGAATGAAATAATAGAAAAAATACAGAATAATAAAGAAACAATGAACATAATATATATCATATATAAATATAGTTTCATCTTAAGGGCCACCATGAGAGGTGGTACAATATAATCAGACAATCACTATTTCTTGAGGCGTTAGTTTGTCATTCACAAAAATGGTATGTTCTTCACCCATTAGATGGAGATGTGTGTAAGTGTAGTTCAAATAAATCTCATAAAAACAAACTAGTATATTGAGGATACTGGTGTTGTTATAATATAAAGGAATAAAATGTTTTTAGGGGCTGGAGATGTAATATAAAGAAATGATGTTAAGAGAAACAATTACCTTTAATTCGGGAAACATCATTTTGTTTAAACCAAAAGAAGTTCACGAAGTGACTTATGCCTAATGTAAGGCTTCTAGGTGGAATATAGGGATTTTTAGAGCGTATATGAGAAGCGTTTGGATGTTCCATGTTTCTTGAGAGGTGTAAGGAATATGTTAGAAGTGAGGGTTTTTTATAAGGGGGATGAGGGGCTCTTTAGGAAAATGTGATAATATTATTTTATTATATAAATATATTAGATTTATAAAGGTAAAAAACATATTAAAGTCACATATGAGATAAAAAATGGTCGAAATAAAATCATAATATAATAATTTTATTGGTTTTGAATGTTATTATAATATTTATAATCATATTTATTTAAATATTTTATTAATGAGGTAAATACTACATCGATATTTTGTCAAAAATAATTTTATATATATGGTGTATAAAAATTATAAAAAAATTACCATGATGTAATAAATCTTATTATCTTAACTATTAGTATTTAAAGTTTTAAATATAACTTAAATTACCCAATGAAAAAATTAATTTACTAAAAGATATTTGTTTGTGTCATTTTTGTCTTTTCTTTAACTTAATTAATCTAAAGTGTCATTATCTCTACCAAGTTGCTCCATGGAGTCTCAAAATTTACCCAAGGATACCAATGGTCGGAAATGACTCATCCAATAAGGTTAGGACAAATGTTAAGGTAATTTTGTATTATTATAATATTCTTTTTTACCTTTATTGCCATATTTACTCATAACCGCGGTAAATAAAAGTCAAAAATTACTATTCACCAAATATTATTTTCATCATATTGAACCAAATATTATATATTAATAACAATCATGTATGTAATATTTTTTAAATAAAATCCACAGAAGTGATAAAATTTCATTTAAATGAAAATTTCTGCTTTAGCTACTACTTTGTGGTTTCACTATTCATAAAAATTAATGTTTTTTAAAAAACATCAAAAAATACAACCTAAGGATTATATAATATTCCTAATTCAAAAATGATTTATATTTTACCACATTCGAATCCTAAAAGATTCATTAATTAATTTAAAATAAATTCCCTTTATCAAAACAAATTGCATGTTTGTAAGAAACATTAACTATCCAAAGATTGATAATTGTTCATGTCAAAATTCAATGTGAAATTATTTTCAATGACCAACATTGGATTAAATGGTAAAAAAATCATATAATTACACTTTAAAACATATTTAAATTATATTCTAAAAATATATATAAATTATATTGAAATTCACTTTTGAATTAAAATACAGTATTTTCACTATTCATAAAAAATGAATTTTATCAAACAAATACTAAAAATTTACTGAATATAAATTTTGATGTCCCTATTATATAGAATAATTTTATTTTGTAAAATGGAAAATATAAAAGTGTCTAAAACTATATTTCAAGAGGGTTCTCTATTAAAAGGTTGTAAATAAGCATTTTAATGTGAATTATGTTAAAAATTAGATTCATTTATATTTTAAGAATCTAATTTTTTTTGGATAAATGTAAAATCATTTAACAAACCCATATAATCATTTTTTAGTATGTTATATTAATTCCCTCCATTAAAATTACTAGGTGTTACCTACCATTTAAAATAATAATATTATATTATTAGTGTGCAACGTAAGATTTCAAAGAAACCCATGGTTGTGTATTATGTAAACCATTAAACATATTGTCCCCTTTATAGTAGAATTAATATTTAGTTAAGAAATATTAATAAATATGAAAAATTTCATACTCATTAATTACATGAAATTTTACAATTAGTATGATTTAATTTATGAAATATATATGTCATAAATGTGTTAATAAGTTATTATTTATTATTCAGTCAATTTTTTTTTAATTTCATTGTTATTTTCAAAATATGTATTCATAAAAAATTATTTTTAGTATAAATATTTTTTAGAACATATATATAATTTATTTATTAAATCAACAAAATTTTTCTTCTTTTCATATCAAAATTAACTTGGGGTAATACTTTTAATTTTTCAGAAAATATAGATTTTTTGCGAATTATGTATATATAGTTTTTATGTAAAAATGTCATTTGTTTTGATAAATAAATTAATTTCAATTATTTTTATTATAATTATTATTTATTTTTATATAATTCAATTAATAACATGTAAATCAAATTTATACAATTTTTTATTAAAAGTTTATTTTTACAATTAAAAATGCATTTTTCTAAAAACTATTTAAAAATATATAATGTTTCTCCATTTTTAATTAATTAAAATAACCCATAATGATAAATGAACTAAATATAGTATTTATATTTTAAATATATGTTAATTAATTTAAAATAATAAAATTAATATTTGTTTTTATATAGTTAAAGTGAACTCATTTTTTCCTTAAAAATATATTTTTTCAAAACAGTTTTCTAAATTGAGATAGGATTTTGTATTAAATTAAATTGATTTTGATAAAATTTATTACATATTTTTAATCATAATAATTAATTTTAGATAATAATTTCATTATAATATTTAATAAATATGATTACTATCTTTAGTAAATATTAATTATCATGATAAAATGAAAATTGGATATTAAACTGTAAAAAATTAATTTGACAAAATAATTACTTAAAGAAACATTTATAATATGAATACATATATTTTTTTTAATTTAAATTATTTATATAATTATTTATTATTGTTTTATCTTTATAAATTGTTTAGTAATCAGTTTGTTGAAAATTATATTTTGATGTCATATGTCCGAAATAGTAATTTTTTGTTAATATTCAAATTCAATTAAGAAATATATTTTAATGAAATAATTGATTAATTAAATAATTTTTTTTTAATAAAATAGTATTTCAATTTTTCTTTTATTAAATTTAAATGATCGTATTATTTAAATGATGTCATTTGTATTTTTTATTATGGTTTGAATACTATTTCCATCAAAACCCATCATTTTTCAATAAATGTTGGTTATTATTTTAAAATGTAAAATTCACATATTTAAAAAAGTGTTTATTTTAAATGAATATTTTTTTCGATTCCAATAATTTAAATTATCCAATAGTGAATTTGTCATAAATTTCTGAGAGAATGAGATTTTTGGGTAAAAATTAAATATCATATGTATATATATAATGTGTTTTATGACATTATAATGGCCCAATAGATATGTAATAAATTTATATTTAAGGTATATTCAGAAAAGATTTTTTTTATCATTTAGAAATATTATTTGAGATTTATTTTTCATATTTTAAAAGGCATTAGTGAATCCTCCAAAGTGTATAATATATTTTAGGATTTTAAATTCTTTTACTTATGGGTGTGACTCCCCTCCACATATGAAAGGATAATATTTTTATATATTATGAGATTTTCCTTATAAAATAATTTTTTCCACTCCACTTTGGATGAATCCACAAAAAAACATGGAACGTTTGTGGTTTTGAATATTTAAATATTTATATTCCAAAACCTATGTATTTGAAATTTTAAAGAATTCCCCTTTCATTTCCTATATAAACCCACCAAATTTCCCACTTATCTACACTCAAAATACTTGGATCACTCCCCTACTCTTCCCTCCTATCAATAAAATACTCATAAATGATCCAATCTCTAAAAAATCCCATACTAATTTTTTAAGTCACACACTCATGTATGGGATCCTTACTTTCCATCCTTTTCTTTTTTATCCATGTTTCATTATGTTGTTATACCATATTATTTAAATTGAAATTATTTCTTTAAGATTTAGATCATCCCCAATACTACCTTCCATACGTTTTAATGATGTGATACCCCTTTATCCAACATTTATGCCTTCTGTGTAGACCCATTACCATGCTGACAATGAGTAAGGGATTTCTGTATTATTTTTTCCATTCAAGAATTTATTCTACATTATGAGTCCCAATCCCATTTTATATGTTGTAATATTATATAACATGATCTCTTTTATTCATATTTCACGTATAAACTATGAGATACTAATTTATCTCTCAACAAACTAATTTATGAATTTCCATATGACACTGCTATGCTGTCGAAATTGTACCGCGATTTTCTCATCCATAATCATTATGTAGTGTATACCATACCAACTTATCTATCAGAGAGTTTTGTCCTTTATGAATATATACTTATTTAATCATACATACATTTCTGTATTCCACATTATTTTATATTGGAACAAATGATGATGTCGAATGAATCCATGTTATATGATCGATGTGAAAATTTTATGCAGGAGATTAAAATGATTATGAAGGGTGCACCCTGATGGTGATCTAATGCATTGGGTAATGTTTAATATCATGATTAACCATGTGAAACGAGAGTTTAATATCGGTAATTCATGTTCAATGAAGTATTAAATAAGATAATATATGTGCAATGAGACTTAGATCATGCTAATATCATGTGGTATGTGGATGGTCCATTTCCATGTTATAATAACCATGTAATATCATGCCTTTATTTTCATGTTTCTCTTATGCTCCATTGAATTTCCTATTCCTAACATGTATTGAAATCTTCATGTTATTACATTTATACTCCCTGAAATGGCTTTATAGCTCACCCTTATCTTATGTATGTCCTCATGTTATCTCTTACAATGATAAGTGAACTAGAATATTATGGTCATGTAAAAGAAGTATTAAATAAAGATATTGTATTTTATGTATTAGTATTTCATGTAATGTTCCCAATCCACAAATAAACATGACCTCTCCATCATCTGGGTTGTATTAAGTGAAATTTTATTTAGTAATTCATTTTTATCTATGAAATAAAGTGAAATATTATTATAGTTGGTTTCGAATGATATGTTAACAAATTTTTTGTATTAGGATTAGAAAATCATGAGAAAGCCTTTGGGATAAGACTATGTATAAAACTGAATTGAAATGTTTTTGTGAGTATAGAGTAAGTGGTTTTCTAATAAACTACATCCATATATGGGTACAAACAAGTAGTGGTGGCTCTGGAATATATGTATCTTGGGGTAAAACATGAGAACATCTCTTTGAGCTAGACTCATATAGGAACTAGTACATGATAATAGGCCTTTCTACACCCCTGTTTCGACACTCGTAGGTTATATGATTTGATGAATCGATTAGCATAGTAAGAACCATTATCTGGGGAAAAAAAATAACATAAGAATATATGTTAGGATGTAGATCTTGGATAACATAGATCAAATCGTAGAAATTCAAAAGTTAAGAAAACACATTTAATTTGTATATTAACTATTTAATGTCATTTGATTTTTGTTTAAGTGTTAATTAGATTAAAAATATTAATCCTTAATTTTACCCTTATTATATATAATAAATAGAAATAAGAAGAATGAAGTTGATGATTAAATTATGTGGATGAAATTTATTAAATGGGGGAATAATTTAACAACATGACTTTTTTAAAATGAAATAAAATAAATAATGTTTCACAGCCACTAAAATACACACCACTAAACCATAAAACAATGATTATTCAAATATAACCATTTTAACCATTACATTATATTTTATGTTATGATTAGTGTGATCTAATTTATGAAATATAAATTTCATAAATATATTAATAAATAATTATAGATTATTCAATCGAATTTTGATAATGTATTTATATTTTACTAAATATTTATTCATTAAATATTATTTTCATAATAACTAATTAATAGAACATATATAATATTTATTTGATAAGGAAATTCAATTTTTTTCTCATCATGTAATAATTAACTTAGGCTAGTAATTTGGTGTTTTTTTAGAAAAATGTATTCTTTTATAAATAGTGAAAATATTGTTATTACATAAAAATGTTCATTTATTTTGATAAATTAAATCATATTATTTCAAGGTATTATAATTATTATTTAATTAATATTTATTTTAAATAATTTCAAGTAAAAAATATTTATACTAGTTTTTATTATATTTTTATTTTTAGGAATATAAATGCACTTTTTAAAAAACTGGTTTAATATGTATAATGTGTCTCTATTTTTAATTAATTAAAATATCCTTTAATAATATGTGAACTAAATGAAATTTTTATCTTATATATATAGTTATTAATTAAAAATAATAAAATTAATATCTGTACTTATAAGGATAATGTGATCACATAATTTTCTTTAAAAATGTATTTTTCAGAATAACATTTTCCATAATACATATAGATTTTATATTAAAATAAATTAATTTTGATAAAATGTATTCCTTATTTTGAATCATCATAAATAATATTAGATAAAATCTTCATGTTAATATTTGAATAACATTATTAGTAAGTGTAGTAAATATTAATTATCATGATAAAATGAAAATATGATAATTAAAGATAAATAATTATTTTGACAAAAATGAGAATAAAAAAACACTAATAGTATGAATATTTGTTAATAGTATTGATTTAAATTATTAATATTATTAATTATTTTTGTTTTGATTTATATTTTGTTTAGTAATCGGGTTAAAAATATTATTTTTTTGATACGGTATGGCATAAATACTATTTTGGGTTAATATTTAAATTCAATTAAGAAATTTATTTTGAATAATTAATGGATTTTTGAGTTGATTAATTTTTTAGTAAATATTATTAATAAATTAATTTTAATAAATAAAACTAATCATGTTATTTTTATAAACACGTTTCTGATTATTATTAATGTTTTAAAATTATTTCTATAAAAACCCATCAATTTTCATTAAATGACAGTTTTTATTTCAAAACTGAAAATTCAAATATTTGTAAAAATATTTATATAAAAAATAATATTAATTTTGTAATCTTGATGTCAAAATTATCCAAGTCTGGTTTTTTTTCAATTTTCTGATATAAACAAATTTTTTGGTAAAAATTAAATACCATATAAATATAAAATTCGTTTTATGACATCATAATGACCAAAACGTAATATACTAAATTACTATAAAAGTTATATTCTTCCAATTTATATTTTTCGATTAAAATAATGTGATTTTAGATTTATTTGGGTTATGTTATAATGCCTTAGTGAATCCTCAAAAGTACATAACCAATTTTATTATTTTTAACTTTTTCTTTGAGGGTGTGACCCACCTCCACATAAGCAAGGATAATATTTTAATATATTTGGTCATTGGAATTGTACAATAATTCTTTTCAACTCTTATTTTTTAGAAACCAAGAGTAAAAACAATTCAATGGATTGTGGTTTTGAATATTTAATTATATAGATTCCAAAACTGATGTTTGTTAAATATTAAAGATTTATCAATCATTTCATATAAAATTACATCCAAGACACCACTTATATTCTGTAAAAATCCATATATCACGTCCCTACTCTGCCCTCCAATATCTATAATTCTTTTAATTTTCCAAAATCTATCAATAAGACCCTCTCCATGATTTTGAAGTCACATACTCACGTAAAGGATCCTTACCTTCCTTCCTTTCTCATTTTCATACAACTTTCATTATGTTGTTATACCCATTTATTTTCTATTAAAAATTTTGGGTATGATTTCACACATTCCCCCTTAATCCCTCTTTATTTTTGGATGATGATATACCCCTTTCTCTATCATTAATTCCTTCCTTGTACACCCATTACCGTGATGAAATTCGTTATGTGATTTCCCTCTTCATGTCAATATTCAATCATTTATTCAATATTATACATCTAAATTTCTTTTCAAATGTTTGGATACTATGTTACATGATCCCCTTATAATATATTTCATTTATAAAGGATTATATTCCCCTTTATCTCTCATAATCCATATTTATGAATTTCCATATGATGTTGTTATACTGCCAAAATAGAACCGTGATTTTCCAAGGAAAAACCATCATGTAGAGAATGTCATACCCACTTCACTATCAAGATTATTCAACATTATGTACATATAATTATTTAAGAGTTCTTACATGTATTTACTCCACATTATTTTAACATTGAATAAATGATGATTCAGAATGATTCCATGTAATATGATCTATCTTAAAAACATAAGCATGAGATTAAAATGATTATGAAGGGTTATCCGTAATATAACTTCAATTCATTGGGTAATGATTAGTATCATGATATTACGTGTGAATGTATAGTTTAATCATGATAATTCATTTTCAATGAGGTTTTACTCATGATAATCCATGTGTAATGAGCCCTGGATCATTCTAATATTATGTTCAATGTTATTTCCACATTTCCATTTTATGATAACCATTCTATATCATTCCTTTATATTCATGTTTCTCATATCCTTAGATTATATTCAAATTTCCTAACATGTATTTTAATCACCATTTTATTCCTTGTTTACTTCTTCACTAGGAATTATAGATCACCCTATTCCTATGTATTTCCTCATGTTATCAAATGCAATGCAAATTATGAAGGAATGTTGTTGACATGTAAAAGAAGTTTTCTATAAGGATGTTGTATTTTATGTATTCAGTTGTCATGTAATGTTTCTAATCCTCAGGGACACTAGACATCTTGATCTTCTAGGTTGTATTAAGTGTATTTTTATGTAATAAATAATGTTTAAGAGTGTAATAAATATGAGGGTTGTTATAAACCCCATCTAATACAAATTATAATGACCCAATCCTTTCATACATAAATATTAAATATTTTTTCATAAATATGTAATACATATCAGAAATAATTGATTGGTAATGAATGATTCCTCATATTTAGACAACCATATTTGGTTTCTCCCAAAATCCTATTTGGAGTGTTTTTTTAAAATAAAGGCCTCTAGGATGTGGGAATTGGTTTATGAAAGTGGTTTTTCCATGTCATGTATTATCCAAAAGTTTCAATATTTGTGAAGGCTAGAGAATATTAGTATCCATTTATATTGGGGGGAGTAGCCACTATAAACCAACTTCAAAATTTTAAAATAAAATAATAATTTTTATAGTCATTCCTATGAGAAATACATCAAAATGGAAATTGATTATAATTTATGATACGATATAGTAATAATATGTAACAATAATTGTTTTAGGAAACATTAATACTAAAAGATAACCCTATCTGTTGGTTCAACCACCCCATGGTAAACACATTTTTACCTAAAATTCCATAGTTAATTTTCATTATTTTAACTATTCATTATCTCCAAAATATTATGTTAATATTAGTCAATAATTATTATTATTCTGTTTGAAAATTTTGAATCCATTTTATCATATTAAATTCATAGAAGTTTCATAATTTAATTTATCATAAAACGTAGTAGATAAATGAAAATTTTGTTTGCCAATGAAAAAGTATTTTTACAAATGATTTTTTTTCATATTTATCATAAAATTGATTCAAATGATCTAAATTTAACAAATAAAAATATAATTAAAATAATTTTACATTAAAAATAATTTTAAAAAATATGTAACTTTGTACATTCATTAACAAAAAGATAAATGTTAAGTAAAATATACATTTTTTCCTGATTCATGAAATAATGTATCCTAAAAAACATTAACAAAGTTGACTCTAAGATAATTGTGACAAGATAATTTCATTTCATTAGTTCATTTTGTTAAATAGATTGTATAAAATTAGAAAATTTTCATTTTATAATATTTTTGGAATATGTGATGAGACCTCTTTTTAAAGAAATACAATTTTTTTTACATAAAACACTATTTTTTATCCCTTGACTAGAAAAAATGGATGAATGATAAATTCTTTAATAATATATAATATATAAATTTCATTATAATAATTCACCAAAATTGATTAATTTAAATAATTATAATGAAAACACATTGACCATATGAAAATAAAATTTCATAAAAACATTTATTTTACTTACTAGTGCTTTATTATGTTTAGTTCTAGTCAATTCATAACTATTGATTTAATTTTATAGATATATATGTAACGCTCTGACCCTAGTTACACAGATATGGTGCATTATTTTAATCATTGATATGATTAAAAGGAATAAAGTCACGAATGACTGATCAGTTTAGCAGTCTTGGAAATTAGATTACATACATTAAATTTACATTACAATTTAAAATATAAAACACAATTTATATAGTTCATTGAGAATTCCATTATTACCTTTAGATTTACCCTCCCTATCAATCATAATACACATCATCGAATCCTGGGAAAAGAAAACAAAAGAAAGGCGTGAGCTCAAATTCTAAGTAATGGTAAGTAATATAGCGTAAGATGACATAAATATTAAGCATGGTGAAAAATTGAGACCACATAACTTTACCAATAATAAAAATGAATAGTTTTACGGCACGAATATGAGATGAGTAAATAATGAAATAAAAAAAATATAATAATGGTTATTCAACAAGTAGAATGACCACATAAACCATCAATATTATTTTCATAATAAAGGAATGTATAATACCAAACATTAATTTCTGTGTCAAGGCCTTGTTCTAGGACCTATGGGCTAACTATAACCGGACCCAATCTTAGAGAGCCTCTATAACCAGACTCCATCCCAGAGATCCTCTATAATAGGACTCCATCCCGGAGAGCCTTTGTAAACGGACTCCCTCCCGGAGGGCCTCTGTAACCGGACTCCATCTCAGAGGGTCTTTTGTAACCGTACCCCAACCAGTAGGACTTACATTTACCATTCCCAAACCTGGAACATAAAATTCCAATACATTTGTCGTATGAAAAGGTTGAAATATAACACAAACATTCATATTAAAACTAGCATACACAATTTCAATACATTAAAAATAAACCATGAATGGAATAAAAATAACTCATCCATAGTCAAAATATCACAAAACCTTAAATACAATATGCAAGATTTCTATCATAATAAATCAAGTCTAAAAAAGTGTAAAATTTATCAATGGATGTTAACATAGATGAAATCAAAACTATTTGAGGGAAATATCTCTTTCTATTTTGAAATCATTTAAGAGTCACATAATTATTAAGAAAAAATTATTTTTGAAAATATTTTTATAAGCTTGTAAGGGAAGTATTGATGATGTCATAATGGAGGAGAATTGACTCACCCACCGTATAAGTTAAAAAAAGTCATGCTTACCTTAATATTGTCGAAAAGGTTATAAAGGAAATTGTTTGGAAAACGAAAAAAATAAACTTTTATAAACATATTATAAATGTCAAAAAAGGTTATAAATGATATTACCTCATTTTATATTAAATAAAAAATGATTCGAAATACAATTTTTATGAACCATGGATTTGGATGATAAAGTGGTCCCAGTAGATACTTATATAAAAAAAACTAGGATAATAAAGAGATTGTGAAATTAACCCTTACCAAATTGGTAACTTTAGAAACATATACCCCATGAAATAAGTATAATACAAAGAATATGTAAATACATATAAATAAATTTTATTACACAATGAATACAATTATGGGAAGTACATACACCACACAAAAGTTAATAGTGGCTATACAGAATGAATCTCATGGGAATAAAGAGTGAGATGAAAACCCCTTGCCTTACACTATCCTTTAGTCAAGGGAAATTTTATACTCTTGTATGAAGATCGTAGTATGTTAATAAAGTACACCAGAACCATATTAATATTTATGATATCATACATTATTCATTAATCACTTTATACTACCGAGTTAATAATAATTTCCATTTTAAATAATCATTTCTGGTAATAATCGCATTATTTATCGTACGTGTTTTAACATGTTACTATTGTTTGTATCACTTAGATCAAGAATTAAATACTTCCAGAATATAAAAAATGATTTATATATCATATATATTTAGAATATTAATATTTATAATAGACATATATATGTAATAGAAAACACATTTTATAGAGACGGTAGTCCGTACATACGAATAAAAACAGTTTCCATTTTCATATCCTATTGAACAGAACTAAGTGAATAATATATATGTAATTGCATATATATATATATATTTATTTATTTCTAGTGTAGCATTATTATGTCATATATTATATACTTATTAGTAATATATATTTATATAATCGTCGAGGAATGGTGAATGTGGAAATGAATCTCATCGTGTCGTGGAGACGGTAATCTGTACGTAAGCACGAGTGACAATTTGATTTCCTTAAAGGTGTGGAATTGGATGTTATTTTAATTTTACAGTGAAATTATCATGTTATTTTCATTATTTATATAAATATTACTCATCATAATATACATCCAAATAACATAGTGTTGAATAACAAATTACGCCACGGCGTGGAGACAGTAAGTCGTACATACACACACATGGTTACATTATCATTAATAAGAAGGATAGAATATTGAATATTGTTGTTCCATATTTATAATAACATCACATTATATAAAAGATACTATTGTTATTATTTTATAATTTAAACAACAACAAAGAATAAGTGGATGAATAAGAGAACTTGAAAGAGGGTGGTGAAATCATTACCTTTTCTTCAGGTTCTTCCTTTGGATTTGATAAAAAGGGATCCTTATGTTGGATTTATGACCAAATTATGTCCTCTAAAATAAAGGTAGGATACTTGGGAGGATATTTTGGTAGGGTTTGTCCAATCCAGATGGATTATAAGTTGTTAATTAGAGAGAAGGGGGAGTGCCCTTTAATAAGAGGGGTGAGAGGCACCTTAGGAAAAACATTAAATATTATTTTATAATAACATAATTTTCGTTTTATAATGGATAAAAAATGTATTATTTAACTTAAAATATGGGGATGGGTTTAAAACTATAGAACCAATAGGTTTTAGATTGGTTTGGGTCACCATATTAACCTTAACCTTTTGATTTAACACATAGTTAAAGAGTTTGACATTTACCATGTCTCTTTGTATTTTTATATTATATGGTCAATAAATTTACCATAAAATTTCAATCTAACCCCAATTGGTTCCTTAATGTCATATATATTATTATATATGTCTCCTGGCCGATCCTTATATTTTTCAGACTACTATATCAATTAATAATATAATATTTTTTTAAAAAACACTTTTATGTCAATTTTGACACTATTTGGTATTTTGTATTTTCTAAATTCATAACAACATTATTAATGAGAAAATAATTCATCTAACCATCCCTAAAATGTCATATTAAAGTAGAAAATTATTTTAATTCATAAAATGTCTTAAATTAGATTCTTTTTCTTATTTATAATATCAATTATTTTAATAATTCATTAATTAAGTAATAAATTTCTTAATCTAATCCAAGTGGATATAAAGGGTCATATATTATTCCTAAGTTTGTTTTTAGAATAATTACACTTATCCAATAGAATTAGGACATGTGTTAGGGTAATAATAATATCATTTTTACCATTAATTACCCTATTTACTTTTTACCGTGGTAAATAAAAGTAAAAAATAATTATTCACCAAAAATTATTTTGATCTTATTGAACAACATTTTACTTACTGATATCAACATTATCTCTCCAAATTTTTAAATTCAACACATAGAAGTGGTAAAATTATGTTTTATGTGAATTTGAAGATTCACCTAAGAGGTCGGTAAAAGACGGTGAAAAATTCAATTAAAATTTTATTTATCTAAACAAATTATAAAATGGATAAAATGAATTGAATTGAACTTATATTGGTGTTATATATCTATTTTTACCCAAATTAATTTTAAATAAAATAAGTAATTATTTATATAAAATTTTGGTATTAAACTGTAACTCAGTGTTTTCACTATTAATCAAAAATTGAATGTTTTCAGAAAAATACCAAAAATTCAACCTAAGATAATCTCGATATTCCAAATCCAAAATACGAAGTCTATTATACCAAATTCAAAACATATAAGTTTCATTTATTAATTTATAATTAATTCCCATTTTCAAAACCAAAAACCGTATATTGAAGAAATAATAACTATCATAAGATTGACACTTGTTTAAATCCAATTTAACAGTGAAATTACATAAAATGACCAGCATTGGATTAAATGGCAAAAATATAATCTATTTATACTTACAAACCATTAAAATTTATAATTTAACACTTTAAATTTTTTTCATTAAAATGTTGTTTTTAGTTAAAATATATTATTTTTCACTATTCACCCAAATATGAAAGTTATTAGAAAAACACCAATGATTTATTAAAACTAAATTCTTATGTAATGATTCAAAATAATAAGCTTATTTTGTCAAATTGAATATATAAATTTTTCAAATTTTAAATTTAAAAAGGGTTCACCATTAGAAGGAGGTAAAAGTGCATTTTTGAAAAATACTTCTTTTATCTGAAAAATATGAATTTGTTCTTAATTTATGTCTAAGAAACTCGTAAAATGGATTCTAAAATTATAAGTATTATATAATGTTCAAAATTTAGTTAATACTATTCATAACTGCTTTTGAACTACTAGTTTGGTATGTCGTGGTGCGCTTGAACTCGGTGTTTTGTGTAGTGCAAGTTATTGCATTACGTTGAAGAAATAATATACTATGAAATATTGGGGTGTTACATTCATCCCTCTTCCAATAAATTGGGTCCTCGTAATTTGAAATTGTTCTTCGAAAATAAAATGTTGAAAATAGAAAATTACTTCGTGGATAACTCATATCAGATATTGGGTAAATTAATTTTAATCTCAATAAAAGGGAATATATATATATATATACTTGAAAAGTAGTGTTACATCCATTAACTAATTCATACCAAAAAGTCATCATTCACTCCAAAAAGTTATAAAAAAAATATACTATTTTTCCTAATGGTTCTAAAAATAATGAATTCATAATTCACCTATTAGACCATTCAAAAAACTAGATTATACCATCCAGGGACTTCATGTAGTCCATTGGTAGGCGATAAATTCCAATCACACTACGGTGTGAGTTTGATTCCGACAGCTTTGTCTGATGCGAAAGATTGTCCCACGGTCTGTCTGTTTTCCTTTTTATAAAAATCGAAAAATAACCTTAATAATAATATCTAATTTCAAACTTAATCTATTCCATCCTTTATAATTATCCAAAATACCTCTATCCAAACTCATAGTCCAAAATTTATAAGGAAGGTAAAAACAATGAATATCCTTTTTACCACATAATAACTTCTATATATGTTCATCATGTATTTTTTAAAAACATGGTAACAACCTTATTTAAAACATTAGTTCTCCATTATTCTATATAGAATACTATATATATTCTTAATATTCAAAAAAATTTAATACACCAGCAACCATGAAATAAACAAACCATTAATCACTTCTACGATAGTAAAAAATATCAAATAGAATTTCTCTAAATCAACCATCTCTTATTCCAAAATTACTACCATAATATCTGGACCATATAATACCAAATTCTTAATGAACTAGTATTGTAGTACAATCCTTATTTATTTCTATAATTTGTATAACCAGTACATCATTGATACAACACTCAAGTGAAACAATACTTTAATATCAACATAAGAACTCTTAATCATTCCTCTTCATCTTAGGTAGTATCATAACTTGATTCTTATCCAATAGAAGCATTTTCGAGTATACTCTGATGATTTTGAAATTGATTCGTGTTGTTTCCCAACTCCTTACAGATGAAGCATTGTACATTTGAAACTTTTTTCTTACCCTTGCAATCGTGTACTTGGTGTCCTTTTCTCCCACACTTATAACAAACTCTCATTCTCTTCAAGAATTTACCAAGGTGATTCTTTCCACAGTTATCACATATGGAAAAATCCTTCGTTTCCCACATCCATTTATACATATTTTTCTCTTCCATCCATTTATTCTCTTTCTTCCCCTTAAAATCCATAAGACTCCAATAATTATTTACTTATCTTATTAAAACATGATACTATTTCTTCATATATTGAGAATACATGGGAGGCTATTTTTCTTCTAAATTTTGGCTTAATACCATGAAAGATATGATCCTTCTTACTCGTTGGATTATACATGTTACTAGAGTTCAGCTTCCTTCTAATGGGTACCATTTTTATACTATGGCATACACTATGTTAGTTTATGAATTGAAATGAATAATTCCAAACTTTTAAAATACCTAACGTGAACTGAATGATTTTTGGATATAATCCATAAAAATATTTTATTTGAAGACGTATATTATCTAAAATCCTTCATAATTATTTGTAAAGATAATGAAAATTATCTTAAGAATATCCCCCAAGAATATCGTAACCAAAAGTGCAGCAAATCCCATTTTCATTCACCAGTTCCCATTCGAGTCCAGCTCAAAGCGGTGTTCTCGATTTCTACCCTGAGCTACATCAGTGCCAAATCTGCCTCTACCTACTCGTATCTAGATAAGGATGTATTTGCTTGAAAAATAACAATATATCTACATTAAAAATAATTTAAGAAGTTCTTCTATACTAATCCTCAATGTCTATCTTAATGTAATGTTCTCTAATAAGAGTTTATCTAAATAGATTTTTCAAGGTTATTGCTAAACTTCCTCTGATACCAACTCTAACGCACTGACCCCAGTTACCCAAAGCCGGTGCATTATTTTAATACAATGAAATGATTATAATGAATCAAGTCACGAAGTACCGATCTGTTTTGCAGTCTGGGAAAATAGATTACATACATTAAAATTACAATACAATTTCAAACATAAAACACATCATTGATAGTTCTTTGAGAATTCCATTATTCCCTTTAGCTTAGGCCTGCATATCAAACATAACAAACATCTTTTAATCCTTATAAAATAAAACATAAGAAATGGGTTTTCTCAAAATCCCACTAAGGGTAAGCAATATATCTGAAGATAACATAAATATTAAGCATGGTGAACAATTGAAACCACATTCCATTACCAATAACAAACATGAATACTTTTATGGTAGGAATATGAGCTGAGTAAAAAATTCCAAGATAAAAATAATCATGTGTATTCTACTAGTCGAATGAACACATGACCCATCAATATGATTTTCATAATGAGGGAATGTATAATACCAAATATTAATTTCTGTGTCAAGGCCTCGTTGCTGGACCTATGGGATAACTGTAACCAGACCCAAACCCAGAGATCCTCTGTAACCGAACTCCATCATGGGTAGTCTCTTTAACCAGACTCCATCTCGGAGATCCACTATAACCAGACTCCATCCCAGGGAGCCTCTGTAACTAGACTCCATCCCGGAGGGTCTACTATAACTGGACCCCAAACCAAAGGGCTTACTTTTACTGGTCCCCAACCCGGAACATACTAGTCCAATATATCAATCCTATGAATGTGGTTTAAATATAATATAAACATTCGTATTAAAACTATCATACGAAATATCAATACTTTAACCATAAACCATGACTGGCATAAAAATAACTCATCCATAATCAAACATAACAAAAAAACATAAATACTATATGAATGATTTATATCATAATAAATCAACTTCAAACATGTGTAAAATTTATCAAAGGATGTTAACATAGATGAAATAAAAACTATTTGATAGAAATATCTCATTCTATTTTGAAATAATTTAAGAGTCAAATAATTATAAAGAAAACATTCATTTTGAAAATATTATTATAAGATTGAAAGGGAATCTTTGATGATGAAATAACGGCAGAAAATAGTCTCACCGACCGTATAAGTTAAAAAAATACATTCTTACCATAACTTTCTCGAAAAGGTTATATAGGACCTTGTTTGGAAAAATATGGAAAGATTATTTTAGAAACATTTTATAAAAGACCTAAAAGGATATAAATGACATTATCACATTTTCTAGTGAATAAAAAATTTGTTGAATTGCATTTTTAAAAAACATTTATGTGGATGATATAGAGTTCCCAATAGATACTTATGTAAAAACAACTTCAGATAATAAAGATATAGTTTAATTAACCTTTACCAATTTGGTAACAAATGAAACAAACACACTATAAAAGAAGTATCATATAATGAATATGTAAATACACATAAATTAAAGTTTATTACACAAAGAATATAATTATGGGTAGTAAATACACTGCCAAAAATGAAATATTGGCAATATGGCATGAATCTCACGGGAATAAAGAGTGAGATGAAAACCCCTTACATTGCACTTTCTTTTAGTCGTGGGTACATTTATCCTCCTATATGAGGATAGTAGTATGATATTAAATTGTAAAAGAACAATATTAATATTTATGATTTCATACACGAATCATTAATGACATTATACTACCTATTTAATAATAATTTCTATTTTATATTAACATTTCGGGTAATAATCTCTTTCTTTATCGTACGTGTTTTAACATGTTACTCTTGATTTTATCACTAAGAACATGATTTAAATACTTCCAGAATACAAAACATGATTTATATATCATATATCTTTAGTATATAAATATTTATAATAGACATATATCTGAAATGGAAAACACTGTTTATAGAGAAGGTAGTCATTACGTACGTATAAACACGGTTTCCATTCTTATATCGTATTGAATGGAACTAACTGAATAAGATATATGTAATTACATATATATATATATATCTCCAGTAAAATTATTATGTCATATATTACATACATATTAGTAATATATATTTTTATAACCGTCGATGAATGGTGAATGTGGAAATGAATCTTGTCACGTCGTGGAGACGGTAATTTGAACTTACGCACGACCGAATATATCATTTCCTTAAAGGTGTGAAATTTGATGATATATTAATTTTAAATAGAATTTATCATGTTATTTTCATTATTTATATACATACTTCTCATCATTATATCTATTCAAATAACTTAGTGTTTATTAACAAATTACAAAATTGCTTGGAGACGGTAAGTCGTACGTACGCACGCATGGTGACATTATCATTCATAATAAGGATATAATAATGAATATAGTTGTTCCATATTTATAATAAAATCAAATTATATTCAAGATTAAGGAGTTATTATTTTAGAATCAAAACATCAAAGATAGAGTAAGTGGAAGAATAAGCGAACTTGAAATAGGGTGGTGAAATCATTACCTCTTCTTCGGGTTCTTTTTTTAGTTGATAACAAAGGATCCATAGGTTGGATTTATGACAAAAAGAAGTCCTCTAAAAAAGGTAGGATATTAGGGAGGATATTCTTGCAGGGTTTGGCTGAGTCAAATGGATTTCATGGTGTGAATTAGAGTGAAGGGGGGGGGGGGTGCCATTTTATAAGAGGGGTGAGGTGCACCTTAGAAAAAACATAAAATATTATTTTATAATAAAATAATTTTCCATTTTTAATGGATACAAAATGTATTATCCAAAGGATAAGGTGGGTTTGGTCATATACTAATAAACCAATAGGTATTATACAAGTTTGTGTAACCATATTAACCTTAACTTGTACATTTAACTCTTCATAAAATAGTTTGACATTTACCATGTCTCTTTTTATTTTTATATTATATGGTTAATAAACATACCATAAAATTCCAATAAAACCTCAATTGGTTCATTAATGTCATATATATTATTATATAAGTATTATGGAAAATCCTTGGATTTTTAGGACTATTAAATCAATAAATAATATAAAATTTGTCTTAAAAACATTTTTATGTCAATTTTGAAACTATTTGGTATTCTGTTTTTTTTAATTTATAACATCATTATTACTTCAAATAAAATTAATATAACAATCCCAATGATATCATATTAACCTATAAAATTAGTGTAATTCATAAAAAACATCAAAATACATTTATTTGGATATTTATTATATAAATTATTTTAAATTTTCTTTAATTAGGTTATTACCGCATCACCATTGTGTCATAAATAAATTAAATTATTTATTGTGTAATGAATATAAAAAAAATACTATTATGTAGGAAATATTTTTATATTTCTAATGAATATTTATAGTAAAATTTATCTAATCTGTTACCCTATATTAAAAAAAAATTACTTATTAAACTTTGATTTTTACTCTTTTAACTCTACATTGAATTAAATAATAATAAATGTCCTAATCTAATCTGAGTGGACCTAAAGGATCCTATATTATTCCTAAGGTTTTTTTTGGTCTAATTAGAGTTATCCAATAGAAATAGGACATGTTGTATGGTAATTATAATATCATTTTCCCTTTAATTAACCTATTTGGTTTTAACCGTGGTAAATAAAAGAAAAATGTTACTATTCCTGAAAAAATATTTTCATGTTATTGAATCTATTTTTTTACTGATATCAACCGTGTCTCTATGAATTTTTAAATTCAACTCATTGATGTGGTAAAATTATGTTTTACGTGAATTCACATATTCTCCTAAGAGGTGGGTAAAAGACAGTGAAAAGTTCAATAAAATTTTATATATCTAAAATTGTTATAATCATACACCAATTGATTATATATAACATATAAAGGTATTATATATCTATTTTTACTCAAAATAAATTTAAATAAAATAAATAATTATTTAAATTAAAATTCGTTTTTATACTATTACTCAGTGTTTTTCAGAATTCATCCAAAATTAAAAAAAAATCAGAAAAATGACAAAAATTGACCCTGAGTTAATTTCAATATTCCAAATCAAAAAATGATGACTATTTTACCAAATTCAAAAAATAGAATTTTCATTTATTATTTTTAATGTAAATCCATGTTGTCAAAACCAAAAGGCGTATTTTTAAGAAATAATTACTATCAAAAGATTGACACAAATTTATGTCCAATTTCAAACATAAATTACATATAATGACCAAAAATTGATTAAATGGTAAAAATATAATCTATATATACTTCGGAACCATTAAAATTTATAATTTAACACTATAAATTATTTTGATTAAAAAAGTTGTTTTTATTTAAAATATAGTAGTTTTCACTATTCACCCAAATATGAAAGTTATCAAAAAAACACCGAAAATTTATTGAAACTAAATTATTATATCCCGATTCTAAAGAAGATGATTATTTTTTTCAAATTTAATATATAAAATTTTGAAATATTAGATTTAAAAAGGTTTCACTATTAAAAGGCACTAAAAGTACATTTTTTAAAAATACTTCTTTTATCTGAAAAAAATGAACTTATTCTAACATTATGTCTAAGAAACTCATAATATGGATTCTAAAATTATAAGGATTATATAAAGTTAAGAATTCAGTTAATAATATTCATAACCTCTTTTGAACTGCTAGTTTGGTAATTCGTGGTGCGCTTGAACTCGATGTTGTGTGTAGTGCATATTATAAGATTACTTTTAAAATAATGTACACTGAAATATTGGGTTGTTACATATAAGAAACTATTTTTAATAATTTGGTTATTTATATTAATACATTAAAATTTAATGGATATGTTTTTAATATCACATTAGGTAGTTATATTTTAATTTTATAACATGTTTTTTATACATGTTGTTCCGTGTAAGATAAGCTAAATAAGTAATTTAATATATTTGAAAAATTGATATCATTTAATTTTTTGGTGTTACAAAAAACCATTGGATGGATGAAATATATTTTTATGGGAAATAGATGTGCTGAATATATACTATCAATATGTTTCTTTGATGAAATATAGAAACATCATTTTTATACAACCATACTAGATGGTCCAGAGAAAGAAATACACTTAAATAGCAGGGAAATTTGCTGACATTGTTGGATGATCAACAATATTCCATATATAATTATACCCTATAGATTTTTTATAATTACCTATTATGGAATATATTGAAATATTATCCCACTTTAAATATTTCATAGGAAAATTCTATATTACTCATTTGAGGAGATATCATTCATCCTTCCCTTAGTTCAACCCAAATCATCTATTAGTATAATATGTAATTTTTCTATTCAAATCATACCATAATAAACTCAATTTTATATCCTTAAATATATTGGCACTACCATGTTGTATAGATAATTTTGAGTTATGAGACTCTTCACATCAATCCTTTTCTATCTATGATTTTTATAAAACACAAAACATCATTTTAAATAAAAAAATTGTGTCATTTCCAATTTTAAACAAAAGTAGTCAAACAAATTTCACATCTTGAATCTTATATTATATATAATTAAATATAGATTTATAATTATCAATCCCATGAAATAATGAAGATTTGGTAAATACATTGAATAATGAAGATTCATCCCCTTTCATTATAATAACCAATTTCATCTATATAATGACATTGAGAGTTAGATTGATCTATACCCTTAATATATATAAGATAAGAAGTTTATTTCTAATCAATGCTTCAACCACAATTTTTTAATCCCTTATATTAAAATTGATATCAATGCCATAATTCATTAGTATATCTATCCATGTTCATTATCTCATTTCAATATCATTCAGAGTAAAAACATTATTTCAAACTGTTATTGTTTCTGTATATATTTCACATCACTCTCTATAGTGGTAATGTATCCCTTCCATTAGATAAAATATTTATAACCCCAATTATAAATCAATAATATTATAAATAATCTAATAGTGTTTTAATTATCATTATGTGTTGGGAAAAAATTTATATCGTTTCATTTGGACACATCTAAGACATTTTTTTAATCCATCAATATAAAGTACAAATCCATAATTAAGAGAACGAATAGTCTAAAAAGTATATTTAACCGTTGTCTTATTTAAATAATTTTAATTATCTCCACATTCCAATAATTATTTAAACTAAAACTGCATTGTTTTTATCTTGGTTAAAAAATTTTCCACTTGAGTAATGATTTCAAAAAGTCATTAATTTTATCTCATTATCCCATGAGAAATTATTATTTCAATAATGTTTGTAGATCTTGTAAATTCATTTAAAATATGTATTTTTGAAATTCAATATATATTCCTCCATGAAAATGATATTTCCTAGGAAAAAAAGTTTTTCAAGATAGATTTTTAATTTTCTAATTTCCCATATACCATTTTCCCTCATTGAAAAAATAACAATTCGTTAATGAGAATCATGGATATCCTATCTCGCAGTTTATATAGTAATTTCATCAAGTAATACCACAAAACATATAAAAAGGAAGTATTTGAATACGCTTTTAATAAAATCCATAAATGAATAGGTAGTATTTTTTAATCAAAATAGAAATATTTTTAACTTTTAATGATTATAACTCACATGAAAAAATATCTTTAAAATGAAAACCCTATAAAATTTTAATTGATTCCATCAATAAATAGAAAAATATTTGAAAAGAAAAGATCCCCATGAATCTAATAAATTAGGTCATGTAAATGAGTGAATGAATACATTTTATTTATATTAATTCCATTTATTTACCTATAATAATTATATAATATATTTGTGTCACCCATCTTCATTACAATGAACACAACTTCTCCCAAGATTGAAACACTATATATGATATCCCTTTATCACATAATCCTTTTATTTTCACATTCATAATTACTAAATATATTGGATTCACCTTATATTATTGATCAAATATCATATTTTCATAGGGGATTTGACGAATAAAAAACTCTCTTTCACAGTTATGGTTTAATACACCTTTTACCTTAGGAAGAATTATAATATAATATCATATAATTAATAATTATTAACTATATTTTCATAAAAAACATTACCAAAATAGAAATAATTACATATATATCCGACCCAAAAAAATATATTACGTTGAGCTACATGGGTGGTTGAAAATAGAATTCTGTTAATCAAATATCTCCATAAAAACAATTCCTTACATATTTTTCTAATTATAACGTCTTTAATCCTAAAATGAATTAATTCCCTTTATTTTGATATATAATTTATCCACAATATCAAATAATTATCCACAATAGATATTATCTTTAGAATATCAACTATTCATATCCCTTGATCCATAGTTTAATCATCCTGGTGTATCATTGTTGCAATCAAGGTAACCCATGATGTTCTAAGAGATAATTCATTCCGTGGTTCAGTATGTATTAAAAATTAAATTTTTATTTTCTCTCACATCAATGGGAAACTAAGAACATAAATATTGAAAGCATCTTGTATGATAAAAGATGGTCAAACCATTAAAATCTAATTTCAGCGTATTTGATACACTATCTATAAATAATTACCAATAGTGGAATCATGTAGTAGTAACCAAATCATATTTAATGAAATCATTGAACCAATAATCCATGTGGTCCCACGATTGGATGTACTCATCCATATTCAACTCCGCTACATTAAAACCACTTACAAGTAAAAGGTATTTCTTGTTAATCCACTCCATCTTCTATTCATAGGTATCCACTGGAAGAATTATCACAGACATCCGAGCAACATCCTCATATAAGTAATTAATTGTAGTAGAATATTCCATCATATCATTTTCTGAGTGTACAATATGAACCCAGGATGGGACCTTTTTAGATGTCTCTAACTGTTGGACATTGAAATCTCCCTTTAGATCTCCAAAATCATAGGCACTCTCAGAAAAGGCTTCATAGACTACCATTGGTGCTTCCAATGGAACATTAGTATCTCTAATCACGAAATGTGTTATAAAACATTAAATATATAATCAATTTATTTTTTTTTCACATCATTTATAGATTCTAAATTTGGTATTGTTTTTTAAAAGGAACAAAATTAATCTTCATGACTCTTCTATGGATGATTTTCGTGGTGGTTAGGGAATTTATTACAGTACATCAGATCATCAATATATTTAAAGGATTATTTAGTGGTCAATTCCCATGTACATTTTCACTCAATATACTGATGAAATTTCTATCAACATATGAAAGATACAGAAAATAACCAAAACCAGATTCATGGGTGTATTTCCCCACATTTATTAAATATTGGATATTCCACTCGTACATACATTTATTTATTAGACAGTTGTTTTACCCGAATATCATCCATATTTTTTTTCTGGTTTCATTATATGAAATGGAATTGGAAAATTCATTTGTGGTCTTGGTAGAAGTTGTTAAAACCTCCACATATTGGGATATAAGTTGAGGTAAAAATAATATTTGAAAACTATGCATTCAATCATTAAATAAGAAATAAAAAATCGTTTCCTGGATGCACAAAAAAGTTTCATCATGAATTCATAACCATGTAAATGTTTTCTCTTACTCAGGCATTGTCTCTTCATCATTTAGTATTATGTTTATGTTTTTCCATTCCATCTATGAATTTTTCTCTTAACGAAAAAACATTTTTATACAAATCACAATGAATTAATTCCCTTAAATTATATCATTCTAATATAATTATCATTATTTTGAATTAAAACAAACCATTATTCACTATTATCTATTAGATGATAAAACTTTATAACAATGTTTTCCAGCTCAAATCATTTTAAATAAAAAACTATTTTTCTTATAGAGTTAATCCATTATTCTAACACTATTAGATAATTGTTTCTACAATAATGGATAGGTTTTTATATAAAAAAATGTATCCCAATGTGTTTGGTCCCTGTAAAAGATAAAAAACTAGTTACATGAAAGGAAACTTATTTATCATAATGTCAGTTTTTTTATATAATTTTTATAATTTTCTATATAAATATTAAATCCATTATACTTATTATCTAAATATTCATCACATTTTCCATCGTTAATTTCATATTTCAAATTCTCCTAAAATGTTCCATTATTAAAAAAATAATTTCACAATTATTTATGAATAGTTTTTAAATATATAGAATCTACTAGCACATTGTTAGTGCCTTTCATTTATTACATTGGCCTAAGTTAAATGAAATCACATATCATAGGACCGAATAGTTTAGTAGTCATAGTAAACTACATACAAAATTGAATTACAAATTAATATTTTTAATTAAAATATGAAAAGTGTTTTATTTTAGAATACCAATATTTCCCTTAGTGTAACCTTACATATCAGACATAATATTCTTCTTCGAATAATTGGGAAAGATTAAACATATGAACGAGCTGATATCAGATTCTCAGTGAGAGTTACATTCCTTGTTGTATATTTTCAAATCAATAATTCATATTCAAAAGAAACATTAAAAATAATTGAACATCCATAATATTTAATTTAATAAATTTTTAAAAAAATAGTATCCCAATATAATCCAATATTTGAAATCTTATGGATTAATAAAATCAATATTAATAATAGAAATACTTAATTATTGGAGGTCATGTTTCTAAGACACTTAAAACATTTATCAATAAGACCTTTCACATGAATTTTTAATCATTATTAATAAAACCCAATTTATTTTGGATATATGTTTCATCTAATGTCAATGCCCATGAATTAATGGGATTTTCTACATATGGTTCCCACCCATTCTTTCATGTCCAAAGTATTTCTCATGTATCAAAATGATTAATTTAATATATTAATAAATAATCCATATCTACATGTGTCTATATAGTTAAACATATACGAATTTAACATTATTTCCAAATTTAAAAATAACATTAAAATTAGACACCATATGTGAAAAAGAAACACAGTTTAATAAATAATCAAACAAACCGATTTAATAATATATTATCAAATTGAAGTGTCTCATTACCCTACGATGTTTTTCATTCATAGTCCCCAAAAATTTAAATAACTATAAAATAAAACATTGAATATAATGAAGAGAAATAGATTCCTTATATGATATATCAAAGGTTAATTACACCACAAAATAATAATAAGTGGTGCATAAGTAATATCTCAAGGAAATAAAATTGAGATGAGAGAATCCCTTACCCCACACTTTATTTTTGTGGTATATTCTATAACCCCATTTATAAGGTTAAAATAATTTATTAATATATAGCATGAACATTTTCATATTTATTATATCATATATGATGTGTTTATAAAATTTTATTACATTCTTGTTGATAATAGTTTATTATTACCTTTATTTCGGGTGTTTAATGCTTCATTTTCTTATATATATTGTGTCAAATTAATCTCGATACACATGAAGAAATATATTTCCATTATCTACATCGTGATAGTAATGTTATTAATATCATATTTAATTATTAAATACAATTTTATAATCATTCTTCAATGTTTACCACTGTAAATGAATCCCAACACCTCCTAGAGATAATGGGTCGTACGTACACACTTGTTACACTATCATTCATTTAAATTAAAAAGTGTATGGTATTAGAAGAATTTATAAAATATAAATATCATGTCATATTTACCACATGTTCTAATTTAATTCATCTTCATACTCATCCATATAAATTGGTGACACAAAATATATTACACCATGGTGTGGAGATGGGAAGTCATATATACATACTCAAAGTGTTTTCCGTTGACATATGATTGATAAAACGTGGAATAAAGTTGTACTATAATCGTAATAATGTCTCAAAATATAAAATATAATATATGTTTTTATATTTGTTTCAAAAAAACATTAAGATTAAGTAGAAGAAAAAATTAAGTGGAATGGGAATGTAAAAACGATTACCTCTTCTTTAGTGGGATTCCATTATATCTCATATTAAACAATATATGTTTGGTCTTTTGGGAAAACCAAGAGATACATAACATAGATATGGATGATGTGAGAAAAATATTAAGTTAATGGTTGATCTATAGGTCTCAATGTGGTCAGAATAAGTGGGGGAAGAGGTAACATTTTATTATTAATGTGATGGGAATTTTAGGAAACTCTTAAATTATTCAATTAATATTAATTAGATTTTGATTAAAATGGATCAAAGTGAATTAGATTGAATATAAGAGAATTTTTTGATATATCCTCTCATATAATAATTTTTATAAATGTTTAGGTCACATTAGTAACCTTATATTTTGGTTTTATTCCTTATTTAAACCCTTAAAATATTATCAAGATAGCATGGTTTTTACTCACTAAGGGTTAATATAGTATCCATAAAAATCAAAAAAAGACCATAAATGATTAATGGGTGAAACTTTCATCTTTATCCAAATATTTTGACTATTTCTTACTTTTTTATTAATTTTATATCAGTTAATAAAATATTGTTTAGATTAAAGAAATCATTAATATCAATTTTTTCACTATTAATAACTTTAATTTTTAAACAATATCAATACATATGAGAACATATAATAAAACCTTTAATAAACTCATAATATTTTTATGTAAAATATTAAATTATTATCTGAAATTATTTATTTCAAAGAATATTTATTGTATTATTTTTAATATCCTTTATTTGGTATTTGCACTAATTAAAAAATTACTACACCATCAGGGTGACTGTCTTGAAAGAAGTTATTTGTTTCTTAAAATTTAAAAATTAATTACCACTATTAATTAAAACATTTTATATTTCTAAAAAATCATAGTTGAACTTATATTCTTCATAACCATATATAAAAATTTTAAAATTTATTACAAATATGATTAAGAAATATTTTACTTTCCTTAATGAAAATATTATAAATGAAATTATTTCATATATGTGTATCCAAGAGTCCATAAAATCTACCCATGTATTATTTTGATATACATTATCTCATAAAATAAAATTGTTGAAATATTGTGAAAATTTTTATAATAATAATAATAATAATATTTGTACCATTATTTACATAATTTACCCTTAACTGTTGTAATTTAAAAAATTCATGAAATTTATTATTCATATTTTTAAAAAATAAAAGGAATCAATTTAATAAATTTAAAATTATGATTCTAAATATGGAATCTATTTTTAATAATTCAAAATATATAATTGGATGAAATTAGTTTCAAATTACTCCCGTAGATGGAATGAGAAGATGAGTTTTTAATGTGAAAGTGTTAAAATGATTGATATATTTCTATATACAATTACAATGTAAATTTTATTCCACTTAACTTCATGGATTAAATGATATTAAATATATCTAATTATTTGTTTTAAAAATAAAAAATATAATGAAACACAACAAATTATTTAGATAAAAAAATTCAATTAATATACAATATTATTCAATATTCATCAAAACATGAATATTATCATAAAAATACCAAAAAATAAACAAAATTATATTTGGATATTAATATTCAATATAAGAAGTTTATTTTTTGAAATATAATTAATACAAGTGTAAAATTTTACTTTTAAAAAAAGTGCGCTATTAAACGGCTTTGAAACTACCTTTAGAAAAATATTGCATTTATGCAAAAAACAGATTTATATATATCTTTTGAAAATAAAATATATTTGGATGAATGTGAAAAAATTATTAACTATATAATATATAAAATTCATGTTCTGGTTAATAATTTTAAAACCTACAAATTTAACGACTTGTTTATAATTGTCAAGTTAAAATAAATAAATTTAATTGCATAACATTGCTCACTTATGCATGGTGTTTTGGGAAACAAAATCTCACAATGAAATAGAATTTATTTAAAAATAATTATGTTATTAAATTTTTGGGTTTTACTTTCTCCCCTGCTTTAATAAATTTCAACTTAACAGTTTGAAATTTCACATCATTAATCAATGGTGGATAATTGGAAATTCCCTTAAGGGAAGCTGAAATCATGAATAGGTTTACTATAATATCAGCATAATAATATAAAATGTGAAATGTGTAGGTGACCATAAAATTAATATTTTTTACTGGATAACATTTTCTTGACGCGAAAACCAAGACGTGGAATATAAATCAAACTATACAATTCTGATAGAGAGTGATATAGAACATGGTTTTTTGAATTTCTACCATCACAAAACTGAAAATTTTTTATGTGTTGATGATTCCATTAACTTCTCGGTAACAAAATTAAAAGAACAATGTTTTTATTCTCAAATAATTTCTTAGATTTTAGTAGTCATTTTACTTCCTAGATTAAAAACAAAAGATAATATACTTATGTGATGGTAAAGAATCATCTTATAAATAAAATACACCAAAAACTCATCTTTCCCTCCAAATGACATTTCTATGTTTATTGGTAAATAAAATTACAAAATATTATTTTAGTATTAATCATATAGGGTTTCCGAAGTGAAATTATATTTTATTTATTATACATAATAAATAGAGGAAATATTTTTTACTAACCACGACATCATGTTAGCCAGTGGTAGGCGATGTGCCCATCTCACCCATTATTTATTGGTTTATGTTTCATGTCCATATCGTATGCAACTGGTTTTCATCCAACCCTTAGGGTTTCCTCTTTATAATAATATTTTATTATAATCATTACTAGATTCCAAAAATAACATTAATTTATTCAAAATTAAAAGAAATATTTTAATATAAATGTTTATCTCATACCTTTTATTTTTCATTATCATATTATATTATTATTTATTTGGAAAATTAGTGGAAATTCCAATGAAATTTCATCCATTACTCCAAGAAATGAATATCCAAAATAAATCTTTTTACTCTAGAAGCACGAAAATACAATTTTAATAGATCTTCATATCCACATTGAATAAAATTATTTTCCTAATATGTTAAATATTTTCCAAAATAAAATAAGTTTGTACAAGTTATCCAATATGCATGAAAACATTAATATCCAATCCCCATAAAATGATCAAATTATATAATTACTTAAATTGATAACCTAATGAACATTCAAAAAGTTCAAGATCTAGAATGTAATAAATAGGGTCACTAAATTTTCAAAATGAAGTTATCATTACTCTCTCAAATAATAGGTACCATAAGATCATAATTAAAAGAACTATGCTTCCAAAAATTAGATTTATGGTAATTGATTATGTTCATTATAACCAATCATGTTGTAAACCCTAAAGATATAACATAAATCATAAAATGAATAACCACATTCATGGTAACTAATAAATCCTATAAAAAGTTTTTTATAATTAATATCTCTACATCAAGTAACTATTTTGGCCTATATTCCCCTGGTCATGTTTTTTATAGAAGTTAAATTGACTATAGAATCACTCCACATAGTTCTGGGTATTATACATCACATGGAACCAATTACCTAAAAAATAAGTATAATGGTAAAATCCGTATACACTTCATACTTTTCATAATCAGAAGTATTTGATAAAATACTAAAATGATGTAATTCTTCAATCCATGAATAATTGCATTAATAATTCCTATTCATATGTGGTAATAGCGTATGTTTGACCATAATACATTAACATCATTTTAGGTATATTCTTGTAATTCTTTGTTTATTGTTTTTCATTGTTCCCCTTATGAGTTGAATTGGTGAATATTGGAAAATTTTTCTCCTTAAATCCTATGCATGCTGGACTTTTCCTCAACACATAAATAAATATCAATTTCCTATAAAAAAATATATAACGGTTATTCCTTACATAGTTATTCCATTTGGGAAAATCCATCATTGCATTACTCCTTTAATAAATCAGTTTCCCTAGTTTCCTCTTATTGTAGTTCTTTTCTTATATCTAATATATATGGAAAATAGTTCCTCTAACTTAATTTCACATGATAATATTTCCTCAGGTGAAGGGAATTTTTTGGAGGATATTTATCTTCAAATTATTCGATTAAACCTATCAAGGAAATGATCATTTCTACACTTTGGATTAAATAAACTAATATGTGATTCATTCCTTCAACAAGGACTCATTTTTAAATGATGGAATACAATACATTAGATCATTATATTATGATACCTAATTTATAATCCCAAATCCAGTAAAATAAAATATATAAATAGAAGAAAATTATGCATTTATAATCTCATAATTATATGCCTAGTTTTTTAATGTCCTTTTGTGAACGCAAAGACACTAAAAGGGTGATTTTCCAAAATATATGTTTTCCTAATTCCAATTACCATGGTTTTTACTAAATAAACTCATATTTGAACTACAAGGATCCTGACTCAATTACCCCAGATTTGATGCCCCAATTTGTTATAGTGGAATTAGATAAATCAGATAACATACCAACGAACATAATAATATAGTATTATAGGTAAACTATGTACATATTTCACATAGAAACTATAATTTAAATATAAAATAAAAAGTTTTTTTTGAACATCATTATTATCCTTAGTATAAGACTACATATCTATCATAATATACCTCGTGGAATCCTAGGGAATGATTAATCATATTAAAGGGATGATCTCAAATTCAATGTAAGAGATACATATAAAAAAAAGATATCTTGAATCCAATAATTCATAATAAATATTAGAAGTTAAAAAATTGAACACACAATCTATTTAATAAAATATGTTTTTAAAAATATGAATCCATGGATTATATCATAGTAAAAATATCATGGATAAAAAAACATAAATCTTAATGAATCAAATGCTAAATTATTGGTTATCATGTTTCCCAAACACATAATACTGTTACCATTATTATCATTCACAATATTTTTTAATAATTATTTTTAAGAACACATTTATGTTCTCAATATTTTTCCCTAATGAGACTGTCGATGTAGTGTGGATTTTTCGATATATGGTCCCCACCAATTCTTAGCGGTCTAAAGAATTTCACATATATCTAAATGATCAGTATAGTTAATTAATTAGTAATTCATAGGTAAAAGTGTATTTATTGAGTAAAATATTCTAATTTAACATTATTTTAACATGAAAGATATAGATTTCAATTTAGAAACCATTTGTAAAAATGGAATACAATTTAGGTAATAATGTAATGAATTTATTTTAAAAAGTTAATATTAAATCAATGTGTTCTGTATCACATTGAGATATTAGAATCATAATCCCCATTAATATAAATATATATCAAATAAAATATTTAATACTATGAATATAAGTATATTAATTATATGACTTAGAAATTAGGTAGTACACCATACAAAATGAATAATTGGTGAATAAAAAATATATCATAGAAATAAAAGTATGACATGAAAAACCCTTACCTCGAAATTAATTTTGGTTTTACATGATTTAACCAATTTTATAATTGTTTAAGATATGTTACTAATTTATGCCATAAACATTTTAATATTTATTATGTTCTATATGATCATATTATATCATTCTATCACCTTTTTGTTAATAGTATTTTCTTTATTATCCATGTTTTAGGTGTTAACTGCTTTATTTTATTACACAAGTTTAGTCATAGAAATATCAGTTCCTATGAGAATGATATAGCTCTATAATCACTATAAGGATATCAATTTTAATAATATCATATTTAATAATTAAATATTGTTTACTAATATTTATTTAATATAAAATTTAGAAATTTAATTTCATCTTGTTGTGGAGACGGTAGGTCATACATACACACAAAAGAAGGTATCATTACTTTAATGTTAAGAGGATAAAGAGTTGAATTTTATTATACATAATAAATATAAGGTAATAATTACCATATCTTTTCATTATATACTTCATTATACCAACACATATAATATGGTGTTGAGAAATATATTACACTACGCAGTGGAGATGATAATTATTACATACGCAGGCGCGTGTGCATTATCATTTCATAGGAATAATAAAATATGACTATTATTATACCATAATTAGATGAAATTGGAATTAGAAATTTATCCTGAAAAAAACACATGAAGTGTATGTATAAGAATAAATGAACTCATATGAGTTAGTAAAAACTATTACTTCCTTTCTAGTGTACTTCCTTTAGATCACTTCATAAGGAATCTTGGATTTGTCTTTTTAGAATACTCAGACCTCTAAAAATTATATAAGGATGTTGGAATGAGATATGTAAAGGCTTTTGTTGCGATATAAGGAAAAGTGTTGTGTGAATAAATTAGAGGGGAGGTGCCCATTTATAATTATGGTTAGGGGAACTTGAAGAAACACTAAAAATATTAAATAAATTTAAATTATTTATCAAATCCAAATGGAAAAAATGTGAGTAGATTTAAAGATGATATGAAGAGGTGTTGAATTCATCTCATAAAATAATTATTAGAAATTTCTAGTTCACATACATAACATTATAGTTTGGTATTAACCCATATTTAAACCTTGGAACTCTTACTATTAAAACATTTATGTTTCCTCTTTAAGGATTAGTATAGTTACTATAAAATACAAAACAAACCATAAATGATTTATTTATGATATTATAAATCTTATTCCATTCAGTTAGATGATTTTTTATAGAATTTTAACTTTTATATCATTTAATAAGTTATTAGTTATTTTAAATATTCAATTATGAAAATTTTAAAAGTAATCATTACATGGAATTTAAAAAATTAACAATATAAAATATAAATATGAAACCCTCATTAATATTCAATAATATGAATAGTATTCTATAAATTTCAAGGAAGAAATTAATTTTCTCAAATTATATTGATTGTAATATTATTAGTGTCATTTATTTTATATTTTCATTAATTAAACAATTACTTTATCGTAATTATGTAAGACATTTTTGTAATTATTTATTTTTTAAAAAAGTATGTATTAATTACCATTATTAAGATACACAATTTACATGTCAACGTGTTGAAGGTATATTTTGAATAAACAAATATATATAATCTTATATGTATTAAAAACATGAGTATGTAATATTTGAATTTCCATAATTTAAAATATTATAAATGGATTGATGTCATAAAAGTGGCTCTATGTGACCAAATAATCTACTTGAGGAAGATTTGCATCGAAAAACATTCATTTATTCAATTTAGGATAATTTTTAGGTTAATTTATAATACATAAAATATTATTTAAACCCTTAATCACATCCATCCTATATTAGATATATATTTCATTTTAAAAAGGTAATGTATAGAAAAAACAAAGAAAACCCACAACAGGTCTTACAATCCCCCCCACAACAGACCTAAGGAGGTCGGAAATAATGGAGGCCCAGAGCATCCCCACGAACCAAATTGACCCACTCTGGTTTCATAGAAACGGCTGTGTGGAAACAAAACGGATCTGGTCCAGGAACAACAAGAGAGGCAAGATGGTCTGCGACCTTATTCCCCTCGCACCAAGTATGGGTCACACTAGTATTATTAGATATCATACCTCGGCATGCCCTCATGCTATAATGATCTGACCAAGGAATGGAACCAGAACCCTGCAAAGCTTTAAGAAGAATATGTGAATCAGTTTCAATCTGAGAAAGGATAATTCCTTCTTGGTGACATAGAGAGAGACCCAACTTCAAAGCCCCTGCCTCCGCTTGTAGTGGAGTACCACGTCCCAATCGGCCTGAGAAATCCATGATAACTGACCCATAACTGTTTCTGACCACCCCTCCTCCTTGATTAACCCCCATGTTGCATGATCCATCGAAATTGAGCTTTAGCCCTCTACTGGGAGGATTCCACCTCACCCATTTCCCTCTGCTAGCACTCCTACTTGCGAGACCACTAGTATTTCCTGTTTTAAGATGGCTAAGAGAAGGCGCCTCCTGCCATTGTTTGAAAGATCTGATGAGATCCAAAATCATGAACTTGGTACGAAGGATAATCCCTCGTCCAGAGATGGTAAACCCCTCGTGGAGGGCCTTGTTCCGAGCTTGCCAGATCGTCCTGCATCCCGCATGGAGAATCAATGTCCGGGCCATCTGCTCAGGGCCCCTCTCCACCGCTCCATGGTACCATCTGTCCAGAAAAGGCCTGTCATTCATAAGGTTATCCAAAAAGGACGTGAACTCACCGAAATGAGTCATAACCACCCTCGCCCATTCGCCTTCAAAAAACAAGTGATCAATGCATTCTTCCGGATGCTCCGAGCAACAGTGACACTTTGAGGCTAAAGGAATGCCGCACCTCCTAATGTTTTCATCTGTAGGAATGGCTTTGTGCCGTATCATCTAGTTTAGAAAGATTTGTTTGATCGGGGAAACCCTGGACCAAAGAACCTCATTCCAGGAGGTGTTGTGATCGGGAATGGCCACGGAGCGGCGAAAAATCCTTTGATGAGAAATAACACGATGCAGAGAGGGTGAAAACGCACCTGTCTGGTTTGGTGTTGATTTCGATCACCTCATAAGTGGCACGTTGATCGTCGTGAAGTACAGCATCAATGAAGGCTGGATGGTCATTAGCTTCCTTGAACGTGATCATGGTACCTGGACACCCTAGGAACCGAGGATGGTCCCAGCCCAGTTATGATGCCATAAGAGAATATCCCCCCGTCCCACGAGCCATCTGGAGTTGGGTTCAAGAGCCTTGATGAGAGACGAGATCGTCGACCAGTAGGGGGATACAGTGCCAGTGCCTGCGCTTCCAAACATGGAACCTGCATGGGAGCTGTGCATGGTGATCCCCCAAAGCGTGAGTTATTCCAGCACATCCCAAGCTAGCTTTTCATGCATGCACAAGAGTGTGTCGTCGAGCCGGCGAACATTTATACCGCCTTCTCTAATAGGTCTCGCCACCCTGTCCCAAGAAGATAAATTTGTTAATATGATATAAAATTTATTTATTTAAATTTTCAAACCAATCAATAATATAACGAGCATGTCTTTCTAGAAACAAAGCCTCTGGATATTTTTTAAATAAACGAAAATGGTATGAAGGATACGGGCATGGTAAAACAAAGGAGATTTCCCTCATCCATCAAACAAAACATTACATATCATAATACGTCATTTCATTCCCATAATCAGAGTAATCATATGATTCCCATTTATAGTGGGACATAACATTATTGAAGATCATAGAAATATCAGACTTTATCTTGCATGAGGGCTTAAAAGATCATGTAGACACAGTATGAGGTGTTTTTGAGTAGTCTATCCTTGGCTGTCTCTTCGAGGGAGCAGAAGTGCAGACTAAACAATCATCAACCATCCACTTTTCAGAAAAGAGTACATCATTCGAAGTAATAGGATCGTCATCTTTCGTTGTCTCTTCGCCTCAAAGACGTCACCAACTTCCCAGAAATCATAGAGGAGGTCAACATTTTATGAATTTCTTGATGACAGTCAACATTTTGTGGAGGCCCACATTCAAGAGCTAACTCAATAGTCTCATCGCGTATCAAGACATCAGTAGGACTATCATTCATACATATATTTGGGTGGTCAGTGCTAGCAGGGGTTCCAGCAATAGAAAGGCTAGAAGAATGTCTAGTCTCAACTATCCCAGTGGGAGAAACAACATTACTATCTTTATATGTAGTCTACTTAGAAAAATCAACTCGAGCATTAGAGAGGCCACTCATTGGAGACTTATCCACTATCATCCCATTTCCTTTTAAATTATGCACCTACGAGATAGATTTTTAAGAAGCCTACATCCCAGCCTGAGTGGAAGATGATTTTTTGAGAGAATCTATATCATGATCAGGAGTCTTTTTAAAATCAACATGTTTCCTCCCATGTTTCCTTATACAAAGAGAAACTGAATGACACTTCATCCCACATCACTCACAAGAGATCTTCCTCCAACATAACTCCCACAAGTGTCCAGGAACAATACATTCAGTACAAAAAAAGTGTCTTCCATTCGTACTCACCATCCATACGTATGATATCTGTGGGAGTGAAAAGAGTTACTTTATTAACCAAGGTGGAGCTCAAATCAACCTCCACTAGGATTGTGAATAAATTTCCAAACTGAGCAACTTCAGTGTCCTTGTCAAGAAGAATAATATACAGAATTTCACTGCCAATGTCATGAAGAATCATTGGATGCCAGAGGATCTAAGTAAGCCTATGAAAATAGACCCAATCATGATAAAAATCATTCCTTACATAAGAAGTATTTAAATGAAGTGACCATTCATGTTGATGAAGGCTTCCAGGTTTCAATGTTTGAGACCCAATGCTCCATGCACGTATTTTGAAAGCATTCGATGGGAAAATGAAATGGAAAAATCAAAGACAAATAAAAATACAAAACTAATCAGAAGAACCCCAAAAAATAAAACCCATCTGATTAGATCATCAATCTTCCAGGAAGTCTCTCCCTTCCCTGAAACAAGGAATGCAATTAGAAAATTCTTCTCAATCGCCATTATCTCATCAAAAATACCAGGACTAACATTTACATGATCCGTTGAACCCTTTCTATGAATTTTACTTGATCGGGAGTCAATAAAGGAAGAAAGTGAAGGTGAGGATGTAGGATAACCTGCCGGACCACTTAGCTCCTCTGAAATGTCATTATCTACCCTTGAAACACACTTCAACAACAACATATAAGGATCGGAAAGCAAGGAGTCGAGGCCAAACACCTCTGTAATACCCTCTTCGACACAAACAATACATGTGACCCAGACAAATCCAAATCTCGCATATCTCCCACAACATGCTTAACACTGTTAGACATATTGAACTCCTCGGGTCAGAAATAACTAGCCATAGATTCACAATTCACAAGTAGCAGATCATGAAAAACTAACATCTGCAACCCTATTCGCATGATCTAAGACAACAGAAGTTGGAACAATAGATCCAGAGACATCATGAACATCAGATGAGGGAGAAACCATTACAGAAGACGGACGATTTGGGGATCTTTCATCCCGAGGAGCATTGGTCTGATCTATGTGCCTCAGATCCGGCTACAATCCTTTCACCACAACATCACTGAGACCTATCATACCTTTATTCCACACCGAGTCCAGATCACATACCATGATCACTGAGTAAAGAAGGTGAGGAAGAGACATGATAAACCATAGAAAGAAGAAACTCAACCGTCATAGCCACAAGTCACCCGCACCCCTAGAAACCAGAGCGCCATCATCTCCGGATCATTAATCAATAATATAATTTAATATTATATTTTATTTCAACGAAAATTTTATCTTCAATTAATTTTCAATAGTTTCAATATTCATAAAAACATAAATCAAATCTAAAATAAACAATAAAATAAAATAAAATTCATCTTAATATGAATATTTTAATTATGACACTTATTTAGTCAAATTAAATCTATAAAAATGTCAAATTTTAGTTTTAAAACAATTTCTCCATTTAAAGGATTCAAACAAATTTTAGAAAAAAATAACATTTGCATATAAATTTGTATTTACTATTATCTTATGCATATAAAATCTATATGGATTAATATAAAAACATAAAATATAAATAATACATAAATTTAAAAAGTTGGTTATTAATTTTCATTCCTTCCATTTTAACTATTTGGTTATAATAGACATGTTTAACAAAATATATTTAATGTTATATAATTTTTCGTTTATGTTTGATATTGTGTTCAATGTAATCTATCAAATACATTGAATTTATTTAAAATGAAATTTATAGTAAACTCATGGGGTGTCACGTCATCTAAAATAAATTTTATATTATACAATATATTATATTCTATAATAATTTATATTATTTTTCTAGTAGTAAAATTTATATTCTCTACTATGTTTTTCCTTAATCTATTTACCAATGGTTCGGTTAATCATTTCAAAAATAACAACTATATTTCCCTCACTCTTTGTTTCCCATAGATGTTTGGTTATTTATATCATGTTAAATAGAGTAAAAGATATTATATTTTAGGTATCACTATTTAGTAGTTCTCATGATAGTAAATTTTTATATTAATACATCACACCATGATATTCTATAACATATAATTAGAAATATTTATTCCAAATTATTTTTCATAGAAAAAAATTAATCTAATTATTCCACATTATTTCCTGTAGAAATATGAATGTAGAGAAATGTTGGTGATCTTAAAAGCTTAATATGAAAAAGTATAAAAAGGAATCTAATGAAGGATAAATAAGGAATACAAAACCCAATGAGTATAATTGAACCCACAAAAATGAAAATATGAATATATTACAATGTAAAAACAGAAATATATAATCACATATATCACATAATAATATATATAAGGAATTTCATTATGTCATATCATATAATAGTATTATTTAGGCTTTGTGCTATGAAATAATACATAAATTGTAAGTCTACTGTCATAACACTATCATAGTTATCCCATGATACAATAAAATTAGTTTATTTTCTAGATAATATTTGGCCCCACCCATAATAAAAAATTCCAATTCATTCCACTACATACCGAATGATTATACGAAATACATGGGAGAATTTTCATGGATGAACCACATAGAAATACATGGAACATGTTCCCAATAAAACACATTATACATGACATTCCCATATAGAAGACTAGATTGTACTAGTTATTAATAGATTCACTTCATAAATTAATTAAGGATAATATCTAATTGAATTTCTCATCAAATTTAATGAAAAATTAGTGATTTATAGTTTTCAATAATTACCCAGAATAAGTGATTTGTATGATGTTTTATCTCAAAGGAACCTATCGGGCTAAATTATTTTTTTCAGTTTAGGAAGTTGATTTTTTACGTTTATGATACCCAAAATACACCTAAATTATAAAAGACCAAATAAGTTATTTAATTTAGTTAGTAATTAGTCTGATAATTATACATATCATATCATAATGTAGTGTAATCATTGTTGTGTTGTAAGGTCCCATTCACCATAAAGTAAGATGTTGATTGGGATATACTCGACCAATACATTCCGATTTTATTATTCCCTGATACCACTATTTCAAAAAGATTTCTAATTTTTTGTATAAAAATATGATGCATTTTCCTGTTGAAGAAACCACTTTTTCCTTAAATATTGTTATGGTTTTTTAATATATGATGACACATAGGTACAAAATAAGTTGGGAATAATTTTATTGAAATAAATGAGCATATGAGCTAGATATCTTAATGAAAAAATAAAAATGGATGATTCAATGTGTTTTAAAAATGATATGATAATGGTTTTGTGTGTAGAAATTGTAATGAGAGATAGAAAACTCCCTTTAATTTTAATATACATGACTTTAAAAATGATTATATTGTAAGGTGTTTGGGAAATGGTTCCCTGATATTAATTCCATGGTGATATAATAATGTCAATAAATATCAAAGAATAAAATAAAATGAAAATTTCTTACATTATAAAAATATGTAAATTATAATATTAATTGAGAATAGGGAAGTTTGAACCATTACCTCTTTCAATTTTCATAGATTGGAACTTGACCTTCGGTCAAAACAAACTCTTTTTTAATTAAGAGAGGTCAATAGTATAGACACCATGAAAGGAAAATGAAGTAAAAAATATGTATTATTTGTTTATGAATGATAGTATGGGGTATTTAATTATTTGTATGTTGAGTGGACATTCATGAAATAATTTATTAAATATTATTTCACACATACCATAAATGCCCCTTTATAGCGATTATTACCCACTAACACCCTCAATTTTCCACTATAGTGCATCGTTCCAATAAAATTGATATAGATCATTCTTATCAAAAATGAGAAATTATTATATTATTTAGATTTCTTATATACCATATTTACCTTATTCCACCATTTTTAATGTATTCTAATATTATAAACCAAATTATTACAAATTCCAAACCAATGTTAATTTAGAAATCAATATTCCAAAAAAATTATGATATCATTTATCTCTATAATTACTTACATTAACCCATTTATATTATGTGGATTAAATTATCAAAATTAATGTATAAGAGTAAACATCCCTTTCATTTTCATTAAGAATTCTGAGTATAATATTAGTAAACAAAGTGATATTTAACATCTAAATACACCACCATATTCCATAAATGTATGATTCATAAGGGAAGTTCTTTCATGGGGTGGTTCACCCATCATTGATCTCATGGTGATATCTACTAACAATAATTTTTCCCACAAAAAAATCATTATCATGAATCACATGAAGAATCTATACATGTGATTCATCAATAGAGAATTTCATAGATTCTATCTCTCTCCAATGATCTGATAAATGATCTTTATATGGGATGTTCCAACCATTCTAATGTATAATTACACCATTATATTCTATTTAACATTAATAATTTTTATTAATATAGACTAATCAATATGTTTTACTCTTATACCATAGATAAACAATATTCATAATTCGTATCTATAAAATTGAACAAATATTACAATTCGAAATAATCATACTAACCAATGGCCTTAGTGACATATAGTATATAATTAAAGAATAATATATAAATCATTATATAAACATTGATAACTTAATACATCTATATAATTCTCTATTTTCATATACCATGTCAATTGAAATATTTATTATTTTCTCCATTATTAAAATATATCCCATATACATTTTATTCTTTTATATTCATTCCACTCTACAAAAATATTATTTTATTTTCATACATTGTTAAATGGTTTGTAGAAATTTATTTTCTTATGATATAAATTTAACTACATAGTACTTTTAATGTATCGCTTTTTTTTTGATTTTATAATGATATAATAATGTGTGAATTATTTAACAATATTATGGTGAATGTATGATATATTATTACTAAATCTCAACTAATAATAAAAAGGATTTTGGGTTTACACTTCATGGTATATGAATGAGGATTTATTTATCAACATGTTTTGGTATAAAATATTGTGAGTTGCCCTATTTTTTGGAGTATATTCTAAAGATTTTTTAGATGCATTTTAAAAATATATTAAAAATAGTGTAAAATGTGAGTAAACATTCCTTATAGATTTTTTTTGAAAAAAAATATTTTGATTTTATATCCAAAACGTGTTCTTTCTTTAATTCTGCATAGAATTGAATATAATGAATCAAAAATATAATTTGTGATATTTATATGATGATTTTTACAATACAACAGATTTTATTAAATATTCATTAAATTAAAATTCATAGATTGGTTGTATAGACCAAATCATGGTTCAAGATAGGTTGGACTATGGAAAAAATGAATGTTACCGTGAAATCATGTCACGAAAATAAATTTACATTGATTATGCTAACTTATAGTTCTATTATAATCCTCTAACCCATGTTCTAATGTTTGGTTGAATATCATAAAATGATAACCTTTAAAAGTTTTTACATCCAAATAAATATTGAACGTTATAATTCCAATATAAATATGATGTAAGGTGTTTTAGCCTATGAAAATGTTATAATACATTCATTATCATAAGACAAATGATTAATTTCTATATAGTGTCCCAAAATGGTGCATATAAACACTTTCCTGTTTTTTGGATTAGGGTGTGAAATTACGATTTGATCATCTAAACAATTCTATTATTTAGGAAGGATTCTGTAAAACTATTAGTAATTAAGTATCCCTTCTAATAATAAGGATATTAATTCAACACATAGAAACACTAAGATAATGAAGTTTGTTGGTTACATCAAAAAAATCACAGTTAGTATATTTTTAAATATTGTGGAAAGGGTAAAATAGATAAATATAATGGTATTTTGTTCATTATATTATGTTATTTAACTAAAATGAGTGGGTTGGTCTTATTGTTTATTTTGTTTTGTTTGAGGTTTTCAACATTTTTTTGGAAAAGTGTTGAACACCCATAAATAAATTATATGAATATTTTTATTTTTCTTATAGTAAAACCATTAAGGATTTATATTAGATATGTAAATTTCATTTTATACCTCAGTGTATAACTAGTGAATCCATGATGAAACCTTTTAGATGATGATCATATGTGTCAGATACCTTTTTCACTTACGGTGTTATTAATGTGGATAGTTGACATGATAATTTCCTCCTAAAATAACCCTCCTCAATTTATCCCATAATATTGTTTCATATCACCACACAAGGTTGTGATTGTTAATAGAATGGTATTTATTTTTTATAATGCTGATAAATAGAGTATTACACCAACAAAAGTTTAATATATATTGGAATAAATAAGGTCAGTGGTTTCCATAGTTCTCTTGGTTGACATATCTGTTTTATTTCATTGTTTTATATAATTATCTAATATTATTTTCTTCAATATATTTTAAATAAAATTTAAAAACAGGTGTTTTTAGGGGCGAATCAGGACAAGAATTAAAATTTAATTGGTAAAACTGGGAAATACATTACCAAGGGTATCCTGATGATGATTAAAATTCCAATAATGATTCCCTATATATTAATTTTTACCAATATCCTTAATTTTCAATTCAGTATAAAGGGTTCATGGGTTTTCCAATGAAGTCATGGGAAGTCCAACTAGGAAATTTTTAATAGTGAATTGGTAATGGAATCAATATCATTTTTTAATTTCATTTTTTATTACCTAATATAATTATATGGGTTTTATATATTATATAAATTTATTAATAAATATATTTTAATGGGGCGCTACATGAAACTGTATATACTTTCATGAATATTTAAATTAATCCTTATAATGATCATTGTTTATATATTTAATATTTTAATAATATTCATTTGTTATTTTTTTGGTGGGTTTCACCATCATTAGGTTTTAGTTTATATTTAATGTCAAAATATTCCCTTACTAATTACTCATATACAAAAAATATAATCCATTAGCCTCATGAAATTAAGAAATATACCTAGGGCCTTATATTGTTTCATCATTATTCAATGGATACGGTAATTATAGGTTACTATACATATAATAGAATAAAAATATAAATTTTTAATATTAAATATAATAATTAATATATAAGAATTAATATTCCAAATATGAATTATTCTTCCATTAAAAAATGAAATTGTAATTTCAATTTCAAAACTGTTATAAAACAATAATAATTATTATATCCATGTAACATATATATAATCATTTATTCCAAAAAATAAATAACTATAAATAATAAAATATTAACAATAAAAGATAAAATAAAAATTAGTTGGTAAAATAAATAATTATTAATATGTAATTTATTAATCATAGAGTTATATTATGTTTATGTGATATTTATGTTGAGTAAAGTTTTATTTTCTTATAATTCCTATAGAATCATTATTACATTTCATTGATTTCCATTGAGATCCCTATTAAATTTCATTATTAATCCTAATTTTATTTATAACATATATTAATATTTTCTAATGATAATTTTAATTTTTTGGGAACATTCATATTTTATACCACTACAACCATTTTATTGATTTCAGTAACATTCATTGCCATAATTTTATGAAACCCGTTTTTAGTTAATTTCTATTATAAATTCATATTTGTTATCTTTTCATTAAATTAATTTTCTTTTTATTTGTAGTACATTGAATGAAAAATATTGTGATGAAATATATGGGATCAGAATAATAAAATCCCAATATTTTATGGGATAATATATTTATCTCATGAGATGTTTTCTAATAAACATGTGTAATAGGAAAATATTACTATGATTCTGAACTCCACTATATCAAAATATTATTATGTATTATATGTGAGACATAACTATTGTCAGTAAAATTATTAAATGAAATTTTACCCTCAGTCATATGATATAATTAATATTTCTAATAATTTCATGATTTTATGAAGATATCCCACAATGACACTATAATTTATGTCAATTCATCTCGTTATATTTTCTGACAACCATGTTTAAGGATGAACAATTTAAATTCAATGTATCTTTGGAAGTGTGTTTTGTAAAAAATGCAGTTAAATTTTATTGTTTAAATTTTGTATTGTTATATTCATCATATAATTTTTAACAGAATATTAAAAAAAATTATTGAAGAATTAATTAAAAGAAATTAAATCAATGGATTTATATTTATTCAAAATATATGGGGGTTATTGTATTGGTCAAATATTTAATTTGGTTATGTTTTATTAATTAATTATTATTTGAACATTAAATGAATTTGATATGGTGTTTCTAATAAAATGTGTAAAATAGTAAATTAATAATAGAAAACTAAGTGATACTGACTGGAATTAATGTATTACGACAAGGGAGGACATTTTCCATTTTTCCTGGATTTTGTAATGGGTTAAGGATGAGAGATTTAAAATGGTTGAATTTTAACAGGTTTGTGACATGGAGATTATGAATTTCGATTAGTGTATTTTGGATCAATAAATAAATTATCTATGTAGAATTAATTATAATATGGATATATATGACAATTAATTGGATATATGTGTAAAATTATGTTATTGTCATTCTAGGAGCACAGTTAAGAAAATAAGAAACATGAAATAATTAGGAAACATGGTCTATAGAAACTAACCGAATTGTGATAATTATTGTAATGGATTATGGTTTATATAATGAGTGCTAATATATATTTTAATTTGGTATTATCATTTATCTGAATGTAGGAATATGTGATAAAACACATTATAATGGTCTTTAAGGATAAATGAATTAAGGGTTTTATGAAACTATGCTAGTATAAAAAAAATAGATTAGCATCCATGACCTTTACTGCATATTTTCCATATTTAATATCCTCTTAAAAGCACCCACACTAGTGTCTTAAATAAGGTTACACCTAAGGGTATTGACATTATTCAACTTACAATATTTTATTAACACTTTTAATGATAGTTCTACCAAGTCATTATAATCTTTCATGGAGAAATTAACTTTTTTCTAAATTATATCATTTCTATGATTAAATATTTATAAGGTATCTTTTCTATAATAATCAAATATTTCCCTTAGGAAGATCATCTATTTTGGAAAATTTTACCAAAATTTCATCTGTATAGGTGGATTTAGTAGTATCTATATGATAAGTACATTATTTAATCTTTTATAATTTATTTCATTAATGTAATGGTATTGATATAATTTTTTTGATAAGAATAGATTTTTATTCTATAAATAATTATGATAAACTACTTCATGAAATACTTAAATAAAGTAGGATCTCTAAAATATTTTTATATTATATTGTTTGATAATCTGAAATAATTTGAATGAAAGGGTTAAAATGGTTTTAGTGAGACTGGATTTGAAAACAACTATGTTTTTTTAGTGTACAAATAAAATTTAGTGTGATTATATTAAGGATTCAAATAGAATAAAAGTCAAACACCATTCATATAAGTTGTATAGTGGTGTGTCTATAATTTTACATATAAAGAGTCGATGACATTATTTAAACATGAAACTCTCACTATATATCACCCAAATTAATTTATTTATACACATTATTACATATCATGAGTAATTTATAATGAGGTGAAGAGTTTCTGGGGTTTTTATGGAAATAGAGGGTGTCTAATTTAATTCAAAATTCAGGATTTTTCTACTATTTTGGGATTCATGGAATTTTTCAAATGGTTTGATCTATGGGATGTTTTTCAAATCAATAATTAGGAATGAAAATTATTTTTGGGAATTTATTTAAAAATATTCTTAATTTATAGGTACATTTCCTAAAATTTTAACTCTGATAAAATATTTAAAATATATTGAATCATGATATTTTGGATTTTTTAAATACATTTTAAATTATTTAATTATGGATCAAAAATATTTTGATTTCTCATTTTTAAATATTGTTTAATTTTTTTCTTATGCATTAATATTTTCTAGAACCTTATGGATATCCATGTGTGTTTATAATCACCCCTTTTCATGATATTGGCCGCTCCCATCAAAATATGAGTGACTCTTTTCAATTACTATATAATATATGACTATATTTATACTTATTTGATTCGTATAATAGTAGTTTTTCAAGTCATCAAATACTATTTAAATGGTAATATACTTTGATTATTTTCCTATAGAATAGTTGTAGATCTTCTTCTATATATTATATCTTCATGAAACTATGAATTTATTCATAAATAATTGTAATATTATTTAGATAAGTCATATTTATTGGATTTATATGATTCATGGCCATCATTTTTTGAGGTCATATAGGAATTGAGAATTTTTTTCATGATTTTCTCACTTGGTGATCTTGATAATAGGATGTCATGATATCTGTACTTCCATTTAAAACACCATATTTTATAGATATAAAGATTTTTACTATCTACAAGAATGATTACTAGACTCTTTAATTGGGATAATTTTCAATATGTATCATTTGATGATGTTCTTCGATTCATGCCAAATAAATAATAGTTTTTTAGTAAAATTATTTTTTTCAGTGTGTCACTGGTAGTAAGATAATCATTCAATTATCAAAAAAATCCTCTTACATATAATTTAAGAGGTTACCTTAGAGCCTCATGACAATAATGGTAGTTCCTTAACCAAATATAATTATATACTGAATGAATGTAATTCAATTTAATTTATTGAACAAAATTAAATATATCACCATATGATTATGATATAAAAAATCAATCATACGTTAAAATATCACATGTAAAAATAGATGTTTCATTACACATTATGTGTTAGTGGGATTTTATCATATCAATGACTTATCTTTATTTATTTATTTTCTGTAATGTGTTTATATACACCACCATTAGACTAGTATTAGAACACACTTTAATCAATATTAGGTCATATAGGGTCACACAGAAAGTGTATCCACATATTCCATTTAGTCTGATGAGTTTTAAATTTAGTTGATGTTGCCCCCATATGTAGTGAATGGTGCATTTATAACTATGAATGATCATAAGTAATTAATTTTTAAAAATAAATTATACATTATTATGGTTTATAATAATTTGAATTCTTTATATTTTCAAAATTTAATCATACGTGAAGTTACCTTGGGTTGATCATTGTATTTATTGTCCAATGTGGTTGTTTACCTTGTCAGTGTCATTGTTATAAGCTGATGAGATGGGTGATGGATTTGGGTAACTTTCAATTATGTATGAAGTATATATACCATGATTATTACATGGGAGTAGTGATTTTGATGTTGAGGATTACATATATTGAAGAATGACCAGTGGAATGGAATCACATGAATACTTAGATAAATTGAAGTTGTAAGCCCATAAAAATATGATAATGATATGATGGGCTTCATGATTCATAAAAGTTATAAATTTAATGTTTTTTATAAAAGATAGTTCAAATATGTGGAGTAACAATACAAATATTCTATATTGTTAACCTATAATAGAAATCTTAGGTAACTACGAATAAAATTTACAAAATCAGTTCAAATCATGTATGATAACTACATAAAATGTATAACCCACACAATTAGAATATAGAATGTAGGCTTATGTAATCATGGTTACACATCTCCTAGATAAAATATGATGTTATGAAAGTTGTTTGAGGGATGACTAAATATGATTTACACCATTTATGGTAGATTAATTAATTAAAATAAAAAAATTTATGTATAATATATTTTTTAAAACATTAAAAATGATTTTGAAGGATAATAAAATAATTTCAATAATTACAACTGTCCATTGAAAACGTTTTGAGATGATTTGAATAATTTTGAGAATCCCTTGAAGCAATATGGTGTTATTTTAAGTATTATTATTGAAATATGGTATTTTGATTTAATGGAAATTACTAATTGTAGAGTATTATACATAACACACTGGTCGTAAGACTTCACATTCAACGAAATACATAACATGATAAATGTAATGATTCAAACTATGTTGAAGATTCACATCAGCAGAATCAGATTACATGGGTTGTACAATAATTCCAAATCGTAGGACTTCATATTAAAATATTGATCCCAACATATTACTTTTATGAGACATATATCCTTGAGTTGATATATTTTGAGTGTTAATAGTTCTGAGCATAATCTCCCATACCAGACATTGTGTATTTAAGACATTGAATTTACCAATATAATCTTGAAGCTAAGCATAAATATTCTATACATAGTGATTTTTTTGAAAAATATGTTAGATGATAAATAAGTAACCCTAGAATAATGTAATGATTGAGTATAATGAAATATGATTTTATTTCATTAAAGTATCTAACATAATTCCTTCAAACCTACAAAAATTTGAAGCATCTACAGGATGGAAACTCATGTTAATATATTTCAAATCTGATAGTAATGAAATTATTAATCTTCATGAAAGAGTTGTTTGGTCATATTATAATGATCATAAAAACCTTGATTTCTATGTAATAAAATAATGGGAATAATTATAATTTTATCGTTATATATGTAAATGTAATATTAGTGAAATATAAAAAATATGAAATCAATAATTGTTTAATTCTGGGGAAATATTACTCATGTAATGCTTATATTGTTCTTTTTATTTCAAAACAACATGAAACATAGGGTAACTATGAAACAGTATTATTTTCGTATGGTTGAAATAATGAGATCCAATGTATATGTTCTTGATACATATACATAATTAATCATATTTTTAAAATTAATATATGTGAAGATCTATATAGCCCTGACCATTAATATTAAAACTCATATATCTATTTAATACATTGTTCTTCGAGTGTTTGAAAGTGTATAAGATAAAAAATTTTGAATATTCACAAGACATGGTAAATAAAATGATACATATTTTAGAAATATATAAAATAAATATAAGTTTTAATCTATAGATGTGTTTACAATTTATTTTAACATTCAAATATGAAGATATAAATAAATATTGTTATAATTTTCTAATAATAATAAAGGATTCTTATTGAATATATAACATGAAGATGCTTTGTGATTATTTTTTTAAAATAAGATGATCCTAATGAGGTGTATTATTGAAATTATATTTAATAAAAAAATGTGGGCATATGAATACATTAAATCCAGAATTGGAAATTTATTATTGGAATTGTGAAAATGCAGCTAATCTTTTAAATAACTATAAATCATATATAACATTTAATATGTAATGTCTTGTTGTTATATCTACATATGAATGTGAGTAAATGAGTAATTCAAGGAGAATAAAATGGAAACATATCTTATTGTTGTGTATATTGATTTCAGTGAGATACTTGAGAATCTAATAAATACACTATTTTTTGACATAATTATGTAATATCTTAAAGGATAATAGTATATGTTGCAAGTTGAAGTGTTATTGAAGTGGAGGATAAGAGTTTGGTAAAATATTAATTGAATAAGAAGAAGAGGTGAATTATATTAATTTTTATGTTGTGGGTACATTTTGTAGAGAAGTTATATTCGAGATAAGAATAGTCAGAATCCCTAAAGAATTATATTAGAAGAACTACAATGTTGAGTTAAGCAGATACTAAGTTGTATATAGTACAATGTGAATATTTTATTAAACTCAAACGCTATATATTCAGTTAAAGGAGATATTATATTACTATAGATTCATCTAGTATAATACTAAAGATGATGTTACAATGAATAACTTCAATTTAAGAACAAGAATATATTTATTTTTACTCCATAAAACCTATATGATTTTGGGGATATAGGGATATGAAAGTGAGACATGACTACTGGAATGTAAATTTACTGATGAAATCTAGTGTGGAGCATTTAAATTGAGTCATTGGATATTTTGAATGTGTATAATTTATGTTACCTATTTAGGTGTGTTAAACACCAGGAAAATATTTTAAGATTGTAATCCTATAGTGGAGAATTCATGTTATGGGGCATAAAAAACATGGAATGGAGTAGTAATTTAAACTGTACCATGTTAAAGTAATGTGTGCCTTCTTTCAATTTTACCTACATGGATAAAGGTGAGTATTTCATGTATCTAAAATTATAGATCCAATTTATTTAACTAGAAATAAAGGGTTTTTTTAATATTGTAGCAAAGGAATAAAATAATAATGTCAATATTTTAAAAGGAAGTAAAACACTAATAAACCCCCGCCCCCCAGACACACGCAATATGTTGTCTACACCGGTCCTACTTCTAAAATAAGTGGTGTAAGTTTACCTCTGATTAGTTATTTTTCTTGGTCTTGAAATGTTTATCCAGATTAACGATCTGAATATTTAAGATAGTATAGGAACCATTTATTTTAAGACACAATTCTAATCATATTATTTTAAATGTATAATCCTCAACTTAGATAAATGAGGACCGTAGAAATATATTACTTTTTTTGTTTTCAATATCCTCATTAACATAATAAAATATCAACATGCTAAAATTCATCAATTTAGTGATAGTAGTTTTAGTGGTGTTGATACTAAATATATTAAATCTATTAATTATCACAACCATGAGGTTGGAAATATGGGAATAATGTTTCTACAAAATTCATAACTCTTATTTTTAAGTCTATTTAATATGTTGATGATGAATAATTACAGTTTACTAAAAATGACACAAAAATGAAAAATTCATTGTTTTGGAAGGTGTATAAATTCAATTAAATCATCAAATTACAGAATAAAGAGGAAAACTAACAACAAATTTTCAAGTAAAAGTATTTTATGTTATAAAAAATGATGAAATATTTTCTTGATCTTATTGTTCAAATTAGTAAGAATTGTGAATTTATAATCATTTCAAATGGGGGGTAACATCATGTTATTTTCGGTTTCTTGAATTCATAGTTAGAGATAAAACTAAATGAGTGATTGATTAGGTAATTCTATTTCATTAAATTTGAACAACTCATAATTTTAATAATTAGATGTTGAATATATAATTTAACCAGAGAAAAAAATCAGTTGAGTTTGAGAATCATTCACACAACATGACGATTTTGATGTTGTAAATAAGGATGAAGAATCTAGATTCAAGCATAAGTATACCATCTAAGAGAAACAAAAATAAAAATTTTCAATCTAAATTTTCTTAGAATAACATTCATTTAAAATTGATTAAAATTACATTAAAACTGACCATGATATTAGGTCGATAATCGTCCACCATTAAATCTAGGTGAAATGTAACTCATTATAACAAAGGTAGAGTTTAAAAATTTGGTGTCTCAAATGAATGTGAAAGATAAAAACTAAAAAAACAATTAAATTGGACTCTAAAATAATTAAATAAAACATAATGGAATAAATGTTCGATGTTTTTATATCATGGAAGAGTGTCTCTACAACCCACCCTAAATAAATTAGTGTAAAATTCAAAATTTAAAAAACCACCCCATCTGAGTAAATTGGGATTATGAGAAAAATTATAACATTTTAGGTCAATGAAGGTTATATTTGATGTTAAAATCCATTTTTTATGTTTTTGGAACAATAAATGAACATATAAAAATAAAATAATGGATAAATTTAAGAGGATTTGAGTTAAATGTGATAATATATCATGTACACATAAACATAATTTTTTAAAATAATATATTTAGGAATTATAAAAATTTCAACAAGATGTGAAATATTGGGGGATATTATTATGATAAATATTAGTACAACCCTACTTCATATAGCTCATATTATGAATATAAGAATGAATCACCAAAAATAAATATGTCCTTAAATTTTCCAACCTGAATGAAACGCTTAAGATGAAAAATATTATAATAGGGATGTTTCCTAAGAGATGAAAAAAAATAATCTAGAAATGGTTAGTGGTAAATTAAAAAAATCTAGACACATAATAAACAATTGTATTACTATCCTACTTTAATAGATTAAATTTTTTAAAGAAAAATGGGAAATAACCATTTCTATCAAGTGTTAAATAAGATGTTAATTAAGAGTCTGTGAAATAGTAGAACGGTCAATATATCAACATTGAGTGATTATTTCATTGTTATGATATGCTATAACAACATTTTAGAGAAAGTATCATAAAATGATACTAAATTACAGGATAGTGAAATGAAACCCATTTCATCTGAAATATATGTTCAAAGTGACATGAGATCCACAATGCATCACAATTTTTTAATTTGGTAAATGAAAGAGTAATAATGAACAGATAAGATAACAATTTTTAGATATATAAATAAAAATTAAATAGGTTTCAGAAATATGCATTAGTCCTATTGAAAAAAACTAAGAGTACATGAAATTAAAATATATTCCAAAATCATCAATGCATTTGATTCAAAGATGGGAATTAATGGAGAAGTATGAAGGAGTGTTTTGAAACATATGAATCCCTTAATGATGACCATTTTTATATTAATTTTGATTATTTTTTAGTAATCAAATGATATAAATATTTAATAGAGATTATTTTTACAACCAAACTACCACGATTTTTATATCTGATGTGAACACATTCATTCCGTGAAACTGAATATGTGATGATTTAAAAATATTTATTATACTCCTAACTTATAAAATATGGATAGACCTAGTATATGATATGTTGTGAGGTATTATATTAACTCACACATTATTTTATGTTCTGTACATGTGGTACAAATTAATCAAGATCATTTTTCTATCAAAATGTTAGGTCATTCAGTTACACATGATCTACATGATTTATTTTCAACTGTTGAGTGAATTTCGAAAAATGTTCTTAAAAATATTTTTATACAACAACTACTATATGAAATTTCTTATCGGCATCCCATAGTGCATTGAAAATGGATATGTTTTTTTTCAAAAATAATCACTCATGTCTTTCACATTGGTTTTTCCCATGTAGAATTTGAGTTACTTAATAGAAACATTAATTCTTTGAAAAATGTGATGCATAATTTATTTTCTAATATTTTATGATTAGATTCATTTATAATTATCAATTGAAACTAACGAGTTGACACAGAAAGAATTATTTCACTCATTTAATTATTGTTGAAGTCTGGTAGTGGTAAAGGAGATTTCTTTTTTTATGTTACACAAAAATGATGTTAGGAACTATAATAATCCCTTGGAATTATGATTTTTTAATTTCAATTTTTATCATTAAATTCCATTGTTGATCAATAAGATCATGTATATAGGAATATGGACATAATTTTTTCTAACGACTCTTTGTGATATTAAAGGGATAGAAATTTTAAGAATATGAAACCCATGTATTTCAATTGTTATTAGATATTACAATAGAATATGTCATCGTTAATGTTTTATCATATCTCATGTGGTATCAATAATTATTTTGGTAGAATAAGATGAATATTGGGAACATCCTTCTAAATATCCATCTTAATAATTATATATAATGGTGATTTCATCTTACATTTAGAAAGATTTTTTTAAAAAATAATTGAATTTATTTAAAATCACAGGGATGCAAATTAAGCGGGATGAGTAACATTGATCATTGTATTAACTGTGAAATTAAAAACAAATCCAAAGGGGTTATTTATGTTCCCTAATGATTATAGTATCATTTTTTGTCACTTATTCCTGGTACCATTTTCATTTTCATTACAATATGGCAATAATATGGCTATGATATTGGGTTGTCATCCCATTAAAGAATTTCCCATATATCATGATGTGATTATGGGAATCATGAATGTCAATCCATTTCATACCTATTTGGAAGAGACATATGTGGACATGTATTCTTGTAAACTACTAGATGTTCTATTCAATATGGATGCTCATTACATAACAGATGATTTATGAGATATACTTCATGCCAATTAAATCATCTAAAATAGTTGAGTAATTTCTATAATAGTTGAAATAAGTAGAGATGTATGAAGATATACAAGGTTGTTGGACATGTACTTGTGAGATTGGATATTTGTGATTAACAATGGTAAACTAAGTTATATGTATGGGGGTCTACTTGAAAAAAGGAGAACCCATCTAGAGAAAAAAATAATTTTGATTCTATATTTAGTTCCAATTAAAAACATGATGAAGGCTTATTTAAATAAAGATGTATCAGGAATGATTATAGAAGAGTTTCACCATAGGTGGAAGACAAATTTACTAAAATGGTCTTATTTTATTATTCTATAAGCTACAACACCATAGAAATGAATCTAGTCAACATTGTAACTATTATGATAATTCTAAAAGTGATTTAAAGAAGTTAGGATATTATTTAATAAGTTACACAATCCTTGGATGAAATAATAAATTTATTGAACATTACTTCAAAAAATTAGTTTCTTGAGTTTTTGGATATTTGTCAAAGTATTCATTATAATAATTTCCCTATTTATCATAATAATTATTATTGAACATATATATTCTGGAACTAAACATAAATATTTTATTTGTAATGATTACTCAAAAAATCACGATCATATGACATTATCTCTATCATAAGTAAGGGTTATAATAAATCACCATAATCCGTTGAGAACATTGTTTGACTTCATCGATATATATTACATTGTTTTAGTGTAGTTATTCATTAACATACTTATCATATTTATCCAGTATATAAAATCATGAATATAATACTCTATATTTCCTAGAATAAATATGGATTTGAGTGTAAATCTTCTACACTATGAAAAAATTTCGGTAATGATGATAAATAAAATATTTAGTAATAATATTGAATATAAATCTACACTTTAAGGAATTTCATTCATAATTCTTTGAATTGAATATAATATTACTTTCATAGTTCACAAAATTTAAATATTCTATTAGATGAATAATAATACTAATAAATTTTCAATATGAAAAATATGAAATTATTTTTTATGATGAAAAATCTGTTTGATCATGGTATAAACATCATAAACACCTAGATCAGTTTATGATACAAGGATGAGAACAAATAAGATTTAATATTCACCCAATTAAATATATTATCACAATGATAAGGTAAATATTGTTTCAAAAATTATTTATTCCTTAGGATATATAAATTTGTTGATGATTTTAGGGTTTGTTTTAGTTAACAAATAATAAAAATTAAAAACTTTGTGATCCAAGTATATTTTGAGAATATTTAAATAATAATAACCATTACATATATTATTAATTTTAAAAATGAATCAATTGGGTTTTCAAGTATAATGTATATGAATTTTCAGCTAACCTCTAGATATAGTTGATCAACACAAAAATCTCTTTGAACTGAGGTTATTAATGATTTCATATGTGACTGAGATTGTATTCTCGGAAATTTCCAAATACATTAGAAATTAAAAGACTTGCATATTTCATACATATATAAAATGAATATTGTCTCCAATCCACATATGTATTTTCTCAATCTATCGATATAAAACTGTACTAATTTAAAAATTGTATCTTGAAAACAAAATGTGTGAAAAAAAACCATGTTGACTATACATATTTTATAAGGATAATTTACGATAAGATTCAAAAAATAGAATAATTTAATGAGTATTTTCTTTAGAATATTCCCAGAGAAGAAAACGTTTTTCAGATAAATAAATTAAAACCTAGATAGCTTAATTTATTATGATTTCATTCATAGAAGAATAAATATTTAAATATGTGTTATGTTTCTAGAATGTTAATAATGAACGGGGAAATATTTCTATCTTCCTTTGAACATTGTTTGATGGGTAGATTGAAGAAGTCAAAATTGAAATGTATTATGTTAGGGAGTGGCTTTTTTGTAGAAAATAGGGAATTTGACAACAATATGATAGTATGAGTTTAGAATAACATCTCTTTAAGAAGAGTAATTCCCATATATGATTAGAAGTGGAGAATAATGAGTACATAAGCCTTTGATTCCTATTGCATTAATGAATCATAATAAGAAGATGAAATTTTTATAAATCTACAAATGATTTCTATAAAATATTTCAATTTGATAGAAGACGTGGTAGAAAATTGAAATAAGGTTTTCATAAGAACTGTGGCGATGTGTTTAGTGAAAACTGTGTTTCATATAGTCCATATTGAATATATGAAAGAATTCTAAGACACGACTATAAGGTGAATAAGATCAGATATATAAATTTAAAGTAATCCAATGTAGAACAAATGATTTTCTTATAAAGAAGAAATTTAATTAAATAAACTAAATATATTTAGTTAGACTACATAGGAAATGTGTGAATAAGGGGGTATATAAAGACCACCATGATACTTGGTGACCATCGTGTAATGCTACTGAATAGATCATCTATGATTATGGAAATTGGTTTCATGTGATAAGTATGAATGTTTTTACACTGTGAGGCTCAATCTATGTGTGGGAAACACCAAACCAAAATCTTCTTTATGGACCAAAATTAAATTTATAAATTATCAACCCTACATATAAATTATGATTTATACCCATAATTTGGTATGGGAACTATTTTCAAATTATTACACTTCTAAATCTATCTCTTATGTTCAAAATAGATAAATTATAAAGAAGATCAAGAAAAAATTGATCTATATATGTGCATTTCATGTGTGATTTAATGGTGAATAGAAGGATGTTATGAATATTCATCTTTATTAATTATATAGAAAAAAGCATCCTAGAATAAAACATCAAGTGTTATAGTGAACATTTAAATGATTTGATGTGATCCTCACTTGCATCCATGGAGATCTAGCTATATGGTTATGAGTAGTGAACAATGATATCATGTCATTTTGTCCGGGTAACGTCATATAATACTTTATGGAACTCTATATATTGAAATTTATTTCCACATGAATCATGGATGAACAAAAACTTGTTATGATAAATATATTGTTATAATTAAAATCAAAAAAAATATTTTAAGTATTTATTTTAATAACATATATCGTATTTAGATTTCTCAAAGTTGTATCATAGTGATCATTATAAACCAGGATAAAATTTTAATTTAATTCACTAAACATCTAATATATATAATTAAAAACGTGAAAATTTAATAAAAAAATTGATCCATGATCTAATCGATAAATTATGGTTATTTACATATTAATAAATATTTATCATATCAAAAATTAAATTAAAAAACTAAAATATAGGGTGGATGAAAAATTTCCATCATATGTGAAACAAACTCATTAAAAATGTGAATGAGGTGATGCCAAAAATTACTACTAAAAAACTATTATGGGGGTGAAAACTATATATTAATAAAAAATTCATATAGGCTATGGTTGATGATCTTTTTTTACCAGCACCCCTCATTTACAAATACTTCAGATTTGATAGGGGACAAATGAATTTTTGGTTCATAATAAAAAATATATTAATTTTGAAGTGCCCCATGTGGGCGTAATTCCCCAAATCCTCAAACACTATTCAAATTTTTCTTCTTAGGCATAATGCAATACACCATCCTAGAAAACTATATAATAATCTCAACAAAAGATAGGTTGTATTGATTTCTATTTGACCTGCCAAAACCCTCTCTGACTTTGGAGCATCTTCTAGTCCTCCAAAGGCCCATGTAAGGACCAAAAAACTAACCCCTCCCCATGTTTCCATTAATTTTTTATAGACACCTAGAATATAATTAAATTATGTTTGAATATAGGAGGCATATCATAAATAAATTAAAATTAACATATTGTTGTATCAATGCATTAATTTTTCCATGTTTATATTTTTTGTTATTTAATTTATATTTTCAGTGATAATTCATTTTCACATATAATAATCGAAGATTGAATCATATATTTCTAGGTTTTTCATATACATGGTAGTATACATTCATAATGAATGGAGACATTCACAATCGCACAATTCAATCAAATAATTGATGTTGACCCAAATAAGACACATTTCAATCGAGGTAGTGGATGTTTTAACTCAATATTCTTTTTAGATTAAAGTGTTCCCAATCTGTCTTGATAGACACATAATTAGGTTGATAAATTATGTAGTTGTATATAGCTTATGACCCACTCATTTTATTTAGCTATTTTTCACTTTAATAGATAATCATAATAACACATAAATTGTTGGATTAAACATAATCACATAGGATAGTTTATGATTATGAAAACATACAAATAAATAAATGAATGATTATTTTTTTTATTATGATATATTTAAATAAATGATTGTGTTAACAAAATAATAAGAATGATAAATTGAATTATATTATATTTTCTAGGAAAATAAATATCTTAAAAATATCTCAGTTTATTGATTATTTTATAACCTCATCCAATTAATTTAGTTATGATTTAACTATATTTTGGGGAATCAATCAACCATATTCAAGAGTTTTCATCTTATCAGTATGCTCAATATGTTATATTTTCTCAACTATCTATTTAAGAAAATATTACATACATAATTGAAGTTAATTTATTTATAATATACCACTTAAAAGAATACATCATGTAAATATTTAAAGTACAATAAAACATATAACATTATAATGAGGTTCTAGGTAAAAATATAAATTCCAAAAAAGTTTTAGTAGCCAATATAATAGTTCCTATATCAATAAATCTTCACTTATAGTCTAAAGAAATTGGAATATAAATACCAAGATCTAAAAGTTACATAGATTCTAGTACAAAAATACTCTTTGATCTAATTGATCATAAACCAAGTCATTTACCCATTCATCATTAAACAAAGTCAATAAAAGAAATATCATATCTCATAGATCTTGTTTAATTAAGGGATTTCAATCATTCATGTTTTTGTCGTTCTGATTAAATTGACTATATTTTCTATGAATTATTAATTAATATCCTTATGGGTCAATATCTGGAGTTTTTTAGAAGATAATTATAATAATACAAATGATAAAGATTATGAAGTACACCACACATAAACTGCAGAATAATTTTCTCCCTAAAATTTAAAATAATTTGAATCTCTTAAATCCTATTCAAAATTAATATATCTAGAAATATATACCATGAGTAGGATTTCGTCTCTATTATTAATGTTTATGCCCTTATTTTTATATATTATTTATTTAATAGTTTCAATTTTGAATACTCTATAATATTGTGGAATGGTTATCACTACAATAGATTTGGGAATCTCTAACTAGATCTTCTATTGTTCGAAAGTAAAATTTAATTCATGATGTTCTTGACTTTAATTATATAGAATATAATCATCAGAAACATATGATTCATATATTCCGTGGGTGGTATTAATAATTAATAAATATATTCATTGTAACTATCAGCAATCATGATAAAAATAATAAACTAATAAGAATTATTTATTGTGAAAATTTACGGTAATAAAAAATAATCCCATCATTTTATATTCAATAATGAACTTTTTCTAATACAAACTAACTTCCAAAAGTTGTATAGGATATGTTAAACAATAACATTATCTGATATAATATTCAATGTGATAGAGTCCCCACTACATTATGAGTGACTATAAGAACCATGTAAACATGAGAATTAATCGTATAGAATAAACATTGGAAGTCAATTTCAAATTTAAATCATAATGTAATAATTTATATTCAAGTAGATATAAAATAAACATGGGGACATATATGGTCTCAACAAGTTCCCTAATTAATAAAAAGTATTCAATGATGATGTGAAGTGAAGGAATAATGAAATTATTATTACACATATAACATAAACATTAATATACTGGTTCCATGTTATTTCTAATATTCCCAAGAAGATATAGCACATTGATCTATAGATATAGTTTTAATTCAAGATGAATATTAATCATTCAATATGTCTCATTCTATATTACATAGTATCTAATTTCACCAATTTTCTTGTGAATGGTAATATAAATTTAATGGGTAAATAAATTCATTATATATTTTGGATGAGATCCTCCAAATTCATAGGAAAATAATGAATGATTAAAATCTATTTCCTAGGTGAATAAAAAGAAATGATAATAAAAAATTAAATATGAAGAGTAACTCTAAAAGAAAATTCATGAAATCCTTATAAGAAATAAATTATATAGTGGGAGATCATAAAATTCGACCTTCTATTCAATGAATGTGGAAATAGTGTCGACTATAAGTGTATATTTATTGAAATCAACATGAAGAGAAGAAATGTTTTTATTACATGTATATTCATATTTTCATTACATATATTTATATCAGTTAATATATATTATATTAAAATCCTGACTCAAAAATTTATAACAAAATTTATTATCCAAAGACGTTCGATGATATGACAAGAATATATTATCTGTTAAAATTTATTATGGATCTTTACACATACATTGGCAGGAGAATATATTAACATCACATTGACAAGTGGAAATTTTTTTGTATTTGAAAATGATCATATTGTAATGTGAATCATAAGACCATTACCAATATGTTATAGTTATATAAAAGGATATCTTGTTTATTATTTGAAATACATATTTTTATGGTGTGAAAAAATAAATTATATTTTTATTATACATAAATTAGAGATATATGATGTCAATTACTAATTATTTTCTCAAAATATATAACTAGAAATATAAAATGATCTTATAAAGATAATATATTGTCATTAAAGATAATAAAAATGATAAAAATTATATAATCATTTTGGTATTTAGACAATTTTGTTCTATAACCCTTAGATATTTGATATAATTTCTTATAATGTATTATATCCAAGTAATATTTTATGTATTAAATTATAGAATGCCACAAATCATCTATAATAATTATACTTATACACATGAACTTTTTCAAATAGAATCTAGTGGTAAATTCATGGAATTAATAAGCTTATTTTAATAGATTTAATAATTGTTAAATATGTAGTAAATAATGTTCTTGTTAAAAAGGAAAAAATATTATTTCTTTTGGTTAGGAGAAGTTTATATTATCCACTAATTCATAAATAATTAATATTATGATCATATTTATTATTAAACTCACATTTAATCAACTGCATGAGAGTAGTAATATTAGTAAAAGATAGAATAATGATAATTCATACATTTCATTACTATTTATAATTTATTAAATTAGATATATTCAATAAAAATAGTAGTACTTACACTTACCCATATTGGATTTTAATTATAAAATGGATTTAAAATATGTTATATTACAAAGGAAATTCTTAATCACATAAATACATGTATTTAGTAAAATGTTTTTGTTATTGCAAAGAAAAATTCAGGAATTCATCAAGAAAAACAAAACATAAATATCAGTTAATAATACTATGTTTTACTAATGACACCACACATAACCCATTGATAAAAATTTAAAGTTAAACAAAAGACAAAATTTTTATAATAGGGTTAATATCACTATATGACATATTAGAGCTATGATATAATTTGATGAGGCCAAGGTTATAAATTTCCAAATATTTAGTTTGATATTTATTCCCTTCTAATCGAATTAAATTATTCGTTTTGGGTGATTGAGGTATTTTATAGGATTCATGAGGTTTTGTTGTTGTTGGATGACTTATAGAGAGTCCTGGGAAATTCACATCATGAAAGGGAGCATGACATTAGTAGTTGTTCAAAAAATGTATAGATAATGAATTCAAATATTGTATTCTTGGTAAGCTGGAGGAAAACCTTAAAATTCAAAATGTAAAAGATGAATTCATGTTATAATGTTGAATAGAGGTTTAGGCGACGTGAATTTCAGTGGAGGATTGAATTTTTGGAAAAACTATGGATTTTTCTTTGTGAAAGGATTACGTGACACAAAACTATTGGGATGTGAGTTATTTTATAACACTTTAAACTGATTTGTTTAATTTAGAAACACATAGCACTCTCTATTTTTGGGAAGAACCCTAGCAACCATTATAAGAATATGCATCCCTCTTCCACCTACTTAAATTCTGTAGGTTATGAAAGAGTTCGGTGGTGATATATGTTGACATATCCCATATATCCCCATATTTTCCCTTCCAATCTTCTTTTAAGCTTCATTGTGGTATCTTGATTTCGTTTTGGGGTGTTTTTTTCTTGTGTTTTGATGTATCCATTGATTCAGAGTAGGTTGATCTATATATTTTTAACACAGGTTTTCTTTTCATTACTTACTTATTTCCTATTTTTGTATGTAGTGAGTTAAAAAGAATTATATAATTATGGGAATCACACATTTATCATTTTTATTTATCACGTTGGAGGGTTTTTCTATTTATTATATAGTAGGGATAGTTTATGTTGTCCAAATTAAGATTAATTAGTCAATTAATTTAAATATATAAAAAAAGGTTAATGATTTTCATTCTTTTAAATCATTGATATTATATTGATGTTACGTTTATACATGAAAAATTACCTATTGAAATTATGGCTATTTGGATCCTTCAAATTCAATGGTGTTTTCGTGATATATATATATATATATATATAATTACATGTTTTAATGATATCACCCTAAAATGGAAACTGTCAATAAATAATTGTTTTCTAATGAAATGGATTACCCTATATTTTTGGATTTTGTGATAGTGAACCATAAATTAATTTAAATATAACATAAGCCCCATTTCTAAATATTCAAAATGGTATTTCGTGTGATTTTATGTGTGATCATTATTTTTTGGAACTGATTTTGGGTTGTGCTGCACATTGGGAGGTCTATGGTTTGTTTGTCCATTATTTGGCGGTGTTGATATGGTGGTTTGTTTGGCCATGAATTTCTTGATGTGAGGTGATTATTCATTTAGTTATTCTTTTGATGAATAAAGGAGATGGTTCATTTGGTCGTTCATTATTTTGGTGGGGTGATGGTTCATTTGGTCGTTCACTATGTTGTTTGGGTGATGGTTCATTTGGTCATGCTTCTGGGGTGGTGAAGTGATGTTTCAATGGGAATATTTATCTTCACGTGATGAGGGGTTTCTCTGTTCTTGATACACCAGTAGTGATGAAATAACTGGGTAACAATTTTTGATATGGATGGGTTTTGGATTATTTAATGGGATGGAAATCATTAATGAACAAATTAATAATGTTTTATGTGGTTAAATGTTGTTTTGGGTAAACAATGAAATTAATGTGTTGGATAATGGAATTGGTAAGTGATTTGATATTTTTATAGTACTATGTGTGATGTTATTCATTTATAGGTTGTAGTGAAAATGGTAGTGTTGTGATTTGGTTAGTTTATTATTGTGAGCCCATATCATGGTATTGTGTGTGGATATATGTATATATATTTATTTTCTTTCTAATTTATATTAACTCCTTTCCCAATTCAAGCATTGTGTTCCGACACATATACATTCACAAGGGGGAGTTTTTACCAACATCCTGATGACGATGATGGTGTCTAGATGCTAATACACTATTCCCTAATCTCCCTTTAAGTTGATTATATATGAACATAATGTGATAGGTGGAAGTCATTATTTACACATTGTAATGGAACATGTTTTTTTGGTTGGGATGTGATATGGACGTGTTGTGTGTGGTGGCCCTGGTGTCTTCGGGTTAGATATGATATGACTATACAGTTGGGTTCTGGATCTAGTGTCAATGGTATAGATTTGATATGAAATTTTTGTTGGGTAGCCTATTGTAGGGATCATGCAAGGTAAGAGGAGGGAACAAAATTTCTTCCTTTCATGTTCATGATACCATACTACTCTAGTTATGGTTTTGATGTGATGGAATATGTGTCTACATATGTGATGTGATGTGACCGTTCATGTAGAGTGGTTTTATATAATATTCTACACATATTTTAGTTCATGGATGTTCAATGTTGGGGTGTGAGAATTTAAAGATAGTGGGATATATATATGTCATACCCCTTATCGATATGCTACAAATTATTTTTATATACATGGTTTTTATTACGTAGTGAGCCTCCTATGGTGATGTTGTGATGGATAGTAGACATTTTTTTGTGTGTTTTGTTAATCAATTTCCTCATGGGTTTTTTTACTATTCTTCATTCATATATTCATGAGAGAATTGGGTTTTACTACTTAGTATACATGTATGATCATACAAAATTTATAAAATAATATCATGATTTCATAAATATTATATTTATAATGATATATAGTACCAAGTAAAACATTTTTTGAGTGGTGTTGTGTTAATGCATTAGATTTGATTATGGGTATTTAAATTTTGTGACATTAATCTGTATATTTTTTAGTTATAAATAATTTTTTGGATGTTTTTTAATCATTTTATCATTTCATGGAGTTTCTTATTGACGATTATACATACCCATTTTATGTTATAGTAAAATATAGTGTAATTCAAACAATTTCGTATGATTTTTATACATGTGGTTTTAGTGACCATCCTAGGGCTGACTATAGGTGAGACATGGGGATCATTACCTCTCTATTCTCAGTTTCGTTTTTGGGATGATGGGGTTCTTGAAAGAGTGGAATAAATGGTTATGGTTCATATATAAGACAGTGATTGAAATTAGGAATAGTAAGTATTTCGTGATTCTAAATTGAAATTGTGTCAGCTATCCATGGTGAGTGACAATGGCTTGGGTGTCTAGCTAGGACATGTGATTTTAGCTCCCCCCTTGATCTAGTTTAGGGACTCTAATCTTACTGAATGAACAAGTTATGTGGAAGTATTTTCTTCAAATAGACTGGTGAGTGTAATGTGCATCATGATGGCTTGTGTTCCGAATTTAATTGGGTTGTTTCAGAAGGGTAAAATTATTAAATTTATTTTAAATGGATATAAATAATATTTCATAGTATTGGGAATAAGGAATTAATGTTTTAGTTTTCATCTATGAATCCATAAAAATCTTCTTTGTCTTGCTTAGGTAATTGTGTTTATTCAAGATGATACATTTGATCATCATATAGTTGATCTGGAAGAGAAGGATAAGTCTTCGTTGAGGTAATTTTTCACTTCTCAGCAAACAAAAATATGGAATTCTGAGGGAAGTGTTTAGGATATAGAGATTGAGAGATTCTTATAGGAGCATTAGATATTTCTCATTTTGTTACAGGCCCCATTGGGATACATTAACCCATTAGATGTTAGTTAATTGTGGGTATCTACATGTTGGTGGCGAACATTGTATCTTACTTAGTTGAAGAGGGGATACATCATGGTTTAACATTGAAAAAATATTCTGGGAGGAGTTCAATTAATCAGCCAGTAATGTAGTGAAGAGGAAAGAGATTAATACAATACAGTAGTGGAGTATGTTAGTGTGGGATATGTGAATCATATTCAGGTACCATTTTTTATTTTACCCTGTTCACTTTTATAATGATGAGTCTCATGAAAAACATATTATCGATGAAATTCATCATTCTATCAAGTATATAGTTTATCCTTTTACATCACCTATATATAATTTGGTCTATAATAAGGAATAGGTTATCAAGTTAATTCACTTGAAAGGATTTTTACAGACATAGGGGTACCCGTATAATTACTCTAAGATTAGAGCAGTTAGCAGGATGTCTCAGGCACCGGCACCATTGATTATTCAACCGGTAGGGATTCTACCTCAGCAACATCCCTCCCATAATTATTAGGTTAGTGGTTTCAATTTTATTATTATAGATAACTTGACAGTGTATTTTTTTATTTAGGCATTATAGAAATCACCAATGTTAGTAACCAGGGGTTCTTTAATCTCAACTCACTGGAGACAGTCAATTTTAATATCATCCAAGCTGTAGTTTTCAGTACGATCGCTTCTAATGGAGGGGCCAAATTCTTATGCTCTATTGAAGGGAGATATAGTGGGTTGATGTATACATTATGATATTTATTACCTTCTAAGACCTCGACCTGGGAATTCTCATAGGGGTGTTCATCAGTATAGAGTTACGGTCTATATGAGATATGTTATATGAAGTGGAGGTAACACCACATGAAGTTCCATTGATCATTAAAGTTATACTCTTTTTTCCAGATACCCATGATTGATCCTTGTTTGATTCAAGATCCCCACACACCTCTTCTTCACTAACTCTAGTTCGTTATCTGAGATTATATGTATAGAGGCTTTTGGTTCCACTATTTTTTACTATTCCAATTAGAGTCTAGACCAGCTTATTTTTTTTGTTATGGCAGTGTATATGTATGATGGGGAGACATCAGTCTCATGTGGATCATTTATTCTTATATATACATTCGTGCAGTGTCATTAAATAAATCGATTGGTTCTATTATATATGTGATCTTATAAATCTATTCAAGAGTATATTCCTATTCTCGGATATGGATGGCTAGCCTGTGTATTTTTCAGGCAAGTAGGATTTCTATGTGAGTTATTATCTTTTTAATCCCCATAATTATTTGATGGTATTAATTTAAATTGAAACTTGATCATGGTGTATTCTTAGATTTTGTGGAAGTTCTATGTTATTTTTTTATAATATTGTCAATCTACAAACATAAAATGACATTGAGTTTTAGATAGATTTTAGAAGAGCATGTATCTAATTTCAATGGATCCCTATCATACAGATCCTATATAGTTTCATTATTTTATGATTCTTGTTGAGGAACTATTGTAGTGGTGTTTCATATGATCTAATGAGATTTTCTTTTTTGATCTAATGTTGTTCACGAAGGAGGGTGGTACTCTGAGGTTCCGTATAGACTACTATACATAGAATTAATTAATTGTCAAAAACAGATACCCTCTTTAAAGGATATAAAATATTTTTTATTAGCTGAGAGGGGTGATTTGGATTTCAAGGATTGTTATATGTTATTGATTTCATGGGTTTTGGGAATTTATGAAGACATAAAAATGATTCCTTCAAATTTTTGTTGGGGAACATTGAGTTTTCAGTCATGTTGTTTGGTGTTTTTAATGTACAAGCTACGTTCACGGGGCACATGAACTCCACATTTTCTATGATCATATATCATTTCTTCATCATATTCATCAATAATATCTTTATCTACTCAATGAAATGGGGGGGGGGGGTAAAATCGATCATCTCAATTCTATCTTGAAGGTTCTATAATGCCACCATCTTTATGGAATTTTTTAAAAGTGTATGTTTTATACTAAATAGGTGAATTTACATAGGCTTGAGGTGTCTTATTATGGTGTGTCAATTGAACTGTTGAAAATAAAGGTAATTTTTTATTTTCAAGGAACCAAAAAATAGAAGTGTTTCACAATTTTCTTGCAGATTTACAATTTTATCAAATTTTTGTTCCTAATTTCACTTTTTTTATCCTTATTGATAGAACTAAATATGAAATTATGGTGTTTTGTGTTAACTTGTCATTTTATGAAAGTATTTCAATACATAAAGGTGGATTTTCTATGTTTTACAATTATTCAGTTTCCCAAGAATGGTGTGATGTTTTAGGTGTCTTCTAAAACATATGATTTGGGTGTTGGATGTGTGATGATTCATTAAAGTTCAGTTATCTCATATGGGTCTAATAAGTTGCATCCCCATTTTAATAATGATTCCACCCATTATTTTGATTTAGTAGTTGTTGTGTATGTGCTAAATCTATATAAACATTACCTCATTAGGTAATGATTTTTTTTTTGCACAGATTATAAGCATTTGAGGAATATATTTTCATAGTGTGATATAAATATTTAACAGGGGATATGGATAGTGTTTATTCAGTATTCTGAATTTTAGATCTATTATAAACTAGGGGAGGGTAATGTAGTTGTCGATGCATTTATTTAGATGTCATGACAAAATAAATTTTGAGAGTTTTTATATTCTTGGAAATAAATAAAGGATTTGGAAGCATTGTAAATATAGGAGAGGTTAGTAGATGGTATATATTGTTTACTCTATAAGAATGTGTTTTCTTATCTAATGAGGAGATATTGTTTTTTTATAAGAATGTGAAGTATTATCTAATGTTGTTGGTGGATGAGTCCAAGTGCAATGACCTAATTCAAGATGTGAATCACGATTTTATTGGACATTATGATGTTTTGAATGGATTGATGGGGGATTGTTAAAACTAGTAGTTTTTGTTGGGGTGGTGGGTTTTTACCAAAGTGATAAAAAATGGAGTCATTCATTATATTCATACAACACATTTCCTAGTACCCCCAGAATTATATAATGTGCATTGTGTCTTGATGATGCATTTTTTTGGCTTTAGACTAATCGGGTGGTGGCCAAGTTCATGGAATGGTGTTTTGTTTTCTGTAAGATAAATGATGCTAATTTTGTTCTTAGTGGTTTGTTATAGTCTTATTATGTTCCCAAATGTAAATGAGATGAAATATCAATGGATATTTTTCACAGGGTTACACAGAGCTCAGAGAGGTGAGGAATGTATCTTTACGATCATGGACCAGTTGATGAAATCATCCTACTTATTTGAGATCAAGGAGTTGCATGAGGTAGATAATTCTGATAAGAGATATATGGAGGAGGTTCTGGTGTTATATTTAGTTGTTAGGTCCATTTCATATATCATGATGAACATTTTACCTCCTAAGTCTGGAGGGGATTTCTTCTTCCTTTTGGTACTCAATTACACTTAAGAACTACTTTCCACTCCTGGATAGATATGTATCTGGAGAAACTATAAATATGGTAGAGTTAATCTGTGTTCATGAATTATAGAAATTTGATGATTTTAGGAATGAAACTATTTATTGGGTGATTTCTCATATGACAACTGATATCACTCATCAATCAACATGACCCAATTTGAGGTTGTGAATGGAAAACCATGTAATTCTTGCTTGCTATAGATACTAGTTGGGGAGACAAAAATTCATGGTCTTGATGTGGTGTAAAGCATGAGAGAAAAGGTTTATTGGGTTAGAGGGAGAATGAATGTTGTTAAGGACTTGAAGAATTCATATATTGATTATATAAGGATTCTACTTTTGTTTGAGTTTTAGAATGAAATATTCTTGATGTATTTCTATTGAAGTGGGTAGTAGAGGTTTGGTAGTAGGTATAATCTTTCTCTCATGTTTTGTGGTCCCATTGTGGTGTTGTGTTGAGGTGTTGAGGTGGAGTATCAATGGTTTTTCCACCATAGTTTGGGATGATCCAAGACGTCTTCCACATATCTCATCTTCATTTGTATCTTCATGATGAGACCCATGTCATTGTCTCGAGAGTGCCCAATATTTATGATTATATTACATTCATAGAGATTTTTTTAGAGGTCAAGGATCATTAGTAAAAAGTGCTACGATAATGAAGCATCACTGAAGACTATATTTTGTGGAGGCACGGTGGCTTAGTATGAGAGTATATCGGAATATGAGGTGCTGATGCATGACCTGTACCCATTGATTTATTGAGTTTTTCCTTACACTTTTTTTCTTGTGTTGTGATGTCTATATCATATTTTATTATGATAGTTAATATTTTATTTATATATGATCTTTGATAATGTTCTATAATATGAAAAGGAAAAAATATGATTATGAATTGAGATACAATATAGTCTGATTCAATTAAGCCCATTTGGTCAATTATTTTCCACCTATAACAGATAGTATCATGAAATGTAGTATGGAATTATCTTTTTCATGAATTTGGTGTGGTGAGGATTCATGGATATAGAATTTGTTGTTTTTTCTCTGTTCTATCTGAGAAGGTTGTGAAGTGGTTGTTTGAAAGGAGGCAATTTGTGGATTTGTAGTTTTTTTAGGTGTTATTTTTCTAGTATCTGTGTATGGCTATAGAATAATGGATTTATTGGATCCTTGATAGGTAACTAATGGGTCAGTTTTTTGGATACTTTTTCCATATACACTATATTTGGTATTCTAATATGTGATAATTGTTTTAGAATTATTCTTTGAAATCGGTCATACCTTCTTGTTCCATTAAATTGATTGTTTTGGTTGTTAGATGTGTTTCAAAGGGTTCTTTAGGGGGTTTTCTAGTGATCGGAGGTGTAATACACCTGATGTGGGATAATGACATTGTGATAGGGTTTGATGTCATGAATTGGTGGACCACAAAATGTATAACTGGTGAATTCACAGCTTGTATGCTAACTATGGTTGTGGAGTTTTTGAAAAAAAATCATGTCATGAAATTGGAATTCATGATTTGTAAATAAATTAAGGATGGGGTAAAGGGAATTTCATTGAAATATTGTAATTCTTGGGAACTCAAAGATTTCACATAATTAATGGGTTAACCATAGTAATACTAATGGGATCCATTTCAGTTTATAACTATTTTGGACTACTCTTTTCATTTTTACACACCTCTATCTCTAATTATATAGGATCATTAGGAACCTTAATAGTTTATTCAATCCCTTAGCATCCTTCTTCAATTCCTCGTGTTTGAGTGGTTATTTTTTATTTATCCCCTTTACCCATATTTTCAACCTTTTGATCTTATTTTTTTGATTCTCTATCATGGTTTGGTTATGTTTTCGAGTGTTTTTTGCCTAATTTCTGATGGATCCTTTTATTTGGTGTAGGTGGATCCATGGGTTTTTTTGGATTTTATGTGCTATGTGAATTTCTTCTTTTCCCTGGAGTGCACAAGGAGTTGTGAATGCTACATTGAGGTAAGGAATCCCTATTTTTGAACATTACTATATAATTTGGGAGATGTTTACTATTTTATATCTCTGGATAATGGATTGTGATGGCCTAATTATGATAAATTAATCAATTAATTATAGATTATGTATAAAAGGAGATGTTTCAAATACTTTTATTGCATTGATATTTTCTAGATATTGTATTTGTACAGGATGAATTATATAATTAAAATAATGGCTATTGGATATATGTTTTTTGTTTTATTTATTATGATATGGAATCCCTATATCATGATGTTGTGATATCACCCCAAAATGAATATTTAATTAGAAATTAAGTTTGGATAATGAAATGTATTCCACTCAATTTATGGCTTATATTACGACACCCCTAAAATAAAAATAAATGTGATATAAAACCCATTTTTTAAATTTTAAAATGTTCTTTAATGTCTTGAGATGTGTTTTAACAATATTTGTGTTGTGATTTTGGTTGTGATGATTTGTGGTCTGATTTATTGTTTTTTTAGTTGTGATTTTAGGGTGGTATGGTGGAGTACTGTTTTAATATGCTTTTTTGGTGAAGTTTTTGGTTGTTTGTCTATGATTTTGAGTAATGGTGCCATGTACAGTTTTTATATTCTTATGAGGGGTTGAGGTGATGGTTCGTTTGGCCATGATTTGGGAAAAAGAGGGGACAATTTTTTGGGAATGCTGATCTACATGGTTTGTGGGATTTCATTGCGAGAGAATCCACATTAGTGATGGAATAATTAGTTAATAATGTCAGAAATGGATAGTGTGTGGTTTGGATAATTTGAAAAAATGACTAATGAAAAATATATTATGTGATGTTTGGTTAAATAAGGTTGTCAGTAAATAATGAAATGAATGGGATGGATAATATAATTGTATTGAATTGTGAGATGTACCTAGTTGTTTGTGTGATGTTATCAATTGAGAGGTGGAAGGGAAGTGGTGGGGATTTGAGTTAGTTAGTGTTTTGTTTTGAACCCATAGGTTGGTATTATTAGTGTCTATATTCATATATTTCTATATTCCTTGTGATTTATAAATTCACCCCCCCATGTTGATCATTTTTTTGAGACCCATACTTTCACATGGGGTTTGTTTTTTCCTAAATAAAAATGATTTGATAGATATATGGCTACACACACATCACTTCCCTATATCCCTGAGGAGTATATATGTGTTTTATGTGATGGACATAGGTTTACTAGTCAATATGTTATAGTCTAAGTGTCTTTTTGTAAGATGTGATGTAACCGTCCCATGGGGTGGTGGCTCATATGTCATCTAGAAAGATGTGATATGACCAAGTTCTAGGTCGGGGGCACATGCATCCTCATTTGGGATGTGATGTGACCATGTTATGTGGTGGCATATGGTGGGTTTAATGTATGGTAGATAGAGGGAATGATATTGATTTCCATCATGTTCATGTTATAATATTACTCTGGTGATGGTTGAGATGTAATGGTCTGTGTGTTTAAGGGCATGATGTGATGTGACCTCATTTTTTCGGAGGTGTTATATGTTATTCAGATTAAGTGGGTGTGCCAAAATGTACAGCATTGGGGTGTGAGAATAGAAAATTAATGGAAAATTGGTGTGGCTTAATCCCTTTTGATATAATTCTTATTCTGTTTTTATACATGGCATGTTTTATTTTTTAGAGTACCTTGTTGTGGTTAGGATGGATTGTTGACCTATTTAGGTGTTTTTGGTTTTTATATATGATCATGGGTTTATTAGTATGATCCTATCACATGTGCACAAGATATTTTTTTCCAACTAATTAGACATTTATGCTCACCTTGTCTATATTAATTGGTTGTCAATGTTCCAAGAGGATTGCACGAATCATACTGCACGATTTTAGCTCAATTATTTTTTAATAATTCTTATGTCGCTACGTTAACGTTTAATTTTGGTATTTAATTTTAGAGTCTTTTATTGGGACTTATAATATTTATGCATTTATTTTGGGTTGATTTTTGTTCCTTTTTATATTATTGTATGGATTTTATGGTGGATTATTAATTTTATTTTAAAATAATATATTATTATTAATTATATTGCCTCCAACTTCATGAAAATTTCATACCCTCAATGCTATTCTCCATCCTAGGGCCTACTAGAGGTTAGAAATGTGGGTCATTATCTCATTCCCTTTCTAGTAGTTTCTTTGGTAGGAGTGGATCATGATATTTATCATATTTAAAGGTTGATGAAGAGAACATTGAAAATGAATTTTTATGGAATGATATTACGTATAGATATTATAAATAAATATTGAGATTGTTTTATAGTCACTGTGTTGGGTGATATGGATTTTATTACTAATAATGAATTTTTATATTATAAATATTAAAAAAATTAAAATATTATTAAGTAGAAGTTGAATAGGAATTTAGTGAAAAATAGATTCAATAAGATTAAATCAGGTATAAATATATTTGGTATTATCTCTAGATAATATATATACCATTGGTTCCAAATGGGTAAAAAGGTAATTTTGATGATGAATTGTAGTAAAAGTACCACTTTTGTAATGTAATATGTTAATGGTTTAAAACAAGTAAAATTGTTTACAATATAATATCATTTTTATTAATAGAGAATATAAAATTGATTTACAAAGACACATACCATGATTATTATATTTTTTCATCAATTTAAAAATAATAAATATTTTTAAAGGAACTTAAATATATAATTAGAAAAGATTATTACATTGAAAGAATCGAATATAATTTTCATTCTATAAGGAACAAATTCTGTATCATATTATTCATTAAAATCAGGGGAGGGATTTCATTTAATGAATCTATAATAGGTATGTTATATCGGCATAAAATTCCAAATAAAAAAGGTTGTTAACGTATAGAGAGTATAATATATTAATTCAGTACGTTATGAATATGTTTGAACTATATCTCCATGGATGATTTAATATATATTCCTAATTTTTAGAGCAAAATAATTTTTTGAGATTGATCTATGGGGTTCACAAACAATGTGATATTATATATTAAGATTTATATATAGGATTCATATTCAAAGTTAATATATATATATATATTAACATGGTATTACCAATACATATGAAGTAATTCAATGTGTTATTTTTATAAGAACACATATTTTATAAATCACATTTATTTATATAAATTAATGTCTGTAATATTATATTATACCTTATTATACACATAAATCACATAGAGAGACCAACAACTCATTAATTAATTAATGAAAATTATTATATTAGTCAAAAAATAAACTGAAAAAAGTTATAACATCTACAACAGTACATATTATAAAAAATATAATGGGAAAATATATATCTCTCCAATACTCTAGAATCATCCCTCCCATGAAAAATCCTATTGAAAAGAAAGATTATATTAGTAAATGAATAATAATTATATAAAATCTAAATATAAAATCTTCAGTTTAATTTTATAAAATAATGAATGAAGGAATGTTGAGGTATTTAAATGAGGCTATGTACCATTGAAATTATAATGTGATGCTAGGGAATATTATCCTGATCATTGGGAATAGTAACCTGACCATTGGGAATAGTAAACTGACAATTGTAATAGAACTTTTAGTTAAAAATTATGTATTTTGATATAAATAATATTAATCATGAATAATTTATATAAATTTGAATATTATAATTCTAAAAAACAAATATCGTGATTAAAAACTCAATGAAAATATATGAATATTTTTAATAAATTTTTTAATGTGTTTGGTGAAAATAAAATTACTATTTAAAATATTACTATTACATACATTATATTTTTTTTGAAAAAATATATATATAAATTAAAAAATAATCACATTGAAATTTCCCAGGTATTCTATTTTGGTAATTTTTTGAAATATTTTAATTTTTATGTTAATAGTAAAAAAATACAATTTTTCTTAATAAATGTATCATAAATTTTATAATTCAAGATGTAATAAAAAACGATTCATTAATAGAAAATTATTTTCAGGGAAATAAATTTAATTTCTTAAATCAGTCATTAAAATATCAAAAACATAAATTCCAAACAGAATGTTCATTTTCCAAAACCAAACAACGAACGTGATCCCATAAAATAATTTTTTCCCCATATTCGCACATTTCTTTTTAATAAAGAAATAAATTAATATTATAAAGAGTTTTTAATTATTATAAAATGTAATATGATATTTATACATGATGTATATTGTAAAATTAAACTATTAGATGTTTTACCACTGATATATTATTTTATTAAATATTTAATTCAAAACTATATCTCCCCTCATGTTTAAATAACCCCTCTTACTAACCTTTCCTATCAAATATTCAATAAAATTAATATCCAATTTAAGATTCATATACAACCTTTGGGTCCCCAATAATTCATATTAATTATCTGAAGTAATCGAACTCTAAAAATCAATGGTGTTTTAGTGTCATACAAGTGAAGCTACATTGAGGATTATGTAAACATCAATCAATCCATATTTTTCCTTCTTCTCTTTTTTTACTACTACTTTCAAAAAAACCATTTAATATAATTATTAACTAAGAAAATATTTTACTTATGGGGATAATCTACATTATGTCTGATATTAAGGACATATAAAATTAATAGTCTTCCATTTCCCTCTCTTCCGAAATTTTCCCATGAAAGGTTCAGTAACCCTCAACATAGACATTGCACTGTCAACAAATAAAACCATAAAAATGGAGAGATATTATGAATTTTATATTATATATAACAATTAAATTAAATAAATTATAATATTATGGATGTAATTCTACTCATGTATAATGACATTGAATAAAATTAGTCAAACTAAGACAATAAAGGAATATTTAATAAAAAATTGATATCAAACCAATTTACATTTTACATATATTTTTAGAAAAAATAATCCAATATATATAATGAATAAATGGTAGAATATTTTACCATAATTGAATTCTAGAAATATGTTTTAATAATACAATTTTAATTTTAGGATGTGTTAATGTGATGAAATAAAAATGGATTTATCATATGGGGATTTGCAATCCCAACTCCTTTAGTTAAGTTATCCCTCTATCACATCATTATAAGTTTGGATAATCCTATAATGTTATTAAATTATCATTTCAATATTATTTCCTTTTATATTTAGGATATTCATTTATTCACTATGACTGTAAATCTAGATAACATGATTTTACAAAAAATGACTTTTTTCCAATACACTCCATTCACTCCTATCGAGTTGTTTCTTCTTTTCTCAAGAATCATGTTGGGTATATAATTTTTTTTATTTTAAAACTAATTTATTTTCCATAAGTCATGATTTTTGAATCCTTATGAAACCCATTCTATTCCATGATTAATTTATTGACTATGATTGTGAAATGTTCTTTTTGACATTCATTATTTTTCAAATATTATCATATGATTTATATGATTGGAATTATATATACCTATAATGAATTGGGTAATGTAATATATCTCATAATATCATTAGTAGTATGTGTCAATATGATAATATATTTCTCAAAATAATGTGTTTTTGATTATTCATATATGTAATGTATGAACATGAAGCTAATTTGTTTCTATAATATGAGGTGTATTTTACCCATATGTCATAGTTTTCCATTTGTATGGATTTTCAAATTAGATTAATTTATCAAATGTTTCCATAATGATTATTAATATGTAAATATTCTTATGATTTCCCAATTATATCTATGCTAACCCATGTTATATTGATTCATGTTCAATTTACCTCCTCTTACTGGAATTTTAGCTCACCATTTTCCTTGTTTTAAATCCTTTGGCTCTAGTATGTACTAAAGGAAATGTGATATTTTAGAAATATAAATTAAGAAGTAAATTTAATGCATTTTTATGAATTTTTATGAAATTTTTATGTACGGTCCTAATTATACAAATATTTTAAGACTTTATTTTATTAAATGTATAAATATATTGTTTATATTTTAAAAAAGATATAAAAGTCACGTATGAACCATTTGGGGTGCTATAGTATTTATTATAGATATTTTTTAGTTATTTATTGAATTATAAATCTTTAGAGACAACCCTTAGGATATGTCTATGTATATTTAATCATCTAAGATGATTTCATTTAGAAAAATCATAAACATTGTCATCCCATACGATATTCCATTAGAGTTTGTTATAAAAATAAAAAATTATTTCTTCATGATTTGGTGATGTACATTATTTTCAATAATTTTTATTTTAATAAAATGGTTGGAACCATGATAAATTCTCTCAAAATCAAATGTGAGTGACAATTCAACAATTTCATGGATGATATCTCAATTATGTGGGAGGTGGTGTCCCAAACATCATTTTGATGCATTCTTGGTTATAATAAATAATCAATAACAACTTAAACCTTGTGGAATATAACCCTTCTCCCTAGAGGTAGAAAATTAATATTGATTATTTTATAAGGAAACAATAACTAAATTATAGTGTATCATCTGATACACATTCAATGAAATAGTATGTTATCTAAATGGATAATATATTTCATGTTCTCCACTTTTGAGAGAAGGAGAAGTTGATTTTGGTTGTCCATTGTACAGATGGATAATCCTATCGATGGTTTGAGTTGATAAGGAACACAATTTTGAAAGATTCAATGGAAGTGATGTAGGGGAAAGAATTTATGAAAATATTTCATAACAAGTTTTTACATCAAAACCATAAAACAATGATGAAGATAAAATTCATTTAATTGGAAAAAAGCAACGGATAAACTATCATAGATTACAAGGAAAACATCACATGTTTTTCTTTATACAACCCTAGTTTTATTATAAATAATTATAGGGAAATTGGAAGATTCAATAATTTTTTAAAACGATAAATTAAAAATGCTCTATCTATTTGATACATTGGTATTTATAAAGATTTTGTTTTATATTCCCTCAATATAGAGATAGTTCATAGAGATTAAATGTTTGGAAATTGGTAAAAACTAAAATGAATGGAGTTTCAATATGGTGGTTAAAATGATAAAGGAAATAAAATGATTAAAAAACCCATTTATTACTAATTTCGCAAAAATAATCATAATAATTTCCACAATGTGATATGGAAATTCTTATAGTGTGGGTTAGAATAAAACCAAACTCATGGCCATTGAAAAAAAATATGATTTTCTGGAATATAGTGGAGGATATTAAGGATCATACAAATGCATCATCCTTGGATCAATGATTCTATAACATCATGTTTCTGATATGACAGGTTCCTCTTAAATAGTTTCATTGTTTTTTCTATCTAATTAACTGGGTAGGGTTGATGATGAGTCGAGAGTATACCTATAATTGTGATGTAAGAATATTATTAGACTTCTAGCTGAAACTCAATTTTTTTTCTAGGATGTGAGAGAGTTTCACACCATGTGACTAGGTTACGTGTAATGTAATGGTCTTTAGGTGCATACCTTGTGATGGTTCATATCAGGAAATGATTCACATCATGAAAGTTTACACAACTTGATGATCCATTTCATTTTCTGAAGGAATTAATGATCGATTGTTAATTTGATGTGTTATTTTTTAATTTTATGCGGCGTGTTTTCTGACTATTATAGATATCATGTATTTCATAACATGTATTGGTATTAGATGTCTTGAAATACCTAGACTATGGTTGTTAAATGGGTAGTGAAGATGATTTTTTTATCCTCTCTAATAGTATCATTGATCTTGAACTAATGCATTCCCCTTGTGGTTGTGAATCTCTCCATCCCTTCGGGATCGATTCATTCAGTGTTCCATCATAGTTGCGGTTGCTATGGAATTATGAGGAATGCATGTACCCTCATTATTCTTCTTTCTATCAATCACCACTTTTGGGATTAGTATGTATCATCCTAAAATTCATGGATTCATTCCCTGTGTAGGTGGATCTCATTTCAATATTGGGAATTGAGGTCTTCTACACCTTTGTTCTCTTTGATGGGTTTATTGTATGTTTTGAGTTTAAGGAAAAAAGGTATGTGTTTCCATCATATTTATCCACATAGATTATCTTATAATTTTGATGAGTTATTTGAATTTATTATTTTAATTAATATGACATAATATTTATTCAATTGGTTTTTTAAAACCCAATTATAGTATTTTGTTAAATTGGAAATGGGTTTAGCAAGAGAATTTTCAAAACCCCAAAATCCAATGAATTAGGGTGTATTTATAGAAATATATTTATTTATATATTTTTTATATAAAATATGTATTTGATGGAAATTATTTCAATTAAATTTTTGAATTTAGTTTTGGAAATGAATTTATATATGGAATGAATTTGTTTTCAATAGATTTTAAAAATGTGACAATGGCATTAAAAGACTTTGCAGAAACCCATTGGTTTTAATTATGTGAAAGTGGGGATTTTTTTTATTATAACTATTTTGGTTTTAAATTGAAAAAATAATTTAAATTAAAGAATGGGATTTAATTATATTTTAAACAATCTTAGAATAAATATCTCATCATTTATTGTTTAAGAACACATGAATTCCTTAGGTAGATGGTGAGTTATTTGGACATAGTCTATGTTATTACAATGTTCTAGAAAATACATGCACTGGGTTGCATTTCTGATGGGAGGGTTATGTGTTACCTTGTCCAATGTTAGGGGGCCTATGTATACACATATTACTAATATCACATAGATAGTGACATGTCCATTAGCTAGAAATACTATCATTCATATTTAGAAGATATCCATTTTTCTCTCTTGTTATTCATATTTGTAATATAAATATATTCATACATTGTAAAACAGATTTAAGAGACATATGTAATAAATTAATTGTTTTAGGTCACTATTTTATTTAATCCATTATTTTAGAAATATTCATTCACTTGTAAAGCCTTTTTCGTGAAATAATTTCAATCATTTGAACTGAATTTCATTATTTCTTGAAATATGATTTCAAATAAAAAAACATTTTATTTAAAATTGAATGAATCCTTTTGGTTAATATATATTTGTAAACTATTATGGAATATGTGGTGATAGCCTACATATATTTTTTTCTCACATCCTAATTCTACCTTCGGTTGATTGTAGATTTTCTCCTTCCATGTTAGAGCTAGGGGAAGTGATCACATGGAGGTGGATATAGTGGTTTAGCACTGGACATGTGGGTTTTTTCCATTGGGACATGGGGTGTTTCTTCTATTTTGGAACATGAGCTGTAGTACATTAGGCTTGTCTATGACTTATTTACATCTTGTACATTACCCCGATTATAGTTCCTTTTCTTCATATTAAATCGTTTCTTTTTCATTTTCATTTTACTGAAAAAAATCATTCCCACATGATTTTCATTAGATTCCTTGTGTTAGTTTCCATCCTATGGGGATAGAAAAAAACTTTTGGGCTATGTTAAAACTTCCTCATTTATCAGGTTACCAGGGTGCCTGGGTTTGTTTGTGATATCTTAAATAGTATATTATAGGATAACAATGCAAGCCAGTGTAATTAAACGATGGGATCCTAAGGTCAATCAGTAAAAAAATCCACAAAAGCCAATGGAGTAAGGGAAATTTTATTTTATCACTAATGCTAAATTAGAGTATGAAAATTATATTACAAAAGGAAAAATTATTATTCACCCAAGGATAGATAAATATTATCTTTCTTCTGGATCTATGAATTTCATTATATTCTAGAACAATTGAATTAGATCACCAATTCCTTGAATGATGGAAATCTATTAAAATACCTAGTGGTGTTATTGTTGCAACTCATGCGTTGGAATATTTTCCTATTACTGTATGTGGTAAGATTATTCCAAATAATAATTTAATCAATTCCCATGATGGAATTCAATTATATATTGGGAATGGAATTTATCTCATCATATAGAACACACATCAACTCTTGGAAAATAAAATATCTATTCATATTAAAAACAGTACAGTGATATATAAAAATGAATGGAAGACCATTAATCTCACTTAGAAACCCCCCAAAAATTGTGGGAGTTGACACCCTATAAATAATAACACGTAGTCCCAATGGTTGAGTCAAAGGAAGTTATCCACCTGGAGGAAATGATTATCATGAATGAAGTCACTTATGTACTTACTAAATAGTAACTTAGACTTCCCCCAGATCAATAGTTTGTGTTCCTAATAAAAATTATACATGGATCAAATCTTATATCTAACTTACCCTACACGATGTCCTTGATCAAACAATAAGAGTTAACTAAAAAGGTTGTAATAGAATTTAGATAAAGGATTCACAAGCACTAGTACATCAACATTGGTTGGGTCACTGATATTTTTTCTTTAACAAGGATAGATAAATGAAACTATGTATCATTTATAAGTTTTTCAATTAAATTAACATAAATAACATGAAACATCATTCCAAAACTATTGACATTTTTGATCAACTATGTGGATCTCTGTACTTATCAAAGTCATATCTCTATTCTAGATACCATCAACAAAATTAAAGAAGGTAAATATTCCTAAGACTAATTTCTATACAAGGTATAAACAATATGATTTGTTAGTGATTCCCATCATACATACAAATTTCCCTTCCATATTCATAGATCTAATGAATATATACTTAATACAAAAATGTAAAACGTTTTTGGTAATTTTTATGGATAATATTCTCATTTACTCCATGAGAATAGAGGTACATGAATAGTATATATGGATTGTTTTATTAACATTATGGAATGATAAAATTAATGATGTTTTCAGAATGAGTGAATTTTGGATAAATATGTAACATTAATGGGGAACATGATCATGAGTGATGGACTTTATAAAGACCCTTTAAATAAAAATGAAATAGAGGAATGGATCATACCCACTAGTTTCATTGAAATATATAGTATTCATGGATTATATAGGTACTAACTATGTTTTTGATACATGTATCATGATTTTATAGCAAACAAACTAAGTAAAAAAGATAAGGGTTTAAGTTTGTCTAGATGGAAGAAAATGAGTAATCATTAAAAGAGATCAAGAATAATTTAATAACTACAAATATAGTCACACTAACAATAGGTGGAGTTGGTTTTTTGATATATACTGATTATTCCAAAAAAAATTAATAGGTTGTATACTCATGGATAATGAGAATGTGATAGCATACACCATACAATATTTTGTGATACATGAGGAAAACTGACTGAAATGTGATCTGGAGTTAATAGATCAAGTATCTTCCTTGATGATTTTGAGAAAAACCCTATATAATGACAATTACTACATGTATACATATAATAAGAATAATAAAATATATCTACATTCCAGGACCTCGACATTCATCAAATAAGACCGTTATTTCTAATCAAGGACTATAGATTAATTATTCAACACTACATGGGAAATGTGATCAATTTAGATTAAACTTTATGTTGAAAATAACAAGCTATTATAACCATGATGCAGATTGAGAAAGGTCTTATCTTCATTGAAATAGAATAGATGGATCATGAAATCATAATGGTAGTGAATTAATCGTAACTTCCTAAAATTACATCCCAACCACATATCCAAGAGAAGATCATCAAGGCACAATGGGATGATCTGGACCAAAAAAAGAATATTAAAGTAGTAAATGAAGGGATTCTACATGAGTTACGCATCATGATTATGATGTCATTTTAATTAGAACACGACTCTGTGTTGCTACATAGTAAGTTATATAGAAGGAGTTGTTGTATAATTGTATAGATTATCTTTCTATTGCCATGATGGATTTACAAGTTTGTACCATGATCGTCATGGTGACTTATGGTGGATTAAATTAAGAAGATGATTGTGGGGTATTTCAAATTGTTCTTGTTTTGTGAGAATGTTAAATCAGAGTGTTATAACTCAAAATGGAGGATGAAACCATTGTTGATACCTACATGGAAAAACTAGACATTATCTTTAGATATTTTTTCTAGTTTCTAATGAAATATAAAGGAAACTTTTTGATATGTGTTGTGACGTTCTGGAACGTTTCATTGAGATTATATGGAGTTTAGTTATATTGAATTTATTATTTCCCAAAGAATATATAATACTCATGAAAATTGTAGTTCAAGGGTGTGGTCTATCCCATGATAATGAGGCTTTAATTATAGAGGATCACTTTCTAAAGAAACTTAGGTAGGAGTAATTTCATATGGGCATGATGTTTAGGAGTATACTAATGGCATTTATTAAAGTGACTTCAAGTATATAAGGAGGGTTCAGGATAAATTTCACATATCTGGGGAAATGATAACCGTAATTCTAATCTTGTAAGGGTCCTAAGTCTTAGGCTGCGAAGCAAAGGACCATCTATAGATATTATTGGTCAAGTAAACTAGTTCTACTTAAGAAGTGACAATTCTGTGATCAGGAGATAATAACATCATAATAGTATTAATTTTGGAATCTTTAGAATAAATTACATTAGGCTAGTGAACGTATCCTAGTCTTATTTAAACTCGATAGGGTCTTCCATTTAAATATCCAATTGTCAGATATGTTCACAAAAATTTGGTAGACATTGGTTATTTGTCCCGATTTATAATTCATTAGGATTTCCAACATTAGATTTATGGATTGATTATGTGTTTAGATACATATACTTTTGATCCATAATGCTAAGATGTTTATCCACTCATAATAGGTGGATATGTAATTAAATAAATAAGGAAATACATTCTTGACACACTATATGAATTTATAAGGGAATTGTTTCTAATCAAGAAATTAGTTTTATTAATTAAATATTGATATATATATACAATTACAGTTTTTTGAAAATTGATTCTCAAATTTAATAAATTTCTTAGTTTAAATAGATAGAGGAGATGAATCTAGTGTGTGTTCATTGCAATGAAAAGATGAATGTCAGAAAATTATGTAATGGGGAATTAAAAGTGTTGAAGGTAACATGATCCACAACCCATAAATATAAATAAAACATAAAACAAGGGTAAATGATGGTTTTGATAATGAAAAATTATTATTGAACTCGAATGGGATGAAAAACAATGATAAATCATGTTCTAGAATATGTTGTGAAATGCAATGTCATGTTGTATAATATATAGGAAAATTTGGTCACGATGTGTACTAGAGGAACATATATCATACAATTAATCTATGTATATCTCTATGTTTTTTGGATCACCTGCATGCTCTATGTGTATATGTCCTGATTAGTGAGGTTTGACGGCTTACAAGTCTTGTACTGTAAATTAAAACCAAGTACATGAGCAAATTTCTCATTTAATTACTTTTACAATAGTCACATATTGTTTTTATGAGTCACTACATGTACCATTTACATTATTTTTTTATTTTTATTCTTATTTCATAGCACGGAACATGACATGTCACATGTTGTGCAATTTTACTACATCTCATGTAATGACGAGTCATGATGTTAAATAGGTGAATTTTGCACTTTTTCTAAATTTCTCCCATAGAATCTTGTGAAATATCATTCTAGTAAAATTTATCATATACTAAGAATATTATTGAATAAATCAATGAGAATTCATATGAAAATGATATAAAAAATTATATATGAATTCACATGATCAAATCTCCCACACTTGAACAATTTCATGTCCTCAAAAAAAATTACTCTACAAAGATTTCAAAAAGAGATTTGAAATTTTTTATACTAGAAACATTTATAATGTACAAGATAATATAACTACATGAAAAAGGAAAAGGTTATTCTATTCAATCAGAACTGCATAGGAAATTTTCCATGCCACAATGTACAGCTTTTCGAAAAAAAATTAATATTCTATATATGATTCATTAAATATCCCTTGAGTTATATACCCATTTATAATTTCCAGTTAAATAATTTTCTCTAATTCTGCATGGTAAAATGATTTTCATGATCGGCTCATATCCTATGTACATGTTCATATCAATAAGATTTAAATTTATATATCATATCTACTTATTAAATACAAGTGAAAAATAAATCATTCGGACTTTAGAAGTTAGGTTTTGATGACTCTAAAGCTATAGGAATATGGGTAAAAAGTAAAGATCAAGCCATAAAGAAGGGAATGATTTGAAGCATACATTACGAATTTCATGATAAGTGTAATACAGCTCCTCCTTCATACTAATGAAGTCCACATTCTAGAATCTTATATTGGATCCACATATATCATGTAAGTATAAAATGAGTATTCTCTTCATTTCCTATTTATTTTGTATTTCTATTATTCAAATGTCATGTCCAGGACTTATCTCACATCAATCTCGTAAACACATATATTTCATCAAGGGATTCATTTTCCTTGAAGTAATGAATTTTCATATACCTATTACACAAACCATGTTTCTTTTCTTTTATATTTTTCAACAGAACAAAAATAAAAATGAATTTTAAAAATTCAATATGGATCACAACCAAATAGTCTCATGAATACATGATAGAACTCTGAAAATAGAAGTATTACAGGCTATCTGAATGCCACCCTCACACAAGTTCAAAAGTATGTCATATATTATATAAGGATTTAATTAAGAAGGGAAAATAGGCTTGAAACAGCTTCATCCTATAAGTTCATTCATGGAAACAAATGTGATAAATGAAGGATATATGTATGGTTGGTCTTAGAAATAATGGCTAACAAGGATTTCCTCAATTATTTTTAATTTTTAATTGTTCATTTATTAATTTTATACGATATCAATGAATTTTATGATAGGTTGAAAAGTCTCATGTATCTCTCTATAAACATGTTAAGAAAAGATTGTCTAATTGAATTCTTAGAATCGTATTGGGTAATAAGAATAAAAGAAAAACCAGAAATTAAAGTACATTTAAAATTATGTAATGTTCCAATTAATAATAATTTAATTTTTTTTAATTTGAATCAAATTTATGAACTCATCAATCATTATAAAATTCCAAATGAATAAAAAAATTGGGTTCTATCAATTTCAATCATAGATTTTTATTTTATTAACATGGGAATAATTTTTTCTTGTTTTTAAAATTCTTATAAATTCAAAAAATGTCTCATAGGAAGGTGGTAAGAAACAAAATTCACGTGTATCACATGTTTGAGTCCTGATACCCCCCCCCCCACAACACACACAAAAACATAGATAAATACAATGCATGAAAAGTATATCATATGCCTGTGGTGTTTCATGTCAAGTAATGCTCAAAAAAATGAAATAGAATTTCTCTATTTATAAATTTGGGAATGTAAAGCTTCCTCGTTGAGGTGGTATTCCATGAGTGGTTTTGAGATATATTAATTTTGAATTCCTGACACTTCAAAATGGTTTAGAGAAAAAATCATGTACTACATATAATATTTTTCCCCATATAAAATCAATGTAATAATAGAATAATGGGAAGTTGTTTAGTATAACAAGTAGACGTAAATAGTTTTTACTAAATTAACTTTTTGAAATGATTACAATGTTGTGAAAGAATTTACAAAAAAATGAAATGGGCACTATGATCAAAAAAATCTAGATAAATGATAAAGTATGGTTTGCCTCTTTTAAAGTGATTATAGGACAGCGTTAGATAGACAGATGAACCTAGATGTCCTGTAGTGGATCCATTGGCTCAGTCACTCCTTTTTTAATGTATCTGTTGGTTTTTGTGTCTTCTAGGTCATGAGGACCCTTCGAATGGTTTATGACATCATGATCTGTAGATTAAGAGCAAATGAGAAATGTTTGGAAAGGGATCACTAATCTGGGTACTTTCTTCGATACATGAATTTCCATGGAATGTTCCTATAGTTTTTGTGTGATCTCTATGATGTGTTGGAGCACCCTTTTTCCAAAACATAGTGTGGTACCGGACCTTGGATAAATTCATCTATCTTAGAGGATAAATAAATTGTTATGTAAATAAATAATAACATGAAAATCAAGCCAAAAGGTATGTGAAAATTAATTATCTTATATATATATAGTACAAAAGGGGTCACAATAATGAAACTATAAATTCTCAGCCTGATCGTAAAAGGAACCAAGTCACAAAAATAAAGAAAATTGAATGATCAAGAATCTGATACAATGATATCCTACAACATCATCCATCCATCAGGTGGTAATACAAGCTGGATAGTTGGATCAACATCTACAATATCAGTATGAGTAGGTGGAGTGGTGGATTCAATGGTTGGTGGGGTTGTGCAGGTAGGTAGATGTTTTGGAGTAGTATATGGATATCTCATGATCTGTAATGATGTAGTGTTTCGTGAAACTTAATCTCTAAAAGGCACCTCTGAGGTGGAGTCAGTAGTCACCACCTTTCCCTGTCATGCTTGCTCTCCTAAGTACTCCCGCTGTGTAATGGGTTCAATATGTTCTAGAAGAATTTCATGGTGGAAAACATAGAGTGGGTGAATGTAGGTATATGAAAAGCTTTCTGGGGTGGGTGGTGGAGGTGTGGTAAATGTCATGGGGTCAGAGCATGGGAGTTGATGTGGAGTGGTGATCTTGTGATGGTTCAACAACATACACAGTTTTGTGTCCTAGATCCCAGTCAAGGTGGGGTGGGATGATGTAGGAAATTTATATGGGGAATATGTAGATTTTGGAAGAATAATTGGTGTGGTGGGGTGATGTTTTAAGGTTATATGGGGAATATTTATATTTGGGAGGTGCAATAAGAAGTATAGCTTCTATTTAGAGTGTAGATGAATGTGGGGGTCTACTGTTGCTGTAGGAAATGTTAATGGTTCTTGTGGTTATTCCACCTCGATACCTGGTGCTTATATGTAAGTGCCATCATCCCTGAATAACAACTACATCATGTGCAGTATTAAAAAATTGATAAGCTTGATAGGCCCTAAGTAGGTTAGTGGTGGTGCTGCATTGAACACATCAATGTGTATTTACAAATGAGTGATGTAAGATTCTCCCATAAAAATATCATGCTACCTATGACCCTATTATTTGCAATAGTAGGAAAACTACGTATCCAAGATGACAGCTGGGAACCCCATGGCTACTGCGAGAATCAGTACATCCAACTGGATGATGCTTCCATGGGACTCATCTCAGGAAAACCATCGATGTGTCATGGATCTTTGAAGGACGTGCATTGCAAGACCTTGCAGCTGATTCAATTTTGTGATGTGGGGGTTGACGTGCTATTGGGGGTCACATACTATCATATGCCAATACTGTATAGGTCCATTGTGAGGGGGAATTAGATAATGTGTCGGATAGATTTCTGAAATTATATAATACTCTATGTAAATTCCAATCTTGAGACTAACCTCTAAAAAAGAGAGATCTTGTGGTCGTCCACCGTGGTGAAACCAATTTTATACACATCCATATCGAATGTGAAAAAAAAATTCCAAAAACAACTCTTAGAATGTATCCTCATGGACATTTAGAATGAAGTTGATGTACAACCTCTACATAAGGTCATGGATAGAGTTAGGAACGTTCCCCTAGTCTTGGATGTAGATGTCTTGATTGTATGCAAGGGTATTTCCTGCAATTGGAGAAGATTTCCCTATTGTTTTGGGTTTTAAAAACACATAATCGGGTGTAGGTGGATGTCCTTCTCACTATAAATTGAGGTTCATGTGGACTGATTTTAAGGAGTGGGTGAAGTAAGGGATACAGGTGGTGTATATGGTTCAATAGGTGCATTAAAGTGTCATATCAATTGTGGTTTCCATTCTGAGGTAGAGGATGAATTTTAGGAGTAAAATGGATGGATTTTAATTATTTGAGCCATTAAAATAGTGGGGGAGTTGTTTCAGGTGGTTGAGAGGAGAGTGAAGGTGTGTGCATAGAGGTAGAGGATATCGGTGGATTCTTGAATGGAATATATGAGAGGGGGAGATGGACGGTCGGCCAGGAGGGTGCTGGTCATGATACAAGGGTACAAGAACTAATTTTTTTTAAAACTGGCATGAAACGTTACACATTGTGTACTATGGGTTCACGTTATGTATTAGTAATTTAAATGGATTTTTGTGAAAAACTGTACAAGTTGTGAACCACGAGTAGATGACATGTACAAAACTATTTTATCTCCTCTTAAATTCACTGCATGAATTTAGGTGATGGTCTATTAAAATCATTCCTATGACTATCCTAATATTAAATAGTATAATATGTCCTACCCTAGTTTTCCTTAGTGTTATTGCTTTTATTTAAGCTGAGAGCTTCACACCAGTTGTATATTAAGTAAATTTTAGGCTGATGACATTGCCATATTTGAGTGGTTCATGTAATTTTTTTAACCATTCACAATAACCTTGAATGATTGTCTACCTTCACTTTGGATTTCAATGGTGTTGTAGGAGAATACTCCAGTGACTTCAAATGTGCACGACCATCAATATTTTAGAATACAAGGTACAAGTTTCACCCATGATTTAAACAATTGAACATTATTCCCTAGTACTATGGTATGTCTTGATGTATGCTGATCATGCCATTTATTCATCTCTTCTTTGAAGATCATTTCATTATCATATGTGTCTCCTCTTATCTCTTCCAAAGCATTAAATTAAAACATCCTACCTTATCTTGAATTTTATACATTAAAGATTAATTTCTAGATATCCCCATATGAATTATGATCCTACTTATCCAGGAGATGACATGGTTTTCCATAATCTAATCTAAACAGTTTGGTGTCTATTGTTGTTTTATAGTAAGATCAATATACCCATAGTTCAACATCTAATTTGAGGCTCCAACTGTTTCATACTGTATTCATGGATTTTTTTAAAATTTTCATAACCTCTTACTTTGGAAACTCTACATTCCCACTCATATGTGTGTGGAAGGGAGTTCTCTTTTTCTATCAAATGCCAAACCATTCTAGAATTCCTCTCATAGATCATTTTGTAGAGTCTGTTACTATTTTTCAAATGAGTAATCGAGAAAATCCACATCTTGAAATCACATTATTCTATATAAATTCATGACATCATTTTCTATGTCATGTGTGGTAGCTTCAGCTTCATCCCATTTGGTAATGTAGTTTACTCCAACAAAAAGATAGGTTTTTTATTTTATGTGGAAACTGTCGAATGAAATAGATTCCCCAAACGTCAAAGCTTTCGATATCCATAGGTGAAATTTTTGGAATCTCATTTCTTTTTCCAATATTTCGGGTCCACTATAATCTCTCACATCATTGGAAAAATTCCCTAACGTCTTTTTGCAGTGGGATCTAGAAAAAAACCAAAAGGTTGAATATTTGATACTATGAACATGGGTACCTGATGTATTCCACTTGGTGATTTTTGACACATCGCAATAACATTATGGGTTTCTTTTTTAGGGACGCAACGACTTTATAATCCATAAACATAATTCTTGAACATTAGTCATTCATCCTAATAATAATGATTGGCATATGACAAAATCGGTTCTTCTGTTGGTAACACATGTCATTACGTATAAATACAATGCCTTGATAATTAGATATATCAGAGAACCATAGAAGAACTATGATACAGAACATGGTTTCATTTAGAAAATACACATCCGAATTAACCTCCTCGTCACCCATGATGTTGTTATGAGGAAGTCTGGAGAGATGATCTACAATCACATTATTTTTTCCTTTTTCTCCTTGATCAGTATATCAAATTCTTATAGTTTTAGGATCAAACATATCATCCTAGATTTCACACCCTTTTTATCATTAAGCACATGAGGGATGCATTATTAATATTTACAATAAATTTGTAAAAATTCAAATATGAATGAAATTTTTCCACATAATATACAAATAATAAGAGTTATTTTTTAGTCATGTAATTTACTAGAGCTTCACTTATAATATGTCTCTCATAATAAATGGGAAAAAATTTGTTGTCAATGAACAATCATAACAAAGCACCTACAAGAAATGTTGATGGAATCGCACATTAACACATATTATTAATCTAAATTTGGTGAAATGATAAATGGTGATGCAATCACACTTTTCTTCAGTGTATAGAAAGATTTTCAGCATGACTTATTGATTTCTATAGAAACATATTCTGAAAATATATGTGTTAATTTTTGGGAATCATTAGATAAATCCTTTATAAATCATATGTAAAATCCATTATCACCAAAATAACTTTGAGTACCCTTTATAGTTATTTTTTTAGATTTTCGTTGAAGAAATTAATTTTTATTGGATCAACTATGATGTATTCCTTAATAATTTAATGTCCAATGATTATTCCTCCTTGTACTGTGAAATGGATTTTCTCCAAATTCCAGGCAGGGAACTTCACTTCTCAGTGCTTCAAGACCAATTACGGATTTCTTAAACAGACTTCATGTGATCTCATATTGACTAAGAAGTCATATATTAATATTTGAAGGAATTATTCATCCATTTCATGGACAATATGCACCCTACATCTTTGAAGCATTTTTGGAGCATTACATATTCTTAATGACATTTTTATATATGAAGATGAAAAAAATCGGAATGTAAATGTGGGATTCATGAAAACATTCGGGTCGACTAAAATTTGATTGTATCCTAAATATCCTCCCAGGAAATTGTAGAATTCTTCCCCTCATGACTTTCTAGAATATGTTCTATGAAATGTAAGGGAATGTGATCCTTTCTGGTTGTTGATTTCTGGCATCAATAATCCACACTGAATATCAATCCAGTGTTGGGGTGTGATGAAATCTATTAATTCTCATATTTTCCATCTACAATGAGTCCTCCTATAATTGGGAAAACATTACTGGATCACCAATTCACTGTCTCGTATAGGAATAATGATTACCAAATCAAGGAGTTATAGAAAATTCTTTTTTGAAGACTTCCTTCATGGATGGTCTGGCCCACCATTGAGGTTTTCGTTTATTCTTTTCACATTCATCAAGAATTATTCTATGATTAAATCATGTAGGATTGATTACCATAATTTATACGAATCCATAAGATATTTTTTTCTTATGTCTTTTTAAAACATCAACCAGTTTATGTACTTATGCTTGTGACAGGTCAGATTTAAAAATGATTGGAAGAGATTATGAGACTCCATGAAATGAATAAATTAGTGTACTGGGTAAATAATGAAGTTCCAAAAATGGAAAATTATGTATGGAGGGTATGATTAGTGGAATGGGGTCCCTTATTAGTGTATCAATGAAGCAGACTTCTTCAACGTAGTATTCCTCATCCATCTACAGGAGTGAGTATTCTATTTCATCATCAAGGGCCATGTACTCGTCTCCTTTGTGAAAGAGATATATGGAATTACATTCCACAAGATAGCATTATTTTTGTTCATTTTGATCACGTTGAATACCACCTATTCTTATCCCACTCTAAAGATCATATTTCCTTCATTTACATCGATCAAATCCTTTCCTATTCCTAGAATGTCCTTCCCTGAATTCTAGGGACATCGACATCTTCATCCATGTCCAGGACTGTGAATTATTCTAGAAAGATTAATTTTCATATATTTACTGAAACATCATCAAGAATGCCTCTAATTTTCTTCAGTGATCAGACAACTAGCTACATAGCTAATCTTTTTTTGACTTCATGGAGTCAAATCTTTTTGAAAATAGTCATCAACATTAAATTTATGTTGGGTCCAAGATCGAACATTGTTCTTATAAAATTTTATTCCTCAAAAGAACATTTTTTTTAAAAACTTCATGTATATATCATTTTCTAGGTAATTTTATCTTGAATGACAAAAAAATTATTACTCATTTAAATATATTAACCCAAGATCTCCTATTTTTCTTTTCATTGATTGTAGAACCTCGAAAATTTTTGCATGAAATGGAATCTGAGTAATGTATTATTAAAATGGTAGGTTGGTGTTATTTTTCATGAACATCTCAAGGATCTTCCATTATTGTGACTCATTTATACAATGTCTCGATATTTTTAGGACGGGAATTTATGGTTTTAATGGATGTGAGGAAATATTAATATGTCCCACTAGTTGTTCATGAGTTCGGTTCTTGTCAGCTTTCATTTCATCTTGATCTATGACTCATGTTGTCAAATCATCTTCTCCTTCTTCTTTTAGTTTCATTTTAGGCTCTTCACATTGCCTTTTATCATTACTGTTTGTTTTTTTAAAGTTCAAAATTTTCCCACATCACAGCACTAACACCTTGGATTCTACTTTGGATAATGTCATGGTGTAACCTTCTAATGTACTTGGTAATCTATCATATAACTCTTAGAGATTTGACAAATTTGAATCTCTAGATTTCTCAAAGAATATCATTGGTTTTTTGTTTTTGTCTCTTGGTTTTTTATTCAATGATCTCACTTATCGATGAATGTGTCATTCACGTTAACTATTTTATTTTCAATGTGGGGAAGAAGGTTGTTGTGGCATTGGATTGGTGGGTTTGAATTGATGATAAGTTCATTATTGGAAAAGAACTTGTTTCACTTTTTGTTGAGGTCTTGGAAGACGGTTCATTGGATGATACCTTAGTGTTCCTTGATTGCAGAATTGTTCATGACCTGTTTGCTATTGAAAATAGCCTTGACTACTATGAGGTTTTCACTGATCAGGCCTATATTGGTAATATTGAGTCTATTGAAATAGCTACTTCTTTTGATTATAATTAACATAATTAAAATATTGTTGTGAATCATATAATTCCATGAAATCTTGTAAAAGATTCAGGCCACCTTACATCTATCATGATTTAGTTTACATTATAATGGAATTAGTGGGATGAGTATGTGGTTGTGTAGCTTGTATCTGAAATGATTCAATCTTTTTTGGGATTACATCCACCTTCACTACTAGTCTAGTGTTATCAACTATCTGGTTGATACCACACCATTGTGGATCATGATGACATTTCCAAATGATTTCATTGTTTGACACTTCATCAAGAATTTCTCATCCTTCCTTAGGAGTCTTATTAATCGGTACCCCACTAAGTGCAGCATTTATTACAGTTTGTGTGGATTACTTTAGTCCTTTGTAAAAGGTTTTTAATTGAATATATTTTTCTTGTCCACGATATGGACACTTTCTCATGATCTCTTTCAATTGGTCACACACATCCCATGTAGATTCTCTATCTGATTGACAAATTTGTTGGATATCGTTCATGAGCTTCTAGGACTCAATTGGGGGAATGTACTTGTCCAGAAAGCATTTGGGTAAAATTTCCCATGTCATGATTAAGTCTGGAAATTTCCATTTTTTTCAGTTCTTAGCTATGCCACTCAATGATAATTGGATGTTAGATAGTCTATCTTAATATAATTAAACTCCCCAATTACAAATAGTGTTACTGACTGCTAAGAAGTTGGTAATGTGATGTTGTGGGTCTTTGCTCTCGAGACGAGAGAATTGTCCAATATTCTGGGTCCTATGATTGAGTCTATGTTTTATCTAAAAATTTATGCTCAAATGGGGGGATCATGATGCTTGGTGTTTCACTATGGATTGATGGAAATCAATAATCCCAGATTTTTTTCTAGATGCATCAGATTATCTCGAATAATTATTTAAAGAGGATTTGGAGGGTTGTGTCCTGCTAGATGATATTTCCCAAACATTATGGTCCTGTAATGTGCAAACTGATACCTTTCGATCACATGATCCTAGATTAGAGGATTTTCTAACCGAAGGTTTCATGAAATATTCATGGGACATTGGTACATGCACTGCTGTGATAAAATTTGGACATAAGGGATTATTTTGGAAACAAGATAAATGGTGGGATGTAAGTGTAATCATAGGTCATATGCCATGGTTCTTAAAAAATCATGGTGTATCTCCCCACCAATGGATCCAAAATTGGATACACCCCACACATCATTGGGTTCGTATGGGCTATAGTTACATTGAATTTATTTTGACTAAAACATTACATACTACATCATAATAGTATAGTAGAAGTGTAGGGTCGATCACATGTGGAGGAATATTTCATTACAAAGGAAAACTGTCTTTAGACCCTTAGGTAAGAGTCCATTAAAATTATCTATGTGTTAGGGAGTGTACTAATTATATGGTTGGAAGTGAGATCTATTATTTAATGGGGATTTGGGATCAATTTTGATTAACTAGAGAAAGGATGACCTTAATTCTAATCTTGGTTGTGTCTTATGGCTTAGGCTCTGAAGAAAATAGCAGTTTCTAGTTAACATCGATCAAGTGGCCTAGTTTTACCTTGGAAGTGACTATTCCATGATCAGGACATATTAATATCCTAAGATAAGTATATTTTTCATCTTTTTCTTAATGTATCATGGGATATTGATAATAGCCTAGTCTATATTAATTAGTATAGGGTTCTCCTGTTGAATATATTGTGGCCAGGGATGTTCACACAAATTGGGTAGAATTTGGTTATTTATCATGATTACAAATTCATTAGGGTTTCCAACATTAGATTTAAGGATTAATTATGGGTTTAAATACATCTGCACATGATTTGTGCCCCTAGAAGATTTATATTATCACATTCAGGGGTGAGGAAATTAAATAAATAAAAACACTCTTTATTGACATGCTCATTGAATTTAAAAGGAAAGAGTTTCTAATCATGCAATATGATAGATTTTCAAAAGAAAAGGAGATAAAAATGAAATAGTGGTTTTGTGAATGATTAATCATAAATTTAATGTAATTATTACTTGAAATAGAAAAGAGAAATTATTCTAGCGTGTTTTCATTGGTATGTGAAGATAAACATTGTAAAATGATTTAACAGGAATTTGAAATCAATTAAAAGAACACGATCCATATCTCTTGAAAGAATAAAAAATTGTAAAATATGAAAAAATATTATGTTTATGAGAGATAAAGGATAATGGAACTCTAATGGGATGAAAACCATATGGATCTCCCATTCTAGAATATGTTGTGAAATGCTCTATGAAGCTGTTGATTATATTCACCATTTTGGTCACAACTTGTACTATAGTCACATATAGTGTACCATTAATATATTTAAATATTCTTCGTTTTTTGATCTCACATGTTCTCGAAATGTATCTGGACTGATTAATGTGGTATAACTTCTTACATGTTAGGTACTGATGATTCACTATGTTTACAGGGGAGAATTTTCTATTTTACTACGTTGACTGAAGTTAGGTCGTGTGCTAGTGACTCAAGATGTTTACTAAAAACATTATCTAATGACTTCATGGCTTGTTTCATGGCTTTTCTCACAACTTATCAGAAGTTTTGAACTCCTAGTACATGATGTGCAATGCTGAGTCATGACATGTAATAAGTGAATTATACACTTTTTCTTCATTTCATTCCTTGAATCATGAGAAGACTCAATCATCAAAAATTTACTATATACAATGTGTATAATCGAATAAATCAATTAAAATATATAATAAAGTGGTAGAAAAAAGAATATTTGAATTTTGATTATGAGTTTGTGGTGGATCGACTCACTTAGACTACCCACATTGTCACAATTCTGGAAAATTTCTCACATGAAATTTTTTCCAAGATATGAATCAAGGAACTGAAGAAGAAATATGGTGTTCCAAATTCTACAATCTCTCATTATGAGAAATTTGCCACAAATAAGAGTAGATAAGTTTTCAACATGCTGTGGATACTAAATTGAATTTCAGTACCCCATATCAAACCCAAATTAAAGCCCAATTTGAATATAATATTCAAATTCTTGAAGGCATGTTGTGAACCTACTCAATGGAATGAAAAAGTGGATAGGATCAACATCCCTCATCATCTTATATATTTAAAATTATAGCTTCCACACTAGTATTCAAACATCTCTATATGAATCTATGTATTATAAGTGATTTAAAACTAAAAGTTATTTTCATGGTGTTGTTAAAATAAAGCTATTGGGACCTGATCTTCTTCATGATATGACCACAAAGGATCAATCCATCCAATAAAATTTAAAACCTTCTTACAGTCATAAAAAAATATGTGATAACACCAATTGATAGGACATGGAGAATGAATTTGGGCACAATGTTTTCCTTTGAATACCTCCATGGATGATATTCGTGTTTTTTTGAATGAAGGGATAGATTATACCATCGTACATTGTCTAGTTTGATATCATTGATCTTACAGGAGAAGTATCCTATTAGCTTTAACTTCCACCATATTTGGCACTTGTTAATGTTGTTATCCATCTATATATTATAAGGAAGTAAAATTCCTAACGAATAACATGTACTAAATCTTGAGGTTCTATAACTAGATAAATACATATTGTGTGAAGAATATCATATGTGTATCTTCGATAATATAGACAATGTTCTACACAACCTGTCATGAACCAGCCTGGGTACCCTGGTAACTCGATAACCGAGCCAGCCATGACATAGCCCAATGGGTGTTCCTGTTCCCCATGGGTCGGTGACTAGCACCTGGCATCACACAACATGCATGTGGGAACGATTTTTCCACAAGAATGTGGAAGCAAAAGAAACAATACAGTATGACTAAAAAAATCCACCATGAGTAATGTACCAGAATACAAAGAGGCATAAAAAATCCAACAGTACTACAACCCCAATACTAAAAAGTGAAAAACAGCCCCAAGGTCCCTAAGGACACAACTCACAAAGACCAACGATCAACGGATGGATACACCTCCAAGAGGTTCCTTCCCTTTACTCGATCCTGGAAGAAGAAAGTATAAAAAAACTCGAAGGAAAAAGTAGGGTGTGAGCCTAAGCCGAGTATGATACCACCAAAGATTTCACAACCAATTCCAAATATAGATTATCCAATAAAAATAATTCAATTTTCTAATAAATAGGTTAGGCAATTCAAAATCATATTTTAACTAAACTTGTTATAAATTTTCAAAAGATGGAAAAAATCAATATATTAAAACGATTTACAATGAATGGGTATTTCTAAAATAATTTCTTATGAAAAACATTTATATAAAACATTTTATATAAATTCTGAAGGCATGTAATGTAGTTCAAAGCATTGTCATTCATTTTTATCTCAAATATAAATAAACAAGCGAGCAACACGGTCGTCTACCGAAATGTATGATAGTATTAACCATTTATTGGATTCCACACACTCTATGTGAACTCATAAATATGTGTATACACACGTCCCTATATCACTGGCCAAAGGAGACTTGTCACCAACCCATTAGGAATGTGACCCGCCACAAGTATGTTTTGAAACATTGTCGTAGTGTAGAGTGTATCCAAATAACTCACTAACTACCTAAGGCTGTCATGCACTATTACATGATGGGAAAACAATTTTAAAAATGCTTAAATTATGATTAATCCAATTCATCCATTTAAAATGTTCCTATTTCATTCCATTTAAAACCAAAACAGGTTTTATTCAAACATTTCCTTTTTCACAAGATAAAACCAATGTGTTTCTATCAAATCATTTTAATCCATTTTCACCAGTTTGAAATCCATTCAAAACCAATTCCATCATTAAACAATTTATTCCCACAATAAAATTTGACAATTTAATTGAAATAATTTCCATTAAATCCATAATTTAAATTCAACAATTTAAATCAGATAATTTCCATAAACACAGCCAATTCAATGGAATTGGGATTTTTCCAAATTTCCATACCAAAATCATTTCAAATATCTTGATTCACTAGAATTGAATTTTTATCAATTTAATTGAAAAAAAACATGACCAATTGGATTTAAATCAAAAATTTAAATAAATCAAGAAAATAAAATGATTATCAATTTGGAATTTTCGGACGGAACCACCTACCTCGATGGTTTTGACCAAAACCACAACAGACGAGAACACTCAAGAAAACCGGGTTTCTTCTTCAAGAACCTTCCTTATATATCTTCTCCTCAAAAGATCAAGACCAAATCTCATCATATTCGGTCCCACACACATATATCTACCCATAACGAGCATTGATCTAAGAAACCGAGAGAATAAGAGATGTAGATCTTAGTAGATCTAAGAAACCTATGAAGAACGATGAAGAACGATCACATAACTCAAAAATCCCGCTTCAATTCACCAAGAGGATCTTTTGGATCACCTCCGAGAATGATGGGAGGCCCTTCTATGACCTTAAGAGAAGGAAAATCCCGAGTTAGGTCCACTTAGGAGGACATATGAGTCACATAGATGCAAAAATGATTGAGATCCAAAATTTAAGGATTGCATTTAAGTGCCCGCACAATTAGTTCAAATGGTATGAAAAACCTTTCCTTAGCCGTCTGTTAGCTACTACCTCGTCCACCCTACATGCATGGTTTGGCTGCACGGTTAGACAAACCATGTTCTACCCATGTGGAAGCTACTGGCTCTAAGACCAACTGTGCATGGTTTGGCCACATGGTTTAGACAACTCGTGCGCTGCCCGTGTGATTTCCCCTTTGCCCCAAAACAACATTTAAAGTTATCCTGACTCTCCCAAGTCACTAATCCAAAATAGAGGTACATAAAAACATCAAAAGTACATGAAAAAGTCACGTGATGATATAAACTCCCCACCATAAGATATTTTTCTCCCGAGAAAGTCTATGAAGAAACCTCCATGTCATAAAGATGAGGCCACTCCTCTCTCATTAGTGCCTCCCTTTCCCATGTCTCATGAGAATAATAACCATGAAGCCAAAGTACATAAACCCGAGGTATCGTTCTCCCATGAAGTACCTTAGTCTCAGAATCAACAACCCTGACTGGTCATTCAGTAACAGATAAATCTGGTTCAATCTCATGATCACTCCAGCTCACAACATGAGATGGATCAGAGAGATACATTCGCATCTGCGATACGTGGAACATGTTATGTATTGATGTCAACTATGGTGGTAGAGCTAGACAGTAAGAAACATTCCCTACACGACCAACAACCTTGAAAGGTACCACAAAATGAGGAGTATGCTTCAATTTCCTCCACAGCCGTCAATGACCTATTTGGGGTGAATCATTCAAGAACACCTGGTCAAAAAGTGAGAACTCTAAAGGTTTACAGTCATGATCCGCATAAGAATTTTACCGACTCTATGCTATCAACATTATATGACGAATCAACTAGATCTTAGTTGTCATCTCTTGGACCATACTTGGTCCTGCCAAAGAATTTTCACCAATCTCAGACCAACATAAAAGATATTTATAAGGACGTCCATACAATGCCTCAAATGGAGCCATTTTGATCACAGACTCATAATTGTTGTTATAAGAAAACTCAACTAGCCACATAGGATCATACCAAGACCCACCAAAGGTAAGAACACATGCATGGAACATATCATCAAGGATCTAAATAGCTCTCCATGTTTGGCTATCTGACAGTTGATGGTAGGCAGTGCTAAAATGGACCTGAGATCCTATTGCCCACTGAAGGCCTCTCCAAAAGTGAGAAGTAAACTGAGGATCTCTATCAGAGACTATAGAAGACTAAACTCTGTGAAAATGAACAACTTCATTCAAATAGATATTTCCCAACTCCTCAACATTGGTTGTATCTCGAATAGGTATAAAGTGAGTGAACTTGGTCAGTTTTTCGATCAAAACCCATATCACATTTTTCTTTCTCTTATCTTGTGGTAACCCAACCACAAAGTCCATATAGATTTCATCCCACTTCCATATAGGTATTGGATGTGGTTGAAGAAAAACTGAATGTTTCTGGGGCTCGGAGTTCACATGATTGAATGTATAACAACCAGATATGAACTCAGCAATGTCTCGTCCCATTCCAAGCCACCAGAACTGTCGCTGCATGTCATAGAACATCTTCATGGTTCCTGGTTGTATAACCTACTGAGATTTATGGAAAAACCCATCACAAACTTCCTTGTCACAAATGGAACAACGTAATGGTTTCAATAACATATAACACCCTCTTTGGGGAACTTCCACTGAGTGTTGGTCTCCCCACCATAATGAGAGTCCCTGATGATATAGAATTCATAATCCAATTGTTTTTCCTAATTTATTAACTCGTGGAGAGAAGATTCAACTGAACACTGGATAATGAAACTTCATTCCCAATCCACTGAACTACAATATTCAATTGAGGAAAAAAGACCTATCAAACTCCACACTTTTGAAGATTTTTTCACAGTCTGTGATAGAAGTTTCCTCCTTAACGCATCTGCCACAACATTCCATTTTCCTGGATTATAGGCAATGTCAAAGTCAAAATATTGCTGTTACTCCACCCAACGCCTTTGGCGGAGAGTCAAATATTTTTGAGAGAAGATATAACTCCAGATCTTGTGGTCTGAATACATAGTAAAGATTTATCAATAAATGTAATGTCTCCAACACTTAAGTGCATGCATTTCAGATATAATTTCAAGGTCATTCGTAGGATATTTCTTCTCATGAGGCTTAAGCTGGCGAGATCCATATGCAACAACATGATTACCCAGTATAATGACTCATCAAAAATATGAACCAGATGCATCACAGAATACCACGTAACCTATCCCAGCCTTAGGAAGTGTTAACACTGACGTAGTAGTCAAAAGATGCTTCAGATCAACAAAAGAAATCAGATATTTATCACTCCAAGAATACATCACTCTCTTTCGAATCAGAGCAATCATTGGAGAAGATAACTTTGAGAAGTCAATAACAAACCAGTGATAAAATCCTGTTATGCCCAAGAAGCTCTGAATCTCGAAAACATTTCATGGTTGTTACCACATCATAACAACCCTCACCTTCTTAGGATCAAATGATATCCCTTGTTCTCACACCAATTGTCCCATGATTTTTGCTACCTGAATCCCGAAATCACACATTGAAATCATGGCATAATGTCCGAAATTATTTAGATGACTTGGAACTGTTCTCAGATGATGCACATTATTCTCCTCGGACTTGGAGTATACAATAATATAATTTCTACAGACTACCACAAAATATCTAGATACTAATGGAAAATCATCTTCATCAAATCCATAAAAACTATAGGAGAATTTGTTAGGCCGAAGGGCTTAAAAAGTTACTCATAATGGCCATACCTTCTCTGAAAAGAGGTATTATGAATATATTATTCATTTATCCTCAATAGATAGTAACAAGATCAAAGATCAATTTATGAAAACCACTTTTCACCTTTCAATTGATCAAAAAAATCATCAATTTGTGGTAATGGATATTTGTTTTTTATCGTATCTCGATTGAGCATCTGATAATCAACACATAAGCGAAGAGAACAATTAGACTTCTTGGCGAAGAGAAATCATACTACCCAATGTGACACACTCGAGTGTATAAAACCTTTCTCAAGAAGATCGTCTAACTAAGACTTCAGTAAATTTAGTTTATCTGGAGCCATTCGGTAAGAGGGAATAGAAACTGCTTGAGTACCAGGAATTACGTTAATAGAAAAATCAACCTCCCTTACTGGTGGAAAACAAGAGATCTCAGAAGGAATCACCTTCGGAAACTCAGCGATGAGTAGGGGAATATCACCACACATTGAATCTCTATCTAGATAAAAATAAAACACTGATATAACATTCACCTACTCTGGATTAGAGGGTCCAGCTATGCATGACATTGGATCCCATTCTCCTTTAAAAACAAAAAGCACACCACTGGGTGTACTAAGGTAGACCCGTCAAAGATAATAATCGATCCTAGATTTATCGGAAATGAGCCAATCCATCCCAAATATGATGTCAAAATATTTCATTTCAATAACCATAAAACATCAAGCATGATCAACATCTAATAGAGAGAAGACACATGATGGACTATAGAGGCCCTTCTCACTCATTGTACCAAGGGGTGTATTAATATCCATCGCAGAAGATAAATGTTCTATAAGTAGATAAATTAGATTAACAAAATGGGATGAAATAAACGAGTGAGATTCACCAGTATCAAAAAGAGTTATGTCTATAAATAATTCTATAGTAATGGTACCTATCACAGTTGCAGGACCAGTATCAGTTACCTCTGGAGACTATTACACTACGTGAAGAATCTTTGTTCCTAATTCCTGTGGCTAAAACCCTTTTGTACATGAAACATTTGATTGCCCCATAGTTTCTGGAGGTGCTTATTATCCTGTTCCACAACATGGAGTAGAGAAGTGATGGAAAAATCTGTGTATGTTCCCTAAACGTCCACATGAGCTACATTTCTTGGGTGCCTCATTGCAAACCCTTTTAGAATTTCATGGCTTCCCACAATGATAACAAGTCAAAGAAGCCCCTCATGGTGCTACCAGAGGTCTGTAATGACTCTACTGTCAAGAAATACCATGATAAAATTCTTGCTTTAGTTTTCCTTTAAAGGAACCCACACTACCACTATGAGGTAAATGAACCTCCTTTAACCCTAATTTTCCATCCAAGTCCATCTCAACCATCATCGACCTATCTAGAACATCAGCATAAGTGTGTATCTTCAGTAAAAAAACCTAAGAACAAATATCTGATCCATGTCCCAACTCAAATCGTCGATCCTTCATCCTCCCATTAGATACAATCTCATGAGAAAACTGTACCAAATCATAAAAAAGATTTGAGTACTCAGTCACGGTTTTGTTGGACTGCTCATGCTTGATAAACTCCACAGCATTGGCCAACACCATTGATTCTGGATAGAACTGGTTACTGAAAAGAACCCTAAAGCCTTCCCACTCTAAAGGATCATGTTTCCCAGCCGTCACCATTGTGTCCCACCATCTCCTGCTTGCCCCCCCCCAGTACGGAGGTGGAACACTTCACCTTGATCACATTAGGTGTTTCCATGAACCCAAACAGACATTCAATCTTACTCAACCATCCCTTAGCATGTTGAGGTTCTGTGGAGCCATTGAAAACTGATGGCTTCTGGCATAGGAACTATTGACAACGACTTCGAAGAATATCACTATGAGGATCTATAGCTGGAGCCTGAACAGGAACTAGAGGTGGTGCCTATCCCAGTTCTTGGAGAGTGTGGACAATCACCTCAACCAGACTCGGATCCAAAATAGGTCTCACTTATTGAGATTCATCAGCATCCCCTTTTTGGATCAGATTTCCATGTCTTCTCGGAGGCATGATTCTACACTACATAAAAAGACATAGATTAACACCCAAACCGAGTATCAAGGAATTCTATTCTTAAAAGAAGGGATAACAAGACAGTATACATAACAAAAGAAACTCCACCAGGAGCAATGTACCGGAATACAAAGAGGCATAAAAATCCCAAAGTACTACAACCCAAGTACTAAAAAGGGAAAAATATCCCCAAGGTCTCTAAGGACACAACTCAACATGACCAAAGATCAATGACTGGATCCACCTCTAAGAGGTCCCTTCCCTTTACTCGATCCTGGAAGATGAAAGTCTAGAAACACCTGAAGGAAAATGTAGGGTTTGAGACTAAGCATAGTATGATACCGCCAAATATTCAGTAATAGATTCCAAATATATATTATCTAATGTAATGCTTTTAATTTTCAAATAAACAGGTTTGGCAATTCAAAATCATATTTTAACAAAACATGCTATACATTTTCAAATGATGGAAAAATAAAATTTATGTAATGGATTTACAATGATGGAAAATTTCTAAAACAATGACTTAAAGAAAACATTTATATAAAATAGTTTATATAAATTCAGCAGGCATGTAAATCAGTTCGAAGTATTGGCATACATTTATATCTTAAATATAAATAAACAAGCGAGCATAATGGTCATATGAGAAAACGTACGATTGTATAAAACTATTATTGGATTCCACACTCTATATGTGAACTCAGTAAAATGTGTATACAAACAACCCTATGACACTGGCGAATGGATACTCGTCACCAACCCATCAGGGATGTGACCCACCACAAGTATGTTTTATAACGTTGTCATAGCATAGAGTGTTTCCAAATAATTCACTAACTCTCGAAGGCTTTCATGTTCTCATACATGATGGGTGGACTATTTTAAGAATGCTTAAAATACGATCAATGTCATTCATCCATTTCAAAAGTGCCAATTTCGTTCCATTTATAACCAAAACATGTTTTATTCAAAACCTGCCTTTTTCAGAAGATAAAACCAATGTGTTTCTATCAATTCATTTGAGGCTATTTTCACCAGTTTGAAATCCATTAAAAACCAATTCCACCATTACATTATTTATTCCCATAATTAAATTCTTCAATTTAATTGAAACAATTTCCATCAAATCCACAATTTAAATTCAACAATTTAAATCGGCCAATTTCTATAGACACGCCCAATTCAATGAAATTGGGATTTTTCTAATTTTCAATGCCATGACCATTTCTAATATCTTGATTCACTAGAATCGACTTTTTATCAATTTAATTGAAAATAAAAGTGTGTAATTTATTTTAAATAAAAATTTGAAATAAATCAAGAAAATAAAATGATAATCAATTTGGAAAGTTGAGACATAACCTCCTACCACGAAGGTTTTGACTAAAACCATGACGATCGAGAATGCTCCAGAAAACAAGGTTGCTTCTTCAAGAACCTGCCAAAGATCAATTCTCCTAGCGATATCAAGACCAAATCTCATCATATTTGGTACCATACAATTAGATCTACCCATAACAGGTGTATATCTATGAAACTAAGGGAAGAGGAGAAGTAGATCTAATTAGATCTATGAAACTGATCAAGAATGATGAAGAACAATCTCATACCTCAAGAATCCGAAATTGATTCACCAAGAGTAGCATTTCGATCACCTCTGGATCAATGGGAGGACCATCTCTGACCTTAGGAGAAGGAAAATCCCGATTTTGGGCTACTTTAGAGGAAAATGAGGCACTTAGAGGAAAACAACGAGTGAGATCTACGATTTAAGGATCTTATTAATCTGTTCACAAGATAAGTTCACACATTTTGAAAACTGTGTGCTAGTCGTGCGTTAGCTACTGACTCGGCCACGCTTCACTCAGGGTTTGGCCGCATGATTATACAAACCATACGCTGCATGTGCGGTAACTACTGCCTCCAATACCAACTGCACACAGTTTGGCCGCGTGGTTTAGACAACCCATGCGCCGCCCATGTGATTTCCCCCTTTCCCCAAAACAACAAGTAAAAGTTCTATCAACTCTCCTAAGTCACTACTACAAAATAGAGGTACATAGAAACATCAAAAGTACCTGAAAATGTAATGTGATGTTACACAACAATACAACTCACCTTTTCAATGTGTTATAGAAGATCAATATCTATGAGGAGGTGGCATGTGAACCAAAGGAAACAATTAAATAAGAGTACCCTCAATAACTATCAACCTATGAATATTATATTAAATTTAAGGTTGAAATTTCTAAATGTTGGAATAATGCAATGACTAATAGTATATTAATGATATTTTTTGTTTCAAATTAATGTGTGAAATATTATATTATAAAATATTATACATATAAATCACATTGAGAAAACAATAAAAGATTGTTTTATTAATTCCAATAATTAAATTAAAAAATGAATATGTGCATAAAATTTCCAATTATTATAATGGGAAAAATAGAAAAAGTTCAAACTAATATGGAAAAATATAGATCTCCCTAATCCTGTAGAATTATCCATAAAAAAAATATTGAATCGAAAAAAAAAATATTTCTAAAATAAGAAAATTATTAGAAATGGAAATATAGTTCCTTGGGAGGAATTTAGAAGAGTAATTAATGAAGGAATGTTCATATATTTATAAGAGTAAAGGGGGTATGTGGAATAGTAACATGGCCATTGGGAATTTTAACCAAACCATTGAGAATGATGACTTGACTTTTGAAATAGTGATTTTACTACAAAATACTAAATTTTAATATAACTAATATTTAACATAATAAATATTAAAATCATAAAAATTATTATTCTGAAAAAATTTCATGATTAATAAAATCAATGAAAAAAATCTATCATTTTCAATAAAAAATATTTTAAAATTTTCATAAATAAATAATTTCTATATAAAAAATTAAAATTTAATTTTTTGGAAATATAATTTTTAAATATTAATTTAATTTTATAAATCTTAATCTTGATGGTTTCTAAGCGGTTTTTTGGAAATTTTCTAAAATACATCCATTTATAGGATAATAGTAAAAGTTCTGTTTTTCTCATGAATGGTTTATCATAAATTACATCATTCATGATATAATATTATACAAATAATTTAGAGAAGTTGAGGATTTTGAAAAAATATATTTAATTTTATAAATATTTCGTTAAAATAAAAAAACTTATATTTAAACCCTAAATGAATTTTCTAAAACGTAAATTCTACAATGATTCCTCAAATATTCACTTTATTTTTTTATAAAATAAAAAATTCTCATTATAAATGATTCTAATGTATTCAAAAATTATATTATATGTATATGAGATTTGTATTTTTAAAAATTTACAATTACATGTTTTACATTTTATATATTAATTTAATTAATATTTAATTATAAAAATACCCTTATCCCCAAGTATAAATAACCCCTCTTGCTCCCCTTGGAAACCCACTACTCCATCACTTTCCCAAAAAATTATAATACCCAAATTATCCATATATATCAAAATTTAAAACATTTTTTCTTTATAGAGTATTCTCACACCAATCATTATGTGATTTTCAGTGTCATACAAGAGAAGCCACACCGATGATTGAGCAAGTTTTGATACACTCTTCTCTTTTATTCTTCTTCTATTTCTTTTCAAAACCACATTACGAAACCTTATGGTAAAAATTAGCATATAATTTGATGATATATATATATGTATTTAACCTTTTGTAAGTATCATACTTATGATATATATAAAAATTTCAAACATCCCATTCCTACTCTCCCCACAATGTCTTATCAAAGTTAGGTTTACCACATATAGAGACATTTCAATGTCAACACATATAACCATCATCATGGTTGGATATTACGAATATTATATAATATATAAACCATTAATTACATTTATAAAACAATCTTGGAATTAATTCAACTCATGTATAATGACATCGAAAAAAAAATTTCAAAATCGAAATAGAATTCGAAAATTTAATAAAAACATGATATAAAAACATCTCATGTTTTAAAAATAGTGTTATAGAATATAATCAAATAAATATAATGGATAAATAGATGGAAAATTAATATAATTAAATTCATGAAATGGTTTTAATAATCTTATTATAAATATTGAGATGTAGAAGTGACGAAATAAAGGTGTATTTAATGTAAGGGTATTCTCGAATCCAGCTCCACTCTTTGGATTATCCCTCATTCACATCATTCAAATTATTGATATTCTTATTATGTTCCTAAAATATAATTTCACTATTCATACAATTTATTTTATTGTATATTAACTTATCCACCACGATTCATAATCCAAATACATTTATTTTACAAAAAGACATTTCATTCCAAGACATATCGTTTACTCTTATCAAGTTGTTTCTTATTCGCTCAAGAATGATGATGTTTTTGCCTAATGTTTTCACCTATTTTAATTTTTAACCACATATTTTTTCATTATATCATGATTTATTAAATATTTATGAAACACATTCCTTTCTATAGGATAATCCATGACTCTAATTATCATACATTCTATGTGGAATCCATGATAATATAAATATTATAATATGATAGGTGAGATGAAAATTATATATATCAATGATTCATTGAGTATAGAGATGTATATCATGTGTGAATGAGTATTATTCATGAAAATGATTCTGTATTTTTCCAAAATTGTGTTATTATGATTATGAACATATGTAATTTGTGAATATGATTACACCTTAGTTCACGCCAATGTACGATATTTGATCCCTATGACATGATGTTTAATAATTTATTGAATTCTAAATTGGATTCCTTTAAAAAATATTTTCATCGTGATTATGATGATGATATCATTTTTTAATGTGATTATTACTATTATTCACACCCATGATATATTTATTAATATTAATTATTCCTCCTCTTACTAGGCTTTTAGCTCACCCGTTCTTTGATATATATCCTCTTGTGACTATTTGTATTAATGATAAAAAAACTATATAAGGAAAAATAAGTAGTAATTTAAAAAAATACTTAGGATTTATTATGTAACAAAGATATATGATCTTAATTATCGAAAGATTGTAATTTTTTTATCCATTAATTTAGAAATATTATGTTGTTTATATTATAAATAATGTAATAGTCATTTATGAAAAAATTGGGATGTAATAAGTTTGTAAATATAACATGGTATAAATATATATAATCTCTAACTTCTATAAAAAATAAGAACATTAAGATGAATTTAATAACTTTATATGCTTTAGTGATGTAATCTATCACATTGTAGATTATATGTACAAAGATTTGATATATCTTTTGAAAAAATATTGTTTTTAAATAACAAATAAATATCAATGAAATATAAATAGAAGTTTTAAAAACAAACTAATAGTACGAATTAAATTACAATAATTATTTTCCAAGGGAATGGGTTATCTGGAATGAAAGTGGACAAGAATAAAAAACTTTTCTTCATAAAGAATCAATTTTACATAGTACCATATTAAAGATATGTACATTATAAATAGAAGTTCAATTTAGCTTTTGGTATCCATGTATATGAAATTTCAATATGTTGTGTCCTCTAATGATGATAAATAATAAATAATAATATGTAACAAATTTTTCTAGTTTTTTATAATTTTACAATGGATGTAAATATTGTTACAATCGTGATAATATACTGATAATGGTAATATACAACACACCATGGTTAATATAGTGGGAAATGGTATATAGATATAGATATTATCTTTTGACAGATTTTACTCATGGATTTGAAGTCACAGATAGTAAAATAGCCATAAAAAAATAAAAAGCCTAAAGAAAAAATATATAAGTAAATATAAGTATGACATATTATGTGATAACCCATTGATCGATGATAAAAAAGTAATCTTCAGTGCAAGTGGGTGTATTATGAGTGTGGTTATTCTATATAGAACATGATATATAAATTTATATTACTATATCATGTACAAATGGAGTTATAAATAATCAATTCAAACCATAAAATTGTTATTATTTCTACATATTTATATTGTAATTTCCATGGGTTATTTTTCATATCCAATAGTTATTGTAGATCTAGTATAAAATGAAAATATTTTATCATAATCATAAATAGTTGTCCATTTGTATCGATACATTTTATGTATGAGAAAACATTAATGTTTGACTACCTATATCTATGGGACCATAAACATTAATACTTATTCTCAAGGTGTTTTCACTTGGTGATAACTATTTGAAATCATTATATGGATTGACCTTCCAAGATAAACACTAGAAGTTTATTTTTTCAATAGTTATTCCAATGTACATACATGTGTATTGGTCGCATAACATGATATCCTTATTAATATTTATCATTTTATCATGTAAAATGAAAATTTTAAAAATCATTACAAATTATATTTGTTGTGAGGTAGAATGTGGCGACTGTAACATTGGATGTATGACAATTATTGAATAAATAATATATAATTTTTCATTAATAATCAAAAGAAGAAGATAACGTTAGAAACATGGTTGGTATGGTAGTTCCATGGAAAAATCCAAGGACATGGTATATTATGGAAATATCAAACAATACAACTACAATTTTAATTAAATAATCAAAGGAATATGACATGAATTATTCATCTTCGTTATATTGTATCCCAAAATTAAGAGATTATATGGAATTTTATGTGTTCGTTGGATCTTGTCATAGATAATACTAATCCTCATCTCTTTAGTGGTATTAATGTTTTTTTATACACCTCAATTATTTAGATATTATGACTCACTGTTATGGATATTAATACCTTGAGGGTCACAAACATTGTGTGTCAACGTGTTTCTCCAATTCAGATAAATTGGACATTTGGAGGATGTGGGACCAATAGGTGGGGTCCGGTGAACATCCATGTGTAAAAAATAAGAAATATATATATATATATATTATTTGTTTTCAGAATAGTGAGAATATAATTTTCTGATATGGTATTGACAAGTTAGTAATATATAAAAACTATATATGTGACAATTTTTTTAGACACATATTATTTATTAAAATTTTGTTATGAAATTATATTGACATTTATAAAAAGAAAAATAGTATTTTCAGTGATGGTTTTACCTATGTTTCATATGTTTACAATCAAAAATAAAAAATAAAAATTTATGAATGTTTAAACCAAGGTATAAAATGGCATTTTTCAAAATAATGTGTGATTTTATTGACATTATTCGAATATAAATCCTCCCAATATCTATCTCATGTAATTTGGAGATAAAAATAATGTGTAAACCAGAATGGATTGACCAAATTTTGTGTATGATTGTGTGATAATCTCATGATCCAAGTGATATCATAATTTCCTTCATTCGTTCATTCATTTACAAGGATACAATATACTGGAATTTTAGGTGATATATAGTATATAATGTTGAAAATTACCAGTACCTATTTAGATTTTTCTAACTAAAATTTTTCATGTAAGAGCAGAGTTAATATGGATCATGTTGTTCCACAATGGCGTCACATCTTTTTTTCTATTTTGGTTCATTGTACATAATTTTATTCTGAAATTAAATATTTTGTAACATTATTATATAATGTTTGTAAAATTTTTAAAATTATAATCTAATAGTAAAACGTTTGACATATCAATTATAAACTATTTTTCCACAATCAAGTTCCATCACACCCTATACGTGCACCTTTACATATATGTAAACATGATTAGTAAAGATATAGATAAATAGAAGTAAATTTTATTAAGTGGGGATATGTTGAACTGATATGAATTAATGATTGAATATGAAAATTCCTTGTTCATAAAATGGTATATATTTATCTTTAATTTTTATTTGAATGTGTACTTTGGATTAAATACAATAAATCCTATCTTTCTTTACCTGATACTTCTTTTCAAATTTAATATACCTATTTTACTTTTCACATATATTTTTTAGGGTATTATACTTATTTATTAAAAGGATTCCTTAATTGTATATTTTTTCAAAAGGAATGAGTTTTCATCCACTATAGGTTACGGTAATGTCTTTTCTATTATAAGGAAATCTAGTTACAGTCTTTTGATTTCATGTCCCTGTATAGGGTCATTAAAAGATTTCTTAATATTATACCAATTTTGGGACATTTACTGGAACCTTTTATTTTATATACTTCTAATTTAAACTATATGCAATGAGAATAATATATTCAATATTTATGGTGATAAACATAAAGTATAAGATATATTTTTTATGGACTTGTGTTGAGAGTGGTTAAATATGTATCCAATATCCAATATAACCAGACCATTCGTTTAAGTGTTGTGTTAATTATTGAATTATTATGTACATTTATAATTAAATTTTATAATAAAAAAATTATTAATTTATATGGATTGAGTTAAAGAGTATAAGAATAAATAAATTAAAAATAACATATTTTAAACTAACAGTTTCAAAATGAAGAATATATTATAAATTTAAATGCATTTATTTACATATAAATCTTTATTATATTATATTATATATCTCTATAAAAAAATTTTCTTGCTTTTGTATATGGATAAGAATGTGAAGAATTGAGATAGAAATGGATCGGATCACAAATGTATTAATTTCCCCTATAACCAACCTAAAAAAGAAGGATAATATTTAAAAATCGTTGGATGTAGTAAATTATTTTTCTCATTATATAAAAAAATATTTATTAACATTATGAGTAAATATTTATCAAATAAAGTAAAAATTATTCTTTAGTCATTTATGTGATATAAAGGCTAATAATTTAGGGGGTATGTAGTTCCACATATTTTTGGAGTAATAAATCAATTAAATAGAAAATATATTTTATGTAATTCAATTTTGTATGAATGATATGGTTGTCTAGGATATCTCCCAATTTGATGGAGAAGTGGATCAATGATGAAAAATGATAAAGGAAATCATATCTAAAAAATATGATCAATTTTTGAGTGTGGGGAATTCAACGGTTTATTTTTAATGTTTTAATTTATTTATGTCATGCTCATGAAAATGTTGTTGGATACCTTAGTGATCAAAAAATAATAATGAATATATTGGGTCTAATAGATCAAATATCATTAGTTTATCAATGTAAACCACTAGTATTTTCATTGTACAAATAATAAGTGTTTATTTATACATTAGTCATATAAAATAAACTATTCAAATAAATCAATAATTATTGAATTGTGAATCTATGAAGATGTGGTTCAATATGAAGAAAAAAATTATAATAAGTTGGAAAAAAAATTGTTATATGAAGAATATAATGGATATTAAAATGTTATTGAAGGGGAAAAATTAGTAAATTGCATGTCATAAATGAATGGAAAATCATCCTGGTATATTTTTATGTTCTCTAGAAATATGGAATCCTAACCTTAATGATTAGAAGATGATTTTTTTGAAACCTTCTGTTATATAATTTCTTCCTCCCATTTTTATAATTGTTCCCTAGTTAATATTCTTGGGATGATTAATTATGAAAATCAATTAATAATTCAATTATTGAAATATATAGCATATTAAACATATATTATATCTCTCCATATTGGTTTATATTAATTATATAAAAAATCATTTTCTGTCATACAAAATTATATTATATATATAATGGTTATATGAATTTTGGTAGACATATCCTTAAAAAGTATTGAATTATTTTCAAAAAATGTGTTTTTTGAATAAATTTTTATGTAAATTAATATATAAAAATTACAGATATTAATGTTGTGTTGGACTGTGGTGTTGTATTCATAAAATAATTTTTTCAGGAATTCACAAATATTATGTAATTTTTTTCATAATATAAGTTATATCAAGTAATCTTCTAATATAAAAAATACCCTATATATTGTTTTTTATTTTATTATTGTAACTAAATAATATACTATGAAGGTAATTGGAAAAGTGGTTTATATTTCATTGGGAATCACATTATGGTGAACCTATAAAAAATTTCAATAAAAAATATCTGTTGATATGAATTTAAAACAATTGTAAGTAACATATTCAAAACCTAATAAGGATAAATATCATATACCCCCAAAAATGACATGTTTAGTATACATTACATAACATTGTTTAAAACCAATATATATCATTAATCAACGTATCATTATGGGCAATGAGATATTATTCTAGATACAACCATATAAATGATTTGTTCATAATTTAGCCTCTTATTAAGTCTATTAAGACACAAAAATTATATAAAATTCATTATTAATTTTATGTATACTATATTTAGATACTACATTAATTATTTATAGATAGTATTTATATATAATAGATATATATTTACTAAATTTCATGAAGAATATGAGAAACCTTCGATGTTTTTGTTAATAAATCATAGAAAAGATAATATTTCACTAATTCAATAAATAAAATTGTCATATATGGAATGTAATATTTTTTGGAAATATAATAATATGATGTTTTAAAAATGAAAAATTGATATTCCATACCAACAAATTGGACATATATCGGTGGTTTATTAAATAATTTTTTGAATTTCTAATATTTTTATATTATTTATCAAAAAACTTCAATCTAATAAACTCATTAAGATGGTCGCTTCATATATCTATCTATTTATTTTTTTAAACTATGTTACTTGATGCATTATTTGGAGTCATTTTATTGTTTTCTTATATATTAATAATTTCTATGAATTGTCTATATGGCAAGAATTATTACGTGTGATTGTGTGTCATTTTTTTAAAAATCATAATATTTATATATATTCATTAAATTATCTTAACATGTAAAAAAAGTAATTGTTAAAGATAATCATTTGTTATGATTTTTTAATACATTATGATCTTGGATAATTTAATGTGGTGTTTGGTGCTCTCAAAATTAATGTTCTTGTAGAATTACCAATGATGAGGTTTCAATAGATAAATATTCATGTATATAATAATTATGGATCCTAAAATCATAATGGAATGGATCAAATATTTTATTCTAAAATTATCTTCCAACAACAATTTAAGAATAAATTTCGTTGAATAAATAAAGTGAAATACATAATAAATATGTAAAATATTATAACATTAAACATTTATAGATAGGAATTCATATGTTCTTTAACATTACTGTATTTATTTTTTAAGAAATATTAAATATAGGGGTTGATTGATGATGAACATTGGAAATATTTATCTATACGTATTTACATAAAATACGTATGTAGATCATTATACACACATTTTAAGAGAAAATATAAATAAGGATACTATAAATTATACATGAATAATCATATTAATCCAACAATTAATGTCCAAATATACAAAACATTATGTGTTTAATTCAGATATTAAACATAGAAATATATGAATTAGAGAACATCAAAATCGATTTAATCTTTTTTCGTCCAAGGAACTATAATGTTGATACCCCTTATGTTTTTTGTTATTTTAGTTTAGAAATTCAGTTTATTTCATCACCATTTAATATAATTCATCACTTAGTAAAATTACAATGATATAAGTAAAATAAGTGATGTGGATTCATGGGTAACTAAATTTGACTATATTACGTAAAGATCCATGGATTACGTTGACTTTATAGTGAAACCTCCATAATGAAAAAAACTCACATTAGCATAACATATCATTAATAATATAATGTTCAATATCATCATGACTCACCCAATCCATAGGTATCCCCCATTGTTATGGAATCTAGAAAAATAGACCATGATCCTTGAGTCCCACCTGCAGTAATCCTAGGTTGGAGACTAACCTTATGGTTATAGAAATATCACATATAAAATTAATTTCTAATAATATATATAGAAGGATATAAAGATAGGATATCATCCACCACAAATCCACAGGATATAAAATAATATAAATTAAAATGATTCCATCCCAAATTGAATGTGAAAGTAATAAAATATAATGACAAAACAAATAAATACTGAAAATAAATTTTTAATGAAGTGACCAAAAACAAATCCAACACCAAGGATAGTAATATCCGTCTTAGTCCCCAAATCCCTCATTAAAACTTGAAAGGAAGTTTTTCTATACATTGTGTGTTCATAACATTAATAATTGGTAAGATAGTACCAGTGTGCAATCACACACATATAAAAAGACCATACTAATGCAAAAGTTGTAAAATAAAAGAACCAACATGGATCTAAGAAAGTCCACTAACCAATCTCGTTCTCACCATAGAAATGTCACTAAATAAAAAAAACTAATTATAGTAATGTAATAAAAATAATAAGGATAAAGGGTACCACTCTCTACTTTCCTGATGATTATCTACACTCTTTACCCAACATCATACATACTAAAACCCTCATCCCAATTAGAGAATCATAACTAAAGACACCAGTGAAACTGAATACCACCTACCACCCCACATGTATCATTCCATCACATCTCATCTGAAGAAACCTAGGTGAACACATCATAATCTAAACCCCAATGTGAAGCTTTTCATATCAACTATTTGATATTAGAACCAATTTTATGTATCTATGATATCATACTTTCATGAACATAATGTGTGGAAACCATTCCAGTACCACCAAACATGAATGACCCCCCGCTATGGACCACTTCATAACAAGTATACTTCATTTTGTTTATTCCCCAACCCTTCAATTACTAATAAAAAAATTGATTATATTTATTATGTCTTTGAAAACTATCTGAAAAAAGGTAAACAAAATAAGTATACCATTACATGATATAACTGAAGTAAAAAAACTATGATGGATCTCATAACACGATTTAATTTTTAAGACATACCCCCAAAAAAGGATCTACTATAACTAATAAAAAAATAATAAATTTTGGCCTCCAATTCACTGTGAACCTTCATAAAAAACATCAAAAAATACAAGATACCCACCACAGTGAATTCCAAGAGATTAAATAAATAAAATTCAATAATAAATAGTAAGAAAAAAGTGAGGAGAACTCAGATTGATTCAAAAAAAATTAATTTTAGTGGTCTAAGTGATAAGGACACACAAAATAATTATTGGAGATGTCGAAGGAGGTCTGAATGATACATGTATTATAAATAACAAAACTATAATAAAACCAAGGGTGTTTTACCCTCTTCTTTGTATGAAAATACCATTGGACACCACTATTGTGTGGTGAAAATCAAGAACACCTATTGTTTATACACCTGACATATAGACCATTGAAGGGGTTGAGTGAATTATTGGTTTCTTTTTATGAAATCATTATCATTAAAATTTTACTATTTGTACTTGTAAAGGATCTCAATCCAGTCAAAGAAAATTCAATATTAAATCATGTGTATTAGTAATAAATAATAAAGAAGTACATACTATTGACAAAGATTAAAATAAATCCTACTACATGCTGCAACCATTCATTCGAATTAATTGGAAATTATTCAATATTAAATATTTTATCATAACGATTCACTATAAAAATAATGATTAAAATGGTCTCAACTCCAAATAATTATATTACTTGTAATCATGATCTACTGAGATTCTCCTTCTACTTATCTCTCCATCCAAATTTCATTTTCATCATCGAACTCGAAATTAAAGATTTCTTCCACCCTAACTCTATTTTACAGACTCATTATATTCATGAATCAAAATATAAGACATAAGATTCTCCTAAAACCAATTTGAATACATCACATTTCATAAATTCTTCAAACATTGTAGGATGTTCTTTGGTCATCCTCTGTTATCCATATGGATCTATCTAGCTCATGAAAACATTAGTTATCTTCAAAATCCATTGAAAAGTATATTATTATTTCTCAATAACATTTTACCACCAATAAATGACCATATTACATACTAAGACTATGTTAGGTATATTCATCCTTATGATTATTATGTCACAACCTCAAATGATGTGTTAATGTGATGGATACTAATTTTTTAAAATATTATATTCAATAATATATCTTTCAAAATGGAACCTCAGTATATCCTATTGAATTATCAATCTACATGAATGTGTGATATACTGCACGGCCCTCTCAAATTTTTAATTCTGTGCATGTAATTATTTTTCATTTATTTTGTATTGTTAAAAATAAAATTCTATTTTATTATATTTTTTTAAGAATAATTTCTCAATTTTCAATATTCCATAATATATATATGTTGGTTTCTCAAATCTTTCGCATTCATGTATGCATGGAGGAATTCAAGTGTTTCATGAATTATTTTTCAAAATCATATGAAACATCATGATTCCATGTGAAACATAGGACCCATTAAAGGATTTACAATCGTGTGATAAATAAAATGTTAAATGAAACATATGACCCATCCAATTTCATACAATCAAGAATTTATCTTCCACCCTTATTTGAAGGGATCTAGTGATATCTCATTTCCTCCATCCTATCAGCAATAACTATTCACATGGTAGTTTTCTCATGTTTCTATGTATAACCCACTTATTTTTTGATGAGTTTATTTACATGAAATGGTTATGAATTTTGGATTCCCATTAACATGATAGTGGTTTGTATTATAGATCTTCTTCACATGATCAGATCATGTAGAATTCTCTTCTTTCATGTGAGTGAAAAACATTACCTCACTATATTCATAATAGCTATCTCAAAAAAATCTATGGGAATAACTAATTTCTCTTGAGAAGGCCATAGTTTTTAAAGGTATGTATCAAACTGTCAATCTCTATACTTAATAATATTTGTGTAGTTATTCAAAATTCAGAGGATCCGTGATATTTTGAATATAAAAAATATCATTTTATTTAATCATCATGCCGAAACTGGTGTGATAACATGATTAACGTAATAATATAACATTATCTCCATACTAATCATGTTATTCAATAGTAAAAATACTCTTAGTAATCATGAATAACAGTTTTTAAAATATATGTAAAAAGTGGGACCATCTTCCGAATAATGTTACATTCCTCTTTATGTGATGGCATCTGTGATTAGACAAGGTCACAATGATCTTATTTTTTCACTTGATGGATTCCTACTATCCATATATAACATTCATCATCTGGTCAGATGGGACATTTACCAAAAATGAGATAAACTCTTGCATTGTTACTTGTTCGTATGACAACTTCATCTAATGGTTTCTACCCTTGAAATTTTCACATGCATTTAAGACACTAATCTAATTTATGGAATCAATACAATTGACTAAAATGATCCACATTTTGTTTTACTAATCACTATAATAGGTTGGGATCAAAAAACTTCAATTTTCATCATTAATATAAGAGGAAGCCTCATTGAGAGGGTGAACACAATTGGAAAATTCATATTCAAGCGGGATGAAAGACTAAAGGATAGATATTTTCCGAATCTAACAGCACATTAAATGTTCTTATTTTTTATGGATGAATGGTATCATGCATACCATGGGATACTGCTTTCAACACCTCTAAAATCACAAGCCTCATAAAAATAAAAAATTCTGGACTACATGATTGAGGGAGAAATGTTGTTTGAAACCTATTACACATTCACTGCATTCCTCTTGGGTCAAGCTGACACACCTTGGAACACCGCCATTATCCTAGACCCATGCATCTTATACACTGGTGTGCTCTCATATGAGCCTTATCCATGTTCCTCCGCACTCAATATAGTAGGAATTTGTGAGATAAATGGATTGGTTCTCCAACACAGTCTGGGTCCACATTCCACACATGTGTGGTTGAGTTGGGCCACGTGGCTCACATAGTTATCTAATATTTACTAAAAAACAAAAAAAAATACATTGAAAAATTATAAATATATAATACAAGAAACAAAGAATTTCTCAAATATAATTCCAATACAACTCTTCCACTTCCTCATAAAAAATTTTATATAAATTTTTCATGGACTACATTAAAATATCATGAACGTAAACATTTTCATTGGTCTTCATTCTGCTTCAACATGTTGAAGTATATGTTTCGACCCTAACACATGAATTTAAAAAAAATTATTCCATCATTCATCAATTTTAAAAATAATAATTTTTCAATCCTGAAATCAAATGCTATTATCTAAATCAAAAACATTTCCTTATGATTTGTAACTATAGCTAGAACTAAATATTGACTTATTGAAAGTTAATTAATAATGTGATCAAAACCCATGATAGGGCCAACATATGAGATATTAGACTCTTCCATACTATATCCACATTTCCCACTCATATTCAAAATTATAATTGACCACCGCTATGGTTTATTCATGGAATGGTCAAATCCATGGCGAATATTTCATATTCTTTGATGACCACCCTCCATGTCCTTAAACTAATAACCCAGCTATTTTTCCCTCACCACACCCAATCAAATGATTCAGGGAGTTTATTCTAAAAATTTTGGAATGATTCTCCATAAAAGTTCCACACCAAGCACCATGCCTTCCTTGGGTGTTTAATAGCTACCTCGGGAGAATGGTAGACACACCATCCCACACATCGTCTAAAAATTATTTGATCATTATATCATAGGATGTGTTGTCCCTTAATACTCCAAAACCACACATATTCCATTAAAATCACTATTGAAATCCCACACATCATCTATATACTATGAAAATTTACCATGAATTTCTTGGGTTGTGTTGGAACATTAAAAGATATACCAATCAAAAATTTATTTTCATTGAGAATAAAAAATAATCTAATTCAAAATAAGAAGGGAATAGTCTAAAAAATTATCCCATGGGATTCCACACAAGTATATTAAGAAAAAAGAAACACTAAAACTATATCACACTAACCTAAATGAAATTATATCATATAAAACCATCCACACCAAAATTATAAACTCTTTAAACCCAAATTCATCAATTATACAAATAATCACACAAAAAGACCTCAAGAACCTAAATTAAGGAATTTCACCTTCAATATCGAGATATTTTCCAATTTTACGATTAATAACTCACCCAAACTGTTTTAAAATGTTTCATAATATAATATGACTAAACTAGGTTGGTAACTCTCTCTATTAATATGTAATAATATTTAATAAAAAAAATTATATTCGGGTGAAAAAGATCATTTCCTTATAAATAGATCCAAGAATCAAATAATTAATGAAAAAAATAAAGGCAAAAAAAATGGACTTGGGTATTATGCATGAATCTGCACTTTTCATTTCCATGTACTCTCTTCTAAGACATGTTTCCCCTAGAGAACATTAAACGTGAAAATGTTTCATCCATGAAGATACTTCTCCCGGTGATCCAATATTTCTATTGTCCAATCCAAGAATGTTGTGATCTCTCCGATATCCAAATTTACCCTATCAATGATATGGGATTCATTGTAAATATAACTATATAGCAGCGACACAATAAAGGCATCATGGATCCTTTCCAATGATGGTAGAATCGCCATCCAATATACCACTTCACCAACATTCTATAACACCTTTAAGAGTTCTAATAACAAATGTTTAAATTAGTGTGTAAATAATTTTCTAATCCTCTCTAGTCTCATGATGATAAAGGATTATCTTTATTCAATAAAATTGTCCTCATAACTCAATGATCCCAACCAATAAGATGTACATACCTTCTAGAAAAAACATCCATCCAGGCTAACTTCTACATTTATAAAAAGATGTCCAACATAAACAATCAATCCATCACTAAAATGATGTAATTATACCATCTATTTTATCTGGGAAACACGATGACTAATTTCCTAAATATTTCATCCCACTTCCACTTTTGAACAACCATGTGATGAAACAACCCACATGGAACATACCATTAATCTTTTATTGGGTGGAAGACTATACATGAAGCCAAAAAACACTGATCACATATGTTTCATCCTAGGAAACCAAAACTGTGTCCTCAAACTATGGTACATCTTGGATGTAACACCCCAAACATCCATGGTATGCTTCCTTTTTTAAATTATTCAATTGTGTGTGATGTACGCAACACCGAGTTCAAGCACCCCACGAACTATCAAACTAGTTGTTTATAATGTGGTTATGAATATTATTAACCGGATTTTGAATTTTATAAATCCCTTATAATTTTAAAATTCATCTTATTTGTTTTCAAGAGATAATATAAGGGAAAATTAAAATTTTTAGATAAAATAAGTATTTTTATTAAAAAGTAGGGTTGCTACATTTTAATGGTGAACCCATTTAAATCAAAAATATGAAAATTTAATATACTAAATTTGGTGAAATAAAATTTATCATTATAATGGTGATATAAAATTTTTAATTTGGATAAATAATTGTCATTTTTCAATTACTTTTATAGTATAATTAATGTTGAAAATTACTGCATTTTAATTCAAAACTAATTTTCCAAATAACATTTAGTTTAGTTAGTTATACTAATAATTGGGTTTATAGTATAATTAAATTATATTTTTATTATTTTACTAAATTAAGGTCATTGTAATTTAATTCTCATTTAAATTTAAGATAAAAATATGTCATTCTCTTGATCGATTTTACTTCTAAAAAACTCGCTTTCTGGTTTTGACAATGGAAATTACATTTAATGTAATTTCAAACAATTATTTGGTTTGATTTTTGACAAATGGATTCCTTATTTTGAATCATAATGTTATTTTTTTTTATTGTAATTTTTTTGGAATTATGAATTGTAACATTAGTAATTATTATTTTCAAAATGCATAAAGGTTAAATCAGGTAAATATGGGTAAAAATTAATTTTATTTTAAAATAAAACTACAATAACATGTGTTATAATTATATTTGATGTCTTATGGCCAATCATAAGAATACTGTTGTCAATTTGGGGACCCCATGGAGCCACTTGGGTGTCAAAATTACATGTTATAATAATTAATTTAAAGTAAAGGGAAATACAACACATACATGTATCATATTACTAAATCAATTTAAATTTAATTTGTATATATTATATCTTCAACTATAAAAACTCATTGCAAAATAAACTATTTCCTAAATTATCAGATTCTATTTTTAATTTTTAGATATTAAATAATTAAATTCATTTATGACTCAATAATGATTCAATGTTTTCTTTCTTAGTGAAGGAATCAAATAAATGATATTATAAATATTAAAATAATAGTTATTTGAATGTTTTTTGGCCATGAAATAATATTATTGATTATTAGGACTTATTAACTTTTAATTTATACTTTTTTGATGGAATCAAGTTGTTATTGCTTTAACAACAACCAATTACTAAATGGTGTCAAATTGACAAAAATGACTTTTTTCAAACAAATAATTTTTCATTAAATGATAAAATAGTCTTAAAAATTTATGATTCTGAAAACTAACATATATAAGGTTATATTTTTCATTAAGGATATTCCTTTGGTTCTCTTTGAATTTTATAGTATCTAATGTAACCAAATGTTATGAAAATACAAAAATATGTGGTAAGTGTTAATGCTTTTAACTAAAGGTTAATGTAAAAAAGATAAGGTAACATTCCTTACATAAACTTGTCTAAAACCAATTGGTCTAGAGTATTTAGACCATCCTTAATCTTAACCTTAAAATAATTCACTTCCTATCCATTATAAAACGAAAATAAATTTACAATAAATTAATATCTCACGACATTCCTTATGTACCTCTCACCTCTATTATAAAAGGTAACTTCTCCATATCTTTAATCCACACCCCCAAAGACCATTGGTTCATCCAAACCCAGCCCAAATCTCCTCCAAACATCCATCACATCATCCTAGAGTCCACCATTTCGGTTAAAAAACAAATAATGTGGTACATTTGTGCAAATGAATAGAAGAAACTTGAAAAAAAGGTAATCATTTTATTCCATCATTCAATGTTCTGTTCTTCTTCTACTCAAAAATTCTATGTAGTTTCTATATAAAATTAATAAATAAAATATATTCCATATACATAGGAATTATTATAATAGTTTGAAATGTATATTAATCATTTTATCCATGTTATGAATAATAATATCACTATGCGTGTGTACATATGACTTTCTATCTCCACACTATGGTGTAATTTTTTATTTCATGTTACTATATTTGGATGGGTATAATGATGAGTATTATAGACATAAATAATGAATATTACATTATTATGACTATTTATAATTAATATAAAATCCATTTCTATATTATTTAACCATTAAATGAATGATATTGTCGCTTATGTGTACGTACGACCTGCCGTCTGCATGCCGCTATGAGATTCATTCTCCACATTTACGATTCAAAAATGAAAATATATATAAGTATATTATGAATTTTTTTTCAATATATGACATAATAATTCTACCTAAATAACATATTTAAATGAACATATATTTCATTCATGTACATCTATGAGTTAAGAAAATTATTACAAAGTTGATGCGTATGCACAACCAATCGTGTCTATGTAAGGTGTATTTTATTTCATATTTCTATATATCATATATATAAATATATATTATGAATATATATGATGCTGGTAAAAAATACCTCAAGGTATCATTGAAGCATTTTTGAGGTGATTGTGTTTGTTGACAATTTGGACATCTGTGTCGTGATAGTTGATAAAGAAAACCATGATATACAAATTTGTCGAAAAAGGGGATTCGATTATAGAATGTCAAGTTCAAGAGCTTTGGTTAACGATCAATGTGTTATTCAAGAACTTCAACAAAGGAATGGATGATCTGGAGGCGGTACAAAAAGAGCAGATACATGGTGCTATTTTTGTGGGATTCAGGGCCACACATCAAGACTCTATTTAAAGGAACAAGAATACATCTCAGGCTGTGAAAATATAAACATTACTAGATATGAGAAGAAGAATATGTTTTATGAGAAATCAGAATGAAGAATCTATCAGTGGAAAGGATTTGTTAGATGTTGTTACTATGGAAGAATGGGACACAACATGAGTATGTGTCAAGAAGATCAAGAGCCCTGTGTCAGAAGAAGAACTCATGGTGTATCAGCATCTTGACATAGAAATGATGAAACGAAGTATGAGTTTGATGGAATATGTTTTATATGTTTATATTATGGTAATATGTCACGAAATTACAGCAAGAAGAACACAAGAAATGAAAAGGTACTCAAAAAGAGATTCTAGAATCCAATGATTCATAATGATAAATTTTACACTGGGAGAAAAAGTGGTGAGAAGAAAGAATATGTTTAGAGCATCGGGGGAATCACTTAGAGCTGAATGGAATGTGTATCTATCACCTCCACTGTCATACTCACAACAGCTATCAAGGAGATAATTTTAATAAACATAGAAGATTAAGGGGAGATATACTTTAGCTGTGATAAAGAAGAATGAATGTTCAATAGAGGACTCATCACCATTTAAAAAGAGTGTGGTGACTTATACTTCTGATAAAAGAAATATGAACAAAGAATGTTTTGAAAAATTTACATGTTGTACTCCAAAGTGAAAAGTGGAGGAAGGTGCAAGATCCTTGAAATGGTGCAAGAGGAAAGGGAATATGTAATGAAAAGATACTCCTGCTCATAAAAAGAATCAATGGAAATGGAATTTTTGTGGAACATTAAAGAAAAAAATGTGTACTAGTGGGTTTAAACCCCAAATGGTGAGAAAGGCCAGGCCTGCATAATCATCATATCAGATGAAGACTCAACATGTGAGTAATGAATGCTTAGTCATATGGAATGGGAAGTTGAAGTTGGCAAGGCAGCTAGAAGAATCAATGAAAGTGTGTGATGCTCTCCAAGAAATATTCAAAGGGTTGACCCTTCGAGATCAACTGAAATCCTCTTCAAGAGGATTCTAGAATTTCCCCTCTCCCTATTTATAAAAATACTATTATGTGATGATTCATATGTTTCAGGTTTTAGAGAGATACAATCTAAGGGGAAGTGGAATCAAATGATGCAAATTGGATTAGGCGATATTCTTTGGAGCTTCTATTGGCTAAAATTAGGTACCAATGTTGAAAGAGAGAGACAGAAATAGATCACAATAGGAAGTTATTATTTTATTAACTCTATCTCTTGTTTACTACACAGAGTTCCAAATCGGTAGTCTTAGAGATTCTATTAGTGGCTTAATGCTATGTTCCAGATAATAAAAGATGCATGAGGAGAAGAATGGTTATGGGTCCATACAGTTGGGCCTAACAACTGGAAGAGTTTCCTAACAAAGGGGGAGGATTCTAATACATAATTAGATGCAAGATCACAATGTGATAGAAGGAATAATGTTTATGTTCATGAAGAATGACTGGTGCAGAAGTAGAAACACACAGTTTTGGATGACTATATTTTTGTTCTAACAATGTGGTATCTGTTGAATGATTTTAGGATACCAAGAAGCTCCGAGAGAAAATCAAAATTGCGTCAACAAAAATATGAGAGAATAAGTTCAAACAAATGACATCATTGAACAATGACATAGTGGAATTTTTTCTATTAAAAGTGAGGAAGTGGAAAGAGACTCAGGGAGAGCAGAAGTGGCTGAAGTTGATACAGAAGAAGATACAGATGTAAACTCGAGTTCATACTAGAAAAATGAAATCACTGCAGTAGACATCATTACCATCATAGGTTTAGTCGAAATTCTTTGCTGATACAACTGACGATGAAAACTGGGTTCAGACAATGAATCAAGAACCGGATTAGATTGAGAAGAATCAAACATGGGAGACTGTTTCAAGGATAGCACATAAGAACGTCATCATGAAAAAATGGGTCTTTCGTAATAATATTAATGAAGATGGCACAATGATTCAAAAAAAAAGCACGACTTCTTTGCAAAGGATACTCCCAAATAGAGGGTATGGACGTTGATGAGACATTTTCACTGGTTTCTAGGCTGGAGACAATCAGATTATTTTTTGCCATAGTAGTAAAAATAATGTTCAAAGTGTTCCAGATGGATGTCAAATACGCATTTCTAAATGGGTTTCTGGAAGAAGAGGTGTACCTTGAGAAGCCAGATGGTTTCCTCATTCATGAGGATGAGAACAAAGATTATAGTCTAAAGAAGGAGTTTTATGGGGTGAAACAAGCACCAAGAGCATGGTACTCAAGGCTTGATCAATACTTGAAGAAGCATGATTTCCAGCGTGGGGGAGTTGATTACAATCTCTATTTCCGCTAAAATAGTAATCAAAGGATGATGGTTTTTTATATGTCGATGACATAATATTTTGTGGATTAGATGATGCTCAGTGCAGACAATTCTCTGAATTCAAGAAAAATGAGTTCTAAATGTCAATGATTGAAGAGCTATCATTTTCCCTTGGTTTACAGGTGATATAATGAAGTAATGGAACTATCATTTCACAATAAAAATACACCAAAGAGATTCAAATAAGGTTTGGAATGAATAATTCCAAAGATATTTAGACTCTGGTTTCTATCCGGATTAAATTATCAAACGATAAAGATGCTAAGGCAGTTAATATGACATAATACAGGCAAATTATTGGAAGTTTTCTATACTTGACAGCAACATGGACTGAAATCATTTTCGCCACATGCCAAGCAGCGAGATATTAGAGTGATCCCATGGAATTCCACATGATTCCAGTGAAAAGAATACCTCAGTATATCAAAGGCACTGTGGATTTCGGTCTGATTCAAAATGACAAATCTCAATGAGTGTTATTGGGTTACACAGATGCCCATTGGGCTTAATTAGCATATGAAAAAAATCAACATCATGAGGTGCATTCTATTTTTTTGGATCATATATTTCTTGGACTAAGAAAGAAGCAAGATTGCATTTAATTGAGCACCACAGAAGCTGAGTATATTGCGGCCACTCAAGCATGCACACATTTATTGTGGATGAAGCAGAAACTTGTAGACATGGGAGTTATAGTGAAGTATCTGATCAGAATCCAGTGTGATAACACAAGCGCTATAAATCTAAGAAGAAATCTCATCCATCACTCAAGGACAAAGCATGTTGTGATAAAGTATCATTTTATCAAGGAGAAGGTCCATTAGGGAATCTTGAAGTCAGAATATGTGCCTACAGTGCTATAGGTTGTAGACATTTAGACAATGACCTTACCTAAGGAAGCATTTTAGAGGCATCAACTGGCATTAAGAGTTCAGTCGCTTCCCAGCACTGAAAAGAGTGTGGATGTGGGACCCCCACTCTCCATGAGGTATAATGTGTGTTTCCCTAATGTGTTGATGTGTTCTGTACTATGTTAAAATCTGAAAAAGGAGTAAACTTTGGGTTCATTGACAAAGGGGGAGAAAATAGTGACTATTCGTAGGGGGAGACAGTGCAGCAATTTGATAAATCATGATTGATATGGGGAGAAGCTGATAGGTGGAGCATCTAGATAGGGGGAGTTGAAGCTGGTTTAAATTGCTTATCCAGAGCATAGCTTGGAAAACACAGGAAAAATTGCTGGAGAGGATTTAGAGATGACAAAAGTTATAGCTATGAGCAGATAGGGGGAGCGTTTTAAATCTGACGATGCTTGAAGTGATCGTTCAAATATTAGATATCACAACAACTGAGGATTGTGATAAAAGTAGAAGAGTGGATAAAAGCAGAAGAGTGGTGTCAGAATGTGGTAAGAATTTTTACAAAAATTGGTATCACTTTGGTATAAATTGGTATCAGTTTGGGGTCAAAAATGGGTGTTAGAGAATAAGTGATTCATTGATGAACTTTTAAATTACTCTTGTTTCTCACGCCGAGCATTGCTTGTGTGGGCGTAGAGTATGTGTTGAGTAAATCCTTGATCGCTATCAGGATTGCATTGAGCGAATGGTGGATGAAGAGTTAATAATGTATCTCTCTATATAAGAGTTTTCAACAAACCCAAAGGTGAGATTGTTGGGAAAAAATCCTTCAAGGTATCATTGAAGCATTTTTTAGGTGATTTTGTTTGTCGAAAATTTGGACATCTGTGTGGTGACTCTTGATAAAACAAACCATGACATACAAATTTGATGAAAAAGGGTATTTCATGGTGGCATGTCAAGTTCAAGAGCTTTGGTTAACGATCAATGCTTGATTCAGAACATTGACAAAGGAATAGATGATCTTGAGGTGGTACAAAAATAGAAGATACAAGGGGGCTCCGTTTTCTAGTGTTTGCCAAATTTTTGGGCCTGAAAATCGACAAATGAAGAAAAGTGTTTTTTGGAAAAAGTAATTGCGCTACATGTACATGAAGTAGAGGAAACTTGCATGCCTAATGTTTTTAAAGGAAAAAAGGTCAAAATATGGGAAAGGAATGAGGGTCGGACAGGTATTAGTGTGGTCGCACAGGTGACCTGCACGCCGTGAAAGGGCTTGCGCGCCGGTGCCTTAGAGGTTTTCAAAGTTGGGCGCCATATTTTTTTCAAGATTATATCATCGAAATATGGAAATGTAAATAAGGTTGCGCAGGTGTCTTGCAGGGGAAGCAACATGCACGACGGGACTTGAGCACCGAGGAGAGATATGCATGCCGCCGTGTAGGTTGACCAAATCCCAATAAATACAGGACCACCCCTCCTTATTACCAACAGAGTTCAACACTTAGAAAAATCAGATCTCTCGTCATGCAGATGTGGTGGTCGCACAGGTGGTGTGTGGTCACAAAGGTGGACTTTCTCATCAGTGTTTGAAGTTGCGCGCTGGTGGGTTGTTTCACGCCAATATTGGTTTGGGCATAAAAGGGGTTGAGTCGCACATGTTTGGAGTTGCAGAAGATTGTTCCGCACAAGTGTTTTAAATGACTTTCATGCCAGTTCTGACATGTGCACCGATAATTATGTTTTAGGTTAGACATGCATTCCAAGTAAGGTTGATTTTCGGTAGTGTTTCTAGGATGCGTGAAAGCTAGAATATTGCCTGATACCTTCATTGTAAAGAGAGATTCATCTACGGGTGAATGTTGAACTTCAATAGAGAATCCACATTCAACAGAGAATGCATTCCTTAGAGAAAATTAAGAGACCTACAAGTCTATAAACTATGAGTGGATACGTTCTGGAGTAGTGAGAAAATAAAGAGGAAGAAGGTGATCCTCTCCACCGGCAGTGAGCCATAGATAGAGAAATAGGGAGTGACCCTTGGGAAAGAAGTGAGTTGACCCTAAACCTTGTAACGACAGTGAGCCTGGGACAAAGTGACTGTTCCCGAACCATTGAATCCACATCTAGTGAAAAATAGTTTAATTTTGTATGAACGACAACTTTTCAGCATATTATCCTTGGACGTAGCCCAGGGAGGGTGAAATATGTAAAAATCAAGGTGTCTGCCTGCTTACTTGGCTGCATTGCATCTAAAGCATAATCATTAGATAAAGAAGGAAATAAGTTATCATAATAAACACAAAAGTTCAAACATAGTGACGCTTGTAATTAAGAGGTAAAGATCCAGTGGGGAAGGAAAATTTTAAAAAAGAATATCCATACCATGATTCACCCTCGCCCATCTTAGGGTATATAGGCCCCTATTGGTCGTAACAATTGGTATCAGAGGAAATTATTTTTTATTCAGATTTGTATGCTCTGACTTGCATTAGTCAATTGCTCATGTTAATCATCCAGTCTTCTCTTATCATATTGTGACATGGAAAATGGAAGAACATAAAAGAAGAAGCAGAAAAATGGTGAAATTAACCTCTGTGGATGTGCCAATAGAAATAGTGAGATTCAGTTAAAGTAATCATGTTGTGTACAGAAAAATGGTTTCGATGAATCATAATATAAAAATACGTACTCATTCAATTATGCTGAAGGAATGAGTGAAGTACCTGATTTTCCAAGTGATGTTAGAACCACCGATGATGAAGAAACACCATGAAGTGGAAGAGTGGAATTTTTCCACAAGGAAAAGGACTTGGATCAGAAATTGGATGAAGAGATGAAATCTAAAGAAATCAAGATCCAAGCATTGGAAATTGAGGTTAACAAGCTAATAGAATTAAATCAATGTCTGATTGATGTGTCCACTGATCTAAGGTAGTTGAATTATTCTCAAGCCAAAGAACTGTAAAAGTTTTCTATAAAGATAGAAAAGCTCAAAGATGATGTTATGGAAATGAATCTGGACGCAGATGAAATTGAGATTTTGAATGCCAGAAATGTTGATCATGCTACCCAACTCTCATATCAAGTTCGGAAGAATCAAAGGCTACAACAAGAGAATGCATTCGTGTCTGAATATGTTCCTCAGGAAAAATTGAAATTAAAGGATCAAGGTGGCATTGTGGATAAGATGACACATGTATTGGAAGATGAAAAGAGTAGGGGAAAGCTTCTCAATAGATAACATCATTCTCATCTTGAGGCAAGAGATAAAAGGATTAATCAACTTGTGGAAAAAATTGAATCAGTCAAGAAAGAAATTGAGAAATCTACATCTGAAGATAAACCCAAGTTTAAGGATGCACTGCACTTATTATTTTATTATCCTTCTGCATGTGATGATAAAATGAAATCAAAATATGCTACATCATAGGAGAAGCATGAAAGGATTGTATCATCCCAATGACCATCCATTTTGGGGAAATCTGGAATTGGATATGATGATCCCACTCCTATGTGTGATAAGAAAAATCCAGTGAAAATCTCTAGAGGTATGAAAATTCTTGATGGTGTTAGAGATAGACCTAACATGGATTTTACATGAAGAAATGATATAATGTTCTATTTCTGTGGGATTCAAAGCCACACATCAAGACTCCATTTAGAAGCACAGGAATATATCTCAAGATGTGAAAATTGAAACATTACTAGATTTCAGAAGAAGAATATGTGTTATGAGAAATCAGAAAGAAGAATCTCTCAGAGGAAAGCATCAGTTAGATGATATTACTGTGGAAGAATGGGACACACCATGAGTATGTGTCAGGAAGATCAAGATCCCAGTGTTAGAAGAAGAACTCAAGGTGTATCAGTATCTCGACATAGAAATGACAAAACGAGGTATGAGTTTGATGGAGGATGTTTTATATGTTCATATTATTTGAATTTTTCAAGAAATTGCACCAAGAAGAATGCAAGAAAGGAAAAAAAACTCAAAAAGGGATTCTAGACTCAAATTTAGCATAATGGGAAATTTTACATTGGGAGACAAAGTGGTAAGGAGAAGAATATTTTTCAAGCCTCAGGGTAATCACATGGACCTGAATGAAAGGTGTATTAGTCACCTCCTTTTTAATACTCACAACATCTCTCAAGGAGAGAATTTGAAAAAACCTGGATAATTACGGGGTGATCTACTCCAGCTGTGATAAAGAAGAATGAACGTTCAAAAGAGGACTCAACACCATTGAAAAAGAGTGTGGCGACTCAAACATCTGATAAAAGATAGAAAAACAAAGAATGTATTGAAAAATTCGCATTTCATGTCCACAACGAAAAGTGGAGTAAGGTGCAAGATCCTTGCAATGGTGGAAGAGGTAAGGGAAGATGGAATGAAATGATATTACTGCTTAGAAAAGGAATTAAGGGAAATGGAATTTCGGTGGAACATTAAAGAAAAAAATGTATACTAGTGGGTTTAAACCCAAAATGGAGAGAAAGGCCAGGCCTACATAATCATCATATCAGATGAAGACTCAACATGTGAGTAATGAATGCTTAGTCATATGTCCGGAGCAGTTGAAGTTGGCTAGGCATCTAGAAAAACCAAGGAAAGAGTATGATTCTCTGCAAGAATGATTCAAAGGGTTGACACATCAGGATCAACCTCAATCCTCTTCTTGAGGATTCCAAATGTGGCCCTCTCCCTATGTATATAAATGCTATTAACTGATGATTCATGTGTTTCAGGTTTTAGAGAGATACAATCCAAGGGAAAGTGGCATCAAATGATGCAAATTGGATTAGGTGATATGCTTCAGAGCTTCTATTGGCACAAATCAGGTACTAAAGTTGATGGAGAAAGATAGAAACAGAGAACAATAATTAGTGATTATTTTATTAACTCTATCTCTTTTTTACTATACCAAGATCGAACTCAGTTGGCGTAGATATTCTATTAGTGGCTCAATGCTACGTTCCAGATAATAAAAGATGCAGGAGGAGAAGAATGGTTATGGGTCCATACAATTGGACCTAAAATCTGAAGATTTTACTAACACATGGGGATCATTCTATATCCTAATCAGATGCAAGATCACAATGTGATAAAAAGGATGAATGTTTATGTTCAAGAATAATGACTGGGGAACAAGTAGCAACACACATGTTTGGATGGTTATCTTTTTGTTCTAACAATTTGGTATCTTTGGACTTCTTTTAGGATTACAAGAAGCTCCAAGATAAAATAAAAAGTGCGTCAAAAAAAATATGAGGGAATATGTTCAAAGATATGATATCATTGAACAATGACATAATGGATTGTTTTCTATTAAAAGTGAGGAAGTGGTGAGAGACATGGGGAGAGCTGAAGTTACTGATGTTGAATCATTATAAGATAAAGATGGAATCTCCAGTTCATACTAGAAGAATTAAATCACTGCAACAGACATCATTACCATCATAGGTTGAGCCGAAAATGATTTGTTGATGCATCTGAAGATGAAAACCGTGTTTAGACCGCGAATGAAGAGCTTGATCAGATTGAGAAGAATCAGACATGGGAGATTGTTTCAGGGCCAACAGATAAGAACGTCATCGGGACTAAATGGGTCTTTTGTAATAAGATAAATGATGATGGAACAATGATTTGAAGCAATGAACGACTGGATTTCAAAGAAATCACCCAAATAGAGGGTATTGACATTGATGAGGCATTTTCACCAGTTTCTTGGCTAGAGACAATCAGATTATTTTTTTCCATAGTAGTGCAAATAAAGATCAATATGTTCCATATGGACGTCAAATATGCATTTCTAAATGTGGATCTGGAAGAAGAGGTGTACATTGGGTAGCCATATGGTTTCCACATTCATGAGGATGGCACAATGTTTGAAGGCTAAAGAAGGAATTGTATGGGCTGAAACAAGCACCAAGAGCATGGTACTCAAGGCTTGATCAGTATATTATGATGTTTTATTTCCAGCATGGGGGAGTTGATTACAATCTATATTTCAGCAACGAATGTAATCAAAGGATGATGGTGTTTGTTTATGTCGATGAAATAATATTTGGTGGATCAGATGAATCTCCGTACAGACAGTTCTTTGAATTCATGAGAACTGAGTTTGAAATTTCAATGATTGAAGAGCTAACATTTTTCCTCAGTTTACAGTTGAAACAAGGAAGTAATGTAACATTCATTTATCAATCCAAATATGCCAAAGATGTTCTAAGAAGGTTTGGAATGGATAATTCCATGAATATGTAGACTCTGGTTGCTACCCGTATGAAATTATCAAAAGATGAGGATGGAAAAGCAGTTAATATCACATAATACAGGAAAATTACTAGAATTTTTCGATACTTGACCACAACAAGGCCTGAAATTGTTTTCTCCATTCCAAGAAGTGAGATATCAGAGTGATCCTTGGGAAATACACATGCTTCCACTGAAATGAATACTTATGTATATCAAAGGAACTCTGGATTTCGGTCTGATGTATAATGAAAAATATCAATCAGTGTTATTGAGTTACACAGATGCAGATTGGGCTAGATCAGCAGATGACATAAAATAAACATCATGAAATTCATTCTATCTTGGTGGATTGTGTATTTCATGTCCTAAGTAAGAAGAAATATTGCATTTAATTGAGCACCGTAGAAGCTGTGTATATTGCGGCCACTCAAGAATGCACGCAATTGTTGTGGATGAAGAATCAGCTTGAAGACATGGGAGTTGATGTGAAATCTCCTATAGTAATGCAATTTGATAACTCAAGTTCTATCATTCTGAGTAAAAATATCGTCCATCACTCAAGGACAAAGCACGTTGAGATAAAGTATCATTTTATCAAGGAGAAGGTTCATCAGGGAATCGTGAAGTTGGAGTATGTGCCTACAAAGCTGCAGGTTGCAGACATTCAGACAAAGGCCTTACCAAATGAAGCTTTTGATAGGCATCAACTGGCACTAGGAGTTCAGTATCCTCCCAACACTTAAAAGAGTGTGGATGTGGTACCCCCTCTCCCCAACGTTAATGTGTATTTCCCTAATGTGTTGATGTGTTTTGTACTATGTTACACACTGCAAAGGAGTAACCTTTGTGTTCATTGACAAAGGGGGAGAAATTTGTGACTGTTCAAAGGGGGGTATAGTGTAGAAATTTGATAAATCATGATTGATATGGGGAGAAGATGATAGGTGGAGAATCCAGATAGGGGTAGTTGAAGTTGTTTTAATGTGATTAGCCAGGGTATAGCTTGGACAACACATGCAAAATTGCTGAAGAGGATTTGGAGCTGACAAAAGTTTAATATGTGAGTAGATAGGTGGAGAGTTTTAAATCTGACGATGCTAGAAGTGATAAATCAAAGAATAGATATCACGACAGTGGAGGATTGTGATAAAAGAAGAAGAGTGGTTAAAAGCAGAAGAGTGGTGTCAACCTCTGGTAAGAATTTTTCCATAAACTGGTATATTTTTTTAAAAAAATTTGTATTAGTTTGGTGTCAATAGTGGGTGTCATAGAATAAGTGATTCATTGATGAAATTTTCATTTACTCTTGTTTCTCATGATGAGCATTACTCGTGTGTGAATAGATTATGTGTTGAGTAAATCCTTGATCGCTATAAATATTGCATTGAGCGAATGGTGGATGAAGAGTTAATGATTTATCTTCTTATGGAAGAGTTTTCAAAAATCCCAATGGGGGTGATTGTTGGAAAAAAAATCCCTAAAGGTATCTTTGAATCATTTTTGAGGTGATTGTGTTTGCTGATAATGTGGACATCTATGTTGTGATTGTTGACAAAGAAAACCATGCCATACAAATTTGTTGACAAAAGGGAATTCATGGTTTCATGTTATCTTCAAGAGATGTGGTTAACGATAAATGCATGATTCAAGAACATTGACAAAGGAATGGTTTATCTGGAGGCGGTACAAGAAGAGATGATACAATGTGGCACCGTTTTCCAGAGTTTTCCAAAAAAATATGCATGAAAATTGACAAATGATGAAAAGTGGTTTTGGAAAAGGGACTTGCGCTCCATGTACATGAAAGAGATGAATATTTTGTGACTAATGTTTTTCATGGTTAGAAGGTCAAAATATGGGAAAGGAAAGAGGGTCGCACAAGTATGGGCGTGGTCACGCAGGTGACTTGCACACCGTGAAAGGAACTATGCACTTGTTCCTTGGTGGTTTTCAATGTTGCGCGCCATGTTTTTTTCATGATCAGATCTTTGAAATATGGGAAAGGAAATAGGGTCATGCATGTGTCTTTTAGGGGAAGCTACCTGAGTACCAGGACTTGCGCACCGAGGGGAGACTTGTGTGCCGCCGTGTAGGTTGACCAAATCCCTATAAATACAGGACCACCCCTCCTCTTTTCCAATGGAGTTCAACACTTAGAAAAATAAAAGCTCTCATTGCGCAGATGTGGTGGTCACACAGGTGGTGTGTGGCCACGCAGGTGGACATGTACGTCAGTGTTTGAAGTTGCGTTCTGGTTGGTTGTTTCATTCCAATATTGGTTTTGGAATAAAAGGGGTTGAGTCATGCAGTTTTGGAGTTGTAGAAGATTTTTCCATGCATGTGCTTGAAGTGACTTGCGTTCCAGTTGTGACCTCCGCGTCGATACTTGGGTGCTAGGTAAGACTTTTTCACCAAGTAAGGTTGATTCATGGTAGTGTTTCTGGGCTACGTGAAAGCTGGTAGATTTCCTGATACCTTCGTTGCAAAGAGAGATTCATCTACGGGTGGAAGTTGAACTTCAATAGAGCATCCACATACAATAGAGGATGCATTCATTAGAGATAATTGAGTGACCTACAAGTCTATAAGCTGTGAGTGTATCCTTTCCGGAGTAGTGAGAAAAGGAAGAGGAAGAAGGTGATTCTCTCCAACGGTAGTGAGCCAGAGGGAGAGAAATAGGGAGTGACCATAGGGAAAGTAGTGAGCTGACCCTAAACCCTGTAAAGGCAGTGAGCCTAGGATAGAGTGACTATACCCAAACCATTGTATCCACATCTATTGAAGAATAGTGGAATTTGGTATGATCGACAACTTGTCGGTGTATGCTCCTTGGACGTAGCTTAGTGAGGGTGAACCAAGTAAAAAACTTTGTGTCTGGCTGCTTACTTCCCTGCATTGCATCTAAAGCATCATCCTCAGATAAAGAAGAAAATAAGTGATCATAATAAACACACCAGTTCAAAAAAAAGTTACCCTTGTAATAAAGAGGTCATGATCCAGTGGGGCAGGATGAATTTTGAAAAAGAATTTCCATACCTTGATTCATCCCCCCCCCTCTCAGGATATATAGGCCCTTATTGGTCCTAAAATATGATATATATATCATATTATATATTGTTTTAGTAAATAAATCATGATCTATTTAATATGATCATATATAACAAGTCAAAATATGTATGATAAACAAAGCGATTATTACCCCAAATATTGCATTAACATAGACTTATTATTAAAAAGGTAATATAAATTAATAAATGAATCATATTTGATACAATAAATATTATTAATATTCTTATATATGTTAATAATGTGTTTTAAATAATTATTCAAATGTTTTAGACACATATAGAGCGTATCTAACCTAAGGTAAGGGTTAATTCGACAATCTCATTATTTTCTAAGATAGTTTATGTGTAAGTATATATTAGGACATATATATCATTCATGTCTACTTTTCTTCTAAATGTCTTCAAAATGAATCTTTTAAGGTTTAATAGAAGGGACTCTTTATCTATAACATTATTTTAAATGTTCTAATGATTTATTTTTCAAAATCATTTTAATTGATTAACATGTTTTTAAAAATATTTTAATGATTTATATATATATATATATATGATTATATTACAAAGTTAATTCAATTAAATTGATTCAATGTTTTATTGGACACTTTGATTCAAAAATATCTTTTAAATGCCACATTTTATAAATTTTCTGCCTTTTAAATGATTTCAAAAATGGTACTTTTCTATCCAACCGTATTACAAAATATTTTTATATTTTTAAATGTCCATTATTGGATTATATTCTTGATTTAGGTTTTGTTATTACCATACAATCTTCCATATTGTATTGAATGTGTTTTAATATGTTTGACTATCGATGTGCTATTTTTATTCCAATCATGGTTTCAGGTTAAATTATTAACATTTCATATGCTACTTTAAACCTACATGACAACATTATGCCCTTTGATCCACATCTCCGGAGAGATGTTAAACCTCCATTCTAACATTATTCCTTTTGGTACTTACCAAAGATAGAAATATTTTACCGGAGTAACATATCCATTCCTTAGCTGAAAATGGATTTGAATTCCCATTGATTGATTGAGTTTATTGTCTCATTATGATATCTAACATTGATCATATACATTGTTGGCCAGGGTGCTTCATATGAGTATGGTTTTTATTCAGAACCTGAGTCAGCTGTCCCAGTATGTTTATTAGTTGTTCAGCTCTAGTGGGATCCCCAGCTCCACTATTATTATTTTTTTCGTCGATATAGTTTTTATTCCATCCACCGGGTTCCATTTTTAAACAATGGGAAAGAGTAGATTAGGTTATGAATCATGATTAAAAATTCCAAACTAGTAAAATTCCTAACATAAATAGAAAAAATTATGCATATCTAATCCTTAATCATAAATATGGTTTCATTGATGAAATATTTACTCATAAATCCTTCATAATTATATATAAAGAAAATATAAATTATCATAAGAATATCCCCAGAGAGTTTCAAACCATGTTTGTAGTAAGGCACACTATCATGTATCAGGATAACCCAAGCCAATGAGTAATGAAATTTTTGATTGGGGTAACCTGATACAGGACAATGGGCCTTACTAAAATCCTAGTTAGACACTCTTAGGGGATATTATTAAGATAATTCATATTTTCTTTATATATCATTGTAAAGGATTTATGAGTAAATATATCTTCAAATAAAAAATATTTATTATTAAGGATTCGATATGCATTATTTATTCCATTTATGTTATGAATTTTACTAGTTTGGAATTTTTAATTTTGATTCATAACCTAATCAAGTGTATTCCATTTTTTAAAAATGGAACCTATTGGATGGAATAAAAAAATATCAATGAAAAAAATTATTATAGTGGAGCTTGGGATGAAACCAGAGATGAACAACTAAAATCCATACTGGGATAGCAGACTCAGGTTCTGAGAAACAACCATACTCATATGGAACACCCTAATCAACAATGAAGATGATCAATGTTAGAAATCTTTATGAGACAATATCCTAAAACATTCAATGGGAATGAAAATCCATTTTTGGCTGGGGAATGGATATGTTACAAAGGTAAAATATTTCTTACTTCGTGAAGTAAAAAAATGCATAATGTTGTCATAGAGTTTTACCATCTCTCAGGAGATGTGGATCAATGTGGGTCACTAATTCCAAAAACGAAGGGGGGTGATGATGTATCCAATATGGAGTGGAGGGATTCTAATAAAATTTTCCTAGAGAAATAATTTCCTCATGAACTATGATATTATATAGAGCAGTTATTTTGGATTCTCTAGAAAAAGGAGGATGAGTATTTAACAATGTATGAGGCTATCTTCCCAAAGATAGAGTGATATAATCAAAACTACTTATGTAACACAAGATGTTAGACTGATCAGTAGTTTGATGGGTTAAAACCATTCTTTTGATGGTCTCTGGTCTCCCAAGCATTCTCATTGTATGGAGATATAGTCTCATTTTCCACAAAAAAAGTTAAGGAATTCTCAAAGCCTTATGTGTATTTAGGGAAGTAGGAGAAGAATATTGTTCATGTGACCTATGAGAAAGGAAACAATATAAAGGTGAATAAGGGAATGGTTGATTTTCCATCATGAAAAAAATGAAGAATGAATCATCATGGAACATGGTTATTAGGGACGTGAGCCTATTACAAGTATAGAGAAAATGGCCACCATGCTAATGAATCCATGGTAAATAAAGAAGATGGTAATGTATAGTGATTAAATTTCAATGAGATGGTATACTATAGAAATGACTGTCTAAATAATCATGGAAATACTGCTTTGAAGAAGCAAATAGATCAAGGTTAAGCTTATGTTATTAAAAAGGTGGAAGTAGAATAATTAATTTTTTTTGTATTTTTGGATTCAAGAATTAGATTCCAGTTATAAGAATAATGTTATATATATATAGGGATTGTACTATAGTTCCTTTTAGATAGAGTTGGGACATAAGTATTTAGGATAAAAATAATGGTTGGAGTGGATTTAGTTGAAATTTGTATAGTATAGTTTAATGTTAAAAAAATTATTATGGTTCTATATAGAATTTTATTACAATATAGTTTGTGAAATGACATCTCACATGTTAGGAATTAACCCGTTGTGTCAATCAAGGCTTCAGGAATAGAACCCACACCTGATGTGAGACAAGACATTATCTTCATCCAATAGAAAAAGCACGTTGAGATAAAGTAAAATTTTATCAAGAAGAAGATTCATCAGGGAATCGTGAAGTTGGAGTATGTGCCTACAAAGTTAATGGTTGCAGACATTCCATCAATGGCCTTACCAAATGAAGCTTTTGAGAGGCATCAATTGGAACTAGGATTTCAGTCTCCTCCCAACACTTAAAAGAGTGTGGATGTGGGACCCCCCCTCTCCCCAAGGTATAATGTGTATTTTCCTAATGTGTTGATGTGTTTTGTACTATGTTACACACTGCAAAGGTGTAACCTTTCGGTTCGTTGACAAAGGGGGAGAAAATTGTGACTGTTAAAAGGGGGAGATAGTGTGGAAATTCGATAAATAATGATTGATTTGGGGAGAAGCTGACAGGTGGAGCAGCAAGATAGGGGTAGTTGAAGCTGGTTCAATGTGCTTAGCTAGAGCATAGCTTGGAAAACACAGGAAAAATTGATGAAGAGGATTTAGAGCTGACAAAAGTTTAAGTTATGAGTATATAGGGGGAGTGTTTTAAATCTGACGATGCTAGAAGTGATCAATCAATGAATAGATATCACAACATCTGAGGATTGTGATAAAATAAGAAGAGTGGTTAAAACCAGAAGAGTGTTGTAAGAGTGTGGTAAGAATTTTTCCATAAATTCGTATCTGTTTTTTAAAAGTTGGTATTAGTTTGGTGTCTATAGTTGGTGTCAGATAAAAAGTTATTCATTGATGATCATTCCATTTACTCTTTTTGAGGAGATTGTGTTTGTAGGGGAAGCAACCTGCGTTCCAAGACTTGCGCGCCGAGGGGAGACTTGCGCGCCGCCGTGTAGGTTGAACAAATCCCTATAAATACAAAACCACCCCTCCTCATTTCCAATGGAGTTCAACACTTAGAAAAATTAAAGCTCCCGTGTCACAGATGTGGTGGTCATGCAGGTGGCGTGTGGTCACGTAGGTGGACGTGTGCACCAGTGTTTGAAGTTGTGTTCCTGTTGGTTTTTTCACACCAATATTGGTTTTGGAATAAAAGGGGTTGAGTCGTGCAGGTTTGGAGTTGAAGAAGATTGTTCCACGCAAGTGCTTGAAGGGACTTGCGCGCCAGTTGTGACATGCACTCCGATACTTGTGCGCCGGGTAAGACTTGTGCGACAAGTAAGGTTGATTCATGGAAGTGTTTCTAGGCTGTGTGATAGCTGGAAGATTGCCCGATACATTCCTTGAAAAGTGAGATTCATAGATGGGTAAAATTTGAACTTCAACAGAGAATCCACATACAATATAGGATGAATTCATCATAGATAATGAAGAGACCTACATGTCTATAAACTGTGAGTGGATCCTTTTCGGAGTAGTGAGCAAAGGAAGAGGAAGAAGGTGATCCTCTCCACTGGTAGTGAGCCAAAGAGAGAGAAATTGGGAGTGACCATAGGTAAAGCAGTGAGATGACCCTAAACCTTGTAAAGGCAGTGATCCTTGGATATAGTGACTATTCCCAAACCATTTAATCCAAATCTAGTGAAGAATAGTGGAATTTTGTAAAACCGACAACTTGTCAGTGTATTCTTTTTTGATATATCCTTGTGAGGGTGAACCAAGTAAAAATCATTGTGTCTTCCTGCTTACATCCTTGCATTGCATCTAAAGAATCATCATCAGATAATGTAGAAAATAAGTGATCATAATAAACACACAAGTGAAAACAAAGTGTCCCTTGTAATTAAGAGGTCAAGATCTAGTGGGGCAGGATGAATTTTGAAAAAGAATATCCATACCTTGATTCATCCCCCCCCTCATTCAGGTTTTATAGGCCCTTATTGGTCCAAAGATATGATATAAAGATCATATTATAAATTTTTTTAGTAATTAAATCATGATATTTTTAATATGATCATGTATAACAAGTCAAAACATGTATGATAAACAAAGTGATTATTACCCCAAATATTGCATTAACATAGAACTATTATTAAAATGGTAACATAAATTAATAAATGAATCATATTTTATATCTTAAATATTATTATTGTTCTTATATAAGTTAATAATATGTTTTAAATAATTATAAAAAAATTTCAGACACATATATAGCGTATCTAACCTAAGGTAAGTGTTAATTCTTAAATCTCAATATTTTCTAAGATAGTTTATGTGTAAGTATATATTAGGACATATGTATCATTCATGTCCATTTTTCTTCTAACTGTCTTCAAAATTAATCTTTTAAGGTTTAATGGAAGGGACTCTTTATCTATAACATTATTTTAAATGTTCTCATGATTTATTTTTCAAAATATTTTTAATTGGTTAACATTTTTTTAAAATGATTTTAATGATTTATTTATATCTACATGATTATATTAAAATTTTAATTCAATTAAAATGATTCAATTTTTTATTGGACACTTTGATTCAAAAATATCTTTTAAATTACACATTTTATAAATTTTCGGCCTTTTAAATGATTTCAAAAAACGTACATTTTTGTTTAACAGTATTATAGAATATTTTTTATATATGTAAATATCCTTTATTAGATTATTTTCTTGATTTAGGTTGATTTTTTACAATACAATCTTCCATATTGTATTGAATAAGAATTAACATGTTTGACTGTCGATGTGAAATTTTTATTCCAATCATGGTTTTAGGTAAAAGTTTTAACATTTCATATGGTAGTTTAAACATCCATGACAAAATTATGCCTTTTGATTCACACCTCCGGAGAAAAGTGAAACCTCCATGCCATCATTATGCCTTTTGATACATCCCAATGTTATAAATATTTTACCTAAGTAACATATCCATTCCTTAGCTGAAAATGGATTTTAATTCCCATTGAATGTTTGAGGTTATTGTCTCATAATGCTATCTGACATTTATCATCTACATTGTTGACCAGGGTGCTGCATATGAGTATGGTTGTTATTCAGAACCTGAGTCAGTTGTCCCAGTATGGTTATTAGTTGTTTAGCTCTGGTGGAATCCCCAGCTCCACTATAATTATTTTTTTCATTGATATAGTATTTATTCCATCCACCAGGTTCAATTTTTTAACAATGGAAAACACCAGATTAGGTTATGAATCATGATTAAAAATTAAAAACTAGTAAAATTCATAACATAAATTGAAAAAATTGTGTATATCGAATCCTTAATCATAAATATGGTTCATTTTATGAAATATTTACTCATAAATCCTTCATAATTATATATATAAAAAATACAAATTATCCTAAGAATATCCCCGGATAGTGTCAAACCGAGTTTGTAGTAAGGCCCACTATCATGTATCAGGTTAACACAAGCCAATGAGTAATGAAATTTTTGATTGGGGTAACCTGATACAAGATAATGGGCCTTACTAAAATCCTGGTTAGACACACGTAGGTGATATTCTTAAGATAATTCATATTTTCTTTATATATCATTATAAATCATTTATGAGTAAATATATCTTCAAATGAAAAATATTTTTGATTAATGATTCGATATGCATTATTTTTTCAATTTATGTTATGAAATTTACTAGTTTGGAATTTTTAATTTTGATTCATAACCTAATATAGTGAATTCCATTGTTTAAAAATGGATCCTATTAGAAGGAATAAAAACTATATCAATGAAAAAAATAATTATAGTGGAGATAGGGATAAAACCAGAGCTGAACAAATACTATCCATATTGGGACAGCTGGCTCAGGTTCTGAAAAACAACCATACTCATATGGTGCACCCTAATCAACAATTCAGATGATCAATGTTAGAAAGCTTTATGAGACAAAATCCTCAAACATTCAATGAGAATTAAAATCCATTTTTGGCTAGGGAATGGATATGTAACAAAGGTAAAATCATTCTTACTTTGGGATGTAACAAAATGCATAATGTTGTCATAGAGGTTTACTATCTCTCAGAAGATGTGGATCAATGGGGGTTACTAATTCCAAAAACGAAGGGTGATGGTGATGTATCCATTAAGGAGTGGAGGGATTCTAAAGAAATTTTCCTAGAGAAATAATTTCCTCATGAACTACGATATTATATAGAGAGGTGACTTTAGAGTCTCTAGAAAAAGGAGGATGAGTATTTCACATTGTATGAGGATAACTCTCCAAGGATAGCAAGATATAATGAAAACTACTTATGTAACTCAAGATGTTAGACTAATCAGTAGTTTGATGGGTTAAAACCATTCTTTTGAAGGTCTCTGGTCTCCCAAACATTCACATTGTATGGAGATATAGTCTCATTTTCCACCAAAAAAGTTAAGTAATTCCCTATGCCTTATGAGTATTAAGGGAATTAGGCGAAGAATATGGTTCATGTGAACTATGAGAAAGGAAACAATATAAAGGTGAATAAGGGAATGGTTGATTCTCCATCCTGAAAAAATGCAGAATGAATCATCGTGGAAGACAGTTATTATGGACATGAGCCTATTACAAGTATGGAGGAAAAGGCCACCATTCTAATGATTCCATGGGAAATAAATAAGCTGGTAATGTATAGTGATTAAATTTCAAATAGATGGCATAAAATAGAAATAAATGTCCAAGTAATCAGGTAAATATAGCTTAATAGAAGCAAATAGATCAAGTTTAAGCTTATGCTATTACTAAGGTGGAAGTAGAATAATTAGTTTGTTTGTATTTTTGGATTCAAGAATTATATTCTGGTTATAAGAAGAATGTGATATATATATATATATAGGGATTTACTATAGTACCTTTTAGAAAGAGTTTGGACAGAAGTATTTTAGATAACAAAAATGGTTGGAGTGGATTAAGTTGAACTTTGTATAGTATATTTTAATGTTAAAAAATTTATTATGGTTCTATATGGATTTTTATTACAATATAGTTTGTGAAATGACATATCGCATGTCAGGAAAAAACTCGTTGTGTCGAACAAGACTGCAGGAATAGAACCCACAGCTGATGTGCGACAACATATTATCTTAATCCAATGGCCAACAAGAATTCACTAGTTAGTATAACATTTTTTTCATTATTTTAATGGTATATGTTTATATTCGAAACCTTATATGATTAATATCAATAGAATATTTTTTAGTTTTATAATCTTATGATGATGAAGATGAGTTTCTTGTTGAAATTATTTAATAGAAGAAAATTTACTTGTAAATTAAGATTACATCCTTGTGTTAACAGTCTATAAAGTAATTATAAACATTAGGTAATATATCATAAAATAGATAATGCTTTCAAAGTACATTATTTTTTGAAGAATCAAATGGTCCCAGGGATCATGGAAGATTTAGGGTTTTCATATTGTTAAGTTTATCCTAATAATTTCTATATAATTCTCCATTAGAACATGATGGTTATAATTTCTTTTCATGTCCATTTTTTTACATGGAACACTAGTATGTGTTATTTTTTGTAACCTTCTTTCATACATTTCTTTATTGTATAGTAGAGGTCTCATCAATCCATTTTTTTGATATGGGGTTTAAACTTTGATATTTTGAAATTTCAAACCCCTAGTATTCAATCACAATTTTAAATTGTGAGGAATATATTTATTGAAGTACGAGATAACGTATCTTTTCAATCATCCACAATATGTTTCCTTTTTAAACAATTCAATAGCATGTGATGTACGTAACACCGAGGCCAAGTTCAACAAAACCATAAAACTAGCTGTTTAAAAATATGTTTTGAATTGTATTATCCAAATTTTAAATTTTATATATCTCATATAAATTTAACAATAATATTATGTGTTTCTTATAAATAATATAACTAATTATTCAATTTTTTAGATAAAAATTTTATTTTTCAAAAAATGCAGCTTTTCCACCAATAAATGGAGAACCATTTTAAAATCCATTAATTACCACTTTACTATATTAAATATGATTAAATGAAATTATAATTTAGTTTTGGGACATAAATAATTAGTTTGGATAAATAATTGGTGTTTATTTAATTACCTTCATATTTTAATAAATAGTTAAAAATACAACACCTTAATTGAGGATATTCTTTTTCATCTAAACTATTTATATAGATCGATTATATTTTTAATTAGTTATAATTTATAATTATATTATATTTTTATCATTTAATATAAATTATTTGAATTTAATTAATTTTTACATTTAAATTGAACATAAATATATGTGAATCTTTTGGTAGTTTTTTACTTCATAAAACCACATTTTCGGGTGTTGAAAATGGAAATTAATTTTAAATTAATTATTTATAATTTTTTGTATTTAATTTAAAAACTTGATTCTATATTTTTAATCAGATGATAAAAATTTTGTAAATAGGTACCTCTTATTTTAGGACATTCTGAATAGTAATTTACTAATTACTTTTATTTACCAGGGTTAAGTGGTAAAAATGCTAAATAAGGGTAAACAATAATATTATAATTATATAAAACTACACTAACATGTGTCATAATCCTATTAGATGGTATATTTATGAAAATAAAAATCATTAGGTTGAATTTAGGACCCCATAGATTCACTTGGTTGTGAAAATGGCAAGATATAATAATTAATTAAATAAAAAGGGAAAAATAACAGAAACATGATTCGTATTACTAAAACTATTTTAATAAGATTTATATAACTGATAAATTAACCTATAAGTATTCATTTGAAATATAAAAATATTTACTACAACATATTATTTTATTTTTAATTTCTAAACATAAAATAATAAAATTTATTAATGACAAAATAATGATGAAATTTTTTTCCTTATTATTGAATGAATCAAATAAATGATATTATAAATATTACAATAAATTTAATTTTAAAGATTATACATCATAAAAATATTTTAGGGAGGAATATGAAATATTATTTATTCGTTAGTGCCTATGGTTTGGAGGAATCAATTTGTTCTGTATTTATCAAAAAAAAATTACTAAGTAATGTCAAAATTGATATAAATGATTTTTTAAAACAAATTCTCTTTTTTAAAAAATGATATAATTGTACCAAAAATTGAATATTAGGCTAAATAACTTATATAATGTTACAAAGTTAATTATGTTTATACTTTTTTTCTCTTGGAATTCTATATTAACAATAGTAACCTTATATTATGAATATATATGAATATATGGTAAGAGTTTATGTTTGTGACTAAGGGTTTAAGCCAAACAATAAGTTAAAATTGATGAGATAAACATGTTTTAAACCTATTGGATGAAAGGATTTAGACTCATAATGTAACATCCCAGTAAATAAATAATAATACATTTTCATATTTATTAAATTTTTTTTGAATTATGTATTAAATTTACTTTAATGGGGTTACTATGATCGATGTAGAACCCTCTTTAAATATATTTTTGGTCCCTCTTATACATTCTATTGGACCAAATAAAATTCGTCTTTAGAATCGGGACATCAAAATCTACTTTTTGTAAATTTTTGGTAATTTTCTTCATAAAGTTCATTTTTTAATGAATAGTGAAAAATATTATCTTTTAATTCAAAACCTCTTTTAAATATAATTTATTTATAAGGATATATTATATTTTTAATTGGTTTTAAAGTTAAATTAGAATATATTTTTACCATTTAATCTAATGGTGGTCGTTAGAATTAATTTCACTTTGAAATTGGATATAAACAAGTGTCAGTCTTTTGATAGATATTGTTTCTTAAAAACACACTATTTTTTACAAAGGGAATTAATTATAAAATTAATTAATGAAACTTATATTTTTTGAATTTTAAAAAATAGGCAACATTTTTGAATTCAGAATATTAAATATATCTTGGGGTGAATTTTTGGTATTTTTTTAAAGAAATTCAATTTTTGATGAGTAGTGAAACCACTAAGTGGTTGTTAAACAAACTGTTTTTTATTTTAAATGTATTTTTACCACTTATGTGTATTTAATTTAAAAAATCCAACATACAAGGATTTCATTAGTAAGTAAAATATTATTCAATGGGATTAATATATTTTTTTGGTGAATAGTAATTTTTGAGTTTTGCTAACAGCGATTAGAGGTAATTAGTGTAATTTAAGATAAAAATGATATTATAAAAACATAAAAATATATTGAAACATGTCCTAACCATATTTTATAGGTCATGGACGACCAGGAAAATCCATGGGTAAATTTGTGCGACCCCATGGAGCCACTTGAGTTAGATAATGACATTAATACCTTTTATTTAAAGTTAAAAAAAATATCACAAACATGTAATGTTTTACTAAAACAATTATTACATGGGTTTATATAAGATATATTTTTTAATATAAATATAAATTATAAAGATAAAAAATATTTCCTACATCATCGTAATTTTTTTATAATTTTTAGACATTAATAAAATTAAATTATTTATGACACAATGATGATGCAATGTTTGCGTCATTAATGAATGATTTAAATAAATAAGAAGACAATGTTTAAAATAATATCCAACACTTTTCCAATTCATATTGGATGATTTTATTTCGATAATGGACCACCTTATCCTCGACTATGATGATTTGTGGTGCTTTATAAACCGAATTTCATTTTATAATAAAATAATAGTTTCATGATTTCCAAAAGGGCCCCTCCTCTCCCTTATAAAAAGACTCTATTTCCTACCCATCTCTCACAATTATAAAGTCCTTTGTCTCGTCCCAACTCTACTAAAATAAGATCCCAATATCCCTCTCTTAATCCAATAAGCCTTACCTTAGGCATAAATCTCTTTAAAAACCCCTTTTGGTTCAAACCAAGAGGAGTTACCCGATTTAAAGGTAAAGTGTTCTCTAATGATCTTTTGTTTTATTTTGCTTCTCCAACACCCTAAACTCTTTTTATTCAATTATTTTGTATCTAAAAAAGTATATTGAATATACTAGGATGTTTTTATAAGAATTATTTGAGCTAAACAAACACACATCTACGTCTAATGGCTAAAGAACATAATGTTTCCGTGGATGGTGAATTTCTGCCTCACAAAACGATGATAGTTCAATATTATTTTAACACCTTTAAAAGTGTCCATTAAGATGTCACTAAGTTTATATAAGATATTTATTATGATTATGTTTTCCTTATGCTTCTGTATTTTTCATTTATGGCATGCCTTTATGGTTTCCATTATGGGTAAACACGATAATTTCATTTTAGGAAGTGCAGACTACCGCCCCATCAATGTTATTTGATTCGTTAATCCCATATGTGAGATGTATAATGGATGGAGTTAATGATTTTATATATGATATTATACTGGAATTATAATATACCTTTATATAATTATTATTCCATTACATTAGATACGAAATAGAAATGAAAGTAGCATTCATGCGTACGTACGGCTTACCGTCTCCATGAACGGTGCTTTTCCTTTCTTACCTTTAAATGTTTTGTAATATTATAAATTCATGTATATAATGGATGTATATTATATATATAATATCTACATCATGAACATAATTCTGGTTATAATGGAAATTTTTCCAAATGAACAACATGTAATTATAAAGAGTTTATTTTTGACTCAAGTACCAATGATCGTTAAAATGACCATTATCAACTTAAATAATTAAATAGTGTTCATAACATGGTAACAAGTGATATAAAAGGAATAATGAACTTGAAAAAGGTTCTTATGAATGTAGAAATAAACTCATGTTTATTATTCAGGAGATTAAGAAACGATCGAGTCAAGTCGGACATGAGGTAAGGGACTTCGTCTCAATCTCCATTCATTGAGGCATATTTTGTTTTATAAACAACTTTATTTTATATGGTGTATAAACCCATTTTTACTTTTACTTTTATTCAAAAGTAATATTTTTATACTAAGTGTTTTACTAAATGAAAAAATGAATTATTTTGTCTTACGTATTCGGCAACAACGACTTATCGGCCGCCGTTACCATTATTTGAGTTTCAGCTCCCTCAACAAGCCATAACTTTTTTAAATGAAAAATAAATGCCATGTTTTATGATTCTTTTATTTTGGTATTGAAAATGGTTTTTTAATGTTTTTATATCAATGTTTTCTATTGATATATTGTGATTGAAATGTGGAAATGCTATGTTTCCTTTATGTATGTTTTTTGTGGTATGATTATGTTATGGCTCTTGGGAATTGATTATGAAGAAGGGTGGTTCCATGAATATCTAAGGGCGGGTGAGCCCGATATAGCTCTCTAATGCCTTGGGTTACGCGAAGGGATTAAACGCTAAGGTTTCTCCGATTATATTTAGGGAATATAATGTGATGGGTATTCCCAATATAACCATGTGGGTTACTCCCTACATAAGAATGTTAGGATTGTCTCAAGTTAACTTTATGTCTTATGATTTATATGATTTATTCATGATTTGATGTGCTATGTTAAATTGATTTTGTTTTATTTGTAAAGTATGATTTCATTGATTATTATGTATACATGGACTAATGTTTTCATTCCGTATTTTTATATACCTTTCTGAGCTTTTTATACTCATCCCATGTTTTTGAAATGTTTTTCATAGGTCAAGGGAAAAGTACATGTTGTGTAGAACGTGTCGATAAAGTGCCACGAAAGAATCCATGTTTTATTTTGAATATGTCACCTTTGATGGAAAAAATGAATACTGTCTTTTAAGTAACCACCATGTTTAAATATTGAATGAAATGCATGATTTATGATCTAATTCTCTAAAACTCTAAACCTGAAAATATTCTCAATTTGAATTCTTGAAATAACTCAAGATTAAGTAATTTTTAAGGATAGGGCCTTATAGTTTCTATCAAAGGCCAGTTTAGATAACATTAGGAGTTATAATTCTATTAAATGAGTATCCGTAAAAAAATTTTATGGTCAAATTGAAATGAAATAGAATTTGAAGATTACCAAGTTACTTCATCTAAGACATGTTTGTTCAGAATGGTTTTCCGCAGAGGAAATAGGGAAGCAGTTCTAGGAAGGCATACAGAAGGAAATGACAATCTGAATCCGCATCTTGAGATGGTCGGAATTGGAACTGAACAGTTTGATGAAGTAATGGCATAGTTTACTGAAGCAATAAATGGTGGTGGTATCCATTCATGAGATCATCCAGATCAACCGCAGAAGAACATGTTAGTGGTCGAACATTTCATGAGGGAACATCCCCCATCATTCATAGGATCATCTAACCCTGTGCTATCTGAAGGGTGGATTAAAGCACTGGTGATGATTTTTGATCTCAAGGGGTGTTCAGACAATCAAAAGGTTATTCTTGTTGTTTACCGTTTTGAGGGTGAAGCAGATCAGTGGTGGACGATGGTTAAAAATATCCAGGACGCTGATGAGATTGATGCTAATGACTGGGATGAATTCAAAGGTATGATTTTTGTAAAATATTTTTCAAAGGATGTTCGACATAGGATGGAAAAACAATTCATGGAACTGAGGCAAGAGGAAGACTTAGTGTATGCTTATGAAGAAAGGATCACTCATTTGGAAAGGTATGCTCCAAATTTTATCCGAGACCTAGATAGTAAAATCAATCGTTTTTACTCAGGATTAAAGCCAAAATATCCACGAGCATTAACTTCTCGCGAGTTAAAAAGTTATGAAATGCTTTTATGAAGTGCTAAGTAGGAGGAAATGGAGTTTACGGATGATCAAGTGTTCTATAACAACCAACAGAAGAAGAGACCAAGGTCGCAGGAGAAAGGGAAGAATCCTTAAAAAATGTCTGATTGTAAGAAAACTGTGTTTTCAGTTTGTGATACATGTGGTAAAAAGCATGCTGGGGAATTTCATTTGAATTATGGAAAGTGCTACCTATGTGGTAAGATAGGACATAAGGCTCGTGATTGCATTGTAAAAGATCAGGGTGATGTTAATACCAAATTTGATTTACAGTTAGTGAAATGTTTCAAGTGCAATGAGAAGGGTCATTATGCAAATGAGTGTCCGAAAGGAGCATGAATGATGAGAAGCAGTCTGACTACATGTAGAAAGGTGTGGTGAGATCCTTTGCAACTACTTCACCAGATGTTGGGCCATCAAATGAATTGGTATTAGGTTCTCTGTTTGTTTTTTTTCAGATTATTCCAATGTGTTTTTTGATTCAAGGTCTACACATTCATTCATCTCTAAGAAATTTTCTAGTAAATTGGGAATTCCATCTAATGAAATGACTCCTAAGATTGTGGTGAAAACACCTGGGGGAAATGTTGAGGCAAAAAGATTTTATAAGAATCTTCCTATCCTTATCCATGGAAAGAATCTACTTAAAAAACTTTTTGTTTTACCACTAGAAGAGTTTTATGTTATCCTGGGTATGGATTGGCTCTCTGTTTACCATGATAAGATTGACTGTATAGATAAAGTAGTTTCTTTTCAGAAATATTTTCAGTTTGTGTACAATAATGAACCCTTGCTGTTGATAACATATCAAGAGGCTGAGAAACAAGTAAAAGATGGAAATGAATGTTACCTTCCACCAATTTTTGAAAAAAAAAGGAACCGTTCAGATTAATGATGTGCCTATTGTAAATGAGTATCCGGATGTTTTCCCGGATGAGTTTCCTGGAATAATACCCGATCAGGAAGTTGAATTTACTATTGAATTTTTTCTTGATGCTAATCAAATTTCAAAACCCCCATATCGAACGGCTCAAATTGAACTTTTTGAGTTGAAGGAGAAATTGAAATATTTTTTAAAGAAATGTTTCATTCGACCTAGCACATCACCATGGGGTTCTCTTGTAATATTTATTAAAAAGAAATATGGTTCAATGAGACTTTTCATTGATTATAAATCTGTGAATAACATAACTATTAAGAAAAAATATCCTTTGCCTCATATCGATGATTTTTTTGATCAGCTCCAGGGGTATCAGTATTTTTCAATGATTGACTTGAGATCGGGGTACCATCAATTGAAGGTAAAGGAAGAAGATGTTCCAAAGATAGTGTTTCTTACAAGATATGGCCATTATGAATTTGTAGTTATGCCTTTTGGGCTAACCAATGCACTAGCTGTATTCATGGACCTTATGAGTAGAATTTTCCATGAGTTTTTGGATAAGTTTGTGGTTGTTTTCATTGATGATATTTTGGTGTTATCAAAAAGTCTAGAGGAGCATGAAGGTCACTTAAGGGTTTTTTGCAAACCATAAATGAAAAGAAATTTTATGGAAAATTCAGCAAGTGTGAGTTTTGGTTTCAATAAATTTCATTCCTTGGTCACATTGTTTCTAAATATGGAAGAACTGTTGATCCTACAAAAACAAAGGTTGTTGAAGAAAGGACAAGACACACAAATGTAACGGATATTTGTAGTTTTTCTTGGTTTGGCAGGGTATTACCGAAGGCATGTTAGAAATATTTCATGGTTATCTAGTCCAATTACTAAGCTAACTCGGAAGGGTGTTAAGTTTATCTGGACAAAAGAATGCGATGATTGTTTTTAAGAATTGAAAAGAAGATTGGTGAATGCTCTAGTTTTGACACTACCTTCCAGGAATGGTGTGTTTGTTATCTACAGTGATGCTTCATTGAAAGGAAATGGTTACTTCCTAATGCAGAATGATCAGGTAATTGTTTATGCTTCTTGATAGTTGAAAAATAATGAGGTAAATTAACCTACACATGATTTGGAATTAGCTGTTGTTGTTTTTGAATTAAAATTTTGGAGGTATCATTTTTATGGTGTAAAGTGTGAAATATATATAGATCACAAAAGTTTAATGTATATATTAACTTTCAAATAATTGAACATGAGATAGAATAGATGGCTAGAATTAATCAAGGATTATGATTTTGAAATTCATTACCATCCAGGAAAAGAAAATAAAGTGGCTGATGCTTTGAGTTGAAAAATCAATGCTTCATTAACAATGTTTTGTTTGGAACATGACGCTTTGGTTAAGGATTTGATGAAATTTGGCATAAAAGTTGTTGGTGCAGTATTTTCTTCTGATTTGTTTCAGGTATCAATGAAATCTTCTCTATCAGATAGAATTAAGCAAGCACATAATCAAGACAGTGAGTTTCAGAAAAAAGTTGAGCTGGTTCAGAAGGGTACGTTGTATGAATTCAACATTGATAATGATTTTGTTTTGAGATTTGGGAAGAGATTGTGTGTGCCTTCTAATTCACAGTTGAAGAGATAGTTGTTATGTGAAGCTCATGGCTCTCTGTTTTCAGTTCATCCAGGCAGTTCTAAGATTTACATAGATCATCAGGAGTATTACTGGTGGGATGGAATGAAAAAAGATATTGCTGATTTTACTGTGAAGTGTTTGACTTGTCAATAGGGTAAAGTAGAGCGGTGGTTACCGAAAGAGATTATTCAGCCTTTACCAGTGCTAGAGTGTAAATGGGAGAATATCTCCATGGACTTCATTGTGGGGTTGCCGAAGACACCTCGAGGTAATAATGAAATCTGGGTTATTGTTGATCGCTCAACTAAATCTGCTCATTTCCTTGCTATACAAGATACTTTTTCCCTAGATCTACTTTCCTGTTTTTATCTTAAAGAGATAGTCAGGTCAGAAGGAGTTCCCCTCTCCATTGTATCTAATCAAGATCCCAGGTTTACTTATATCTTTTGGAAAGGCCTTCAGAAGTCATTGGGTACTGAATTTAATTTTAGTACAGCTTTTCATCCTCAATCAGATGGGCAGTCAGAATGATCAATTTAGACTTTGTAGGATATATTTCGTGCTTGTTCGATGTATTATTAGGGTTGTTGGGACCAACATCTTTCTTTGGTAGAGTTTTCTTATAAAAACAGTATTTATTCCAGTATACAGATGGAACTATTTGAGGCATTATATGGGAAGAGGTGTAGAACTCCAACTTTTTGGGATGAAGCGGGTGAAAGGAAGTTGATGGGACTAGAATTGGTAGAAGAGTTGGCAGAAAAAGTTCAGCTAATACAGAAACACATGAGAACAGCTCAGAGCAGGTAGAAAAGTTATGTGGACAATAGGATGAAGGATCTCTCTTTTGAGGTAGGTTATCATGTCTTCCTCAATGTTTCACCATGGAAAAGTGTGATGCGATTTGGTAGGAAAGGAAAGCTGAGTCCAAGGTTCATTGGACCATACGAAATTCTGGAGAGATTTGGATCAGTTGCATACCGAGTGGCTTTACCTCTGAGTTTATCTCAGGTAAATAATGTTTTTCATGTTTTAATGTTATGGAAGAACATGCCAGATCCATTTAATGTTTTGAGTCCATAGGTAGTTCAGTTGGAATAGAATCTATCTTATGAGGAACAATCGATCCATATTCTTGACCATATGGAGCATGTATTGCAGAATAAGGTGATTCTTCAAGTAAAGGTTTTGTGGAAAAACCACATGTTTGAAGAGGCAACATGGAAATCTGAAAATTCTGTGAAGGATAAATACCCCCATTTATTTAACTGAATAAATTGTGACAATTCCCAAAAGGGGGGAAAGATGTAACATCCTAGGTAAATAAAGAATAAGACATTTTTATATTTATTAATATTTTTTGAATTAAGTATTAAATATACTTTAATAGAATTGCTATGTTTGATGGATAATCCTCATTAAATATAGTTTTGGTCACTCTTATACATTCTATTGGACCAAATAAAAGTTTTCTTTAGTATCGGTACATCAAAATTTACATTGTGTAAATTTTTGGTATTTTTCTGATAATGTTCATTTTTTAATGTGTAGTAAAAAATGTTGTATTTTAATTCAAAACCTCATTTTAATATAATTTATTTATAAGGATGGGTAATTTTTTTAATTGGTTTTAAAGTGAAGTTATATTACATTTTTACCATTTAATCCAATAGTGGTCATTGGAATTAATTTCACTTTGACATTGGACATAAACAAGTGTCAGTCTTTTGATATATATTGTTTCTTAAAAACATGCTATTTTTTTTTTGAAAACGGGACTTAATTATTAAATTAATTAATTCAACTTATATGTTTTGAATTTCAAAAAATAGATTTCATTTTTGAATTCAGAATATCACATATAGCTAGGGGTGAATTTTTGGTATTTTTCTGAAGAACATCAATTTTTGATTAATAGTGAAACCACTAAGTGGTAGTTAAACAAACTGATATTTAGTTTAAATTAAAGTGTACCGCTTCTATGTATTGAATTTAAAAAATCCAAAATACATGGTTTTCATTATTAAGTAAAATTTGGTTCAATGGGATTAAAATATTTTTCTGGTGAATAGTAACTTTTGAGTTTTGTTAACAGCGATTAGAGGTAATTAGTGTAATTTAAGATAAAAATGATAATATAAAAATATAAAAATATCTTGAAACATGTACTAACCTTATTGTATATGTCATGGCCGACCAAGAAAATCCATGGGTTAATTTGTGGGACCCCATGGAGCCACTTGACTGAGATAATGACATTAATACCTTTTATTTAAAGTAAAAATCTCAATATCACAAACATGATTTGTTTTAATAAAACAATTATTACATGGGGATATATAAGCTATATGTTTTACTATAAATATTAATTAGAGAGATAAAAAGATTTCCTACATCATGTTAATTTTTTTATAATTTTTAGACATCAAAAAACTTAAATTATTTAGGACACAATGATGATGCAGTGTTTACGTCATTAATGAATGATTTAAATATATAAGAAGATGATTTTTAAAATAATATAAAACACCTATCTAATTCATATTGGATGATTTTATTTCGAGAATAAACCATTGTATACTTGAATTTAATGATTTTTGGAGCTTTAGAAACCAAATTTCATTTTGTAATAAAATAATAGTTTCAAGAGCTCCAAAAGAACCCCTCCTCTCCCTTATAAAAAGACCCCACTTCCTACCCATCTCTCACACTTCTCAATCCCTTTGGATCAACCAAACACTAATAAAATAATCTCCCAATATCCCTATCTTCATCCAAGAATCCTTACATTAGTCATAATACTCTCCAAGAAACCCTTTTAGTTCAAACCAAGAGGAGTTACCCCATTTATGGATAAAGTCTTTTCTAATGTTCTTTTGATTTATTTTTCTTCTCAAACCCCCTAAACACTTTTTATTCCATTATTTTGTAGAAAATCCAGGATATTAAATATACTAGGATGTTCTTATAAGAAGTATTTTAGCTATACTTACACACACCTACGTCTAATGGCTAAAGAACATACTGTTTCCGTGGATGGCGAATTTCTGCCTCACGAAACGATGATTGTTCAATATTCTCATAACACCTTTAAAGGTGGAAATTATGATTTCACTATGTTTATATATGATATGTATTAGGTTTATGTTTTCCTTTTTCTTCTGTATTTTTCATTTATGGCATAACTTTATGGTTTCCATTATGGGTAAACACGATAATTTCATTTTAGGAAGTAAGGACTACTGCCCCCTCAAAGTGATTTGTTCGTTAATGCCATATGTGGGCTGTTTGAAAGATGGAGTTAGTGATATTATATATGATATTATACTGGAATTATAATATACCTTTATATCATTATGATTCAATTCCATTAGATACGAAATAGAAATGAAAGTAGTGTGCATGCCTACCTACGACTTACCGTCTCCATGAACGGTGCATTTCATTTCTTACCTCTAAATGTTTTGTAATATTATAAATTCATATATAAATTGGATATATATGATATATATAATATCTAAATCATGAACAAAATTCTGGTTATAATGGATATTTTACCACATGAAGAACTTGTAATTATAAAGTGTTTATTTTTGACTCAAGTACCGATGATCTTTAAAATGACAGTTATTAACTTAAATAATTACATAGTGTTTATATAATGGTAACAAGTGATATTAAAGGAATAATGAACTTGAAAATGGTACTTAAGAAAGTATAAATTAAATCATTTTTATTATTCAGGAGATTAAAGAATGATCGAGTCAAGTCAGACACGAGGTAAGGGACGTCGTCTCAATCTCCGTTTATTAAGGCATATTTTTTTATACACAACTATATTTTATACAGTGTATAAAACACTTTTTACATTTCCTTTTATTCAAAAAGAATTCTTTTTATATGAAGTGTTTGACTAAATGACAAAATGAATGCTTTTGTCTTACGTATGCGGCTACAATGACTTCTCCCCCACCGTGACTATTATTTGAGTTTCGGCTTCCTCTTCAAGCCATAACATTTTTTAAAATGATAAATAAATACCATGTTTTAATTTTATTTTATTTTGGTATTGAAAAGGGTTTTGATAATTTTTTTATATCAATGTTTTCTATTGATATCTTGTGATTGAAATGTGGAAATTCTTAGCTTCCTTTATGCATGTTTTATGTGGTATGATTGTGTTATGGTTCTTGGGCATTGTTTATGAAGATGGGTGGTTCCATGATAAACTAAGGGTGGGTGAGCCTGATATAGCTCTCCAATGCATTGGGTAACGCGAAGAGGTTAAAAGCTGAGGTTTCTCAGAAGATATTTAGGGAATATACTATGATGGGTATTCCAAACGTAAGAATGAGGGTTTCTCCCTACGTAAGAATGTGATGAATGCCTAAAGTTACCTTTATGTCTTATGACTTCTATGATTTATTCATGATTTGATGAGGTATGTTAAAGTTATTTTGTTTTATGAGTAATGTATGATTTCATTGATTCTTATATATACATGGACTAATGTTTTCATTCCATATTTTTATATACCTTACTGAGTTTTTTATGCTCATCCCATGTTTTTTAAATGTTTTTCACAAGTCGAGGGAAAAGTTCATGATGTGTTTATAGTGTCGAGGAAGTGTCACGAAAGAATCCATGTTTTATTTTCAATATGTCTCCTTTTATGGGAATAATGAATACTATCTTTTATGTAACTGCCTTGTTTAAATATGTAATGTAATGCATGATTTATGATATAACTCTCAAATACTCTAAACTTGAAAAGATCCTCAATGTGAATTCTTGAAATAACTCAAGATTAAGTAATTTTTACGGCTGGGGCCTTATAAATAATCATATTATATTCGAAATAATTCACTTTTGAGCCATTAGAAACTGAAAATCAATGTATAATAAATTAATATTTCAAATATTTCATAATGTGTCTATCACCTCTTTTATAAAAGGGAACCTCTTCTTTTCATATATCCACACCTCCAAAGAACATTGGTTCATCCCAAACCCACCAAACTATCCTCCACACTAAACTTAGTTAATTCTAGAGTCTACCATTTGGTATGAAAACTAACTTAAGGATTCCTTTTGGGAAAATCAAAAGAAGACGCCCGAAGAAGAATTAATCGTTTTATCCATTCTTTAAATATTTTTTCTTCTTCTAATTCATAATTCTTTTTTAAATCCCATAAAAATGTATCATCCACATATTAATATTTTATTATAAAAATGGTAGACAATATTCATCTTTTTATCAATCCTATGAATAATAATATCACCATGTGTGGGTACGTATGGCTAACTGTCTCCATGTCATAGTGTTATTTGTTATTCCAAATTAAATTATTTGAAGGTGAATATTTATGAGTATAATATACATAAATAATGAATATTATATTATTATGATTTATTAAAATCAATATACCATCCAATTTTTTATCATTTAACCATTAAAAGAATGATATTGTCGCTCGTGTGTGTGTCTGTACGACCTACCGTCTCCACGACGTCATGATATTCATTCACCAAATTAGCCATTAGATAATTTTTATAACTGTATATTTATATATTATGAATAATTATGAAATATATGGAGTAATAACTTTACAGGAATAATATATATATATACAAATATAAATATATATCATTTACTTACTTCCACTCGATAAGAAAACAGAAACAACGTCCATGCATACGTAAGTCCTACTATCTCGATGAACTATGTATTCCATTTCATATTTATATATATCATATATATTTATATTAGGAATATATATGATACATAAATCATATTTTACATTCTGGAAGTAATTATATCATGATATACGTAAAATGATCAATAATGACCGGTCCAAACTTCTACGATAAATTAAGGGATTATTACTTGAAATGATGCATTAAAATGGAATTGCTAATAAATGGGTAATATAAAGTCATTAAAGATTCATATATGATAACATAAATATTATTTTTATTCTTATATTAAGTTAATAATATGTTTAAAAACATTATATAGGAGTTTAATACACGTACAGAGATTATCAGGCTTCTGGTAATGGTAAATTCAATTATCTCATTATTACTTGAGATTTTCTATATGTTAATATCTACATGGAAATATTTATAATCCTTTTCTAGGATTCATAAAAATTTCATCAAAAGTAACCTTTTATGGTTTTATGGACTACAATATTTAATTATCATGTCATTTTAAATTTTTTTAACATTTATTTTTCTAAACATTTTAAATTAATATCCATGTTTTCAAAATGATTTTATTAAATTATTTATATGGACATGATTTTTTTAAAATGATAATTACATTAAAAAGTTTTAAATTGTTATGGGACACTTTGATGAAAAAACTATTCTAAAGGACATCTTTTTTAAATTGTGTGACATTTAAATTATTTCAAATAAATAAGTGATTTTTCACCCAAAGAGTTTTACTAATTATTTTCATCTTTGTCGAAATCCTTTTTTGGATTTTATTCATGATTGAGGTTGGTATATAAAAATAAAATCTTCTATTCTTTATTGAATGAGTAATGAAATTTTTGATTGTGGATGTTCTATTTTTAAACCATTCATGGTTTATGTTTAAAGTATTAACATTTTTTATGCTAGTTTTAATACGAATGTTTATGTTATGTTTCACAATTTTCATAAGTGCAATGCATTAGACTTTGTATTTGTTTGTGGAGACCTCATATATCCCCTCGATGCATCATTAGTGTTATGAGAAAATTATTTTTTGGTTATTTATAATGTCTTATCCAATTATGTATGGTTTCGAGGCTAAAGACATGACGGTATAGTAAACATGTCTCACATTATAAATTCCATCGTTATGAGATTAGTTATTGATTTTATATTTTATTATTCGACTAGTAAAATATCCCTATTAATTTTTAAATGGAATTATTTGTTTTATTATTTCCATACTATAATGAATATAATGTTTTAAAAGGATATTCTTTTAGTTTTTTACCATTCTATAAATGTTTATGTTTATTTTTTATAGCTTCTGCTAATTTTTTTTCATTATAGAGCACATGAGCTCACCCCTTTGTTATGTATTATTATCTCAATATTACATGAAGTGTAATATGATTGGCATGTAGGGTTATGATAGGGGAATGATAGAATTATCAAAGGATTGTGTTTTTTTGTTTATTATATTACAAATTTAGATTTAATTTTAATTAATGTGAACAATTTTCCAAGACCACTAAAAAAATCAGACCTATGGGTAATTATTCCATGTATTCATGCCAATTAATTAAAATAATGCCTTGTCTCTAGGTTTTTGGGGTATGGTAATTACATTGGATACTACCATTACTAAACCTAACAAAAATATATGAATCTCATAAAGGTATTCATCATGTAAATCTTCTAGAACGAACATCCTCCCATGAAACAACAATCATTAATGGATATCATCTGACCATCCCTCAAGGGAATCACCATATAATACATGGTTGTGCATCCATTATTCCTATATTTAGCACTAGTTCTAATATTCAACTTATTTTATTTGATATTACGACACATTAATCGATGAAAATTAATACCCATCCTCATCCACACATTCATATAAATTTTGGGATACTGTCACCACCATCACCCTCAAAATATCTTTAAGTTACTGTATAAAATCATTTCATTAAATCTAACAAACATTTTGATCCATGAAATTTTTATTCCCTGAAATAAAGGAGATCATAATTTCATAGTCCTAGATATAATTTCTCCACCACCATTTTCATGGATTTTAGTCTAGTTGAGAGAAGACACAACTAAATTTCTTGTGATTAGTAAATAGCATAATGTGTTTTCTAAATAGGTTATATCAAAAAATATTTATCACTTACAAAAAAGTTAATAGCTTCATGTAATGGGTGATATATGTACACTTTATGAACAATCACTTACTAGACTTATATGATATTATCTCATTATATTTCATCATGACGAATCCCAAGACCACGAGGAACATCATAGAGAAACGAATACATCAGACATAATTCTCGTAACTAAATCACTATATCATTGATTAATAAATACTTTTGATAGTAAAAAAATCTCAAAAACTGATCAATCCAGATACAATCATGATGTTTTATAGTCGTTGATTACAATAGGTCTATAACCAATGGGAAATTGGATAAGACACTTTAGTAATTTCCTGTGGGACAAAAGAAATTTTTTACCACTACAATATTATAGGGTTCATTCCAATAATAAAATACCAATATCGTTGATGATTATATGGATATAACTAACTAGCACACCATGCTCTTGAAAAAAATTACCTCACACACCTAAAAAACATTGAAAACATCCCATATAACTGGTGGTTATGGAGGATCTATAAGATTACCCTAATATGATTGTAATACTCCTCATATGACTTTATGTATATGATTATATTCTCTATGAACATGGACAAAATTTAATTGATCTCAATGAACATTGATTTCAGGATCCCAATGAGAATAATTATTCTTTTCATGACATATAATTTAACACCAAAAACTCAATGATTTCAAACCATCACCAGATGGAATTTGAAGAGATATTCTCCTCCTTTAAGCACAACTGGTGATATATAGACCATAAATCTATCTTATAGAACTAAATATTACCTCTTAATTCAATGATTACTCTGGTAGGTACCATAATTATTGTTCCCGTGAAGTAACTAAATAATGTATCGTCATGGAAATTATTAAATCCCCATTTCAACAACCCAATTGATGAACATGCTCATTTATGTAAACAAAACACTCACCATCAACATTCAAAAAGACAACAGTCATTATGATGCTTTTTGTAATTTTTACACAAGTAATAATAGCAATAGATATTGTGTATTACCAATAATAATTATATATATATAGTGATAAAATTTTCCAACATGACTTAGGTATCACCCATAATTAGTCTACACCCCAGCTCACATCAAACAATATTGTTTACCCTCAAACAAGTGAAGTCAACAATATGAGGTAGGGAAGCCACTCTATGTCTAGTCCAAGAGAAAAAAAGAGAGTGGGTAATAATAGAGTCTAAAAAATTTCTTCTATCAACTCAAAAAAAGTTGAACAACATATGATCATAGATTATATAACCTCTATCACCTCTCGTGATAGAAACTTCATAGAATTCAATTATTAATTTCTGAAACCCGTACATCACTACTGATAGCCATATCTATAGACATTCTCGGGTCAGGGTTATTAAATATGAGTATCATCATGAGGCCTTCTCCCACAATCCACATATTATCTTAGTGGATGAAATACATTATTACAATTCTATTTAAATGGTTATTTCTATTTTTTCTTCATATGAGGACTCAGAACATGACCACCACCATAATGCCATGCTCCAATAACATTAGGGCACTAACTGTGATGATGAAAACATAAACATTATGAAAAATAGTGTCCACTATCCACTAAACATGAAATAGAAACTAATAAACATAGAAGGATAAAAATTTGTTTTTTAAGGTCAGATCACCAATTCTCAGATCCTCAAATTCCCCGGTGACAAAGATACTCTACATACCACTTTCCCACTCAAGGATCCCAGGTGGATTCCCTCTTATAGAAAAAATCCTTGATATTTTTTAAAAACCAATCCCCTCTTGTATCCACTATACATCAATGTATTTTTGAAAGATAAATTTATTAATAATGTATTTCATATAAGGATGAAAATCCTCAAAAATATTCATTGAACAAGCCTCTTAATCCAGGAAAATATTAGGGTAAAACCCAAACGATCCTTGAATTGGATACCATGATCTCACATTAAAATAATATAATAATAAAGGTAAATTCACTCTTTGCAATTCACAGTAATTATGGACAATGATAGGAAATCCACTAAAAATTCCTTCTATATGTTTTCCCATGTAATGTCTTCCTTCTTTCAACCTCTAATATAAAATGTCCACCATTAAAATGCTACACCCCTGTGTAACTGGAAAAATATGGGGCCTAATACTATGATTAGGCCTAAATAAGACTGAATGAAATCTCAACCTCCTCCATCCATTACACATTGAATTGATCACCAACTATTCACTCATAATTCACTGATTTTTCTAATGGATGGATCCTAATATCCTCTACCACTAATCATCATACTCAACATGGTTATCATACATGTTGTCTAATGGTAATGCATGTAAAACCTCACAAAAATGTGCTAAATGTGGATGTAAATAAATATTTAAAAATGAATAAAAATTATTATTTACATGATGTTGAAGAATATAAATTTATTAAGGGTCATTATATTCATTTCAAATTCCCAAAATCACCCAATTAAACTATGAATGAAAACCATAATAGTGCATGTAACACTCCTTGGATTCTACCTTAAATGGTACTATGTCACTTGGTTATTAAATAGGCATAGATTCCATGTATTAGATCATGGGGGTGACGTAAAAAATTTCCCCTAGTGGTTTTTCTCTTTCCTATGTCACATACCATTATTAACTAACAACTATTCCCAATAAACCCATATAATACTTGTAATATTTAATTTAAAACTCCATCATATCCATAAACCAATAATTTTGATACTATAATGTCATTACCCCTTCATATAAATGTAATCCTCCTAGAACAGTAATGTTTCCCACATTCACTAGACCTTGGGATGGAGACTTGCATCAAGGGTATAAAAAATCACATATGAAACTCATTAACCTTAATAGATATAATAGGATTAAGGAATTTTATATCATTCACCAAGAAACTCCATGACATAATTTAAAACAAAGGAAATGAAAACTGTCCAATAAATAATGTGAAATGTTAATATATATAATGATGCTCTAAAAAATATCCAAAATAAACCCCAAAGACAGTATCCTAAAAATAACTCTATTTTCTGGGTTGGTATAACCATTTTCAATCCCTAAAGTCATCTTGGAAACCTAAAATGTAGTTTGTAAATACCCAGGGGATCATAAAATGTGTACTCACTATGATCTTAGATAAGATCTATCTGGCACAAGTTGAAAGGGAAAACTGATATAGTAGTGGATATTCAGTAGTACCAACTTGCACCAAAATAGGTCAACTAACCAATCATGTCATCATAATTGCATGGTCACCAAATAACCCATCCAAGCATAGTAACATAATATGATGTATATTGGGAAGAGGTACTCCTCAACACTTTCCAATGAATTTTTTCACATATATCACTAGATCATATATTCTGGAACTCTCATCCCATCCATAAAATCCATCCTAAAGACACCTAGGAAATTGTATCATGAAAAACATCCTTTTTCAAACTGGCCATTACATCTTGCCAGATGACACCTATGAAATCATTTTGAACCATGCACCCCAAATTCAAATGGTCTCCTCAATAACATAATCTCATAACCACTACTATATATCAATGATATAAAGGTATCAAGATCATGATGGATGTAACAAATCGATATTTTATGATAAGTATTCTTTTTAATTTATTTGATGTCATGTGTTTTATGCTACAACAAGATTATAATGTGCTATACGCAACACCCTATTATCTTGCAGTATACGCAACACTATTCTTAGATTGTGTTACACACAATTTGATGTTCATTTGATAATAGTCATTATACGCAACATTGAGTATATATATATATATATTAAATGTATAAATATGGTTGGATTATGTTATATGAAACAACAAAGGATTCATGCACTACACGCAACCCTGACTTGGCTTTCATTACACGCAATCATAGCCTTCTTCGATAGTGTGTGTTGTACGCAATACCAGGTTTTACTAAACAACGATATGTTATTATAATATTATTATGAACTAGCCGTTATGAATATTATTAACAAAATTTTGAAATTTATAACATTATTATTCATCTTACATATTTTCTAGAACATGGTATAAGAACAAAATTAATTTTTCGGTTAAAATAAGTATTTTTAAAAAAATGTAGTTTTGCCGCCTTTTGATGAAGCACTCACATTAAATGTTGTTTTCGACATGTTTATAAGTTTAATTTTTCAAAATAAAATTATTCTTTGGAATAAGGATATAAAATTTTACCTTCGATAAAATTTTCATATTATTCTGATAACTTTCATATTTTAATAAATAGCAAAAATATGCTATATTTTAATTAAAAAACAACTTTTTTCATCGTAATAATTTATGTTGTTAAATTATAATATTGAATGTTTTAAAGTATAAATATAATATATTTTTACCATATAATACAATTTATGTCATTACCATTGATTTTACATTGAATTCTTAGGTTAAATAAATTCAATCTTTTGCAATGTTTTAAACAAAAACCCGTTTTCTTTCGACAACAGGATTATTTTTATTTTAATTTCTGCAACTTCTATGTATTGAATTTGGAAAAATGGATTCCATATTTGGAATCATTGGTTCCAAATTATATTAATAAACTACGTTTTATTTTTGGGCTTTATGAATAGTAACAACGGTAAATTTTATTTACCATAGTTAATGGTAAATCGGGTAATTAAGGGTAAATATAATATTATAAAACTACCATAATACATGAAAAAATTCTATTGTATGGATAAACGTAGACCCATATCACCAAAGGGTCGGATTAGAATCATTTAATGGACTTTTTTCTATGAAAATATTTTAATTATTATTAAAACCAAAAAAAGTGACAACATGTCACTCTCTTAACTCTTATAAGTATAATATTTTTAATTTAGTGATTAACATCATAAAACATTGAAAATTAATAGTATCCAAAAATATAATAAAATTATCTACATCATGATAAATTATTTAGACTTTTTAGGGATTAAATAATTGTCATTAATGGTGATACATTAATGATGCAGAAATTATTTATTAAGTGAAAAATCAGTAATATTGTTTTTATTGAAGTAATAATAACCATTAAAAGGCCCACAAACCTGACCAAAACATATTTATTGTTTATATCAATACCATAATCATCTACTTACCTAATTTATAACCTTTTGGAGTCTTATAAAAGTGATTATGACACTTATATTATTTTATTTTAAATGACTTCAATCTTGTCACCTTTATAATTTAATAAATATAGCAATTTAAATATTGTGATTTTAAGATGATAAATTCGATTGAAAGTATTATTGAGAAAGGTAATAGATTTAAATTCATCATAGGATTTTCATTTTAATTTTTATGCAACAAATAAGTTTATTAAATAATTATTCAAAAATGTTGTTGTAATTATTTTATTAAGAGATAAACCAAATAAATGGTTTTAAAAATAATAAAATAAATATTATATGAACTATTTAATGTTCTCATATAATTTTGTAGATACATATGGACTTTTATGAATCTATTAAAGATTTTAGTTCGAACATATCTTCTGTATATATTTTATTTAAATTCATATTAATGAATAGTGTCAAAATTGACTCTATTGTTATTTTATAAAAATAACATATTATAAAATTGATTGAAAATCACAAAAATATTTAAAACTTCTAAATATAAATTTATATGGTCTAAAATGTTATAAAGTATCCAATTATGGACAATTCACAACAAATAAGTCATTTTTTGTTATAATTTAAAATTTAGAATGTTATTACAACAAATAAAAATAAATTGATTATGTAAGGATAAATCAAGTTGATAATGTTTAAAATAATTTCCTACCATGTCTAAATTTTATTGGGTGATGAGATTACACCCATATATCATCTTATATTCTAATATGATTCATTTTTTGGATGTTTTTAAGTCTGTTTAGATTTATTATAAATTAATATTTTTAAGATTTCCAAAGGTGCCCCTCTCCTCCCTTATAAAAGGGCACCTCCTCCCTCCCTTCCTCACACAAATTTGAGCCTTCAAGCTCGGCCAAACCCTACCAAATTATCTTCTCCACTTCCCTAGAAACATCCTAGTGGTCCTGGTCTTCTTCAAAGACCAATCATAGTTCCCTAAGAGGAGGTTTCAAAAAGTTGTGTCGAAAGAAGAGGAGGTTCGGATCCATACGAGCATATCAGACCTATGGTAAGGGATAATTATTCCAATATCATTCTTATCTGAGATTGTTTATTTTTAAGTATTTACTGGGGTTATGATTATTATCCATGTCTATATGTTCTCAAAATGATTTCATAAAATGTTTACTCTTCTTCCATGTATGTTTAATGTCATTTTTACCCTTTTCTACTTTACCACATCGTATGGAAGGAATCTTTATTTTTGTTTAACATACGAGGTAATTTTTGACTTTTTCGACAAAAGTACGAGGAGATTGTTATTTTTAACATATACGGCGTGAACGGATTTTAATTTTTTTATAAAGCCTTATTTTCATTAAGCTTCATCCAAAATATTTCATGACTATTTTCAACAAAATCATTTTCTTTTAAAATTACTTTACATTTTGTGAAAAGAAAATGATTATGAAGAAGAAAGGATATTTTCCTCAAGAATTCATTTCAAGTTTTTTATCAAAACTATTTTCCATCTAAGATGACATTATTTCATATGTGTATGTTTCAAGTATAATGTCTCTATGATTTACATGCTTTCACTTTTCTTATTATGAAATGATATCCATTTCTTTTATATGGATTATGTGATGATGGGATGATGTTTATGAAACCCATTTTATTTATTGGGTTCTTATGAATGATGTATGTTTATTTTGTGGCACAAGTTAGAATGATTTCATTATGAGATGGGCAGGGCCTATATCTCCCTCCAATGCATTGTGTAATGATTTATATCTCATGAGATAGGCATGGCTGGAACAGTAAGTTAATCTGGTTCAATGTTACAGGACAGAAACGAGGAGTGAACTCGATTCCAAAAGGGACATTGTTCATTAAGATGGTCTTGGAAGCAATGCCTTGGCTACTATGGAAATCATAACATGTGTTGAATGGTTTCCACAATTACATGGTTTATTACCATTATATTTTATCATGGTTGATGTTCCATTACGATATATGCCTTACATACTTCCACGATTTATGTCTTTGCTCAAGATTTTGATGTTTAAATTTCATGTTCATGTTTTTGCATTCAAATTTTTATGGATTGTTTTCTGTTTTCTATGTTTTCCATTACTGAGCATTTGAGCTCAACCTTTTTATGTATTATTTTCCCCAGAAAATAAAGAAAGGTCTTAGGTAAGGAAACAAAAAGGGTAAGATCGTTATGTGAGTTTTTGAAGATATTTCAACGTTATTAAAAGTTTATATTCCGAGTTTCCCAAGACACTAAACTATTACGATCCTTGTGTGTCTTCTTTTGTTATGTATTAAGTATTCCTCAAATGTAATGTAATGTCCATGTACGTCAAGATTCAGGTCTCTACAGTTGGTATCAGGGGAATGGTTTAGTCAACCTTTGGAAACTAGGATGTGAAAACGTTAGTGTGATCCCTAGAGATATTTCTAAGGTATTCCTAGGGATGTCCCTAAGGATAAGTATACATATAAGATATATTCCTAGAACTACGGTAACGATATTAGAATTTAACCTAAGTTGTTAGATATTTAGGGTACTACCCATTTACTATGTTGTTTTCCCTAGCATGATTTTTTCCTCTCACACTATTCTTTTTGGGTTATTGAAAATGGCTGGAAATAGGAAGATTCACAATAATGGAGGATATGATGGACAATGGAATGATATTCTTCATGAGAATCAAAATGAAATGGGATTTGGAAGTTCAAACATCGTTATTATTCCTAATCAGAAATCTCATAATATGATCAATAATCTCAACTTTGGTATGTTTCCCGACTCAGATAATAAGAGAAAGATGGAGTTTTATGATGAGCATATAGGAAAGAAAGTTCAATTTCCCTAATGAAAATCATGTGGGAAGAGGAATCAGGGAGATTGTTTCAAAGGAACTGGAAGATGCTTTGGGTGTGGAAAAGAAGGACACAAAGCCAGTAAGTGCAAAGGAAATGGATTAGTTAACACCATGGAAAAGGATAATGGTATTGCTATGACATCAACAATGATTACATGTTTTAAATTTGGAATGTATGGGCATTATGAAAACCAATGCCCTAAGGGAAAATATCATGAAGAGAATCAGCATGGTCATATGGGTAGCATTTATTTGGATGATGATGAAGAGACTACAAATGAAATATGAGATGAAAGAAATGATGAAGCTTAGTCAGTGGTTTAATAAGTTAGTGGAATGATTGTATGTTTATCAAGAATAATGTATGGTACAATGGAATAAAGAATCATCTAAGGATTATTGCACTATTGTTTTTCATAATGTATTTGAAAGTATATGATGAATAGTACTGGTAATCATGAAAGGTTATTCAGATATTTTTTGGAAAGTAGATGATATGCGCATAATGAAGGGATTGGAAGATAATGAGATGTTTGATTGTATTCATGAGCTCATGACTGATATAAGGACTAAGTGATATTATGGGTTGAGCATATAGATTTTTTGGGGTTTTGGTATGTGGAAAGTGTTAAAATTTAACAACATTCATGTTTTCACTAAGGCTCAATGGGTCTTCATTCTTTAAGAGAATATATGATTAATGTATTCACATGTTAGTAATTTGACCAAAAAGATATATCTTTTGATATATTGGGGATAAATGATGGCATTCATGTGATTGTTATGTGACATTTCAAGTAATAATTTTCATTATCCTATGAGATTGGACCGAAGTATTTTAGATAAGCCTAAAGATTGGAATGGATTATGTTGGACACAATTTAGTATTGTTTAAGGATAGAATTTTTTTTGATATTATTGATGTTATGATATAGTAATGTAGTTTTAGAAAAAGGACAACCTGCAGGATGGGCGACAGCCCATCACGTCGGATAAGGCTGTGGAAATCGAACCCACAACCAAAGTGTGACATGCCTTTATCACCTACCAATGGACTACAAGAAGTCCCTGGTTAGTGGAAAGTAGTTTTATTTTATTAATCAGTATGATATATGAAGTATAAGATCATTTTTGGAACCATATACAATTAATCTAACCATATGATGGACTTATAACTTTTTCTATGCTTTTGTTTGAAACAGATTGAATGACCCATCATTCTATCACATGATATGCTAACACATCACAAATAATAAATTAAACTTCATTTCATTAAAGGATGAAGTGGAAATTGTTAAATTCATGAACAACAGTGATATTGTACCAAAATCATGTAAGTATTTATTTTAATTCATCAACTTTAGGGAAATGATATTGAAAACCAAAAATGGTGTCCTAGTGTGTAACGCCCCAACCCCCCGTTACCCAGAGTCGATGCATTATTACATAACATTGGCATGATCACAAGAAATATCAAGTCTCGAAAGACCGATTAGTTTAGTAGCCTTGGAATAAATAGATACATCCAAAAAGTTCACATTACATCATAAAAAAACATCTTGTCGTCATATCCCCTCATACTATCCCTGCAGGTCTTTCATAAGTTACTTCATCATAATCCTGGGAAAAATAAAACATTGAAAGGGGTGAGCTCAAGTGCTCAGTAAGGATAGCATTATAGCAGAAGCTTTCATAGATAAGCATAAACACTTAAGGAAGTTTATAACTAAAACAAAAACCTTATAAACTTGAACTTCAGCATAAAATGGAAAAGATAAAATAAAATAATGCCATTTAATTACTCACATGGATATTCTACTAGTCGAGAAATCCCATGCAATATCAATAACCACTTTCATAATGATGGAATGCATAATGCCAGACTATCATAGCCACATATCCAAGGCCTCTTACCAAGACTACAAATAATATTTTGCCAAGTCCTTGTGCCAAGACACTAGTTTGTCTCATGAGACCTACCGACACATCGAGGAGCTATAGCGGGCTCCACCCATCACTTATTAAGTCCAATGCATTCCTCATTTGAACAGGTTTAAACATAACATAAACATTCGTATTAAAACTAGCATACGAAATGTCAATACTTTTACCACAATCCATGAATGGTATAAAAATATCACATCCACAGTCAAACATAACTCATTCGATACAATATGGAAGATTTTATTGTATCACATTAACCTAAATCAATAATAATGAAGGATGTTGACATAGATGAAAATAATCATCAAAACTATTTGAGAGAAATATCCCCCTTTTCTTGAAAACATTTAAAAGTCACACTATTTGTCAAGAAGCCCTTTAAAAATAGATTTTTGAATCAAAGTGTCCCATTCCACATTGAAACTTTAAAAAGAATTTTTTATTTTAAAACAATAATGTCCATATAAATAAATCCTTAAAACCATTTTTTTAAAACATGGACATTAATGAGAAAGATTTAGAAGAATAAGTCTTTAAAACATTTAAAAATGGTATTTTCGTTAGAGTTTCTAACCAAAAGAGGGACACTTGAATTCAAATAATTGAGGTAATAAAAACATTTTAATATCATGAGAGTAAAGGTATTCATGATATACTATGTCAAAGTACATTATATACACCACATAAAATCAATTTGGTTTATATCAACAAAGTAGTCTCAATGGAATGTAAATTGAGATGAAATCTCTCATAAAGGCCGTACCCTTAGGATAAGGACAAATCAAAGACATAGTTATGTGTGAAAAATATAAATACACTAAATATGATTGGATATTATGTGTAAAACAATCAAAGGAAATTCACACATAATCTTGTAAAAAAAACACCAATGAATTGGATGTTTAACTCAACAAATAGAGAATGAGTTAAAATTACTCTTATCAAATTCATATCGATGACTTGAGAAATTATCAATGGAGTGATTATGTGTATCAAAAGTATATCCACAAAAAAAGGGGAGTAGAAATTATGACATAAGAAAATGAATATAGATTCCACACATAATCTCAGAGTAAAATAATCAATGGAGTTTGTGTAAAGCCGAATAAATGGAAATTGGAATTTCAAATTCCCTTATTGATTTGGTAACTTATGAAAAATGAAAAAAATGAAAGAATGATAACACAATTATGATGTAAATATACATGAATTAAAGTATATTACACAATAAATAAAAACATGGGAAGCACACACACCACAAGCAATAAATAAGTGGTGAATAATGGAATTCTCATGAAATTAAGAGTGAGATAAGAAACTCCTTACCACATTAATCAACTGAGTCGTATGGCCAAAAGTTAATAACCACCAAATTATTTAAATAATAACATGAATATAAAGAGAATCATGATAATATATATCAAATGGTAGTACACAATACATCACTTTCAATAATTTAGAGGCAAACAATAGAAATCTCACGGAATTGAAAGTGAGATAAGAAAATCCCTTACGTTGTACTTTTTCCTTGGTAAACGGTAGGTTAACCTCCTGTATAATGGTGAAATAATTGTTATTTAATTATACAAGAATCATATGCATTAATATGATATCATATACGATATTTTAACATTGATTTGTTAATAATATCTTAGAATTATCGTCATTTCTAGTGTTAACGGGTTCATTTTACTTTATATTCTTTATTATGTGAGCCATATTTGTTATTAGTGGGATGTATATTATTCATATCCAGAATGATATCAAGTCCTTATATATTATTTTTAATCATCAAATTAGAATTATACTTGAATGGATATGATGGAAAATGAATCTAATCGCGTTCGTGGAGACGGTAGTCCGTACGTACGCACGAGCGACAATATCATTCTTTTGATATTAAAATAATATATAATTTGATGGTATATCATATATAAAGAATCATTATCATGTTATATTTATTATTCACATGAGTTAAACATCATTATTATACCCATCCAAATAATTATATATTGAATAACAATTACACCACGACGTGGAGACGGTAATCCGTACGTACACACGTATAGTGACATGTTATTCAAAGGATGGATAGAATAATGAATATGGTTGTACCATATTTATAATAACATCATAGTATATATATGATACTGGAGTTATTATTTTATAATGGTAACAACAAAGGAAGAATAAGTGGAAGAAGAAAGGAACTTGGAAAAGGGTGGTGAAATCCTTACCTCTTCTTCGGGTTCTTCCTTTTGATTTGATCAAAAGGGCTCCATAGGTTGGCTTTCTGATCGAAATAAGGCCCCTAGGTTGTAGTGAGGGATGTTGGGAGAGTATTTGGGCAGGGTTTGGCCGAACCAAAAGGCTTTGAAGGTGTGAAGAAATGATAAGGAGGAGTTCCCTTTCATAAGAGGGGTGAGGGGCACCTTTGGAAAAGCTAGAAATATTAATTTATAATAAATTCATATTTGGTTTATAATAGCTCCAAAGTTGATTATTTGACGTTTAAGGTGGGGATAGGTCTAAAAACAATCATCAAATAGAATTTAGACAGGTTTGGGTCACTATATTAACCTTATCTTTTATTTTTAACTCTTAGTTAGTTAGTTTGACATTTACCATGTCACTTTGTATTTTTATATTATATAGTTAATAAACTTACTATATACATAAAAGAGACCCACAAGTGATCCATTAATGATATAATTATCATGATATAAGCCTCTTTTCCGAACCTTTGATTTTTATGAATTTAATATCAATTAATAATATAATATTTGTTTTAAAAACTCTTTTATGTCAATTTTGACACTATTCAATAGTTGATTTTTGTGAAACACATAACAGAATGATTACTTCGAAAAAAGTTAATTAAAGAAATACTAATATGTCATAGTAACCTATAAAATTAGTTTAATTCAACAAAAGTCTCAAATTATATTAATTTGGGTATTTATAATATCAATTATTCTAATTTTTCACTATTATTGTAATTACTGCATAACCATTGTGTCATATATAAATTAACTTATTTAAGGTCTAAAAATTATAAATAAAATATAATCATGTAGTAAATCTTTTTATCTTTCTAATGAATATTTATAGTCTAACATCCAACATATATAACCCTATTTCACAATTGTTTTTCTAAAATATTTATGCTTGTGTCATTTTTGTATTTATTTTAACTTAATTAAAATAAAGCGTCATTATCACTTACAAGTTGATCCATGGGGTCCCAAAATCGACCCAAAGATACCCCTGGTCGAACATGTATCAACCAATAGGGTTAAGAAACGTTTCATGGTAATTTAGTATTATTATAATATTATTGTTTTAACCCTTGTTTATCGGATTTACCCTTTAACCATGGTAAAAAAAATATTTACCGAAGTAATTATCCAAAATGTCTAAAAATAAAAGTTACCTATTTACAAAATTTGAAAATCCTGATTCCAATTATGGAATCCATTTTTCCAAATTCAAAACAAAGAAGTGGAAGAAATTAATTTAAAATAAATTCCCGTTGTTAAAACCAAAAGCGTGTTTTTAAGAGATAATAACTATCAAAAGATTGGCATTTGTTTATGTCTAGTTTAAATGTGAAATTATGTTCAATGACCCAAATTGTATTACATGGTAAAAATATATTCTAAATATACTTTAAAACCACTCAAATTCATAATTTATCACTATAAATTATTTTTATTAAAAAAGTTGTTTTTAATTAAAATTTAGTAATTTTCACTATTCATCAAAATATGAAAGTTATCCGAAAAGTACCAAAATTTCACCCTAGGCTAATTTCGATATTCCGAATTCAAAAATAAATTCCATTTTGAGAGATAGAATTTATAAAATTTCAAAAAGTAGGTATTACTATTCATAATGGGTAGTTTGTTTGGTTGTGTGTGTTAAATTCTTGAAGTTGCATACAATGCACGCCATTTCATTATTCGAAGGGAAACGTACCGTGGAAGCTTGGGGTGTTACATTCTCCCCTCATTCAATAAATTGTTTCCTCACAATTTTTAAATTTGCGCTTGGGAATATAATGTAATGTCCCACATCGGAAAAAGAGTCATTAAAACTATCACTTTAAAAGAAAGAGAGGTATAAAGGTCATCAAAGATAACCCATACTTGGATTCCATGTTGGAAAACATGGATATGGTTGATAAACTAAGTGTCATGTTCTGATGGAGAGTGATAGAAATCATGATCAGGAGAAAGTTAACAATAAAAAACCACATACTTGTGTTGGGACAAACGACAATTAGTCTCCTAGTAATAAAGTAAACATACAACATTTTTTTTGTTTTAAGTTACATTAAATAAGGACGAGGAATTCATTTATGATATTGACTAATAACATAAAGAAATATACTTAATTTTTAAGTATAGTTTCATTATTTAATAACTTTTTACCACTAAATTATTTTTTTTGAACAATGAGTATTCAAGAAGACTTGGTCATAATGAAAGAGCTAGAGATTAATCAAAACCAAAATGGTGAGTATAAGATTTGATGATCCCCCAAATGTATATTCCATTAGAGAAAGAAAAAAAATAATAATCTTAATTTCTAAAATTAAACCAACAATACCCCAAAGTTAAATAAATACCATTCAATAACAAATTTTCCTTAAAATCCTTCAATATAATCCAAACTAATATTGAAACCCAAAACTTATAAGAATGTAGTCTTCCACGTTAAATCATCATCTACTCATAAATTCACATACTTAAAAGTAATTAACCTAATCACATATTCTTTATTATAGGTTAATCATTTCCATAAATAACCCAAATCACTATAGATCCACAATAAAAACATAGATAAAAATCCACCATTACTCCTCTAATGGCATCCCATATTATTCTATTTTCCTTGGACATATAGTGTTCCCAACAAGGTGAACATCTTCCAAAACAACATTTATCACGTAATCACCAAAATATTTTCCTATACTAAGGGAATTCATTTGATAAGACATAAGAACTCAAATCAACATATTTTTGATCAATAAAATAATTTAACTAAAAATAGTCACACTAACCAGGGACTTCACGTAGTCCAGTGGTAGGTGATAAATCCCAATCGCACGTTGGTTGTGGGTTCAATTCCCACAGCTTTGTCCGACGCGACGGGTTGTCACACGGTCTACGTGATGTCCTTTTTCAAAAACTATATTCTATAATATTACCAAAATGAAATAAATTCCTCAAAATAACATAATTTAACCACACATGTAATACCATACCATGAATTTTCATCGAAATTATAATAACTTATAATTATCTCAAACCCCAATGATCATATAAAACCAAATGGTTATTTATACATATATCCACAAGAGAAGAGACAATTCTTCCTCAAATATCATTCTCACATGGAAAATTGCGGGGTTACAAATACAAGAGAAAATTATTCCAAAGTAAACCCATCAACAAGGAGTGCTAATACTTTTTAAACATTTCTCCGACCATTTATTTCCACATAGCTTCTTCTTTGTCCAAGATAATATCCTATAGAATAGGACATTCACTCGGGTAATGGACAGGTCCCCTACATTTAGGGATAATGAATGTAAATGGACTCTTGGGACCATTTTTGTCTTCTTCCATAGTACTCTTCATTTTGCTTCGGCAATTCTTCACTTTATGTCCTTCCTTCCCACACGTAAATCATTTCTTTATCCCATTGAGACACATTCCTGGGTGTCTCCTTCCATATTTCCTGTATGATAAAAATTGAGGATTTCTTTGTCCATGGTCTCCACTACTGGAGATCTTATCATTCATCACCTTTCTCTTCTTTGTTGACTCTGGTAATTGGTTAATATATATATTGTTGATCATATTTTTGGAAAATTGATTTGGAATAAAGAAGATATCTTTTATGCCTATCAACATTCCATTTTTTTGCTCATTGATACCACCGTTCCCACCTTGTACATCATTCTCAAAGTCACTATGACTTCCATGGAATCAAGCCATTGACTAAACCCAGAAAGCATTGTGTGAGTAATAGTAGTCATACAATCATTTAGAGATTAACATGTCACCATATTCTCAATTTGAAACACAATAGTATTAACCAAGGTTATTTTCTCTCATCATATATATATAATACATTAAATTGGTTTTTAAAGAAAATGTAAATTATCCTAAGCATATCCCCCGGGAGTGTCATAACCAAGAGTGCAGCAGGGCCCGTTATCGTGCACCAGTTCTCGTTCGAGTCTAGCTCAAAGTAGTGTTTTCGGGTTTTACCCCTAGGTACATCTGTGCCAGAGCCGCCTCTACCTGCTCGTATCTAGATAGGGATGTATTGCTCGGAAAACTCACAAAATCTCTATAATATCAATATTCTAGGAAATTCTTCTATAATAATCCTCAGAGTTCATCTTAGGTCTACGTGCTCTAATCAGAGTTTATCTAAATCTAGCTTCCAAGGTTTGTACGAAACTTCCTCTGATACCAACTGTAACGCCCTGACCCCAGTTACCCAGAGTCGGTGCATTATTACATAACATTAGAATGATCACAAGAAAGATCATGTCTCGAAAGACTGATTAGTTTAGTATCTTTTGAATAACTAGATACATCCATAAAGTTTTACATTACATCAAAAAAAACATCTTGTCTTCATATCCCCTCATACTATCCTTGCAGTTCATTCATAAATTACTTCTTCATAATCCGGGGACAAATAAAACATTGAAAGGGGTGAGCACAGATGCTCAGTAAGGATAACATTATAGCAAAAGCTTTCATAAATAAGCATAAACACTTAAGGCAGTTTATAACTAAAACAAATGCCTTATAAACATAAACTTCAGCATAAAATGGAAACGATAAAATAAAATAATGCCATTTACTTACTCACATGGATATTCTACTAGTCGAACAATCCCATGCAATATCAATAACCACATTCATAATGATGGAATGCATAATTCCAGACTATCATAACCACATAGCCAAGGCCTCGTGCCAAGACTACAAATAAGATTTTCCCAAGGCCTTGTGCCAAGACACTAGTTTGTCTCATGAGACCTACCGATGAATCGAGGAGCTATAGTGGGCTCCACACATCACTTATTATGTCCAATTCATTCCTCATATGAACAGGTTTAAACATAACATAAACATTCGTATTAAAACTAGCATATGATATGTCAATACTTTTACCACAAACCATGAATGGTATAAAAATATCACATCCATAGTCAAACATAACTCATTTGATAAAATATGGAAGATTGTATTGTATCACATTAACTTCAATCAAGAATAATGAAGGATTTTGACATAGATGAAAATAATCATCAAAACTATTTGAGAGAAATATCCCCCTTTTCTTGAAAACATTTAAAAGTCACACTATTTGTCAAGAAGCCATTTAAAAATAGATTTTTGAATCAAAGTGTCCCATACCACTTTGAAACTTTTAAAAGGATTTTTAATTTTAAAACAATAATGTCCATATAATTAAATCCTTAAAACCATTTTTTTAAAACATGGACATTAATGAGCAAGATTTAGAAGGACAAGTCTTTAAAACATTTAAAAATGGTATTTTAGTTAGAGTTTCTAACCAAAAGAGAGACACTTGAATACAAATAATTGAGGTAATCAAAACATTGTAATATCATGACTGTAAAGGTATTCATGATATACTATGTCAAAGTACATTATATACACCACATAAAAGTGATTTGGTGTATATCAACAAAGCAGTCTCAATGGAATGTAAATTGAGATGAAATCTCTCATAAAGGCTGTACCCTTAGGATAAGGATAAATCAAAGACATAGTTATGTGTGAAAAATATAAATACACTAAATATGATTGGATATTCAGTTTAAAACAATCAAAGGACATTCACACATAATCTTGTAAAAACAACACCAATGAATAGGATGTTTAACTCAACAAATGGAGAATGAGTTAAAATTACTCTTATCAAATTCATATCGATGAATTGAGAAATTATAAATGGAGTGATTATGTGTATGAAAAGTATATCCACAAAAAAGGGGAGTGGAAATTATGACATAATCAAATGAATAGAGATTCCACACATAATCTCGGAGTAAAATAATCAATGGAGTTTGCGTAAAGCCGAATAAATGGAAATTGGAATTTCAAATTCTTTTATTGATTTGTTAACTTATGAAACATGAACCAATGAAAGAAGGATAACACAATGATGATTTAAATATACATGAATTAATGTATATTACAAAATTAATACAAACATGGGTAGCACAGACACCACATGCAATAAATAAGTGGTGAATAATGGAATTCTCATGAAATTAAGAGTGAGATAAGAAACTCCTTACCACATTAATCAAGTGAGTCGTATGGCCAAAATTTAATAACCACCAAATTATTTACAGAATAACATGAATATAAAGAGAATCATGATAATATATATCAAATTGTAGTACACAATACACCACTTTCAATAATTTAGTGGCGAACAATGGAAATATCACGGAATTGAAAGTGAGATAAGAAAATCCCTTACTTTGTACTTTTTACTTGGACGACTGTAGAATAACCTCCTGTATAATGGTGAAATAATTGTTATTTAATTATACAAGAATCATATGCATTAATATGATATCATATACGATCTTTTAACATTGACTTGTTAATAATATCTTAGAATTATCGTCATTACGGGTGTTAACGGGTTCATTTTACTTTATATTCTTTATAATGTGAGCCATATTTTTTATTAGTGGGATGTATATTATTCATATCCAGAATTATATCGAGTCCTTAAATATGATTTTTAATCATCAAATGAGAATTATACTTTAATGGATATGATGGAAAATGAATCTCATCGAGTTCGTGGAGACGGTAGTCCGTACGTACGCACGAGCGACAATATCATTATTTTGATATTAAAATAATATATAATTGGATGTTATATCATATATAAAGAATCATTATCTTGTTATATTTATTACTTACATGAGTTACACATCATTATTATACCCATCCAAATAATAATATATTGAATAACAATTACACCACGACGTGGAGACGGTAATCCGTACGTACTCACGTATGGTGACATGTTATTCAAAGGATGGATAGAATATTGAATATGGTTGTACCATATTTATAATAACATCACATTATATATATTATATTGGAGTTATTATTTTATAATGGTAACAACAAAGGAAGAAGAAGTGGAAGAAGAAAGGAACTTGGAAAAGGGTGGTGAAATCATTACCTCTTCTTTGGGTTCTTCCTTTTGATTTGATCAAAAGGGCTCCATAGGATGGCTTTCTGATCAAACTAATTCCCCTAGGTTGTAGTTAGAAAAGTTGGGAGATTATTTGGTCAGGGGTTGGCCGAACCAAAAAGCTTTGAAGGTGTGATGAAATGATAAGGAGGAGTTCCCTTTTATAAGAGGGGTTAGGGGCACCTTTGGAAAAGCTAGAAATATTAATTTGTAATAAATTAATATTCGGTTTATAATAGCTCCAAAGTTGATTATTTAATTGTTAAGGTGGGGATAGGTCGAAAAACATTCATCCAATAGAATTTAGTCTGGTTTGGGTCACTATATTAACCTTATATTTTAGTTTTAACTCTTAGTTAATTAGTCTGACATTTACCATGTCACTTTGTATTTTTATATTATATAGTTAATAAACATACTATATACATACAAGAGTCCCACAAGTGATCCATTAATGATATAAATATCATGATATAAGTCGCATGGACGATCCTTAGATTTTTAGGAATTTAATATCAATTAATAATATAATATTTTTTTTAAAAACTCTTTTATGTCAATTTTGACACTATTCAATAGTTGTTTTTTGTGAAACACATAACAGAATGATTACTTCGAAAAAAGTTAATTAAAAAAATCCTAATATGTCATAGTAACCTATAAAATTAGTTTAATTCAACAAAAGTCTCAAATTATATTTATTTTGGTATTTATAATATAAATTATTCTAATTTTTCACTATTATGGTAATTACTGCATCACCATTGTGTCATTACTAAATTAAATTATTTAATGTCTAAAAATTATAAATAAACTATCATTCTGTAGGAAATATTTTTATCTTTCTAATTAATATTTATAGTCTAAAATCCAACATATATAACCGTATGTAACAATTGTTTTGCTAAAAGATATATGCTTGTGTCATTTTTGTATTTATTTTTACTTAATTAAAACAGTGTCATTATCACTTACAAGTGGATCCATGGGGTCCCAAAATAGACCCAGAGATACCCCTGGTCGACCATGTATCAAAAAATAGGGTTAAGACACATTTTAGGGTAATTTTTTATTAGTATAATATTATTTTTTTTAACCCTTGTTTACCGGATTTACCTTTTAACCATGGTAAATAAAATATTTACCGAAGTAATTATCCAAAATGTCTAAAAATAAATGTTACCTATTTACAAAATTTTAACATCCTGATTCCAAATATGGAATCCATTTTTCCAAATTCAAAACATAGAAGTGGCAGAAATTAATTTAAAATTAATTCCCGTTGTTAAAACCAAAAGCGTGTTTTTAAGAGATAATAACTATCAAAAGATTGGCATTTGTTTATGTCTGGTTTTAATGTGAAATTATGTTCAATCACCCAAATTGTATTACATGGTAAAAATATATTCTAAATATACTTTAAAACCACTAAAATTCATAATTTATCACTATTAATTATTTTTATTAAAAAAGTTGTTTTTAATTAAAATTTAGTAATTTTCACTATTCATCAAAATATGAAAGTTATCCGAAAAGTACCAAAATTTCACCCTAGGCTAATTTCGATATTCCGAATCCAAAAATGAAGTCCATTTTGAGAGATAGAATTTATAAAATTTCAAAAAGTAGGTATTACTATTCATAACGGCTAGTTTGATTGGTTGTGTGTGTTAAAATCTTGAAGTTGCGTACAATGCACACCATTGCATTATTCGAAGGGAAACATACCGTGGAAGCTTGGGGTGTTACATAGTGCCCTTATATCCACTGAATAATATGGTACCCTATACCATCACAAATTTATGGCTTTGTGATTGTTGGATTTTTCAAAGCCATGTTCTCTACCACTCTCCATCAGAACATGATGGTTAGATTTCTCTTCCATATCCATATTTTCACCTATGTTCTCCTATATGGAAACCCAGTGATTAGATAATTTGGGTAAACATTACGTTTCATACATTAGTTTTTAAAGTTAAGTTTTGGTATTTCATTTTACGATGTGGGTTTCAATTAAAGAAACATTCAAGTAGAAAACCATGTATAACCACGACAAATTTTGAGGACGAAATTAATTTTAAGGGGGGTAGAATGTAACAACCCTATATTTCATGATAAGTATTATTTTTAATTTATTTGATGTGATTTGTTTTATGCTACAACAAGATTCTCTTGTGCTATACCCAACACCGTATTATCTTGCAGTATACGCAACACTATTCTTAGATTGTTTTACACACAATTTCAAGTTCTTTTGATAATAGTCATTCTACGCAACATTGACTATATATATATATATTAAATGTATAAATATGGTTGGATTATGTTATATGAAACAACAAAGTAGTCATGCACTACATTCAACTCTGATTTGGCATTCATTACATGAAATCACAACTTTCTTCGATAGCGTGTGTTGTACCCAATACCGGGTTTTACTAAACAACAATATGTTATTATAATATTATTATGAACTAGTCATTATGAATAGTATTAACTAAAATTTGAAATTTATAACATTATTATTCATCTTACACATTTTCTAGAACATGGTATAAGAACAAACTAAATTTTTCGGGTAAAATAAGTATTTTCAAAAAATGATGTTTTGCCGCCTTTTGATGGCGCACCCACTTTAAATATGGTTTTTGACATTTTTATAATTTCAATTTTTCAAAATAAAATTATTCATTTGATTAAGGATATAATATTTTACCTTGGATAAAATTTTCATATTATTATGATAACTTTCATATTTTAATGAATAGTAAAAAACGCTATATTTTAATTATAAAACAAATTTTTTCATCGTAATAATTTATGTGGTTAAATTATAATATTTAATGGTTTTAAAGTATAAATAGAATATATTTTTACCATTTAATACAATGTATGTCATTATCATTGATTTTACCTTGAATTCGTAGGATAAATAAATTCAATCTTTTGCAATGTTTTAAACAAAAACCCGTTTTCTTTCGACAACGGGATTAATTTTATTTTAATTTCTGCAACATCTGTGTATTTAATTTGGAAAAATGGATTCCATATTTGGAATCAGTGGGTCCAAATTATATTAACAGACTACTTTTTATTTTTGGGCATTATGAATAGTAACAACGGTAAATTTTATTTACCATAGTTAAAGGTAAATCAGGTAATTAAGGGTAAATATAATATTATAAAATTACCCTAACACATGCCAAAATTCTATTGGATGGATAAAAGTAGACCCATATCACCTACGGGTCGTATTAGATTCATTTTATGGACTTTTGACCATGAACATAATTTAATTATTATTAAAACCAAAGAAAGTGACAACATGTCACTCTCTTAACTCTTATAAGTATAATAATTTTAATTTAGTGATAAACATCATAAATTTAAAACCTGAATAGTATCCAGAAATATAATAAAAGTATCTACATCATGGGAATTTATTTATAATTTTTAGGGATTAAATAATTGTCATTAATGGTGATACATTAATGATGCAAGAATTATTTATTAAGTGAAAAATCAGTAATATAGTTATTATTGAAATAATAATACCCATTAAAAGGCCAAAAAACCTAACCAAAACATATTAATAGTGTATTTATATACCATAATTATCCAATGACCTAATATATAAACGTTTGGAGTCTTATAAAAGTGATTATGACAATTATATTATTTTATTTTAAATGACGCCAAAGTTGTCACCTTCATAATTTAATAAATATAACAATTTAAATATTGTGATTTTAAGATGATAAATTCATGTAAAAGTAATATTGAGAATGTAAATAGATTAATCTTCATAATAGGATTTTATTTTTAATTTTTATGCAACAAATAAGTATATTAAATAATTATACAAAAATATTGCAGTAATTATTTTATTAAGAGATAAACCAAATAAATGGTTTTAAAAATAATAAAATAAACATTATATGAACTATTTAATGTTCTCTACCAATTTTCTAGATACATATGGACTTTTATAAATCTATTAAATCTTTTAGTTTGAACATATCTTCTGTATATATTTTATTTAACTTCATATAAATGAATAGTGTCAAAATTGACACTATAGTTATTTTATAAAAATAACATATTATAAAATTGTTTAAAAATTACAAAAATATTTAAAAATTCTAAATTTAAATTTATATGGTCTAAAATGTTATAAAGTATCAAATTATGGACAATTCACAAAAAAATAAGTAATTTTTTGTTATAATTTAAAATTTATAATGTTATTACCACAAATAAAATTAAATTGATTAAGTAAGGATAAATCAAGTTGATAATGTTTAAAATAATTTCCTAACATGTCTAAATTTTATTGGTCGATGATATTACAACCCTATATCTTCTTATAATCTAATATGAGTCATTATTGGATGTTTTTAGTGGGGTTAGATTTATTATAAATTAACATTTTTAAGATTTCCAAAGGTGCCCCTCTCCTCCCTTATAAAAGGGCACCTCCTCCCTCCCTTCCTCACACCAATTTGATCATTCAAGCTCGGCCAACCCCTACCAAATTCTCTTCTCCACGTCCCTAGAAACATCCTAGAGGTCCTGGTCTTCTTCAAAGACCAATCTTAGTGCCCTAAGAGGAGGTTTCAAGAAGGCATGTTGAAAGAAGGGGAGGTTCGGATCCATACGAAGCATATCGGACCTAAGGTAAGGGATAATTATTCCAATCTCATTCTTATCCGAGACTGTTTATTTGTAGGTATTTACTAGGGTTATGATTATTATCCATGTCTATATGTTCTCAAAATGTTTTCATAAAATGTTTACTCTTCTTCCATGTATGTTTAATGTCAATTTTACCCTTTTATACTTTTACCACATCGTATGGAAGGAATATTTCTTTTATTTTCCATACGATGTACTTTTTGACTTTTTGGACAAAAGTAAGAGGAGATTGTTATTTTTAACTTATACGGCGTGAATGGATTTTTACGTTTTTATAAAGCCTTATTTTTATGAAGCTTCCTCCAAAATATTTCATGACTATTTTCAACAAAATCCTTTTATTTTAAAATTGCCTGACATTTTGTGAAAAGAAAATGATTTTGAAGAAGAAATGATATTTTCCTCAAGAATTCATTTCAAGTGTTTTATCAAAACCATTTTCCATCTAAGATGACATTATTTCATATGTGTATGTTTCATGTATAATGTCTCTATGATTTACATGGTTTCACTTTTCTTATTTTTAAATGATATCCAATTATTTTATATGGATTATGTGATGATGGGATGATGTTTATGAAACCCATTTTATTTATTGGGTTCTTATGTATGATGTATGTTTATTTTGTGGCACAAGTAAAAATTATTTCATTATGAGATTGTTGGGACCTATATATCACTCCAATGCATTGGGTAAAGATTTATATCTCATGAGATAGACATGGCTGGAACTGTAAGTTAATCCGATTCAGTGTTACAGGACTGAAACGAGGTGTGATCTTGATTCAGAAAGGGACTTTTTCCACTAAGATGGTCTTGGCAGCAATGCCTTGGCTACTATGGAAATCAAAACATATGTTGAATGGTTGCCACAATTACATGTTTTATTCCAATTATATTTTTCATGGTTGACGTCCCATTATGATATATGCGTTACATACTTCCACGATTTATGTCTTTGCTCAAGATTTTGATGTTTAAATTTCATGTTCATGTTTTTGCATTCAAATGTTTATGGATTGTTTTATGTTATCTATGTTTGCCCTTACTGAGCATTTGAGCTCACCCTTTTTATGTCTTATTTTCCCTTGGAAATAAAGAAAGGTTTTAGGTAAGGAAACAAAGAGGGGAAGATCGTTATGTGAATTTTTGAAGATATTTCAACATGATTAGAAGTTTTTTTCTGGGTTTCCAAAGACACTAATTTATTATGATCCTTGTGTGTCTTCTTTTGTTATGTATTAAGTATTCCGCAAAAATAATGTAATGTCCATGTACATCAAGCTTCGGGTATCTACAGTGGAAATCAACGCCATGACCTCCTCTTATCATAAAAGACCCCCACATCGAACTACCACATCAATATTATAATTCCCTCAATATGTGAGCTACATTTACATGTTATCGAAATTTATACACAATAAACATTCCTATAAGAGAGAAATATTAAGAGAGGATATCCTTCCATCTTTGAACAATATCATGGACATTGGGAAAAGTACCAATTAACACATTTTTTATCAAAATAAAGTGATTGGCATTGATGCGATGTTTCTATAAATGTTAAATATAATATAATATAATAATAGTTAAAAACTGAATTCTATCTTTTGGGTTCACAAAAATATAATAGTCACAACTCAGGATATCTATAAAAGGCCTCATAACCACATCCACTTTCAGGGCCTCCACTAAATTAATTTCACCACACTAGAATCCTGCAACCACAAGAAACATTTCTTATTTCTTATTAATGATAAACCCTTAATATATTTCCCTATTACCAACCGTATTCATTTATCCATCTCATCCATTATAATGGTTTACACTTACAAACATTAATAACAGACCCCATTTTAATTCCACAATTCATTGTCCATTCCTTCCTATATCATTTTAGATTCAACAAAATATATTTCATCACTGTCGAGAAACAACCACTACACAACACTCTATGTCCCTGAAATCAACTACACAGAAATTTTGACCACTAGATAACTCAACTATATCACTTTTAAACCACATCAACTAAAAAAACACCAAAACAAGACACAACCAACAAACCAAAAAATTCCCCACACTAAATTTAAAGTATCTCCTTTTATTTTAATTAATTTGATTGTTTTTTTAGTTTCATTATTCTCAAGTTTATCCCCACAGAAACAGATATTATGTGTGAAAAAACCGTCAACTTGGTTATACATTATTAGAAATTTTCTACTGCCATAACAATAGGGAAAAAGAACATCATAGTTTTCAAATTTCACAAACCCCCAACAACATAACAAACCTCCACAAAAGAAAAATCATGGAAAGAAATAATTATATTGATAAAAACATTTGTTGAAAAATAAACATCAATAATTCTCATGTGATCTCTCGCATTCCCCTTCAATTTAAAAAAAATTAATAATCAAAATTAATTTTCTGTATTACATCATCTAAATGGTAAAAAAATCATGACCCTCAAATTTTATAAATAATTAAATAAAGATAAGGGTTATCCTACCTTGATTTAATATTCAAGAGAAACACATTAAATTAAGATTATATGACCATATATGTCAAACAAATCACAGCTATAATCTTATTTGTAGAATGACTCCATTAATTACCACCAAAAAAAGATAAAACATGAAAATGAATTCCATTAGAGAAAATAAATAGAATAAAAGATGAAATGGGATGATATAATAGAAGATATCACTATATGATTCATGAAACTCACTCTAACAATTTAAATTGTTAGGCTATTAATAATAATGATTAAATATTTCTAAGAAGGTATAAATGTAACTTGGAGTATAAAGATATTATAGTAGAGTCTAAAAATGGACATTGAGCCTCCAATTTATGATACAATCCAACCGTACTCCAACTTGTTGTGGTTAAGAGGAAAAACACCAGTGGTGGGTTTATTCAATCCAAGATCTGAAGCTTCCACACAATATTTAATGTTCCTTCTTATTTTTTTAAAATGATATATGGCTACCAAAATGGTGTAGGCAAGGGTTTTTTCCATGATGTGTGGTTCTTCCTTCTTCTAAAATTGTAACAGCCCAAGATTTTATAAAAAAATATTCTTTTTAATTTTATTAATGTCTTGTGTTGTACGCTACACCAAAAGGATCTTGCACAACACGCATCCTTGTCTTGCCTTGAATTACACGCAATCGCGACCTTTCTCGATAGCGTGTGTAATACGCAATACTGAGTTTCAATAAACAACGATGTGCTATTAAAATATTATTAAAACTAGCCGTTATGAATAGTAATAACCACTTTTTAAAAATCTGTAAATCTTATTTTTCAAAATTAACTTCATTCTTGGATTCGGAGTATCGAATTTAGCCTAAGGTGAAATTTTGGTACTTTTCGGATAACTTTCATATTCTGATGAATAGTGAAAATTACTAAATTATAATTAAAAACAACTTTTTTAATCAAAATAATTAATAGTGATAAATCATTAATTTGAGTGGTTTTAAAGTATATTTAGAATATATTTTTACAATTTAATACAATGTTGGTCATTGGTTGTAATTTCACATTTAAACCAGACATAATCAAGTGTCAATCTTTTGATAGATATTGTTTCTTAAAAACACGCTATTTGTTTTAACAGCGGGATTTAATTATAAAATTAATTAATGCAACTTCTATGTTATGAATTTGGTAAAATAGACTTCATTTTTGAATTCGGAATATGAAATATAGCTTAGGATGAAATTTTGGCATTGTTCTGAAAAACATCAATTTTTGATGAATAGTGAAACTACTAAATGGTAGTTAAACAACTGAATTTTTCATAAAACTTAATTTTACCGCTTCTGTGAATGGAATTTCAAAAATCCGAGAGACACGGTTAATATCAAGGACTAAAATGTGGTTCAATGAGATGAAAATAATTTTTTGGTGAATAGTAACTTTTTACTTTTTTTACCGCGGTTAATAGTAAATAGGGTAACTAAGGGTAAATATGATATTACTATTACCCTAACACATGTTCTAATTCTATTGGACAAGTGTAATTCGACCAAAAACAAACTTAGGAATAAAATATGACCATTTAGGCCCACTTGGATTAGATTAGGACATTTATTATTAATTTATTTAAAGAAAGGTTAAAATAGTTAAAATCAAAGTTTAATAAGTAAATAATTTTTAATATGGGGTTATAAATAAGATAAATTCGACTATAAATATTCATTAGAGAGCTAAAAATATTTCCTACATAATGGTATTTTATTTGTAAATTTTAGACATCAAATAATTTAATTAATTTATGACACAAAGATGATGTAGTAATTATCTTATTTATGAAATATTGACATAATTGATGTTATAAACACCAAAATAAATGTAATTTGAGAATTTTTATGAATTACACTAATTTTATAGGTTACTATGATATATTAATGTTGATTTAATCAACTTGGTTCGAACATTTAATTCTGTTATGACTTTCACAAAAATCATATATCAAATAGTGTCAAAATTGACACAAAATAGTTTTTAAATCAAATATTATATTATTAATTGTTATTTTATTCCTAAAAATCTAAGGTTCGGCCAAATGAATTAGATAAGGATATATATATTAATAATAAACAATTTGGGGTTCGTTTGGCATGTTATAGTAAGTGTATTAACCATATAGTGAAAGAAAACAAAAAGACACGGTAAAAGTCAAATTATTTAACTTAGAGTTAAATCTAATTGATAAGGTTTAAAATAAGATCCAAACATGTCTAAATTTGATTGGTTGATGGTATTACAACCCTATCTCATATAATCTTCGAATATGAGTCATTTTTGGAGGTTTTTAAGTGGGGTTAGATTTATTATAAATTAATATTTTTAAGAATTCCTAAGGTGCCCCTCTCCTCCCCTATAAAAGGACACCTCCTCCCCCTCCTCCTCACACCAATTTGAGCTCTCAAGCTCGGCCAACCCCTGCCAAAATCTCTTCTCCACTTCCCTAGAAACATCCTAGAGGTTCTGGTCTTCCTCAAAGACCAATTTTAGTGCCCTAAGAGGAGGTCTCAAAGAGGCACTTCAAAGAAGAGGTAATTACCGTTACCAATTCTTTCATCTTTATTTCTTCTTCCACTTCCTCTTCTTAGGTTGTTTCATTATGAAGTAATAACATCAGTATCACTCATATACTGATATGTTATTATAAGTATGAAACAACCCTATTTCACCATCTATCCATCCTACGGAAAAAGAAATCACCGCGCGTGCGTACGTACGGAATACCGTCTCCACGCCGTGGTGTAATCTATTTTCCACCACCACCTTACATGGATGGGTATAATGGTGTAAAGAATAATTATACATAGTTATTACAACATCATATTGATTCTGATATATTTTATAATCCACTCCAATTCAATTCAATATTTATAGAAATGATATCATCGCTCGTGCGTGCGTACGGACTACCGTCTCCACGACGCGATGAGATTCATTCTCCATGTTAACCATTTAAGAATGATTATAATGTATATATAAGAAATAATAATGAAATATATGACATTATAAAGCTACTGGATTTATGTATATATATACATATGTATTTCATCTACTTACTTCCATTTCAAGACAATAAGGAAAGAAAAACAGCGTTCATGCGTACGTACGGACTACCGTCTCCATGAACGGTGTTTTTCATTTTATTTATCTACCTGTTATATATATATATATACTGAATATATATGATATATAAATCATATTTTATATTCTGGAAGTGAGTAAATCATGATATAAGTAATAATGATGTCAAGAACAACAAGTCAAAACACCTATGATAAATGAAACGATTTTACCCAAAACGCTTCTTTAACATGGAATTTACAAAAGAACGGGTAATATAATGTCATAAGTGAACCATATATGATATCATAACAATAAATATGATTCTGTAATAAGTCAATAACATGATTTAAATCATTATACAGGAGCTTCGTACACGAACAAAGCAAATCGGACCTAAGGTAAGGGAAATATCACAATCTCATTTTTATCCGAGATTGTTTATTCGTAAGTTTTTATTGGGGTGTATTTTATCATCCACATCCATGTTTACTCAATATGTAATATTATTTCCATCCACCTAAAATTTTTTAATTCCATTTTTACCCTTCGGTGAGTTTTTAATAATATGTATGAAAGGAATCTTTTGTCGTACGAGGTACTTTTTGACTTTTCCGACAAAAGTACGAAGAATGTTTTTTTTAACTTATACGGCACGAACGGATTTCTACTGTTTTATAAAGCCTTATTTTCATGAAGCTTCCTCTAAAAGATTTCATTACTATTTTCAATAAAATCTCTTTCTTTTAAAATTTCATGAAGTTTTGTGAAAAGAAATTGATTTTGAAGAAGAAAGGATATTTTCCTCAAGAATTCAATTCAAGTGTTTTATCAAAATTATTTTCCATCTAAGATAATAAAGGGTTCTGTTTCTATCCATATTTTTACATTGATTTGACTATGTTGTGATGGAATTATGTTTATGAATTCCTTTATCTTATATGAATTGATTTATGATTTCATGATGTTTCAAGAATCCCATTTTTGTTACATGTGTTATGCGATGATGTATGTTTTATGATTTTGTGGCACACATAAGAATGGTATCATTATGAGATGGGTGGGACCTATATCTCCCTCCAATGCATTGGGTAAAGATTTTATATCTCATGAGATAGACATGGCTGGAATGGTAGGTTATACCGGTTCAGTGAAACAGGACTGAAACGAGGATTACTCGATTCAGAAAGGGACTTTGTCCACTAAGATAGTCTTGGCAATGAGTCTTGACTAACAAGAAATGATTCTCTATGATTATGTGTGTATGCCACAATGAGTAATGTTTTAAGTTATGATTTCATTTTCACTTCTATGATTTATCCCATGTTATGATATTATGAGCTCTTTTGCAGGTTAAGATTTCCAAAAGCTATGTTCTTATGTATATGATGTGATTGATATTTCTTTTGTTTACCCTTAATGAGCATTTGAGCTCACCCTTTTATGTTTTCTTTTCCCCAGGATATAAAGAAAGGTTTTTAGGTAAAAAAAAAGGGAAGATCTTTATGGGAGATATTGAAGATCTTTCACCACGATTAGAAGATTACGTTCCGAGTTTCCAAAGACACTAAACTATTACGATCCTTGTGTGTGTGTTTTTGTTATGTACTAAGTATTCCGCAAAAGTAATGTAATGTCCACGTACGTCAAGATACGGGTCTCTACAGTTGGTATCAGAGGAAAGGTTTAGTCAACCTTTGGGAACTAGGATGCGAAAACGTTAGTGAGATCCCTAGAGATATTTCTAAGGTATGTCTAGGGATGTCCCTAGGGATAAGTATACGTATAGGTTATAGTAATTGAATTATGCTAACGATCATAGAATTAAACCTAAGATGTTGGATATTGAAGGTACTCCCCCTTTATTATGTTGTTTTCCCTAGCATGATTTTTGCCTCTCACACAATTCTTTTTGGGTTTTAGACGATGGCTGGAACCCGAAGGAACCGTGTTGATCAATGCAATGGACAATGCAATGATTTCCCTCCTGAACAAACAAATGTTATGGGAGATGGAGTGCAAAATCTTATTGCTATACTTACACAAGCTATGAATCATTCTGGACTTCCAAATGAGCAGAGAAGGGAACAATATTCTATTGAGTCCTTAATGAGGCAACGTCCACCTTCTTTCAGTGGGTTTACTGATCCATTAGTTGCTGAACAATATATTAGTACTACTGAAAAGATATTTTCAGTTCTTCAATGTTCTGAACATGATAAAGTCATCTTAGCAGTATATCGTTTGGAAGGTGAAGCTGATCAATGGTGGAATCTTATCAAGAATACGAGGCCAAGAGATGAAATTGAGTCCATGGAATGGGACGAGTTCAAGAACTTGTTTTTCAGTAAGTACTTCCCACGTATTCTTCGAACAAAGATGGAGAAAGCGTTTCTTGAACTGAAGCAAAGGGACGATGAATCTGTTGGTACCTATGAAGCAAATTTTACAAGACTTGCAAGGTATGCTTCTGGAATTATCATCCAACCTGAAAGTAAAGTTGATCGATTTTTCAGTGGCTTAAAACCAAGTCTTCGAAGGGCATTAGCTATAAGAGACTTCAGTAGCTATGAAGAAATTGTGCGTTGTGCTATCAAGGTAGAAATGGAAGTTGGTGTTACATATCCATCTCATGGTTTTGACAAGAAACGAAAGATGGAGTTCAAGGAGAAATCTCAGAATAATGGTGAAAAGAAGATGAATGTTTCCTTATGCACAAAGTGTGGAAAGAAGCATGGTGGAGACTGTCTTAAAGGGACTAGAAAATGTTTTAAGTGTGGAAAAGAAGGTCATCGAGCAGCTGAGTGTCGAAGTAATGGAAAAAGGGTTTCTAATGATGTGAATAAAGCAAACACTGCAGAGAACGCACTGCCAACACTTCAATGCTTCAAGTGCAAGGAAATGGGGCATTATGCTAATAATTTCCCTAATCCAAGGGTTAGTGATGATCAACATGAGCAACCACTGAAGGCAAAGGACAAAGGGAAATCACATGCGATCACTTTTGGCAATGTCGAATATGACAACGATGTGGTGGAATGATTAAGTGTTTATGTAATGGGATTCCAAAATAATGTTGTATCATTGAGTATTGATGTGGTATTCAAAGTGGAAATAAGATGATATGCGCATAATGAAGAAGAGAAAATGAAATGTTTAATTGTATTCATGAGCTCATGATTGATATAAGGACTAAGTGATATCATGGTTTGAGTATATAGAATTTTGAGGATTTTTGTATGTGGAAAGTGTTAACTTTTAACTGCACTCATGTTTTCACTAAGGTATTCAAGAGAATACACGATTAAGGACTTTGAATGTTTGGAATGTGACCAACAAGACATATCTTATGATATGTGGGGATCAACGACAGTATTAAATCTCTGGTAATCGATGTCACTATATTATGAGAGTGGACTGCAGTATTATGTATAAGCCTAAAGATTAGACTGGATTATGTTGGACATAAGTTAGTATTGTTTAAGGATAGAAGATTTTCGATATTATTGATGGGATGTTATAGTAACGTAGTTTTAGAAAAAGGGACAACCTGCAGGACGGGCGACAGCCCATCGCTTCGGACAAGGCTGTAGGAATCGAACCCACAACCGAAGTGCGACTGGCCTTTATCGCCTACCACTGGCCTACAGGAAGTCCCTGTTTAGTAGAAACTAGTTTTATTATATTAAGCAGTATTATATATGAAGTATAAGTCCATTTTAGGAACCATATATGATTAATCTCACTATAGATCGATTTATGCATATAATTTTTGCTAACCTATTGTTTGAGACAGATGGAATGACCCGTCATTCTATCACATGATCTGCTAACACTTCACGAATAACAAATTCAACTTCATTTATTTAAGAGATGAAGTGGAAATTGTTCAAGGCACGAACAACAGTGAGATTGTACCAAAATAAAGTAAGTATTTATTCTAATTCAAATTTTCAACTTTAGGGGAAATGATCTTGAAAACCAAAAATGTTGTCCTAGCGATCTTATACCTGATGAATCAGATGGTACCTTATATCATCACAAATCTATGGATTTGTGATTACTGGCTTTTCCATATCCATGTTCTCTACCACTCTCCATCAGATGATGATGGTTAGATTTCTCTTCCATATCCATATTTTCACCTATGTGGAAACCCAATGATTAGTTTATTTGGGTAACCGTTACGTTTCATACTTTTGTTTTTAAAGATTGGTTTTGATATTCCTTTTTACGATGTGGGTTTCTATTAAAGAAACTTTCGAATAGTAAACCATTTATAACCCCGACGAATTTCGAGGGAGAAATTCATTTTAAGGGGGGTAGAATGTAACAGCACAAGATTTTATAAAAAAATATTCTTTTTAATTTTATTAATGTCTTGTGTTGTACGCTACACCAAAAGGATCTTGCACAACACGCATCCTTGTCTTGCCTTGCATTACACGCAATCGCGACCTTTCTCGATAGCGTGTGTAATACGCAATACCGAGTTTCACTAAACAACGATGTGCTATTAAAATATTATTAAAACTAGCCGTTATGAATAGTAATAACCACTTTTTAAAAATCTGTAAATCTTATTTTTCAAAATTAACTTCATTCTTGGATTCGTAGTATCGAATTTAGCCTATGGTGAAATTTTGGTACTTTTCGGATAACTTTCATATTCTGATGAATAGTGAAAATTACTAAATTATAATTAAAAACAACTTTTTTAATCGAAATAATTAATAGTGATAAATCATTAATTTGAGTGGTTTTAAAGTATATTTAGAATATATTTTTACAATTTAATACAATGTTGGTCATTGGTTGTAATTTCACATTTAAACCAGACATAATCAAGTGTCAATCTTTTGATAGATATTGTTTCTTAAAAACACGCTATTTGTTTTAACAGCGGGATTTAATTATAAAATTAATTAATGCAACTTCTATGTTATGAATTTGGTAAAATAGACTTAATTTTTGAATTCGGAATATGAAATATAGCTTAGGATGAAATTTTGGCATTGTTCTGAAAAACATCAATTTTTGATGAATAGTGAAACTACTAAGTGGTAGTTAAAAAACTGAATTTTTCATAAAACTTAATTTTACCGCTTCTGTGAATGGAATTTCAAAAATCCGAGAGACACGGTTAATATCAAGGACTAAAATGTGGTTCAATGAGATGAAAATAATTTTTTGGTGAATAGTAACTTTTTACTTTTTTTACCGCGGTTAATAGTAAATAGGGTAACTAAGGGTAAATATGATATTACTATTACCCTAACACATGTACTAATTCTATTGGACAAGTGTAATTCGACCAAAAACAAACTTAGGAATAAAATATGACCATTTAGGCCCACTTGGATTAGATTAGGACATTTATTATTAATTTATTTAAAGAAAGGTTAAAATAGTTAAAATCAAAGTTTAATAAGTAAATCATTTTTAATATGGGGTTATACATAAGATAAATTCAACTATAAATATTCATTAGAAAGCTAAAAAGATTTCCTACATAATGGTATTTTATTTGTAAATTTTAGACATCAAATAATTTAATTAATTTATGACACAAAGATGATGCAGTAATTATCTTATTTATGAAATATTGACATAATTGATGTTATAAACACCAAAATAAATGTAATTTGAGAATTTTTATGAATTCCACTAATTTTATAGGTTACTATGATATATTAATGTTGATTTAATCAACTTGGTTCGAACATTTAATTCTGTTATGACTTTCACAAAAATCATATATCAAATAGTGTCAAAATTGACACAAAATAGTTTTTAAATCAAATATTATATTATTAATTGTTATTTTAATCCTAAAAATCTAAGGTTCGGCCAAATGACTTAGATAAGGATATATATATTAATAATAAACAATTTGGGGTTCTTTTGGCATGTTATAGTAAGTGTATTAACCATATAGTGAAAGAAAACAAAAAGACACGGTAAAAGTCAAATTATTTAACTTAGAGTTAAATCTAATTGATAAGGTTTAAAATAAGATCCAAACATGTCTAAATTTGATTGGTTGATGATATTACAACCCTATATCATCAAAGCTTAGAATATGAGTCATTTTTGGAGGTTTTTAAGTGGGGATAGATTTATTATAAATTAATATTTTTATGAATTCCTAAGGTGCCCCTCTCCTCCCCTATAAAAGGACACCTCCTCCCCCTCCTCATCACACCAATTTGAGCTCTCAAGCTCGGCCAACCCCTGCCAAAATCTCTTCTCCACTTCCATAGCAACATCCTAGAGGTTCTGGTCTTCCTCAAAGACCAATTTTAGTGCCCTAAGAGGAGGTCTCAAAGAGGCACTTCAAAGAAGAGGTAATTACCGTTACCAATTCTTTCATCTTTATTTCTTCTTCCACTTCTTCTTCTTAGGTTGTTTCATTATGAAGTAATAACATCAGTATCACTCATATACTGATATGTTATTATAATTATGAAACAACCCTATTTCACCATCTATCCATCCTACGGAAAAAGAAATCACCGCGCGTGCGTACGTACGGAATACCGTCTCCACGCCGTGGTGTAATCTATTTTCCACCACCACCTTACATGGATGGGTATAATGGTGTAAAGAATAACTATAAATAGTTATTACAACATCATATTGATTCTGATATATTTTATAATCCACTCCAATTCAATTCAATATTTATAGAAATGATATCATCGCTCGTGCGTACGTACGGACTACCGTCTCCACGACGCGATGAGATTCATTCTCCATGTTAACCATTTAAGAATGATTATAATGTATATATAAGAAATAATAATGAAATATATGACATTATAAAGCTACTGGATTTATGTATATATATACATATGTATGTCATCTACTTACTTCCATTTCAAGACAATAAGGAAAGAAAAACAGCGTTCATGCGTACGTACGGACTACCGTCTCCATGAACGGTGTTTTTCATTTTATTTATCTACCTGTTATATATATATATACTGAATATATATGATATATAAATCATATTTTATATTCTGTATGTGAGTAAATCTTGATATAAGAAATAATTATGTCAAGAACAACAAGTCAAAACACCTACGATAAATGAAACGATTTTACCCAAAACGCTTCTTTAACATGGAATTTACAAAAGAACGGGTAATATAATGTCATAAGTGAACCATATATGATATCATAACAATAAATATGATTCTGTAATAAGTCAATAACATGATTTAAATCATTATACAGGAGCTTCGTACACGAACAAAGCAAATCGGACCTAAGGTAAGGGAAATATCACAATCTCATTTTTATCCGAGATTGTTTATTCGTAAGTATTTATTGGGGTGTATTTTATCATCCACATCCATGTTTACTCAATATGTAATATTATTTCCATCCACCTAAAATTGTTTAAATCCATTTTTACCCTTCGTTGAGTTTTTAGTAATATGTATGAAAGGAATCTTTTGTCGTACGAGGTACTTTTTGACTTTTCCGACAAAAGTACGAAGAATGTTTTTTTTAACTTATACGGCACGAACGGATTTCTACTGTTTTATAAAGCCTTTTTTTCATGAAGCTTCCTCTAAAAGATTTCATTACTATTTTCAATAAAATCTCTTTCTTTTAAAATTTCATGATGTTTTGTGAAAAGAAATTGATTTTGAAGAAGAAAGGATATTTTCCTCAAGAATTCAATTCAAATGTTTTATCAAAATTATTTTCCATCTAAGATAATAAAGGGTTCTGTTTCTATCCATATTTTTACATTGATTTGACTATGTTGTGATGGAATTATGTTTATGAATTCCTTTATCTTATATGAATTGATTTATGATGTCATGATGTTTCAAGAATCCCATTTTTGTTACATGTGTTATGCGATGATGAATGTTTTATGATTTTGTGGCACACATAATAATGGTATCATTATGAGATGGGTGGGACCTATATCTCCCTCCAATGCATTGGGTAAAGATTTTATATCTCATGAGATAGACATGGCTGGAATGGTAGGTTATACCGGTTCAGTGAAACAGGACTGAAACGAGGATTACTCGATTCAGAAAGGGACTTTGTCCACTAAGATAGTCTTGGCAATGAGTCTTGACTAACAAGAAATGATTCTCTATGATTATGTGTGTATGCCACAATGAGTAATGTTTTAAGTTATGATTTCATTTTCACTTCTATGATTTATCCCATGTTATGATATTATGAGCTCTTTTGCAGGTTAAGATTTCCAAAAGCTATGTTCTTATGTATATGATGTGATTGATATTTCTTTTGTTTACCCTTACTGAGCATTTGAGCTCACCCTTTTATGTTTTCTTTTCCCCATGATATAAAGAAAGGTTTTTAGGTAAAAAAAGGAAGATCTTTATGGGAGATATTGAAGATCTTTCACCACGATTAGAAGATTACGTTCCGAGTTTCCAAAGACACTAAACTATTACGATCCTTGTGTGTGTGTTTTTGTTATGTACTAAGTATTCTGCAAAAGTAATGTAATGTCCACGTACGTCAAGATACGGGTATCTACAAAAATAATATGAGGCCACACCCTAGTGTTAAATAATTGGCCATTTTAACCTCACCACAACCAAGACTACGATGTGGTTATCCACTTCAACCCATTTTTTATTGGAACTCTACAAAAATTACACACTCTGATTCATTCCCTCACTAAGAATTTTAGGTTTTAATGTGGGGAGTATGTATACAACCATACCAAAATACCCTATAATACATATTGGAATGGTATTTCAGATTTCATGGAATCACTTAAATTTCCAAAACACCAAATCCATCATTTGGATTAAAAAAATATCTCTAAAAACATATGAGAGCATTAAAATATCACAATGATGGTTTTATATGGTATAAATCATTACATCAAAATATATCTTAAATGGTTAATTTTGATGATAATCAATATCAATGTAGATCAGAAAAGAAATAGAAATTTCCAAAAAACCAACCCACGTTATACCTCTCAGTGGTCATATTAAAAATAAAACAAATCCACAATTTCAAACCAACCTGAAGAAACTCCATCATCATGTAAACATCCACACCAGCATTTCAACATCTACACAACCCAATCCAATGACTTTCATGACTATTACAAATCTTGGATATAATAATAATAATCAATTAAATACAAATTCAATATATATGAATTATCTGCATTGGGGGGAACAACTTTACCCACATGTTTTTAAAATTTGACGTGATATAATGTGTATCAATAGGGAATGGGTCTTCCCCTCTTCATAAAATGAATGATTTACCATATATCATATTATTAATTTAAAATATCACATTTTAAAAACATCTTGGATTTAAGTAATACATAATCAAAGTAAAAAAAAATATAAAACTAATAATATTAATAATGGGAATGAATCTATATCTCATGATTTTACACAATCTTTTATAAAAAAACATGTACCTAATGTAAATGTACCAAGAGAATGATTCATATTCAATAAAACCTTCTCATGATGATCCCATATTTCTATTAACAAGTCCATGAATGTCTCATCATCCCTGATATCAAATTCTCCACTCCCAGTTTCATGGGAAAACATATCAGGATACCGATATAGATTATACATCTGACATAATTAATGGATCATTTCAAATTGTGGTGGGAGAACAATATAACTAAATTTCATTCTAATACACTCAAAAAAGTCAAAGTTTCTAACAAACAGATTTTATTGGGTTCTCAATTCACTAAAATACATATTCCCACTATGATGAGGTACCTATAAGAAAACATTGTCTCCCACTACACTCGATATGGGAATACTCCATCAATTTTATAATGAAAAATTTTTATATAGTTTTTCCTTAATCCTTTGTTGAACTCCATGATCATTTTCTACCGTGAATTCTATGACATTAGGACTAAGAGATAATAAATCCCCTACCATGAAACACAATACATTATTATAACATGGATTCATGTAAAAAGAGTCAAATTGGGACTTGAAAATGGCTGATTTGTTATTGTTTTTATATTTGAACTAATATAAGGGGTTGTTATTTTCTCAATATCCACTTTATTCTAGGATATATGTATTAAATATATCCTATGAATTATGATTGATCCACATTCTAGATCTATATGTCTAAAGGAGGTAATATTTGATGAGGAGTAACTGACTTCTAAAATAATTTTCTAATCCTATATAATATAATGGGGTTAAATGAGTATCGCAATCCAACAAAATGGACTTCAAAACTCAATGAAATTATACTACCTCATATAAAAACTTCCTTTAAAAAATATCCCCATTTCCAGACTCGAAAATATCTAGGAAGTGGGCTGAACTCATTAAATGATCCCTAAATACAAAAATGACATCATATCCTCCCAGATCCAGGGGTTATTACATGATAAATTCCATCAAAAGTTCATCCCACATCTACCCAAGAACATCCAAGGGATGCAATACACTTCCCAAAATAAGATCTTATTCCTTCACATGCTAGAAGATTGGATGTTGAGCCACAAACTATTCCAACACACATTTCATTCTGGGATACCAAAAATATTCACCCAAAATACGGTATATCTAGGATACCCATAGTTGTAATTCCAAATGTGACCTGTGAAAATTTCAATGGATGCTATCAAGAATCTACATAATAATTAACAACCTACCAAATAGGAAAATTTGGTTATAGTTACACTCGAACCATTCCTATATGGATTCACTATATTATGCACAATCGTACATCACTTATACATATAAGTTTACCCGCTAAGACTCGTTAATTTTACACATCACATATAAATTCATTTTCATCTGAAATAAGAAATTATTATCATCAAAAATACATTTTATATATTTGAAGTTTTTATAACTCCCCCATCACCCTCCAAATATAACTGAACTCTTGAAAAACATAATTTTATGAATTATTAATTAGTTAATCATCGATTATATTTACCATTACTGAGGTGAGGTAGATCTTAAAGTCATTTTAGTTGATAAACCCCATCCACTTCCATTCTGGAAAATTTAGATCAGTCTCATAGAAGATATACCTCAAGATAATGTGATCAATGAGGAAACAAATTAATTCTTTGATGAGGTATTTTCAGAAAAACATTATCATAAAGAAAAAACAGAAACTAGATACAGATAATGGGTATAATAGTTATGATCATGTTGGGGTATGTCTTTATACCCATAAAATTTAACGACACTGTAGTACAACCTGAAGAATTCCATGACTAGGTGGGAAGAGTCACATAAATGCTTAAATATCACTCCATTTATAGTAATTGATAAACTATAGAACTTTTCAACATCCCCCTTTGTATGTTTAACACTATTTAGCCATGATCAATCTAGATATAAGTATAATCATTCCATTGGGGATATATAAATGGTACCGCAGTATATGTGTCATCAGACACAACCTTCCAATAATAGTCTACTAGGTAGAGGAAACCTTCAGCATCTACTACATTTATTTTTTTCTATATGAAAAAATACCTTCAACAACAATATGTCCACAGTCACACCTATTTGGGATACGAAATGAACAAAAAATATACCTTATGTCTCTGAAACATGCTAATCGACCCCTTTGTAATGAACATGCTTCCATGAAGCATATTTCGAATGTATATGAGATGTGTGATATTATCTTCATATAAAATTGAGCAAATCCATATTTTATAGATGAATATTACTACAAACTAGTTTAAGAACTCATTAAACATGGATTTAATGAGCCCTATTCACATATTTGGTTTGTTTATGGAACTTAATCACATGACCACTATCTCGAATTTTTTATATCAACACCAAAATGTAATCTTTTTTATAACATCATCCTACACAATTAATTGGGGATATCCACATCTGAAATCAATCATGTCGAAACAACATTCCCCACTAAATAGGTAAAAATATAATCAATAAAAAGAAGTGGGTAATTATTCATGATAATCACCTAACTCATCCATAGGTAGTCAATATGTAGCATCATTATTTTGTACACATTCTTAAAGAGTAACACCATAACAACGAACATGGTCCCAATAGGATATATGACATATTTCTATATTACATAATGAATATTGATTATCAAACCCCTTCAATAGATAGGGTGTTATATTTAAAAAGAACCATTTAAATTAGATAAGATTCTAACTGAAAAACTATCCATGAATTACTATAACATCAAAGGGTAGTGTGAAAACCTAATCATGGAAGTCATCCAGGGATTCTGTGATGACCATGGGAGCCTCCATGATCCATGTGCTAACTAATTTAACTAACAACTCTAACATCATGGAAAAAAATGATCTACATGTCTACGTCACAATCAACAATCCAACTTACCGACGAATATAACAAGCTCATCATCCACTTCCAAAAGGATAACATTGATTTCGAATTAGTTGATAACTAAATACATATGATACATCAAATAAATGAAAATTATATGAAAATAAAGTATTATATATAGAATAAAATTATTCCCACATAACTAATTTGTCCCCATTATTAATCTATGCCTCAAACTAAGGGAAAGAACATATCTAGACTCTTAATGGTTTATTCCACACTATGGGAATTGGATTCCTCTTTACATCTATTTATAATGAATTGACTAAAGATGGTTAAACAAAACACTATGATGTTCCTATGTAATAATTAGAAAAAATATGGGTTGAAAAAAAATATTATCATAAATTAGATGATCTCTATCCCCAATATTATTGTCCCCTCCATAATAAAAAAATTCATTCTCGGATCCCATGCCTTACTACTTATAGTGACCTCCATATCCATGCTCAGGTTTGTGACACTAAAGATGAGAAATTAAAATTTTTTCCCTCTTATGAACATATATCCTCTTGTTAGGGAATTTGTTATCTTCTATTAGTATTGATGCTTCCTTTCTAGTAGCTAATATTGACACTGACAGTCAAATAGACCAACATAACCATGAAAATTTTCAACAACCACTCAGAGCTAACTCTAATGATTAACATAGACCATATAAATGAATCACATTTTTTTAAAACACCTTGAAAAAAACTAGAAACAACTAACCCTATAAAGATGAAAATTATATTGTTGAGGTCAACTACCATTTATCAAAACCATAAAGGGCCATATTCTTTGGATCTTGTATTTATGACTCTTTTTTTAAATGAACCCAGTTCATTAAACCCTCACAGTAAATCTGATAATGAATTCATATACTCAATAATATCTACCATTTTATAAACCTCCATTAACATTGGGATCATAAAAATAGAAATAACATACAAGATAGAAACATAGAGTGCCTCCTCCAAACTCTATCCATGAGACTCCTCATGACGAAAAAAATCATTAGGAAATTTAAAAGGAACCTTGATCTTGATCCAATTATCTCACACTGACATACTTCCATAAGGACGTTAATATCACTCTAGCCACATAACTACCTTCATGGTTAGTGATAGGAAACAAACATTGAACTACTTCAGTATTTTATCACCAATAAACATATACCGCCCATTGTTCACATAGATACAATGTACAATACTAACAACATGAAAACCTCATATGACTAATCGCTAATGGGGCCCAATTCTAGGTTTTTCTTGAATTAAACTCATGGTGATCGCAAGTTCATACATCAAGAAATATGCCTCTAGACCATATTATACCCTCATACATTTCTAATGAATATTGTAGAAAGGAACACAATATTATATTCCACTAATTATCTTCCTCAACTGGCTCAAACCTTTGATGGTCAACGAGGTTAGCCAATTGAAAATCACCATCCTGAACCACATTTGGATGATTTCAACCATCCATAACTAAAAGGGCAAAAATTATTTTTTATTCTTGGTTGAGTATAATTTAATTACAATTTACTAAAATAAATTTTAATTCATGTGATCACCAAATTTAGATATGAGTTCAAATAGTTGTGATGAATTTACATCCCCATGGTCTCTAACCAAGAAGTAGCACCACATCACTAGGTTATTTAGTTGTATAAAATTCCACTAATATGATCACTTGGGTCCCTAAAATCATGTTTCATAGAATGTATTCACTATAGCTTGTTATCCACAAAGACCAAATAAAACTATTACAAAAAAACCCATGCAATCCTCATAGTTCCAAACTCCATACTCTATCATAACCCTTCACTAAAACCATTTATATTACTTATTAATGACCCTCTTTTACTATACATGACCCTTTTAGGAAGACTCTAAATGAAGAGTGATATTAATTTCTATAACCCAACATTAGTAGGGTTTGGGATGGGAATTATCACTTAGGGTATAGAAATATCACATGTGGAAGGATTTACCAACAATATATAAGGTGCATTCATGATATAAGATATCATCTACAGTAAACTAAATGTAATAATATATAGGAAAATTTATCCTTCCATCAATACATGTGTATTATAAAAAATTAAAAAATTGTCTCTATATAAATACCTAATAGAATGTTTTATGGAAAAAACAAAGAAACAACTCTAATATAATGGCTAGTAATGTCTATCTAAGTCCCACAAGTCATTCGGGAAAAATAAACATATTATTTTATATATTTCAAATGACCGTAACATGTATAATCAGTAATATAATACCCAACATCTCTCAAGAATATGTCAAATGAATATATTAATTCACTAGTGAAAAAATAACAGAACCATCAAGCACCAAAGTAGTTCAACCAACGAATCTCATCCTCGTCCTGGAACGCTCACAAACCAAATCATCCAAGTATAGTAACATAACATGTTTTGTATAAAGAAAGAATAACCATCATTACTTTTCCATTCATTTGAACTATTATTCCACCACACCATATGTCCAGGAACTCTCAACCCATCCATATAATCATTCCCATATAAATCAAGGAAACTGAATCACACTATGAAACCCATGTGAAATTAGATGTCATATCATTCTTAAATATTCCTTTGATATCACATTGTACCAACCTCCTGGTGTGAAACTAGTCTAATCATTTTCATCCTCTCATAACCACTATCATATTTCTAGTTTATTGACTTATTGATAACATTAAAGAAATAAACATCTTTCAGATCACTGAACATGAACAACCCACTCTATAAAACACCTCATCAACCCCCTCATCGCAAAAATATGTTCAATACATATACAAGACATCACAAACCTCACACGATAACCTCACCTAGAAGTGATTGTTTTGAAGAGAGGGTAGCCTTTTATCCAACCTCACCATCATGGATGCTTGAAAAAACACACTAGAACATAATTCACAAAGAGTTTGGGGAGTGTATTGATATCTTAATGAAAATAAAATGTAATAATATATACACACACAAGACCATCCTATGGGTTTACAAAAACTTCACATGCATAAATTAAAATATATCCAAATTTCCTCACACCCACCATCACTTTTGATGCCACTTTAAATTAATTACACCACATAAAAAATCCACAACCATAAGCCACATTCCATTTTCCATTTTAATGTTATTCCATTTACAGTTTTTGTAGATTAACAACTATATTCCTTTAATTATACAACAATTTTAATGTTTCAAAATTAACCACATTACTAGAACAACTAATATTAATTCAAGAATTCAATATTCATTCAAAATATACAATTTCAGTCTTGTCATTAGAATTTCGTTTCATCATTATTGAGAAAATATCATTACATAAAATTATATCTCTCTAATGTAAAAAATACCCACACCTCATCCACACATATAATCTGCACATCTACTACATATCATAACCACTATATAATATAACCACCACAAAACAACTTCACAAAAAAATCATAGTTCATATATGTTATTTCAGGTTATAGAATAGTTGTTAATCATATTTAATTTGTTGTCCCAATAGAATATTCAAAAGAATCTATTCTCAATCTGTAACCAATTTATTATTTAGATATACACTATTATCCCTATTCATTTGGGGTGAGTAAAATTAATAAGAAAAATATTGCTTTCCATTTCCAAATACCTCAAAAACATAACAATCCATAGCATAATCCAAATTCCAGTAATGAATAAATAAAATGCCTAATAATATTTGACAAATAAAAGAATAATTAACGAACATTATATTTATCACCATCACCATTAATTTCAAAAAAGATAATTAATTATCACTCATGATTTTAGTGCACACTGTATCCAAAAATGTAAACAAAATCATGATACTCCAATTTCACAACTAATGGAAGGATGGTAAAGGATACCCTACCTTGAATTAAGCTCTAATAGTATCAAACAAAAACAAGGGTCCACCACTATATATATATAGAGTGAATCATTTATACTTTATTATTCATTTAAATCCACCATAAAAAACCATGAAAAATATAGAATAAACAAACCATGGTGTACTCCTGGTGAAAAAATAAAGAGAACGAGTGATGAAATAGGATGAAAAAAAAGATATTATGTCCCAAACCAAACCATTGTTGACAACATGACTGAGTATAAGCAGGTTGGGACACCCCATGACCACCTCCAAATTGGACAGGGGGTGGAAACCAATGTTGTGTAGTAATATTGCACACATTTTATGCCTTATTTTATGAAACCTATAAACATGCACATTTTTCTAAATATCCACATATTTTTGGAAAGTTACAATTCAACTAATACCAAAATGGATTCATAAATAAATATCTCACATCAGAGTGTTCCACATGTACTATAAATAATGAAGGTTAAAATATTATCCCATCAAAGATGAGAAAAGTGTCCATCCATATATGAAAGAGGATAATGTGGTCAACTACGATACCTAGTATGAACTATTTCAAGACAACATAATATATGACCCACCTACTCTTATCATAAATAATACACTTTCATAATTTATGTCTAAAATATAGTATGATACATCCAAGGAAATATCCCATGTAGGGGTGAGTATATTCATACTCATTAAGAAACCCCAATGTCACCACATATAATGAATCGTGAAATTATTGAGATCATCATCAAAGAGGAAATGTCGATAAGAATATGATACCTAAAATAATAGTTTATATATACTCAATAAAGGGACTATGTCTCCAGGTATGGTCACCAACATTTCCCCATCTTATGATACATGACTTTGGATTCATGGAAAAACATTTCCAGGAGAAATCATTCCTCATGTCTGATAAAAATATTTTCATTCATTTGAGTGGCTAAGCATCATCATAATAATTACACAATGAAACAATTATGATATTTTTATTGAAAATGGGATCTCTTATAGTTCTTATAGGAGTACCAAATACAAAAAACTATATCCCACTGTATATGGGATTGAAATCCTTGCTACATTGGTAACATTATTTCTAACCCTACCTAGGAATGATCAAATGATAAAGGATCACAACTCAAGTCACATGAATGTTTTACATACACTATATGAGATAAATATTATAGATTAAATATATACTTTATTCTTAGGATTTAATTCCCTATCATACCGTCATAGGGATGAACCAAGGGAGCACACCCAATATATTCTAATATTCATTAATTTGACGAAAGACCCCATCCTACCCTGGAAAAAGTACACAACGTGTAATGGGAGTTCACAACGTGTCTTTGCATGATGGGTCTTCTTATGTAGTCTTAAATATTCACATGACCTTTTACTAATTTTTACGAACTCTATTTCATGCTTGTGTACTTCAACTGTGAAAAATTACCCGACCCCTACCTATAGGCCAGAGTCATTCCCATGAACCAAGGTTTTACCATGTTCATTCCCATGAAAAAGTAAAATATTGGTAGATGTCAAGATTCCATGTATGAGTAACATGGAATGTATAGTGTATTCATAAAATGAGATATTTAATTTGTCATGACACATTAGTAGTCATAGTAATGGGACTACACAGTGTGTCGACCCGTACTTCACACCATGTTTGTGGGTTATTTCAAATAAATCCTAGAATATTCTACACAACTCACATATTCCTATTCTAATATTGGATAAACTGAAAATAATGCCCATAAAATATCTATCTATGTTTAAAAACCACAATTATTCCTTGATGGTTGGATTCCATCCATCCCTTACACAATAGAAATGTATATTATCATGCAACAAAAATTGATCTTCCATATCCCAAGAAATGAGAAATCAAAATATTATTTTAAATCATTTCTCATAATCTCATATCATCAATCCTCAATCAAACTCCATTTTAATGATATGTTATTATAATGAATTATTTCATAATAATTATAAATTTTGTATTTTTTAAATTTTTAATCAAATAACTCATTAATAATGAACATGTGGTGAGTGGGGTCATAAATAAAAGAAAAAATGCATAAACCACCTCTATTGTTCAATATGGAATCAATATAGTATTTCTATTGTTATGAACAAATATGATAAACAAGATTTAACCCAACATATATCCATAATAAATATTACAAGCTGTAATCTAATGATCATCCAAAAAAATAGTTTTTTAATGAATTAATTCATGTTCATATTCAGAATAAATAAGAAATTAGACCGACATAATGAATCATCCTAATTAAATTATAGATCTAACACTAATGAGGAATGATTTCAAGTATTTTTCATTGATTATATCCTTGAAAATAATTGGCGATCACAAGATCCTTGGTGACAATCCTTGATCCATGACCCCATGGGCATTATTTAAATATTTCCTCCAGGCTCTTTCTCAAATTTTCTGGGGTTTTTTGGATAACCACGTGATTTTAAAATAAAACAATTTAAAAGAAAAGTGGATATTTCATCGAATTTAAATAAATAAATAATATTTTTTCAAAAACCAATTTCCACATTATTATTTTTATACTATTTACTAAAATGTTCTTCATCAAAAATGATTATATCTCTCCAATGATAAGCACCACTTTCTGTATTTAATGGATGAATTACAATTCTTAATAAATAATTTTTTTAGTAATCAAACTATTTTATAATACATATGAGCATGTGATATAAAATGCTTATTATTTTTAATATATTAACACAGGTCCTCCTAGGGACCTATCATCACAATAAAAAATCACCATATATACTATAGAATATTCTTGAATATTCTCAAATGATTTAAATAGAAAAAAGAAAAGTCATTATATTTTACCCAGGTTATTACATTTCATCGTAGAATTTTAAATCCTACCAATAATGATGAGGGTAATGGGATTGAATTTGATTCACTGACTCTCATGTTCTCTCCGTATGATTCCTATGAACAAATAGCGCACTAACTAAGGGAATAACATACAAAATTAGTCTTTTATCCTAATGATCCATGATCATTACTAGGTACTCTTTTAATATATCTCCATCCTAAAAGTACATCTATACCCAGTCAAAAACATGTGATAGGTTATGCATATACCTCCTTGGCTATGAAATGTAGAAAAAATCGGATACCCAATCCAACTATATTGGTATGGATAAGTGGTATTCCATCTTTACAAAAATACAAAGTATTTATAAAGGGTCCAGTATAATCAGATTCATCTTTTCTACCCTTTCCAAATCGCTTACAACTGTACAATTTTGAGACCATATAGAACACATTGTATCCTCATAAAACTAAAAATACATTTCTCACTAGTCCACATAATCCTTCTAACTTCTTTTAGAACTCCTCATTATTTATTTCTATATCATCACCTTCTCAATTTTATCTCCAACCATCTATTTCCCTAGGACAATTTACTGCCTTTGATCACCCAAACATAGTAGTGACATGTAGATTCTCATGTAACATTCCTCAAATGGTTTCACACTAATTATAGAGTGGTGAATTTTTTTATAAATATAGTAGAAAGGGATTTTGATCATGCACACTATAGACAAATACATACAAGAATTATAGAAGAATTTTATCAAAAACATGAAAGTTCTGCTCTGTCTGCCAATCTATTGATTAGCGAAACATCATGATAAAATGAAAATCTTTCTTAAAATAAACCTATAACCCACTACATAATAATGGAATAAAGAGGTATACATGGTATAAGATTATCAACAAGGAATCTTCATGAATTTTAACAACATCCTTCATCTATTGGACTAAAATTATCTCTACTAAACAATAAGCTATGAATCATATGATGTAGACCAACATGGTGAGTCTGTATATAATCACCTATTTAGAATCATGTACTATAGAAAATTATGGATGCCACATTACCAATTACATGGTGATACCATCACACATATTCCCGGTGACCTCAATGGGTTGAGGAAAAAATGTCAGAACCTAGAACACAATCCTTACCAGCTCACTAGTGAGGATTTTAGAGACATACTATGTTACTGAATTATTTTTACTTATTCAAAAAATGACATCAATGGTCCTTGTACATATTATTCACACATTTATTTGTATCATTTTAGATTTTTTTAATTTCCTTTAGAATATACTCAAACAATGTCTCTACTACACTGGTCCTCCCTATTAAAAGGATATGTTCTACCCAAAATTAGAAAATCCACCTGGATCACTTCATATGGTTTTCTAAAATAATGTTATCCAATTATATATCTACAAAATTAGTATCTGTAAATTTATGATGATGCTGAAGGGTTGAAAGCCTCAATAAGAGAAATTATGAAAAATCCTCGCACACTAAGGAAAATTATAACAGGGCCAACAACTCGGACGCATCTCCCAACAACTATAAATATGATATGATGCTTCGAGAATCATCCACCACATTATCATGGGAAAATATTATTTCTCAATGTCATAATCCTTGATTAACCATAGCCTAATACACTATCTTAGGGTAACATATATATTTTATAAGATATACATAAAAATCTTTTGGAAAAAATTGATTTTAAATTTCCCAACTAGAAGGTAGTGTTTCGTTACATTTAGATTGAACATGACTATTACCCAAACAAGACCATGGTTTTTTTAGATCATATTATGATACCTCATATACCAAGACTCATATGATATCTCAACCTACACCTATATTAGATATCATTCATTCCATATTTCTAATGAATCACAGAAAACGACATATGAAACACTTCGTTTTTGAAGTATCGAGATGGGGGTTCACATCAACCTCTACCGAAACTCACAAAAAAGTTTAATGAACATTATCTTTTATACGAAATCATACCCAATTCAGGTCAAAGTATCCAAGAATGATAATATCCTTGATAAATTGGGAACAAATCTCTTATATTATCATATCAGCCCATGTAATTTATGCTCCTCATTCACTAAATTAGGTATCTCTTAAGAACAATTTTAATCATCCTTTGTTTGGTCTACTACTAAGCAATATTTTGACATTACATGTGCAAGAAATTGGAACTATCTAATCTTTGAATTATTATTTGATATATTCCCATAATGATAGATATTTAAATATATATTTATGACCATCCTCATGTTTATTGTGTCCTACTCACCTAATATTGAGTACAATAGGATTTATTTAATGAATAACACAACAAAAACTATAAAAATGGGTGAATGATCTTATTCATATGTCCATTGAACAATACTATTTTGTTCTCCCAACCAAAAATAATCACAAAGTAATTGTATTTTTTACATAGATATCATAATTGTGTCTTTGTTATATTATTGTTTCTTACTAAGAGAAGGTTTTAGCCAGACCTATGGTCAATATTTGAAAACAACCTAACATGTTTCAACTAGGTATTGATTTTTATCAATTCACAAGAATATATATATTAATTTGTAATTATCACCTAGTTTTGGTGGTGGTAATCTATACTAAACCACACATTTTTATCTACCTTCTTGGTGATCAAAAATAGGGTTTCCTAGGGGGAAACATTAGGTCTGAAAAATATCATTATCTTTAACTCCCCAAAATGCACTTGTACCCCATGATGCATTAAAGGATCCAAAAAATATTCTAGAATATATATCAGGGTAAACCCGTGGTTTAATTAAATATAAAAATTTAATTCTTCTTCTATACAGATAAGTACTACACATCCACAAGTAAGACATCAACAAACTCCAACAATACTATAGGATGCTAAAATCCAATATTATCTACTAATATAAGGGTAACACTAGTTATTTTTGAGTAATTTTTTATATCCACCTATGAATAATAATATCATAATCTACTTGGGTATTATTCCCATTAAAGAATTAATATTTCATCATATCATTGTGGGAACACACCATCTTCCTTCAAAAATAGTCAATTAACTCATGAACAATAGAGAGACAACCCATATATAAGATTTTGTCATAAGGCCTCATCAAAGAATTCTAAGAGATTATATAAGAAGAATCTATCATCCATAATTTAGGTAACAATACCACATGAATTTTTTGATCACTAAATATCCTCTAGTATGGGTCTTCAACCATAATAGTTGTGCCAAATGCTCTACCGATATCTATAGATCCCAAACAAGGGGTGTGGAATGAAAAATGTGACTTGGTTATGTGTCATTAAAAACATAATAAAAGGTATATAATATATAAATTATTTATATATTCATTCATAGAGACTCTAGTTTATATGGCTTGATTACATGCATATATCCCTATCCCAGACCACCAGGTCGATGAGCCTAATATAGACCACCTAAGGGTGATGGGGGAATGAATTAAAGTCAGTATTCACCTCTTGATATTTTAATGACTCAGATTTTCTAGAAAATAATTAATTTTTTGGGAATATTCCTAGACCAAGTGATGAGACGACATGCGATTCGGAGGCCGGTGTGCCTAGAATGATTTTTTAAACAAATTATGATTTTAATAGCACACATCCATGACTACTTAGAAAAAGAGTAATAACTATTAAGATGTATCCTAGATCCCAAATATAATGGATCCATAGAGCTTAGAGCATTGGATTTACCTAAGAGTGACATAACTTTGGTCGGTGGAGGTCTTCGGTGGAATAATCCAAAAAGGGAATAACCTTGAATAAAATAAATAAATAAAATTATTTTATTTTTCAATTCATAATTACTCATAAACGGTAACATGGATTGGAAATTGAAAACCACGGTTGAGTTTGTAAGAGGTTTTCATCCTCTAGTGTGGTCGAACATTAGTCGGTGCAGCCCGACTATGAAAGATAGAGTTTGGAGGAAAAATAACATTAAAATATTCTAATAAAAATATTTCATTCATTATGAAAATACAGGTTTTTGAAACAAATTCTGGGTTATCACCATATTCCATGAGTTTCTCTATGGTATGGAGGTATTTCCCTCTCAATGAACGACAGCGATTCATGGATCGATGATTAATGATGAACAAGATATTCAAAGGATCATCACCCATAGAAAAACATGATGACTATTTTTTGATAGTTATAGAAGGATGTCATGGTAGGGAGTTTTTTATTTTATTTCTTTTCCCCATTCATGAATTTCATTATGAATTCAGATGATTTATCAAAAATATTTTCCCATAGTTCGATTGTTGTTGTGGGATGGGATTTACATTTGTGGGGTTTTGATGAAAGAATGATCTTCTGATTTTTAGTGAGATTTTTATTATCATTATAATTGTAACGAACCATGATAGACATGGACATTAAACATGTTCATTTCCTATGTTTTGGATTTATTGATTTCTCCCACCCCAATTTATTCATTCATCATAGACAATCTTTATTTGGTTCACGATTAAAAATATTTTGATCAATCAATCATTGATCTCTCTATTTTTGGTGTAACAATTAGATATAGGTGATATGGGGTTAATATGGTATGATGGACATGTGACGATGATTGTAATAGTTAGATCAAATTAGTTAAAGAGATATCAGTATTTGAGTGAATTTTTGTCAAAATATATCATGAAATCGATCTGAGTCCAGTATAATGATGGACACGACCCAATGATCTCATATGCCTCTATTTCAAAAAATGGAGCCCAAGGGTATGAACGGTGGCCTATGGAAGAGACCACGAGCACGTCAATGTCAGCGACGACCGCATGATGGAGGTAGCACACAGTGGTGGAGACATCATTTTGAACACAGATAATCAACAATGAAGGCCAACGACAATAGCATGCCATGGGTGGACATGGCATGGACTCAAATACCACATGGCCAGGGGGTCATGTGGACTAGCCGGGGACACATCCGGGGTGGGCTGCATCAATTTTCCAGGCTGACCCGAAGTGCATGCGATAGACTTATCCGGTCAGGCCAGTTCAGACCAGACTACAGCTGGACGAGTTATTCGAATCAGGCTAGGTCTGGTCGGATAGAATATGTCAGGTTTGTTCATGCAAGTAGGTCATTCCCTGAACGGAATGAGGTCAGACTTTTTTTTCTAAAATTTACATATCTTTCAAAGGGAGCATCTGAATGATGAGTCGTCTATGGAGCTGGGACCCTTGTGATGAGGAAGTCCATTTGAGATTGATGAATGGGTTTTAGGGGTATCAGTAGAGGTTGAAAGTGTACCCTTGTTATTTTCATATGAGTGTTCAATACAGGATGTCGCTCACATCATAGAGTATGACCCATATTCTAAAGTGATTTATCTCAGCCCAGTTCTGATAGTTGAATCAGTAGGTTGGAGCATATATTACACTGAGTGGCCCTATCGTTCCTCACTTCCCTTCGTGGAACCATATAACGGATTTGTGGAGAATACGTGAGCAATATTTTCATGGGCACCCATACCCTATCTAAGATGATGTTTCCTATAGTACAGGGAGTCCACCAAAGGTCCCTAATAACAAAATTCTTATATGTGTTTCAAGAATAGATTCTTTCTATTTTATTTCATAGGACTAGACACACATGCTTCATGATGTTTTCAGTTATTGATGTTTGACTATGAATTGGGGACTACATGGCTTAGGGGATTTAATGAATATCCACACTCCTTGTGTTACCAAAACTCTGTGTGTTTCCAATAGTATTTGTGTTATTGAAACAATGTGTACTAACAAGACATGATGTATCATAGATAATACGTAACATTTAGAGACACTAGTGTTCTCTTATGTACTTTTGGTAGACCTATTCTACTTAATTATATAAGATATATCAAGGAGTTAAGTTTCCCAGAATGGTTGTTCTACAAAAAAATCATATATCTAGCATTGGATGAGGCCTTTGTCTTGGAATCCTTTAATAGTATACCTAGAGTTTCTACTTATATGTATTTTATACATATTCTTACTTTGATCTAACTATATTTTATTAATGATTTTAAATATTTGGTGTTTTACATAGTATTTTAGTAAATCCTATTTAGAATTGTTTTACTCACTCCTACATGGGATATTCTTGAACATGTCATGTCTTGAGAAAATGGTTAATTATTTAGTGATACCTCTATATACTAGGACCAGGTGCTTTATAGAGAGAGAAATAATAGTTCTGGTGTGCTCCTAAAGTGTCAGACAGTATTTCATCTACCTACTTTCCTTGTAGGGTTTTCTGCGGATGAGAATTTGGACTTTGTCCTATATAATCTTTCATTTTGTGATATTTTATTCCACCATAGTCTTAATTTACATCACATTACATTACAGTCGTACCCTATGGTCATCATCATTGTGTATGCATACTTTTTCTTTGGATTGTTTTCTCATTCTAGAATTTTGGGCTTAGAGATGTGTGTGTGTCTGTAAAAGTACTTAGAAAAATCCCTCCCATTTGTGGTATCAGAGATGTCGGTTCTACTTAAGGACCGAGAGTCTGTGATATTGGTTTGGTGAAACAACGCTATGTTTTTGGAGTTCTACTTTCATTCTAGGGGATGTAGTGTTGGTGTGATGGCCAACATATCCACACAACAAATCTCAGGGAACCATATTTTCACTTGGTACATGAAAATAATGGGTTTAGAAAAAAATAAAGGCACATGCATCATATAGGAATGGGTTGTGATTTCCATGTACTTCTTTAGCCAGCTCACCAGGTATACTCATTAAACCATGATACATCTTGTTTTCTTAAATCATGTATTTTCGATGCCATAGAGTGAGGTTTCTACATAATGATCTAGATTTAGAACCTATGTTTCATGCAGCCTTATTTAGGGGATCCATTCATGGAGTAATTTTTCATTAGTATGTTAATAAGGTGGCACTTTCTCTTGTTGGTTAGTTAATAGACCCACCTCAAGTAGATCTGGTGGCTTTAGCTTTCCAGAGTAAATTGTTTTTGGAACATTGGGCACTTGATGATGATAATCATGGTTATATAACATAGAATAGGTTTCTTAGATATTAATATCTCATGATACAGGTTCATTAGGACCTACAGATAGAAGTGTTACGACAAAATCAGTAGAACATGAGGTACTGTAAGAAGATACATAGGCTCCTTAGTTCCTTAAGGGATCAACTTTTCTATTCTTGTAGTGAGAGGGGTATGCTGTCAGGATGTTGTCCCAATTTTCATACTACAGTCATAGAGGTATTTTAGAAACATCCAAGGAAGAAGAAGTAGTATGAGCCAATAGATCTGTTGGGTGGAAGATGTGGTAAAGGGGCTGGGGAAGTAGTAGGAGGTGGAAAACATTTCGAAATGATACCAGCACCACCCCAAGGTGGTCTATACTAGACATAGGTTGGTATAGTATTGGGTAGTATAGAGTAGTAGGAAGTCGAGGCGTATGACCCCCAGAGTCCAGAAATGGTTCAAGATATTATGGGTGTCTTTCTACATAACTACCCTGTTGATTGAAACTCGTGCGAGTGATTTTTTTCCAACCTCATTTCATGTTGATACATAGATATTCCATTTAAAATGTTGACATGACCCTCATGTTTAGATAATCCTACAAGAGGAGACCCAATGATCACACACAGTTTCTGATGGTGTGACCTGACACATAATAGAAATAGTTTCAGTTCAGATCTCTTGTTAGTAGTGTTAAGGAATATCGATGTAATTCATGGTATGTAATAGAAGCCTAAATTCATTCTCATATTGGATTATCATGGAATATTTTGAGGGTTCTCTATGATAATAGATCCATATTTCTATTTTTATCAATGAATGGAATTTCCTTCCACCTCTAGATTGACTCATGCATTGTAGGGTACAACTTATTACTCTTTAGTTGGTTATCTATGATGTCAGTGCATTAGATGTACTGAGTCCTCTGTTTCTTGTAATGGTTGTGAGTTCTAATTATGTCTTCCTTGAAGATGTTATAGGTTTACCTCCCCATCGAGATATAGTATTCTGCATTGATATACACCCGAGGATGATATTGATATATACACCCACATATCAGATTTTTCCAATAGAGATTTCTGAGTTATTGGTGAAGTTGGATGACTTATAGAGGAAGGAATTCATGAGACCCAATGTTTGACCCGGTCTAGAACCAGCTGTTCCTCATTGATAACATCCTAGTTTACTTAGCATCAGAGAAGGAGCACCCGAGAACCTTATGGATGGTCCTGGACACACATCGAGTGCACTGGCTGGATGGAAATCTTTTGAAGTGTCAGTCATGGATTTGAGATGTACTTTTTTAGAGACATCATCTCAGAGACTGATGTTTAAATGGATCCCACATATGTTGAGGTATAATTTGATGAGAACACCCCTATTGATGATTCCATAGGATGGTGTCGAGTACATAGTGTTCTGTAAGGCATCAACAACTAGATTTGGTTTCTTCTGATGTAGAGGCAAGAAGTGAATGCAAGTGGTTCAATCTAGTTGAAAACAAATTATACGAACTATGTGACCCACTTTCATGAGTTAGGGTGATGGGTAGTCGTTCTATAGAACAATGAATTGGATGTTGTCTATACTCATTTGATAGGGAATGTATAAGTAATTTCTCTCAGTAGGAGATCAAACATTTAGTTTCTGAACAAGGAATCAAAGAAGTTAGCCTCATCATAGATATCAACTTTGGATGGAATTTGGGATGTATATTTCTAATATATAGTGGTCACCCTATTCTCTTACGGAAATTGTGGGAGGCACAACATAGGGATAGAGCCAGTGTGGCTCTACAGGCCCCAAAGTCCATAGGGCATGCCCCAGATGGATATTCAAAAGGTCTGGAACTCATTATTCTTTTTAGAGGATGCATGATAACACCAGTGGAGTTGAGATATAAGGTAATAATGGTGTATCATGAATCCTCTTTATCGGTACATAAAGGTGTGGAAATGATGTAGCAAGAACTCCGACGTCAGTTTGATGGCCGTGAATAAAGAAAGAAGTTGTAGAGTTTCTATCTCGATGACATTCTGGTTGGAAAATGGAAGATGTGCATCTGGTTCCAGTGGGTTTGAGTCAACCCCATGATGATATGAAATGGAAATGGGGTGGAATAATAGTGGATTTTATGATTTCTTTACCATGTATGTCCTAGGGGCTAGATACATTCTTGGTGATTCTTGGCCGACTAACCATGTAATCCCACTTCATTCTTATCTAAGAGATGAGTTATATAGAGCACATGGGATACCTTTACGTGCATGAGATAGTTCAGCTATAGTGAGTTACATTGACTATTATTTCATATCGTGATCCTAATTTCACATCTAGGTTGTGGAAGATATTTTAAAAGGCATTTGGGATTCAGTTACGATTAAGCACAACATTTCACCCCTAGAAAGATGGCCAGACCAAGTGGAATATTCATGTTTCATAGGACATGCTTCGAGGATTCATGTTATTTATTAGTTATATTTTGTACCATCTCCTATCTCTGATGGTTTTTGCGCACAAAAAAAGCTACCCATAGACCATCAGAAAGGTACCATTCGAGTCTTTGTATGGGCGACCCTATAGGTCTCCACTTTGTTGAAAAAACCCAATAGATTCGACACTCATTAGCCTGATGTTGGTGAAGGGACTACATTGAAGGTACAGATCATCTAGGAGAGGATTATGACTACAAAATGTCATCATAGATCTTATGTTAATAGGTGGTCGATGCCTTTGGTGTTATAGGAGGGAGACGATGTGTTCCTTCAGGTCTCTCCTCGACCCAAAATAAATTGAATTGGCTAGGGCAACAAGATATATTTGAGGCTCATCTCCCCTTTCCAGATGAAACGTAGAGTTGGTGAGGTGGTGTACCTCTTGGCTCTACCCCCATAGTTAGACCTGGTTCACGACATATTCCACATGTCTTCACTGAGGAAATATTTGTGTTATTCATCACGCATCATCAACTGGTGTGACTATTGATGAGAACCTGATTAGGGTCAAGGATTGACATAAGGGGTAATTTGTGGGTGGTTGATTTCTCTGGTCTGCATTCAGTGGTTGCATGGGAATCTCCATGGTTGTAAATGGGAGGAGAAGTGTCAAATTTAGGCTCAGTAACCTTGATTTTCTATGTTTCCCTTTGTTATAGATTTTGGTTATGTAAATACCTAAGGTGGGGAGATTTTAATGAATGATAACTAGCTAACTTTATTTTTATAAATTATTTGGGAAATTTTTGAGACCATGCACTGAGACCACATGTGATTCTGAGTCCTGTTGTTCCTGAAATGATTCACTTAAAAACGTTTTATTTTTAATATCATTCCCACATGTCTTTTTTGGAGATGAGGAATAACTATTAAAAAAGTTCCCAGATCATAAATATGATGGAATCCTTGAGCTCCAAGCAGTGGTTTTACCCTTGGCATGACATAACATTAGTCTGAGTGAGACTTCTTTGGAAAAACTGGAATATGTCGTGACAATAAATAAAATCACTAATTAGAATTTTTATATTATAAAATACTAATAACTCATAAAAAGTAACTCATATTTGAAAACTAAGTCAGCTTTTGAGTTCAATGGGGATTTTTTCCTTAGGTGTGGCCTAACATTAGAGGGAATGGGCATTATATTAATGAGTTTGTTCGGAAAAACGTCATTAAAATATTCTAATAATTATGCTTTATTCATAATGAAATAACACACAGTATTTAAAAACATATTTTTCATTGAATTTAAGGTTTTCATAATATCCATTGAATTCCTTTTGAGGCAAGGAGGCAGATCTCTATTCATGAACAACTATGGATCGAGGATTGAAAATCAATGATGAACCTCTTTTTCGAAGGATATTCAACCACGACAACGATGTGAGTACTGTTATTCATCAGTGATCAAACCAAATAAAGGTAGGGAATTTTCTATTTGATATAATTTCCCTCACCATTAATTTCATGAAGAACTCAGTCCAATAAACTAATATTTTGGCCCACGAATCGGCCAGTGTTGCAGGATGTGATTTACCATTGCCTGGTTTTAATGGAAGAATGATCTTGTGATTATTTATGGGATTTCAATTTTCATTATAATATCAACAAACCAAAATCTATATGAACATTGATAATGGTATGTTTGTATTTATTTATTTATGCTCCCCCCATTCATTGTTCGTCACGAGCATTGTTTGTTTGGCCCATGACTCAACATTTTATGATCGATTGATGCATACTTGATACATGGCTCAACAATCCGATATTATAGATCTGCGATAATCATGGCTAGAAATAGGTGCGATGGTGATGGAAATGGACAGATTTAAGTAGTTTAAAATATATCGCTATTTGAGTATATATTCTTCATAATTGATTTTAAAGTCAATCAAAGCCCTAGAAGATGAATAAAAAATGCGAGGATCACAGACGTGGATATTTTTTGAAAAAAGGAGAACCGAAGGAGAATAGGTGGCCTGTAGAAGTTTCCACTAGTGTTCCAATGTTGGCGGAGTCATGCAATAGTGGTTGTGTATGGGAGGTGGTGTATGCTGGTGACTCCAGCCATATGAACCCAATTTTCAACATTGAAGGCCCGCAACAGTATAATTACATGGGCTGATGTTATGTTAATGCGAAGGCAACACGGTCAGGGAGGTCCTCATGGAATAACATGGTATGTGGCATGGGTAGTATTTTTTAAGCACATAGGCCATCCCATAGAGTGTAGGCCAGATCAGTTGAGCATGGCCACTTCAGCGTTCCAGTGGTCCAGTGGGCTGGATCAGGTGAGTCAGGCTGGTCTTTCAGTCCAGCGGCCTAGTGGGCTGGGGTGGTTCGGGGAAGGCTCATTGGATCAGGATGGTTCATACCTGACTACACCAGGCTAGGTGAATTGAACAGGGCTTGATTGGGTTGGCCAAACCATGTCAGGTTGGATGGTGGGTTTGGTTAGACCCAGACCAGACCGGGGTGAGACTTTCTCACTAATATGGCCAAATCATTCAAATAGAGCATCTGATTTATGAGCCATCTATAGTGTTGGGACCCTTGAAATAAGGAAGCCCTTTTAAGATGGAATAGTGGGTTTTTATCTCTATAAGTAATGTTTTATATTAATCCAAATGTATTTACTTTGAGGGTTTGATGAAATATCCTATTCTTGTTATAGTGGATGCCCTATATTCATATGTGAGTTTTCTTATCCCAGCATCCATAGTTGACTCAATAGGTTGGATCAAGTATCACACCATGGGGCACTGTTGGTACTCACTTATCATTACGGTACCTTAGATAGGGTTTGTTGATAAGGTGGGACCATGATTTATACAAGAACCTATCCTCTATCTATAATGGGGTTTCTAGTAGGGTGAGGAGTCACCCTAGTGAGTCATGGGTGCGTAGGAACCCCAATCTTGATATCAAAATCAGATTATTTCTATTCTACATTACTATAACTAATGAGTTTATATCAGGTAGTTTATAGTGGTTGATGTTTGGATTTGACATGGTGACTATGGGACTTGGGGATACATCACTTATTGACACACTTTGTGTTAGTGACACTCTTTGTCTTACCAACATTCTTTGTGTTATCAAATCTAAATATATTAGGGATATTGGATGTCTAGTGGGAACTACATAACTATTTGATAACCTTGTGTTCTCTTATGTTCTTTTGGTAGATCATTTCTACATTCTTCTATCAGATTGCTTGGGGAGTGAGATCTACTGGAATAAGAATGCTACAAATGGAACCATGTAGCGGACAGTGGATGAGACCATGTGCCTTGGAATCCATTACGAGTATAATGGGATGTTCGTATTATATGTATTGAAGACATATAACTGCGTGTAGATGGATATATATTCTATGTGATGTTTACTTCATGACCCATTTTTTTTGGGGTGTCATACTGATTATTGTATTACTCAACCATGCATAGTATTTTCCAGCACATGTCATGCCTAGTATATATGATTGATGCCTTAACAACGTATCAGGTGGTCCAGGACAAGGTGGTTCTTATAGAGATAAAAATAGTGGAGGTGTGCTCCTAATACTTCTATCAACTTTTCGTGTACCTACCCATCAGGTAGGGTTTTCTATGGACATGATTTGGAACCTTGTGTTTCTGACTCTTTCTTTGGGTGGTCTTGTATTATAGTCGAGTTGTACTCTACATCACAATACAATAATAAAATACTCTATGGTCGGTATCTTAGTTTATGAATTCTTTTTTTACTTAGTTTTTTTACATTTTAGCATTTTGGTCTTGAAGATGTGTGCGTGTGTACAGGTAAATCGGAAAACGCATCTCATTTTTTGGGATACACATACTCAGCAGTAGTCTCTTGTCCTGGGCTTGTTAGAGGCTAGATTAGGTTAGTCCGGGCATTGGCCCCTCTAGGACTATCCATGAAAGATACTCTCTAAATACTATTCCACATCGATCACTAATCCGAACTCCATACACTAGTAACTACATCTTCACAACTAGTCTGTCAATTATATCCATATCTATCACATGGAATGATGGGAAATCGTAGATAGTGTTATGCCGGCAATTGTAAGAGAGTATCATCTCTCTCTTTAGTGAGTAGATCTATCCAAAGTGACTTAAACAAAAGAACCATTATTCTATGATTATCTTGGGAAATTCTTAACTCACCATTATCCCTCCATCTAAAATTTTTTACCCACTAACAATGTTTTAGTTCCAGGGTTCCCACTATTGGAACCAACTATTGATGACACTCTTCTAAAAATAACTATACCACTATGTCTTTCTTGATAAATCCAGGATTTTCCAGAGTGAAAATAGATCTCACACATACCAATAATATATTATTGGATTCAAAATTAAATGGTTTGTTCTCATAAGAACACATATCTAACTGTATCCATAAATCATCGAGAGAGTATCGTAAACATTGATAAATACTCAACCACTATAATGATAACCTAATGATGCTCATTTTTTTGAACTAGTTAATATATTGATTGGTAAAAATTGTATGCATATAGTCTGTTGTGCTCTATCAAAGAGATAGTTATCTCCTCATGTTTCTGAGTAACCAGTCCCAACCATCATCCTAAGGAACAATGTATAAGACCCTCATCTAGAACCGCCTTTTGATTGAGATGGTTCCAAACAAGGGAGAAAAATTACCCACACACCTCAAAAAAGTCCTCCACCTCCTGAGGTTCTGACTAACCCATATAACGGAGGGTTCGATATCTTTGAAACTCTTTATGAATGCTCATTCTAGATAAAATAGTATTCTATTGCTGTCGGTGAATAATAATACTAGATGGTTGGTGGTAAGATTTGAAAACAAGTGGTGGTTTCACCTTCATTACAACACCCCATACTGATACCACATCACAAGGATGATAATATTTTGGTCCTACTACATAATACATGTTGGTATCTTCCATAGAGGAGTCCTAAAAATGAAAATAAAATCCTTGGTCATATAGTGTCACTAGGGAGATAACTCAATAAGTAATATGAAATTGAAACCCAAAAATAGAAGCTACAAATTATTACTATATGAATAATATAGATATATTTTCACTATAACAAGTTCCTACATGTACAAATACAACATGTAGGTGTTTAGAGTAATATTGAATGGATACGGTATCCACTACACCAATACTTGTTTCCATAGCATGAGAGTCGAGTATGAGACACAATAAAATTATACATCTATTTTGAAAACCAAATATCATTTCAAGAAATATCCAAACAGTAATCCTATAATTTCCTCCTCTTATACTATAATATCATGATCTGATCCACCATAGACTACCAGGATAATGGCTAGATGAGCATGATATCTTGATCCCTCCACCAATAGAACAGTGGATCGTAGTAAATATGGAGTATGATTATCACACACATGGGACACCATATCCTAAGGTACCAATACACATGTATATATTTAGATAGAAACATAACGATGAATTGTAACCAAAAAATGATACAAAATTGATTTCATATATCTATATAATCAATCAATGTATTAATGATGTACTAGGAAAAATAATTGTTAAAACTGTATGCCCCCAGTCATTCAAAATTTTTATCCTATTATGATGGAGGGTACTACATTCAAATGATATACTGGGCACCAAAAATGATACTTCTAGCTAAAATATGTTTTTTCCTGCTGCCAACCTATGATTCCTATTTGTGATTTCATGGTAACACTCATATGGGAACATGAAATCTGTAAGTATGATAACTCTGATGGATATTGTCCAAGAATATTTTCTTAATGAGGTATTCCATTTTTAATTATATAGTAAAACTATGAAGATATCGATACATAAAGGGGGGATCTACCCTTTTTCGCATGGGTGTTATATGAACCTAAAAAGAATAAACCACTATGATAGGGATCGAACACCTTTTTATGTTGGCCACATGATTATCGACCCTGCATATAGTTGTATAAATGTGAAATGATCTTACAATGGGACACACCAAAGGATTAATAAATCTATTCAACACTAGAATCATACAAAGGGACACATCATATGCTCGATACATGATACCTCACTATACCCTCATGGGGATGAACTAACTGAACAGACCCAATAGATTGTGTTCTACACTAAAGAGAAATTGGTCCTTATACATCCCTAGTAAATGTACATGGTATGAAATGTCTATAAATGGATTTTAGTTTCTAGAAAATGTTTTCTTTTGTCCACTAACTACTGCAAGTGTACTTATTTTTCTTCCTATGTACTCGAGTCCATGCATATGTAATTTTTTTGTGTCTAGGTTCCATAGTTGTTCATGTATACCATTTTTTATTATGTACCTAGTTTTAAATGTTCCCATATACCACATGGGTACAAATAGATGCAGTAACTATTACTCAATTATCAAGTATAGGGTAAAGATAGTGTGTGATATTTAATTTTTTTGAAACCCTATCGATCATTGTAAAGATAATTCCTTGACTATGTTATTAGACTAAACTATGTGTATTTTGGGATTTTACATAAATTCCATAGTATTCTATGTATCTCATATGTGCCTCTAAATCTTCTATATCAAAAAAAAATCTTTTGAATCAAATGAGGATCTAAGTTGAAAGAACTCAATTAGTCACTTCTTACTAAATTTAGGCAACCTGTTTCTCTCGAGAAACTACAATCATCATTCCACATCACTATAATTCCAAACAAATGAAAAAACAAATAATTATCCAATTAATAATCCTCCCTCATATTCATGGAAAATAGTTGCCTCATTTATCCTAAATCTAATACAATTGCAACCATATATTGTTCAAAAGAATGATTATGAAATTATCGTCAATAGGGTTCTTCTTGAACAACTATAAAAAGGAAAAACTAATGACGATCATGTAAAGAACAATGAATTAAATTTTAAAAAAATAAAATGAGGTTATAACCTTATCTATTTTCCTCATCAGATATAATCAATTTCCACGTAGGTGATGAACAAAGATGATAAACAATAATTAACATATCAAATATATAAGAACAAAAATTCATCAATCATAATACAATGATTGAAATACGAATTAATTGGTTAATGATTTAATTCATGACCAGTGAGGGTAAAAAAATATGCAATCACATAGACATAATTATAAATTCATCATTGGAAAAGGATATATCACTGAGGAAAAATGGTTATGGGTTATTATTGTTGAAGATATCCATAGACTTTGTTTATGAAGGAAATATCATCCATAATGATCATTGATCCATGATCATATTCTCTTTCAACAAATCCTTCATCTAAAATATCTCTAAAAACATTTAGGATATGTAGTTAAAAATATTATTATTTTATAATTATCTTTAAATATATATGGGGTTATGTCATAGAAAATAAAAAAAATTATATTCTTATTTATTCATTTTCTATCCATGAATGCTCTTTAAAAACATCTGATGTTGACAAAAATTAGGCCACATTTGGGGTAAAAATAAAATTATGGATTTAATTGATGTATCATGTTACCCATATGAATAATTATTTGGGTGTTCTTCATTAGTTTAAAAATAATTATGAATTTGAGATATAATATATTAATTTTTATTAATATATCAATATTAGGGATCCATGTCCCCCAGAATCATATGTTGACTCAGTCGCAAGCCTATAGAAAATTATTTAACATATTCCAATGCTTGATAAGGAAAAAATAGAGTCATTATGAAAGATTGAAACATGATTCATAAGACATATTCTAACTCTGTTAGGGGTCGGAAAAAAAAATAAAAACTAGAGAGGGATACATATGTCCAAAAGGTGTCTCTACCTATAATGGAGAATGATATAATAAAAATAAGGGAGGATGACATTATTATTTACACTCCATGCTCATTTGAATCCACTATAGTATCATGACAAATCAAAACTCATTGGTGGATCTGGTCAATATGATATCTAAATAATCATTTTGAGATCCATTTTCTACTCATTTTAGAAATGTTATTTTACCATCCCAAAGGTCATGAATACTATATAGACTATGTATTGGTTGTTATTTTATCTTCTTACATGGCCATCATCATTCTTCTAGAATCAAACATCTAAAAATTTTACCCTCACCACACCAAATACTATGGAATAGTGATCTTCTTCTACACATCATGGATAATTGCTTTATCAAGCATCCTTGCCTAGAGCCACACCCTCAATGAGTGTTTTAGGGAATAATATGATACATATGTAGACCCCTAGGTGACCACACCATCTAGAAGGGTTTTAAGTAATTTCATATGCTCTCGTTTCTCCTAAATGGAATGTGATCACCTCTAACCTCTAGATCAAAATAATTCCCTATATCTCCAACAAGATTAATGTAAATTCCATGGTAAATGGTATGATGGACCATTTCAAATTAAATAAAATTATTAAAGATCATTACGGTTTTCAATGAATATAGAGAAAAGTCATAAAATGTGGTTTTTATCATCATTTTTTGATTTTCAGGTTCTTACCTAAAAAATAATATATTCAATCATAAAATATGCCCCATGTCAATCCCAAAAATGGAATTGATTAAAAACACAAAATTTCTAGGAAGAATTTATATAAAATAAAATGTTTCAAACAAAACCATTACGAAAAAGAATTATTGAGATAATACACCTCATCACACAACATATTCATGTATCATAAATTCAACATCTGATAAATTGTGAAAATCACTGTTGAAATATTTATTTCAATATTAAGTAAATTTATTCATCCAAATATCACCCTATAATCCCGTAATAATGTTCAAATAGATTTTATTTTCAAGTATTAATTATATTAGTTATTTTTAACTATCAGTCATGTTGGAACCATGGCATATTCACTAATTATTCTCCAAAAAACTCTAATGTACACAATGTATTCATTTTATTACAATTATTAATATAATTTACAAATACCTCACATGTAATATATTCTATGTTTATATAATTAGAGGATGGCCTCTCATGTGAGTAAAAACATATAAAGTTCATTGACCATAGAAAGGACATATTTTTCTAAAAAATATGCTTCTCCTTTGTAATTGCGAAAACGAAATTAGATGTATTGATAAGTGACATTATAAATTAAATATTCATTGAAAAAAGGTTCACATATATGATCTTATATAGTAGTAATAATAAAAAATTTATCGTATAAATTTCTAAGATGATGATTAATGTAAAATATATGATTTCTTTATTCATGATGTAATGGACCGAACCCCTCCGGTACATTCCTTTGTTGAAATCGATCTGGTCAACACAACGCACGTTATAATGATATTTTTTTTAATAATTGGTGATGATTTAATAAATTTTAATTGGGGTTTTTTTATAAGTGTTATACTAAATAATAATAATAATAATGTTGGCTTAATTTTTTTGAATGATCCGTTAATTTAAATTTTGAATTAAATTCAATGAGATATGAGAATAAATGATAGATGTTATGATAATTGTGAAAAAATAATTAAATAAATGATTAAAATGAATTTTGGGCGTGCCACATGGAGAATGAGGATGATCCATTTTGTTGTGGGCGTGTTGAATATTTTGGTAGGAATGAGATTGGAGAGAGAATATTAACAATATATTAATAATGATATGAAATAAAAGGAGGGGCGCACCAATAAAATAAAGATTGGGGAGAGAATTAGATTGGAGAGAGAAAAGGTTTAAATGAAATAAAGATTTAATATTTAAACCAATAAAATAAATAATTTAAAGAGAAGTCAATCATGGGACGTGTTGAACATGGAGAAAAGAAAGTGGGAGGCGCCACTTGTGGAGTGAGTTAAAGATTTGAAATAAATTGGAGAGAGAGTGTGAGAATTAAAAGAGAAGTAATAAAAGAAAAGAAAAAGAAATCAATTAAGGAGAAAAGGAGAAAGGCGCACCAAATTGGAGAGAGAGGGTTGGGTGGATTTAGGTATTTGAAATAAATCAATTAAAAATAATAAATAATCATGTTAATGTTTTTGTAGGTAAAACACTTTTCCGACCATAACTTCTTCGTGCGACCTCGGTTTCACGAACCGTCAGTGGCAGTGCGACCCTGACTACGAGACGAAAATTATGAGTCCAATATTGGATGTCTTTTTCGGGTTTTTGGATTGGGTACCCGAAACACTCATGAATTAATAGATTTAATATTGTTATTATTACGGGATCTTGTATCCAACGTATCTCCCTCATACGGTATCGGATTGACGATCCGTCAGCGACAGCATAACCCTGAAATTATGACGGTCATTTTAAGACCATTAATGAGATACTTTTATGACTCATGCCTCGGGTCAACGAAACACCACATATTAATAGAATTATCATTATTATTAAAACGCATGGAAACCGAGTGACGTGTCGTGTGTTGACCAGTCAAAACACGTAACAGGTGTATAGTCACACCATGTATTCATCAATACATGCTGCATACTGTTATACCTATTCGTTGGCTATATAAGAAAGGGTCGCAGATTATTTCCAGACCAATCGCTTCTTCTTCGCACGACGACACTCTTGGATGATCAAGAAGTCTTCCTCCTCTAACTTCTTTGTCCGAGATCCGAATTACGATCCGTCAGCGGCCACAGGATCGTAGCGACGAGACGAAGCTTCTAATCCCGGACTTGTCACCTTTCCTTCCAGCCTTCCTTCTCCAGCTTCCATCCTAGGAGACGTTTGTCGGGTTTGGCGAAGGCGAAGGACACCGAAGGACGTCGTCGGAAGCGACGTGATCGGGACCTTTTGAGGCAGAGGTTTACCTTCGTCTCTCTATTTGGTGCAACATGCGGGGTGGGATATTTTTCTTTTGTTCCATGGGATGCAGTTGAACTTTAAATAAAGATAATAACCGGATAAAGAAGGGTTTGGGGTTTTGTTCTGTTTCTATTGCCTTCCAGTTTCTTTATCTTCTGATTATGATTTTGGATTGAAAGGCCTTTGCCTACTGAAAATCAAGGCCGTTGGTGGCCTTTGCGTGCACAATTGATATCTGAATTGTTTGTTGTTGGTTTTGTTAAAATATGGAAAATGGATAAGCACGTAAAGACTGGCTGATTAAATGAGAATGAAAACCTTGTGTGATCACCCCGGTTGAACAAAGTTGGAATAATGAACATGTTGGTGGTTTGGTTGTTTTGTGGAAAATGCCTTAATTTTTGAAAAGTGTTTTGATTATGATAAGTGTTTTGAAGTAAAAGGTGTTTTCAAATGTGGAAATGATTTGTGTGTGGAAAGGGTTTTATGTGTGGAAATTTGAAATAAATGAATGATGGAATGTTGTATGGTTGTGATAATATTTTGTAAATGAAATGGCATGTGGTTTCTTGCGTTTTACCTAACCTTGGTTTTGGATGGCAGGGATATGTTTGTGAAAGGTTTTGTCTGGATGATAGTTTCCCAGTAGTAATAATTTGTTAAACCATTGCATGAAACATGAAAACCAAAATGGGGTTGGAGGATGATTGTTTGGTTGTTGATGCATGCTTCATGGTAGCAGTGCCGAGGCACATGCTTAGTTTATTTTTTTAAGAATCCATAGGTTGGGCTGTGTGTTTGGTATATGTATATATATAATTGTATCTTTGTGTTTTGCCGCATCACACCCATGTCAAGCACCTAGTGCCGAACACTCCCATTTTATGGGAGAGGGTGTTCCCCCTTAGTTACTAGCTCCTTCCTGCTCCTTCTTCCGTAGGCTATGATGGATTGAGGTGACCTTACACCCAAGACTCTTCGGGTAGGTCTCGGATGTTGTGATGGCTTGAGGCGACCTTTAGCCCAAGACTCTTCGGGCAGGCTTACCGTTCCCAAGAACCTTCAGGATGAGGCCCAGGTGTCTGCGGGCTGGTTAGTGGTTGTGGCCCAGGTGTGTGCGGGCGAGATGCGTGGTTGTGAGGCCCAGGTGTGTGCGGGCGGGATGCGTGGTTTGGCCCAGGTGCGTGCGGGCGGGAAGAGTGTGGTAGCGTCAGGACGTTTGCCGTTAGGAAGAGAAGCAGTTAATGAAGTGGGAAATGGTGCGGGGTACCCAATACTTTTGTTCTATATACATACTAAACTTGTTTGTGTTACTTGGTGAGTGTGACCAGTGAGGCTGGGTGGATAGTTTTTCCTTGTTAGTTTCTGGTTCTTCTATTTTCTCACGGGACCTTAGGGTATCTCCCCACTTGTGCACGAGAGCTTTAGGTTCTCTACTGAGTATACTTGTATGCTCACCCTACGTTGTTTCAGGTTTTCAGGAGGACTACCAGGGCCATGCGAGACCCTACTAGTCAGGCAGTGGGAGCTGTGCAGTTGCTTTTTTCTTGTTTTTCTTTTGGTACTGTACTCACTTGTACTTTTGAGCTTCCTTGTACTTGTACCTTGTTATAGAAATTGTTTAAACATGCATGTGGGCTTGGTTTGGGTTTATTTATATACACCTGTTCTTTTCCCTTTTTGGTGGTTGACTTGTCCTATTTCCCGATCCAAAATAATAAAAAGGGAAATGCCTCCCATATTTGTGGAAACTCATACCCTTGGTGCTAGTTTCCAACCCGGGGCCTACTGGAGGCGGGACTCGGGGGTCATTATCTCCCTTTCACCATTGCCAGCTCAGGAGGGGCATCTTTGGTGGGAGGGGGTCGTGACAGAATGGTATCAGAGGTGATGGTTGAGAGATAGGATGGAGTCTGGAGTTAGGCACAGTGAGGATTGCATGGGATGGTAGGGAAACAGTGTTTGTTAATCTTGGTGCGTGACATAGGCCAGGGAAGACCGGCTAGGACACGGGATTTTAGGGCACCCCGTGATCCCATGCAAGGACTCTGAGCCTACCGAACGACCAAGTGAGACTATATTGATTGCAGGGTAGAGACCCTAGGGAAGGTACATGCATCATCATGTTTGTGTTTTACTTGATTTGGGTAAAACCTGATCCTTAATCAAGACGCATTAATGAGGATGCGATTAAACCCGTGCAGGCGAGGCAGTGCTGCCTAAAGCGGATAGTATCTTGACATAGGAGAGGGAATTCCTAACTCATAGAATTGTTGGTTTGTTTCTTGTTATGACAAGAGCCCTAATAGGTATCTTGCGGAGTGGTTGTTTGGATCCATTCTTTTTCTTGGTTGGTTTTTAATTCTCGAGGACGAGAATGTTTTAAGAGGTAACTGATGTAATGGACCGGACCCCTCCGGTCCATTTCTTTGTTGAAATCGATCTGGTCAACACAACGCACGTTATAATGATATTTTTTTTATAATTGGTGATGATTTAATAAATTTTAATTGGGGATTTGTTATAAGTGTTATACTAAATAATAATAATAATAATGTTGGCTTAATTTTTTTGAATGATCCGTTAATTTAAATTTTGAATTAAATTCAATGAGATATGAGAATAAATGAGAGATGTTATGGTAATTGTGTAAAAATAATTAAATAAATGTTTAAAATGAATTTTGGGTGTGACACATGGAGAATGAGGAGGAGCCATTTTGTTGTGGGCGTGATGAATATTTTGGTAGGAATGAGATTAGAGAGAGAATATTAACAATATATTAATAAAGATATGAAATAAAAGGAGAGGCGCACCAATAAAATAAAGATTGGAGAGAGAATTAGATTGGAGAGAGAAAAGGTTTAAATGAAATAAAGATTTAATATTTAAACCAATAAAATAAATAATTTAAAGAGGAGTCAATCATGGGATGTGTTGAACATGGAGAAAAGAAAGTGGGAGGCGCCACTTGTGGAGTGAGTTAAAGATTTGAAATAAATTGGAGAGAGAGTGTGAGAATTAAAAGAGAAGTAATAAAAGAAAAGAAAAATAAATCAATTAAGGAGAAAAGGAGAAAGGCGCACCAAATTGGAGAGAGAGGGTTGGGTGGATTTAGGTATTTGAAATAAATTAATTAAAAATAATAAATAACCATGTTAATGTTTTTGTAGGTAAAACACTTTTCCGACCATAACTTCATCATGTGACCTCGGTTTCACGAACCGTCAGTGGCAGTGCGACCCTGACTACGAGACGAAAATTATGAGTCCAATATTGGATGTCTTTTTCGGGTTTTCGGATTGGGTACCTGAAACGCTCATGAATTAATAGATTTAATATTGTTATTATTACGGGATCTTGTATCCAACGTATCTCCCTCATACGGTATCGGATTGACGAACCGTCAGCGACAGCGTAACCCTGAAATTATGACGGTCATTTTAATACCATTAATGAGCTACTTTTAGGACTCATGCCTCGGGTCAACGAAACACCACATGTTAATAGAATTATCATTATTATTAAAACGCGTGGAAACCGCGTGACGTGTCGTGTGTTGACCAGTCAAAACACGTAACGGGTGTACAGTCACACCGTGTATTCATCAATACACGTTGCATACTATTTTACCTATTCGTTGGCTATATAATAAAGGGTCGCAGATTATTTCCAGACCAATCGCTTCTTCTTCGCACGACGACACTCTTGGATGATCAAGAAGTCTTCCTCCTCTAACTTCTTTGTCCGAGCTCCGAATTACGATCCGTCAGAGGACACAGGATCGTAGCGACGAGACGAAGCTTCTAAGCCCGGACATGTCACCTTTACTTCCGGAATTCCTTCTCCTGCTTCCATCCTAGGAGGCGTTTGTCGGGTTTGGCGAAGTCGGAGGACACCGAAGGACGTCGTCGGAAGCAACGTGATCAGGACCTTTTGAGGTAGGGGTTTACCTTCGTCTCTCTATTTGGTGCAACATGCGGGGTGGGATATTTTTCTTTTGTTCTATGGGATGCAGTTGAACTTTAAATAAAGATAATAACCGGATAAAGAAGGGTTTGGGGTTTTGTGCTGTTTCTATTGCCTTCCAGTTTCTTTATCTTCTGATTGTGATTTTGGATTGAAAGGCCTTTGCCTACTGAAAATCAAGGCCGTTGGTAGCCTTTGCGTGTGCAATTGATATCTGAATTGTTTGTGGTTGGTTTTGTTAAAACATGGAAAATGGATAAGCACGTAAATACTTGCTGATTAAATGAGAATGAAAACCTTGTTTGATCACCCCGGTTGAACAAAGTTGGAATAATGAACATATTGGTGGTTTGGTTGTTTTGTGGAAAATGACTTTATTTATGGAAAGTGTTTTGATTATGAAAAGTGTTTTGAAGTAAAAGGTGTTTTCAAATGCGGAAATGTTTTGTGTGTGGAAAGGGTTTTATGTGTGGAACATTGAAATAAATGAATGGTGGAATGTTGTATGGTTGTGATAATCTTTTGTAAATGAAATGGCATATGGTTGCTTGTGTTTTACCTAACCTTGGTTGTGGATGGCAGGGATATGTTTGTGAAAGGTTTTTTCTGGATGATAGTTTCCCAGTAGTAATAATTTTTTAAACCATTGCATGAAACATGAAAACCTAAATGGGGTTGGGGATGATTGTTTGGTTGTTGATGCATGCTTCTTGGTAGCAGTGTCGAGGCACATGCTCAATTTCTTTTTTTAAGAAGCCATAGGTTGGGCTGTGTGTTTGGTATATGTATATATATAATTGTATCTTTGTGTTTTGTCGCACCACACCCATGTCAAGCACCTAGTGCCGAACACTCCCATTTTATGGGAGAGGGTGTTCCCCCTTAGTTACTATCTCCTTCCTGCTCCTTCTTCCATAGGCTATGATGGCTTGAGGTGACCATACACCCAAGACTCTTCGGGTAGGTCTCGGAGGCTGTGATGGCTTGAGGAGACCTTTAGCCCAAGACTCTTCGGGCAGGCTTACTGTTCCCAAGAACCTTTGGGATGAGGCCCAGGTGTCTGCGGGCGGGTTAGTGGTTGTGGCCCAGGTGTGTGCGAGCGAGATGCGTGGTTGTGAGGCCCAGGTGTGTGCGGGAAGGATGCGTGGTTTGGCCCAGGTGTGTGTGGGAGGGAAGAGTGTGGTAGCGTCAGGACGTTTGCCATTAGGAAGAGCAGCAGTTAATTAAGTGGGAAATGGTGCGGGGTACCCAATACTTTTGTTCTATATACATACTAAACTTGTTTGTGTTACTTGGTGAGTGTGACCAGTGAGGCTGGGAGGATAGTTTTTCCTTGTTAGTTTCTGGTTCTTCTGTTTTCTCACGGGACCTTAGGGTGTCTCCCCACTTGTGCACGAGAGCTTTAGGTTCTATACTGAGTATACATGTATGCTCACCCTACGTTGTTTCAGGTTTTCAGGAGGACTACCAGGGCCGTGCGGGACCCTACTAGTCAGGCAGTGGGAGTTGTGCAGTTGCTGTTTTCTTGTTTTTCTTTTGGTACTGTACTCACTTGTACTTTTGATCTTCCTTGTACTTGTACCTTATTATGAAAATTGTTTAAACATGCATGTGGGCTTGGTTTGGGTTTATTTATATACACTTGTTCTTTTCCCTTTTTGGTGGTTGCCTTGTCCTATTTCCCGATCCAAAATAATAAAAAGGGCAATGCCTCCCATATTTGTGGAAACTCATACCCTTGGTGCTAGTCGCCAACCCGGGGCCTACTGGAGGCGGGACTCGGGGGTCATTATCTCCCTTTCACCATTGCCAGCTCAGGAGGGGCATCTTGGTGGGAGGGGGTCGTGACACATGTAAAAACTAATTATGTTATTATTCATTATAATATATCATATAGTTATTCATCATTACAATCAAAATACGTTAAAATATCATGATATGTTTTTATGAATAATTGTACCAATAAAAGGTAACTATTAAACAATATGAATTTAAAAATAATAATAATATTAATGAAATATTAAACTTCCTTCCAATATTGAAATAGAGTTGGTCCTAATAACTTATAATAATAATCTATTATAGATTCATTATATAAATAATTTTATATAATATATAAGATAATTAAATGGAAATAATAACCATTATATAACTTGTTGGAAGGGTTAAGTTAGTTCTGCGATGTAATATTATCAATTGAGGTAATGTAAAAATAGAGATAATAAATGATGAGTAACACTTAGGGTGTGAGATAAAATAAAATTTATAGCTTATATATAATAGGAAAATACAATATTAAAAATATTTTAATTTAACACATAATTTTCATTAAATATGTACTCAATTTGACATAAAATTTTGTAATGCCGCAATTTTTCTTGTAATATTTTTTACCTTCTTTTATGGAACCCAAATTTTGGGTGAAAAATTTATATGTTGAATTGAAATCATATGGAATATTGTTTTTTAAACTATTATTACATATTTGGAATAATGTTTTCATAATTATGTAATATGAGATTTATTAAATTTATAGTGAACGTAAAATATTATATCGAATAGGAAAATATTTTACATGTATATTGTAATCTCATTGTAATGATGAAATAATTTTATGCTATTATATAGTTGATAAATAAATTTTAAAATCAGAAAATTTTAATTTAATTAATATACCATTACAGTTAAATATATATATTTATCATTGTAAATATTTTTTTTTACCCAAACTCATTCTTTTAATAAAAAATGTTACAAAAATATTTTTTTATCTTGAAGAAGAAGTATAAAATATCTCACATGTTTTTTCATTTTACAATGAAATCTTACTAATGAAAATTTAAAAATTATAAATACATAAAAAAATATTATTTCATCCTCATTCTATGTTTTTTTCATTTTAACTTTATTTCTTTTCAACCACTATATTGATGATGGAAGTCTATAATTATCAAATACATATCAGAATATAATACTTTTTTTATTCAAGATGAAATATAACATAACATATTTGTTTGTGGAAATTTTAATCCCATTTTATGTTATATATTATGTGGGGATCATTGTATTAAATAAACCATTGTGTCCAATTAAACCACTAAGATTGAATGATCTGTATAATATATTTCATGGAATTGATTTCAGGGATTTAATAAAATGAATTTTAAATACAATAACATATAAAACCATTCAAAAAATTCCACATTAGAGTTTCCATATAATGTATTCATGTAGAAAGAATGAATACCAATATTAAAAAAACAATTATAAAAATATTGAAATGAAAATATTCCAATAAATCATATGGGATAATTTCTATAATGAATTAATATTAAATACAAAAATGATTAATAATAACTTCAAATAAAATATGGTTTTCAAAAAAATATTTATTATCCACAGATTGGGAGTACATTCAAGTCATTCAATACATTGGGATCAGATATTTATTCAAAACATTTCTTCATTCCATTCAAATTCCTTAAATCATTCATTGGGTTATATATTCATTGTATATTTTTTTATATGTAACATATATATCATAATATTGAAAATTTTCAATACACTTTTTCTTGTTTTTTCGGACATTAATTCATCACAACACCAACTTTGATTTATTTATGTTCATGATATTCATTAAATTGTCAATATATAATCTGTTTTATTTTTATGAGTTATTCAAGTTATGAATTCATGTTGGATCTATGATCATAATCAACACGTTTTTCTATATGGTACATTTATTCATAAATATAATATGATGTGGTAAGTGTGTTTAAAATTTAAGATCCCCATAATTCAATGGGTAATGATTTTATATAATGATATATAATGTGTGAGGAATGTATTATGATTATAGATTATAATATCATTATTTTTTAGAAGACATATTTGGCTTGGGATTATGATTTTATTTTATTGTGTCAGCAATATTCATATAATAGTTTCATTTTTTAATATGTTTATATGTTCATGTTGTTCTCTACAAATTCCATTATTAAGGTCTAGTTTTTCCCAGTTTTTTATTATTTTTATCACATTTAAATGTTTTTGTCTCACAATTTTTTATTGAAGAATGTTTTTATTAATCATGTAATAAGAAGACTAATATTATGATTGTGTTTTGCATAATTTTTTAAGTAGAAGTGTTAAATGTATTGTAACACTAATTTTTGCTCAAAATTAAGTAGAAAATTGGATTTATGGTCCTTCATAAATGTTTAATTTATTTTATATTGTTATAATAATATGGTAAAAATAATCTTTGTGAATTATGGATCATTATAAATATTTTTAAAGTATATAATTTTGTTTCATTATAAATGGGAAATAAAAAATTTACATTTTATATCATTATATTCACTTGAATACTCTATAATCATTATGTATATATTTCCCAAAAATATATAATATATTAAAATATAAAGAATATATAGGGATATATTAATTTTTCTAAGAGATTAATTTTCTATTTAAAGATACATCATCTATCCTATAAATAAATATTAGTTTTCCATAACATCAAATTAGAATGACAGATTTCCAATTACATTAGTATGGGAATTTTATGATCTCTTCACCTATACCTTTTTGAATGAGATTTAATAATTGAAATCATATTGATTAATTTTTTTGTATGAAAACTATTCATGAATAATGAAATTATAATTTTTACCACTGATTAGATGAAATGAATATTCTTTTCTATTATATTTTTAATTTTATTGGATGAAGGATTTTATTTCTTTCTGTTTTATTAATAAATTATAAATTTAAGGTTACTAAATCACTAATTTAAAATGGTTTTCTCCCATAAACAAAAAACGATATAAATAGAATTCCCCTATATGGAAATTTCTACTTACATACATTCTTATCTGGATTATTTTATATATTTTATTCAATGGCTTATATTTCATTTCTCATGTCCAATCACTAAATGAAAATAAGTAAATCTATCAAAAAAATGAAAATGATATATTGATTAATCATATAGATTATGATTTAAATGGAAAGAAGTATAATATAGAAGTACCAATTTTGTATCAATATTTTTTTATGTTTTTAAAATGATAATTTACATAATATTGAATTAGGTAACACAGATTCAGTGTGTCGAAAAATATTGAAATAATTTCTTTTGAGTTTTATAAAATAAAATATGTTTAAAGGCATATTATTTAAAGAAATAATATAATGTTTATAATATATTTATTAGAATGTTTATTTATTTTTAATTCACCATGACTTGTAGAAATACGTTATTCTGGTTTTATGAGAATCATGGTCATCCATTAATCCCAATAAAAATAACATAAATGTGGACCTAGGTGTATCTAACTTCTAGAAAATTTATTACCCATATGAAAGGTTAAATATATTTTACGATACTTTTAAATATCATTTGTTAAATAATAAAAAGTAGTATTGTAATTTATAATTATAACAAAATAGGTTTCCCTATTCAAAATCTCATTTTTGGTCAGTTAAGGAGGTGAATTAATTTTTTTTATTCACACTAACCTAATACAAAAAAATTTAAAAACACATTAAATTAATGATATGTAAATTTAAAACTAAAGATACAAAAACACCCAATTCGTAATTTCTATATAAAATAACTCCTTCTAATTGTATTGATCCCTCACAATAATATCTTGTTTTTTATCTCTCCATCTGGAGGAGGAGGATAGAGTATATCCCCTAATTTGTTAATTCTCTATCTTTGAGGAGTGTGGGATATAAATAACCAAAGTGTTTGTATAAATAATTAAAATCTTCTTAATTATATAACAATACCCCATCGATGAACATAAAATTTAGAAAAATATTGATTTCTTTTATATTAAATGTTTGGTAATATTTTTTTGTACAATTATTTTAAAATACCACTTATGACTTGGTTTATGTATGTAAAAAATACTTATACTATCTTTGAGAAAGAGAGAGAGTGGTTTTCAAGCATTTTTCATTTATAATAAATTTTTTTGATTGTTATGGGTGTTCTAGATTGCAAGATACTATCAATATTCTATTTGTACTCTTTCCTATAATCAGTTTCAGTTTTTTTAATATATCAATCGTTTAGGGCACTAGATCGATGTGAATGTATTAGATTATTATAAAACCCCCTATCTTAAACAACCAACAGAAAAATTATTAAAAAATGGATAAAATGAATTTTAAATAATAATAGGCATAACCACTCTTCAATTATATTTATCATATATCTAAATAACTGATGTCTAGTTGATTCCATAAGAATAATGAACCTGGTTTTGTCCATCCTTTTTCACTATTGAACAATAAATCTTTAATAAATGTATCAGTTAGATAAATTGGTATCACCCATCTATAAAAGGTACATCAATCTCACTGAAAATCATGAATAATTCCCAATCACTATATCTTCAATGGAATATCTATAATTTCATAATTTTGCATCATATACCCTTGAAATACACATATGATCCCTTAAGTATAATTATAATTTTCTTTTAAAAGCTCTAAAAAAATTAAACCTTTATTAAATATTACAAATATAATATTATATTGAAATCCTTACTAACATATTTTGAAAATGTTATAATGAATAATCACTATGATATTACGAAAAAATATATTAATCCACACATGTTAGAAAATTATATCATTAATTTTATACTAAATTCAAATGACCAGTATAGTAAATGTTATAAATATTAATTTTAAAAATATTATGTAATGAAAACATTAGTGTAAAATGAACATTTTCAATATACTCAATAAAAATAATAATTTACATAAATCATATAAAAGAACATGGATATGTTCGAAAATATTTAAATTAACACTACAAAGTATTTTTTTAAAGATAAACATCTTAACTTATGTATCCTCAAGATTTTTACATTCAATAAATCCAAAATAATAAAATTATGTTAGTTATTTAATTTTTTCTAAACGTTTTTTATATATATTAAATTATTATTATTCATTTTTTTATTATGTTATTATATTTGGTCACTAAATTGGTTAAGTTTGTGATAGATGTGGAAAGATTATTTGGTCATTAATTTCTGTAATAGATGTTATAGGTCAACCAAAATCAATGGTTCATGTTTTTAGAATATTATTCATGTTATAATTATTATATTTTTATACTAAATAAACAATTAAAATTAATAATGTAAATTATTCTTGATAAATAAAACAGACCATTTCATGGAGCAGGTATTATACACTACACATGAGTTTAATTTCCATATTTACTAGTTCAAAATAAATAATTTAGATAATATATTAAAATTAAATATAATACTTAAGTTATAACATTTATTTTAATTTAATATTCACATCCTTATTCCTATACTTCTGTTGTGGTAATGAATAAAAAATTGCATCACTTTATGGATGTGGTTATCCACACTTATGAATTAGCGAATTCATTATATTCAAATTAATTATGGTAAAAACAATGTAATATATTATCCTTAAAGAGTAATTAATATTAATTAAATATAATATATATTCATTTGACAAATCATTTTAGACATCCTTAATATGTGGTGATGAAAAAGGAAACACATCTCTTTATAGAGTAGGTAGTCCAAACGTACACACAACCATTGTATTCAATAACTAGAATATGTAAATGAGGTGTAAAATAGATCTTCTATAAGAATAACAACATTTAATTATATTTAAGATTTATATTTTGTTATGTTTAATGTAGACATAATAGATATGCATAGTGTTATAAATATAAAGATAAATTATGTCACATGGTCAGGACATATACATATTTCTTTGATATCCTCCTTAACTAATACATTATGCCATATTGTATGGAATTTTTGAGGTTAAAAGGATATCAAGGAGATTGGGGGTTTAGTTTTAGAGGGATATTGGTATGGATTATTATAAATTGGGCACTCCAATTATGTAATTTTGTGAAGAGAGGAGGTTCCCTTTATAAGTAAGGCTAAAGGAACTCTAGTAAATACATAAAATATTTAATCCTAATACATTTTTTTCTCAATGAAAATTTAACCTCGACACTAAATGTTATAATATAATTTTAGGAATGTAAAAACAAATTAAAAAAAATGATATTTAGGAATGTTTTTTCTTATCTTGGAGTTGTATCCATTTATTTTAACAACATCAATTCTTCTTATCTTTCCCTGAGATGATAACTTTTTACCTTGGTATACTTTCATATTAGAAAACATAAAATGGACCATATCAGAAAAAATAATATTGAAAATTTATATTCCATTTTATGTAATTTAATTTCAATATATAGAGTAAATTAAATTTAATGTACTTATGGAAATACATGAAAATTAAATTTTAGAAAAATAATCATTTTAAGTGTAAAAAATATTATAATAAAATTATGCATATTACTAATTCTAAAGAATATAATTTGATTAAAAAAAATTATGGAAATTTATACGAAACACGTATCATCCCAAAACAAAATGGAATATTCCAACAATAATAATAAATGAAGAAATAAAAAAATACTTGTTTATAGGATTAAAATTAAACAGTATTTATAAATAGACAATAGTGGTTTCCAAAATAAAAAATATATTTTAAAATTTTTCAGTTTACACCATAAAGAATTATTTTTTCAATAAAAGGTTTTTAATAAAATTTAATTAAAGATTTCATCATGATTCTTTCATAAAGGTTATAAAAGTTTCTTAAAATGAGAATCACATTTTTCACAAAAAAATATACCATTTCATATAATCCCAAAAAATAACAATATGATAAATTAAATATGATGAATCCAAAAATTAATCCCTTTTAATTAAAACTTAAATTTCAACATCAATAGATTTATATTTTAATTAAAACGAAATAATACCTTAAAAAATAATAAAGATTCTCAATTATCGATTGAAAATTAATTTAAAATTCTTTATAAAATTATGATAAATAACAATCTATACAAGTAATACATATATATCATTATATTTATTTTCTCCCTAGGATACAATTTGTTTTCATATTCTCCCACCTTCATAAATTAAATCCTAAAAATTATATTCATAACTAAAATAAGCGACGGTGTTTTACAGCAAATATTTTTTTGGATTCTCATGTTTCTTCATCCATCAGGTGGTTATTCTATATAATATTTACCTAGTGAACCACTTAATTCTTAAATACATGCTCTCTACAATAAATAAAATGAAGGGGTTTTTCCTCATAAGAGATATTATCTTTCCACTGCACTTCCCCATCACCCAAAATAAGAGACTCATTAGGTACATGTTTTTCTAACAATGAAACATAAAAAAACATTATACATGGAAAAAAATGAAGTGAATATTAAAAGACTCAACTGATCACACAATTTTTATAATTTCACATGTTTTAATAATACACATTCTTACATTTCTATTTTTACAAAAATAAATAACACATTTTAAAAGTAATATTTTATGAGAAGCATGGTTCCATATCTCATATGTAATAACCTTCCACTAGTTACCTATAGAAATATTCTTCCAACTCTTGTTGGTCATCATGTTTGGATGAATATGTTTTACACTCAAAACCATTCTTTCTACTTATTATAGTCTGAACAACTTCATTTAACAATCATTTCCCAATAATATTGAGTCTAAAAACAAATTCATAATAATTTTACAAATTATTACATAATTATACTATAATTAAAATTATTAATATAATTAAATTCGACCGGTGGAACATATTGAAACAAAATTCACTGTTAATCTAAAATCCATGATCAATGAAAATCCATATAAATTTGAATTGTTTTCTTCTCCCCGTCTAATTGGGAATGATTATTTATGCTGAAATTTATTTATATACCTAATGACTTTTTATGTCCCTTAAAAAATGTGTGGCAAATCACACATTATAATTAGATAAAATAATGGGAGGGAATCCCTCAAAAATTACATTATATTTAATATAATTTTTATAATATAATCCTAAAATATACTATCCTGAATAGGATGAAATTGAACATATTTATTCAATAAAATAACAATAACCAAAGGCACATAATGACCATGATAAGTATTTTTTAATCCTACCGTGAAATACAAGGATATATTCACCCATTTCCATTTAGTCGTGGACAATAGTTTAAGAATCACATTAAATTGTTTTATCTCTTCTTTAACCAAATGAAAAGTCAAACATTTTATTTAAAATTAGTAATTTCAATCATAATTAAATCCCACTAGTAATTTTATCAATAATCTCTAAAAATTTAAACCTTATTGAGATGAACCAAAAAATATTGAGCTATGAGCTTCAAACAAAAATACCTTCATCAGTTGGGAACCCCATGGAATACACAACATCATTAGAAATCTCATAACACATTATTTATCAAGGTTAAATTATGAAATCATACCCTTCCTTACCAATTATTCCATTCATATAAATAATGATATTTGTTTTATCGTGTTTAATTTTATTTAAGAAATATAAATACTTAGAACAATGAACTAAAAAAAATACATCCACCAAATATAATCTCTAAAAATACATTCATTAAATAATTAACCAATAGATCATGTTCACTATATAGAATTTTTAATAATGTATTATATTTGGGAGTCATGGAATCAACTAATCTAATTAATTTATATGGATAATAGTTAATTGTTAAATCGTAATCCCTTTTCCGTTCCAACTATATTATATGTTTCATTATAAAAACTATTTTAGTAAATATATACAATATAAATATATAATCTATTTGTCTTTCATATTGTTCCCATAAAATATATTCAATAATATTACAAAATGAAAACCCATCAATATAATTTAAAGATCGTGTGTAGGGTAATTCTACTCAGGGATTTTCAATTTATGTGATTCATATAAATTACCTAATAATCTTTCCTCAAAAAAACATATTATCATAATTGATCTATATTTATAAATAAAAAACATCATTTATTATTGGAAATTCTTTCCATTTAGCATCAACCAATATTCCTTTTAATTTCATGATTCATAAAACTCATATATCTTGATTAATTTAAATACTTTTCAAGTAAACATGATTACTGTTCCAGATTAAAGGTCAATGTTTTTAGAACACCATTGAATTAACCAATAAATCCAATGAAAAATTGAATCTTAGTGATAATTTCTTTCATGGAAACTATTCCAACAATTTAACAAAGATAGACCAAAATTTGTGTTATCATTAGAAAAAAATATTCCCAAAGAAAGACATAATTTATAAAAAAAATTCATATTTTCTAAAAAGCATATAGAAAATATTTACTTTTAAAATTTTAAAAACAATCCTTTGCAATTTATAAAGTTCTTAATACTTATTATATTAAAATATAAAATAGTTAATAAGTAATGCAAAAAAATTATCTATATACTCATGTAATACTCTATTTATATGACCATAATTAAAAAATGTGTATTATTTAGAATGAAAAGAAAAATAGATAACTCAAAATATCTATACGTAGTTTGAAATTTCATCCTACAAATTTAATTTTTTCAAAACATTCAACATGTTATACCTAGAGACACTATTCATAAACTTTTTTGTGGAGTGATTGTGAATAAACCCAGTCTTATTTATGTCAACAAAACTTCTAATATTTTAGATTTAGTTAGTAGTGGCATCTAGTGAATATTTTAGTATGTTTTCATCAATGACATTTAGGTATTGTTTTTTCATCCATTAATTGTTTTAGGATGTTTAAATACCATAATCTTCCTCTTGATTCTTGTTTTTTCAATTATTAGAGGTCATGGCTTGCTATAGATTCCCTTTTATGGTTCAATATCTACTCATTCTTCTAGATATATTGAATTAGGCTCTATTTAAGCCAGATGAAAATGATTTAATTGTTATTTTTGATGTTTTGTTGGATATTCAATGATATTATTTAATTTAAAACCCCGGATTCATATTGTTTCATGGTGTTTTCATTCTTAGTTGTGTTCTGGGACATTTCAGTTTTTGGTGGAATTCCATTATAGTGGTGTGGTACGTGATTTTCCATGGTTATTCAGGTATTGTTTTGGTGGTGTTTCTAATCCCTAACAATGTTTATTTTTTTGGTTATGGTTTTTTAGACTACTAACAATTGAATTTTTAGTTTTCCTTATTTTATTTTTAATAGATGGTTTCAGTTTCAGATGGTTATATCTTCGACGAAAATTTTGATAATGGATATATGGATTTTTTTCATGTGGTTATGTATATTTGTATACTTTTGGTGATGATAGATTCATACTGGAAATTATTATTAATGATATAGTGTCAAGTATGGGTTATGTCTCATCAGAGTTCATTTTGTTCTAGTGTAGACTTCATTGATGTGATTCTGATTTTTTTAATGGTTTTACTAATAGTGGTAATGGAATGTTAGGTGAATGGATTGAGGTGTTGAAAATGATAGTATCACTGGCTTCTATACACCCATTATTATGTGGATGAGAGTGATATATTTTGATTTTGAATTTTTATATATTGAATTTTGAATCTGGGAGGACGGGGTCTATTGATGTAATCAGATTTTGGGTTTTATGAGTCCACGAGAAAGTCATGTGGGTTTCTACTTAACCCCATATTTTATTTAATGTAATAAAATAATATTTTTTGGATTCAATTGATATCTATATAATAGATAAAAAACCTCATTGAATTAATAATTTTCATTAAATATATATATATATATATATAAACCATGGTATTTTTTAAGGATAAATGATAACCATATAAAGTAACTCTTGTTTTTATTTTTTTGATTCTAAAAGATATATTGGAGAAACTCTGTATAGGGTATAAAAAATTATCTCATAACAAGGAAAATAATAAATAGTAAATTCAACCTTTTGAATATGAATAAAACCACTACAATTATCAACAAATACATTTGTGTATTCATTTACAATTGGCACATATAAATTGGAAAATTTTATTTTTATCAACAATATGTAGAAAAAAATTTCTCTCCCATATTACATTATTATCATTGATATGTGATATATTTTTTAGGATATAGATTCATTATTATATATAAATAAAAACACTTTCTAAAAAATTACTTATTTAGCTATATAATTTTTCTTATCATGATGAACTAGTGGTCCATCCATAACTAAAATATCATCAAACTATATAATGGGAAATACAAAAAATATTTAACGGAATACAATTCCATGGATGATAATAGAAATATTAGAAAAAAATATTGTTTCTGAATATTAACCTTAAACTTATTTTCCAAAAATTATGAAATCATTTCATTCCCTGGTATTTCCATTGAATATAAAAATTTCCAAGAAGTAAAAGAAGGAATTGATTTTAAATAAAATAATAAATTAGAATAATATTAATGGTCGTGTAATACTCTAATACCTACTTGGTTTGAGGGTCCAAAATCTTCGGTTGTTTTTGAAAAATTCATTTCAATTCCTTTAGGACTTTGGTATTTATAATTCCTACTATAAGTAACTAACATCATACAATTGTTAGAATAATGGTCTAAATAACTAAAATTAGAAATTTCACAAATGGATTACAATCTATTTTTTCATTATTAGTCTGATCAAAACTCTTTTCCATGTAGTTAGAAGCCTAATGGCCTAGATCACCACATCATTATCACTTTCCTGATCCTATAAAACATTATATAAACTGAATTTTAACCACATTTATAACACATAGGTGTATTTCCTATAAATATTCTTAATATCTACATATCATTTATCTTCCACTATGACCAATTATTTACATTTTTGTTAAAAATTATGTATATATATAAAAACATGAACTCAATATTCTCATCACAACAAATAATGTCCTCATAACATTTAAACTATTGATAGGATAATGATATTCCATAAAATTTGTTGTAGACCAATATAAAAATGACCTATTTTAATCTCATAAAATGTAATGAAATTTAGGGTACCCATGGCTAGTCTATAGAAATCTTAATTGTAATAATCGATAGGGTCATCTTACATTTTATTCAACACGAGAAATATTTGTTCTATTTTATGGAAATAAAAATTTTATAAAAAATATAAAAAATGGCTTTAATGATCATCCACTTCATGAAATCAGTATCATCCTTTTCTATGGTATTCATAATCTGATACCACCATCAATGGGATTCCCATTTAAAATGATAAATGGAAATAGTTTCATTTTGATGTTCCATACAACCCAAAAAAAAATTTCTTATCTAATGAATTAATCCACCCTTAATCTTTCATTGAGTATATGGGTCCTCTAAATATCACTAGGTGTTGTTTTAGGAAATTCAATTCAATAAGCATATTACTTTGGTGAGAATCATTAATTTTATTTAAAGGGTTCCACCATTAATATCCTATTTTATTTGAGAAGACACCACTATAAACATCTCTATACAAATCAATCGAGGTTGATGGTTTTAGAGATTATTATCCCCATGATTCCATCAATCTTATATTATAATGTTTTATATATGTAAAACCATTAAAATGCAACATCGATTTTTCTAAGTGACATATAAATTATTAAAATATAACTCTTGATAACATAACCATAAATTATAATCTATCTAATGTAATTTTTAACAACATCCCGACCACTATAGTTATATAAAAATTTTCATTGATACATACTATAACACTCTCTATAATAGACCATCCCAATTTACATGATTTATGTTATGTGTTTCACTATTATACACATTAGGATCATTAATATTATAGGTTTACATTATTAAGTACCCCATTACATAAAAAGGGTTATACATCATGATATTGTATATTGTTTCCCTAAAAATGTCTTTATGTTTACACACATGTCTCATTAAATACACATTAGTATCATTTTATACAAGCTACCATGGAAAAATATTGATCATGTCATAATTTCTACTCATCCTCAAATCTTGTGAAAAAGCATTTGAAAATATGTAAAATGTAAATAGTCTCATTAATGGATATAAAAATAAATGAACACCAATAATATAGTGAGAAACATGAAAAGTCATGAAAATGTTCACAATTTTCAAAATAAAATATTATATAGATATATAGAAAATATTCGTTAGAAAAAACCTCTATTAGTGACAACATTTGTAACCCATTAGTAATCATAGAAAAAAATTATGGAATTATAGTCATATACCATGTGTAGTCTACACTAACCCACATTAGAATAACTAATTTCCATCTAATTATATAAGAGTAACATGTTTATTTATCTTCCAAATTTTCAACTATGAATGCTATAAAATTTTCAATTAATTTAAATGTTATATCTTCCTCATCAAATATCAGGAAGAATGTTAGTATCTCTTTTCATCATTTATAATTCCAAAGTACGACACCATTATGGAATCATTTAGTATGTTGATTTTTTTATTATATACCATTAAAACTAATTTGAAGCCATATGTAAATCAAATTCCATTTTCAAATTAGATTAAGGATATACAAACAATTATATTAGAAAAACCACATTAGTTTAAGGATATATAGCATTTTCTCTTTTGAATTTTGTAAAAAAATGACACATGTGGTAAATATCAAAATCATCCCATTAAAAAATAAAATATCATTTTAAAATTAACTTTAATAATATTTTTATGTATAAATAAGAGTAATTTTGGAACATGTATTAGAACATGGATCTTTAGGAAAATATTTTAAAATTAAAAGTTTAGAATAATCTTTTAATTAAAAATATCCACCTTATGTCTCATTTAGAATTATATATTCGTTAAATAAAAATTAGTTAAATTATAATAATTTTTTACATAAATGAGGTCCTTTTTAATGTATATTCAATTATAACTAATAACTTTATTTAATTTGTTTCCACTCTTCAATTTTTTACTAAATTACTAAATTTCATGATTAACATTTAAAGGTTGTTAGGTCAGCAATTTTTTAAAAATAATTTTTTGGTTGATCATGGAGAATGTTTCATGGTTTTTTAAAATTATTAATGTCTTAATTTTAATTTTTATACATTAAATAAACATATATAACTAACCATGTAATGTTTTAATTAAAAATGAATCATGTCATTTTTGGAGGTGGTATTTTGATTGTATACACTCGAGGAATATACATTTTTCATCAATGTTGAAAACAAAGAAAGTATATAATATTTAAATTTCATAAAATCTTTATAATTTCTAATGTTCGTACTTATTAATTATTTCAATCCTTGGGACCATCAATGTGATGAAATAATGAAAATATAATCACATAATTTTTTTGAAGTGGTAGTCCACACCTCTATATGATCCATGTAATGATCTTCCAATTGATGGGAGGGTGAGAGGGTTTGTAAAATATTATATTTATAAAATAAAATATATTTAATAAAAATCTTATATATTAAATTTATCTAACATTTTAACAATTTATATGTGGTGGTTAAAAATACACTCCCTTTGGTGGAGGTGGTATTCCACACGTATGACATAGTAAAAATGGGTTATAAAATAATTTTGAAATCAATATAATAAAATTTTAGTTTTTTTAAAAATATTAGTTCATAATGTTATAATTTTTATAATATATGAATATTTTTTTTAATAAATAATAATCTTGAAATAGTGTTGTTAGGACTTATACCACCATATTAGATAACCATTATATCTTGCAACTTATGCCTTCAAGAATGGGTATTTTGAGGATATTATAACCACTATGTTGTGGGAACAAGTGTTGTGGGGTAATTTTAGATGAGATTGACAAAGCTACGATGTTCCAAGTGTGTGAATAATTGAGGAAATAATATTTACTTTCATATAAAAGTGGATTGGTTCTCTTCTAAAAATGACCAAATTTTAATTTAAATATAATTATTAATGAAGGAAAATGGAATTAATTTCTCAATTATGGATGATTAGGTGAGGAGTTTTAGAATAAACACATCCAATTTTATTTAATCATGTTTTTTCTATTATCACGAGGTCATGTCCATTTATTTTAACCCATTTAACCCATTTCAATGTTACATGAGATGAAAAAAATTCATAAATAATTAACATATATGACCAAAATTAAAATGGAACTTTCTACCAAATTTGGATATTATTATTACAAATATGAAATAAATTTTAAAAATTCAATTTATATATTTGATAGAAATTAATTTTAATTTATATATATATATGAAAAAAAACAAGATAAATAGTTTTTAGTAATGATCACACATTAAACATAATAATTATTTTACACAAAAACTATGAATATAATTGAATATAAAGAATATAATACATTTATAATTGAAATAAATACAATTTAGATGATATTTAGACCCCATAAAATAAAAATAAAACTTTCAACTACATTATTAAATTCAGAGAGTAAAAAATAGTTCTTAATTAGAATAAAATAAACATACATTCCAAATATTCAACCATGGATTCCAAAATTCAATGTAATTTTTTTATAAATTAATACATTTATCCTCAAAAAAATATTGAATTGATAAAAAGGTTATGTATTTTTTAATTATACCTTACTTCAATATGATATTATAAAAATTAACATAATTTGTAAAAATGTAAATTCTCACTATTCATTCAAAAATCATCAATTTTTGAAAAATCCCAAAAAATCACAATAATAAATATTTGACTTCATGAAGCATAAAATGAAATAATTTTTATTAAAATAAAATTTCTAAAATAATTAAATTTTAATTCTAAATAAAACTAGTCAATACATTTAAAAACAATAAAATTTGTTATTTTCCATTAAAAAATTATGAACAACTATTTACAAAAGAAAAAATAAATATAAATCCATAAAATTATTAATTAAAAATCTTACTATTTATTTATTTCAAGGATTAAATGGGTTTTCACAACCTCTTAGAATTATTTTTATAACATATTTTTTTTAAATGTCCAACCAAATTATAGTAATAATTTTTTGTTATTGTTTTTAGAATGTGAAAATCCAAACAAAAATATGTTTTGGGTTTCTTGATTTTCATCCACTTAATCATTGGATCACAAAATAAACAATACATTAAAAAAATTACTAACAATTAACATTTCCCTTTTAAAATATTATAATTTTAAATAATTTAATCATATAAGAATTCAAATCGATTTTTTTATTAAATTAAAATGATGTATTCTTATATAGTGGAACAAGGATAGACTATATCATTGAATCATTACCCAATCACACCTGAATACTGAAAAAAATTTATTCATGGGACAATTCAAATTTCATTATGTCTATATATTTATAATGCATGTGTATTTTTCCTAGTCTATGAGGATTTAATACCTAAGTTAACTTAATTCATTATTGTAATGTGGAAAAAGATAGATCCAAATTAATCAATTCATAAGAGTAAACCTATAAATGAGAGTATAGTTATTTTTAACATAAAAATGATAATTAGATTCATTATAATATTCCTATATTGAAAATTCATATGTTCGAGAAAACCCTAAATAATTACAAGTGGGTGTGTCTTGAAATGATTCAATCTCAATTGTTCTATTTTCTATTCAATAAATATATGTTATATTAATGTTTTTTAAAAAACATGGTTCTTCTATATAGGAAATTTTATATACCCACTAAAATATTATTTTAAATCACACTTGATAAAGAATTCACAGATTTCAAAAATTCTAGTTTCCGTTAAAATATTGTGTGGTATTTACTTATTTATTTTATCTTTTCCTGGTTAGTTTATTTTAAAAATATTAGGTATCAAACATCGGTAAATATTTAACAGTAAAGAAATATATTACATAATAAAATATATTATGGAGAAAAAAATTTAATATTAGTATAAAATAAACATAACTTATAAATTCAAATAATTAATTAAGGGATTCTAGCATTCAATGGTTTTGTGAAAAGATGTGTGAACATGTTAAATGAGATGATTATCTAATAAACAACTGATATATATGATATTAAATATCAAATGATTCATAAATACATAATCATATATATAATAAAAATATTTTTTGTTTTTCTAAAATCATCATTCAATGGAAAATCATTTATCATAATCATATTTAGTCAGTGAAATAATACTTATTTTAAAATTAAATCTATAAAAAAATAGAATTTTTGGAATTAATTTATAAATGAGTTCATTGGACATATGCTAATTAATTATTTATTAATCTATATAAAACATTTATTGTGATTAATGAGAGAAATTACATTCCCATTCATGTAGTATCTCAATATGGAATGATTGATAGCTCTTACTTCTGATTAAGGTTCCCCATTTCCCCTAATTTTCTTGTCTTTCAAACAATTATCACTGATTCATCAAAGAATACAGATGAAAATTAAAGAATTTTTTTTGTGAGATTTATTAATTTGGTAAATAATTTCACAATATCTAACTATAGGCCATATCAAAATTTATAATTTATTTGGCCTCAAAATATTTTTATCCCTTGTAGTGCCAAGATCCCACTACCATAATTCATATTTTGGGACTATATGTCACAAGTTGACATCCAACTGTTTTTTAAAATATTTATATATCAAACAGATTTTTTTATTACAAATAAAAAAATATATATTATATTTATATACATAATAATATTTATATATATATATATTTATTATTTATTAGTATTTTTATATATTTTCCTTTCCTTTTTTCATTCCATCTATTTGATGTAGTGGGTCTTTTTTATGTAGTCTTTAATCATTCATCTACCACTATCATGACATGAGAATCTACTCTAATATATTCCAAATCCTTATCAATAAGCTTCATCTTCTGGATGATGCTTAGATTTTATAGTAGTGCATAATGGTTTAGGGGCCTTCAGTGTCGGCCTCTTCTCCCACCTCTAGCCATCTTCACGATTTTAATGGTTTGGGTATAGAAATATATATTATTTATTGGCAACAACAATAGTGGTCTGAGGTTTATCTTCTTTGAATCAAGGTATTTCATTTCATAGAGGAAGGCCTTCTTTACACAAGTGGTCATTGATTTCATCTATTTCCTCATCTGGTGTCCATCTTCAATCAGTGTAAAATACCACATCGATTTTATTCTTATTATATTGAAGAGGAATCCATATTCATTTTATATAGAATGTATTTTAACTGTTACACCAACATGAAATTGTTTTAGTGTTTAGTATTTGTTCTTACACATCGAGCATTCATACCTAGTTCCATATCTTATCAATATGAGTTCAATGTATTTTCATCAAGGTAAATATTTAGTATGTAGACCCACAATAGAAACAATTATCTTTAAGTCACAACCTATGGTGGATTTATGGTGGCCAGATATGGTGAGGGGATCTTATGATCGGTTGATGTCCTCATATGGTAATGTGGTGTAGTGGGATGAGCAAGGTAAGAAGATTTCTCTTGGTCATGTGGGAATATTAGGGTGGCTTACAATTAGATTAATTTCCATGAGATGAGGTTGATTAGAGAGTCAACGGTTAATCATAGTCAGCCTATTAACCATGAGATATACAATGAAAAAGCTGTATACACATATTCAGTAGAATAATGGTGCATTTTATTAGACATGGTTTGTTGGCCCTTTTCCTGGAAAAATAAATAATGGAAACCAATTACATAATACTATAAGAAATAATAATTGTAGTATTTTAAATTTAATTAGAAAAAAAACAATTAAATAAAATAAAGATAATGATGAATAAATTATCTATATCTTAAAAACTAATGATAAATAAATTATTAGTGCACATATTATATCATGAAATAAATAATTAAATTGAGAAAATAAATAAATATATTAAAACAAAATTGATATAAATGAATATAGAAAATAAATATTTAGAACAAAAAATAATTTTATAATATATGAATGAATGAATGAAAAGGAATCATTAACAAATAATATTTTTAAAAGAATAAAATGAAAAATAAAAATTTAATTTAATAGATGAAAACTATAATTTAAATATATATATATATATGATTAAAAAATTCCTAGTAAAAATAATTTCTTTATTTATCTAAATATTCACATCATTTCTAAAATTAAGAAAAAAAAATCAGTGTTTTGAAAAATTATCAATAAAGGGAATTTAGTAAATTATAACATTATTTTGACTATAACAGACATCGTTACTTATACAAAAATGTGTGTTGAAATTTACATCAATAATAGGCACATAAAATTTCCCCTAACATAAATATTTGTTTTTAATAAACAATTTCATTAACTGTTTCATTGTAAAATAAAAAACATGATTTTTTTAGTATGTTCCAATGGAATAATGCTAAAAATTTATTTACAAATGAACAAAATAAAAGGAATTTGATGTTTTTTAATTAATATCCACATGATCTCTTGACGATGATCAATGATACGATATGAAATTTATGGAACATATATTATTTCACTATTGAGGATGTATTTCCTCATATATAATGTCACTCAATTCCAAAACTCAATTATAATTCAAGTTCTAAAGAAAATAGAGATGTCAAATAAGATTTAGATAGAAAATAATCTTCATAAGATTCACCATTAATTAAGACACTTTCTGGGGTTCCAAAAAATACAAATTTTTTAACTTTATCAATACATTATAGATTATTTTCATTTAAATGAATTATTCCCTTATTCAACTATGTTAAATAATCCATTTATGTTATGGACATCATTTTTTACAAGCCCAGTTATTTTTTACTTTTCCTAGAATTTGTTTTCATAGTACTATGAAAAACACATATTAAATTGTAATTTTATATATTTAGATAAACAAAACCAATTACCTTATCATAGAGAATCATCATAGGAACCTAACTATATATTTTACACCATATTTAGAGGCCTTATATGATAATCACTTTACATGTCTCTCTAATTATGTTCATTTTAAAATTTGAGTCACCAAGGTCTGAGTTAAAATTTAGAGCTTCATCGGGTGGTGGACATAATTCCATAATTAACTATATAATTATTATCCCACTGTATATTACTAATTGAAATATCCAAAAAATATATATTGAAAAACTACTCATAATCCTTCAAACCAAAAAATTGCATAATCAACGCAATCCTTATGAACAATCATGATATTAAGATCTATGGAGGACAAGATTTAGTGGTATTTGAATCATAACACCCTCAGTTTGTGAGTTAAGTTGAAAATAATTGACCATTTTTTTATAAAATATGAAGGTTTATTTTTATGTGTATTCAATTTAAGAACATATTATCCTAGAGAAGTACCACTCACCCCCCCACATATAAAACCTGATATTATCACCAATGTAGAATCGTTAAGTATTTTGATAGTTTAATACAAAACATGTTTTCAATTCAATAATACAAATGCTGTGAAGGGAGACACATAAATGTTATAAGACTCCCTTTTCCAAAAAAAAATCACAAAACTCATCCAAAATCATCATTTCGTTTTTGTTTTTAAATTTTCATGCTTTTGATATATTTACAAATGCTAAATAATTTTAATGTTTTTAAAATTGTGTTATGATGTACAATTTTTTTAAATAGCAAGTTAAACAATTATTGTAATGGGAGAAAGGAGGATCCATAATGTGACACAACATAATTTTAAAATTCAATAATTCAATAAGATAACACCCATAAAACAAATTAGTTTCACAATAATAAAAATATTAAGGTGATCCACCCAAACATATTTTCAATCAGCATACAATATGAATGTGTAGATTTATAATTATTAGAATTAAAAAAAGTACATGTAATCATGGAACATTCTAATTTATTAGTTCATCCACATGTGGCTTCCTATTGTTTTCATTATACTAGACTATGGCCTTCCAATAATGGTTGAGAAACTATAAATAGATGAACATTATAATATCTGAATTTTTATTGAAATTGAAATGTGACATGTTCCTGATTGAGGTATTATTATCTAATGAATCATGTGTGTTTCGCCCTTTTTCCTTGAGTGACTAACCCATGAAATTTTCATATTATTATTATCCACCAAGTGAAATCACAAAAATTAAAAACAAGCATTAATAAAATAGAAAATGAATGTAAATTTAATAACCATCGCAAATACCTTACGGACAATGTGTTTTGATTTTCCACAGCCATACTGTATTTTTCAACCCCAAATTGATAGTAGATTTGGATTCTTCTTGAATTACTACAACATGATTTTCACCCATACATTGATTCTCTATAATTTTTTCTATACCCCTTTTACAATTTAAAAATATTCTCACTACATGGATGTAGACCATTTGGTGATCAATGGAGGGGAAAATGATGTAAGGGAATTTTTTGACTTCTATAACTTGTAGGATGGAGTAAACAGGTACTAAAAATAAAATTAAATGGTGAAACAAATATTCTATAATTTTCAAAATAGTATTTCCATGTATTTCATAGAAAACATGTTAATATCATCATCAACACCAGTTTATAATTCTATAATATCCTCATCTAATTTAGCATCTCCAATATAAATTTTTAATAAAAATTAGGAGATCCTGTAATTCATGTGTATGAGTAGCTATCTTAAGTCACTATAGAAAATAATGTATTTCTACATAGTCCTAAAACATTAATTTGAATAATAATTTCAAAAACTAGATCACTATTAATTAGTATTAAATGAAAAAATATTTTTTTATAAATAAAAATTTGGACAATATTTTGTTAGATTATTTTTCTTCTTGAATATGTGGTTAACCTAGGTGTTTTTCAAGATAGTGTGTGAGGTATTAAATCTATTCTATCGTCTCTAAAGAAATACCACATCATGTGTTTTGTATTCTAAGGAATAAAGATACAGTTTCTTGTACTAGAATAACATGTTCTGTCAAGGAAAAATTATTAGAAATGATAGTGAAAAAATATCATTATAATGAATATTATAAATAAAAATATAATCTAAATAATTACAGGTATCCTTTTTCTGTTATGCATCTTCTGACTCCTTCAATATATTTAGAAACTCCATAGTATATCGGACTTTCTTCTACTTCCTTGATTCAATTGGTAAATAAATATCAAAATGGTAATATCCAATTATTATACATAAAACCCATGTTATATTTGAGTAAACTCCTTATGTTCATAATAGGGGATTCATAAAATTTTGGTTTCGCTCCTTACTTAAATTCATAAATATGTTCCTTAATGTCATATTGATCCAAAATGTTGAACCATTCCATAATTAGAAAAGCATTAAATCCAATATAGACTCTAACAGTTTTGGGACATCATATCAATTTTTATATTTATTTTATTAAATTTTTAATGGTTAAATACCATGAAAAATTATTCCTCCCTGTATTCTATGTTAAAATTTAACAATAGCTCATTGGACTCGTGAAAATTAATTGCTTATAAATGTATACAAAAAAAGACTAGTGATGGTCATATTAATCTATAATAAATTAATCTTACTCTATGATCGAAGTGTGTGTCCAAGTAAAATGATAAAATGAAATAAATTAAAATAGCGTAATTAGTGGATGAAAATTGGAGTATAAGAAGAATCGATAATGATATTTTAGATGTTATGGAGTGATAATGGAAACTAAAAATATGAAAATAATTAGAATATAAGAAACCATGAGATCTGAAAACTTGATAGAAAATAAATTTATGAAATAGTATAAAATAATATGGTTTGTCTTTATAATTTTTTTCCTTCATTAAGGAAATAAAATGTATCTCATTGAACTAATTCAAATTGGACAACCCAATATTTCATTGGTTCAACCTATGATTGAATAGATTATATAAATTTTCAATTATAAAAGTCATATGATCACTTAGTGAAAAAATATGACTTATCACCATATTCGATTTTTTGTTGAACATTGTGTGATAGTCATTATTGATCTTGATTTATAATTCACTAAAATATTTATAATGAGAAAAAATTGAATTAATGGATGGACTACATTACTCTTCACTGAAAAAAGATTATCAGTTAAAAAAATTCATAAGTTAAATAAAGAAAATCATCTAGTTATAAATATACATGAACAAAGAAAAATATATCAACTAGAAAAAAAATTTCAACCTTATGTTCATATAAAAAGATCATTATTTCATTTAAAATATCAAAATATTTAGAAATAAAATTATTCTTATAGAATGAAATGATAAAAATAACAAAAAAGGTAAAATAATTATAAATCCCATAGCTCCATCACAATTTTTATTAACTCTTAATTACATATTTTCGTTACATTTCTTCAATGTAGCTTGTGTATCTAGTTTTGTATCTCCATTGGGGTCTTCTCAATTACTCTATTTTACACACTTCTTATTTGGCCATCTTCCACTACTATCTCCTTTCATAGCTCCAACATGATCTCACATTCCTCCACACGGAATACAGACAAGAAATTTTATCCTCTATGGTGAGCAGATTTCAATACCATCCAATATAATTTAGAAATATTTTATTGTTCATACCATGAATCAAACCTGATCCAACATTATTAATAACTCTATATGGAATGATCAATTTTTTTGATTACTGGTTGAGGACTGTAATACACCTTGATTTTATGAATAATTATTTTTTTAATTAATATAATCTGTTGATTTTGTTCATTTCATATAAAATTAATATATATTTTGTTATATGAAATAACTAATTTTTTATTTCAATATATGCAACACCTAGTTAATCTTGCTCTACCCGAACCACCCATTTTTCTTATGTTACATGAAACATAGTATCTCTATGAAACAACATCATGTTATTCAAATTATTTGAAAAAATGTTATAACATAGTAGTTAAACATAGTTATATGAATATTAATAATAAATTTTTTAAATATATATTAAAAAAATTTATAGATAAATCATGTTTATAACAACACATACTATTTTTAATAATGTCTTTATAAGTTTGAAAATACTATATTTTTAAAAGAACAATTTTTATGTTATTTTATGAGCTATAGTAACTATAATCATACACCCTTCTAGAAATTTAATTTTACATAATAAACTCTACATTTTAATTTATTATATAAAAACTATATAGGGCTGAATTAGTTTTCTTTTCTGAGAAACTATAATTATTGATGAAAAGTGAAAAATAATAAATTTTAACTCAACCCAACTCATTTTTCTAATTTATTTATTTAGTTGAATTATATTTAATTTTTTTCATTATATAATAAAAGTTCAACAATACATGTATTAATCTAATTTAGGTAATTATAATTATTTTTACGTTGAATTTATATAAAAAATCTTATTGCATTTTTGAGTATTCTCACTTTAAATCCCGACTTTCCTGCCACTACTTCAGGATTACCATTAAACATAATTTTTACATTTATGTGAGTAGAGTTTAAAAAATAGACGTAAATCATTTTAATAGGTACAATATATATAGTATAATATTATAAAATTAATTTATTTTACCAAAAATATTAGTGAAACTGATTAAAATTAATTATAGTGATTAAGGAAAAATTAAGTTTAATAAGCGAGTAAACCTTAAACATAAAGTACAAAATAATGTAGCCTCATTAAAAAAAACCACATTTTTTCCATATTTAGATCATAAACAATATATTATTTAGATTTTTTTGGTTTTGGATGACTTTATTTGAGAAAATATGCAGGTACACCTAACATTCTCTAAAAATTCCATGTGTGTCCCCTCCCTCCCATATAAAAGGCCACCACATCTCACCTTTATAAAATCCCTCAAACCACATAGTTTCATCCAATATATAACCAATTACCTTTCCAATATCCCTCCCTGAATCCTTAAATATTACTATTTGAATAAATCCATCCATGGATTCCTTTTAGTGCAAACCAAAGGGAGTTACCCAAGGAGGAGGTAACATCCTTCCCCAATATTCTTTTTTTAATTTCATTCTCCACAACCATAATTATTCTTATTATAGAAATATATAATAACCACATTATAATAAATATATGGAATTTTTTATTAGTTTTTTTATAACTACTATTCCACAAACATCTATATAATGGGCAACCAAGTTACATTTCTTCTGTATGACGAACAACTGCCTCATGAAAAAATGTTGTTAATTTTATCATTACCTCCAATAATGGTTGGGAATTATGAAAAACAATATTTTTTTATTCATTATATTTTATTTGTGATTTTTTATTCTTATTTTTTTATTTTAGAAAACATAGTTTCATTATTTTCATTTTCTATGAATACGATAACTTTTTTAATGGTAGTGTGGACTACATCCTCCTCAATGTGATGTGACTCATTCACAATTTTGATGGGATGTATTAAGAATGTGTTTAGTTAATGTATATCATATATATTAAATAATAATTATAATTTATGAATATTATAAATATATATTGTTTTATTTCATTTACATTCATCTTTCATTATGATTGTTAAATGAGAATAGCGTCCATGCATACACGGAGCTTACCATCTCCATTAGTAGTTTATTTCATTTAAATTTTTTATCTTTTATTAGTTACATTAAAAAATTTATAATTAATATATATGATATATTTTACATTTTTTAAATTTTTTAAATAATTTACTCATAATCTATGTAAAATGATCAAAATAACTTGTGAGAACACCTACGATAAATAAAGTAGTTATTAAAAAAATTATTATTGTAACAATGAATTATTAATAAAGGGGTAGTATAAAGTCACATGTGAGTAATTTATGGTATTATTTATATATTATTTATTACTATATATATGGATAATAAAATTAAATTTATTATACATTAGGTTTTACTTTATAAAAAGGGTGTCAATACATATTGCAAGGGAATTTCATCCAACATTTTATTTCCATGAGATAAATGCCTTATTCATTACTCATTTCTTATATGTGGTTTATATACATTAAATATATGTCTTAATTTATTATTATACTTAATTTTTTGGGTATTTACAAATTTATTCTATAATGTTGCTTTCAAGGTGTTTATATTTCAAAAAATAATAAAATGATAATATAATTTTGTCTCTATTTTCCTTCTCTGAGATAGATTCCATATTTATCAATCATAATTTTATATGAGGAGTATATATTTAATATCACATTTTATACCATGAATATAAATATTCTCATGATTAGTTATTTTTCTTGTAATTTTACTCTTTCCATTTTATTATGATTCAATGTTACCAAAGATGTAACTGTTTATTGCAACAATCTTATCATTTATAGAGATTGTTTATGATTTTGTATCCATTGGGGAAATATTTTTATCCCTATGTTATTAAATCTAATAACATTTATTACCATATCATTATTTATGTTATATCAAATAATAAGAATCATTTCCCACTCTTTATTACCTAACATAATTGATAATTTTTTTTTTGAAAATATGACTTTATTTCTCCTTCAATTGGAAAGCTGTGTTCTTTCAGAAAAAAATTTTCTAAACAAAAATCAAAATATTTTAATATTATGAAATTTTTTAAAAACGAAATTCAAGTCAATTTATTATTATTTTAAATATATATTTTTAAAATAATGTTCTTATAATTTATTAATTAAGGAAAATTTCATAAATTTTATGGTGAAAAAGAAACGTTCGGCATGAACAAACATTCCCGCCAACATAACTATCATTACATTATGCATTTTTTATTTTTACAAGAATAATTTATATATTTAAAATTTTTGCTAATATTATGGAAATTTTTTATTCATAAAATGGTTTTTCAAAAAAATTTATGTTTCAAAAGATTTTTAATATATTTTAAATGCTCCCATTATATGTTTTTAAATGGCTGTTTTCAAAGGTAATGAATTCAATGGTTTCAAATATTCATGTATAATTAATTAAAAAAAATTCAATAAAATATGACTTTAAAATTCTTCCTACCATTCTTTAATTTTTGAATGGTTCTATTCAAGGAAAATGGTCATCAAATTTTTTTATATTTCTGAAAAGGCATCTTTCAAAGCATAAAATATATTTTCATCAAGAAATGGTTAAAATGATTTATCTTGATTCCTTTATATGTATTCAATGTGTCTTAATGTAAAAGGATTTTGAAAATTTCATATGTTTTAATAGTAAATTTTCAATGAAAATTTATTTTCCAAGTGATCATTCAAAATCCTTCTCCGACTATTATGTACTAAATGGTTATAGTTTACGAAATAATAAGGATATTTTTCAAGGATACCATTAATATTACTTCTCTAAATGGTCTACGTTTTTATGGATTGATGTTTAGTAATATCCTTTCTATTCAAAGGTATTTTAAATGATAAATGACTATGAAACTCATTTCCTTTCAATAGGTTATAACATGATAAATGTTTTTAAAACACTCTTCCTTTCACAGGTTATTCTATGATGAAATTATTATGAAAACTATATATTTTTCAATGGTTATCATATGATTCAATGTTTATTAATCCCATTTCCTTTCATTGGTTATGATATGGTATTTATAAATCCATTTTATTTTATAGGTGAATATGAGGTATGTTTTATAGTCTTGTGGTTCATGTATAGATGGTTTTATTATGCTAAGGGTGGGTACCCTATCTACCTCAAATTAATAGGGTAACGATAAATGGTTTATGAGCTTAATGGGTACATAGACTGAGTCCATATCCCAAAAAAAAAAGAATATACCTCAGTTTTATCCAAAACCCCAAAATAACATGGTACACCGTTTGTTTCCCAATCCTAAAAGATAGAGACCACATGGGTTTTATCCCAAACCAAAAATAATTAGTGTACAAGGGTTGTATAAATTTCCTGAAATATTAGGGTACATGGGTTTTTTATCCCAAGCCCGAAGCTAGTCCGTAGGTGAGAAACTGAATCCTAACCTCTTATAATGGTCTTGGAAGTTAGACTTGACCTAATATTTTCTGTGGTTTTGTATACTTCACAAATTCTATATCTTACTCTGTTGTTATGACTTCATGTATTATACACTTCATCCACAAATTATTCATGTATAATTAAATTTCATTCGGTATTCTATAAGTCATTTTAAAGATATTTGATTTTCTGGTTATGATCTTTGAATAAAGAGATCATCCCTTTTCATGTTCTTTCTTTAGGATATTAAGATATATTATACGCATGATTTGTCAATGGGAGATTCTTGCCTTTTATAACCCATTGGAATATAATATATATCACTCATGTACCAGTGATTACAATTATATTGTTCCAATTGAACATAACTAAAATAGTATTTGTGTTTCTATTTGTGTAATGTTTTAAGTACTCTAAAAAAATGGTGTAATGTATATGTATATTAAGACTGGGTTGTTATAGTTGTTATTAGAGAAAAGTTTTATTCAAAATTTGGAAACATGGATTAGAAAACTATTGTAGTAACTCTAAAAAAATGATTAAGGGTAAGTATTGGAATAATGAATAGTATAGGAAAATGTATTGAAATTTTGGTAACATATATAGCAAGTGGTATTCAAGAAATATATACATGTATGGATACAATATGTGTATGTGATTCTAGAATATATGTATCTAAGGGTAATTTTTTTTATAGAATGCATTTATCTTGACTCGAGGGTAACCTGGTACACAACAACATGCCATACTACACACAAGACTTGACACTCTTGTAGGATATTCATTAGGAATTCAAAATATATTTATGAACTATACAAGATAATTTAATACTAATTTGTATAATAATAAATAATGGTGAACTAATTTTTTCATAAATTATAGAAGGTTTCATAATTTAGACATCATATATTTGTTTTTTTTATTATGAGGTTCCTCACTATTAAAAATATTTATTACTCTGTTCATTTTTTTAGTCAATAGATAGAACCCAAAGAAACTATATTAATGGTGAATGTGATGGATAATTTATTGATTTTCCTCCAAAACATATTAATGATATGGGAGATTCAATGAAATAAATCATTAATATTCTCACCCAACATTCTCTATCAAGGTATCATGTTGAACTTACAAACTAAAAATAGAGGTAATTCCATTTTATTTTGTCATTTATGAGGAAAAACCGACCTTATTTCATTATGTATTCTCATCCACTTATTACTGATCACTGTATTTGTACCGCTGAAAATATATCCTCTATTATTTAGTGTCCATAAGAAGATAAATTCATTTTTGTCTTCTACTTTTTGTAATTTGAAGAATACTATTGGTGGACTATAATTTTGAATAATAGGAAGAATGATGAAATTGAATCAATGTATTGGGAATATTTCAACAAATTATTCTTCATTAAGTACCTAAATCGTGTTTATTATATAAATATGGAATATAAGTTCATGTATTTGAAGAAAAATGGTTATGAATCAATGAGTAACTATATTGTTAATTTTAAATGACTTTTTTGTAATGAATCTAGAATTATCATCCAACCATAGATTATGGTTGATAGATTCTTTAGTTTCTCAAATCCAAGTATTAGAAGGAATATATATATAAGTAAAATTAGTATCGATGAAGATATTGTGCTTTCTGCAATCATAGTTGAAATGGAGGTTCAAGTTATTTATCAATATAGTGGTTTTAAAATGAAGAGAATGATTAATTTCAAAGGAAAATATAAAAACTATGGAGATAAAAAAGAGAGACTTACTTTATTCTGAAAGTGTGGAATGAATCATGGAGGAAATTTTCATAATGGGACTAGTTAAAGATTTATTTTTCTAAATGGAATTACATCGAATGGATAAATTAAAAAGTGATTCAAAAAATTTATAAAATTATTTCAAAAATGAGAACACTTAATAAAATTTACAGCCAACACTTTAGTGGTCAAATTATAGGGTGTTCAAAATATTTTCTAAAAAACTCCAAAATCTAAGGGATAATAAGGGAGACGTGTTCTAATGACTTATAATGAAAAATGATAAACGTGAAATCATTTAAAACCACAATGGATTATGTGAACAAATGATAATTGGGGCCTCCATAGTGGGAAATTTCAATTAATATTTTTTAAAAATAAGATCTATGAAAATCATATTGTTTATCCATTAGTTGTAAATAAAAAGAGTCTAATAATTGATAATCTCTCTCTATATGAATTTTGGAATAGTGTAATCACATTTATTTTCTATATTTACAAAGATGAAACCAATAATATAATAGGAATGTTTTTTATATAATAAACTATTAAAGGGATAAGGGGTGAATTATCTATTTGAATCATTGATGTATTAAATAAGGATTTATTGAAATTCATGTTATTATCATGATTCAATTAAATACATGATGATGGTATTCACAATTTTTATTTGTGACAATCAACAAATACTCTATGAGGTATGTTGGATCAATTATGGTATGGTTTTGAGATACTTAGTGGCCTTCATTCCATAAAATATAGATAATTATATTTTGGGAGTGTTATAATGTTAACCATTTATAGAATGATTTATATTAAACCTCAGATATGTTGTTGGAGATTAATGTATTTTCTCATCAAATTTGAATTTAAGTTTATTGTATATCTTGTGCTAACATTTTTTTGTCATAAAAACAAATCAAATGAACTGTCATTTTACTAATGGATCTCATGATATGTTAATGCTCCAGAAATAAAAATTTTAACTTCATTTGTGGAATAAGAGATGATGTAGGAGTTGATCCATCAATGAAAAAGGGTAAGGTTCTCCTGAAATCATATAAGTATGTTTTCAATAAAATTCATCATCTTTGGGAAGGGGATCTTGAAACCAAATTTTTTTTCCTTTTACCTTAATTTTGGATTAATCAAATGGACCCATAAATCATCACAGATTTACGACTTTGGGTTTTTTTAAAATACCCTTACCATGTCCTCTATAAATCTTCATCAGAACAAGATAGTTATATTTATCTTTTATGTCCATGTTTTCACTTCCCACCTAGGTTCTTCTATGTGTAAACCTACTTATATGTTATATTAATTAACTATTATGGTTCAAACAATTCTTTTTTATTGGATTATTTTGTATTAATTTTTACAATTTTGGTTTCTATGAAAAGCAATTTTGTGTATATAATGTTTAATAACCCACATAAATTTCAAGGGTGATATTTATTTTTTGTGGGGTAGAATGTAACACCTTTGTATTTTGTGAATTATTATTTTGCTAATTAATTAAATCTTTTGAAATTTTTTTTTCCTAAAAAATGAATATATCATTTTTATATAAAATAACTAAACATTTACTTTATTACATTCTATACCAATTTAATCTTTCACTACACACAATGTGGACTTGGCTTGTGTTATACGCAAAACTAAATCATTATGCAATAACATTTTATGAGTATAATTATTTTAATTGGATAGATATAAGAAAACTATCACAAATAGTAATTTGAATAGTAATAACAAAAATAAAATATAATTCTTAATATTTTTAAACAGATTAAATATATTGATAATAAGCCAACCCATTTTTATTAAAGTCCTTATATATTTAGATACACAATTTTCTTTAAAGAACTTTTTTTATGTTATTTAGTGAACAATAATAAAATTTATTTTAGACCCAATTAAAAATTTAATTTGGCAAAATAAATATCATTTTGGGATTTATAATCACAAAATTATATTATGATGATTATTTGGGGTTTTTATGAGAAACAATATTTTTTTAATAATAATTAAAAAAAATGAAATTAATTCAGAAATAATTTTTCATCTAATTTATTTATATAGTTTCATTATATTTTAGTATGTTTTAAATTAAAAATAGATATATTATATATGACAACCATTATCTTTATTTCCCATGTAAACATGATTTATTACATAATCATGGATTTAATAAAAATTTTAGGATAAAGTGGTCTACTGTATTTAGAAATTAAAAACATTACATAAATACATAAAACATAAAACAAAAAATATTTTTGAAAACATCTTTTAGATGACCTCATCAATCATTCATACTTACCATTTCCTGGGATAACCTAAGGACATGAATAATAAATGTGTGAGCTATAAAGTCCAGTAATGGAGTAAAAAGGCATAACCTGTGGAATAGAATACATTTTTTCCAATGTTCATATCAATGAAGAATAGGTGAAACATTAACATAAAGGAATTATCATTACATAGAAATGTGGCATCAACATTTAACAATATTTTAGGATGAGCCAAGGCCCATTGCACATGTAGCATGTGTAAAACCTCATTGTAATTGAATAAGAATGAGTAAACCCTCATTTCACATGACGTATCATAATACTAATACTTAACCAATGCATTGGAGCACTATCAGGGTGCACCCTTATTAATCATTTCATGCATAAGTGTGCCACCTAGATCATATAACCAGGATTCATTAAAATTCATCAATTATTACTCCATAATGAAATGTGGAATCCATAAATGAAAAAAAATCTAATAAATAAGTAAATTTTCATAGTGATTATTATCCTCGATCGTGAAATATGCATGATATTCATTACATAATGACTTTGACTTGGAAAATCGTATTGCAACTTCAGCAGCATAATGGTGTGACATAAGAATTAATAAAAATGGTTGATGAGAGAGAAAGAAGTGTCTCATAATTTTTAGATGAAATAGACTATAATGGATATCATATATATATACATCTCCAAACATATGTAATGGAATTTATATTCATAACAAAAAATAATTTCATGAATATAAATGAGAAGAGATAAATTCCTTACAGAATTTCAGCATGGTAACTAGCGTAAATTAGAGGCTTTAATGTGAGAGAAACTGGTCCCTCACCATTCAAACATAATGATGGACGTGTGGGGAATGTGTGAAACAAAATACCAAAATTTTTAATTGAATATAAAATTTCCTAAAAATATTAGGAAATGTTGACCAAAAAAGAGAATAGAAGATGTCTATTACTTGGATGTGTGATCCTAAAGGATTGGGAGTGGCTTGAGAGATGATTCTTGGGTGCATGGGGATTCTTAGGAGGAATATATAGAGAGGGGTAAGGGGGTTTTAGATATTTAAAGGCTTGCAATGAAGAGGAACTAGGTGATTGTGTGGGTTTATATAGAAAAATAGATGGAATTATTTATTATTTCAGTTTCAGACACCACATATTAAACTAGTCAAAACCAAAAACCAAACAATGGTTTTTGCCCATGGTTTTTTAAAATGTGGAGCATAAAAAATTATTTTATAAGGCCAATATCCTAACTTCTTAAAATATTATGTTTCTTTATGCAAATGTGAGTCACAATCTCAAGGAAATCAATTTTAAATGATGAAATTTTTTAACATTTTGGAGGGACAACTAATGCTTTGTATAATAAAACAAACAAACCTAAAATCACATTATTTTAATATTAAAACGTATATTGGCCGAAATTATTATTTATATTATTATATTCCTTCATTAATGGGTCATTATGATTTCATAAAATACATTATATAATTAAACGGTATTTAATTTTTAACGCAAAATAGGATTCTAAGAAAATTCTAAAAAATCACTATTGGATAATTTTGACGTTCTGATTCTAAAAATAATATTCATTTTAACTAAATAATTGTTAAAATTTGTGATTTTTTACATATAAAATAAAAACATTAATTTGTTGAAAATTCATGGGATTTGAAAAAATGGCTTTCGAACCTTAATAAAAATTACTATTTTATTCATTATAATTATATGGTAATTTAAATTTAATAATAAGTAATTTAGTAATAATTATATTTTAATAAAATATTATTTAATTCCAAAAATTCATTAATTAATCAACATATATTTCTTAATTATATATTTACTAAAAATATTATTTGTTTTTTAAAAAATAATTTACAAAGTAACAATGAATGTATATTATTTATTATATACTATAATAATATGCATAAACATACTTATATATTATTTTTCGAAAACCATTTATAACACCCACATATGACCTAAGGATAAGGTGTACGATGGTGACAGACACTTCAGGTGACTCTAATAACATCGCTTGGGTGGTAATATCAATCAACTTACACTTCTCTTATCAGATATTACATTTTATCTTAACGTGTTAAAGCTCAACTTGGGTTTGGTCAAGAGAAAAGACCAATGAAGCTGCCTCCTTTTCGAGCTCTGACAAACGGGCTTCATATGAATTAATTACACTAGATGAGGCTATCGCATCCTTTGTCTGAGAAAATTGTATTTTTTAAATCCATATACTTATACTAATCAATTGATCACTTTTCAATGACTATATTAACAAAGGTAACAATTCATAATTGTGTTTTGAAATCCAATCTCATAAAACCAAATAAGATCATATGTTATATAACCATAATAATACATTTATTTAGATCAAGAGTAATTTTCATTAATAGATGTTTGGGACGTCACAATCATCTGACTTAAGAAATTTCATTCTAGAAATTTCATTTTACCACACTAAAACAAATGTTGGTAACTCTGATTCATTACTTCCTCGGAATCCGATGTTTCTTCTTCAAACATGTGGTTCCACAAAAACAATTTGGTGAGGGTAAATGTATTATTTCATATAACATTATCCCAATGATCTATAATCTTTATCGGATTCCCTTCATAAGAGAGGTCAATATCCAATGGTACCACCGCTGGATAGAGTACATGCAATGGGACATGTATTTACTTCCTCATGAGTGACAAATGGAATACATCTTGTACTTGATATAGGTTTGGTGGGAATTCTAGTCGATAGTCCACCACTCCAATGAGATCAAAGATCTCAAAAGGGTTGATGACCCTTGGACTATGCTTCCCCTTCTTCCACAATATCATAACCATCATCCATGGTGATATGAAAAAGAATACCTTGTCCCAAAAATCACACTCTAAGTATCGTCAACATTTATCATCATAGCTCTTTTGATGACTCTGAGCATCTTTAATGTGATGCTGGATAGTCTTATCCTTCTCCACCATTTCATCAACTATTTCTGGATCTAGGAGTTTTCTCTCACCAACTTCATCCCAACATGTTGGTGTTCTGCAACTCTTCCCATAAAGGGTTTCATAAGGATCCATTTATATTCTTGAGTGTAAATTTCTCTTCTAAGAGAAATAAATAAGAGGAAGATGTTTATCTCATCCCCCGTTGAAGTCCATTGAGAATGCTCTCAACTTGTATGCAAGTGTCTGGATAGTCTTCTTATATTTTCCATCAATTTGATGATGATAATCCATACTGATGTTTTGCTCCTAATCTATAGCATATTAGAGACACTTCCAGAACATAGAGGTGAATCTTGGATCTCGATCAGATACAATAGATAGTATAACTCCATTCATCCTTACCACATCTTGGATTTATATCCGTGCGAGTTGATCCAATGATAAGCGCTATTTAATTTCAATGAATTGTACATTCCTTGTATGATGGTCCACAACAACCCAGATAGTATTGTTTCCTTTGTATGTCTTTGTAAGCCAGGTGAAAATGTCCATGGTGGAGTTCTCCCATTTTTATGCTGGTATGGGTAATGTTTGAATCATCCCCTTAAAATTCATCATCTCAGCCTTCACATGCTGACATACTAGACACTGTGATGTATACTCAACTATCTCCTTCTTTATGTTAATCAACCAATATGTGTAGGATGAAAATAGTGATGTAGATGATCAATATACAAGAGGGGGGGTGAATTGTATACTTTAAAAATTTATTTGGAACGTTTAAAGTTAGTTACAAAAAACTATGTTTTCCTCGAGTAAAGGAAAGGGCTATGTTTAACAAAGTTAAACTTAAGCAAATTCACAACACCTCTAATATCAAGTGAAAACTTGGAAAGAGATTCCGAAAGTAGGTTTCGGAAATATGGTTCCAGAAATTGAAACTTAACAAATGTTACAATATGAGATTCTACCTTAAAGCGTATAGAATCTAATTAGAATAGAGTACAAATAAGGAATTATAAGAAAGTTATACTTTCCTTATAAAACAAAATGCAGCGGAAATAAACAAGTAGTAGAACTACAAGTGACAAGATAATAGTCTTTTAACCCAAAGAGAAGGGTATCCAACAACCTTGGATAATGGTCCCTTGATTTATACTTTCAAGCAAGTCTGTCTTACCCACACCAGGGTAAGCCCTCGATACGAAGATCAGAGTGTCTCTGTCTTGCTATCCCCGCAATCCCTCAACTTCAAGGTAGTTGGCAACCTCTGTCTTCCTCAGCAAGGATGCCCTCGAACTTCAAGGTAGTCGACACCTCTGTCTTCCTATCCCCGGAAGTCTTCGAATGTAATCACCAACATTCGGAGTCGCACGAAGCTTTGAGAGTTAATAAGAGACTCTCTCTCTTGAAATCACTTCAACAGCATGTATGCACAATTTCAAAAATCGTTATTGTGTATATTGAGCTCTTTCAAATGAGCTCCTATTTATAGGTAAGGTCGGCTCCTTCTCCAACGGTCATATTTTCCTTAAAGATCGGAGGGACCTGTACACGTGTCACTTAGACAACTGTTAGTTTATTACAAAATAGATGACAGTGTTTTATAACAAAACAAGTGTAATAGAAAGTACTACATCATTTAAATTCTAACTCAAAAGATTGGAATGAAAGCTTCGGATTAAAGGTTTGGAGTCTAACAAAAAAATAATTTTCGGAGTCTGAATAAATTCAGAGTGTATAAAACAAAGATAATCAGATTCTGTTTAGTAAGAGAATTCGGCATGAGAGTTCGGAATGGGAGTTGGTCATTATAATTCGTAGTGAGAATTCCTCATCAGAATTCATAATGGGAATTACTCATCAGAATTCGTAGTGAGAATTCCTCATCAGAATTCTTAATGAGAATTCGTCATCGAACTTCATAAGAATTCGTATCCTGAATCTGGATTAAAATTGTATCTGGAATTCAGAATGAAACTTTATCAATGTTCTCATTCGGGATTTTGGAGTGAAACTTTATCACAGTTCTTATCCAGAATCCGGATCATAAAACAGAATACTTCATATCAAAGTTTCAAGCAATTCCAAGAAAATAGAAATGAATCTGAATCTCATACTTAAGAAAAATCTAGATGAAAATATGATAAGGATAATTTTTCTTATAAAAGTGATTTTCCTTATAAAAGAAATTTTCCTTATAAAAGCAATTTTCCATATAAAAGCAATTTTCCTTAAGAAAGCAATTTTCCTTAAGGATAATGTGTTTGTGATTTTCAAAACAAGAAGGAATTGAAAATTCATATGGAAAACCTTATTGACTCAACAATCTCCCCCTTTTTGGAAAGCACAAACATCCTTATGAAAAATAAATTCTAGGAGGAAAGAAAAACGTTAAAGCTTATCTCCCTTTGCTTTAAGGATATTGATGAATACGACTAACTCCCCATTAGTCCTTGAAACTCTAATGATCGTATTCATATTTCCGGAGTGACATTTTATTACGAATGAGAAAGTCTTCTTTTATAAAAAAACTCCCCCTTAGATAGACTCTTATTAGAGTTCTTTTTCCTTAAGGTTCTTTTCCTTCTCCCGCTTAGATAAACTCTTATTAGAGTTCTTCTATTTCATAAGGATCTTTTCCTTATCCCCCTTTGTGATTTTCAAAAAGAGATCGAGGGAATGGTAAAAATAACAAAGTACCTGAAAAATTAGTAATAACAACAAAAGAAACGAGAAGCACATTTTTCATTAGATTTGAAATGTCGGCAAAAAAGAAAACTAGATACAACAAAAAGATCGGATTTGGTTATATCGGATCTTTTTTCTTCGAAATGATCCCCTTAAGAATAGTCTTGATATTCTTCAGGTCTTTATGATCTTCTTTAGCTTTCTTCTCTAAGACAACTATTCTTGCAGATTGAGCATCAATGTTTTCTTCCTGGGCATTCATCTTTTCTTCCTGATCCATGATCTTTTCTTCCTGGTACTTCATCTTCTATTCAAACTGAATCTAATGATCCCTTTCAAACTTCCAGTTTTGAGAATCGGAATTGAGCTTCCCATTTAGATCTATGATTTCTTGAATACGGAGGTTCTTTTCATCTGTCAGCTTCACTTCAAAGGATGAATTTAACCCATTTATCTTCTTATCTTCAGTCTCAAAGGCATCTTTAACATTCTCTTGAAATTCATCGAATAGCCTCATCTCTTCCACAGTCTCCCTTTACCAGCTCGTCATTCTCTTGCATGATCTTTTTTGGGCTTCATAGCCAACAAGAAAAGATTTGAATTCGGCTTCTATATCAACATACTTATACATGACTAAGGATATGGAATCTGATTTCTGATTCAGAGCATGTTGGAGCATTTAGCATCTTGAATCTATAGTCGATATGGTCAGAATGTAACCAACTAAATTCCTCAAAGATTGAACAACAATGTCATGTCCCACCGAGGATGACTCCGAATCTGAAACTTTTCTTGGAGAATTTTCTTCTTCAATAAGCTCCAACATCCTTTTGGATGAATCACCAAATTCTCTTTTCATGCTTTCCACTGATTTTAGAGTCTCAACAAGGAGATTTTTTCCCTTGTCCTTTTTCAGAATAGATTCTTGATCAGGAGTTTTATGCTCTCTAGTAGATACGTGAATAATAGCATCAAAAACTTTTTGAAAAACATCTTCCTCATTCTTATCCTTTTCTAGAGTTACTAACTTAGATGATTCAGCCTCTGAAGTTCGTAGTGACAGATGTTCTGAAGGCAACCCCTTATAATCATCTACTTATTTTAATAAATCTCTTGTTTCGCCACTTCCTTCAGCCACTACTTCTTCCTCTCCCACTTGCTGAATCTGATCAAGTTGCTCAACATGCTCAGCTCCAGTCTCTTCTGGAAAATCAAGGTTTCTTCCTGGAGTCTCAGGTAGAGATTCCAAGGAGAAAGATCTCGGAACTGGAATGCTTTCAGATACCATCTCATTAAATTTTAACAATGCTTGGACTGCCTCGACTTCTGTCATATTCTTCTTGAGCTTCTTTTCCTTTACTTGTTTCTCAAGTTCATCAGCAGTTCTCTCCTTCAATGCCTTGGCCTCCATAGGGTCCAATCCAAACTTCGGATCCCCTTCTTTCCTTTTCTCTTTATCTGATCTTCACTTCGCACCTACCTCATCAGGAAAGGCCTTCTTCTTCTTTGGTTTGGGAGGTGCAGTTTGAACTTCCTTATATTTAGGATCTTTTACCTCAGCTGTAACTTCTTTCAACTTTATTTTCTTTACTGGCTTAGATGATTCTGGTTCAGAAGTCTTCGGAGCCGCTTCTTCTTGATTAGGTAAATCGAAGAACTCACCAGTCTACTTGTTAAAAGCCACATCCATCCTCTTAAGGGTATCATCACTGACCAACAAAATTTTGCAAAACCTTGGCTTAGATCGGCAAGCTTCCTTGAAGGACTCAAGGAACCAAACTATCAACTTTGATAAAATTGCTGGGTACATTACGATCTAGGCTCTAAGATTTCCTTTCTTAAGATTCTCAATGGTTACAATAATGTGGCTCATGAAGTTAAACTTCCTTAGATTTATCAGGAAATCTAAGATATATATCTCACCCTTCTTCAAGCATTCTTTATCACCTTACCTCGGTACGATAAGACCTTGCACCCACAACTCTAGAATCCAGAAATTTGTGGGCAAACTAGCAATCTTCGGAGCTTTGTCATCTGAGAGTCCGATATTTTTCAAGGTTTTTTCTTTGTCGAAGCTACCCTTAGAATCCGGAAAAATATGAGATATAAACTCGGCTTCTCCTTCATAGGACTGCCCTACCAAGCTTGCTGCCTTGGTATAAGAAAGTCTGTAAGTCTTACCATAAGACTTAAAAGAAAATTTCTCCCTATCATCTTCCTTAAAGAAGGAAACTGATTCATAGAACTCAACAAGTAACTCCGAAAAGACATCATCTTGATTCCCCGGTTTGGACACATCAATATCATCCCACCCATTCAACTTAATGTTCTTTGAAATAACAGAATCATAGTTGTTGAAGAAATCCAGATGGACTAACCTTTCCCTGTAAAATAACCATTGTGAAATAGTCTTAGAGGATGACATTTCTTGAGAGGCTAACTCCACAGACATTCGGATCTGATGACCTCTGAGAAGTTCGGAATGGAGAAATCTGAAGTTCGTAACGGCCTTAAATCAGAGCGGAAGAGATTCAGGATGCGGGAGCTTGAAATCGATGTGGGACGAGTTTTTGGGTCCCCTTTATATAGGCAATGAGATGACGGTTCAACTTCCACGGTTGATCTAACGGTTGTGATAAGATGAGATCAGATCTGACGGTTGAAAATGAATTCTTAAGAAAACTAAATCCGATCTTTTTGAGGTTTTTATTAAAACAACGAATTAAGAAAACTATAATCCGAAAAAAAAAATAAGAAAATGCCATCAAGTAAAATATGACAAAAAAAACAAGGGTATGGAAATCATACCTTTCGGATTGGCTTAGGAGGATTATTCGTAGTGGGTAATATGAAAAAGACTATAAAAAATATTATGAAAAGACAAAGTTCGCAAAAACATTACTAAGGAAAACAAACCCAGTACGGAAAAACATATTATTAAAACTAAGTATGAAAAACAAATTCCATGCATTTGAGAAAAAAACATAGTATGAGAGATTCAGTACGAAAGCTCCGTTATGAAAATACCAGTATGAAATTTTCATTCCGAATGTTTTCAATACAAACACTTCCATTCCAGAAGTATTCTGTAAGAAAATGTCCATTCTGGAAAATTGTAGTTCCGGAAATTCCATTCCGGAAATCTTTGTTCCGAAAAGTTTGAAAACAAACTATTTTTAATAAAAAAAACTTTGTTATTCTATCAAACAAATGTACTCCCCCTATGAAAAGGAGTTTATTGCTATAAGGAGACTTTTTCAACAGAAAGTTAATTATGAAAGATTACCTTATGTTTATCATTCCTAACTTCTGTTTGATATATTCAAATCTATTAGAAGGAAAAGATTTTGTGAAAATATCCTCAAGTTGACCTTGCATTCCAATAAACTGAAGATTAATATCTCCTTTAAGAGTGTGATCCATAAGAAAGTGATGCCTAATATCTATGTGTTTTTCATGGGAGTGATGTGCAGGGTTCTTACTGAGAATAATGGCACTAGTGTTATCACACAAAATTTGAGTTTTGGTAAAACTCAAGCCATAGTCCTTGAGTGTGTTTTGCATCCACAACACTTGAGCACAAAAACATCCAGATACTACTTATTCAGCATCAACATTGGATAGTGCCACAGAATGTTGCTTCTTGCAGGACCATGAAACTAGTGGATCTCATAAGAAATGACAAGTTCCGGATGTACTTTTTCTATCCATTCTACATCCACCAAAATCAGCATCTGAAAAGCTTTTTTGAACAAAATCATTTCCAGAAGTATAAAATAATCCTAGATCCATGGTTCTCTTAAGTTAGTGAAAATTTCTTTTTACTGCCTTTAAGTGAGATTCCTTAGGATTGGATTGATATCTTGCAAATAAGCATACTGAGAACATTAAATCTGGTCGACTAGCTGTTAAGTAAAGTAAACTTCCTATCATACCTCTGAAAGATGTTTGATCTACTGGTTTCCCAGTTTCATCAAGATCTAAATAGTTTGAGGTTCTAATGGGAGTACTTATACTCTTAGTATTGTCATAACCATAATTTTTAAGATGATATTTAATATACTTATGTTGAGATATGTAGGTTCCTTCTGGTTTTTGAGAAATTTGAAAACCAAGGAAAAAAGTTAACTCACCCATCATACTCATTTCAAACTCAGATTTCATTAGACATGCGAAAGAGTCGGTTAATGATTGCTGAGTTGAACCAAATATGATGTCATCAACATAAATTTGAAAAATAAAAACAATTTTCTTATCTTTCTTTATAAAAAGGGTTGGATCTACATTTCCCTTAACATAGTTATTTTGAAGCAAAAATCTAGTGAGTCTATCATACCATGCTCGTGGGGCTTGTTTAAGGCCATACAAATCTTTGGTAAGTCTAAAAACATGATCAGGATGTTTTGTATCTTCAAATCCAGGAGGTTGTTCAACAAAAACATCCTCTTGAACATAACCATTAAGAAAAGCACATTTCACATCCATTTGGAAAAGTTTGAAATTAAAGAATGCTGCAAAGGAAAGTAGAATATGGATAGATTCAAGTCTAGCTACTGGAGCATAGGTTTCTTCATAGTCTATTCCTTCTTGTTGATTATAACCTTTAGCAACAAGTCTAGCTTTATTTCATACTATGACTCCATTTTCATCACATTTATTTCTGAAAACCCATTTTACTCTAATAACAGAAGTTTCCTTAGGTCATTCAACCAAGGTCCAGAGTTTATTCCTTTCGAATTCATTTAGTTCATCTTGCATGGCTTTAATCCAATCATAATCACCTAAGGCTTCATCAGTGCTTTTAGGTTCTAATTGGGAAAGAAATTCTAGATGTTCTACTTCATTTCTTAAGGAACTTCTAGTCCTTATAGTTTTATTTACATCACCAATGATACTATCACTGGGATGATTCTTAAGAAATACTTGATTTGGGTTTTGTAAAACCTGTTCATCAACATAGGGTAGAAAGTCTTCGGAGGTAAATGTTTCAGAAGTATCTTCTAGAACATTATCCTTATCAAAAGATTCTTCTATCAAAGGTTGATAATCAGTATTTGAAAACACATCCGAAGATATAGGTTGAGGTGGTTTAAAAACAAAAGGATCTGACTCATCAAATTTTACATGTACTCTTTCCTCAACAGTGCAAGAATTTTTATTAAAAACTCTATAAGCCTTAGATGTTGTCGAATAACCTAAGAAAATTCCTTCATCAAATTTTGGTGCGAATTTATGTAGGTTATCTTTAGTATTCAGAATGAATACCTTGCAACCAAAAACCTTGAAGTAAGATAGTCTTTTTTTACTTCCATTCCATAACTCATAATGAGTTTTATTAAGAAAAGGTCTAATCAAAACTCGATTTATAGTATAACAAGCAGTACTTACAGCTTCAGCCCAGAAATGTCTAGCTATATAATATTCACTCAACATGGTACTAGTTATCTCTTGAAGAATTCAATTTCTTCTTTCAACTACACCATTCTGTTGAGGAGTTCTAGGTGCTGAAAAATTTTGAGTAATACCTTTTTTACTACAAAAAGTTTCAGAATCAGAATTTTGAAATTATTCTCCATGATCACTATGAATAGTTTGCAATGGAAGGTTTTTCTCATTTATAAATTGATCTCTAAAACATTTGAAATATGGAAAAGCTTCAAACTTCTTTGCTAGAAAATAGACCCAAGTAAACCTAGTGTAATCATCAACTAGAACAAACACATAGTATTTGCCTCCAATACTTCCAGTTTGTGTTGGACCAAAAAGATCCATGTGCACTAACTGTAATGCATTGGTTGTTGAAACAACACTAATTGATTTAAAACTAGATTTATGTTTCTTGACATATTGACAAGGATCACAAACATTAGAAGAATCAATTCTAAGCTCCGGTAGATCCTTAACTAGTTTCTTCTTAGAGAGTTTACATAGGTTCCTAAGGTTACAGTGACCTAACCTTCTATGCCATAACCAGGAGTGATCATCCATTGCACTTAGGCAAGGTAAATCTTGGCTTATGAGGTCTTATAAGTTTAGAGTGTAAATATTCTCTTGCCTATTGGCTGAGAGAATAAAGTTTTCCTTGGAATTGTGAACTAAACACTTATCATTCCTAAAATTCACAAGGTAACCTTCATCACATAACTCACTTATGCTAATGAGGTTGTGCTTAAGACCTTTAACAAAAATAACATTTGAAATCAAGGTTTTAGCAAGAAGAACAATATTACCAATACCACTAATCTCTCCCTTAGCATTATCTTTGAAAGTCACCTTTCCTCCTTTTGTTTTGAAAATCTTTTCAAAAAAGATTTTGTTACCAGTCATACGCCGGGAACATCCACTATACATGTACCATGTATTGTTGCTGGTACTCTCTTTATTTTCCTGAAATCAAGAAGAAAATTATACTTTCGGAATCCAAACTTGTTTGGATCCGAGATTTCCAGATAATAAAATTTTAGGAACCCACATCTTCTTAGAGAAGTAAGCTTTGTGAAATCCTAAAGATTGGGTTTTGTTTAAGGAACAATTCTTTTCCCAGTGAACACCACATTGACACTTTGTACAAAATGGGGCACTTTGAGGAACAAAATAATTATTACTAAAAATTGGTTTTGCATGGATATAACCAAATCTAGATTTATTTCATAAAGGTCGTATTTTGGAATATATCTTATCAAAATTTTCCTTACCATGGGTAAAGTTTGATAAACACTTCTTTAAGGAAAAAATTTTGCACATGAGTTTTACAACCATGTTTTTATCCTCAAAAGCATTAGTTTTAGATCTAGAGCCAGGCTCAAAAAAATTTTTATTAGAAATTACATTTTGTAATTCATTAGAAAGTTTGTTCTTCTCAGAACTTACTTCCTCAAGATTTTTTGAAATACTTTCAAAATCAGCATTTTTCCTATCAATATCTTTAGAATGATCTGATATCTCTTTTGTAAGAATAGAGTTCCTAGAGTTTTCCTTATCAAGTTTCTTATTGAGTTTGAAATTCTCAATTTCAAGACGTTCAGCAAACCTAGAGACTTCTTCATAAGTAGGTAAAGTATTGTCATCATCTGAAGAAGATTCTTCATCAGAAGAGTTATAATACTTACTATCATTAGAATTTAAATAAACATTGGTCAATGATTCAACATTTCGTACCTTAGCTATAAAACACTGAATATCAATAGGAAATCTAGCTATAAGACCATGATTATTCGGCCCTGAAGATTCATAATTAGAAGATTCATCTGAAGAGTCACCACCACTTGCACTCCATGTGTCATTGGCTTTCAGAACTTTCTTTGCTTTAGCTTTATAATACTTCTTTCTATTCCTATCTGAATGCCTTTCTTTCCGTTCATTCTTTTTGAGCATAGGGCAATCTGGTCTAATATGTCCAGCTCTTTTGCATTCATAACAAGTAACTTCTTCATATTTCTTATATTTCCTTTCCTTTTTCTTATACTTGGATTGAAAATTTCTCTGGCCAGCTATCTTGTTCATCCTTCGAGCAATATTTTCTAGTTCACTTTCAGAGACTTCACTCTCACTAGATTCTGATTGAAATACCATCTACTTAGACTTAGATCTGGTTACTCTCTCAGGAGTCTTAGCATTCATTTGATTTGATGTTGTAGTAAAAGCAACAGTACCATTTCCATTCTTTTTTTTGATATTATCTGCATCTCTCTTCATTCTGGTTTCATGTTGTAGAAGAGTTCCAAAAAGATCATCAAGAGAGATCTGAGTGACCTTCCTGTTTTCATCTATAGTTGTTCTCTTGGATTCCCACTCATTGGGCATAATATCAATTACTTTATCCACAAGATCTTCATCATCTAAACCTTTCTCTCCCATAGACTGTAGGCTATTTAAGACAGTCATAAATCTCTGTTGAACATTACAGATTTGTTCTCCACAAGGAAAGTTAAAGCCATGATATTCAGCTCTAAGCATAGCTCTTCTATTCTCAATAAAATTCGAAGTCCCAAAGTGTGTAACCTCTAACTTCTTCCAGATACAATTAGCTGCTTCACAAGAAGAAATTTAGCTATATATATTTCTAGTCATTGAACAAAGTAGAGTATTACGTACCTTATAGTTGAGTTGATATTCTTTCTTTTCCTGGTTAGTGAAAGTTCTAACTTCCTTTTCAGGAATTTTATAATCACCAGTAAGCATAACAAAATTGTCTACTCCAGTGTTGTAACAAAAGTCTTCATTCGATCTCTCCAGTATTCATAATAATTACCATCAAATATTGGTGGTCTTGTAGGATTTAGATTATCAATCGAACCAACATTAATTCTTGCCATACTAGAACAACCATTGGCACACAAATTTGGTAGTAGAACAGATTAGAAATGACAATGTTCGGAATAGAAAAGTTCGGAATGACAAAGTGAGCAAGAAAAACTTATTTGTAAGTATAAGTATTTCAGAGACCTCCTCTAATACCAATTGTATGATTGAAATAGTGATGTAGATGCTCAATATACAAGAGGGGGTGAATTGTATACTTTAAAAATTACTTTGGAACCTTTAAAGTTAGTTACAAATAACTATGTTTTCCTCGAGTAAAGGAAAGAGATAAGTTTAACAAAGTTAAACTTAAGAAAATTCACAACACCTCTAATATCAAGTGAAAACGTGGAAAGAGATTCCAAAAGTAGGTTCCGGAAATATGGTTCCGGAAATTGAAACTTAACAAAATTTACAATATGAGATTCTACCTTAAAGCGTATAGAATCTAATTAGAATAGAGTACAAATAAGGAAGTATACGAAAGATATACTTTCCTTATAAAACAAAATGCAGCGGAAATAAACAAGTAGTAGAACTACAAGTAACAAGATAATAATCTTTTAACCCAAAGAGAAGGGTATCCAACAACCTTGGATTAAGGTCCCTTGATTTATACTTTCAATAAATTCTGTCTTACCCACACCAGGGTAAGCCCTCGATACGAAGATCGGAGTGTCTCTATCTTGCTATCCTCGCAAGCCCTCAACTTCAAGGTTGTTGGCAACCTCTGTCTTCCTCAACAAGGAAGCCCTCAAACTTCAAGGTAGTCGGCACCTCTGTCTTCCTATCCCCGGTAGTCCTCGAATGTAATCACCAACATTCGGAGTCGCACGAAGCATTGAGAGTTAATAAGAGCCTCTGTCTCTAGAAATCACTTCAACAGCATGTATGCACAATGTAAAAAATCGTTATTGTGTATATTGATCTCTTTCAAATGAGCTCCTATTTATAGGTAAGGTCATCTCCTTCTCCAACTGTCATATTTTCCTTGAAGATAGGAGGGACCTGTACACGTGTCACTTAGAAAATGGTTAGTTTATAAAAAAATAGACGACATCGTTTTATAACTAAACAAGTGTAGGAGAAAGTACGACATCGTTTTAATTATAACTCAAAAGACCGGAATGAAAGCTTCAGATTGAAGGTTTGAAGTCTAACAAAAAAATAATTTTCGGAGTCTAAATAAATTCAAAGTGTATAAAACAAAGATAATCAGATTCTGTTTAGTAAGAGAATTTGACATGAGAGTTCGGAATGGGAGTTGGTCATTAGAATTCGTAGTGAGAATTCCTCATTAGAATTCGTAATGGGAATTACTCATCAGAATTCGTAGTGAGAATTCCTCATCAGAATTCGTAATGAGAATTCGTCATCGAACTTCATAAGAATTTGTATCCTGAATCTGGATTAAAACTGTATTCGGAATTCAGAATGAAACATTATCACAGTTCTCATTCTGGATTTCGGAGTGAAACTTTATCACAGTTCTTATCCAGAATCCGGATCTTAAAACAGAATACTTCATATCAAAGTTTCAAGTAATTCTGAAAAATTGAAATGAATCTGAATCTCATACTTAAGAAAAAACTAGACGAAAATATGATAAGGATAATTTTTCATATAAAAGTGATCTTCCTTATAAAAGCAATACTCCTTATAAAAGAAACAATTTTCCTTAAGGATAAGGTGTTTGTGATTTTCAAAACAAGAAGGAATGGAAAAGTCATAAGGAAAACCTTATTGACTCAACAATATGGATCTCAGAGATCTTGGTAGATCATTGTTTTTCCTCATTGAATGGAGAAATTTGAACATTTTTCATCATCAAAGTGTTCTTTCATGGACTCCAGATTTGATGGACAACATAGTCTTCTCACAAATCTCATAATTCCTTCTTCATTAACATTGATCTGTTTTTATTTTTCTTTTTAATAGTTTCCACTTTATTTTGAATTCCCACATCATTCCTTTAGGCATCCTTTATCATTTCCAAAAGATACTGTTGAAAAATAATTTTTGAAAGGATTGATGATTTTACCATCTTTAGGATTATCATGTTCATCTGCATAAAATCTAAGAAGAGTGTATCCTTTTCAATTCTCTTCAATGATTGAATCAGAAGGCCCTTTTTACTTAGAGCATCCTCTACCATGTTCACTTTCCCATGGTGGTAGTGGTTTGAGTATTCAGTGTCATTAATCAGCTCTAACCACATCTTTTGGCCCATATTCAAATTATTCTGTGATAATGTATACATGTGAAATTTTATATATATATATATTTCTCACTTCTACACAATGATTAGATGCCACCAGATTATCAATGGGATGGTTATTGTAGAAAAATCCAAATCATGTGTTGGATAGTTTTCTCATGAACATTCAATTTTCTTGACGCATATGAAGTGACATTTTCATTTATCCTCAACACACATCCCAGACCCTTCTTCAAATAATCACTAAATTCAACTTATGTGTAGTGTTAGTATGCACATAGTGATAGGCCTCCTTTTAAACTCCATGAAGCTCTCTTCGCATTAATCACTCCAAGAAAACATTACTTCCTTCTCAGTTATCTTGGTAAGAGATTTTTAAAATTGTGAGAAATTTCATACAAATAGGCATATATATCAAGATAACCCCAGGAAGATACAAATATCTATCACTGATTTTGGCCACTATCATCCTTCAATTGAAACTATCATGGATGGATCCATAGATATCCCATTACTCATGATGATATGACCCATGAATGAGACCTCCTTCAACCATAACTTATAGTTTCTATACTGTTCCTATAACTTCTCTTTTCGCATGGTCTCTAGTACTATTCTTCTTTTATTCTTTTGGTCCTCCTTGGTTTTGGATTATATTAGAATATCATTTTTAAAGACTACCCCAGATTTTTTTAGGTAATATCTAAAGACACTATTCCTTATGCCCATGAATATTTCTAGATAATTATTGAGTCCAAAATAAATTAATATGAATTCATAATGCATGTATCGTATATAAAAAGAAATCTTGGGGATATCCTCCTTCTTCACCATTACATGATAATATTCGAACCATAGACACACATTGAAGAAGTATTGTGCTCTATGTATATAATCAAACACATCATCAATTTTTGGTTGGGGATATTTTTTCATTATCATGATTTTGTTGAGATCACAATAATCAATGAAAAGGGACATTGACCCATTCATCATCTTAATGAAGAGGAAAGTTTCACTCCATGGTGAAACACTTCGGAATGTAATCCCATTATCCATATTCTTATGTAGTTATTTCTACAGATCCTCATGCACTATAACATCCATTGAATTCCGAGTCTTGGATATTGTAAATTCCTAAGGAGTAAGATCAATTGAGAATTCAACATCTTTTATAGTATTAAGGCCATGAAATTACTCGGGAAAAACTTTTTCAAATTCCCTCACAATTGGAATGTCTTCAAGGATGGATTCTTGCTTATACTCAATTATCTTAGTAAGATATGAAAGATCATTGGCCAGTAATATCCGTTCTTGTAATGATGGTACTAAAGGAGAATCATCATCCTCCTTGAACATGTACATAATTAGGGGTCTATTCTATATATGGAGAGTGATTTCCTTATCATGGAAATTTATGTTGGATCTATATAGAAAAATTCAATCCATGGAAATAATTGAATAAAATTCCACTAGGGGGACTATTAAATGGTTCACTAGGGAGTTAAATCCACAATTTATGATAGGGGAGGAGTCATATTCATGGGATTAAATGATTTTCCCAGTTGTTTTACTCACCAAGATAATCACATCCATGATTTGTGGAGTTGTTGGAGTTCTCCTTCTAAACATTATGTATATAAAATAATGCATAGAACAAGAATCAAAATGTATGTTTTATATCCATGAATGAATAACCAGCGTACTTGTCACTATTTCATTGACAGGGTTCACATTAGTGGTAGTGATGGATAAAGCTCTCCCTTGATGTATTCAAGGTTTTCGGTTTCTTTCGAAAACACTTTCCTTACGGAACTGCTTTGAAAAGTTCATAGGTTCATTATAGTTTACTCAATGAACAAATCGTTGAGCATTGAATCGAGCATTCCTTTCCTCTATCACAACCACATGTTTTTATTGTCCGAAGTTAATGTCTAGGTGGCATTTTCTTCCAAACTTATTGAATTTTCTCATCCCCATCAATAATTTTCTAGGGTGCTTCATTCCACACCTTTGGCAAGTGGGGTGCTCTATTTTATGATCATAGTTGGATTTATCCATCAGACCAATGGAATTGATTTCCACCTTACTCTTATTATCTTCATGATACCCCTGAGATTAGATGATCTTCATTTTGACTTTGAGGGAACATTAGAAAATATTTTTCATAGCTCTCGAATTCATGGAATACTATGTCTTTCCATAGGATAGGTTTTAGCCCACAAAAGAAGTAGTCAACCTTGTAATCTCGGGTAATGAAAAATCCAGTGGCATATCATGCAATACTTATAATGATACCCTTGTATGTTCTGATGGATTCATCATCATATTATTTATGGAAAATGAATTCCCTATCCATCCTATGTCAGATGGTGTGAGGTAAATATTTTTCGGATAACATTTTATGAAAATTATTCCATTCCAACACCTCGATCTTCTCCTCAAGCATCATATTGTTGTTCAATTTCCATCATTGATTAGCATCACCCTCCATACAATAAGTGTCTAGAAGTACCTTCTCTCATTTATAATATTGATGTATGGAGAAGATCTTTTCAATGGAGTTGATCCATTGTTCGGAAATTGAGGTATCTAATGATCAATTAAATGTATGAGTCCTTTGCCTCATGATGCCCTCGATTACATCTCGTTCTTTCTTAGGGTGGTAGGATGGGGGATTAATTTTTCTCTTAACCCATGAATCTACTCAGAACATGTGTTAACAAATAGTGTATCATGGAAAATTTCGTGATTCCAACTCCCATTGTATTGGGCATATAATTAGAACAATCATCACATTGATCTTCACATTGGTTGTTAACTCAAGTCATCCTATTGCAAACCACTGGCTGAAATAAAAGGAATGATAGGGGTAACACATAAAGGGTAATCCAAATAAAAAAACATATGACTTTTAAATTACTTTTATTTCTATAACATATGATTTCATAGGATTCAGTCTATCATATCCCCGATCTACTTCCCAACATATATTCATAGGGATATTTTTTGTAATTCCCGTAATAGTGGTTCATACTAAGCTTATGAATTTTGAAAAGCATATCCCTTGGGAGTGTCATCTACAAGTGTGTAGAAACGCCCATTTTAGTTCACCAGTTCCCATTCGAGTCTAGCTTAAAGCGGTGTTTTTGAGTTTTACCGTTAGATATATCTATGCTAGAGCCGACTCTACATGCCATATCCAGACATTAATTTATTTTCATGATAAAATATTTACTAAATAATCACCAAAACTTAGGGATGGTTTTTTATTCACAGTCATATACCTAAGGCTTCCACTAGGGTTTTCTAATCCTAATCCCAAAAAAAACAAAACATAACATCGGATTCAAAATATAACAACCATGAACTTTATTTCACACTTAAAAATGATTTATTACATAAAAAAGAACTCAAATAAATTTTTATGATCTAAATGTCTAGTGTCTTGTAAAATTAGGATCATTATATAACATCTTAAAACATAAAAAACAACATCTTATTGAAAAATTATTTTACTTGACCATGTCATTTCTTTGTACTTATCATTGCATGGGATAACATGAGGACATGAATAATACAAGGGGGTGCAATAAAGCATAATATGGGGTAAAAAAAGAATAACATGAAGAATAAAATCCATTTTAGTCTATGGGAATATTAATGGAGCATAAGATAAACCAGAACATAGTGGCTTGATCATAACTTGGAAATGTGGAAACATCATTTAAAATGATTTTATCATGATCCAACGATCATTGCATATGGAGAACGCGTAAAACCATATTCCTCTAGAATTAGCTTCTGTAAACCCTCATTTCACATGATGTTTCTTGATTATAATCATTAACCAATGAATTGGTGCTCTATCATGGCGTGCCCTTCATAATCATTTTATTTCACACATAAGTCTGCCACAAGGATCATATAACAAGGATTCATGAAACATAATAATTCATTTAACTATAAAGGAATGTGGAATTAATACATGAAAACTCTACAATAAAAATTAAATCTGCATAATGGTGAATACCCTTGATAAATAAATGGGCACGGTATTAATTACATAATGGCTTTGGGTTGGAAAATTCTGGTGCAATTTTGGCAACATAACTACATGACATTAGTATTCATAAAAATGTATATTTAGATATATGGGGTGCTTTATAATTATTATATGAATTGGACAGTAAGGGGGTTATATAGATATTTGTATAAACATTTTTAATGAAATATATATTCCTAATAAAAAATAATTTCTTGAATGTAAATGATAAGATAGAAATTAACTATGGAATTTCGGCATGGTAACAGGTGTAAATGGGAGGCATTAATGAGAAAGAAAAAGGTCTCTCATCATTAAAACATAATGAGTAAAATATGGGGGAGGTTCTAAACCATACCCCCATCATTTTTATTTTAATATAAAAGGACATTACACCATTAAAAAATTTAGACAAAAAATTAGAAAGGAAGAAATCCATTACGTGGAAGTGTGATCCAAAACAACACGGTAGAGGCTTGAGAGAGGCTTCATGGGAGCTTGGGGTGCCTTGGGATAATTCTAGATAGAGGACAGAATATGATGGTCTAGCTCTAATGGCTTTGAGCAAGGAGGAAGTGGGAGCTTGGGTGGGTTTATATAGGAAAAGGGGGTAAATTCATTATTATTTAGGTGCTGGACACCTAACATTAAACTAATCAAAACCAAAAACCAACCCATAGTTTTCACCCCGTTTTTCCAAGGAAGACAGAAAAACATTATTTTATATGTCTAATTTCCTAACATCTTAAAATATTATGCTCGATTATATGGAGGGTAGTCACACTCTCATGGAGGTGAATTTAAAAAGTTAAAAAGTTTATATGTTTTTGAGGGTCCACTAAAGCATTGTAAAATAAATAAAAAAAACTGAAATTAAGATTGTTTTAATGATAGAACTTATATTGCTTGAAAATTTAATTTCTAGTATATTATTACATCACTATTGGGGAATTAGGATGTCATAAAACACATTATATAATTAAATATAATTTATCATTAACCCAAAAATCCGACTATCTCAGATAATTATGAAAAATATATTTTGGATAATTTCAAAGTCCTGATTCCAATAATAATATTCATTTTATCTAAATACTTTTATTAATATGTGAATTTTTAACTTTTAAATAAACAATATTCATTTTTTTTAAATCATTGTTTTGACATTAATGGTTTTCAAACTGTAATAAAAATTTCAACTGTATTCATAAAATATATAAAATCATTTTTATTTAATAAAAATTACATTAGAAATGATATTATTTTATTAAAATATTATTTAAATAAAAAAATGCATTAATTCATAAAAATGGATTTCTTAATGGAATATTAACTAAATATATTATTTGTTCCTAAAAAATATTAACAATGTACAATGAATGTATATTCTTTATTCTATACCAAAATATTGTGCATAACAATAATGCTAGGGTCTTGTTACAAACACCTTATAACATCCACTTAATACCTAAGGGTATGGTGTGAGATGGTGAAAAACTCTTGGTGTGGCTTAGATTACATTGCTGGGGTGGAAATATATATTAACTTCTACTTCTCTCATAGGTGGTTCCATTCGATATTAACATGTTGAAGCTTGGCTTGGGCTCGGTCAGAAGCAAAGCCCAATGTTGCCACACAATTTCCGAGCTCCGAAAAACTGTCTTCGTATGAAGAAATTCTATTGGATGAGGCTATCACTTCCTTTTTCTTAGACCAATTGATTTTTTAATGACCAATATTTATATGAATCAATTTATCACTATTCAATGCCTCTATTTACAATGATAACAATAAATAATGGTATTTGGAAATCGAAATTCAAAATCCCAAATAAATTCATATGTTCTATAACCATAATAAGACATTTAATTAAATAAAGTAGAATTTTCATTAATATAAGTTTGGGTGGTTACATTATATATCTAAAAACACAATTTAGGTCATTGGGATTATTTTTTTATTGTAATTAAATATAATAACATAATGATCTTTTGAACATTCTCAATTTAAAACCCCACTTTCTGAAAATATCTATGGGATTATCATTAAGAATAATTTTTCTTATTTTGTGAATTGATTTTATAAAAATATAAATACACATTTATAATTATTAAGAGTTATATAGTCTTATAAAATCAACATAATTTTTTACCAATAAATTATGTGAAATTGATTAAAATTAATTACAGAGATTAAAGAAAAATTTATGCTCAATATGTGACTAAAAGATAAACATCAGGACCAAAATGAACTATAAACCTATCCAACATATATTATAAGACTTATTTCTTCAATTAACCCTCTATTCATGAGTTGTTTTTTCTTTTAATCAATTTTTTGGTTAAATATTTTGGTACACATAACTTGTTTTTAAAAATTCCAAGAGTGTCCCCTCCATAACTTATTAAAGGCCACCACTAATACCCCTATCTCACACATTGTAAATATATTAGGACAGAAAATTATGTGCCAAATACATTTTCAAAAATCCCTCCCTTCCTACATGAAGCCTCCCATTGGGTAGAAAAAACATCCATGGAATCCCTCTGAGGAAAACGGTAACGAGTTTCCTAAAGAAGAGGTAACATCCTTCATTAAGCTCCATTGTTTTATTTTCTTTCTCCACCACCTCAATTATTATTATAAGACGATTATATAATAATATAAGAATCCAAAATTTACATATATTTTTTTATTACATGGTTTCTATTTACATATAAATACACATCCATACAATGGCTAATTAACATAACATTCTTGTGTACGGTGAACTACCACCTCCTGAAATGATGTTATTTATTTCCATTACAGTCACTCATGCATGGGAATTATGATGCACACACTATTTAATAATATATTTATGATATTTATGATTTCTTTATGTATATGGAATTATTATATAAACATACCTTTAATTTTTTTATTTTGTGTAAATATTAGAACTTCATTTGTGGATGTGTGGATTATCACCTCCTCAAAGCGATGTGATTCATTCACACATTACATAGAATGTATAGGGAATTATTTTAATAAATTTATTTTATATATATGAAATTATAATTATATTTTCTTGATACTATATATATATATATCAATTATTTTTTCTTTTTTCTTTTGATAAAAAATGAAAATAGTGTTCCTGTGCATGTATGGAGAATTGTCTCCATGAATGATGTATTTCATTTATTAGTTGTACCATTTATAGATATATTTAAATATTTTGATAATTAATATATATTATATATAAATAATGATTAAAATTATGGAAATACGTAAATAATGAACCATGTAAAAGGATTAAGAACAACAAGTCAAAACATGTATGATAAAAAAGATGGTATTACCCAAAATGTTAGATTGACATGGAGTTTTAATAAAAGTTAAATACAATTTCATAAGGGTGTAATATATGGTATTATTTATATTAATATATTTATGTGATAGATTTATGATAAATTATATTTATTTTATAGTTGATTTTAACATGTCCAATGAATGTGAAGACATTGGTTAAGGGAATTTCATCTCACATTTTTTTTATTCATGCATAATTCAACATTAATTAATTTTGTGTGGTGTGTATGAATCCAACATATGTATTAAATGATAATTATAATTACATTTATGGGTATTTACATATTTATTTTATGAACTTTCATTCATATGGTTTATATATCAAAAGTACCAAATTTGGTAAAGTAATTTTATCTCAATTTTATTTCTTTAAGTCAAATTTCATGTTATAAACCCATATTTTTAAATTATATGTATTGAGTTACATTTACATGTTATATTTCTAATATCATTGGTTCCTTGATATGTCAGGATTCTTGTAATTTTACACAATCCATTGTATTATTTATAAAATTTACCCAAGCAATAACAGTTTAGAGCTTAAATCACAACGTTTGTCGAGATTGTTTATGATTATACTTCCATTGATGAAATATTATGATATATATATCAATAAATATCATTGAATTTATTAAAATATGGTAATTTATACTATATTCGCATAACAAAACCTTTTTAAACACTTTGGTAATTCAGATAGTTATGAAAATGTTTTCATGAAATTCTGACATTATTTCTTTTTTCTATCAGAAAATTGTGTTTTTACAAAATAACATTTATTAAGAAAGTTTTCCAAAATGTTTTAATATTATAATATTATGTCTATATGAAATTTTAAAATAAATATATTTTTTATAATATATTTCAAATTGGAATACACATTTCATTTTCTAATCAGGACACTTTTGAAAACATTTAAGGTGAAAAAGGAATGTTCTTAATTTATAGACTTCCCTGCGGTCATGAGTTTCATTTCCATGATTCTTCATTTTTATGTTTCCATGGTTATATTATTATACTAAAAAATTTTCCTTATTTTTTGTAATTTTTTTAAACATGGGTTTTCATAGAAAAAGGTTTTACAAAAAAAAAATTGTATTAAAAGTGTTCAAATTTATTTTTAAAATTCCCAATATATGTTTTCAGAAGAACATTTTCAATTATTTGGATTTAAATGATTTTAAAATATATTATATATGTTTTAAATTTATTTTCATTTAAAGTATCTTTAAAAATGTTTTCAAGGTTCTTTATATGTTTTTAGGTTATTTTCGAGGAAAATGGTTTTTAAAATGTTTTATGATTTAAAAAATATTTGATTAAATTTGTGAAAATATTTTCCTATAAATACGTTATAAATTTTTTTAATTATTCCATTATATTTTTTAATTTTTATTTTATATAGTATACTTTTGAAATATTATTGGTTTTCAAATTTGATTTTTGAAGAAATGTTGTGTTCCAGGTGATATTTCAAAATCCTTCTCTATATAAAATGACATCATTATATTGGGTTTATGCATTACTATGGATTAGATCCAAGTATAACATTCATATAATTTCTCTAAATATTATATTTTTTTATATATCGTGATATTTATGAAACTTATTTCAGTACAATGAGTAATACAATGACAAAATTCTTATATAACATGTATCACTTAAATGGGTTATACTATAATAAATTTATATAAAATCTTATTCCCTTCATTTGTTAATCTTGTATGAAATGATTATGAAACCGATATATTTTCCATTGGTCATTCTATGATTAATATTTTACTATACACATTTCATTTGATAGGATATTTTATGCTATTTCTGAAAACCATCTATTTTTATGTGTCATGATAGGATGCATGTTTTATTATATTGTGTCACATGTATGAGTGATTTTATTATCTGAGGGGTGGAACCTATATCTCCATCTAATGAAATGGGTAATGATAAATGGTATATTATCTAAAGGAGTACTTAAATTGTTTGGAAATCCCAAAAACAAGAATATAAATGAGTTATAGCACAAGCCTGAAAAAAAGAAGTTACAAGGGTGGTATCTGATGCCTAAAAACAATAATGTACATAGTATGTATCCCAAGCCCAAATGTAAGAGTGTATATGGGTGGTAGACAAATTCATTATTAAATGGAGTATATGGGTTGTATCCCTTTTCTTGAAATAAGAGGGTACACATGTTATTATCTAAATCCCGATGAAGGAACATGGGTGATTATCACATGGATATCTTATTAGGAATTTATTTTTAGGCAGCCTTGACATATGATTTTCTATTCTTATATGTATGCAAGTATATTCATGTCTATCTGTTGTGTTATTATTTCATGGATTATACTATATGTCCCCTTATTATTCATGACTTATGATCTACCATTATTTATGAAATGATATGTTATTATGATCTTTGATATGTTGGGTATGTTATTTTAATGATATGATATGGATCTCATCCTACTATTCTCATGTTTATTCATATATATCTCCATTTTTTACACACACTAAGCATTTGAGCTCACCCATTTTTATTTTTCCATCCTAATATTATGAAAATATATTTATTTTATGATATGTCTGAGTGGGTTTCTATTCTTTGTGAACTAAGTGAAAGATAATATAGATCACTCTTATAACGATGTTTACATTTCCAGGTATCCAAAGTAAATAACGTAATAAATTATTTGGGTGTTTTTTCATGTAATTTTTTTAATTATTTCATAAAAATGATGTAATGTCTTGATAAATGAAAACTAAGTTGTTATAAGGATGATCCATTTCCCAAGATGACCTCTTTTTAACATCAATTTTTCCCGATTTAACCACGTAAACAAAATAAATTTAACAAAACATCATATTCGAGAAGCTTCTAAATGGGAAATAATTTCCCAAATTTAATGTTTATCTTGCGGGTTTTTATATATATTTTTGAGTTCAATTTCACATTGGGACCTAACAGCACCATGTCTACATACCCTGAATTAATTTTTTTTTAGATGGGGATGTCAGTAGATGTTGTCAAATCATTTTTTATAATATTATTTTTTAAAGTAAATTAATTTTACAATTTTGTTTAATATATACATTAATATATTTATATGTCTGTATTTTTTATATTTATAAACATAGTATTATAAATATATATATTAATTGTTAGAACCAACCTGAATGAAGCGATGGTTTGTATGAATTGTTTTTTGTTGATCTTGAGAAAGTTTTCATAAAGGAAATATACCTTGGATTTTGGAGCTTGAAGTTAGAAGTTCAGAACCATTGAATTTGGAAGCTGGAACATAGTCATTCAGAACCAATGAATTCAAAAGCTGTAAGTTAAAAGTTCCGAACCATTGAATTCAAAAGCTGGAAGTTAGGAGTTCGGAACCAAGTATATTGAACTTTCAAAGTCTGGAGTTTGAGAAGTTTGGAAGCAAGAATATTGAACATTCATAATATGGAGTTCGAAAGAATTCGGTCTCTGGGATTTGAAAAGTTTGGAACCTGAGCAGGCTGATAGAGGATGAGGAGACATTAATTGTGATGATGCTTTGTTGGTTTGTAACTCAAAAGTGTGAGTATATGCAGGTACTCATGATTCAGGCAAAATATGGGTGGAGAAGGTGTTCCAAGAATCGGATAAGTTCGTAGTGAGAAGATCGGAGTCTACCTCCTGAACAAAAATTACGGAGTTTACTTGCTGAAGATGTTCGTAGTGAGAAGATCAGAGTCTACCTCATGAACAGAACTTACCGAGTCTACTTGCTGAAGAAGTTCGTAGTGAGATGATTGGAGTCGACTTGCTGGCGTAAAGAAGGTCAGAGTCGACTTCTGGAATCAGAAGTTCATAATGAGAAGTTCAGAGTCGACCTCCTAAGTTTAAAGTTCATAGCCAAAAGTACGGAGTCTACTCTGAGAATTGTTGAAGCCGAAAACCAGAAGTCGCACCAAGAAGTGATGAAGGGTCACACTGTGAATAGAAGTGGTGTCATGCCGGAAAGGTGTTGATGAGTCATGCCAAGATTTGAAGTGTTTCTGAAGACTCACGATGGATGGATTCGTGATGGTGATACCGAGAAATTTGAGTAACAATGTCAGATCTAGAAAAGGCCAAAGCTCCAAAACAAGAGAAGTAGAAGAAGATTTGAGAAGATGCTGGAAGCATTGACTGAGTCATAATTGCTCCGAGATTTTAGGAGGAATTATGATATGTGTGAATCTAAGTGAGCGGGAAAATATTTTGGTTTCCCACCTAAGCACACTTTGGAGCTCCTATAAAAGGAGATCAGAGTACTGATTGAAGGTTTTTAGAGGTACAATGATGAAAATTTAGAGTGAGAGGGTCTGGTAATCTAGAGAGAGTAGGAAGTGTTTGGATGACTGAGTTTTCATTTTAGTTCCAATCGTAACGAAAATTCAGAGTGGAGAATTCATATTGGAGAATTTGGAGTGGAGAATTCAGATAGAAGAAATATTGGAGTGGATACTTCGGAGTGGAGATTTCGGAGTGGAGATTCGGAATAAGGAATTTGTGCTAGCTATCACCGTATTGAGTTTCTCAGACTGAGGATGACTCGAACTAAAGAATTCATAGTGAAGAAGAAATATCGGAGTGGATACATCGGAGTGGATACATCAGAGTGAAGATTTTGGAGTGGATAATCAGAATTGGATGCTCGGACTGCAATTGATCTATCTCAAGTCCAAGGAATACTTATCTCTCTTCTGGGTAAGGAAGTGAAGAGATGTGCTGAACCTGCTTACACTTGTATTTGAATGTATGTGCCGGTAACATAAGTTGTTACAATAAAAGAAACTTTGACATATTGTGCAAAGAGGGTGAACACGCACTGGAGTAATTGTTTCACGGTGCTTCACGAGTGTAAGGTCATATCCTACTCGTTGTAATACGAGGATTGTTTTCTTAGTGGATTGTGTGGTGCTGGATTGTTTCCAACGATACCAATGACGTAGCTATTCTTATTGAATAGTGAACCTTGTAAATCACTGTATTCCTTTTTGGATGTGTGCTTGTTTGTTTCTCAGTAGTGAATTATATCGTTAACAGAAGATAAAGGTTGTTCTCATTCTTAAGGGAACTTAAAAGAAGAAAAATGGGTAACACTGATTCACCCCCCTCCCCCCCCCCTCTCAGTGGTACATTACTCAAATAGGGTCCTTTCAATTGGTATCAAAGTGAGGTTCCCTCTGGTTTCCTTACTGATGGAGAATCTGAATTGTGTGAATAGTAAAGGAATTCCGATATTTGATGGAAAAAACTATCACATCTGGAAGGATAGAATGGTACCGTATCTCATGTCTATTTGTTATGAAGTTCTTGAAGCTGCAACATTTGGGTTTCCCCCCATTGAAGACAATGTTCCACTTACACCTGTTGACAAGAAGATTCTTGAGAATGATGGAAGATCCAAGAATTCTATATTGTTTTCACTTTCTAAAAGTGAATTATTGAGAGTAAAAGGAGTGGTCACATCCAAAGGTATATGGGACAAACTGAAAAACATATACGAAGGCAATACAAAAGCCAAGAAGGCAAAACTTCAAATTTGGAGATTGAAGTATGAAGACTCGAAGATGGGAGAGAAAGAATCTGTTGGGTATTTTTTCACTAGGTTGAACGATATTGTTAGTACCATCAGATGTCTTGGTGAAGAACTGAAAGACTCTACTGTGGTGGAAAATATCTTAAGGATTCATCTTGATAAATTTGATGTGAAGGTATCTTCATTAGAAGACAGAGACTCAGAGATTCTATCTATTGATGATTTTCATAGCACTCTCATTACTTATGAGATGAGAAGGGAGAAGGCTATGAAGACCTAGACAAAGGTTAACATATAATTATCTTTCAAATTCATGAAGAAGGAAAATACTAAGAAGATCTTCATTGAATAAGATGGCGGTGACTCTGACCCGGAAAGCAAGGTATGTAAAAATATTAACGATATTTTATCTTTGTTTTCAAAAAATGATGAAAGAGGCATAGGTAAATACAAGGTAAAACATCCCTTGAAGTGTTTTGAATGTGGAGGCATTGGCCACATTGCGACTAACTTCCCTTGAAGGGAGAATGAAGAAGACAGTGATAAAGAAAAAAGAAATCCAAGAAGGTTATGGAAGAAGAAGGGTGGTAAAGGAATGTCGGGGAAAGAAAAGAAGTTCTTCAAATCAAAGAGAAGAAGCCTTCTATCCATAAATGAAGAAGATGAAGAAAGTGATGGTGAATCCAAAAAATCAGTTGATCATGGAGTTGAAAATACCTTCATTGCAACAGTGAATGATGAATATTTTGGAAGCAGCAGCTCGGAAGAAGAAGAAACTCAGCTTGACATGCATCTGAAAGAAGAATTGAAGGAAAGTTTAAGAAAGGTCATAAGGCTAGAGAATCTTAACAAAAAGATGGAATATGAATGTACCTCAGCATGAAATCAAGTTAATGTTAATGTAGAACTTGAGAAAGAGCTTGAAAACATGAAAAAGTTTCTTGAAGATGAGAAAAATCAAAATGAGAACATGAATGTTATGATGAAGGGAAAAGAGGAATAATTAGAGCTGGTTCAATATAAATTCTCAGAAGTCGAGTCAAGAAACATTTTTTTTCAAAATTCAACAACTGATGTTGGTGAAAGTTCTCAACTAGCACATTATGAGAATCTTCAACAAAAGAATAAAGTGATTGTTGTGAAAAAGAAAGCTGAGAAAGATGCTTATGTGATCAAGACCAACGTTGCTAGGAACTCTGAAGTTTCAAGGAAACCTATGTCTAACACTATTGAAAAACAAGAAAAGTCATTGAAGGAAGAATTCCAGCATAAAAATCTTGCTAACAAAAGAATAGTTGGTGGGGATGAAGAAAGAGCAACAAAGAATTATCAGGACAAAAGCTTTAGAGGAAGGTACTCCTTCTATGGGTATTGTTGGTATTGTGGTGGATTCGAGCATACATTGAATATGTGTTGGTTTAATCAACAATATTATCACCACCCCACATGTTATGAAAGGCATAGATTGAGGGGGAGTCAATCTCATCAAAGGAAGAAGAGTAAGAAGATTTTCCTGAAGAAAGATGAGAAGAATGAAGTCAATATAGGAAATAGGATCAAGCCTCTGGAAACCATTTGTGAATGGTGTGAAAAACCTGGAAACCTTGAAAAAGGATGTCTTGTGTTGTTACTGACTCAAAAAAAAGTTCTTAATTCTCAGAGACCGAAAGTAATGATAGAAGTGAATGAAGAAAAAGCACTTGTTGTTGAAACCTCTTTAAAAGTTACAAAGGAAGAACGACCTTGGATACTTGACAGTGGTTGTTCTTCACATATCACAGGAGACTTGGAGTTTCTAAAAAATATGAAGAGGTTTATGGAAGGCACTGTGACATTTGGAAATGATGAATCTTTAAAAAACAATGGATTTAGATTATCCATCATTGGGAAAGAAAAATTGATGCCTAAGAAAACATTGTATGTTGATGGGATGAAGCACAACTTGCTGAGTGTATCACAATTATATGATGTGGGTAACAATTTTATCTTCAGGAATGATTGATTTATTGTGAAAAGTAAAGAAGATGGGAAGATTGTTACAATAGGCCAACAAACCAATGGAAATCTGTTTCAGGTTGCTAATTCACAAAACTCTTGTTACATGAGCGTAGTGGAAGAAAATCAGTTGTGGCACAGAAGACTTAGACACATGTGTCAGAGAAATAGGATCAAGATATCTCAAAGGGATAGTGTTCAAGATATTCCAAATTTAACATGAAGAAGAGATTGGTGTTGCACTACCTATCAGAAAGGAAAGATTACAAGTGTTGTGTATAAGAAGGTTGACATTTGTTCAAAACAACCCCTTGAGTTGATATATTCTGATATATGTGGGACGATGAGTAAACAATCAAAAAATGAAGACAAGTACTTTATCACCTTCATTGATGAATTTACTCACATTACATGTGTTATGTTTATGAAAAACAAGTCAGACTACCTGAAAATGTTTTAGAGTTTCAGAAGGAAAGCTGAGAAAGAATGTGAATACTCTGTGAAGAAGTTGAGAACAGATAATGGTGGTAAGTATTGAAGTGAAGAATTTGAAGACTATCTTGAGAAGCATGGGATTAAGCATGAATATAGTTCTCCATATACACCTCATCAAAATGGGGTAGCTGGAAGGAAGAAAAGAATCTTGGTGGAAATGGGAAGAACCATGTTGCTTGAACATGGCCTTACTCATTATTTTTGGAGGCAAGCTACAAGTACAGCTGTTTATATTCAAAATCAATGTTTCTACAAGCCTCAATCAAACAAGACTCCATATGAACTTTTCTATGGCATTACACCAAGTATGAAGCATTCTAATGTTTTTGGGAGCCCATGCATTATAAAGAAGAAAGGAGGAAGCAGTGGAAAATTTGAGCAGAAAGGAGAAGATGGAATTTTTCTTAGTTATGAACCAGAATGAAGAGATTATAGATGTTTTAACAAAGAAACAAGAAGAATTGTGGATACAGTTGATGTAAAAGTCATTGAAAATCTGTGGAAGGATAAGCATGTCTAGACAGATAAGGAATATAAGGAAGATGAAGTTGATGATTTTGATAAGGATATAGTGAATTGAAACCCTAATCAAGATGAAGAATCAGATTCAGCCATATCAAGTGATGAGGAAGACACACGAATAACTTATCCAAGGCTGATGAAACAAGTTCAAGCTCAGAATATCATTGGTGATCAACGTCACATGGTTCATACATGAAGAACAAGTAATTCTTTATGACATACTTCCTTGTATTCGAAAGTGGAACCAAATGATGTTAAAGAAGCCTATGAGCATCCAGAATGGGTTCCAGCCATGAATGAATAATTGGATCAGATTGAAAAGAATGATACATGGGAACTTGTACCAAGGACTAAAAGTAAAAATATTATTGGCACCAAATGGTTATTCCAGAACTAGTTGAATTAAGAAGGTGAAGTGATTAGAAATAAAGCAAGATTGGTTTGTAAAGGCTACACTCAGATTGAAAGAATTGACATTGATGAAATGTTTGCTCTGGTTGCCAAATTAGAAACTATTTGAATCTTTCTTTCTATTGCTGGACAATGAGGCTACAGAATTTTTCAATGGATGTTAAATCCGCATTTTTTAATGGTGATCTCAAAGAAGAAGTTTATGTTGAGCATCCATGTGGCATTATTGTTGGTAAAAATGAAAGTTATGTGTGCAGGTTGAAGAAAGCCTTGTATGGGATAAAGCAATCTCCATGAGCATGGTACTCCAAATTGGATGCTTGCTTAAAGAAGATGAACTTCAAGAGAGGAAGATTTGATAGTAATCTATACATCAAGGATAGTCATGATCTTTCACTCATTGGTATTTTCTATGTTGATGAAATTATTTTTGCGGGGAATGATGAAGGAAGCTGTGAAAGGTTTACTAAAGAAATGAAGAATGTATTTGGGATGTCCATGTTGGGTGAGATGAGATACTTCCTTGTGCTAAAAATCTTGCAACAGAAATATTTCATTTTCCTCTCCCAAGAAAAGTATGCCAAGGAACTTATCAAGAAGATTGGAATGGAAAACTAAAAACATGTATTAACTCCTATCTCAGTGGGAACGAAGCTAAGCAATGATGATGAAGGAAAAAAGTTGATCAGCAAGAATATCGAAAGCTGATTGGAATTTTGTTATACCTGACTGCATGAAGACTAGATATTGTTCTTGTTGTTACCTTATGTGCAAGATTCCAGAGTGCTCATAAAGAATCACATCTTATTGCTGGAAAAAGAATTCTCAAATATATAAAAGGCACAATAGAATTTGGAATCAAATACAGTGGCTCAAATAACATTGATCTGTTTGGCTATTCAGATGCAGATTGGGCAGGAAATGTTGATGATAGAAGATCCACATCTGGTGGGGTGTTCTTTATGGGAAAAAGTTGTGTTGGATGGCACTCGACGAAGAAAAATTCGGTGACACTTAGCACGGCTGAAGCTGAATATGTTGCTGCAACCAAGGCTGCCACTCAACTTATCTGGATGAAAACACAGTTGGAAGATTTGTTAGTTGAAGTGAAGTTGCCCTTGCTCTTGGGCTATGATAATCAAAGTACAATTAACCTTACCACGAATCCAATCCAACATTCACGCTTGAAGCATATTGAAATCAAATATCATTTCATCAAAGAGCATGTGGAAAAGAATGAACTGAAACATTAATATGTTTCATCTTCGGATCATGTTGCTGATATTTTCACGAAACCCTTGCCAAAGGAATCATTCTCAAGATTGAGGTTGAACATGGGTGTCTAACCACTTTCAATTCAAGGCTAAGGCATGTTGTTTTTTCTCCTCTCTCCTCTTTCCTTTGGATTGTTTTGTCAAGGGGGATAAGTTTCTTGTATCATAAATCTATTGTTTAAAGAGCGAGTTGTGGGTAAGATGTGAACTCAGCATTGTTTATGTATGTGACTATTCTAACTGTTTTTTGGAGTGGTTGTAGGAAAGAACTTGAAGTTGTTTACAGGGTGCATTAAGCTGAAGCTGTATGAAGTTGAAGATGTCATTTTTAATTCTTATGGACAACATGGTTTTGCTGTCAATGATTCTTGTTTCCTACAATGAGTTAGCTCATGTAGGCTTAGAATTATTGATCAGTAATTCATTGCTTGAGGTTACATAGTTTGGTGATTTATGAAAACTTGGTTGATAAAAAAATCGAAAGGGGGAGATTGTTAGAACCAACCTGAAGGAAGAGATGGTTTGTATGAATTGTTTTCTGTTGATCTTGAGAAATTTTTCATAAAGGAAAGATACCATGGATTCGGAAGCTGGAAGATAGAAGTTCGGAACCATTGAATTCGGAAGCTGGAAGTTTGTCGTTCGGATCCAATGAATTCGGAAGCTGGAAGTAAGAAGTTAGGAACCACTGAATTCAGAAGCTGGAAGTTAGGAGTTCAGAACCAAGTATATTGAACATTCAGAGTCTGGAGTTTGAGATGTTTGGAACCAAGAATATTGAACATTCGGAATCTGATGTTCGAAATAATTCGGTGTCTGGGATTTGAAAAGTTCGGAACCTAAGCATGCTGATAGAAGATGAGGAGACATTAATTGTGATGATGCTTTGCTTTTTTGTAACTCAAAATTGTGAGTATATGCAGGTACTCATTATTCAAGCAAAATATGGGTGGAGAAGGTGTTCCAAGAATCGGAGAAGTTCGTACTGACAAGATCGAAGTCTACCTCCGGAACAGAACACACAGAGTCTAATTGATGAAGAAGTTTGTAGTGAGAAGATCAGAGTCTACCTCTTAAATAGAACATATGGAGTCTACTTGCTGAAGAAGTTTGTAGTGAGAAGATCATAGTCTACCTCCTGAAAAGAACTTACAGATACTACATGCTGAAGAAGTTCGTAGTGAGAAGATCGGAGTCTAACTCCTGAACAGATCTTACGGAGTCTAATTGATAAAGAAGTTCGTAGTGAGATGATCAGAGTCGACATACTGGCGTAAATAAGGTCAGAGTCGACTTCCTGAATCAGAAGTTCGTTGCGAGAAGTTCAGAGTCGACTTCCTGAGTTTAAAGTTCGTAGCCAAAAGTACGGAGTCTACTCTGAGAATTGTTGAATCCGAAAACTAGACGTCGCACCAAGAAGTGATGAAGGGTCACACTGTGAATAGAAGTGGTGTCATGCCGGAAAGGTGTTGATGAGTTATGCCAAGATTTGAAGTGTTGTTGAATACTCAAGATGGATGGATTCTTGAAGGTGATACCGAGAAATTTGAGTAACAAAGTCAGATCCAGAAAAGGCCAAAGTTCCAAAACAAGAGAAGTAGAAGAAGATTCAAGAAGATTCTGGAAGCATTGACTGAGTCTTAATTGCTCTGAGATTTCAGGAGGAATTATGATTTGGGTGAATATAATTGAGCGGGAAAATATTTTGGTTTCCCACCTAAGCACACATTGGAGATCCTATAAAAATAGTTCAGAGTACTGAGTGAATGTTTTTAGAGGTACAATGATGAAAATTTAGAGAGAAAATATCTGGTAATCTAGAGAGAGTAGGAAGTGTTTGGCCGACTGAGTTTTCATTGTAGTTCCAATCGTAACGAGAATTTGGAGTGGATTCTTCGAAGTGGAGATTTCGGAATGGAGATTCGGAATGCGGAATTTGTACTGGCTATCACCGTATAGAGTTTCTCAGACTGAGGAAGACATAAATTGAAGAATTCGGAGTGAAGAAGAAATATCAGAGTGGATACTTTTGAGTAGAGATTTCTGAGTGGAAAATCAGAATGGGAAGTTCGGACTGAAATTGATCTATCTCAAGTCCAAGGAATCCTTATCTATCTTCTGGGTAAGGAAGTGAAGAGTTGTGCTAAACCTGCTTACACTAGTATTTGAAAAAAAGTGCTGGTAACATTAGTTGTTACAATAAAAGAAACTTTTCCCAATTGTGCTAAGAGGGTGCACACACACTAGAGGAATTGTTTCACAGTGCTTCACGAGTGTAAGGGTATATCTTACTCGTTGTAATCCAAGGATTGTTTTCATAGTGGATTGTATGGTGCTGGATTGTTTCCAACCATACCAAGGACGTAACTATTCTTATAGAATAGTGAACCTTGTAAATAATTGTGTTCCTTTTTGGATGTGTTCTTGGTTGTTTCTCAGCAGGGAATTATATCTTTGATAGATGACAAAGGTTTTTCTCATTCTTAAGGTAACATAAAAGAAGAAAAATGGGTACCACTGATTCACCCCCTCTCAGTGGTTCATTACTCAAATCGGGTCCTTTCATTAATATCTTTTTCTTATTCTTATTTTTATTTATTTTATTCTTTGTTGTGGGTCTTCTCCATGAAGTATTGGTTCCTTTAACTTCCACATGTGCAACCATAGGATCTTCTTCACGCAGAGACCAATCTAAGCCACAATTTTTTATTTTTCACCTTTGTTCTCAGATTCACAATAGTTAGAGGAATTGTGTGGTCCATTAGTGCTAACCTCTTCCTCTAACTTCATTTACCTTTATGATTTTAATATCATGGTACCGTATCCTCATAGACTTATGTTGTGAAATAAATGGTAGTCAGTGGTACAACTCATTGATTCATAGTCCATCATCATGTGTTGGCTGAGCTTCTTCATGTGGGTGGTCATTGTGTTCAATAGGTAGCTCTTCTATTATAAATATTCAATATGTGAGAAAATATAATTCCCTATTTCATCCCATTAATCAAAGGAGGAATCTATCTTCTTTTTGGTATTGAGGATTTCAACAGGCACACATGTACGAAATCGTGTTTGGGGTTCTTGATTTATTCTTCTTTAAGGGATTTGAATCCCTAATATGGGATCTTCTCATATATAGATTTTAGGTGTTCGCCAATATGGTTATGTATTGGCAAAGTATATGTATAATATGAAACGTTTTTCTGATGTCGTGAACTATGCTGGGATTGTGGCCACCATAGATGATAACGGGCGCTCACGATATGATAAAATACTAAAACTTTAAGGTGGTATGGAAGGTCTATCATGGTATGTAGATTTCTTATGGTCAAGTGGGGATAGAAGGGTGGCTCAAAGTCACTCTTCTAATCATGAGACTAGGATGATTAGAGAGGTAGTGGTGGATAATGATTAGTCTGCAAACTATTTTATGGGGGGTTTGAAATTGTGTAGAACACAAGGTCAATAGACTAAATATTAATTTTCATTCATACATTCATTTAGTCCTTCACCTATAAAAATAAAAAATAGTAAATTTTTTACATAAAAGTTAAAAAAATATAGTCATTTAACTTTAATTTGAAATTAATAAATAATTAAAATAATAAAATTATTTATTTATTTATTTATATCAAAAAAATGAAAGAAAAAAAATACTTATCATGAATAAAACTATTATATTAATAAAAAATCACAACAAATTTAATAAATTAAAATACAAAATTAAATTTGGCAATTTTTTAACAAATTAAACTAAATACAATTATAATTCTAAAATATCCATTAAATTATCATAAATGAATAAATGAGTTACAAAAAATATTCCATAATATTTATTTTGAATTTCCTGAAGTGAAAAATAAATAAATAAAAGAATAATTAAAAAATTAAAAACTTTAATTTTTTTAAAAAAAATTAAAGAAAAATATATTGTTATTAAAAAAAATTATTTAACTATAGTTTAACAACATTACTATAGTTAATTATTTAATTAGTGTTTTAATAAATTAACAATAAATGAAATTTATTGAATATAAAATTAATAAAACAAGTTTATTTATACAAAAAATGGAAAAAGTACTGAAATAATATCAACAAAACATTATCAATGTGTTCATGGATGTGATAAATTGTTAATGTGAGTATTTTTGCAAAATGAGTTGTATAAAATGAAAATAGTGGGAAATTATATTAAAATGAAAATAAGTGAGTGAAAATTGTCATTTGAATGAAATATTAAGAATGTGTACACCCCACTCCCCACATAACTATAATTTAAGGTGTCCCTGATATCATTAAAGTGAAAATGAAGATATTACCATATATGCTTTATATAAATATGACTTAATCATGTGGGAATTTATTCATTTGGGACATATAAGGGGATTAACGGATTTTTTTAGTCTTTTCCACTGATAGTGAATGTCTTTTGGGTTTTATTATATTTTACCTGATCATAGTTAAAATGAAAAGAATTAACATCAATGTATTCGAGGAAACAGTTTAAATGGAACTAAGCTAGGAGAATCCTTGGACATTAATTATAAAGTAAGTCCATATACTAAATGTGTAATAATTAATTAATTTTGAGTTAATCATGGGAATAATTACTTCTTTAAATATAGAATTGGGTGTTCTCATATAAATCTATTTGTATTTCAACGATCTACAAAATCTACTTTTTTCATTTAAAACATATACTAAAATGGTCAAAATTTCATTACTTTATGACCTAATATGGAATAATCTCTATCTTAATGGGGAGGTTAAATGACTTTCAAAGTAGATTAGGATAATGAAACATATCAACAAGTGTTTTTGAAGTAGTATGGTAAGCCCTCAATTTAGAATCATGTATAAAACACTAATATTATATTTAGATACAAACCATTGTTATGGATTTGTTTGACTCAATATTATACAGATCATATTACATATTTGTTTTGTGGATTATCGGACACTAAAACTAGATTTATGGTCCCATACTATTATGAAAGTGATTATCTTTTATTTATTCATAAATTATAAACTTGGTCAGTAACAATAAACCTAGAAAATCTAATTTTATATAAGATTTGGGTTCTCAAAAATTCCATAAATACATTTGAGACGCTAGTCCTTTAGGATCGGGATTGTTCCCATTTCCACACATAATCCACTATAATATGAATTTATAACATAATAAATAAATTTATAAATGAGTATATAATTTAATTTCCTCAAACACTAAAAATTATATGAAATAACAAGGATAATAAGAATATTTAACGTCATTTAGAGTCATTTTATATTTAATTTAAAATAAAAAATTAGATAAAAAATCATCATTATAACAATAAAATGATTTCTAAAATAGCATTGAGTCATGTACCCTATACTAAGTTCATCAGGGATTAAAGTGTCCCTTATATTCAAGAGTCTGATTAAACCATAGGATGGAATAAATCCCACTATCAAGAAAACACAAACTAAGAATATGATCACTAAATTTTAGATAATGATAAGGGTAATCCCATTAGTACCAACTATATTTTTTTATATTGACCATCATTAAATTTATTTAAATAGATTCAAATGACAGATAATAAGAAATAATATATAGTTTCAACATACATTGGATGAGAATCTTGAAATCGATATAATTTTCTATTAGTAAAAAAAATTATTTATGGGAATGTAAGGGGATTAGTCAATGTCTCATTATATAAATTTCAAATTAATATTGTTTTCAATCATATTTAAAAATCATTTTTAATCCATAATTCCAAAAATTTAATTCCCAATGGAAAAAAATCCTCAAAATGATATTTGTTTTTCTATTATAATCATAAAAAAGTACCAAAGGGCTTCATTTTCATAATACACGATAACATCAGATCCAAAAAGGCACAACATTTAATTATGGAAAAAAATAAAATTAAATGAAATTACATCAGAGTTGTGGAATAGTTTTACAATGTGGGTATAAATGTTCATTACATATATTCAATGACATTTAGAGATTAATAGAAACATCATGATGATATATCCCCAACATTACACATGGAATTGTTACACATGTGTTCAAATAGAAAATACCACAGATGTAGATAGATTATTTCGGGTGACATGAGACTCAATTTAAATTTACTAAATTAAACCTTAAGTAATTTAATTATAACAATTTTTCTGTCATTTAACGTAATTAAAATATGGGAAGTGAAAACATACAGAAATTATGAACGAGACAATAATAAAATCTCATGCTACATTATAATGATTATAAATTTTTTACATTTTTAGTGAATAAAAATGAAAAAATAAAATCCAATTTTCATTTATATAATAGAATAACATCATTAAAGACAATATTTCTTTGTATTATCCTTTTTTATATAATTAAATGAATTTTCTCATAATGTAATTTACAATGTTTTCAATATTATGTCAATGGAAATAACATAGGTAACAAAAACTGACATCAAAATGAGAAACATAGATAGTGAAGTCATCCTTCAACACAATTTTAATATTATCTAGGTAATCTAAATAAATAATAATGGTTAATCAATAGAATATTCATTATACATTTTAAAATCCAAGTATAATCCTCCAATAATCCAATGAACTAACAGGGAAATATAAGGCATTATTTTCCTATTCATTGGGTGAAATAGATCAAAAAATATCATCAATACCCATCAAGGAAACAATAATTGTTCTTCCATTCTAACCTCCCTATAATCTAGTAAATGAACATAAGTGGGAAATGATTATTTATAATGTTAACTTTTAGTCTTTGGAATGTTATACTGATATGACTGGTGAAAAAATGTTTATGGGTATTATTGGTTGATGCTATGACGTTGGAATGTATAAATTGGATTTTTTATGTTGTTGGATTGTTTTACAATTGTTATGAAGTTACCATCTATTTCATTTCATTTTAGATACCATGAATAATATTACATAATGCAAATTTATGTGATCTTTTATTTTTTAAATATATGTGTAAATTTATCATGTTTCTTGTAGACTATTATTTTATGAATATATTTTAATGTAGATACCATGAAATGATAATTATATTGTTTAATAAGGATGGTGACAAATCATGGGAACTTCAGAAGGGTATCCGGTACCTATGAAAGGTTAACTAGGTAGCATAGGATCTTTTTGTCAGGTTATCAAGGATCAATTATTAGGTAAATATATGTGAAGTGTTGTGGTCAAAGAAGATTCAAAACTGTAAATGAGACCAACGATCCCTATGGGTAATATCTGATGTAGTATATATTTGAATGTTTCTATCAGAATTTGAGATTTTTTATTTGTTTAATATGTAAAATCTTCAACTCGTTCATGGACCATAATTATTGGTTTTGTAACTCATAAAAATGGTGTTTTGGGAATTAAGTTGGTGGCCCAAAAGGATTCAACTGATTTTGTATAAACTTCAAAAAAATTTGGAAACAAAAGAATATTTTTTTTGTGGGATGGGAGGACAATTGTTTGTGCAAACTATTCTCCAAAAAAACATGTGTCCATATAGGGTGTCACAAGGTTTATCAAATGATACAATAGAATAAATACAACCCTAAAAGACAACTATAATGAATTATAGTGGTAAACCATATAGATTGTTCATGGTGTATCAGAACCATATCAGAGTGGTTTGGAGTGGAGAGTTCTAGAATAAGGAATCCACCATAGGTGGATCATGACTCTAAAATTGTGAAAGTAATTCATGTGGAATGTGATACTAATATAGTGGAACGACATAGTTGGTTCATTGATTACCTAGATATTTGTCTCTTAAAAAGATAAAATCATCCATTTCCCCCTCCAACCCTGAAAGAATTATTTAATTGAGTTTTATCCCCATTTTCACCCACGTTTTCACATAGGTGGTTCCCAACACATTTCATTTCATTCCTCCAATCCCTTGGATTGATTATACATTAATTATAATCTGAAACAATAGTTATTAGATGTGTTGTAAGACTAATTGTAAGTCAATGATTCCTAATTCTTCCCTTTTATTTTTCTTCTACCCATATGGTTTTAATTTCTATGTGAGATATTCTTCCCCAAATTTAGTGATTTTTTAACCCTTTAAAATTCCATTTATTTTATCTAAACAGAAATCCTATTATTTTTACATTGAATCATCCATGGTTGGTGTTCCAAACCTTTTCCCCAAATGTTTAGATCAATAATAAAATATTTTTCATGTTAAACCATAAATGAATTTCTTCTTTAATCATTAATAATATAAATTAATTGTCTAAATAATAATCTAGATGTGTTGTCTGACTTCTCTACTCAGTTTGAGGTGGATGATTTCCACCCAAACCACCCCATGGGCTGGTTTGGTCATATGACATGATGACATTGTTTTCATATATACAAAACTCCACTTAGTTATTTTTATATCTCTTTGATAATTGAAATGAAAAAACATGATTTTGTTAACATTAAATTGGTCATGTATGGTGTTCTAAAAGATTTCACCATATATTTACATATCACTTGAGAGTGAAATTTCCTTCTAAATGATTTTTTTGGAAAAATGGATAATTCTTTAGAACAATAATTTTATTTCGAATGATAATAGATAGATAATTGAGTGCCTAGTGTATTTTTAAATTAAGAGTAAAATTTTTGTCTCTGAATTTCTGAAAGGAATGGTCAAAGATATTTTAATTAAATTGAATTGTAATTGTGAATGTTTACTCGCATGACCGATTTTATTACAAATTAATGAAATGTTTAATGTTGTGTTTTGAAATTGTAAACCATCATGAATTATTAAAATGGAATATTATTGTTTGTTTAGTTTCATGTGTCTACTCATTCATGTTAGGCCTTGAGAGATTACTAGATTCCAATGTCATAATTCCCTGGACATGAACATAATGAATATTAATGATGTTATTTCTTGATAGATAAATAGATTCTCATGTAGTTATATCATAGATAATATCATATGTTAAATTAATTATAATACACATTGACTAATAAAATGATTAAATATATTGATACCTTTGATGGTCTCATAGGGAGAATGAATTATGATAAACATTGAGTGAAGAAAGGGTTTCCAAGTTGGAATAACATGGAAAACTCATATGGAATGATGAATTATATTTTCCCTTGAAAGATACAGGGGTTCCCAAATATGAATTCTTGGATGGGATCATATTTAAATTGAATTATGTTATGCTTTGGGAAATAACTTGACTCCATATTCATAATTCCATGAATGGGCTTAGAGGGAAAATAAATCATGATCAGCATTAAGAAATAATTATATTACCAAATAAGCATTCCATGGTTGGGATCATTTGGGGATTAATATTATTAATATTTTTTATTGTTAAATTATTATAATAATATACATGGTTCCCACGTTGTCATATATTGTGTGATCATTGAGACTGGTCCAGACCTTATGATGTCATTGATTCAATAGTTTTTTGTTGGATCCTTTTTATATTATACAGTTGGTGCCTTGTTTATATTAATTTTTTCATATACAATCTATATGGTACACTTGTATGATGACATATGTTCAAATACATTCCACTTGTAACCAAAGATGGGAGAGTTGTTTGGGTATCACACATGAAACACAATATTGATATGGTTTCTACATATCTATATTATTTTTTATTAATATTTATACATATACAACATTTCATTTAGTATTCACTAGAATGATTTTTTATTGACATCATTGGAAGTGTCCAGCAATGATTTACTCAAAACCAATTTGGGCATCCATTCGGTACCCAGATAGAACTCTTTTTTGGATGTCATGTCAAAGGTAGGAACCTTGTAACAGATGTATGACTTTCTTGATGGGAGAAAATTTCTCATCCAAGTTATCAGGATACTCCAAGAGATATTTATTGGGACCTCTTCATAATTTAACCTTTTATTATTTATGAATTTATGTATGATGGCTTCCATGACTTCTAAATGATTTATTTATCACAATGACATCATCTACTTTTTATTCTTGTTTCTACATTGTGTTTCTTGATTATATGAATGATTTAATTTTTTCCCTTCTTTTATTAATTTTTTTTCTTGTATTTAATATTGATCTATATATTATATTCTCTCCACTATACCATTATTTACCCTCATAGCTATTAATTAGCATATGGATGACAAGGAGGCAGACTTGAGACCATATGTCAAACCAGGCCAACGAACCGATTTGGGGACTCCTAGCTCAGAACAATAAACTTTTGAATTAGATTTTTCTTTTTTTCCTTTATTTTACTATTTGTGATTGTATAAATGAGATAGTGAATGTGTTGGTACATCCTAAATGTATTATTTCTTGGTCTTTCCTACCCTCACATGAGGTAAATATCTTGTTTCCTGAATTTGACTATTATTTATTATGGTTCTTTATTACAGTTCATTAAAACATCACCTTCAGCTATTTTATTATTCTCAATTTTTCATTGATTTGTGGATTTATGGGATTTACCACTTTTCCCTATAAATAAATATTCGGTATGTGTTTATGAATGATTTTTGGAATGTTGGATTCCCTTGTTATTATATTTATTAAATAGACACCATGTTTGGATGATTTCATTCCTTTTAGATCAGTGTTTTGTGTATACGTAGTAGTTTTCCATGATTAATGTTATTATTAATAGGAGATAGAATTCCTTATTTTATTTATGGTACATGGTTAGTTAAATATATTCTTTTAATCAACTAAAATATTGTTTTCTTGTATATCATGATAGTGTAATATTATATACCCATGTAATTATGACATGTTTATTCCATTAAGCATTGGTTGAATAGCCAAAAACATTAACAGTTGTGATTAAATTGTTTCAAATTATCAATTTATAAACTATATAGGCCTTTATAAATTGGGGAATAATGACCCATATAATTGAACCACCAATTATGGGCATATTATACCTTGATATCAAAGGTAAAAACAAGGATATCATTATATGAATTATAACAGTAATTTATAAGGACATTTAGATTTATATATATTTTTTGTTTCTACCTATAACTATATTATTGTATAAAATATATATTTAATAAATTTTCAACAATGGAGGAGGGCATTAAATTATAAGGATGTTGATTATTCGATAAATTTATTTTTTTCTTCTGTGTATTTTAGTTAAATTGTGTGATATTTGAAATTTATAAATTCCTCTATCTATATTATTTAGGAATAAAAATTAATATAATTGAATCCTTTGATATTGAATAAACCCTTGTATGTGAGTTTTATCCTTACATACTAATGAGATAAATCCACATAGGGAGTTTTTAAAATGAAATATAAAACTACCATTATTAGATATAAATTATATGGGATGCCAATTTTAATTAATATATATTTGAGTCTATAAATTAATAATTGTTTAACATATAAATTAACTTAGTATTATATGATTGGACCCTCATAGGTCGCATTTATTTAATTATTGATTTTAGTTATTAACCTCATTAGGTTATATCTGTGAAAATATATATGATTATTTAAAGGGACAACAAAACATTATAAAGAATTATGTATAAATATGTGGTGGAACTGTACTAAACCTATACACATTAATTATTGAAGACATTTAATCATGTTTTGACCCTTATTATTTTGATTTATAGATTAATTGAAATTTCAATTGCAACAAATATGGTGTTTTCCTAAGTAAATTTACATTTACATTTTTCTTAACTGTGTTTTATGTGAGAAAATATAGGTAAAAATGTTCTAAAAAGTAAATTATGAGATCAATTTTATTTAATGATTCATGGTGTCGGGAGACTAGTGTTCTTATAGTAATTTATTTTTATAACCAGAATTTTGTATGCCTTTTATGTGATAATATTTCAATATTTTATAAAATAACATCAACTAAATGACTTAAAATAAAACCTTCGAGAGGGGGTTATATTGAGTAACCATGTGTAGGTGTTTGGTTAAAGTTATTCATCATATAGAACATCAATGTTGTTTGGGCCTCTCGTGATATCCAAATTGGTTTGGCTAGTCCTATATGTTAGGTAGTACATCCGGATGAACTTTATTATGGATAACCTTATTTTATGGACAATTAATCATGTATGAATTGGAATATACCATTATATATAGATCTCTATGAAATTAATGAATTTCCAAATGATTATAAAGGATTCAACATGTGGTGTCATCTGGGTGAATTTTTTCATGAGTAGGACTCTTAGGGGATGAAATGAAACCCCATTATGGAGTAAGGTTTTCATGAATGATGAATCTCAATGGTGTATTAACATATTTTTATACTCATTTGGTGTCATCTCTTTTACGATTTTTTCTCATTTAATGACCCTCCATGTAGTAGTTACTTATGTGGATGCAAGGAGTGAATCAGATACTTATATACTGATAACTGGAAAGTGATATTGTCAATATTATTTTGGAAGTCCTTGAACCATGTAGGTCAATAATATGTTTACATTTTTCAAGAATTATCAAGTTAGAGACAACTTACATAAATGTTGTATGACATTTAATATAAATAATTTCATGGAATGTAGTCCTCGTAATAGTTACATTGGACAATTTAGAAGAACCTAGGGGCCTTATTTCATGTTTTTATTATTAATGGTGTATTGGGAAACATAGATTCCCTCTCTATTTAATTAGATCATACTGATTCCTCGATGTTTTATTGATTAAGTAAACCTATAAGGGTTGTTGACATGGGGTATATAAATGACCTTAGTGGGTATGAGATTAGTTTTACACTCTTTTTAAGACTAATTCACGGTGTTGTGATTGATTATTCTATATATAATTGATACAAACTTGGTTAAATAGAATATAACCATTGGTTTTATGATTTTCGAAATGTGATTTGATGGGTATGATTGTTCTGCGGCCTCTCCCAATTAACTAATAGTGGGATTCTTGATTCCTAAATGTTGGTAATGACATCGTGATGTATATGATCATTCTATAAAACCTATAACCAGTAGGATCCTGGTTTTGATGTGGAATAAGTAGGTAAATTATAGAAACATATAACTAAAATGATAGGTATAATTGTAAGAATATACATGTTGTTTGATGAATTTAGTTAGCATGATTCAGATCATGAATCTGGTTGTATGGGATAGGAAACCACTATATATGGAATGTTTAGTTTAGACTAAATGTGTATTGTAGAAGGATTTAATAGAATGTTGGTGAGTAAATGGGTATGGGTGGATGTTCAATGGTTTTATTATGATTCTTTTGAATACGATAACCTAGATATTTGAATATTTTTTAATCAATTACCCCTGTAATGACAGAAAATTTCGAATTTGAACCATGTTTGGGGAGATCGATAACCCATGGGAATACCATGACATAATTTATCTAGAGATGTATTATAAGGAGTTATTAATGGATTATGTATAATTTTTTCATGTGATCATGGCTGGAGGAGAGTAACACTGTCCATTATATGGATACATATTGTACTCCTCAATAGAGGCGATCGATCTGAAAATCATTACATCATCTTGAGTGTGCTATAATGGATTCATATATACAAAGAAATTCATATGTATCTTTTTCATGTTTTATAAAAGGACTTTATCATAGTTAGAATCAAGGAGTAGTGTAAGGTAATCCAAATGGTGGGGATTACACCATTATCTATTTAGGTATAGATATCCACATTATGATTTGAATAATTATGATTATATTATAGGGGTCTATGGTGTATTGTAGTATGTCATTCACTAATGTATAAATGACAAGAAACATTATGTTCAATATTTTGATGATAATTTGGCTCTCTTAGACCATTGCATTAATGATGAAATATTTTTTATGGATTTATTCATAAATACCAAGATAATTATTTTCTTCTAATGCTTCACCATGGTCATGGACCTGGATCTCTATATAGAAATTGTTTTCCAATGTGACAATGGGATTACCATGTGGTAATTTACTAGATGGAGGCATGGACACCAATCAATTCATTTCCTCGACCTCCATATAAGGTATCAAATTTGGGATCCACTGATTAATATAATATAAAAATATGCAATGGTTGGATTGGGTATTACACTAGTGTTCTTGAAATAAAAATATAATTAGAATGGAATCGATATCTTTTGCAAAGAGATGTCATCAAATGCCTTTTGTGGGGATCAGTAATTTTTCCTAAAAGATTCTTAGTGAGAATAAGATTACAGTTGTTGGGATTTACCTAAAATTACATTTATGCAATGATAGTTGAATGCTTATGAAATATATCATCAATGGTTTGTCAACTTGAGAATATCTGAGTATTTATATATTGTTCATTTGGAACCTTGATTTCTTCATAATTGGAATAATCTGAGTTTTATTTGACGTTAGGCCATGAATTTCATTGGAAAAGTAAACATGACCATGTAAAATGTGGACCTTTATCATTCTACAATTTTAAAAAGATAAGTACAATCCTAGGAGATTCATTTTGATGTTAAAGGACCACGTCAAAAAGAAACTCAGAAAGTGGATGGTCCACGTATTGAAATTGCCCACTAATGGATAGAACTTATCGTATGGTGTACTATAGGATCCTAGTTGAAATATATTTTGATGTCATTATGTCGCCAATTAATATTTTTCTTGTATGAATCATCTCGATTGTCAAATTTTGGATATGATCATTATATCATATTTCAATGTCTGAACTACCCATGTTAAAATTGAATTTTGGAGTGCCACCGAGAATTAAAAAATGCAACGTGGTTATATGAATAGAATTTAATAGCCCAATTAGGGTTTGTGATGGTTCCTTTTTCCCTACGGATTCTATGTGATGAAATGTTATATGATGGGTAGTTTAACCATCACATGTTTTAATTATTCCAATGTTTCAAATGGGAATTTTAATTTTATTAAAATGAAAAAAAATTAAGAAATGATATTTTTACCATAATTAAAGGGGCTATAACTCACTAAAATTGTGTTTTTGGATTTGTTTGGGGGCCCGATAGGTGTCTCCAATGTTGGGATTGTTTTATATTTTTCTAGTTGTAAAAGACTAGTTTTTCAAGGTAAAATGAAACCACATGTTTAGGGAATGGTTAGATATACCCATGTTTTTCAATCAATGTGGAGTTAGAGGGTACCACACTATTTTGAACTAATATTAACATACATTTATATTAAATTAATTTAGATGAAAATTCATCATATTTAAAATTCTCATGTGTCGGGATCATAACAGATTATTGTTTTTGGAAACATAGAAAAATAATCTTCTAAAATGGGGAATGATTGTCAACATATCCATTAAATATAATCCCCTTTTGTACACATACATAAATACATTTTTTAACCTTGGTAATGGAAAAATTTGAAATGGGTGAGCTCAAATACCCAGTAAGGGTAAATAAGGGATATATTTATGATTAACATGAGCATAAGGGAAAGTGAACATGATCATATCATTATATGATCATATCATTCCAACCAATGATCTTAATTAGTAGTAATATAATAAATATTTGTAGGACATAAGAAATTATTCAATAAGTATTAATTATCATAAAATATGAAGACATAAAAAAAGAATAAGACATGAAATTTTGGAATACACATAAAGCTATGAAATTCTATGTCAAGGCTACCATACAAGGCCTTCATAAAATGTTATTCTTGGTATAATAACTTTTTACCTGATTTAGTCATGGGATTTCCTCCCATGTACCCTCTTGTTTGGGCATAAGATACCCTACATTGTACCATTATGTTTTGAGCTTGGGATGTACTAACATGTAGCCTCTCATTTTGTACCTATTATTCCTTCTTCTGTACCCACTTGTTTCGTTCATTGGATTCCCTCACTAGTACCATCTTGTTTTAGTATTAGGATTCCCTCCCATTTATTATATTGTTTTTTCTTGTGATTACCACTTTTTTACATAATTTTTTAGCGTCATATTCCCTCCCTTGTATACTCTTATTTTTGGATTGTGATTATCTCCCATGAACCCTCTTTTTTCGGGGCAAGGATACACTCCTATGTACCCTCTTATGTCAGGATTTCGATTCCCTCTCATGTACCATCCTATTTTGGGCATGAGATACCCTTATGTTACCCTCTTATTTTAGGCACGAGATTCCCTCATGTGTACAATTTGATATTAGAAATGATTTATAGTTACATAATTCATTGGAGGGAGATATAGGTCCAGCTGATCACATGATAAAATCATACATTCTTCTTCCACAAGACAAAACATTCATCATATTGCGACCCATAAAAAGATAACGATTTCATAAAAATCATACAATAATACTTTCTACTAAATGTTTATCCAATATATTACATCTTATCCTAGCATGTGGGAAAAAGGCAGGGCCCATAATCATTTAATCAAAGAAAAACCTGTGAAAAGAGGTGGGTTTCAAAGGAATGTTACCCACGGAAGTGAAACAAGATTCATAAACCACATGTCATATTTAACAAAAATCATCCAAAGAAAGACTCAGAACAGTGTCCTTGTATCATATCCATAGAAATGCATCAACTATTTTAAGGGATAACATTTTATATTGAGATGGATTTTGAAAGATCACATGTAGCAATTCAAAAGGGAATTAACCTTTCATTTAATATGCATTTCCTAAAACATTTTCAATAATCATTTAATTATAATAAAAGTGTTGAATTTTATTTAAAATATTTATTAAAGAAAATATGTTTTCCACATTAATCAAATATCGTTAAAATACACTGAAATCGTGAAGTATTATTATTTTAAACTATCGTATATAACATATAATTAATATTTGAAAACAATTTGACAAACTTTTTTTGACAATACATTTAATATATATAATGAAATCGTCAAAACATTCTGAAAATAATTTATATAAAAATAGCTTCGAAAACATATAAATGGATATTTGAAAATAATTTAAACCAACATTAAAAAATAAAACACTGTTAAAATCCTTTTATATAAATCATTTTTATGTAAAAGAGAAAAAATAATTTTTGAATAAAAAACATTACTGACCGAAGAGTTTAATATTGACAAGTTATCATTAAAACAATTCATTATTTTATTATGTAAAAAAACTTGAAAAACATCATACCATTACATGGATATTTCATGAACAACTTAAAAACATTAAGTAGATTTCATGAAATATTGATCATATGATTTAAACAATTGAATCATACTCATAAACAATCCTGATAAATGATTTGATTTTATCAATGAACTATATCCATTTTAGTAATTGTGAATCATAATACCCATGATTAAATAATAATACATGATGCTAATAATATCCTAAATAGAATTATATTCCTGATATAACCTATTAAAGGGTCAATATATACACTTCTCAATATAATATAAGTTAATTGACAAACATGTGTCTCAAGGAAGGAAAATCGAGACAATATTGCTTTACCGATTTGGTATATATGGAACCATAAAACACATTAAAGATTGTTTGTAAAATGGAATTTTAAAAACCAATAATTTTATTTATAATAATCATATAATAAATTCTTGGTAATTATATAAAATATAAAAAAGTAAATGATCAGTGCATTTGGAATAAGTCTTGTAGAAATAAAAGTGATAATAGATATCCCATTATTATAGGAGTAACTATTGAATCATGAGATACATGAAATAATTATATAAATTAAAACTAAAAATATTATTAAATAAAGGATATTCAAGATATAAAATTTCATTGGGAATTATATAGACAACACAACAAGTTTATGTGTTGAATATTTCATATATCTCACATAATTAAAATTTTGGCGACAAAAACCTCACCTTATGTCTTAACATTCTTTATACCCCTTAAAAACACTTATATAATTAATATATGATTATTATAATTCTAAAAATTAAAAATAATATTATATACTATACCATATATGGTTTTATTATGATTTTATAATACCCATTTATTATCCACTTCATGTTAATGTAATATTTCACGCAACATCAACATTTTTCCCTATATGTTTTGGATTGTTATTATTGATCCTTTTATAAAGATTATTATTTAGATATCTAATGAATTTGAAAAATTATTTTGATATCATATTTACTTTTTATAAAAATATTTATACTAATATATAAAATAAATAAATGATAAATCGATACACCATTCATGGAGAAGAAATGCACTACTTACGTAAGAACATTGTTTCTATTTTATTGTCATATTAAAGGAAATAAAGTAAATGAAATATATATATATATATATATAAATCAAAATAAAATTATTTCATATGATATTTAAAATAAATATACCAATCCCATACTTAATACATCTCGTGTAATGTGTAAACAAATCATATCATTTTCACGAGGTGATAGTCCATATGTCCATAAACGAAGTAATCATATTTACACAAAATGGAAATCCTAAAGGTATTTTTATATAGTAACTAATGAAGCATAAATAAATTATAAATATCATATTTATCATTTAAAATTAATAAATCCATCATTATTTCCAACCATGAGAGGTTATAATGTAAAAATCAATGACATTATGTCGCGAGTTGGTAATCCACCATATACATGAATTGTAAATTATCTATGAATTTCATAATGTTTATTTAGTTGTAGGTAGAACCATTATATTAAAAACAACTCAGTAAATTGGGGAGACCTATGTTATAATATAATAATGTAATATTAATAACAATGTTGGTTCAAAAAGAAATAAAATTGGAATTCATGTTTAAAAACAGTACCTCTTTTCTTGTAACAAATTTTTTTCACCAAAGCACTTCCTTGGTTGTCATAATGAAAAAATTTAGGCTTGTGGGATGATATAAGGAATTTTTAATTCTTATTATTAGAATTGCAAATACATCCATTGGGATTTATAGATGAAAATTAGTGTGGGTGGTTAGGGCCCTTTATAGCAGGGGATGAGTAGTATTCTTATAAATATAAAAATGTAATCATTTTTGAGAGGTCTCCTTTACATCATTTGCCACTAGTAATTGTTAAATTTATATAAAATATGGTACTTGTTCAAAATATTAATAGAAATGTTAATTTTAACTTGTTTCTATTTTATTTTTTCCCTTAAGTTAATGATTAACCATAAAATAAATTTGTTTTCCCTTAATCATTTTAATTAATTTTAGTTATATTAATAAATGTTTTAGGTACAACACAAAGATGACATTATTAAAAATTATAAACTATTATATATAAAAATATAGAAACAATTTCACCAAATTCCAAACACATTTGTGGATAAATTTATTTTAAAATTAATCTTGCAAATGTATTATGGAAGATTGTTTTTAAAGTAATTTTTTTTCAAAAGGATGAAATTTTTTATATCAAATTTTGATGTGAACCTACATTAAACAACCTAAATTTTTGTATGTTTTTAATAATTTATCTAAATATTTATTAAATTCAATTCCAAATATAATTTTTCTATATATATATATATTTGATGAAAAAGTACTTTCAATTTAAATTTAGTGTACATTTCATTATTCATCAAAATAAGAAACTTCTCTAAAAAAAACCAAAAAAGCATCCAAATTAAATATTGTTAACATTATTAAAACTTTTTTCAATGAAAAATTATAAAAGCGTATAATATTATATTTACAATAGTTTCCCCATTAAAAGGAAGTAAATTAACTTTTAGAAATAAGCATTTTTTCATAACATTTCATATATTCTTATCTTAAGACTGTAAAAAAAATTGATGATTTTAAAAAAATACAATTCGATATATTATATATAAATTTTATTAAAAAATTCAACAATTTTTTTATTAATTTATTTATGTAATTTTTCTATGTAGTTTTATTTGAAATATAATTTTAGAATTTTCAAATAGTTCTTAAATTCATTTCTAACTAATTGATAAAAAACTCAATTCATTTTATTTAATTGTGTATCAAATATTCTCATAATTACCATAATCATATTCATGACTCTCATTCCAATATATATTATGTATTTAAAATTATATTTGATAAAAATGTTAATAGTGTATTTTAGTTCCGTAAAATTGATCATGTGTGTAATGCTTGATATGAGATTAACGCAAAACTAGGCCTCCATATAATAGAAAATATGTGGGCAGTAAACAATGGACATGGAGGGAAAGTGTGAATAATTATAGGGATTGATAAATATAATTGATCAAAATAATTTGAATGTTAAATGTATTGTTTGGGGGTGAGGACCATAAATATTTGATGATTTATTAGACCATCGGTTCAATAGAATCAATAGTATTAGGATAAATCTTTTTCAATGTCATTTAATAAGTGTTGAAAATTATTTTAATATCTATGAACATACAGAAAAGTACATACTTTATTTCATTGATTTCCAAATGAAAAAATACTATTTTGTTGTACCTAGATTGATATCGACATTATCTCTTAATCTGTGGTATAAAATTTATATTATCATTTAATAAGTCCAAACTAATCATGATATCAATACATAAAATGTTATGTCATTCCATATGCCATTATTTGTCGCAAAAATAATTTTTATCACATGTTATCTAATATGCATAAATGCTCATATGGTGAGATAATACACTATTCCATAAAACTTCATCCTAATTTTATCAAAACTCATTCGATAAATGGTTATCCTTTTACCCATAAAAAATATATTTCATCCTTTATTCATTAAATAAGGTCTTATATTAGAACAAAAATCTTTTTTTTACTTGATTCTTTGTTTTATCCTTTCACCAATTCGAAACTAAATGTGATTTTATTATTCCAAAATGAATTTAGAGTGAGGTGATCTCATTAGACATCACTAAATTAGAAACAATAAAATTATCATTAGGATTAATCATAAAAAAATAAACATGAAATTCACAAATAAGTAGTGGAAAATAAGTGTTCCCTATTTTTCATCATTCACATGATCCATTATGATTGAATAATATTTTCCATTTCCCTTTGTCCATAAAGTATTTTTCATCTTATCATCCATATAAGTCCTTTAATTGGGGAAATTCAAAAAATAATATCCAGACACCACGAAATAGAATCATTTTAGTATGGGATGTTCATTATGTGGGGATTTCTTATTATCATCATTATTAGATAACATCTTATCATTACATATACATTCCACCGCTAGTTGAACATCCCCTACACACACACAAAATTTATCAGTCCCCTTAAGGAAATATCCTCATTTTTTCTAACCACAATTTCTGCCTAATGGAAGGCTCACTTTCTATTTTCCATAGTAGCTAAAATTTCCTTTGAACTCAATCATCATTTTACTGTAAAAAACATGAGATTTACTTGAAAATACAACCACCATTTTTATTGTGATATAATATCAAAAAAAAATGTCCCCATAGGTTCCAATGCCTCAAATATCCAAGGCCTTTCAGAGACAATGTTTCAGGACATTAATGAATCTGTTAATTTTTCATCCAAGTTGGATGATAATACCAAAAAACTACGACTTATGACAAGTAAAATTTGCTGCATAGGCTCCAAATTATTAAAAATTCTCTTTTATGGGATCTAAAAATTCATTTTCTATCATGGTTTGAAAAATACTAGCAAATAAATTTTTAAAAAATAATCTATTATATGCTTTCCAAACTACGGGGTCAATTTGATCATGTCACATCGTATTTGATATGAGATTTCCGCTTCGATCCCACTCACCTTCTTGATGGTAGAATACCAAAGTAAATTTTTCATGCTCTAAACTATAGAAAATGTTAAATATAATTTTGGTGGTAATGATCCATTTCTCAGTAACTAATTGGTTTGTGTAACCACTGAAATATTTTGGTTGTTTCCTCTTGAAGGAATCAATGAATCTTTTTTTGATCATGTTCAGATTTGTATTTCTAATATGTTTCGTAGAATCATATAATTATTTTATAACAAAAATGTGTTTTTTCATTTCATTTCCCATAACATTCTATTTCTCCCAAGTAAAATAATTTTATTTTCCATTGAATCCTTTTTTACATGGATCCATCAAGATCTAGCCATTGACTAAACCCACACATCATAGAGTAAGAAAAAATCATCATTGTGGGAAACCACATTGTGAAAAATAAATAATAATTGAATATTTAAATAAAGACACCTTACATTTATAATATTAAACCTCAGGTTTATCCTATGTTATTCATAGAAATCCTCTATTTAATTCCATCTTGATGGTTCATAATGATTTTGTGAATTAGAAAAGAATATCCCATGGATCTTTAAACTAGGTGTGTAGCAATGCGCATTTTTAGCACCATTTCCCGACCAAGTCTGACTCAATATAATGTTTTGTGCTTATTAAACCTTTGTGAATCTATTCCATAACCACATCCACATTTTGTACCCAATGATTGATATATTACAAGGAAACCAATCACTATATCCCATACCAGAATTCTAGGAAATGTTTTATACCTAAAATAATACATAGACTTATCGTTAGAGACATAACTATATATAACATTAGAAGTATTCCTAGGTTTATCATTAAATATTTCTTATCATATTCCCAAATGTTGAATAAACATTTCCTTTAATACCTACTAAGGAGACTAATGCTTAACATATATGAATATTACATCAATTTAGATGAATATTCAGCCCTTTACCAAAGTACATTCCCAAGGCATGTAATAGGATATTTTATTTGGAAACATAGATTCATAATACAGTGACATTATGAAATATCAAAAAAAATTCATTTAAAGATATTCACTTCTATTAATCCTTCTTAAAAAAAATTTCATATCTCGTGGAAATGAATCATAATAATGGGGTGATCTTAGATGCTCAGTATACTTAAACAAGGGAGATATGTAAGAATAACTTGATTACAAGTGTATGATAACATTATCTGAACATTATCTGATCATACACACTTTATTAAAGATAATTATTGGGAGTCATGGAATTAATAGTGGACGTTCATAATATATGAATCATAAAGGAATGAATATCATAATACATGAGGGAATAAAAACATAATAAAACATGGAATTATGGAATACACAAAATAATCAAAGGTAATATGTCAAGGCTACCAACCATGACCTACATAGAATGTTATAAATTGACTAATCTCCCTTGTAAATAGGTCAAATAGTCTATTCCCACTCATTTTCCCTCTTTTTCTGCCTTGGGATGCCCTCCCATGTTGCCTCCTGTTTCGGGTATGGGATGACCTCCCATGAATTCCCTTCTCTCTTACTAAGTATTCCCTCCTGTGCACCCTCTTGTTTTGATCTTGTGATGATCTCTCATGTACCCATTTTTAGGGCATGGAATTCTCTTCTATGTACATTGTTTTATCGGGTTTGGGATTCAATCATTTTTACCCTCATGTTTTAGGAATCTAACACCCTCCGATTTCTATATAATTATGGGATATGGATTCCCTCCCATGTACCCTCTTCTTCTGGGAATGTGAATTGCTCCCATGTATCCTCTTATTTCTGTATTGGGAATCCATCCCATGTACACTCTTTTTTTATGCTTGGAATTCACTCACATAACGAAATCATACATTAATATTTAACATGATAAAAAAACATTCATCATATCATGACAATTAAAAAGAGATAGGAATCATAAACATCATACAATAACCCATGAAATTAAATTGGTTTCATAAACCCATAATCATATTATAACCTTTATAAATGAGATTGCATTCAAATTAATTTCATAAAATCATAACCCGTGAAGATAAGAGGGTTTCAAAATAATATATCCCATAGTAGATAAATGTGTTTAATAAAAAACATTTCATCTTCAACATAATTAATTATATGAAATAATAATAATGGTGTAATTGGATCATATCCCTCATAAATCAAAAAAAATTAATATGATTTCATATTATATGGGTATTTATTTTGAATGATGATGCGGATAATTTACTAATTAAAATATCATGTCATTGAAAATCCATTTCATGTAACATTTTCAAAAATACATTACTTATAAAGTCTTATTTGAAATGTCATTGAAAAATTTTCCTATGGAATAAATATTTTTGGATATGAAACATTATTTTTAAAACATAAATCATTTTTAAAACCGTATTATTTAAAAATAGATTTTATAACATATAAATTTGATTTATGATCATTTTGAAAATCATCTTCTTTCTAAATACATTTTAAACTTATGAATAATGATTAAAAACATTATTAATTCCTTTTATCTCAAAATAGAAATTATAATCTATAAATGAGTAATTGAAGAAAATTTCAATCCGATAATTTAACCTAAAATAATTTTAAAATAATTTTCTTCAAAATATTTGTGAAAACATGTTTATAAAACATATTTATTTGAATAAAAAATATTTCCGACATAGGAGAGAAATAATGGTGGGTTTCCTTTAAACAATTCTTAATCATATTATATAAAAATGAGTTACAAATAGTAATATTTGATGGGGATGTAATTAGTAACTAAATAAAGTGAAACATTATTATAATAAATTATATATAGGTCATAATGTTTCAGTAAATGAAGCTAAATCATAAACAGTCATGATATACAAGTAGATTGTAGCAATAAAATGTTACCAATTTAGTAATATTGAACCATAATCCACAATAGATAATTACATTAAATGAAGTATATGATATCATTAAAATATTAATATTCATGAAATAACATGTCAATCTAATAATATATGCTCCTCATAAAAGAGTATTGGTGTATGGAAAACATGTGCCTCAATAATGGAAAATTTGGACAAAATTACATTACTGATTTGGTAATAATTTAGAAACAATCCCTATAAAAGAGAGGTATTAAAATGTATTTTTATTTACCTATAAATTTAAGTATAATAGTAATGGAATACATTCAATTGATCTATATACACCCCAAAAAGGAAATGGGTAGAGGATATATAATAAGTCTCACAGAAATAAATTTTACATTAGAAATATCCATACTACTTGAGTATATTTTTAGTCATGGGATCCATGAAAGTATAACAACAATTTAACCTTTTAATAGTATTAAGAAAATTTTATTGAAGATATAAAATATCCTGGTATATTATTTACACCACACAATATGAATATATTGTGAATATGACATATATCTCATATAGATAAATGTAATATATGAAAAATCATTACCTTATGTCATTAATTTCATCATACCTATTAAGAACTACTTAATAATTAATTTTTAGATTGTATCTAAGTTAACCCTTATTTACCTCAATAGTTGTAATAAATTTTAAAATAATTAAAAAATATTTTTCTTTTCAAAAACTAATTTTGAAATTATTAAACATTATAAATTATTCAGATTCAATATATAAAATCAATTATTCTAAATTCTAGTCGCATGTTTGGTTGAAATTAATTTAGAATTTTTCCTACACAGGTGATTGGAATGTTGGTTTAAAAACCAAATATTACAAAAGCTTCAAAATGTTTTTATATCAAATTTTAATGTAAAATTGGTTCCATTGACAAAAATTTGTTTTAAATATATATAATTAGTCAAAAATACTTTATAACCAACATAAAATATAAATTAACTATATAAATAAATAATTTTAAAATGCAATTTTCAATTAAAATTCAGTATTTTTTACTATTCATCCAAATCTGATGCTTCTATGAAAAATAAAAAACATCACCAGAAGTATATTTTGATATCACATGTCCAAAAATGTTAGTTTTTTCAAATAATTATTATAAAATATCCCTAAATTATATTTAAATTGGGTTTTCAATTAAAATTTTGTAAAATTTCCATTGAGAAATATAACTATTTTTCTTCATCAAATTAGATTTTTTCTAGTTTTTTTGTTATAAAAACTATTGCTCAAGATCTAGAAATTCTTATTTATTATAATTTATATGTTTAACTAAACACATTTTTCAATATTAGATTGATTAATTTATTTACATAACATGTCATTTTTATATATTTTTCTATGAAAATAAATTTCATTATTTTCAAATAGTTCTTATATTCACATCTTACTTATTGATAATAAATAGATTCATTTTATATACATGTCTAAACCATATATTCATATTTAAATTAATTATATTAATGGTTACCATCCCAATATATAGGTGGTAGGTGTAATTATATTTTAATAACAATATTAATTGTTTTCTATAGTTTTGTTAACTCTTGCATTCTTGTAGCACAAGCTATCGAAGTAACTTTTAATAGTGTGTATCACAAGCCAAATATAGTGTTGTGTGTACCTCAAGCTAATATATGTCTTGACTGTAGTGAAATATTACCTTTTAATTCCATAAAATGAAATATAAACATATTTATTTCATATAACTCAATATATATTTAGTGTTTCCTAAAATGAATGATATAAAAAAATTTAATTTAATTGAAAAAATTATTTTTCACTATATAGGGATATTACACACATGGTCAATAATTTTTTCCTTAGAGGATGTATATATATGAATTAAACTAATGAAATATTAGACTTATACTAAAAAAATTTCCCACTATTTTTATAACTTTCCACTTAACTATGTAAATTATGGTGTTCTTGGGTAGTGAACATTACACACTTGTTGCACAATTGGTAAAGTGTGCGAGCTAATGATTTATAATGCATGTTCATGGACAGTAAGACATCATAATTTTCACACTATTTTATTAATCTTGTACAATATATTAATGAATCATAAAAGAAATAAAATAATAATTTTCTCTTCTAGACCTAATATCGTTTTCATCACTTCTTTCACCAAGTTTTTCCCATGAGGTTTCCATGTGCACCCTCTCCAATAAACATTCCCTTGGAGTTATTATCTTCCCATAATGATCTTAATCGAACATTGATGGATGTTTTGGAAGACTAATGGAAGTAATTGAATTCCTCTTTCACCCAACAATTTCTTCTTCTTCAATAGTAGATTTAAATTCCATGTGAGCACATATTCCCTTTTTTAGGGTGTTTTCCAGTTTCTCAGATTCCTATCATTTCAACTCAAAAAAATGACATTAATTGGATGATTAAATGATATATAAAATGAGGTAGGTGGACCATACATTTTCTATCATACTTTAACGAATTTATAGAATTATTTCTATGTTATTAATTTAGTGCAGTAATAATTAAAAGATTAATACATTAAATAAAATGTTTAATACCAGAATTATATTGGTTTTTTAATTTCACTACCTTGTTGGAGGTTCAATAACGAAACCCAAACCACCCCATGGGTATGTTTGGTCATATTACTTGATGGAATAGTTTTCCAATATCCAAAACACATGTTCGATGTTTTTATCCTGATTTTATAATTGGAAAATCCCACTTGAGTAGACTAACCCTTAATGAGGGGTGGATGTGATGTATAACTCTTGTATATTATCTGTATATATTACCTTAGAGTATGATTTTTTGATTTAATCTAATGAATTTACATTCATCATGGATAAATACTATACCCAAACATTTTAATTTCGCTGATAATAACTTATTCATTGAGTGTCTAGTTTTATTTTGAATTCATATAATCCCATTTTCCAGGGAATTGATTAATCGGGTAACTAAGGGATTTAAAATGAATTTTATTTTAAATGGGAATGTGGAATCACATTCCCTTTAGAATTATTTATAGATGATTTTTAATATGGTGTATATGAATACCTTATACATTATTTTATATAAAATGAATTATAATACACCTTGTGAAATACAAGGGTTTCCAAGTAAGAATGCCTTCAAAGGGATTATACATAAAATGAAATATGTTATGCTAGAAATATAAGGGTTTAGATGTTGGAATAAAATAGATTGGATATTATGGAAAATTATTTATATTATTCCTTTAATGATACCAAGATTCATAATTTGGAATTAAATGGACATGACTATAGGGAAACCAAAAAAAATATGACTTCAGAACCATATTGATTCGCATGTAGGAATTCTATAAATGATTTCATTGGAAAATGAAATTATTAGTATTTTTGTTTGTTATATTAAATTAGTTATATACTTGTCTCCCTCAATATCATATATTGGTTCACCAATGATAGAGGGACTGACATTTTATGGACATGGATCCCATGGTTCTACCATAAATCATTTTTTATATTACACTATGTATCCTTGTATATATTCCTTTTGTCCTAAAAAATACATAAAATGAACATGTACAATGGCCTTAGTTCATATATATTTTTTGACCCAATATGGTGTAGTCAACTGGGTATACCAATGGGAATCTTATATCAATATCAGTTTTATTTATTTACATTATTTCATATTGAAAATTAAACCTACACACTATTTTATTTTATAATCACTGGATTTAATAGTTATAGACATATTTGGTAGGGGTCTGTTCTATTTTAGTCATACCCTGATTAGGCCACTGTTTGGAACATAAATATACCATGGGGTTTCAGGTTTTATCTAAGGGAATCTACCTTTATAGATACCTACTTTCTTAGATGGGGGGAAAGGGAATGATCCATTTTCTCATGATTCTCATGGTAATAATCATTGGTTCTTATTAATTTTTACCATATTTGATACATTTGTGGATGTATCCATACTTCTTTAACTTCATGTTAAGTAATGTATCATCATGAAATCATCTATTTATGATTCTTATTATAACCTTATCATTATAATTTAACTGTATGATTTAATCATGGATAATTTAATTTATTCATTCATACACTCAATAATTAGTACTAATACATTTGTTATAGTTTCCCTATATAATAATTATATAACCACAAAAATTTTCAATAGAATTTGGTATATGGGGAGATGCGCTAGAGGTCATGTGGAATACCTTGTCAAGGAACAGGTTTATTGTCTATCAATTCAGGATGATACATTGAGTTAATTTACATATATAAAGGTAAATCATTGATTTGGAGGCTATATAAGAGGATTTATGTTTTTTAAAGGTATATAATCGTGCATAGAGGTATCCATCCATTAGTATAGAGGTAACCAATGTCTTCTATAAGGGTTAGTATAACCTGTATAATGGTAAGAATAATTTTCCATACACGTGTAAGTGTATCACACTATAAATTTTTTATGGTAGCCAAAATACAAATTAGGGTGTAGAACTCATTATTAAGATAAATAAAAAAGGGATGTATTACTTGAATAATTGTACATGATCAATAATGAAGTTTGAGTCAAGGTAGTTTGAAGACATATGCATGTTTAACCTATGATTCCCAATACCCATGTAATATTTCTCGTGATATTTTCATTACACAATTAAGTATAAGAAGATAAAAAAATTAATTCAAAAGGTTATTTGAAAATGATATAAGGGTTATGACATACATGTTATATGGTTAATGTATGAATGAGTGTGTAATAGTTATGTAATTGATTTAGCCACATAAAAAAAATTCACATTTCCAAATGTTAATATGTAACCAAATGATCGTTGTATCGCAATGAACAACATATCCATTTTCAATGACGTAAATGATTGTTTCATTTATCTAGATATTATATAAAGCCTAAAATTTCAGAAGTTGGATTTTAGTAATATATTTAACTTGACAATGTTTAGATTGAAGGTTGTTCATTTTCTAGAGGTAGAATTCCAATATTGATACTGGTGTTTTTGGAACTCTTTATCATTCATGAATCAATACATATATGTGATTTTTTAAGAATCATATGTTTAAATAATAATTAATAATACAATATTTTTCTATCATAGATGAGGTAGTTACAAATAATTATGGATTTTGTTTCCTTTAAAATATATAATATTTCTTGATAAGATGTTTAGGGGTGTTTCAATTAAAATATATTAATTACATTTCATAAATATTTTATTAAAAAATAAATTGGGACAAAATGAAAATGTGAAAGAGAAACATATATTGTAGTTATCATCATTATTCTCATATTCAAATATATTGTAGGTTTTTGAAGAATTTTAAATATAGAGTTTTATATGAGAGGGATATGATTGGGAGAGAAGTGTTTCCAAAGAAGCCGAGTTTACATTAAATTATATGAATATAAATAAATATGAAGTACTTCATATGTAAGAAGAGAAGAAGAATGAGAATATTTTTGAAAACTGGAAAATAAGATTATTGTTTATCAAAAGAAGAAATAGAACTTCCCTCATATCATTTTAATTATGTATTAGTATTGGATGAAGTTGATGTGTGAGATTTAAAAAATATTTTGGTGACTTATATATGAGTTATAATTATTTTCCCAGCTTTTTGTGGTTCTAAAACATTTATATTTGGATTTTATAATAATGGGTTTCACCAGATCATTCCATCGACTAGCCACTCACATTGAGTAGTTATCCTTTATAAAAACATTTTCTATAATGTTGTGTTGTTGTGTTTTGTACATATATTTTCACTACAATAAATGATTAATATCGATTTAATATGAAAAATATCTAATTTTTTTATTAACTAATTCACCAACATCCATCATTCAATATCCTGAGATAATTTATTTTTATATGTGGTATCATAAAGAAAATTCATTAGTTGGGTTTTTTTATTAAATATCTAGATATGATAGAATTTATTTGCATCGCTAATGAATTATTTTGATATAGTTAATATAAATTAAATTCTAATTTTTTATTACACGTTTTATCATTTATTTAGGGCATAATATTTTGTTATATAATGTCATTCAGTTATGACATTCGGGAAGTAACAACAAATAGATTTGAAAATCATACGGAAGTTATTTCCATTAATAAACCATAAAAGTGTAATTTGGATAATGACAGTCGTTATATGAATTTTTATCATCTAATTATTCAGAAAGAGAATTTTTTAATGATAAATGGCTCAAAACATAATCAATATATGTGATAAACACTAAAATATATTTTATGGACTTACTATGGTGAAGAAGGATAACATGCAGTTATAGAGAATAAAATATTAATATCAATGAATGAATGAATGATGATAATATTGATAGTTTTTTAAATATTCAAGGACATTTTGAGTTCCATAAATGGATATACTGTGATGTAGTATGATTATGTTATTATGGAAATTATTTCATGCATTTTACCAGATAAATTTTATTTTGAAGTATTAGATTTGGAATAAAACAATCTTGGTGATATTACTTTTGATGGATTATCTAACATTCTAATTTTATATAAATTGTGGAATTATTTTATTTTTTGATGAACATAAGTTCTGTAAAGGAAATTTCTTCAAAAACATCTTAATTGGAGAAAAATTATATTATTTTTTGAGGATAAAGAATCTGAATATTTAAAATAATATTCTAATATGGGTGTGAAATTATATAAAATTATTTACCATCTTTTATGAAATTTGATATGGGGAAAAGAATATTTTAAAGGTAAACATACATTTAAATTCTTTGATTTTGGTGTTAATAGACATTTTCAATAAGAATTTCTTAAAAGAAAGTTTAAAAATTTTCTACGAACATTCAGAGGAAATTTTTTTCTATTTTGGGGGACTGTGATTAAAGTAACAAAGAAGGTGATGCGAATTATATTTAAATTCAATTTGGTGAAAATATTAATATTGTAATAGTAAATAATGAAGACCTTACTATTTATGATAATATTAACTCTACATACAAATATAAAGAAACTCAATTAGAGATTATTCTAAAAGGATTTATGATGAAATGTTTTTTTGAAAATTGTTGACCTGAAATGGTGAATAAAAATTTAATAAAATATGATCGGTATGCTATCAAAAAGCGACCCAAACATAAATAAATTTAAACTTATGTTGTTAAAATGGAATGAAAATATAAATAAAAATTACTTATATCAAAAAATTCTTAGTTATGCAATTGAAATAAGATATTAAGAAATATGATAGGAAATTAGATTATATTCATTATATTTTTTTAAAATTAGGGTATGAACTGAACTAATCTAGGATTATATTTTTCTTAATTCTATTAATGATGTTAAAGAATTATAATTTAGTAAATAATTGACATATATGCAACAAAAAATTATTATCAAGAAGAAATAAAAAACGTTTCTAATAGGTTTTAAAAGAAGAATAAAATAAAGGGATCCATGTTTTCAAATAAGTATACTGAGTACCAAAAATCTAGAAAATAATGGAAATTTTTTATTGAATAAAAATTATACTTCAGATAAATCTAAAAATGTAGAGAAGATGACTATTGATAAAAAAGGTAGTAATGAGTTTTATAAAACATTTTTCCAAAACAAAATACAGAATATTATTCATCCTGTTATAAGAGAGTGTTAGAGACATGGTTTTAGACAATATTGTGTTTTCAAAGGTGTACAAGCCTTTAATATATATTATCAGAACTTTGGAGGATTTAGGTATACATCAATAATTTTTTGGTTAAATTAGGATCATCAATATAATTAAATAAAATATATGAAAAATAATTTTATGGGGGTTTATCCCACTCTACAAAAATTGGTTCAGAATCATCCTTGAAAATTGGGTTTGATGACTAAATGGTCACATGAGGTGTTATTATATGTGATTAAAAGATTTCAACTCCAAGGTTGTCTCAAAAAATAATTTCTCACTATTTTTATAACCAAATATGAATGAAATCCTATTGAAGAGTTTAAATAGAAGTATATTGTTTTAGAATTTTCTCTGAGAACCTAAATGAAACAATTTCCATGGATGTGTTATAGTGGGGGATTTTTAAAAAAATTCACGAAATAAGAATCGGTTTAATAATGTTTTTAAATGAAAATAAGACCCTTAATACTTTAGGAAAATGTTTTCACTCAATATTTAAATGTTTGGTTTTGGTGATATTGATAAAAAATACATGAAATATATTAATATATATGGGGTACAACCCAAAATGTAATGTGTTTAACATCATTATAGTACAGATAGTGAGGAATTATAATGAAATTTTAGATTTTTTTCAAAAAAATTTGAATATTAAAACATTTCCATAAAAGGGAAGTAAAAAAATAATTTAAATCTATTTTAAACTATAGATTCTTGTAATTTATACTATTTTAGGATGAAATCTAATAATTAAATCTTGAATAAAAGTATTGGTCATATTGGACAATGGAATATGAGTATTCTTTCTCAAAGAGAATGTAATTCTGAATTACATAAGAAAAAGAGGGAAATGACTATATTTCCTATAAATAAAATAATGGGAATATATCTAATTACCTTAATAAATGTGTTTAGATTCATACATCATATCTCTTGGAATTGATCCATATAGATACTTGCAGGTCCATGACAATGTAATTAGCCTATAGATATTGTTATTTTATTTTATTTCATGATTAAATTAATCATATTACATGTATACTCTCTATGAAACTTAAATAAAATGGTCCAATAATGTTAAAAAGTTTCATAAGTAGCGCTACAAGATATTGGGGTTAATCTAAGAAGTGATTTCAGAAAGATAGTGGGGTTGAATAAACTAATATTTTCTTTAATGAATAACTTTGATTACATGGAATTATTTATGAATATTGTACATTATACACCAAAAATGGTGTAGCTAAAAGAAGGAATAAAATATTTGTAGACATGGATCGAAGAATGTTGATAAACAATAATATATCCAAAAAAATTTAATTCACTATATTTCTATAGTATTACATGTTAAAAATTGATTATAGTATAGAATGAATTTATATATGACTCTATATGTGATGTATTAAAATAATATAATCTTTAAAAATATATATTTGTATTTAATCCCTTATATCATCGGTATTAAATGTGATCATCTTGTTAAATTTGAGACAAGTGGTATTTCATTAATATTTCATGGTTATAATCCAAATGAAATCATATTTTTATACAATAACAATTATAATTGTATAATGGTTTAAAATATGATATTAATATCCATGATGATTTATATAATTGAATTACTAGTAATGTTTTTATATCTAAAAGTGGCAGTGATATTAATTATTTTAAATATATTCATAAAATATAATAAAAGTTTGAATGCGTAAATAATGTTCAGACTAATTGATAATATTCATCCATATTAAGTGATAAAGAATGATTATATTCAACTTAACCTTGGATGAAAAGATAGGTTCAAATTCAAAACATCATTATAAATCACTAAAAACCTGTAAAAATTAGAATATATTTAATAATAAAATAATATTCTTATTTATTGTCTCATGTTGATCCAAAATATGTTGACAAATATCAAAAGAATCAATATATTTTGGGGGTTATAAATGATTAATTGGATCAAATTATAAATAATGATACTTGTTAACTTATTCCAAAACTAATAATAATAATTTCATGTGGTAATATGTTTACATTAAATAAATATATGGTCTTACTCTTCTAGAAGATGAAAAAAGTATAGGTTAAGGAATTAAATATATGGTTTGAGGGATGAAAAATGAGAATGGTATTATATGCTTGAATCCTTTTGTAATATGATCAAATTTTAAAAGCGAAGATCAAAAAACAATCTCTATGTCAATAATATAAATATGTTATCACATCTTTTAATTTTTTTCTTTAAATGATAAATATAATTTTTTAATTATTAAAAAATGTAAAATTATATAAATAAATAATGTTTTCATTTCAATATTATATGATCTTAGAGATGAAGTAGAGTATTTTTTAATGTCCCTTAAGAAAATTTTCACGTTTTTAATTCCCTTGGTATACATACTATGTAAATTTAGAATGTATTGGGTATGTAGGAATCAAAATTTGATTCCAAAAAATTTTCAATAGGAGCTGATTTCCCCCAAATATAAATATAGAATATAAGATAATAATATTTTGTTTATAAATTTGATAAGATTTTGTTTATACACTATATCATTAATTCAAAATATTCTATGTACTGTCAATAATTGTGATTGACATAAATGTTATCCCATAGAATCTCATTTTATTGGAGGAATAAAACATTATGTATTATATATAATGTATACCATATTTTATATTGAAATAACATAGGAAAGAAAATATGTATTTTGATGTTTATACTGATGAATATTGTGTGGGTTATACTAATGATAAAAATTCTAAATATAGTGTACTATTATTTTTTGGTAACCATTGTATGTGTTAGTAAACAAAGAAAAAAATTCTACAAATATTATAACTATATAAGTAGAATATGTGGTTGTAACTAATGTTATAAAATAGTTTATGTGTATGAAATCTATGTTTTAAGATTTTAAGGTGAATGTGGAGATTCCTCTTCTTTTTTTTGTGATAATCATTGTGTTGTTAATTTATTATCGGATATGATCCAACATTCTAGGAGAAATCACAACAATAATAAATATAACTTAATCATGGAGATTTTGGATATTAATAAAGTGAAGTTGGAATACATTTAAAAAAATATGGTATATTTCTGATATATTTTAAGAGCCCTTGGGAAAAATTTAGGATGATTGATAGGGGTGAATCATTGATTACTTTTTATTTTATAAAAATTTGTATATCATCATAATAAAAAATTCATAACCTATGAAAACCTAATTATATTGTGTTCCATGTGAATATAATTCTAAACCAAAACATTCATATGAAAAAAATAAAGGGAGTGTACCACCTGATATTTGGAAGGTTAGGTATGAAGATATATTGAATTCCATGTTCGTTAGTCCGACCCAACATGGATTCATTAAGTAACCTAATTTAAAAATACAAAAGAAATATAAGTAAATTTTTTTACAAATAAGTTCACAAAATTCCTATAATAGTTCATTATACACCCTAATGATCGGTTTTGTATCTAGTTCCTTCAATGATAGTTAAACACCATAGAAAATAAGGCATTTTTAGTAACTTGTAATACCAATAGCAAGAATATTATATTATTCCTTCTTTTATAATGCACATCATTAAGTTCTTCTCTTTCCCCACAAGCAAAATTTATTAGCTTTACCAATGTACACAAATAAATATATTCAACAACCATCTTAGAAAAATTCCTTGAAACTTCATCAACAAATCTTTTATATTTGTATATGATTACTAATAGTTTCTATAAACCTTACTATATAAACACCGTTATCAATTGTATGTTTTCTTGTTCCATCTAATTTTCATATATCAGATCCACTATTTGGTTTCCCTATATGAAATCCTCTATAAAAGTTTCTTCCATCTGATACTTCATATGGTTTTCTTCCAATTGAAGATTCATCTGGATTTCTTATATCAAAACCTCCATATGGTTTTATTTTACCTATTAGCTTAATAAAAAAATATAAACAAACTCAGCTGAAAACTTATATTATCACAAAAACAATATACTTTCATTTTTCATAAGCATGAACACTGTTAAGTACACATATACTTTCATCCATTTAGATAGTTATGTATATTAGTAGTATAGGTTGGAAGTCATATATATTTACTACCCATCAAAATTCATATTTTAAATTTTATCCTATTTGAATTTCGTTTTAATGCTTTTAAAGTGTTTTCAAATATTCTTTAATCTTATAGGAAACTTAAGCAGCATTCATGTTCTTAATATTTCGATAAACATGATATTTAAGAGTTTTGGAAGACATATTTATCTTCATCATGATAATGAAACTTGAACAATCTAAACTAATAATAGCACATTTATGGAATACACAATGTTTATATAATGTTCGATAGAATTTATCCTTCCATTATTTTTATATCGAAACACAATATTTTATTAATTTATTTTCCTTTTCCTGAATAATCATTGTTTTTACAATGAATTAATAAAAAAATATTAGTGGATTTTTTTTCTACCCAATCATCACCAACTCTTGAATTTATTCGTAATATTTTCGGTATTGTTCAACTAATGTACGTCCTTGTGAATAAGTTAATTCAATGTTTTCTGTTTAGTATATATAAAACAAATATATAAACTTTTTAAAAGAATTTTTCTCCTAAATGGTTGTTTCACTTCACTTATTCTTTTATTAAATTCTTTTTATTCTTAAAATAAATTCACTTGTTCATGTTTTTTCAAAAGGTTTGTAGCTTCTCGCCATTATTTTTATGGAATATTTATTACAAAAACCATGTCATCAAAAATACAGTTCTTCAATCATAATTTCAATATTTATACATGATAACACAATATTCATGTAGAATCATTTTCTAGAATGTTTTATCTAGTATTATGAATCTTGAAAATTCAAGCTCGCTTATTATTCTCCATTATGGAATTTTTTTTCCTTTTACATTACTCTCCCAGTTCATTTGAGTAAAAAAAATTCATCAGTTTTTCACCTTTCCAATTTTCTAATTAATTCAATTTATAGTGTGTTGTTTCTTTATAATACGGATAAAGGCTCATTCAGAAATGTGTGTCCAGGCATTTGTTTCTCTTCTACACACACTACAGTTATCTATCCACCAACTTCTTAGCTAATTTTTCTCTTATTTTTTTTCTTCTAAGAAATCAATTATTCTTACCAAAGTTGGTTAGAGAAAATAAACATTGTATGATTGGAAATAAAGAGTTATATATCATTCTATAAAATCATCTTGAATAATTACTTCTTTAACGATATAATAAATATTGACCAAATAGTAATCAATCAAATTATTTATTAAGGAACATTATTTAATTCATTTATTTTCCATGTTCTTAATACATCTCTTTTTGAAAAGTGTTTTGAGAAAAAAGATATACTTGAGAAACATTATTTTTCTTCTTTTATAATGATCATTATAATATAATAAACATTAACAACATTTACAAAAAAACATTAACTAACAACCAATATTTATATATTAACCCCAAATTCAACCAAAAGACAATTGAGCCTACCAATATCCCCCATTATTTTGAATGTCAAAACCTATAAAAACATGAAACATCTTCATCAATATATGTATGAAACTATTTCTCTCAATATTTAGTTTATATTTTCATTCTCCCCCAAAATTTATTATCTCCACCTTAATGAAAATAAAATTCAAAGCAGTCATTTATACTCATCTTTATTAATCTCTTAATCTTGAAATCGTTCATTAAGATAAAATTTGTTTCACATGGGTTTCAAAACAAGGTTATTTTAACTAATCAACTCTATATCTATGTGGGATAAATAAATGCATTAAATGAGTGGGAATAATTAATATGTTCAATGTTTTTTATACCACATTCTTCATGTAATAATTTTTTCATGCTTTTCCAACATCCATGAATTATGGGTAAAAGGAAAAATATTTTTTATGGAAATACCTACAACTATCATAATAGACATATAAAAATATTACATGTGAATTTTTAATTTTTTTCCAATATCTAATTTTTCAAAACATCATTTCTCTATTCCATATGATAAGTGATATACTCATACCTCTACTACAACTATACTCCCTCTAATGGATAACACACCATTTATCATTATGATTGGAAAATTTGCATGATGAAATTTTTTCTTGATGTAATATTCTATAATTCTATGAAAATAACCATATATATTCTATTTAAATTAACAACAAGTTAAAAAAACAAGTATATAGGTAATAAGGAGGGTCCTCATTTGATCATTAGACAGAGTATTCAGAATGAATGCCTTCTCTAAGTGGAGAATTCTTAGGATTCTCTTATTTTTCATTAGATGGGTTTTCGACAATATAATAATCTTTTCCAAATTTTGTTATCGATTTATTATCATATATATAATAGTTAGATGAAATTTCAATATCTCTTCAATATTATAAACATTATTATTAACATGATTTTGTAAAAACTTATTAATTTATTATTCTCTATATAATAAAACTGTTATACAAATTTTGTAACATGCTTATATTGATCACATATAATTCCCCATTATAAATATTCAAATCACCATTTATTGATATATTTTTATTAATGTGTTTATCATCTGTAGAAATATTTTTTCACTTATTTTTACAAAAAGTATTTTACTTCCTCCAAATATCAATAAATGGAAAAACATTTCATCAAACAAATTAAAAATTCTCAATTTTCCAACACATATTTTTCAAATTTTTTCCTTTCTCAACATTCATAAATGGTATAACTATTCAAAACATTTATTTATTTATTTAGACATTATTATCTTACTCAACTATCATTTTTTGAGTGTTCATTACCCTCTTCTCAATATAGATCCTGCTTTATTCACACTTGTAAACTAGAAATTACATGTTATGCTATATTTATAATACTCTATTCCAAAAAATCCAAAACACCAATGAGGACCTATGAATATTATTATTTGAGATTAATAATAAAAATGCTCTGATCACTTTTGTAGTTTTATATTTTCCAACTATGTGATAAATTGTTTAGTAGGATATATTCTTCATAAATTCAACACGTTTTTAGAGGAATTTGTTTTTATAAATAATATATATATTACATGAATATTTAATCAACTATATGAGAATAATTTTTGTCTAATAATATCAAAAACCTATTTCTGTAAAACCATACATTCATCATCATTAGATGATTCACCATTATTCTCAACAACTTTTGTTAAGCCTCCCATCATCAATCTAAACTCACATTGTGTTTTGAAAAACATATATTGATTTCTAAAAACAATTATTCATTTTGAAAAATATATATAATAAAATTGGAAATAATCTTGAGTAACCTATCTTTGACATTTTTAGATTACATTCATCAATTAGTCATGTTTCTACCCAGCTGAGATTCTCATTGGGATTTGATATTTCATCATAAATTTTCATATAACTTTTTTACTCACAAACTAACATTTTCTTATAATTTATAACATTTTTGTTTATTTCATCTATGTTTATTTGAAGACTAATCTCAATGTTATTTCAAACATTTTTTTCAAATTCATTCATAAATTTTTAACATGGTTTTTTTCATTAAGTGATGCGTCTATATTTGATTTTAGAATAAAATTAATTTCTTTAATTTCTTCAATAACATATTAATTTTCTAAGGAAGAAAATTATTTTATTACATGATAATAGAATATCACCTTATTATTGTTTTCATAATAGGATATGTAATCATAACCCCTAATTATACATAATTTTTTTTTCTTTTTTTCATAGAGAAATATTTTTTATATATTTATTCAACTTATTCTTTAAAGACATCTTATATTAATTTTCTCATTGAGTTTTATAATATTTCTTGATATGATAAATTTTTTAAAAAAAACTTTTATCATTACAATTAAAACATTTAAGATATTATACTTTATAATTTCCCTATTGTATTTTATTAAAAGTATTTTGATTTTTTATTTTTAAATATTATTTATCTTCCTCTTATATTGAATCACATAAGTATTGTTTTACATTTTTATCTGTCTTTTTACCAATTAAAAAAATATTTGAATATTTTTTCATTCACTTCCTTTTTCGTGAATATTTGGTTTTCTCATCTCATATTCCATAATGTTATTCTATAATTCCTTAAAATATTTAGCTTCAAAGTCCACTAAAGGTGGTAAATTGGAATATATTCTATCTTGAAATTTTCTCTTCAGTTTAACAATGGTATAATATTCTAGATTCTCAAAAGAACCTCAGATGTTTCAGATAATCTCATTTACTCTTGAAATATAAGTATGAATATTGTCATTACTATCCTTCTTAATGTATTCAAAAAAAATTCCCTATATTTTTTTCATATCTCTTTTAACTATTTAACATATTTTTTAACAATGTCTTAACTTATCCAACATTTTATTAGTACTCAGAAATCCCGTAATAATTATAAAAATAATCGGTAATATTCATCAAATTTGAATTTTGAGATTTTCTATCATTTTAAATTTTTTTCTAAACCCGAATTATCATAGATTCATTAATGGAAAAACTCCCTTGGTTCAAACATCAATATCTTCAAGAACAATATATTGAAAATAGGGTAACATCTTACTCTTCCAATTTTGACAGATTATTCTATAAAAATAAGAACATTGATATTTTCAACTAAATTGACATTACTTATGGCTAATTTATAGCCCATTCAAAAGAATCATTGGATCTGATAGTAATTTAATTTACCTTGGTAACAATGTTGAATCAATTAAATGGGGTAGATAAGTGAAAACATTTATATTATTAGAAATATCCTAAATTTGTAAGGAATATTTAATAGCCAGTGGTAACATGTGAAAGTTACAATAAAATAAAATATAAATCTAAAAATCACCCTTAGTATATAAAAATATTGATGGATAGAAACAAAATATATTTAAAAATATTATTTCAAAGACATGTTCCTTTAAATATAGGTTAATCCTCCCAACAAGGATTGATTTACTAACTCCTTTAAAGAATAAAAAGTCACAAGCAATGAAAAAATATACAATAGAGTATTAAACATTCCATCTATAGTTTTTTATACACCCCAACTATCATTTATAATATACACTTACACTATAAATAGTTATACAAACCCGACAAACAATCCTTTTCAAAAACTAGGTGCACCCCCAAATCAATAATATTATATATTTCATCCATTCTGATCCACATAGGATTGTTCATAACATCCTTCAAAACCATGATGTATCATCTTTACCAGCCTATAAATCGTAATAAAATCAAAATGTGAATTTATGTGTTTATAGGTCATGACTAATACCTTTTAATATCAAGTATATCAGGATATTATAAACTATGTTTCTATTAACTTCGCTGAAGACTACCTCACTAATTGTACCTCTGATGGCTCTATATTATTTTCATCTATCTCAAACTCCATCTTGTTTTCCCCAATTTGATCCTCCTATGGTTGTTCATATAGCTGATAGTCAATAAATGTTTCCATGATGATGTCCTTTTCTAGTTTCCATCCATCATGTATCTAAACCTCAACTTAAAAACTAAATTTTTTGGGAACAAATAAAATTCACAAAAAAAATTAATGTGTATAATTTTTATCCCATTAATAGTGTTATGTAATTGTCTACATTCACCAATTTATATAGGTTTGTCTCTCTATAGTTTGGGGGACCCAAATTTATTTCCCAGTCATCCAAATTCCGAATACTATTTTCTCACTAATTTACTTTTTTTAATATTCTTCTACACTATTTGGTAAATTTAATGAATATTCTATAAAACTCATAAATCTTCCATATTCCTAGAATTCCCTTATATCAAAGGTTAATGAATTTTTGGAAATCATGTTTAACCTCACATAGATGATTAATTTTGAATAATCTCCACCAATAATTTCAAATTTATAATTTACCGATGTGTTTTTAAATTTCATCAAAATTGACCAGTTTTTTATTTTTATCATATCACAAAACATCAATTATCACAATTTTATTTGTTCAACTAAAATTTGGTTCAAAAATTAATTGCTAATTATCAATCTAGGGTTTTTATAAAATTACTCTTCATCAACTATATAATTTTTAACCCAGATTAATAAAAATTTTTGATTGATGGATTTACTTATGAAACATTTATCTGACGTTCTATGATTGGTACATCTAATGGTAATATACAAACAATATTACAAAGCACTCATCCAAAAAAACATTATCACAACCCTTAACATTATATAAATATCATCTTATTTTTATAGTAAATTAATCTAATCATGTTTTCTTGATTGGTTTTTTTCTTCATACAAATGTTCGACCAAAATATTTATTACAAAAATATCATTTTGGAAACTACATTTTTGTTCACATAGAAATTCATCTATTATATATGAAAACACAATATTTATACCGAATATATTTCTAGATATGTTTATCCAGTAATGCGTATCTGATGAATCCCAATCTACCATTTTTCTCTATATTATATTTAAATACATTTTACATTTCCCTTATTCTATAGAGTACATAAATTCAATATTTTTATGTTTTTGTTCTCATAAATTATCTATCCACTAAGAAGTAGCCTTATAAATCTAGAAAAATGTAAATTGTAAATATGTTTCTGAAGTTAATTTCTCTTATCTTATAAAATATTTGTAATTGTGGATCCATGAAATTCATCCATATGAATTTTCAAATTTTGAACTTTAAGAAAATCAACTCTTCTAAAAATTCCTTTATTGAAATCTAAACATTTATTTTCCATGAGTATTGACATCTGTTACCTTCTAAAAAATAAACATGTTTCCTGGATTCCTTTATGATTTTTGATACATTAATCAAACCTGAATTAATTTTTTTATTTTACTCGGATCATTCATATATTCCTCAATCATAAAATATCCTACAACTTCACTCCCAAAAAGTGTGTTTGGAAAAAAATCTTACTTTATAAAATTTCATATGCCTCTTTCAAGAGGAAAAATATACTCTAAATACCAGTACCAATTTTAACAAATAACATTAAAAGAAAACAAAGTTGGAAAATTGAAAATAAATGAAACCAAAACACACCTGGGCTTAACAATATTCACTAATTTGTTTGTTTAAAGATGCATACAACTATCTATGGTCAAATATCAATGTTCATCCTCACCCTTGAAAAAGAAAATGAATATATGTTCACTCCCCTATATCATCTTGGGAATATATTTTATTGATAAAGGTAAGAAATATGAAAATATAATTTATACACTAATGTGTATTTAACATTTTTAGGGAGATCATATATTTATTGTCATTTATTATTTGGTTTAATGTTTAATTTTTGTATTTGTGAACTATTTTAATCATGTATTGAAGTGGAGTCAAGTACTGTTCTATAAATGATATAGTAAGGTTTATTAATGGAAGTAGGGTTATTTATCAATACATAGTGGAAAATATAGCAATTTTTCAGTTAATAAATGTCTATTATATTGATTATGCTAACATAGGATTATAATTGTCGGATAGTGATCCATTTCTTATCATTAAGATTAGTGGTAATTTATGTTTGTTGGTTTTTAAATGAAATACAAAGGATGTTTCTTGAGACCAATAGGTTTAACATTTTTAATTGAGAAAAAGAAGATGGTAATCATAAAATTTATTTTGTATTTTTATCTTTTGTTTTCATAACATCTAAATTTACCATCAGTTTCATGTTGTTAGAAGCTACATTGTATAAAATTAGTTAACGTAATGTGAAGGATTATTGTATAATTTTAACATAATAATAAAGGTAATAATGATTCATATAAAATAGTATTCGATAATGTATTTTTTTATAATAATACAATGAATTTTTTTGTATGAAGAATTTAAATAAACTAGTTGATCTAAATAAACGTATGAAAACTATCAAATGGGTATTTAGGTACCATAGGATCTTTATGTCAGGGTAATAGTGATATGCATAATTGTAATTATACAGAATATCTGGTGGTCCTAGATATTTCATAAGGTTCCACCACACTGGGGATCCATACATAATAGTACAAATATAAAGGCACCCCATGCATTCTGAGGCAATATAATGGTATATATGTTGGGTATGGTTACATATTCTTACATAAGGGTACCAATCAATGGGAATAAATCTAACCAATCAATTCTATATGGGTATAGACACATTCTTAAAGGGAAATATGATGTGTTTATTCACGTGTAATTACAATCCACCATAGTTTCATAAGGTTTTCCAGAAATGATTTAAGGGTTTAGCGTTTGTCGTAAAGTTAAATTCATAAGTGTAGCATGATTCGTATAAATGTAAAGAATGAATTGTGTAGTACATGTAAGGGTACTTGGGAAACATATGTAAGCGTAATAAGTGACTCATTTTACACACATAAGTTTACATTGATTTTATCATATATTCCATATGTGTAATGAGAAGGATATAAGGATGTATAAGGATATCTAAGAGCTCGATGAAGGGAGATGATATTCTGGAATTATGGAATATGTACGAAGGAGTGTTAAACCGAAGTGCGTCCTATTTAGCCATATAACTAAATTCATGAAACCAAATTTTTATAAGCATCTAAATGATACACATATCCAAATCATCTACATTTCAATTTTTAGGGACATAGAGGAATATTTGATTATTTAGAGTATTTCTTACATCTAAATATTACACATCTGGAATTTTAACTATGCAATTAATGTGATGTAAGTGAGATTTTAGGTTGTCTATATTTGGAAAGTAGAATTACAAGATTTTTTATGTTTTGGGTAAAATAAATCCTTCTGATTTTAAAATAACAATATGTTTGATAGAAAATACAATCTACAATGATGGTTTTATATGAACTATGAAATTTTATCGTTTAAATATTATAGTAATAACATAGCCATTAAATTGGAGGATATGAATAATTTTAACACTTTTTTGAAATATATAAAACCTTTCTACACAATAGAAATATATTGATAAATTCTTAGTAAATATAAACTCAATTTTTAGTAATTTTAATTTATTAATCAAAAATTGGTTTTCATCATAAATTATTTGTATTTTTATTTGAGAGAAAATATTATAAATATTTTCTAGAATATATATATAATTAATTTCATAAAATTAAATTCATTTCTAAAATTATCATAATAGAGTTATATTATGGTGAAATTTTTATATTTATTTATAAAAAATATATTTTTGATCTATATTAAAAATAATTATATGAAATATTGTGTCTTTTTTGATAACATCAAGCAGAAAACATGAAATAAAAATTTATGAAAATTATATAAAAAAAATTTATTAAAATATATTACAAATATAATACAAAATAATTTCAAAACATATTCCATATAATTTTTTTCATAATAAATAAGAAAATTCTTTTTAGTGTCGATGCAGTGCACTTATAACACTAAAGTAGTCAAATTTGGTACTCTAATGATACATTTTGATAGAGAATAAGTTCTTGATAGACTTTTTTAAAATATATTAAGTATTTTTTATGAATTTTATTCATATATATGAATTATGGACTTAAATAACAACTTTCTTATACAAAATAATGTTCAACTATTATAAAAAACCAGAATAGTCAAAATAACATATTAAATAGTTTTCAAGACATAAATTTGGGTATAAATAAATATTTTAAAAATCTACAATAATATATTGAACATAAATATTTTTTTTATAATTTTAATATGTTTTTAATTTATAATAATTAAATAATGAAATTAATGTCTCAGAAAACACCACCACAATGACTAAAACTCATTATAATGTTCAATTAAATTATTTAAAAGACTCTAAAAAAATACTTCCTTATTTAATTAAGGTTTTTGAATAAATTTAAAATTTAAAAATGATTTATTATGGATATGGGAAAGGATTATAATAAAATTAAATTTACTTTTCTTGTTGTATCTAATGTCTAATTAATTGAATAATGTCAAAAATAATATTAATAATATTTTTTAAAATTTTTTTTACCGAATTATTTAAAAATTATAAAAAATTGAAATAGAGATAGTTGAATAATATGCGGATAAAGTTTCATCCCTTTTCAATTTGTGACAAAATTTCTACCTCATATGTAATATTAAAATCATTTATTATTTAAAATGTCATTACTCTACATAATATTGAATATGGTTAACAATAGGATAAATTAAAAGGATAACATTTAAAATTACACCAAAAAATTATTAAATTTTACTAAATGATTTTATTTGTACCATATACTTTTTCTTTTAATTTTTTATATTTTAAATTTGTTTTCATAATAATTAATTTATTATTTTTTAATATTTTAATGTAATTTCAAGTCTTCCCTCTCTATCCCTTACAAAAGGACACCACTAATTTATCTTATTTATAGCAATTTGCACCTTATAATTTTAAAAACCCATGAAAAATTATCTTTTTACATCCATATTGACATTATAAATGTCTTTTTAATCCAACTAAAGTGGAACATGATTTAATTTATTTTCATATAACTGTTATTTCTATGGGGTTTCTTTTTTGTAGTGTATATAATAACCATGAATGTATTTTATGATTTCTATCTAGAGAATTATGTGGATACAAAGATCAGTTTAATATTATCTCTTTCATTTTTTTATATTCAAAAGATTCCAACACGGTTTGGGATGTATTGTTTGATCCTATTTTTATTTGGAATTGATTATGTGTGAATTAGTCTTCAGAAAAATATATGATCCTTATCAAATAGATAACAGTATATTTTATTGTCTTATTTTTATTTCTAAATAATACATTTTTATTCTATTATATTTAATTTATGTACTTAATATATTGATTGAATGTTATTAACGAAACAGTACATTAATTATCTCTTTGGTTGAATGTCATTTTACTTCTATATCCATATTTTCTAGAAATATTTTCAAGAATGTTTTTGAAATTATATATTTTTACTATTTAAATGCATTTTTCACTACGATTGAAATTTGAAAATTGGTTTAAAAGTAATATGATATTCATTTTCTAAATGATGGAATTTTTACTTTTTAAAGAAGTGTGAAAGGCTTGTTTTCATTTCACTTATTCATCATGAATATAATTTTCTACTGTTATAATTGAACAATAAATTCAAAAATAGCTAATAATTTTCAAAGGATCATTGAAAATGGAAATATTTTCATTAATATTTCTTAAATTTAGAAATTCTAAATATGTTATTTTAAATGGAAACTATTATTTAAAATTAGAAATATTCCAGTGATTCTTATAAAGTAATTTTTCTTCAATGATAAGACCATTTGTCGGTAATTATGATTTATTTAAGATATGAACAAATGATACCATCCTTATTCTTTCTATATATGTTTATTGATGGTTGTGATGATATATTTATGGAACCCATTAACCTCCTATGGTTTATTTTATGATAAAATTATAAAAATATAACAATGGTGTTTTTTTTCTTTTTGTGGGTTATGATATGATGATATGATGAATGTTTTTTGCCATTGAGGCCTAAATATATGTTGTTTTTAATATTTTCTATGTGAAACTATAATTATATATCCCTTAAATTCATTGGGTATAGTGATATTAATATCTCCTAAGATGAAAATGAAAACCATGGATAATATTGAATATATATTTATTCATATACAGATATGTGAGTTTGATTTTTTCCAACATATTCTCACAGGAATGTTTTTTAGTATTGACATAAAATACATATGTTCATATTTTAATTATTTATTTTTGATATTTTTTCATTATTCTCTATATTTTATGCATAATCATGATTGAAATTATCAATTTTCACTTTGTTATGAATTCTTATTATTAAAAAAACACATCAAAATATTATGAATTTTGGATGTTTATTACTTTTTTGAAACCCTTATTGAGCATTTCTCAATATATAAATTGATATCAAATAATATTTATGGAAAACATCCGTGATGATTATGATATTGGGATGATTGTATTTTTTGAATGTTTTTATGTTGTTGATAAAGTATAATTACATAAGGAGTTATGAAGAGTGATAGAGATTGTTTGAACTTATCATATAAAATGTGAATGTTAGAACTAATCATGTAGATCCAAAATATCATAAATGAAGACGCATAGCATGAATTTTAGAACTAATCATGTGGAGTACAATTATAAAAAATGACCATGTAGAGAATGAATATTAGAACATAGTATATGATGGATTCACTAAAATCACCACGTCATTTTCATAAAATCTAACTTTCAAATCATTAAAATCACTAGAAGTAATTACATAATTGTCAATTTAATTTTTGTTGAAATCACATGAATGACTTCATATTATTAATTGATCTCACAGTGGGGTGAAATGAAGAAAATGAATGAATGCAGGCTGGAAATAATAAATTTATCATGTAGTTTCATGAAATCATGTAACCACATGATTATCAATTGATCATTTAATGAAATATCATAAAGCACGAAAATCCAAATTAAAATTCTAAATAATTTTAATTGGATCTTTTGATGAAATCATTATAAGAAGCCATGGTTTTTATTTTATTTTTCAATGTGACAAAAAAATATTCTCAAATAAAATATTGGTGATCAAATGATGTTCATGATACTTGTGGAAGGTGATTATACATAAGGAACATGGGAATCATGTAAGGATGATTTCTGAGGTGGTCGGATTAATAGGAAACATCATTTTCTATAGTTAAGGTGGTGGTTTTGTGCGTATAAATACACCATAAACCATCCTTAAAAAATAAGGAAGTCCATTTAAGTGGTTTGATCCAATGTATAAGTATTTCATATCTTAATCAAATTATTTTTCTGGAGTCTTGTGAATCATATAATCTGTATGAATTATTATGAAAACATATCATGAAGGAGTATCGTGAAGTGATGAATATGGTTACTTATTGAGCACATAATCCATTTCCATGTTATAGAATGATCATCATTTACAAAAACAAAGTCACATGATTCATATAATGGTACTAGAGTCACATTATGTGTATGAATAGTATAGAGTTAACCAATGAACATGAATAGAATAGTGTCATGTGATCCACATGAATAGAAAAAATCCTTGAAATATACATTAATAGAAAAAATACATGTAATTTTTTTAATAGAAGAAGTTTTCATAGATGGGTCTTTTGTTTTGATCTCATGAAGGGGTCATGAGGGAATATATCACATAATGGTCTCGCATAGGTGTCTCTTATAGGGGTCTCTCATTAGGGTTATAGGATCCATGAAATATATTATTGGGCAAAGGGGGTTGTCATATCATTGATGAAACCAAATAATAAAGACACACAAAATTGTGAATCAAATAATAACTAATTGTTAGAAGAAACTACAATATGATCAGTACATTCTGTTTAGAAGATATAGTAGTGAACTGTCAAATTAAGAATAGTTGTAAACCTGTAGTGATAGTGAGTCTTCACTGAACCTTGAAATGGATGTGCACTTTCATAGACATGGTATATTAGAAATTTCCCATTGAATTATATTTATACATATCCTTAAAATGTTGAACAATGTCAAATATTTATATTTTGCTCACATTTTTATTAATATGTTAAATTCAATGGGAAGTAGAGAGATTATTGTTTATTTAACAAAAAATAATATCTAAGAAACGAAAGTTCATTTAATCATTCATACACTAATTACCCCTACCTCGTATTTTACAACGATAATGGGATTATGATTGGTATCTTAGGAAATGGTTAAAATCACTTTTTCCCTCTTCCAATAAACAATATATGTTGTTAATCACAATGCAGTTTTGATCTTTTTTAATAAAATCTACCATGGAACAATTGAATGTAGCATTATTTTTGACAAATATGTATTGATGTGTTTATAGTGGAAAAGGTTGGTATTTTGGTTATTATGGAATATATATAATTATGATAATAATATATGGAATAATTAGATATAGGTTATAAAGGAATCATTTCCTTAGGATGGGTCTTTATTTTCCACATTCTACACAAAGTTTATTTTATATAGGTCATCACATGATATGTCGAAAAAGATTTTAAATATCTATAATGGTGATTCATGATTTTGTAGAGAAGTATAAAATGTTTGGTTGAATAAATATGTTGACCTTAGAATTCATCCAATTGATTATATAGAAAAATTCATTGATCAATTGAATTTTTTAGGGAAATACATTAGTGGTCTTGGATAAATTAGTGATTATTTAAATATCTCTATGTACATCATGAGAAGTCTACAACCATGGTTTAATAAAACAAATCTATTCTAGAATATAGATTTCCAATTTATCTAAAATTGTATAACTTGTATTGTATGTGTTTCTCATAAGAGATTATAAATAATGATATTGAGTTAGAGAAGAAAGGGAAGTTTAAAGAGGTATAATTAAAATCCATGAAAAATCTCACTATATAAGGTAGTTAGTAAAAAGATATTGTTGATAGGGTCATGAAATTTATTTTCTAATGTCTAAAATGGGAAATGGAATGCTTAAAGGGGAACAACATTTTTCATTATTTTATTGTGATATTATTGGAAATATTATACACATTTGATCCTAAATTTTTCAAGATGATGAAGATGATGATGATGATACTCTCAGGAATAAGTCATCAGCTATCTTGAAATATAGGAAAGGAACTAACAAAAATATCATTCAAAATAAAAATTAGGTTTAATTTGAAAATTAAATTTCACAATACTATGATGCAGAAGTGATGATAGACTATAATAATCCTGATAAATATTATATGGTGCTAGTGGTGGTTAATTCACTTGTAATGTAAACCATTACATTGATGAAGAATATGTTAAAGGAGGATATGAAAATCTCGTTGAATTCGATTTAGTTCATGAGGAGATATATGTTTGGAGATCTGTCATTAATAAATCAAATAGGATGATTCAAGATTAAAAAATCTATATACCAAACCTAGAAAATGAGAATATTTAGATAAAAGTTGAAATTGATCATCATAGATCCTAATGAAAAAATGCCTTTGATAAATTCATTGAATTCATAGACAAGTCTGAGGAAAAATATGTGGTTATGGATAGTACAAATAAAATAATAAATCCTGTACTAAAAATTATCTACAAAAATGCGGTTGATTTTTTTTTCTAGGATAAAATATAAAAGATTAATAGAATCATTGGACCCTCGGTATTATAGTTGGAAGTTAGGTTTCACATATGAGGGAAAAATTGATGTAACAATTTCGAGGTCTAGAAAAATAGTCAAAGAAATTTATAGGGAAGAAGATTCCATGTAAGAATGACACGACTAGAATAGGATTTGATCAAAAAATTAATGAATTTATGTATTATTTAAACCCAGAAGATACCACTCCATGGATAAATATTTATTTGTAATGATATCATAATAAATTGCTTTGGAAATCCCAAAGTACAATTAGTGGTTCAGAAATGATACACATGAATTAACCTTGTATCAGGAGTTATTTTTAAGGAAATATGAAGCATTCTGGAAATGAATGATAGATTTAAAAGAGGTTTAATGTCTCTGAATTTCCATGTAATTGTTTTTAATTATATAAAATTACTTCGAGATCATACGCTTCGATGACACGTGATTCTGAGGACTGGTGAGCCCGAAACATTTTTTTTGTTCCTCTTTATGATAGATGCTGTAAACATGTGAGTGGGTTTTTTTATCCTCTAAACTGGTGCATGGATTTTAAATTTATGGGCACCATTTAACTGACAGTGATGATATTTTCTTAGGTGAAGCAAAAGTTCGACCGGAAATTGATAAAAGAAAAGGTTTTTTTTCTGTCTTTTTAATGAAAATAATAAAATAGTTTTTCCAAAGTTATTTTATTTTCACACCATTGAGTGGAGGATAGTGATACACCGGTGCAATGACGAGGGTCATTAATGGAGGTTCATCAATGATTCCTTTGTAACCACAACATTATTATCTTAAAAGTTTTTTAATGGCTCATTAAATGTGGGTCATTAATGAGAAGCTTTATTGAGCACAAAGATGCTTCTCATGTTTATTTATTCAAACGTACTGTAGTTTCAGGATTAACAATCACAAGGAATCTCTAGAGAACCATAGGTGGAATCCCTCTCTAACAAAGAATAAAGAACTAAGAGAAAAATGTTTTAGGATTAGATCCAGAGGTATACTTGCAGCAAATAATTCCAACGATCACGGATCGACGATGACATAGAACTTTTCCCTTGTCCTTAGTGGATCAAACAGATCCAGGTTTGGGTTTACGAGTTTTTTTAATTGATAAATCCTTCCCCATTCTTGAAATTATCATTGAATGTGGATCAATAAAAAAATGGGTTGATCTCAGGATCCATTTGTTTTTTAGGAGGTTCTGATGCGGGGGTTTGAATGGGGGTTTTACTTTTGTGTTGTGTTTAATACTTTCCCCCATGCTTAAACACTATCACAGAGGGCGTGGACTGACACAAACACACTAGGGCAGAAAATGAAATTTACATCAGTTATTTTTTTTACATATGTTTTTAGCCAAAGTTAATAAAGGCAATGTTATAAATATTGTCTTATGTCAGTTATTTTAAAAACAACATAAAAACATAAATCCTAATAGTTTTTCACATCAGTTCATAAATAACCAATGTGAAAAACCATTCCAAGGCTTGATTTCCTATGCTGGTTATTAAATAACAGACGTGGTATATAGTTTACTACATCAATTATTATATAACCTAAAAAATATATCGCACCCCCATATCTTTTTTCACATCATTTATACAATAAATGACATGAAAAATTATTTATGATGTCAGTTATGTAATAACCTACATTATAATCTATATCCAAAAATTTATTATATCAGTTATAAAACCAACATTATAACTTGTCTGTGAAGCGTTTTTCACGTCGGTTATTGTATAACCAAACTAAAAACCAATATACAACATCTCTTATTAAATAACTGATGTAAAAAACATTCCCATGGAATTTATTACAATGGTTATAAAATAACATATGTAAGAAGAATTTAATTTTAAATATTTAAACCATTAATATGGTCTACCAAAGTAGACCAGAGACATGTAGAAACCATACCAAAACCATACAAAAATCCATATCATAAAAACATCAAAACATGACCAAATAAAGAAGAACTAGAGAAAATAATAATAATTCACATATACAACCTTAACAACATACTATGTCAACTAAAAAACCTAAATACGACCAAAACGACTAATAAATAAAAAATTACAATTACAATATTGAAATTTTCATTTTACACTACAAACAAACTAAAATCTAATCCAACTTATAAAATAATTTGATCATTCCACTTGAAAGTGTTTGAACTCTTCAGAACTATATGGTGGAGGGTATCCAAATAGATACAAATTAAAAGGAATTTAGTAAACATGTATAATGAATAAATCAAATGAAATATTAGGGAAAAGATTGTAAGGAAATCTAACCTGGTCAAAGTTCTTTATTCTTCCAGCTGTAATTATTTCTTACAAAAATTCTAACATATAATATCTTCATATGATGACGCCTTGTTGTTCACAAAAATTCTGTTTAAATGAGTGTCAATTAAAAATATAAATTTTATTTAATACATTGAATGGTACGAATTATAAATGGATTCTTCTGTTTAATTAAACTTATTTGATCTTGGAACTCATTTTAATTATTATTTTCCACAAGTATTCATGTTACTTGTTACAAAATAATATGAATTTAATAAATTTAAAATTCTTAATAATATAAACACTTATTAATAAATTCAGTATTTCTTTTCCAACATATTCATAAAACTTTCTTTCACATCAACATGGATAGATAATATCCAAAGAAATGATTTCTCCCATGGCTAAAAAACCCCTAACATTCAATGATCAAAGATACAAAAGAAAATTTATTTTTAGTGTTTTTTAATGATAAAAGATAATGAAAACTTTTTCCATATATATGTTTAATACCTCTCACAAAAAAATTCAGCCAACACTTCATGATTATATTATGTTCAAATATTTTAGCAATATAAAGCAATCTTTATTCCTCATCCAATGCATGTGCTTATGGGGAAATCATAAGAAGGTCCATGAATCCATAGTTATATATTTTTTCATTATTCTCATAAATTTTATAATTATAACTAATATAAAATATACATTTGTATGCATTTTAAATTAATATATCATAGGGAAAGGTGTTAATGCGTACATGGAAAAAAATGCCCCATGATGATGCCCAACTTTTCTCTGGTAACAAGCTCCATGATATCAGTTTTCACAATCCCACTTATATATCAAGTCCATAATCATTAGCTTCCATTGGAAAAAAATAATGATCCACCAAAAAATTTAAATATCCTGAAAATTTTCTAGGACTACTAGAATTTGTACGAGATGTCATACCCATTTGCCTTTGTTGTTGTCTATACATTTTTTCTTTACTGTTGATGTATTCCTCTAAATAAATATAAAAATATGTTAGTTTTCAAATGTTAAAACAACATTAATAAAAACAATAAAAGATATAATAAACATACATCTATGATAATCATTACCAGAAGTCTGGATGGCCAAACAAAAATGTGGCCGGTACTATGTCCAACTGTCATCACCTCAATAGTAGGAAATTGTACTCATCCTGATCTATCTATTATATCCTTTACAATGACTATATGATGCTCTACCTCTAACTGTTGATGATGAACTATATCTCTTATACAATATACTATCCCATATAAAACAATATGATTGTGAGAATCATCAACATACAACTCAAAATAAGTAGGAATTTTTAGTAGAGGAGTTGGATAAAAATTTGTGGTCCATAGGGTGAGGTGGAGGATAAATAATGGGGTCATCATGTGGGGGAGTGGGAGACGCTGGTGGATATGGAGGATAAATAATGGGGTCTTTAGGGGTAGGTGGAGGAGTGGGAGTTGCAGTATAAAATTTTCTTTTGAATTTCTACAAACACAGACTATACTGAAAATCAAATATTTTACTCTATCATTACATTAATATTATGAACATCATCCTCCAAGTATTTGTTTTGTAAACACCCTCAATGGAATAAGTTGATGAACATGGAACAACTTTTTTTACTGATACACTTGTCTAGTATCCTCATACATGACAGGGGTATTTGGGATTTCACAATGATGTAGATAAAATATCTTACCTCCCAATAGCTGTAAATACCCCCTCGGTGCTCTGATCCTCAAGAGAATATTGTATTAATTACATTAACATTTCTGCTATGATTTAAAGTATATAAAGAACAATATAAACTTAAATAAATAAATTAAATATCTTACAATCCTCTCACCTATGATAATCCATTCCTTAACAAAAAATCCCTTTATTCCCATATGATATCTCTACTATTTTTCGTGTCTAGATGGTGGGGATGGAGGGGAAACCTCTCTAGGACTTGAAGACTCGTCACAATGTTTTTGTAATGTGTGCACCATCATTTTTTATTCTAGTTAACTATACCCTCCTCGTGATAAACTATGAAGGTATACATTTTTAGATTGGATCTCATGATGGGGATTCCTTTTTTGTTGTCAATTAAGAATGAAATATCATTAAAAAATCATTAATAAGATCATTTACATAGGATATATTACAAAAATTTACATTTTCTTTAACAAATATGATTCATTTCATATACATTCAACAAATTGTTTAATTTATATTCATCTATGAAAGGAAATATATGACATGGATTTTCTTGTTTTCTATAACCAAAAATGAAATCATATGTAAGGGTTGATTTGATATCCATCCATCTCCTACAATCAATCAATAAACATTTCAACTTGAATCCTTCAGTGTAATGAATATCAAATTTTATCTGATAAAGATTTAGTAAAAACATATGATACTATACACATTTAAAGATTACTCAAACAATAGAAGAAGATATTTCCAAAATTGTCTCTCATAACATAGATTTTATCATTTTTTCCACAATTCTCCAATGATTATAAAAAATTATTACTTTGATTTTACACTGAGTTGATACAAAGAACAGAAAATCCTTTGAATTTGGACCTCTAGCAATATCATTCTCATCAAACTCTACAAGTATCCTTTGGTCCTAACTACGGGAATGTGATATGTTTGGAGAACTTGTGCAACCATTTTTACCAACTATTGAACTATTCTTATTTATTATGGGAGCACTTGGGGAATATTGAGGAACATACAGAAGAGAATGTGAATGTTCCTTCCTAGAGGTATGATCGTGATTATCATCCCTAGAATCATGTGGTTGATGAACTAATTGATCTGTCATTAACCTTCAAATCAAAAAAATAGTTCAAAAATATACAAATTCAAATATTGCAATAATAATGTTATAAAATTGAAATACTTATCTAAGTTACATAATAGTAAACATTGTAAATATGGTAATCATGTTAAACAATGGTTAATATGGTATAAATGGTAGTGTAATTTTCATTAAACATAATCTATAATTGTATTTGTTATGTAAAATTAATCTATGATAAACAATGTTAAAGATGTTCAACATGGTAAACATGGTAAAGTAATTTTCATTCATCAAAATCAAAATATATATATGTGATACGTAATGGTTAACATTATAAAATAAACTAAACAAAATTAAAATAAACAATCATTTCTACTTATTTGTATTAACATGTGTTTTAATAATGAAATAAATTAAAATATCTAACATGATATTAAATTAATAAGTGTTAACAAGAAATAAACATATGTTATAAAAAATATTAAGAATGTAACAGTTATTTTTTATTCAAAATTCATTTTTCATGAACATTCTATATGGCACAAACGATGTCTTCAGCATGATCATAATTATTTTCTTCTAATCATTCCATGGATGTAGGGATATCACATAAATAAGTATCTTAATCATGTTGATACTCACCCAAATATTGTTTTTTCGCTTGTAAAACAATAGACCACTGCATATCTGATTGGTCAACAACATAGAAAATATATTCTGCATGTGTTTTCATTATAAAACAATCTTTTGTGTATTCCAATCTATTCATATTAACAACTGTCGTTCCAAAGTCAAGATTTCTGACACTGTTGTTACCAATAAACCATTTTTAGTTAAAAAATGAAATTATAATTTTCAATTAATAAACCTCCCATGTTTTTTCATTTACTCCATAATATGCACTTGATGCAGAATTTTGGTTTTTGTATTTAGAAATCAAAATACGCATTACTTATCCAATGACCAATACACCAATATTCTCAACTACTCTTCTATTTTCCTGATATTTCGTAAAACATTTATAGCAATTAATGTCATACCTAGACAATGTTATCACATTTTAACATGGACCACCCAAAAACCATCTTAATGTCTCTGATACATGAGATATACCATGAAAGGTCTTTTTTAAACCATGTAAAAAAATTATTCTCATTCAAAATCCACATTTTTTTATTCTTTGGAAGACATTGTATCAACTCATTAATATGAAATTTGACATAAAATGGAGCATTATCTATGTTATTCAAGATGTATAATTGTACCTTCTTCATCTTTTCAGAATAGAATGATTTGACTTTAAAGCAATGAATCCCCTTTCCCTCATTATTATCACATTCATGGCGAGGTGCAGTAAAACCTAACTGCTCTACCATATCTAGGTATCTCGTACAAAAATCTAAAACCACCTCATAAATATTCTTTTCAATAATATAGGTTGTAGGTTGATATAGATTATTAACATGCCTATTCAATATATTCATATACCTTTAAAATTGATACATCCAACAAACATATATAGTTCCATGAAGCATTATTTTTTTAACCATATGAACCATTAAATGCACCATTATATCATCAAATATGGAGGAAAATAAATTTATAATTAACAATTTATAGAAATTTCATCCTTTTCTGAAATATTCAATGAATTCACATCAATCACCTTATTAAAAATTGAATTGAAAAAAACATTCATTATAATGTTTCTCATAATGATGGGAAATATTCTACAAAATGAAACTGGTAGAAGTTTATGTATCATGATGTGAAAATCACCGGATTTTATACCTATCAACATAAAATACATCAAAGATAATTTTGTTAACATTCTTTGTATAACCTTGATTCAAATTGATATCATGATGAAACAGATAAATGCAAATTTTATCCCTCTTGGATAATGTATGAAATGTCAGCACAAGAAATGTTCATCTTCCATTAAGATTGGGAGAAAAATCCAAATGTATTCCCGTTGATAGTAAGTCTAATATTCCATTAAACCCATGTTTACTTTTTCATTTAATATCTAACAATGATCCAATCAAACTATCCCAGATATTTTTTACCACATGCATGACATCGATATTATGTTTCACATTTTGATATCTCCAATAAGGTAGCTCAAAAAATAATGTCTTTTCTTCCAAATATGTCTATCTATACCATATTTATGTGTCTTATCAACTATTACATTATTGTTTTGCAGCCTCTCAAAAAACACATCAGGGGATAAAGGTTTTAGAGTAGTATAAAATTATTGTGATCCATTGAATGCCTTTTTAGTCTTCTACAAGAGTGGTACATAGATAAATACATTCGTTGACCCATGACTATTGTTTTCCTTACATTATGCAATTGGCAATATGAATTCTCTTGTTCAAAAATTGGACATGACTTATGAAACTTAACACTGTATCTAGACAAATTTCTATAAGCTTGGAAGTAATTTATAGTGCTCATAAGCAGCACATGCAGATGAAAATATTACATATTATAAGAATAATACACCCTAATACCACCCTTTTATTAAAGTTTCAAATCATCAATCAATGGTGACACTAAAACATCAATATCATTTTTGGGTTGCTTCAGACCAAAGATCATTATACTCAACATGACATTTTTTCAATTCCTAAAAAACCCAAGAGAGAGGATATAAATTACTAATAAAATAGGCCATGAACTATGTGTGCTAATGAGGGTTAAATATGGATTCATTCCCTTAGTGCACAAGAACATCTAGTATTTCTAATTGAATTTCCAAATATATGATATTGCTCATCATTTTTATTCCATTTGTATAAAATTATCTGGATGACATATTTTTTAAATCACATATCCACACATCATCATGCCATCTTAACCTTTTTTGCATCATGTGAATTAGAAAATAAACATTTCAAATGAATAATTATATGAAGATACCAAAATACCCTTGTAGGGATCTCTACAATCTCTACATCATCGTATGATTTTTCTTTCAACTTATATCATGATGTCTCAAATTTAGAACACTTTGATAGAAATTTGTATTCCTTCTTATATATCATATAGTCATTCATAAAATCATGTATTTTCTAGTATCCCAAAACCATCAGGAATAATATTTTCTTGTCCTTATAATGTGAATCTGTAAGAATTTTGGCTTTTGGAAAAATGTATTTCATCAATTGTAGCTGCTCTATATAACATATGTCACACCATCCAGGCTTCACCTTCAGGTTAATCCATAATAACACCACTGAACAAATCATAAAATTTTTACTACCATGATATAATCAGTTTTCAGCATCACTAAATAGACACACAACTATTTATTCTATATTAATTTGTTCTGTTGCAATATCATGAATCATTTCTTCAGTTCCATCAGAGTTACAATATATAAAATCATCATCACCAATAGATATGAAATTTTTTCCAGTTTCACCATGCCAAATCATACGGTTGAAACTCCTATTAAAACCATGATAAATCAGATGATCTTTGGTATCTGTAATTTTTAACTTATTTATATTCAAGAATTTCAGGCATGGACCGAAAAAATGTTGTTTCTTGAAACATTTAATTTAGAAAATTCTCAAAAGGCATTATCACCTTCCTCATATTGAATACTCATTTGATGTGATGTGGTGCAACATAAACTCATTACTAATTATAAAAATATCAAAATTATACATCTAGATTGGATAAGAAAATTTTATATTTATATGAAATATATTATAATTTTAATGTAAAACAATTTTGAAATATAAAATAAATATAAGTATATTTGAAAAAATAAATACTTGGAAATAATATTAAAAATAAAATAGAGTTAGATATAACTATTTTGTATTTATAAGTAAATCATTTTAAGATTACATATCTCTCTCGTATGGATCATGATATAATAGTATAATTTAATCATGGATCCTTTCATCACAAGTTACACAAAGAATACATCCCTGTTCAATTGGACACCAAATTCACCATTCCGTAAACTTAAAATATAAAATATAAATATTAAAATATGTATACATTCACTGATAAAAATTACACCTATTCCAATGGTATGAAACAATTAGGATAAACCCTGGATAGAATATCATAATGGTTTCACAAAACATTGGGATATAATATCCCAACAGTGTAACACACTATTTGCATGACGGTCGTTACAGTAGCCCTTTACCAACAGATTTACAGTAACCATTGGTATAAAGTGTCTGAACTAAATATATTACAATTCTATGAATGAATCTATTGGGGGTATATATATCAACGTTTCAAGAACTGTTTTTATTCATGTTTTTCATCATATAATCTATTCCAATGGTTTCATGGAAACTGTTGGGATATATGTATACCATCAGTTCAAGAACCATTGGAATACACTCTCTTGTATATAATCTATTTTAATGGGAGATGGGGGATGTCCAAGGGTGTTGTCCATGGTGTTGGTGGGGGGTCTGGTGGTGGGGGTGTCCAGGGGGTGGGGTGGCGTTTTGGGGGTGGGGGTGTCGAGGGGTGGAGGTGTCTAGGTGGTGTAGGGCTGTCCAAGGGGCTGGGGGTGTCCAAGGGGAGTTCCGGGGGTGTGGTTGCTGTCCAAGTGGGTAAGGGTGTCCAAGGGGTGGGGGATTTCTAACGGTGGGTGTGTCTTGGGGGTTAGGGGGTTGTCTAGTGGGTGGGGGATGTCCAAGGCGGTGGGGGTATCAATGGGGTATCCAAGGGGTGGGGGTGATTAGGGGGTGATGTAACACCCTGAGATTCTATGAAAAATATTTTTTTTAATTTCATTTATGTCTTTTGTTGTATGCTACACCAAAATTATCTTGTGCTATATACAACACCGTATTAGCTTGTATTGTATGCAAACACTATTCTTGGCTTCTGTTGCACGCAAGACCAACCTTTCTCGATATCTTGCATTGTTCGTAATACCGAGTTTCAATAAACAACGGTATTTTATTAAAATATTATATAAACTAGCAGTTATGAATATTAATACCAGGTTTTTGAAATTTTATATATTTTATCATTCAAAAGGGACTTCATTTTTCAATTTTGAATATCGAAATTAGCCTAGGGTGAATTTTTTGTATTTTTCTGAAAACATTCAATTTTTTTAATAGTGAAAACACTAAGTTATTGGTTATAACAGAATTTTTATTTAAATAATAATTTCGTTCATTCAAATTTATTTTAGGTCAAAATAGATACATAATACCTATATAAGATCAATGTAATTCATTGGTGTAATTTTATAATAATTATATATATATATAACGTTTATTGAACTTTTTACCGTCTTGTACCCACCTCCTAGGAGCATTTTCAAAATTACATAAAACATAACTTTACCAATTATGTGAGTTGAATTTAAAAAATTCGAGAGACACAGTTGATATCAGTAAGTAAAATTTGGTTCAATGAGTTGAAAATAATTTTTGGTGAATAGTAACATCTAACTTTTATTTACCACAGTTAAAAGTAAATAGGGTAATTAAGGGTGAATATGATATTATTATTACCCTAAAACATGTCCTAATTCTACTAGATAAGTGTAATTCAACCAAAAACAACCATAGAAATAAAATATTACCCTTTAGATCAGCTTGTATTAGATTATGACATTTATTATAATTTTATTTAAAGAAGAGTTAAAATAGTTAAAATAAATGTTTAATAACAAAACAATTTTTAATATAGGGTTATACATAAGAGAAATTAGACTATAAATATTCATTGGAAATATAAACAGATTTCATACATAATGGTATTTTATTTATATTTTTTAGACATTAATTAATTTAATTTATTCATGACACAATAAAGATGTAGTAATTACCTAATTAATGAAATATTTACATAATTGATATTATAAATTCCTAAAAAATTGTAATTTAAGACTTTTTATGTATTAACCTAATTTTATTTGTTAATATAACATATTAGGGATTGTTAGATGATTTTATTTCTAAGTAATAATGTTGCAATTAATTTAGGAAAAAAATACCAAATAGTGCAAAAATTGACATAAAAGAGTTTTTAAAACAAATATTATATTATTAATTATTATAATGGTCCTAAAAATCTCAGTTTCGGCAAAAAGACTTATATAATAATATATATGACACTAATTAACCAATTGGGATTCGATTTCTAGTATATAGTAATTTTATTAACCATGTTGTTTAAGAATACAAGAAGACGCCGAAAAAGTTAAATTATTTAACTAAGAGTTAAATATATATGAAAAGGTTATAATGGTAACCTAAACTTCAATAAAACCTATTGGTTGAGGGGTTTTCGACACATTCCCACACTATCTTCGAAGTAAGTCATTTTGGATCCATTATAAACTGAATATGAATAAATTATAAAATAATATTTTATTTTTTCCTAAGGTGCCCCTCACCCCTCTTATAAAATGGCACTCACCCTTATCTCTAATTCACACCTCCAAATACATTTGGCTCAGTGAAACCCTTCCCAAATACCCTTTAACCAGTCCACTGTTCATCCTAGAAGCCTTAATTTAGTCATATATCCATCCTAATGACACCTTTTAATCAAATCAATAGAAAGAACCCGAAGAAGAGGTAAATTTCTCACCTCCTATTTCAAGTTCCTTTCTTCTTCCACTTCATCCTTCCTTGTTGTTTATATTATAAAATAATAACTCCAGTATCATATATATACTATGATGTTATTATATAAATTTTACAACCATATTTGTTATTTTATCCATCCTATGAATGAAAAAGTTACAACACGTGTGTACGTATGGCTTACCGTCTCCACGTCGTAGTATAGGTTGTTATTCAAAGATTTCATCATCTAGAAAAGTATAATAATGACGTTAAATGATATTAATAATAAATATAACTTAATGATGATTATTTATATATGTTAAACCATCCAATTATATATGATTTTAATATCAAAAGATTGATATTGTGGCTCGTGCGTAAGTACGGACTACCGTCTCCACGAGCGCGATAAGATTCATTTTCCATATTTAACCATTAAATTATTATTATAAAGTATATATAATAAATAATCATGAAATATATTACAAAAATATGATAGTATATTTGTGTACATATATGTTTCATTTACTTAGTTCCATTGAATTCAATAATGAAATGAAAACAGCGTTCATGCGTATGTACGGCCTATTGTCTCCATGAACTGTGTATTTCATTCCATTTATCGATCTATCATATATATTTATATTTATAATATATATTACATATAAATAATTTTTTACATTCTAGAATTTTGTAAATCGGGATTTATGTAATAATATCATGAACAACAAGTCAAAACATGTTTGATAAATGAATAGATTTTACCCAAAACGCACCTTTGACAGGGAATTTACAAAATAATGAATAATATAAAGTCATAACTAAATCATATATGATATCATAAATATTATTATGGTTATCATAAAAGTGAATAATATCTTTAAACACACTATACAGGATTCTCTGACACATATGAAATCAATTGGACATATGGTAAAGGATAAGTTTGAAAATCTCTTTTTTATCCAAGATTGCTTATAGGTAAGTATTTACTGGGCTTATCATCCATGTCCATGTTTTATAAAAATGTTTTCATAAACTGTTAAATATTATTCCATCTATGTTTAAAGTCATTTTTAACCTCTGATGACTTTTACCACATTGTATTGAAGGAATCATTTCTTTGTTTACCATATAAGGTACTTTTTGACTTTTCAGGAAGAATTACGATGAGAATGTTTTTCTAACTTATGAGGAATGAACGGATTTTTACGGTTTCAAGAAGCCTAATGTTGATGAAGCTTCATGTAAATTATTTCATGATTATTTTCAACAAAATACTTTTCTTTTATAATTTAATGGAATTTCGTGAAAATAAATTCATTTTTAAGCAGAAATGATATTTTCTTCATGAATTCATTTCTAGTGTTTTGTCAAAACTATTTTCCATTTAATATGACATTATTTAGTATGATTATGTTTCAAGTATAATGTATTTATTTTTTACATGGTATGATTCTTCTTATGAATAAATGATATCCATTTGATTTATATGGATTATGTTATGATGGGATGATATTTATGAATCCCATTTTATTATTTGGGATATGATGAATAATTTATGTTTATTTTGTGGCACAAGTAATAATTATTTCATTATAAGATGGGTGGGACATATATCTTACGCCAATGCATTGGGTAAATATTTATATCTCATGAGATAGACATGGCTGGAATAGCAGGCGAATGTCGTTCAGTAATAAAGGGCTGGAACAAAAATTAAACCTGGTTCACTAATGGACATTGTCCACTATGATGGTCTTGGAAGAAATGACTTAAATACTATGGAAACCATAACATGTTCTTAATGGATTCCACAAATAAATGTTTATTTCTTATGATAGTTTTTCATGATTGATGTTCTTTTATGATCTATGCCTTAGGTACTTCCGTGATTTATTTCACAACTCATGATTTTGATGTTTAAAAATTATGTTCATGTTTTATTATGTTCAAATGTATATGATTTGTTTTATTTTATCCATGATTACCCTTACTAATCCTTTGAGCTCACCCTTTTTATTTTTTCTTTTCCCCAGTATATAAATAATGGTTTTAGGTAAGAAAACAAAAAGGAAATATAACGACCCATACTTTACATACATTGTTAATACTTCGAAATTGAAGCACACTTATTACAACATATGACAAAACCACAAAGGACCGTATAGGTATAGTGTCTTTAGAAACTGGGAAACATAAACAACTGGTTCATAAATCTTCTACAGTGTCTCCCATTTATTTCATCATATCTAGGGTCCCTTTTAGCATATTCTACTTAATATCCATCTTCCTGGCCTGGGGAAAAGAAAACATAAAAGGGTGAGCTCAAATGCTCAGCAAGGGCAAATAAAGGAAATAAAAATCATATCATATCTTTTTGAAAATTAAAACCTGCAAAAGAGATCATAATATCTTAACATGGAATAAATCATAGAAGTGAAAATGAGATCCCCATAATCATAACATAAAACTTGAATCTTTGTGGCATGCACACATAATCATGGAAAATCATTTCTTGTTAGTCATGACTCATTGCCAAGACTATCTTAGTGGACAAAGTCCCTTTCTGAACTGAGTTCACTCATCGTTTCAGTCCTGTATCACTGAACCGAAATAACGTTCCATTCCAGCCATGTCTATCTCATGAGATATAAAATCTTTACCCAATGCATTGGAGGGAGATATAGGTCCCACCCATCTTATAATGAATCCTTTCTTATGTGTGCCACATAATCATAAAACATACATCATCGCATAACACATATAACAAAAATGGGATTCTTGAAACATCATGACATCATAAATCAATTCATATATGATAAAAGAATTCATAAACATAATTCCATCACAACATAGTCAAACCAATTTAAAAATATGGATAGAAACAGAACCCTTTATTATCTTATATGGAAAATAATTTTGATAAAACACTTGAATTGAATTCTTGAGGAAAATATCCTTTCTTCTTCAAAAACATTTTTCCTTTCATAACATGTCATACAACTTTAAAATAAAAGAAGTTGATTAAAAATAAACTTGAAAACTTGTAAAGGAAGCTTCTTTGAAGTAATGTTTTAAAAATCCATTCATGCCGTATAAGTTAAAAAAACATTCTTCGTACTTTTGTCGGAAAAGTCAAAAAGTACCTCGTACGGAAAAACGAAAAAAGATTCCTTTCATATTCTTTACTAAAAACTCACCTAAGGGTAAAATTGGATTTAAACTATTTCAAGTGGATGGAAACAATATTACATATTGAGGGAACATGGATGTGGATGATAAAATACACCCCAGTAAATACTTACGAATAAACAATCTCGGATAAAAATGAGATTGTGATATTTCCCTTACCTTAGGTCCGATTTGCTTTGTTCGTGTCCGAAGCTCCTGTATAATGGTTTAAATAATGTTATTGACTTATTCCAGAATCATACATATTTATATGAGATCATATATGGTCATATTATTAGCTTCTTGTTAGTAATATTTCATTGTTACTTGTTACTCGGGTCTTTATAACTTTTTGTTCTTATGCGTGTTTTGTCGAATAAATTCGTATTCTTATCTTTAGGTTATAGATAATTCATTTCCAGAATGGTATTAGTGTATTATATACCATATTCATTCATTCAATTCATTTATATAATCATTATGAAATGAAGATCATGTAGAACGAGTCGCATCACATCGTGGAGACGGTATTCCGTACGTACGCACGAGTGATGATATCGTTCCTATGATCGTGGAATTGTATTGGAGTATATATATATATTATTTCAGTATCAATATTACTTAATTATAATCATATATAGTTACTGATTACACCATTATACCCATCCTTGTAAGGTGATGGTGGAAAATAGATTACACCACGGCGTGGAGACGGTATTCCGTACGTACGCACGCGCGGTGATTTCATTTTTCCGTAGGATGGATAGAAGGTGAATTAGGGTTGTTTCATATTTATAATAACATATCAGTATGTAAGTAATACTGATGTTATTACTTTATCATGAAACAACTAAAGAAGAAGAAGTTGAAGAAGAAAGAAATTGAAAAGATCGGTAATGGATATTACCTCTTCTTTGGAACGCCTTTTTGAATCCTCCACTTAAGGAACTAAGATTGGTCTTTGGAAAAGACCAGGACCTCTAGGATTATTCTACGGAAGTGGAGAAGGGAAAATGGCAGGGGTTGGCCGAGCTTGAGTGCTCAAATTGGTGTGAGTAGGAGGGGGAGGAGGTGCCCTTTTATAAGGGAGGAGAGGGGCACCTTAGGAATATCTCAAAATATTATTTTATATTAAAGTCAAAATCGGTTTATAATGGTTCCAAAGGGTCTTATTTCGAAGCTAAAGTGGGGATGGGTCGAAATCCTATCAACCAATTGGATTTAGACAAGTTTAGGGTATTATTTTAACCTTATCAATTAGATTTAACTCTAAGTTAATTAATTTAACCTTTACCGTGTCTTTTTGTTTTCTTTCACTATATGGTTAATACACTTACTATAACATGCCAAACGAACCCCAAATTGTTTATTATTAATATATATATCCTTATCTAAGTCATTTGGCCGAACCTTAGATTTTTAGGAATAAACTAACAATTAATAATATAATATTTGATTTAAAAACTATTTTGTGTCAATTTTGACACTATTTGATATATGATTTTTGTGAAAGTCATAACAGAATTATATGTTCGAACCAAGTTGATTAAATCAATACTAATATATCATAGTAACCTAGAAAATTAGTGGAATTCATAAAAAGTCTCAAATTACATTTATTTTGGTATTTATATTATCAATTTTGTCAATATTTCATTAATAAGATAATTACTGCATCATCTTTGTGTCATAAATAAATTAAATCATTTGATGTCTAAAAATTACAAATAAAATACCATCATGTAGGAAATCGTTTTATATTTCTAATGAATATTTACAATCGAATTTATCTTATGTATAACCCTATATTAAAAATGATTTACTTATTAAACTTTGATTTTAACTATTTTAACCCTTCTTTAAATAAATTAATAATAAATGTCCTAATCTAATCCAAGTGGGCCTAAATGGTCATATTTTATTCCTAAGTTTGTTTTTGGTCGAATTACACTTGTCCAATAGAATTAGGACATGTGTTAGGGTAATATTAATATCATTTTTACCCTTAGTTACCCTATTTACTATTAACCGCGGTAAAAATAGTAAAAAGTTACTATTCACCAAAAAAATATTTTCATCTCATTGAACCACATTTTAGTCCTTGATATTAACCGTGTCTCTCGGATTTTTGAAATTCCATTCACAGAAGCGGTAAAATTAAGTTTTATGCAAAATTCAGTTTTTAACCTACCACTTAGTGGTTTCACTATTCATCAAAAATTGAAAGTTTTCAGAAAAATACCAAAATTTCACCCTAGGATAATTTCGATATTCTGAGTCCAAAAATGAAGTCCATTTTGAAAAATAAAATTTATAAAATTTCAAAAAGTGGTTATTACTATTCATAACGGCTAGTTTTAATAGCATATTGTTGTTTAGTGAAACTCGGTATTGCGTACGACGCAAGCTATCGAGGAAGGTCGCGATTGCGTGTAAAGCAAGCCAAGCAAGTGTTGTGTAGAAAAAGATTCCTTTGATGATTTATATAACATAAAAGTCTCTGGTGTTACATTCTACCCCCCTTAAAAAGAATTTCGCCCTCGAAATTCGTCACTTTGCAACAAACAAATGAGGATACTTCTCCCTCATCATATCCTCAAGCTCCCATGTAGCTTCTTCATGTTGGTGGTTTCTCCATAAAACTTTCACCAAGCGAGTGGTCTTGTTTCGTAGGACTTTTTCGCTACGATCCAGAATCTCTATCGGCTGTTCTTCATAAGAAAGATCTTGCTCCAGCGGTACAACTTCTGAGCTGAGTACATGTGAAGGATCTGGTATGTACTTTCTCAGGAGAGATACATGGAACACATCGTGAACTTGAGAGAGATTCGGTGGAAGCGCCAATCGGTAAGCTACCTTCCCAACACGATCCAGTATTTCAAAAGGACCGATATATCTAGGGCTCAACTTCCCCTTCTTTCCAAATCTCATAACCCTCTTCCAGGGAGATATTCGTAAGAACACTTTATCACCCACTTCAAACTCTAGGTCTTTTCTTCGGTTGTCGGCATAAATTTTCTGTCGACTCTGAGCTGCTCTTATGTGTTGTTGAATAGATCTGACCTTTTCTGCCATTTCATCAACGAGATCAGGTCCTAATAGCTTTCTTTCCCCAACTTCATCCCAGCAAGTTGGAGTCCTGCATTTCTTTCCATAGAGAGCTTCATAAGGAGCCATCTGAATACTGGAGTGAAAGCTATTATTATAAGAAAATTCCACCAAAGGTAGGTGTTGATCCCAACCTCCTTTGAAATCCATAGAGCAAGCTCTCAACATATCTTCTAGGGTTTGAATTGTTCTCTCAGACTGACCGTCTGTCTGGGGATGATAAGCAGTGATGAAACTCAACTCTGTATCCAGAGTATGCTGAAGACTTCGCCAGAACTTCGAGGTAAATCTCGGATCTCGATCAGATATAATAGAAAGTGGTACTCCATGCAATCTTACCACTTCCTTTACATATATCCTGGAAAGCTGATCTAGAGAGAAATCCTCTCTAATAGCAATGAAGTGTGCAGACTTTGTAAGACGATCAACTATGACCCAGATAGCATTATTGCCTTTGGTTGTTTTAGGAAGTCATGTGACAAAGTCCATAGTGATGTTTTCCCATTTCCATTCGAGTATAGGTAATGGTTGTAACATCCCCGTAGACTTTTGTCTGTCAGCTTTAACTTGTTGACAAACCAAGCATCGAGAGACATATTCAGCAACATCTCTTTTCATGCCATCCCACCAGAAGTACTCTTTCAGGTCCCTATACATCTTCGTGCTTCCAGGATGAATAGAGAATGAAGAACTATGAGCCTCATCCAGCAGCTCTTTCTTTAATTCGGGGATGGGAGGAACACAAACCCGATTCCTGAACTTTATTATCCCATCACAATCAATGTTGAATTCAGGAACATTTCTCACCTTCTTTTGTAACTCGACATCTTCTTTCTGTGCCTCTTTAATCTTCGCATGTATAGATGGTTGAACATTCATTTGAGAAAGATAAGATTTTTCCCCTTCCATTATAATTCCAAGATCCATCCTTTGTACATCCATAAATATTGGATCTTTTGTGATCCTCATCATGGATAAACTAGCATGGTCTTGTCGACTTAATGCATCTGCCACCTTGTTTTCTTTCCCAGGGTGGTAATGGATTGAGCAGTTATAATCCTTAATCAGCTCCAACCATCTTCTTTGGCGCATATTCAGCTCCTTTTGTGTGAAAATATACTTTAAACTTTTATGATCAGTATAAATATCACACCTTTCACCATAAAGGTAATGCCTTCAAATCTTTAATGCAAAGATTACCGCAGCCAACTCCAAATCATGTGTTGGGTAATTTTGCTCATGGATTTTCAACTGTCGTGAGGCATAAGCTATCACCATATCATTTTGCATAAGAACACACCCCAATCCCTTCTTGGATGCATCACTGTAGATCACAAACCTTTCTCCACTACAAGGCAGTGTGAGCACAGGTGCACTGGATAACCTTCTTTTCAACTCCTTGAAATTCTCTTCACATTCCTCTGTCCAGACAAACTTCACTCCTTTCCGAGTCAACTTGGTGAGTGGATTAGATAATCGTGAAAAATCTTTTACAAAACGTCGATAATATCCAGCCAAACCAAGAAAAATTCGGATCTCAGTTACTGTTGTTGGTCTTGACCATCTTTCGATAACCTCTGTTTTTGCTGGATCCACAGATATCCCCTCTTTTGAGATTATATGACCCAAAAATGCAACTTTTTGAAGCCAAAATTCACACTTGGTAAATTTGGCATAAAGCTTCTCTTTTCTCACGGTCTTCAATATAATTCTCTAGTGATCTTCATGCTCTTACTTGCTCTTTGAATAGACAAGAATATCGTCTATAAAGACTACCACAAATTGATCAAGATAGTCTCTAAAGACTCTATTCATTAGATCCATGAAGATAGCAGGGGCATTAGTAAGACCAAATGGCATCACTATAAATTCATAGTGTCCATACCTTGTACGGAAAGCCGTCTTTGGTATATCCTCCCTTTTGACCCTTAATTGATGATACCCTGAACGAAGATCAATCTTGGAAAAGTATTGAGCTCCGCGTAGTTGGTCAAATAAGTCATCAATGCGTGGGAGAGGATATTTGTTCTTGATAGTGATCTTGTTAAGTTCTCGATAATCAATGCAAAGTCTCATTGATCCATCTTTCTTCTTAACAAATAGAACATGTGCTCTCCAAGGTGACGCACTAGGGCGTATGAATCCCTTATCAAGATTCTCTTGGAGTTGCTTCTTCAATTCCTGCAACTCAATTGGGGCCATTCTATAAGGTGTCTTTGAAGTAGGCAAAGCACACGGTACGAGTTCTATTGAAAACTCAACTTCACGATTTGGTGGAAGACCCGACAATTCCTCCAGAAAGACATCATCAAACTCCCGTACAATGGGCATATTCTTAATCATGAGTTTCTCACCAACCATTTGAGATAAATAACCTTCATTTAGTGGAATCAATACCCATAAGATGGAAGAAATTTCCACTGGAAGGTTATGTTCATCCTTGCATTGATAGACGATCGTAGGTTGATCTGGAATATGAAATGTGACTTCCCTTCTTTGGCAATTGATATGAGCTCCATGTAGAGAAAGCCAATCCATGCCAAGAATCACATCAAATTCCACTAAAGGAAGGATCACAAGATTTGCAGGAAGCACTTTCCCACAAACTTCGATCGGAGAAGAATTATAAACTTCTGATGCGATTGATGTGCCATTAGGTGTTGTCACAGCTAACTCAACATCTAATTGTTGAGGTAATACGGTGATACCCTTAGAAAATTCTTTAGAAATAAAAGAGTGGGTGGATCCAGAATCAAATAAAACATTTGCTACTTTAGAGTGGATGGTAAGTGTACCTTTCACCACATCATTATCGTACTCCACATCGCTGATAGAAATTTCATGTGACTTTCCTTTTTCTTTAGCCTTAAGAGTTTGTTGACGTTGACCATCATCATCAACCCTTGGATTTGGGCATTGATTGGCATAATTCCCCATCTCCTTGCACTTGAAACATTGAAGTGTAGCAGGTTCATTCTGTGTATCCCTTCCTTTGTTTGCATCATTAGACATCTTCTTCCCATTATCACGGCATTCAAATGCCCGATGACCTTCCTTTCCACATTTAAAACATTTACTTGTCCCTTTAAGACAACTCCCTCCATGTTTCTTTCCACACTTTGAGCATAAGGGAAAGTTCATCTTCTTTTCCGTGTGCTCTTTAGATTTTTCTTTGAATTCCATCTTCCTCTTCTTATCAAACCCATGTGACTGATGGGTTACTCTAATCTCCATCTCGACTTTGAGAGCACATCGAACGATTTCCTCGTAGCTATTGAAGTCCCTTATGGATAACGCCCTTCGAAGACTTGGTTTTAAGCCACTAAAGAATCGATCGATCTTACTCTCAGGTTGGATAATAATACCAGAAGCGTACCTTGCAAGTCTGGTAAAATTTGCTTCATAGGTACCAACAGATTCATCATCCCTTTGCTTCAGTTCAAGGAACTCTTTCTCCATCTTTGTTCGGAGAATACGAGGGAAGTACTTATTGAAAAATAAGTTCTTGAACTCGTCCCATTCCATAGACTCAATTTCATCCCTTTGCCTTGTATTCTTAACAAGATTCTACCATTGATCAGCATCTCCTTCCAAACGATACACTGCTAGGATGACTTTATCATGCTCAGAACATTGAAGAACTGAAAATATCTTTTCAGTAGTACTAATCCATTGTTCAGCAACTAATGGATCAGTAGACCCGCTGAAAGATGGTGGACGCTGCCTCATGAAGGATTCAACAGAATGTTTCTCCCTCCTTTGTTCGTTTGGAAATCCTGCATGATTCATAGCTTGAGAAAGTTGTGTGAGCATGGCTACAAGATTTTGCATTCCAGCTCCCATATCGTTTGGTTGCTCAGGGGGACAATCATTGCATTGCCCATCGCATTCCGCATTAACACGGTTCCTTCGGGTTCCAGCCATTGACTAAAACCAAGAAGAATAGTGTGAGAAACACTAATTATAATAGGAAACCACATAATTCAAGAATAAAATTTTCATGCTTAAGGTCTTATCCTAGGTTATTCAAGGCCATTTCTAAAACACTAAGATTGTGTTCTATGCTTAGACTTATCCTTAGGGTTCTTACTAAGGCTTTCACATCCTAGTTTCCAAATGTTGACTATACCTTTCCTTTGATACCAACTATAACGACCCATACTTTACATACATTGTTAATACTTCGAAATTGAAGCACACTTATTACAACATATGACAAAACCACAAAGGACCGTATAGGTATAGTGTCTTTAGAAACTGGGAAACATCAAAAACTGGTTCATAAATCTTCTACAGTGTCTCCCATTTATTTCATCATATCTAGGGCCCCTTTTAGCATATTCTACTTAATATCCATCTTCCTGGCCTGGGGAAAAGAAAACATAAAAGGGTGAGCTCAAATGCTCAGCAAGGGAAAATAAAGGAAATAAAAATCATATCATATCTTTTTGAAAATTAAAACCTGCAAAAGAGATCATAATATCTTAACATGGAATAAATCATAGAAGTGAAAATGAGATCCCCATAATCATAACATAAACCTTGAATCTTTGTGGCATGCACACATAATCATGGAAAATCATTTCTTGTTAGTCATGACTCATTGCCAAGACTATCTTAGTGGACAAAGTCCCTTTCTGAACCGAGTTCACTCCTCGTTTCAGTCCTGTATCACTGAACCGAAATAACCTTCCGTTCCAGCCATGTCTATCTCATGAGATATAAAATCTTTACCCAATGCATTGGAGGGAGATATAGGTCCCACCCATCTTATAATGAATCCTTTCTTATGTGTGCCACATAATCATAAAACATACATCATCGCATAACACATATAACAAAAATGGGATTCTTGAAACATCATGACATCATAAATCAATTCATATATGATAAAGGAATTCATAAACATAATTCCATCACAACATAGTCAAACCAATGTAAAAATATGGATAGAAACAGAACCCTTTATTATCTTAGATGGAAAATAATTTTGATAAAACACTTGAATTGAATTCTTGAGGAAAATATCCTTTCTTCTTCAAAAACATTTTTCCTTTCATAACATGTCATACAACTTTAAAATAAAAGAAGTTGATTAAAAATAAACTTGAAAACTTGTAAAGGAAGCTTCTTTGAAGTAATGTTTTAAAAATCCATTCATGCCGTATAAGTTAAAAATACATTCTTCGTACTTTTGTCGGAAAAGTCAAAAAGTACCTCGTACGGAAAAATGACAAAAGATTCCTTTCATATTCTTTACTAAAAACTCACCTAAGGGTAAAATTGGATTTAAACTATTTCAAGTGGATGGAAACAATATTACATATTGAGGGAACATGGATGTGGATGATAAAATACACCCCAGTAAATACTTACGAATAAACAATCTCGGATAAAAATGAGATTGCGATATTTCCCTTACCTTAGGTCCGATTTGCTTTGTTCGTGTCCGAATCTCCTGTATAATGGTTTAAATAATGTTATTGACTTATTCCAGAATCATACATATTGATATGAGATCATATATGGTCATATTATTAGCTTCTTGTTAGTAATATTTCATTGTTACTTGTTACTCGGGTCTTTATAACTTTTTGTTCTTATGCGTGTTTTGTCGAATAAATTCTTATTCTTATCTTTAGGTTATAGATAATTCATTTCCAGAATGGTATTAGTGTAGTATATACCATATTCATTCATTCAATTCATTTATATAATCATTATGAAATGAAGATCATGTAGAACGAGTCGCATCACATCGTGGAGACGGTATTCCGTACGTACGCACGAGTGATGATATCGTTCCTATGATCGTGGAATTGTATTGGAGTATATATATATATTATTTCAGTATCAATATTACTTAATAATAATCATATATAGTTACTGATTACACCATTATAGCCATCCTTGTAAGGTGATGGTGGAAAATAGATTACACCACGGCGTGGAGACGGTATTCCGTACGTACGCACGCGCGGTGATTTCATTTTTCCGTAGGATGGATAGAAGGTGAATTAGGGTTGTTTCATATTTATAATAACATATCAGTATGTAAGTAATACTGATGTTATTACTTTATCATGAAACAACTAAAGAAGAAGAAGTTGAAGAAGAATGAAATTGAAAAGATCGGTAATGGATATTACCTCTTCTTTGGAACGCCTTTTTGAATCCTCCACTTAAGGAACTAAGATTGGTCTTTGGAGAAGACCAGGACCTCTAGGATTATTCTAGGGAAGTGGAGAAGGGAAAATGGCAGGGGTTGGCCGAGCTTGAGTGCTCATATTGGTGTGAGGAGGAGGGGGAGGAGGTGCCCTTTTATAAGGGAGGAGAGGGGCACCTTAGGAATATCTCAAAATATTATTTTATATTAAAGTCAAAATCGGTTTATAATGGTTCCAAAGGGTCTTATTTCGAAGCTAAAGTGGGGATGGGTCGAAATCCTATCAACCAATAGAATTTAGACAAGTTTAGGGTATTATTTTAACCTTATCAATTAGATTTAACTCTAAGTTAATTAATTTAACTTTTACCGTGTCTTTTTGTTTTCTTTCACTATATGGTTAATACACTTACTATAACATGCCAAACGAACCCCAAATTGTTTATTATTAATATATATATCCTTAGCTAAGTCATTTGGCCGAACCTTAGATTTTTAGGAATAAAATAACAATTAATAATATAATATTTGATTTAAAAACTATTTTGTGTCAATTTTGACACTATTTGATATATGATTTTTGTGAAAGTCATAACAGAATTATATGTTCGAACCAAGTTGATTAAATCAATACTAATATATCATAGTAACCTAGAAAATTAGTGGAATTCATAAAAAGTCTCAAATTACATTTATTTTGGTATTTATATTATCAATTTTGTCAATATTTCATTAATAAGATAATTACTGCATCATCTTTGTGTCATAAATAAATTAAATTATTTGATGTCTAAAAATTACAAATAAAATACCATCATGTAGGAAATCGTTTTAGCTTTCTAATTAATATTTAAAATCGAATTTATCTTATGTATAACCCTATATTAAAAATGATTTACTTATTAAACTTTGATTTTAACTATTTTAACCCTTCTTTAAATAAATTAATAATAAATGTCCTAATCTAATCCACGTGGGCCTAAATGGTCATATTTTATTCCTAAGTTTGTTTTTGGTCGAATTACACTTGTCCAATAGAATTAGGACATGTGTTAGGGTAATATTAATATCATTTTTACCCTTAGTTACCCTATTTACTATTAACCGCGGTAAAAATAGTAAAAAGTTACTATTCACCAAAAAAAATATTTTCATCTCATTGAACCACATTTTAGTCCTTGATATTAACCGTGTCTCTCGGATTTTTGAAATTCCATTCACAGAAGCGGTAAAATTAAGTTTTATGCAAAATTCAGTTTTTAACCTACCACTTAGTGGTTTCACTATTCATCAAAAATTGAAAGTTTTCAGAAAAATACCAAAATTTCACCCTAGGATAATTTCGATATTCTGAGTCCAAAAATGAAGTCCATTTTGAAAAATAAAATTTATAAAATTTCAAAAAGTGGTTATTACTATTCATAACGGCTAGTTTTAATAGCATATTGTTGTTTAGTGAAACTCGGTATTGCGTACGACGCAAGCTATCGAGGAAGGTCGCGATTTCGTGTAAAGCAAGCCAAGAAAGTGTTGTGTAGAAAAAGATTCCTTTGATGATTTATATAACATAAAAGTCTCGGGTGTTACAGGAAAGATCTTTATGGGATATGTTGAAGATCTTTCACCAAGATTAGATGATTATGTTCCGAGTTTCCAAAGACACTAAACTACTACGGTCCTTGAGTGTCTGTTTTTTTATGTATTAAGTATTCCTCAAAAGTAATGTAATGTCCATGTACGTCATGTGTACGTCTCTATAGTTGGTATGAGAGGAAAGGTTTAGTTGTCCTTTGAAAACTGGGATGCGAAAACTTTAGTGAGATCCCTAGATATATTTCTATGGTATGTCTAGGGATGTCCCAATGGTTTAGTATAGTTGTAGGTTACAGTCCCATAATTAAGTTGACAATCATGAATAACCTAGGGTGGACCTATGGTGTCATGGATTAAATAATGTGTGATAAGTTATACATCCCATAAGTGAATTTTAATAATTTTGTTGTTCCTTATTATTTTAACTGTTTCATACACTATGGTTTCTGGTTTTAGTCAATGGAGGGAACGAGAAGGAATTTAGTTAGCATTGATTCCAATGGAAAAATTTGTTACTATGATCAACAAAATTGTGTAATGCATGGAGAGAATGATATTGTGATTATGCCGAATCAGTCATCACGATATATGATTATCAAGGTGAACTTTGGTGGTATTTATAAGTCATTAAATAAGAGGAAGATGAACTTTTATTAAGGTTATCATGGAAAAGAACATTGAGGTAGGAAGATGAAGCTTTCTACATATCAAGAAGAAGGGAAGAATATCCTTGAGGAATACCTCAAATGGAGGGGAAGATGTAATCTATTTGGAGAAAAGGGTCATATAGTGATAGACTATTATAGAGTTTAATGTCTTATCTATAGAGAACATGGGAATTACCCAACTCAATGCCATGACCTAAGCGGTTAATTCTAAACAGTGGAAGGACCTATTCCATTCCAATCATTGAAGATGATGGATTGCAGGCCTTATGTATTGGAGTTCATGAATAATTTTTTTGAGGTACTTTTATGGTGTATTGAAATATCTGTGTATTGGTCCATTGTGGTTTTCTATAAAAATATGGTATCAGTAACCATTAAATGTGATTGAAATATTTTTTGAAAGAAGTTGATATGCTCATAATTAAGGGATAAATAAAAAATAATAAGTTTTATAGTATTAATGATCTCATGACCGATATAAGGACAAAGTGATATCATGGTTTGAGTATATGGAATTTATGGAATTTTGGTATGTAGAAATATTTAACATTTGACAACATTCATGTTTTCACTAAAGTTCAATGTGTATTCCTTTTTCAAGAGAATTCATGATTAACGTATTCACATGTTTGGAATGTGACCAACAAAAAGATATATCTTATGATATATGGGGGACAAATGAAGGAATTCACATGCTCGTTAGATGACATTTCTAGTAATTGGACAGAAGTATTTTCGATAAGCCTAAAGGATCGAATTGATTAATTTAGACATCATACAGTATTGATTAAGGATATAACATTTTTATTTTATTACTGATATGTTATTATAGTATAGTTTTATAAAAAGAAAAACCCGTAGGACAGGAGATAACCATTCGCGTCGAACAAGGATGCAAAAATCAAACCCACAACCAAAGTGTGACATGAATTTATCATGTACCATTGGCCTATAGGAAGTCCATGTTCTATAGAAATTAGTTTTATTTTTCTATTTGGTATGATTGATGAAGTATAAGTTCATTTTTGACACCATATATGATTAATCCCACCGTAGAGGGACTTATGTATATAACTATCGCTAACCGTATGTTTGAGACAGATGGAATGACCTATCATTATATCGCATGATCCACTAACACATCACAGAAGACAAATTGAACTTAATTTCTGTAAGAGATGGAGTGGAAATTGTTCAAGGCATGGACAATAGTGAGATTGTACTAAAATCATGTAAGAATTTCTTTTAATTAAAAAATTCATCAATAATAAGGAAATGATCTTGATAACCAAAACTTTTGTCTTATTTCCCTCATATCTGATGAATCAGATGGTACCTTAGATCATCACAAATTATGGCTTTGTGGTTGTTGGATTTTTCATAGCCATGTTCTCTACCACGCTCCATTAGAACATGATGGTCAGATTTCTCTTCTATATCCATATTTTCATCTATGTTCTCCTATGTGGAAACCTAGTGATTAGTTTATTCGGGTAAGTGTTACATTTCATACTTTAGTTTTAAAATTAAATTTTAGTATCCCTTTTTACGATGTGGGTTTCTATGAGAGAAACTTTCAGGTAGTGAATCATTTATAACCCCGAAGAATTCCTAGGGCGAAATTCAGTTTAAGGGGGGTAGAATGTAACACCCCGAGATTTTAGGAAAAAAATTCTTTTAATTTCAGGTATTTCTTGTGTTTTACTCTACAAAAAATAATCTTCCACTATACCCAACACTATATTAGATTTTATTATATGAAAACACTATTCATGTCTTGTGTTTCACGCAAGAGAAAACTTTCTCGATAGCTTTCGTTGTACGTAATACCGAGTTTCACTAAACAACGATAAGTTATTAAAATATTAAATAAACAAGCTATTATGAATATTTATACCCAATTTTTGAAATTTTATAAATTTTATATTTCAAAATGGACTTCATTTTTGAATTCGGAATATCGAAATTATCCTTGGGTGAATTTTTTGTAATTTTCTGAAAACATTAAATTTTTGATGAATAGTGAAAACACAGAGTTATTGTTTAAAACCAAATTTTTATTTAAAGAATAACTTATTTTATTTAAATTTATTTTAGGTAAAATTAGATATATAATACCTATATATGTTCAATTTAATTCATTGAAGTCACTTTATAATAATTTTAGATATATAAAAATTTTATTGAGCTTTTTACCGTCTTTTACCCACCTCCTATGAGAGTTTGAAAATTTACATAAAATATAATTTTACTGCTTCTGTGATTTGAATTTAAAAAATCCGAGAGGAAAAGTTGATATCAGTAAGTAAAATGTGGTTCAATGAGATAAAATATTTTTTTTGTGAATAGTAACTTTTATCTTTTATTTACCACATTTTAAGGTAAATAGGGTAATTAAGGGTAAAAATGATATTATTATTACCATAACACATATATTAATTCTATTGGATAAGTGTAATTCAAAAAATAACAACCTTATGAATAAAATATTACCCTTTAGGTCCACAAGGATCAGATTTGGACATTTATTATTATTTTATTTAAAGAAGTGTTAAAATTGTTAAAATCAAATTTTAATAACTAAAACATTTTCAATATTGGTTTATTAATAAGATAGATTAGACTATAAATATTCATTATTAAGATAAAAATATTTCCTACATAATAGTATTTTATTTATATTTTATATACATTAAATAATTTATTTTATTTATCACACAATGATGATGTAGTAATTACCTTATTAATGAAATATTAACATAATTGATATTATAAATACTCAAATAAAAGTTATTTGAGACCTTTTATGAATCAACATAATTTTATCGGTTAATATAACATATTATTGTTGGTTAGATGATTTGTTTTTCTAAGTAATAATTCTTTTATGAACATATAAAAAATACCAAATAATGTAAAATTTGACATAAAAGTGTTTTTTAAAACAAATATTATATTATTAATTGATATAATTGTCCTAAAAATATAATGATTTTACAAAATACATATATAAAAATATATATGACATTAAGTAACCAATTGAGGTTCTATTTGTAGTTCATAATAAGTTTATTAACCATATAGTGTATCAATACAAGAAGACGCGGTAAAAGTTAAAGTATTTAACTTAGAGTTAAATCTAAATGAAAAGGTTTAAATAGTAACCTAAACTTGTCTAAAACCTATTGGTTGAGCGAATATCGAACCATCCCCACCCGAGAATCAAAATAACTCAATTTTGAGCCATTATAAACCGAATATAAATAAATTATATAATAATATTTTATGTTCTTTCTAAGGTGCCCTTCACCCCTCTTATAAAAGGCCACTCCCCCTTCTCTCTAATTCATACCTCCAAAGCCATTTAGATCAGAAAAAACCTTCCCAAATACCCTCTAAACTATACTCCCTTAAACCTAGATTCCTAAATTTAGTTAGAAATCCAACCAAATGAGACCTTTTGATCAAATATAAAGAAAAAACCCGAAGAAGAGGAAAATGTATCACCTCTTATTTCAATTTATTTTCTTCTTCGACTTCCTCCCTCATTGTTGTTTATAATATAAAATAATAAATCCAGTATATTATATATATATTGTGATGTTATTATAAAACTGGTACAACCATATGAGTTATTTTATACATCCTATGATTGAAAAAGTCACCACACGTGCGTACGTAGGGCTTACCATATCTACGTCGTGTTATTGGTTGTTATTAAAAGATTTCGTCTTTTGGATAGGTGTAATAATGAGTATAAATGATATAAATAAGAAATATAACATTATTATGATTTTATATATACTATACACAATCTAATTATATATTATTTTAATATCAAAAGAATGATATTGTCGTTCGTGCATATGTACAGACTACCGTCTCCACGAACGCGATAAGATTCATTTTACATTATTAACCATTCAAGTATTATTATAAAGTATATATAATAAATAATAATGAATGATATTACATATTAATGATTTTTTATTTATGTAAATATATGTTTCATTTACTTAATTGCATTCAATTCAATAATGAAACGAAAACCGCGTTCATGCGTATGTATGGCCTACCGTCTCCATGAACGGTTTATTACATTCCATTTAACGATCTATCATATATATTTATATGCAGAATATTTATTATATAAAAATAATTTTTAAATTTCAGGAATTAATTAAATTGTGATATAAGTAATAATATCATGAACAACAAGTCAAAACATATACGATAAATGAAAAGATTTTGCTCGAAACACTGCTTTAACATGGAATTTACAAATTAATGTATAATATAAAGTAATAAGTGAATCATATATTATATCATAAATATTATTATGGTTATGTTAAAAGTTAAAAAAAATTTTAAATCCACTATACTGGAGTCTTGAACACGTATAGAAGAAATTGGATATAAGGTAACGGATAATTTTGCAGATCTCATTTTTATCAAACATTGCTTAAACGTAAGTATTTACTGGGCATATCATCCATGTTAATTTTTTCTAAAAAAGTCATCATAAAAGTTTTAATATTCTTACATGTATGTTTAAATTCATTTTTACCCTTTTTTGACTTTTACCAAATTTTATTGAAGGAATATTTCCTTTGATTACCATATAAGGCACTTTTTGACTTTTATGGCAAAAGTACGAGGGGATTGTTTTTTTACCTTATAAGGTATGAAAGGATTTTTACGGTTTCATGATGCCTAATTTTCATGAAGATTATTCTAAAATATTTAATGACTATTTTAATAAAAGTACTTTTCTTATAAAATTGATTGGAATTTTGTTAAAAAGAAATTATTTTGAAGAAGAAATGATATTTTCCTCAAGAATTCATTTCAAGTGTTTTGTCAAAACTATTTTCCATCTAAGATGAAATTATTTAGTATGATTAGGTTTCAAATATAATGTCTATATTATTTACATGGTTTGATTCTTCATATGACAAAATTATATAGATTTGTTTTATATGAATTACATTATGATGGGATGATGTTTATGAATCCCATTTTATTCTTTGTGTTATGATGAATGATTTATGTTTATTTTGTGGCACAAGTAATAATGATTTCATTATGAGATGGGTGGGACCTATATATCCCTCAAATGAATTTTGTAAAAATTTATATCTCATGTGATTGATATGGATAGAATGGAAGGAGAATTTCGTTCCGTAATACAAGGATGGAATGGCAAGGAAACTCGGTTCAGTAATGGACATTGTCCACTATGATGGTCTTTATTGCAATGCCTTGGATACTGTGGAAATCATATCATGTTCTTAATAAATTCCGCAAATACATTTTTATTTATCATGATATTTTATCAAGATTGATTTTCTTGTATGATCTATGCCTTACGTACTGCCAATATTTATTTCACAACTCACGATTTTGATGTTTAGACATTATGTTCATGTTTTTTAAGTTAAAATGTATATTATTTGTTTTATTTTATCCATGCTCAACCTTACTGAGCATTTGAGATCACCCTTTTTATTTTTTCTTTTCCCCATGATATAAAGAATGGTTTTAGGTAAGAAAACAAAAGGGAAAGATCTTTATGGGAGATGTTGAAGATATTTCACCATGATTGAAAGATTATGTTCTGAGTTTCCAAAGGCACTAAACTACTACGGTCCTTCACTGTCTTTTTTTGTTAAGTATTAATTATTCTTAAAAAGTAATGTAATGTCCATGTACGTCATGTGTAGGTCTCTATAGTTGGTATCATAGGAATGGTTTAGTTAAACATTGGAAACTAGGCTGCGAAAACATTAGTGAGATCCCTGGAGGTATTTCTTAGGTATTTCTAGGGGTGTCCCTAAGGTTTAGTATAATTGTAGGTTACAGTCCTAGAATTATGTTGAAACTCATGAATAACCTATGGTGAACCTATGTTGTCGTGGAATAAATAATTTTTGATAATTAATACATCACATAAGTGATTATTAATAATTATTTGGTTCCTCGTTATTTTAACTGTTTCTTACACTATGGTTTCTAGTTTTAGTCAATGGAGGGAACGAGAAAGGCTTTTGTTAATGTTGATTCAGATTGGAAAATTGGTGACTGTGATCAAAATAAATTTTGAATTTCCTAGAGAGAAAGATATTGTGATTATGCTGAATCTATCATCGCGATATATGATTACAAAGGTAAACTTTGGTGGTATCTCTAAGTCATCAAATAAGAGGAAGATGAAATTTTATTCATGTACTCATGGAAAGGAACATAGAGTAAGGAAGATGATGCTTTCTACATATCAAGAATAAGGGAAGAAAATTCTTGAGGAATACCTCAAATGAATTGGAATATGTTATCTGTGTGGAGAAATGGGTCAAAGAGTGATAAACTATTATGGAGTTCAATGTCTTATCTATGGAGAACATGGGTGTTACCCAACTCAATGACCTAACATAAGTGATTACTTCTAAACAAAGGAAGGACCTATTCCATGCCAATCATCGAAGAGGATGGATTCAAGGACTTATATTTTCTAATTCCAGAATAATGTTGTTGAGATACTTTTATGGTATATTGAAATATCTGTGTATTGATCCATTGTGGTTTTCTATAAGAATATGGTAGTGATAACAATGAAAAGTGATTTAAATATTTTTTGAAAGAAGATGATATGTGAATAATGAAGGGATATAGATAATATAATATGTTTGATAGTATTAATGATCTCATGACTGATATAAGGACAAAGTGATATCATGATTTGAGTATATAGAATTTTTTGAATTTTGGTATGTGGAAAGATTTAACATTTAGCTGCATTCATGTATTCACTAAAGATCAATGGGTATTCATTTTTCAAGATAATACATGATTACGGTATTCACATGTTTGGAATGTGACCAACAACAAGATATATCTTATGATATATGGGGCACAAATGATAGAATTCACATGCTCGGTAGATGACATTTCTAGTAATTGGACAAAAGTATTATCGATAAGCCTAAAGGATGGAATGGATTGATTTAGACATTATATATTATTTCTTAAGGCTATAACTTTTTTATGTTATTTCTAAAATGTTATAATAGTATATTTTTAGAAAAAGGACAACCCGTAGGATGGGCGATAACCTTTCATGTCGAACATGGATGCAGGAATCAAACCCACATCCAACGTGCGACTGGATGTTATCACCTACCATTGTCCTACAGGAAGTCCCTGGTTTGTTGAAATTTGTTTTATTTTTTTAAGTGGTATGATGGATGAAGTATAAGTCCATTTTTGGAACCATATATGATTAATCCCACTGTAGATGGAGTTATGTATATAAATATTGCTAACCTTATGTTTGAGACAGATGGAATGACCTATCATTCAATCGCATGATCCACTAAAACTTAATGGGAGAAAAATTCAACTTCATTTATTTAAGTTATGAAGTGGAAATTATTCAAGGCACGAACAATATTATTATTGTACCAAAATAATGAAAATATTTCATTTAATTCAAAAATTCTACAACATTAGGGAAATGATCTTGAAAACCAAAAATGTTTTCCAATTTCCCTCATATCTGATGAATCAGATGGTAACATAGATCATCACAAATATATGGCTTTGTGATTGTTGGATTTTTCATATCCATGTTCTCTACCAGTCTCCATCAGAACTTGATGGTAACCGTTACATTTCATACTTTACATTTAAAATTATTTTTTAGTATCCCTTTTTACGATGTGGGTTTCAATGAATGAAACTTTCATGATGTAAACCATTTAAAACCCCGACGAATTTTGAGGGAGAAATTCATTTAAAGGGGGGTAAAATGTAACACCCTGAGATTTTATGAAAAATATTCTTTTAATTTCAATGATGCCTTGTGTTGTACGCTACACAAATATTAGCTTCTGCTATACGCAACACCTTATTAAATTTTATTATAGGAAAACAATATTATTGGCTTGTGCTGCACGCAAGAGCAACCTTCCTCGATATCCCGCAATGTACGCAATACGGAGTTTCACTAGAAATGATAAGTTATTCAAAAACTATATAAACAAGCAGTTATGAAAATTAATACCCACTTTCTGAAAATTTATGGAATTTATCTTTCAAAATGGACTTCATTTTTAGATTCGTAATATTGAAATTATCATAGGGTGAATTTTTGGCATTTTTATGAAAAAGTTAAAAAAAATTGAATAGTGAAAACACTGAGTTATTGGTTAGAACCGAATTTTTATTTAAATAATCATTTATTTTATTTAAATTGATTTTAGGTCAAAATTTATACATAATACCTATATAAGTTCAATTTAATTCATTGGAGTCATTTTATAATAATAATAGATATATAAAAATTTTATTGAACATTTTACCATCTTTTACCCACCACCTAGGAGACCTAGCAAATTTACATAAAACATAATTTTACCACTTCTGTGATTTTAATTTAAAAAATCCAAGATACAAAATTGATATCAGTATGTAAAATTTGATTCAATGAGATGAAAATTATTTCTGTTGAATAGTTACTTTTAACTTTTATTTACCATAGTTAAAAGTAAATAGGGTTATTAGGGGTAAAAATGATATTATTATTGCCCTAACACATGTATTAATTCTATTGGATAAGTATAATTCAACAAATAACAACCTTAGGAATAAAATATTACCCTATAGGTCCACTTGGATCAGATTAGGAAATTTATTATTATTTTATTTAAAAAATAGTGAAAATAGTTAAAATCAAATATTAGTAACTAAAACATTTTCAATATATGGTTATACATAAGATAAATTATACAATAAATATTAATTATAAAGATAAAAATATTTCATACATAATTGTATTTTATTTATATTTTATAGAGATTAAATAATTTAATTAATTTATGACACAATGATGATGCAGTAATTACCTTATTAATGAAATGTTAACATAATTGATATTATAAATACCCAAATAAAAGTAATTTGAGACATTTAATGAATTAAACTAATTTTATAGTTTAATATAAAATATTAGGGTTGGTTAGATTATTTTTTTCTAAGTAGTAATACTGCTATTAATCTAGAAAAAACAAAACACCAAATAGTGTTAAAATTGACATAAAAGAGTTTTTTAAAACAAATATTATATTATTAATTGATATAATGGTCTTAAAAATATAAGGACTGGCCAAAAGGCATATATAATAATATATATGACATTGAGGAACCAATTTGAGTTCTTTTGGAAGTTTATAATATGTTTATTAACCTTATAGTGTAAGAATACAAGAAGATGCGGTAAAAGTTAAATTATTTAACTTAGAGTAAAATCTAAATTATAAGAATACAATCGTAACCTAAACATGTCTAAAACCTCTTTTATGAGATTATATAGACCCATACCCACCCTAGAATCTATATAAGTCACTTTGGTTCCATTATAAACCGAAAATGAATAAATAATAAAATAATATTTTATGTTTTTATAAGGTTTCCCGCACCCCTCTTATAAAAGGTCACTCCACCGTCTCTCTAATTCACACCTCCAAATCCATTTGGATCAGCCAGACCCATTCCGAAATAACCTCTCAACTATCATCCTTTCATCCTAGAATCCTTAATGTAGTCATAAAGGCAACCTAATGAGACCTTTTGATCAAATCAAAAGGAAAAACCCGAAGAAGTGGTAAATGTCTCACCTCCAATTTCAAGATCCTTTCTTCTTCACCTTCCTCCTTCTTTATTGTTTATATTATAAAATAATAAGTCCAATATCTTATATATACTATGATGTTTCTAAAAAAAATTACAACCATATTAGTTATTTTATCCATCCTATGAATGAAAAAGTCACCATACGTGTGTAAGTTCGGCTTACCATCTCCACGTCGTGGTACATGTTGTTATTCAAATATTTCATCATTAAGATGGGTATAATAATGTGTATAAATGATATAAATAATAAATATAAAATTATAATGATTCTGTATATATGGTACACCATACAATTATATATTATTTTAATATCAAAAGAATGATATTGTCGCTCGTGCATACGTACGGACTACCGTCTCCACGAACATGATAAGATTCATTTTCTATAATTAACCATTTATGTATGATTATAAAGTATATATAATAAATAATAATTAAATATATTACATAATAATGATAGTGGATTTATGTACATATATGTTTCATTTACTTAATTCCATTCAATTCAATAAGGAAACAAAAACAACATTCCTGCGTATATACGGCTTATCGTCTCCAGGAACGGTGTATTTCATTCCATTTATCGATCTATCATATATATCTATATGAAGAATATATATTACATATAAATCATGTTTTAAATTATGGATATTATTAAATTGGTATATAAGTAATAATATCATGAACAATAAGTCGAAACACGTACGATAAATGAAAAGATTCTACCCAAAACGCAGCTTTAACATTGAATTTACAAAAGAACGAATAATATAAAGTCATAAGTGAATCATATATGATATTATAAATATTATTATGGTTATGTTACACGTTAATAATATGTTTAAACCCACTATACATTAGTATCGGGCACATACGGATAAAATTGGACATAAGGTAAGGGATAATTTTTCAAAATCTAATTTTTATCCATGATTTCTTATACGTAAGTATTTACTGGTCTTAGCATCCATGTCTATGTTTTCTAAAAATGTTTTCATAAAATGTATACTATTCATAACTGTATGTGTAAAGTAATTTTTACCATTTTTTTTACTTTTACCAAATTGTATTGAAGGAATCTTTCCTTTGTTTACCATATAAGGTTCTTTTTGTCTTTTCCAGCAAACGTACATGGAAACTGTTTTTAATATTATAAGAAATGAATGGATTTTTACAGTTTCATGATTCCAAATTTTCATGAAGATTACTATACAATTTTTCATGATTATTTTCAACAAAATAATTTTCTTTTAAAATTTAATGGAATTTTGTGAAAAAAAAATTATTTTGAAGAAGAAAGGATATTTTTTTCAAAAATTCATTTCAAGTGTTTTGTCAAAAATATTTTCCATCTAAGATGAAATTATTTAGTATGATAAAGTTGGAAGTATAATTTCTCTAATAATTACATGGTTTGATTCTTCTTATGACGAAATGATATTCATTAGTTTTATATGGATTATGTTAAGATGGGATGATTGTTATGAATCCCATTTTATTCTTTAGGCTATGATGAATGATTTAGGTTTATTTTGTGGAACCAGTAATAATGAGATCATTATGAGATGGTTGGGACCTATATCTCCCTCCAATTCATTGGTTAAAGATTTATATCTCATGAGATATACATGTCTGGATCGGCAGGCGGATTCCATTTAGTAATATAGGGATGGAACGACAAGTAAACTTGGTTCAGTAATGGAAATTGTACAGTATGATGGTCTTGGTAGAAATGCATTGGATATAATGAAAATCATAACATGTTCTTAATATATTCCACAACTACATGTTTATTTCTCATGCTATTTTATGATGATTGATGTTATTTTATGATCTATCCCTTATGTACTGCCAAGATTTATTTCACAACTCATGATTTTTAAGTTTAACATTATGTTCATGTTTTTTAAGTTAAAATGTTTGTGATTTGTTATATTTTATCGACGATTACCCTTACAGAACATTTGAGCTCACCCTTTTTATGTGTTATTTTCCCCAGGATATAAGGAATGGTTTTAGGTAATAAAACTAAAGGGAATGATCTTCATGGGAGATGTTTAAGATCATACACTCTGATTAGAAGATTATATTCTGAGTTTTCAATTACACTAATCTACTACGGTCCTTGAGTGTATATTTTTGTTATATATTTAGTATTCCGAAAAAGTAATGTAATGTCCATGTACGTCATGTGTGGGTCTCTATATTTGGTATCAGAGGAACGGTTTAGTTAACCTTTGTAATCTAGGATTCGAAAACTTTTGTGAGATCCCTAGAGATATTTCTATGGTATGTCTTGGGATGTCCCTGAGGTTTAGTATAATTATAGGTTACATTCCTAGAATTATGTTGACGATCAAGAATAACCAATTGTGAACCAATGGACTCATGGATTACATAATATTTGATATGTTATACATCCCATAAGTGACTTTCAATAATTATGTGGTTCTTCATTATTTTAATTGTTTCTTACACTATGGTTTCTGGTTTTAGTCAATGGTGGGAACAAGAAGGAATTTAGTTAGCGTTGATTCCGATGGAAAAATTGGTGATTGTGATCAAAAAAATTGTGTAATTCCTGGAGACAAAGACATTTTTATTATGCCAAATCAATCATTACGATATATGATTATCAAGGTGAACTTTGGTGGTATTTATAAGTCATCAAATAAAAGGAAGATTAACTTTTATTCATGTTCTCATAGGAAGGAACATAGAGGAAGGATGATGAATCTTTCTCCATTTCAAGAACTAGGGAAGAAGATCCTTGAGGAATATCTCAAATAGAGGAGAATATATTATCTATGTGGAGAAAAGGGTCATATAGTGATAGACTGTTATGGAGTTCAATGTCTTATCTGTGGAGAACATGGGCATTGCCCAACTCAATGCCCTGACCTAAGTGGTTACTTCTAAATAGAGAAATGACATATTCTATTCCAATCATCAAAGAGGATGGATTGAAGTCCTTATGCATTCGAATTCATGAATAATGTTGTTGAGGTACTTTTATGGTATATTGTGTATTGGTCAATTGTCGTTTTCTATAGGAATATGGTATCAGGAACAATGAAAAGTTATTGAAATATTTTTTTAAAGAAGATGATATGTGGAAAATCAAGGGATAAGGATAAAATAATATTATTATAGTATCAATGATCTCATGACTGATATAAGGACAAATTGATATCATGGTTTGAATATATATAGAATTTTTGGAATAATGGTATGTGGAAAGATTTAACTTTTGACAGCATTCATGTTTTCACTAAAGTTCAATGGGTATTCATTTTTCAAGAGAATACATGATTATGGTATTCACATGTTTTTAATGTGACCTACAATATGATATAACTTATGATATATGAGGGAAAATGAAGGAATTCACATGCTTGGAAGATGACATTTCTAGTAATCAGACAGAAGTATTTTCGACAAGCCTAAAGGATGGAATGGATTAATTTAGACATCATATAGTATTGCTTAAGGCTATAAATTTTTTATTTTATTTATAAAATGTTATATAGTATAGTTTTAGAAAAAAGGACAACCCTTAAGATAAGCGATAACCATTCCATTCAAACATTGATGCAGGAATCGAACCCACAACCAATGTGAGACAAGCCTTTATCACCTACCATTGGCTTTCCGGAAGTCCCTGGTTTGTAGAAATTAGTTTTATTTTTTTACGTGGTATGATGGATGAAGTATAAGTCCATTTTTGGAACAATATATGATTAATCCCACTGTAGATGGACTTATGTATATAACTATTGCTAACCTTATGTTTTTCATAGATGGAATGACCTATCATTCTATCGCATGATCCGCTAACAATTCAAGAAAGACAAATTCAACTTAATTTCTTTATGAGATAATGTGGATATTGTTCAAGGCATGAACAACAGTGATATTTTAACAAAATCAATTAAGTATTTCTTTTAATTCAATAATTCTTCATCATTAGGGAAATGATCTTGAAAACCAAGAATTTTGTCCTATTGCCCTAATATTTGATGAATCAGATGGGGCCTTAGATCATCACAAATTTATGGATTTGTGATTTTTGGATGTTCATATCCATGTTCTCTACCATTCTCCATCAGAACATGATGGTTAGATTTTGCTTCAACATCCATATTTTCATCTATGTTCTCATATGTGTAAACCCATTGATTAGTTTATTTGGGTAACAGTTACATTTTTAAATTTAGTTTAAAATTAAGGTTTTAGTATCCCTTTTTATGATGTGGGTTTTTATGAAAGAAACTATCAAGTAGTAAACCATTTTTCACCCCGACGAATTTCGAGGGAAAAATTCATTTTAAGGGGGGTAGAATGTAACACCCAAAGATTATATGAAAAATATTATTTTAATTTCATTGATTTCGTGTGTTGTATGCTACACAAAAATTATCTTCTGCTATATGCATCATCGTATTAGATTTTATTATATGAAAACACTATTATTCACTTGTGTTGCACGCAAGAGCAACCTTCTTCGAAATCTTGCGTAGTATGCAATACCAAGTTTCACTAAACACTGATAAGTTATTAAAATATTATATAAACAGTCCATTATGAACACTAATGCCCACTTTTTGAAATTATATATATTTTATCTTTCAAAATGGACTTTATTTTTGGATTCGGAATATCAATATTATCCTAGGGTGAATTTTTTGTATTTTTCAGAAAACATTGTATTTCATATGAATAGTGAAAACACTCAGTTATTAATTAAAACCAAATTTTTATTTAAATAATCATTTATTTTATTTAAATTTATTTTAGGTCAAAATAGATACATAATACCTATATAATTTCAATGTAATTCATTTGAGTCATTTTATAATAATTTTAGATTTGTAAAAATTTTATTGAACTTTTTACCGTATATTACCCACCTCCTAGGAGAGTTTGAAAATTTACATAAAACATAATTTTACCACTTCTGTGATTTCAATTTCCAAAATCTGAAAGACACAATTGATATCAGTATGTAAAATGTGGTTCAATGAGATGAAAATAATTTTTAATGAATAGTTACTTTTAAATTTTATTTACCACAGTTAAAAGTAAATTGGGTAATTAAGGGTAAAAATTATATTATTAGTACCCTAAAACATGTCTTAATTCAATTGGATAAGTGTAATTAGACCAATAAAAACCTTAGGAATAAAATATTATCCATTAGGTCTACTTGGATCAGATTAGGACATTTATTATTATTATTTTATTTAAAGAAGAGTTGAAATTTGTTAAAATCAATTTTTAATAACTACAAAATTTTCAATATAGGGTTATACATATGATAAATTCTACTATAAATATTCATTAGAAAGATAAAAAGATTTTCTATATTATTTTATATTATTTATATTTTATAGACATTATATAATTTAATTTATTTATGACACAATGATGATGCAGTAATTACCTTTTTAATGAAATATTAAAATAAGTGATACTATAAATACCCAAATAAAAGAAATCTGAGACTTTTTATGAATTAAACTAATTTTATAGGTTAATATAACATATTAGGGTTGGTTATATGATTTTATACCTATGTAATAATGTTGTTATGAACATAGAAAAAAAATACCAAATAGTGTCAAAATTGACATAAAAGAGTTGTTTAAAACAAATATTATATTATTAATTGATTTAATAGTCCTAAAAATCAATGTATCAGAAAAAAGACTTATATAATAATATATATGACGTTATGGAACAAATTGGTGTTCTATTGGAAGTTTATAATAAGTTTATTAACCATATAGTGTAAGAATACAAGAAGACGTGGTAAAAGTTAAATTCTTTAACATAGAGTTAAATCTAAATGATAACGTTAAAATGGTAACCAAAACTTGTATAAAAACTATTTGATATGAGTATATCTACCCTTCCCCACCTTAGTTTCTAAATAAGTCACTTTAGAGCCAATATAAACTGAATATGAATTTATTATAAAATAATATTTTGTGTTTTTTCTACGGTTCCCCCACCCCTCTTATAAAAGGGAACTCCCCCTTCTCTCTAGGTCACACATCCATTGCCATTTGGCTCGGCCAAAACCTGGACAAATAACCTATAAACTATCCTAAATTCATCTTAGAGGCCTTCTATTAGTCAGAAAGCCAACCTAAGGATCCCTTTTAATCAAATCAAAAGGAAGAACTCGAAGAAGAGGTAAATGTCTCACCACCTATTTCAAGCTCCTTTCTTCTTCCACTTCCTCCTTATTTGATGTTTCCTTTATAAAATAATAAATCCAGTATCATATATATACTGTGATGGTATTATAAAAATTTTACAACCTTATTAGTTATTTTAACCATCCTATGATTGATAAATTCACCACACCTATGTACGTACGGCTTACCGTCTCCACGTCATGGTGTAGTTTTTTATTCAAACATTTCATCCTTTATAAGGGTATAATAATGAGTTTAAATGATATAAATAATAAATATAATATTATGAAGATTATGTATATATGATATACCATCCAATTATATATTCTTTTAATATCAAAATAATGATATTGTCACTTGTGCGTACGTACGGACTACTGTCTCCACGAACGTGATAAGATTCATTTTCCATATTTAACCATTCAAGTATGATTATAATGTATATATAATAAATAATCATGCAAGATATTACATAATAATGATACTGGATTTATTTACATATATTTAGCATTTATTAATTCCATTAAATTTAATAAGAAAATTAAAATAGTGTTCACCCGTACGTACGGCCTACCATCTCCATGAATGATGTATTTAATTTCATTTATCGATATATCATATATATTAATTTTCAGAATATATATTATATATAAATCATCTGTTTCATTCTGTAATTAAGTAAATCAGTATATATGTATTAATATCAAGAATAACAATTCGAAACAAATACTATAAATGAAACGATTTTACCCGAAACGGTTCTTTAACATAGAATTTAGAAAACATAAAATATAAAGTCATATGTGAATCTTATATGATATAATAAATATTATTATGGTTATATTACAAGTTAATAATATTTTTAAACCCACTATACAGAAGTCTTGGAAACATACAGATGAAGTTTTATATATGGTATGGGATAATTTTGAAAATCTCATTTTTATCAGAGATTTCTTATATGTAAGTATTTACTGGGTTTATCATCCATGCCCATGATTTCTAAAAATGTTTTCATAAAATGTATACTATTTTTCCATATATGCTTAAATACATTTTTATCTATTGTTGACTTTTACCATATTGTATTGAATGAATCTTTCCTTTGTTTAACATATAAGGTACTTTTTGACTTTTTTTTGGAAAAAGTACAAGGAGAATGTTTTTTTAACTTATACGGCATAAATGGATTTTTATGGTTTCATAACGCCTAATTTTAATGAAGCTTACTCTATAATATTTCCTTATTATTTTCAACAAAATCCTTTTATTTTAAAATTGAATGAAATTTTGTGAAAAAAATGATTTTAAAGAAGAAAGGATATTTTCCTCAAGATTCCATTTCAAGTGTTTCATCAAAACTAATTTCCATCTAAGATGAAATTATTTAGTATGATTATGTTTAAAGTATAATGTCTATATTATTTACATCGTTTTATTTTTATTAAGAAAAAAATTATATCAATTTGTTTTTTATGGATTACATTATGATGGGATGATGTTTATGAAACCCATTTTATTCTTTGGGATATGATTAATGATTTATGTTCATTTTGTGGAAAATATAATAATGATTTTATTATGAGATGGGTTTGACCTATATCTCCCTCTAATGCATTTGGTATAGATTTATATCTCATGATATATACATGGTTGGAACTGTATGTGAATCTGGTTCAATAATACAGGGTTGGAACGACATGTAAACATGGTTCGGTAATGGACATTGTCCACTATGATGGTATTGGCAGCAATGCCTTGGATACTTTTGAAATAATAACATGTTCTTAATGGATTCCACAAATACATGTTTATTTATCATTCTATTTTATCATTATTGATGTTCTTTTATGATCTATCCATTACGTACTGCCATGATTTACTTCACAACTCAAGATTTTGATGTTTAAACTTTACGTTCATGTTTTTTTAAGTTCATATGAATATGATTTGTTTTATTTTCTCCATGAATACCCTTACTGAGCATTTGAGCTCACCATTTATATTCTTTATTTTCCCTAGGATAAAAATAATTGTTCTAGGTAAGAAAAAAAAAGGGAATGATCTTTGTGGGAGATGTTGAAGATCTTTAAACATGATTAGAAGATAATGTTCTGAGTTTCTAAAGGCACTAAACTACTACGGTCCTTGAGTGTCTATTTTTGTTATGTATTAAGTATATCTCCAAAGTAATGTAATGTCGATGTACGTCAAGTGTGGGTCTCTATAGGTGTGGGGGACTCCCAAGGAGTTGGGGTTGTCCAAGGGGTGGGGTGTCCAGGGGGTGTGGGGCTGTCCAAGGGGGTGGAGTTGTCCAGGGGGTGGGGGTTGTCTAGGGGGTGGGCGTTTTGAGGGGGGATTGGGGGGTTATCCTGAGGTTGGGGGCTATCCAAGTGGGTGAGGGTGTTCATGGGGGTTCTAACTGTCTGGGGGTGGTGTCCATGGGGTTGAGGGGATTTTCCAAGGGGGTAGGGGGTCTCTAGGGGGTGGGGTGTCCATGGGGTGTCGAAGGGGTGTGGAGTTTGTCCAATGGGGTGGGGGTGTCCAGGGTTTGGGGTGTCTATGGGTGGGGTTGTCCATGGGGATGGGGGGGGGGGGGGGGGTAAGTCCAAGGTGTGGGACTGTCTATGGGGGTGGGGGTCTATGGGGTGTCCAAGGGGTGGGGGTGGTGTCCAAGGTGGTGAGGAGGCTGTCCAAGGGGGTAGCGGTGTCCGGGGGTGGGGGTGTACTAGGGGTGGGGTTGTCTAGGGGTTGAGGGCTATCCATGGGGGGTGGGGGGTTTTCCAGGGGTGGGGGGATATCCATGGTGCAGGTGCGACTAGGGGGTAGGGGCTGGTCCCATGGTGTAGGGGTGGTGTCCATGGGGTGGTGGTGTTCAAGGGGTGAGGGGGTTGTCGAAGGGGTTAGGGGTGTCCGGGGGGTGGGGGTGGGAGTGTCTAGTTGGTGGGGGTGTCCAGGTAGTGGTGTGGTATCCATGGGTGGGGGTGTGACCATAGGATGGGGCTATCTAGGGGGTTGGGTTTTCCAATGGGGTAGGGGTGTCAAGGGGGGGTGGGGTATCCTCGGTGGGGGGAGGGATATCAATGGGTTGGGGGTTTTCTAGGGGGGGTGTGTCGGGGGGGGGTGTGTGTTTAGGAATGGGGGTTGTGTCTATCCGAGTTTACTTTTAAAGAGAACGGTATAGTTTGTTAGTTTAGATTCGATCCCTAAATAATGATATTTAACATATAAAGGAAAATATAATATTGAATATAAAAGGAATTTTAATTTGAATATTTTATCAAAATTGAGATTTAAAGAATGGTATAATTATTAATGGTAAAAAATGTATTGAATAACATCCATGGTTATAATATTATAAGGTGGAACTTTCATAATAATGATTTCATGGTAGCATACAGATGGAATTACATGCACACACATGTGATAGAACACACATGGTAGAAAAAAAATAGTATTACCTGAATGATATTACTCATGTGGATTATTTTAAAAGAAAAGAACATAACATGGTATAAAATAATACTATGATACTTCCCAGGATATCAGAAACAATGATTGAAAAATAAAATCTCAAAACCTAAATTTAGGGGATCGAAAAAATAACGAATGAAACAGAGGCATGTGAGGCTTACATGATTGTTGGGAGTCGACTTAATAGATATTCTTGACATAAATATGATGAATGATGATGGAAAAATATGTTTAGAGGGTACAAATTCAATGAACCCTTTCTATGATTTCAGAGCGAGAGTGACGAGTCAAAGGTCGCCAGAGCGATGAAAATTGAATGATAGAAAACGGGGACAGATAAATCATTTCAAATATTTTTCATGACGGTTATTTAATAACTGTCATGATAAACATTTTTTTAAGTTTAACACATCAGTTATTTAATAACCAATGTATAATACTTTTATCATGTAGGTTATTTTATAACAGACGTGACAAATCATAGAGATCTGTTTTATGATGTCGGTTATTTTTTAATCGACGTGATTATGCTCCGACAATCAATTTATATCATCGGATATTAAATAACCTACGTGAAAGAACAAATCTTGGTATTTATGGCATAAAATATAAAATAACTGATTTTATAAATCTATTATCGACGCTTTACCATATTGGTTATAAAATCACTGATGTCAAAAAATTACAATTTACAGCTTTACACGTCGGTTATATATGACTGAAATAAAAAATCCTGAAGTGGTAAATATTTTCTGCACTACTGATAAGGCCGAGACCATCCAAAATAGTTTTATATTGTGTGTTATTCATGTAAAATTGTTCTAGATGCTAGAAACACTATTATGAGGACATCACTGTGAAGAAGGAATCCTATGATGGCTTTAGGCACAATCGACCCAAGAAATGGACTACCATAGTTGCTCCAATGTCCGGCAACGGCGTCTATGGGTGGATGAAGGCGATGTGCCATGATGACATTGATACATCAAGCTGCATTTGGTTCTCTTGGGTGAACAATGGAGGTTTCTTTCACTCGTCCAAGTCATTGTTGATCGGCGGCACCACTATGGAACTATGGGAGACGTGGAAGATGTGGCTGCTCTACCGCATCAGAGACTGCATGCGTTGCGGCACACGGTGGGTCACGGTCGCTTGACTGTGGCAGCTGAGGAACCATACGTTACCCCCAAACATGTCCCAACTACGCCAATGACTGGTCTGACTCTAGTATATAGGGACAACTCTCGATATGGGGCCAAACCCGCTGTACCAGGCAAGACCCATACCCAACATATCATCGTTTCACTAAAACCCACGTATCTCTCAAACCGGGTGTCCAATTCACGTGTGGTTACTGGAATTAGGACCCCCCATGATGGGGGGGGGGTCATTTTGAGATACTCAATATATTTTCTAGAAGAATTTGGCATATGGTCGGAATGGATAAGACTAAAATCCAACTATTCCATATTTTCAAAAAAACCTATAACATATAGACTATGTTGTCGATCAATGTGTCATATCGTGCATTGGGACCCATACGAAAAGGCAGCCCTTTGGAGATACTCTATGTTGGAAATAATGGAGGCTATGGTATAGTCCATGGCTTGGGGAGAGGATCCTCCCATAATAAAGAATTCTAAGTGTTGGAATTAAGTGGTTGTTTGTGACAGGAAGAATGATCAGCGTTCCGGTTTGGGTAAGCACTTACCGATCCAATGTAGGTCAACACATCATGATCCAATGTGGTTCAACACCTAGTGATCCTATGTGTCTTAGCACCATGAGTGCCTATTTAGATCAGCAGTAGATATTCTCAATAGAATAAGATTATCTATCTTTACAACTAATCATCTTTACTACTATACTTATGTTATACCTGTTGTGAGTTGCATTTTTTATATATGATATGTGTATGAGTTCTTTAATTGTGGTATTACCTATATTTTTTTGTAATAGTTTTTTAAATTTGTTGATTACTGAGGGTAATTCAGGGGTCTTGGGGACCATACAGATTATTTTTATACTCACCCCTGGATGGGCTTCTCCCTCACCTGTTCTGTCTTCTGCAGACGACAGACATATTTAACTCAAACGTTGGGATCCAGGACTAGACGGTTCTTGGAGGTGGATTGATAGACATGGTGTATTGTTCTGACATTTCACAGATACTTTTACCTACCCTTTTAATAAGACCCTTGGTGGATTTCCTCTATAACTTGTACTTATTTTTCAGTACTTTCCTTTCAAGTGGTCTTGTATTTTTTCCCTTTTACTTTCAGTTTACACACATTACCCTCTACGGTGATATGTTGTGGTGGTTGTACTAATTTCTTTCTTTTTTGGTTTTCTTTGTGTGGTATTCCCTATCTGTATGTTTATTGGTTTAAAAGAAATGCATTTCATTCATTGGATATTCCTTTCTGGTGCTAGTCACTATCCCTAGACCTATGGATGGTGGGCTTGAGGTAGTAACGGCACGGGCCCTGGGGGATGGTTTGTGACAATGTGGAATCATAGGGAGGTCGGTTCTAGAAGAAGAACAATGATTTTGTGTTTTCAATTGGAAAATAATATTAAGTGTATAGATTTTGGATTTCATTCTAAGGAGTCTATTTTTGGTGCAACAACAGACGTATCAATATGCCAGGACCCAAGAATCTGTTTTCAGACTCAATAAATGAATACATTTGTTGCATGTGTTTTTTGAATTGTTTTTTATAGATCTATTTTAAATAAGATCATCAGGTATACATTATTGATCATGGTGAATATGTTTCTCTACATGATGCCTCCATGAAGACAACCATCTACGATTACTGTAAGAGATCACAACGATGGTCCACCGAGTGATGAGGTGTTACTATAGGGACCACATACAGAGATAGCACCATAAGGTGGTTTAAAAATAGTACCACCACCTATAGAGCAAAATTTTCTACCACCCCCCCCCCTCAACAAATTGTTCATGCCGACTGAGCACACTGCACGATTTCCAAAGGAAAAGTCCTAGATGAATTAGAGGTGAGACAAATAATCAGGAATATGAGGATTGGATGGCGGTAGTTACTCTGTATTTTCTCTGGGTAGTGACATACATACCAAATGGTAGTTGTAGCTGCTATCCATTTTAAGGAATGCTGGGAGGTGGTGGATCTTGACGCTCCAGACACTCGAGGAGGAAACCATTGTATGGTCGTACTTTGAAAGCCTCTTCAAGTCGGAGTTTGTTCCAGAGAAACAACACTCTGTGCATATTTTTAAGTTACTGTACCTACAATAGGGAAATATGACTATGGACCAATACATATCGAGGTTTACCGACCTCTCCCGCTACTCGATTGACAGGGTAAGAGATCCTTTCTTCATGTCCTGGACCATTGAACAGGGATCTGATGAGAGATTTGGGAATCAATGATTTCACTCAGCATCCCAACACAGGTTGTGGTGCTAGTGTGACCCCTACTAATGGAGAGCTTCCTATCCAAAAAGGCACCGATTGTGAGAGACACCACTATACAATAGGTTTCTGAGTCAGCTATAGCAGTTTGTAGGAAGATGACACAGTGGACCAAAATGGAAAGAACATTCGAAGGATGAACCCATGATGTGGGGCGGAGGTGTGGAGCTCACGAGGTATAGGAGGTCGTCTGAGGGATATAATTTCTTACACTTGCAGCAGATAAGTGACATGGATCTGGACTATCTTACTCCCTGCTTGGATGAGAAGTAGGTGGTTGAGGGACATAGAGACAGTGGCATAGGTTTGAGTGAGAAGGTCTGAATGGTGGAAAATGTAGCAGGGGAGCAACCTGAGTAGTATGAAGTGGACCATGGTTCAAGGTACTACAACCACCACCCCCAATAGGTTCACCAAGAGCTCCGAGAGTAGGTGGACGGGGGTGGGACATGCTTCATGTGGTGGATGCCTATGCCTACTATTCTATAGGGATGATTATAGGTACGATATGTTTCTACTACACCTTAATTGTTTTTCTTATATACATAGGTTCTAATAACTCTTTCATTTCCACTGACCAAGTTCGGGGTTCAGAGAATCTGGTGGAGATGGTGGCTCGATCTTTATGATTACAAACACCTATGGGAGGGGATTTTATGTTTAGACACAGGTGCAGACAATTGGAGATTACTCTAGGAAGCAATATCATCAGCTATGATCTCCTTGTAGTAGCATCAAGGCCTTATAGTGTCATCTTGGATATAGACCAGTTATCCATAATCTATTCTATGATCGATGTGTTGAGGTGAAATGTGAGTTATATCCATGAGAATGGGGCCAGTTTTTCCTTCACTAGTGAAAAGGGATCTAGTGGAAATTCTCAAAGGAGGGTGCAGCCAATCACTCACTAGTTGGAAACCTCACCCGCAGTATGGTGGATGAGGGTAGTCCGAACATACCTGTAGTGGTAGTCAAGTAAGAGGATATAATTCCAAAATATGTCCAAGGACTACATCATCGTTGAGAGGTAGAAATTCTCATTTAAATGTACCAAGCAGTGACATTAATATCTACTCCTTCATATCAGATGGCTCCGGCAGAGCGTCATGAATTTAGGGTGTAAATGTAGGACATGCAGAGGAAGGGGTTTGTAATTCCCAGTGTTTCTCTACTGGCAGCCCCAGTGGTGTTCTCCAAGAGGCAAGATGGGTGTTTGAGGATTTACATGGATTATCGGTGCCTGAATCAGGTAACCATGAAGAATAAGTATACACATGAATGTATTTATGACCTCTTCGACCAGTTCAAGAGAGTAAGGCGGAAATCTTTGATTGATCCCAGATCATGCTATAATTAGCTTAGGGTATTGGATGAATACATACCAAATATAGCCTTCATATATCGGTATGGACACTATAAGTTCTTAGTGATGCACTTTGGAGTGATTAACACCCTAATAGTGTTCTTGGGACTCATGAATAGGATCTTCCAGCCCCACATTAATCATTTCATGGTGGAATTCATTGATGAAATCCTTATGCACTCCGCATCAGAAGTGGAGAACGCTATACACCTACAAAAATTTCTAGGTACACATCGAGAGAACCAGATTTAAAGTAGCTCTTGAAGTGTCAGTTTTGGTTATAGGTGGTCCACTTTCTAGGACACATCATCTCAGAGGCCGGAGTTGCATTAGATCAGGCAATGATGAAGCTAGTGCATTCTTGGAAGCCGCCAAGGTGTGGAACTGAGGTGTAGAGGTTCGTAGGTTTCATGAGGTACTACCAGAGATTAGTACATGACTTTTCCAGAGTATAATCACCCTTATTATCCTTGAAAAAGAAGGGACAACCCTTCGTATATATGATTAGATTCTAGAAGTGTTTCTTTGTGCTGAGGTGGAGACTGACAATGACCCCTATCTTGAGACTACCAGAATAGAGAATTGGGTATGTAGTCTACTATGATGCATTATGGACTAGACTTGTAAGTTTCATGATGCAAGAGAGATTAGTGATGGCCTATGGCTCATGGAATTTTCTGCCGCATGAGTAGTACTATGCGGCCCATTACATTGAATTAGAAGTAGTGGTCATTGCCTTGAATATGTCCAGGCAATACTTGATGGATGAATGGTATAATGTCTATGTCAGCCACAAGAGTCTCTGTTATATCATCTCACATAAGGTCTTCAACTTGAGATAGTGTTGATAGATGGATATCCTCTATGAATATGACCTTGAGAGAGTCTATACTCTTGGGTAGTGGAACGTGGTTGTAGATGCACTCAACATTATGTATGATTTGCAGTTTCTAAGTGGGGGGATAGAGAGGCCTTCTGTGAAGAAGATAACCTTCATGGATAGTGATGGAACATTTTTCCTTAATTCTATGACTATCACTCCTCGACAATTATACTGAGTTAGGGAGTCAGATCTTGTGGATTATGAATGTGAGGCCCAACATGATTATATATCCTTAGGAAATTCTTTTTATGGATTTTTGATATATAGGTAGCACGCCATCATTTTTAGAGGATGAATATTACTACCAGTGATCTTGCAGAAGTAGGAGTTGAGGGAGTTCCATATATCCCCTTTGGTAGTACATCCTGGGGTGAAAAATATGTGCCCGAACCTTGGACGTCAGAACAGGTATCTCCTTACGATGGAAGTGGTGGAAGAGTTTGTTTCTCGATACCCCACATCTCAGCATGTAATGGCTGTGCATCAGGTCCTGATAGTCTGGAAACAGCCATGTGAGGTACCGGAGAGAAAGTGGGATGATATATCTACGTAAATTGTGGCTGGGATACCACACACTTCCATGGGGGATGATTCTAAATGAGTGATCATCGACTGACTCGCCAATTAATCTCACTTCCTACCCACGAAGGAGTATAGATCTGTAGAGCTATTGGGAAATCTCTACATCTTGGAGATAGTATGTTTTATTGGGAGCTTTCAACGATTACCTCAGACCATGATGCATGATTTACATCACATTTGGCTAAGGGGTTGTAGGAGACATTTAGGACACAGCTGCACTTGAGCACAACTTCCCCCCTAAAAGATGGTCAGACGGATCTGACTAAACAAACCATAGAGGACAAGATCCAGGCATGTGCCCGGGATTTTGGTCACAGTTGGGAGGACCATGTTCCACTGTTGGAGTTTTCATACAACATAAAATATCACCCCACTATTGGTAGGACACTATTTGAGGCATTTTAAGTGTGTCCTTATAGATCACCCCTATGCTATACAGACCCAGGGATGTCGGCACTAATGATTCATGAGTTATTATGGGCTACCACTATGAAGGTGAAGATCATCTAGGACCGGATTATGAATGTACAGAGATGGAAGAATTCTTAGGTCGATAAGAGTCCAATGCCCTTAGATTTTGAAGTTGGGGATCATGTATTCATTCAGGTCTCACCACGATGTGGATTACAGAGATTTGGGTGGGGTATAAAGTTATCTCCGAGGTCTATCGAACAATTTCACATACAGGGAAAAGTTGGTGAGGTTGTGTACCGCATAGTTCTTCCCCAACAGATGCACTGGGTAGATGATATTTTCCGTATATCAAAGCTAAAGATATATGTGCATGATGCATTGGACGTCATCGACTAGGGTGAGTTGGAAATTAATGATGGTGTGATGTTTTTTAAGTTACAAGTGGAGATAGAAGATCTATGTTAGTTTTTCCTTTGTGGATGGCCGATTCATTTGGTGTGTGTTCAGTGGCTGCAAGGGAATCTCTAGGACAGAACATGGATGCATGGGACACATATTCATGATCAGTACCCCAACTTGTTTGATTAGACCATATTTTAATTTAGGGTAAGTAATGCCCTAAGATGGGTAGAATGTAATGTCTCAGAATTATTGTGTAATTTTTTATAATTATATTGATTTATTTCATGAAAACAAACTTCGATGGTATGTGATTCCATAATCCTTTGATCCCGTAAATTTTTTTTAACATTTTTTAAGGTACGTTCAGTAAATCTGTAAGTGGGGTTTTCTGTCTTTTAAACCTGTTCTTAGATTTGAAATCTATGTGCATTTCTGAACTCAATGAGATGGGATTAATATAAGAAAAGCATAATATCAACCAAAAAAGGCTAGAATAAAATGTTTTTTCTATCTTTTTAAATAAAATAATAAAATAAATTCTCCAATTTTTTTTATTTTTCACACCATTGAGTGGTAGACGAGGACGTAGTAGTGAAACTTCGATAATCAATAATGGAGGGTCATTAATGGATTGTTTGAAACTAAGGCGCTATTATCATAATGGTTTGTTAATGGATCATTGAATGTGGATCAGTATATAGGGTCATTAATGAGATAAACATAGCTTCATAAGTATATTTATTGATTTAGACATGTTGGATTTTTGGGAGTAATAAATGCGTGGAATCACCAACAAACCATGGGTTGAATCCATCTACAATGAAGAACGATGAACGGAGTGACTAATATTGGATGATCAAATCTGGAGGATGATGAGTGTTGATGTATGCCAAAAATCATAGATCAACGATGATGTGGAACTCTTCCCTCATCCTCAGTGGAACAAACATATCTAGGTCGGGGTGTATGCATTCTTTTTAATTTAAAACTCTTTCCTTATTCAGGAAATTAACAATGAATGTGGATCATCCAATATCAGTTTGATCAGTGATCCATTATTATTGTGGGAGGATCTATTGTGGGGATTGAATTGGGGTTATACTTTGGTTGTGTGGTTAATACATTCCACCATGCTTAAAATCTAACATAGAGAGTAAGAACCAACCAAAAAAAATGCCTAAAACCTCCTCTATAGTTTTTTATTTTTCGTTCTTTAAGGAAAAATGATAAAGTAGTCAGAAATGGAATTCAAAGGACTTGGAAAGGAAAAAAGGAATATTATGGAGCTTTTAGGTGCAAGTGGGTTAAGTAAAAAAAACTTGAGTAGCTCTGATGGCCCCCAGTGGCAGCCTATGGTTGAGGATGGTGGTGCTCTTTGTCAGCGCATTGCGGTGGGAGAGGGCCATAAAAAGCTGGCTACCGTGGCATGGAGACAGCGACCCGCGTTTGGGATGCCTGGGTGAACGACGGAGTTCAAGATCACTCGACCGTAGTGATGGAGATCCACTACACCACACTGGCACCACGTTGACTGAGTCAACCTGTGGAATCAGTCCATTGGTGAGGTAGAGGACGCAGTGGCTTGTTCGTGTCAAAGACCGCGAAAGATGAGGAAACAAACATTGTTCCCTGCCACGTATCGAACAAGCCTAATTCTAGTTCACCTCTGGAAGACTGAGAAAACCTGTACTACTACTCTAGGCTGGGACCATGTCAGATGCAGTTGGGTTGGGTCGGTACGACCGGGTCTGACCGAACTCGGACCTAACCAGCCCCCATTTTCCAAAAATACTCGTATATTTCAAAATGGGAGCCCAATCAACATGCCATCAGTGGTGTTGGGACTTTTGCGATGGGGTGGTACATTTGAGATATTCCACTTGTGTTTTGGTGGATGTTTGAGTACATCCAGGTTGGATCAAATGGGAATCCAACCAATCCTTTTTTACTAAAATTCCTCTAACTTACAGTCATGGTGTCTGATCGATGTATTGTCTATTGAGTTGTGACACTTATGACAATAAAGTTCTTTGGGGTGACCCTATTTTGGAATTAGTGAAGTTTGAGGTATGGTAAATAGGTTTAATAGTGGATCCACTTGAAATCAAGTGTGTTATGTGCGGTAATCTGGTGGTTGTTTATGTCATGAAGAATGATTAGCGATCTTGTGTGGGTCATCACACAACGATCATGTTTGTGTCAGAAGGTACCGATCTTGTGTGGGTCGACACCTAGCGATCATGTGTGGATTAGTAACTAGAAATCATGTGTGAGTTAGCAACTAGCGACCCTGTGTGGACTAGAAGTAGAGCTTCTAGATGGAATAAGATGATCTAGCCTTTATGACTAATCATCTTTACTTCTGTACGTATGATATTAATGGTTTGAGATCCGAATTTATCTTATTCTATTTGTTTTATATCTTTCTTAGTGCTATTACCTCTATGGTACTTATTTTGTGGTGTTTTCCTTCATGGATTTCTGATATACATTCAAGGGTATCAGATTCCCTACTATTTATTGTTGTACTAACCAATGCTTGGGCTTCACTCGCACCTATTGTATCCTGTGAAGATGATGGAAAGCTCTGTCTGGGACTTTGGGGAGCCAGGATTAGACGATGCTCGGAGGTGGATCTATAGATATAGAGTTTGGTAGTTAAATCTGACAGAGATATGTACCTACACTTATGGTAGGATCCTTGGAGGATGACCTCTAGAGATTACACTTCTGTGGTTGTACTTTCCTTTTAGTTGAGATTGTATTCGGGCCCCTTTAATTTCAGTTTATGAAATTTACTCTCAGTAGTGATACATTTCGGTGGTTGTACTACTATATTTCCATTGTGGATTCCTTTATGTGGTTTTCCATATTTATGTGTGAACATGTTTAAAGGAAATTCCTTCAAATTTTGGGATATTACATTCAAGTTCTTGTCAACATCCCCGGGTTTACAAAAGGCGGGTTTGGGGTAGTCATGGCACGAGCCCTAGGGGACCAGTCATGACAATAGGTGTTGATAGGATAAAGATAAATAGAGGAATCCAAAAAGGGATCACAATTATATTAATTTCATTGATGGTCATTTTTTTATGATTCTATCAAATGGAAAAATATTTTTCATTAAACATTTTGGTAAATGTACTATAGAATAGCCAAATTAGCTATATATTATAGCCCAAAGAATCATCACATGAGCAGAAATTAAAAAATCCATTTGAATCTTGGTATGATGAGGGTGGACCATGAAACTTTTTTTGATCAACAACATCATTATGAATCAAATATAAATCCAATAACATATATCAAAAGTAAAATAGTGGAGGAGGTAGTGGATATAAAAATTTCAAAATTGCATCAGATCGCATTATAATATAGATTACTAATTCTATATTCCCCACCCATATGATAATAAATATTAATATGATAATGAAAAATTTTTAAAATAAGGACGGTATTATAGGATTTCGAAATGATGAAGACCTAAATATCATTGGCATTGTTAAATCCTTGTTTGGGTGAAAATAGATGAGACATGTAGAGTTCTTGATTTATGATGGTACTAGTCACATCTTTATATTTTTCTGTCAATTTTATTACTCAGGAAATGAAATAAGCCTTAACAAAAAGTTTTATGTCATCATGGGAAAATAGGGTGGTATTTTTTTAAAATCAAAGTTCACAAAAGGGTGTCTCCACCTTTTGATTGGAGAATAAGGTTCTGGTTCCCTATCTAAGGATGAGGAAAATTGGATGTGGCAAGAAAGTTTTTGTCGTCATGGAAATTTTTCCATAGAAAATATGATAAAATGTGATGCTTCGTCAGATATAACTATGTTATCATGTGATTGTACTAATTTGTGGGATTCTTTTAAACAATTGAAGACTAATCAAATATATATTGAAGAAAAAATAAATGGTTTAAAATGCATCTTCAACTATTTAATATTTAAGTATGTAGACCTATTTCACAAAGATATATTAATGAGAATATATATTAGGTCTCTTTCATTGAGGTTTTTATATGAATATAATGGGTTCCAATTATGGCCTATATGTATATATTATTTAGATGCATAAACCATTATAAATGTTAATTTAAAAAGAAGCTAGATAAAAAAAACAGATGTTTTGAAGGATCTGAAGAAGGAGTATTGCTATGTGAAATGTATTGTAGGTGTCTAAGGAAATAGGTGGGCCCGTTATTATCACCTTATCTACATGAAAATAATAGATTCACGTGATACACATAAAATTAACACTATCACATGATTGGAATGAACAAAACAGTGTCATGTGGTCTGTATCAACAAAAGTGAGCCACGTATTTTGATATAATTGAACAAATTATTGTGAACAATGTGATCATAACAAGGACATGTGATTCAAGTGAATAGAATAATGTCTCGCAGAGGGGTATCATGGATTATTCTCATGAATAAGTCATTCATGTTTTTCATATTTATGGTTATCATTGAGGGGTCTTATGAAGGGGTCATGTGCAAGGGTTATATGATCCAATATGAAAAATCATATACAAATGGTTTTTTAATATCATTGATTTAACTATATAATAAATACACACACAAATTTAAATAAACTCATAATCTGTTTTTATAAGATTTTACTGGAGGAAATGTTTGATCTCATCAGTATAGAGTTCATTGAGATTTTAAATGATGAATTGTTGTAAACCAATTTCTAAACTGGGTCTTCACTAAACCCTGTAATAGTAGGGTGATTTAGTGGATTTTCTACATCATCAGTAGTCCATTATAGGATCCTTAGATATTTCCTTGAGAGGTTGAACCAAGTAAAATTTTTGAGTCATGTGAATGTTTTTATATCATTATAAAATGTGCTATAACAAGAATAGATAAGAGTGTTTTATTTATCATTGAAGGAATATCAATGAAAGGATAGTTTTTTTAATCATTCATACCATCATTCACCCTCCCTATTAAATGTATTTTATTTGTTTAGGATAACATATATTATAAATTTTTAAGGATACTAATATTTTATATAGTGAACATGAACTTTAATATTCCATCATACTATTATGATCATCATATCCTCCAAGGATTGACATATCCCATGTTTACCCTAACTGAGCATCTAACCCAACACTTTATTATGTTTCCTATCCTTGGGTTATGAAGTATGGTTCAAAGTTGAGTATGTCTATTAAGACCACTATGTTATAAGATAATTGGGGGATATACTTAAGATATTTCATAAAATAATAGTATTATATATCCAGTCTCTAAATACACTAAAACATTATAATCTTCAAGTGTGTTTTTTATGATAGGTATTTAATATTCCTCTAAAAAGTAGCAATATTTATGTATGAAAATACTAGATCTCTTAAGTCTGTATAAAAAAAAGTTTTAATAATTTTTTTTTCAGATTAGGGATGAAAAAGTTTATTGAAAACCCTATGGATAATAAAAATTATAGAGTAACCTTTCAAATTTCTGATAAGGAATTGATTATCTGATTTCTCTAGCAACACATCCATATCTGGATACTACAAGTGAATAGTGTTTTAGAAAATATGATGTTATTGGTAATAAACCCAAAAAGTGTTGGTTTAATATATTATATAATACACCTAGATTATAGAAGAATTATATAGGTTTTTAATAGAGTACAAAACAAAAAACACTGAGCATAAAAACCCATGAAATAAATTTCATTAAATTTAATCTCTTCTATACATTTTGGAACATGAAACACTAAGTCTAAATAAATAGTAACATAGTTTAACATTATACACTAACCCTTAAATTGGTGGGTATGAATACTAACAATAGAATTATTTAATCTATGTTTATTTATTGATTATAAATACAACAAGAATAATTTCAAACAAAAAGAAGTGTTTTCTGAAAAAACAAATAAATTTTCTAAATGACGGAATAGATTTACATTACATCCATAATTTAAAATTAATTTTTACCACTTTTAGGATAAAAATATTTTATAAAAATATTTTCATTTTTTAAATATTAATTTAAAATTTATATTAGGGTCAATAGCTGATATTTTTATGAAAAGATTAATTTTTTGACGAATAATAAAAATAATTGATTTTTATTAAAAATTGATTATTCATTGAAATACTACAAACTGTTAAATTAAATTATAAACATTTTTAATGTTTAAATTATATCGATATTATTAAAATATTAAAATTTTAGGTCATTGAAATCATTTTATGATTGAATTTTGATATTAAAACCCTATATAATTGGGGGAATTTTAACTTTGTAAACTCTTTTCGCTTGTGTCTTCTTGTATAATTTTTTACCAGATCCTTATAAATCATTCAATTTAATTTATAAATTTATTCCCATATTTTATATCATAATTAATTATATTATATAATTATTGTAAATTAATTTGTTAACATTATTTATAATAAAAAAAATTATTATTGCGGTTAAGGTAAATACTCCTTTCTTGGTTGTTAAACATAGAAGATAAAGGGTCTAAGATAATCTAACAACTTCTTAAAAACTAATTTTATGGCCTTGTTTAGACCTTATCTCTTATAGGGGTCAATAGTCAACATTTTGTGAAGATATTATGATGATAAAAATTTGATTTATTCATAATTTTAAAAATTCTATGTGTTTCCTCCACCCCATATTTTAAAAGGCCACACCCTCTCAACCACACATCACTCTTCTAATCCATTTTTGGATAATATATTAATATCTTAGATTACATTATTTATTTATTTAAAACATTATACATACATTTTTTGATCATAAATCCATTATATGAATGGTTTTGTGAAAACTAAAAAAAGCTCCTCAACAAAGTAATGTTATTAAAATAGTATTTTTATTTTTCATCTTCTTCCAACTCATAAAAATAATATTTAAAAAATATCATATAATGGAAATAGTAAATTAAATATTATTATATAATATTATTTTCATTTAATATCATATATCCATATACAATACCATCAAATGGGAAATAAAATTTTCAATAGTGTGTATGGAGGACTATCACCTCGCAAACTGATGTAGTTTGGTTTCCATCAATGCCCTTCAAGGCTATCAAAAATGATGGATTTAACTCATGTATGTGATATTTATAAAATTATTATTCATATAGAATTATAATATCACATATACAATCTTAAATTCTATTCCATTTATAGTATGATAATATCTCTCATGTGTTTGATGAACTACTGATTCACGAAGCGGTGTGATTCTTTTTTCACATAATATTTAAATGGAAGATAATAATGATGAATTTAATTAAAATTCATGATATTAATGACATGATATTGATCATAAAATATTAATATATAACCCCTTTATTTACCCTTTTACTCGATAATGGAATGATATCATCGCTCATGCATGTGTACATCCCACCATCTCCACGAAGTGATGTGATTCATTTTCCATGCCCAGCCATTGAGTATGATTTTAAAAATGAATATAATGAGTAATTATTATGTTAATAAAATTAATAAATTTCTCTATAACAAGTATCTATATCATATACCCAAGAACAATACATTTTTTCATAATACAAAAATGAGAAATTCTGGAAATTAAATCACAAAATAGTGATAATAATGTAATATTTTTATAAAATTGTAGGGAAAATGATATTAGAGGTAATAAATAACATTATAAATTTTAATATGTTATTTATAAATTTTTAACATAAATATATGCATTGAATAAAATTTTGTATCACATTAATCAAAAGGAACCATGAGGTAAATGATTTTATCTCAACACCTCTCCATTAAAGCATATTTTTATATTTTATACCTAATATCCTTTATATGGTGTATATACTACCAAATTTCATGTAATATCAATAAAAATTCACATTAATTGTATTTTTTGTTTTAATTTGATTTATTTTATGAAGAGGTTTTTTACTAGCAAATTACCCAGAGGTAAATAATTTCATAAAAAAATTTATCTCCATTAGGTTATATTATATATTCATAGTTTTTGACATTCTATGATTATGTGCATAAATAATTTTGAATTTATTATATTTTCTTTAATCGGTTTTTTTAATTTTTATTTGATAATCATAATTGATTCGTTTATTAATTCTCCCTTCATCTTTATGATCTTTTCAAAGGGATTTAATCTTAATTTCTATTACATTGAGACATATGTACTCATATGAATCTATTTTATTTAATGTGGTGTATATAATTCCCCATTGATGTACTTAAAATGGATACATATTTTTTCGACATTATATTATAAAAAAAACTTTTCCAAAATAATCAATGATACCCTCCAATTTATAGATTAATTTTTTGATTATTAACTTTCTCTTGAGACAATCACTATCATTAGATCATTTTTATCGAAAATTACATTTATCCTAAATATCTATTTTTTTATACCATGGATGTAATTATTTCATAAACCATTAACCGTTTAAAAACATTTTTTACTTGGAAATATATTTTATTATTAGGGAGAATAATGCTAAATATATAATATTTAATCAATACAATGATTTGATTATAAGGAATAATATTCATAAATTAAATCCATTATATGATATCTGATGAATTATTTCAACATACAGATATTGGTGGGGAGAATATAATGATAGAACCCAATACATATATAGTCGCATGAGATGAATTGTTTTGATAACATTAGTTACATGGGTTTTGGGAGTATACATAGCGATCATTTTTAAACTATCATGAGAAATTTCATAATATAAGAGGCAAAATAATTTCTAATATCATGAAATCCAATAATTAAGCATTTTATTCATTGGTAATTTAGATATTATTATCCAAAATATTTTTATAATGATATTATATCTTGAATCATTTAATGAAAAATTTATTAAATGGAATGGGTTTTTAGTTATTTATAATTCCATGTTGATTATGACTTATCTAGTTAGGAGAGTTAATTTATTGACTAAATGTCATGTAGTTTTTGTTATTTATCATTATATATTAAATTGTATTATCAAACAAAGTAAATTTAATGTTTTTTTATTTATTTAAATTTCCATTATTATGATTATATATTCATTATAGATTCCATTGTACTAAACCATTGCTAAACAATTGATCTCACAAAAAAATCTATTTCCATTCCAAAGAGTCTAGAAAGTGTAATAAGAATAGTATTCGAGGATATTATAAATTTAATAATGTTATTACAAGATAAATGTTTTAATTTTAGTTTTAAAATGAAATATTATAATCATTTATACATTTACATTACAAAGACTATATATTTATTCGCTTCTTCATGATATGATTCTTCGTATCATTTTACAGCATAATCAAGTAAGACATCGGGTTTGGGTTATTGGTCTCGGGGTGATTACAGTTGGTATCAGATGATGTTGAATAAAAACCTTGAGAACTAGATTTGTGTAATTATATATTAGTTAATGAAATCATATGATACATATTGATGATATCTATATATTAATATACTAATTTTATTTTTATGGAGTATAATATGTGTTTTTTCCTAAAAATACATCGCAACATGGTTAAAACACCTTCATGTTGTTTTAGAACAATGTACATAGAGTTAATATATATGAAAACGATTCATTGGGATTCACATGATTGTTACATAACATAAGACAACGAATATTATTAGGCACCTGGTTCTACACACCTAAGAGATATGCATAAGGTAATACACATTTTCTTTACAAATAATTATAATTAATTTGAATAAATTTTCATAATTATTGGAATAGGTTTAACCTATGCTGCATAATATTGAAATTATTGTTTACAATTTATCCAATGTATGAATGTTTTTTGAATATGTTAATTTTGGATATAATTACTATTTCTACCACTACGTGTCTTGGTTTTAGTCAATGAATGGATCCTGAAAGAATCATGTTAACCTTGAATATGAATAGAAGTATATTGAATATGAGAAACCAAATGGGGTTATACTAGGAATGAAAAATATCATGATTATTCCAAATCAATTATTCCAAAATATGGGCAACAACCTATATCATTGCCAACTTCCAAACTCACTAAAGTATAGATTGATGAAGTTCTACTAGAGCTCGAGTAATGGAAACCAATAAAGAAATATTTCTTTATTTAATTCGATTAAGAAATGTATAATTGTAAATAAATGGATGTTTTTGAAAGTAAAAAAATAAACTGTGTTATGTGTGGAATATAAGGGAATAAAACAAAAAATTTCCATGAAAAATGAAGATTGTGATGGAAGGAATTAAATCTCATCCTACGAATCCATTTATAGTTTGTTATCTTAAATTATGGAAACATGGGAACTATATTCATTAATTTATTCATGTAATGGTTAAACCTAGACCATGTAAGGATATATGTTGAAATAAAATGGATAAATTATTTATGTATTTGGGTTAAATACTTAAATTATATAGTATTATTTTAATATCGGTATTTTGGTGGTAAGAATAATGATTCATCTATGTACTGTGTAAAAATTGAAATAAATATATGTATTTGTCAATTTAACTATTAGGGTTACCATCATTTGTTTATAATTTTTTGTTTTTATCATCTGTTTGAATTATTAAACATATATTTTAGAAATAAGGGTGGTAGGAATGTTAAATGGTTATAGATATTTTTGGAAAACATTTATGGGAATTAAAAACATTGGTTTAGTATATGATTTAGTCATAAAGTTATTTTAAGGATTAATGAAAATACATTTTTTGGTCACATGTTTAATGGTATTGGTAACCTTTAAGGTTTATCATAAATAGACGTTGATGTAATTACAGGTTACAAAGACGTTTAGAATGTTATGGGAATTATATTAATAGAGTTTTTGAAAAAGGATAACCAATAAACTGAGAGAAAAAAGATTTCATCCATCAATTACATTGGGCATAAACACACAATAGAATAGTGATAAGGGTTTAACACATATCATAGGACTACACAACATCTTAGTTAATAAGTGATTATTTATAGTAAATATATCTTTCAAATAAATATTAATGAGGAACTGGTGGTTTTTGTAATGAGGCTTAGATATTAATGTATTATATTGGATAACATACGGTTACCATATAAGTTTTTGAAAATATTTAGTGAGACAAGGAAAAAAATTCACCCTTTTATAGATCATAGGATATGTTGAAAGTGAAGTTATTATTTTTGATATTAATTTAATTGAGTAAGTGCTGAAGTGTAAAATGATCGAAGTATAACAAAATGATGAAATTTTTATTATGAATTTGAAATATTTAAAACAAAATACTATTTTTATTTATCACATATATATGGTTTTTAGGTCCTTAACATACCATTGACAATTCACTTTTATCCGATTAATGACCTCTATCATTCTCTATAATTATTTACTCATTTTTTCAATTTCCAAAACATCAATTTCCTAAAATGTTCACTTATTTAGAAACATAGTTATGTGTTATTCCATATGAACGTTTTTTCAACTATTTCTCTCTTACTATGAGGATGTTTTATGAACACTTTTTATAATTTTTGTTTTCAACAAATGTGTTTTCAAATATAAAACCCATTATTTCTGAGCACAAGCTAAAATTGTGAGGACAAAATTTATTTAAGGTAAGGATAATATAACAACTATAAATTATAAAGGAATAAAATTTTATTTTATGGAATATCTGACACATTACATAGAGTTTAATTATCCCATGATATATATTTCTTTAAATTTATTCTATCCAATAACTTGAAAAACATGAAACCCCAAGTATAAATGTAACATAATATAGTATAAAATTATTACCTAGATATTAATATGTTGTGTATGAATAATAATAATTATTATTATGTAGACTATGATTATATTTTTTTTTGATAAAAAACGAATTATCACTTCGAAGAAATATGAAATTTTTATGAAAACCAGTACATTTTAAAAGATGGCACAGTTTCTCTAGGCAAAAATATTTTTAAATTAATTTTTACAAATTTTATGAAGATATATATTATAAAATAATATTTCATTTTAAAATAATCATATCACAATTAATTTAGGGTTAATGTTATAGTTTTTTTGGAAGGTATCATCTTTCAATAAATAGTTACAAATAGTGTTTTTTAATTAATAGTATAATTTCATTTAAAAAAAATCTCAGTTTTAAAATACATTATAATATTATTTTAATATAAAATTATTTAAATTATATAACAATTTAACTATATAATGTATTATAATCGTTTAAAGACTAAATTTGGTTATTAAAAACCTTCCATAGTTATGATAAATTTCTCTCAGAAACCCACCTTTTTGCCACAACAGTGGGTAGTATTTTAAATTGAAATATTCCAGTTCAGTGAATAGAATCTTCAAAAATGAAATAAATGATTAAAAATAGAATAATTTATATTATAAATTAAGTTAAACATAATTTTTGACAATTATGAATAGTGAAATCCTTAAAAATAAAATATTGTGTTTATTGTAAAAGCTGGTTTACCGGTATTTAAAATAAGTATATAAGCATTAAAATGACATATAAAATTGTAAAATTTAATTTTTTGGCCATATTTATGTCTCTAATCCTATTAAATACTCTAATTAACAATTTATTTAGATTTGTTAATGACACAAAATTGGTGAAATTGATTCTTTTCATAAATTATGGGTGTGACTTCTCTCAATCTTTCAATTGGACACCCTCACTCCTCCCTTATCCACACTTAAATATCCTTATGGAATTGAAAATACCCATCCAATTAAAACTTATAATCCAATAAAAATACCATAAAAACCCTAGTTTGTTCAAAAAATTTCCTGGGGAGTGATTTTTTTGAGAACCTAATTAACTTCCTCGAAGACGAGGTAATATTCTAAAACAAGAATTTTTGTTATTCTTACAGCCCAATAAAATAATATTAAACAATTTTCGTGTAATAAACTCATGGTATTCCATATAAAAAGATTTTATTATTTTGTTATAATGTCTTATACCCTTATCATCTTTGATAAAATGGGAAAATGAACTATCGTTTGTGTGTACGGAGGACTACCACCTCACGAACAGATGATATTCATTTTCCATAACAACCATTAAATGATGGATATAATGATTATGTAAACACATTTATTGTATATTTATTATATTTTTATTCTTATAGAACTATAATATCAGATATCCCTTCTTATTGTAAATTTCTTTTAAAATATGATAATGTTACATGTCAGTATAGAGGACTCCCTCCAAGTGAAGTGGTGTGATTTGATTTGAATATGCTCTTTACATGGAAGGTAACAAGGAAATATTCAATGAATATATATGTTTTATAAATTAAATGATATTTATTACAGAATATTAATATATCACACACATTCAAAGCCTTTAAATCATTAATGGGTTGATATCGCTAATCATTTGTGGGTACAACCTACTATCTCCATGAAGCAATGCGATTAATTTTCCATGTCCTCATTTCAGGAATGGTTATAAAAATGTATATAATGAATAAATAATATATATATATATATAATTAATATAATTGGGTATACATGAATATATTTCATAAATAAAGGAACCAAAACATTCCTTATAGAAAAAATGGGAAAATAAGGTGTTTGACACTGAGAACAATGAAAATAACCAAATAATATTAGAAAATGGGTCATAAAATATAATAAGAGGATCATATATGATATTATAAAAAAATAATAATGTTTTTTATTAAATTTATTACATTATTTAAACAATTATATATGATACTAAATCACATTCAAACAAAATGAGTCATAAGATAAGGAATTTCATCTTAATTTCAGTTCAGTGAGGCATATTGTTATGTTATGCACCTTATTTATTATATACGGGGTATATAAAAAACATTTTCAGGTAATATAATTAAAAATTCACAATTAATGGTATTTTTTCATCTATCTGTATTTGAGTTGAAAATTCACTTGTGGTAAAGAATTTCGTAACTCAATTTCACAAAATCAGGTTATACTACATCTTCATTTTATTGGACATTATATGGTTATGTGTGTAGATAGTTTGGACTATTGAATTTTTTATTTAATATTTGTTTATTTGGAAATATATTTTATACAAATTATTGAATAATTTATTAATTATGAATTCAACATTATTATATTTGAAATGGATTTTATCTCAATTTTCATTTAATTGAGACATATTTGTTGATATACTCCAATTAAATTTAATGTGGTGAATATAATACCTTATTGAGGTATTAAAAATGACCCAATATTTATTCATTTTTATATTTTAAATACCTATATTCTTGATTAATCTATAATCACCGCTTATTTCTTGTTTAATATTTCGATTCTAAACATTCTCTCAAGATAATCAATTTCTTGTGATAAAATCTCATTTGACATTAAATTTCTTATAAATATCACTATTATTTATATCATGGATATAATTACAATATAAACCATATATAATTTTAATAAATGGTGTTAAATATTAAAGTTATCTTATTATTTGGAGAAATATTAGTAAATCTATATTATTTACTCAAATCAGATATTTAATGATAAGGAACATTAAATATGAATTAAATCGATTATTCAATATTAGTGGAATGATTTGGACATGCACATATTGGTGGGGTTGAGTTATAAATATCTCCTCAATGAATTACTATTCTATTGAGATATATTATTTGGATATCTATAGTAAAATGGGTTTCTAGTGGGTGATGACTTATATGTTTTAAAAATTCAAGCGTAATGTTTTAACATTAGAGGTATCATGATGAATAATATACTAACATCCAAAAATTTATAGTTTCCTTCGATGGTAATTATTTTATTTTTATCCAAGAGTTATTTGAATTGTAGTATCTCTATATTATCTTCATTCAATATTTATTATCTAAATAGAATTTTTTTCCTATTATTTACAATGCCAAATTATTTATTCCTTATCCGATTATGATAGTCTTGTTATTGGTTAATTAGATTTTTTTCACTTATTTACCATACCATTTTGATTATTCTTAAAAATTTATTTTAATGGTAGGTGTTTTTAGTAACTAAGTTTTCATGATTATTCTTATTGATTCATGATAACTTCCACTATTCTTAACCCCTGCTGATAATCGGAGATAATTTTTACTTTTTCCTAGGACTCTATTAATTTTATTAAGAATAATTTTCAAGGAATCTTGAGTGAAAAAATATATTCTTAAATATACATTAATTTTTGTTTTAAAATATAATATTTGAATCATGTGTGTATCTATTTTACCTGGAATACTAAACCATTCAGTTCATTACGATGTGATTATTTACATAAAATTCCAATATAATAATGTAGGATATTATCTTTAGGGTATTGTAGTTGGGGTCATTATGTATCTCATCCACCATTCAACTTCATGGAGAGTGTGGCTTTACAATACACTATGTTTGGTAATTTTAAGGCATATTCTTCGCAGACATCACAATATAATTAAGATATATTATGAAAAACTTTATTAAAATATTTACCATGGATTAAATATTATAATCATATGTTTTTTACACTTAAAAGAAGGTTTAATTATTTATTATCCTATAAATGAATTTTAGTGATCATTTTATTTACCTTAATGATTATTGTTTCTCAGGATATAATGTTTTTTTCATTCAATTGATAAAATCGTGGAAATTGTTTTTAGTACTGAATGTGACGGACAATGGAATTTTCCTCCTTCTAAAAAATGCGTTGAATGTGGAGTTTTAATGAAAACCCTTGTAATTAATCCCCATAAACTATCTAGTTATATTATTAACCACACCAATATAGGAGATATTCCTAGCAAACATAATTATATAAAAATATTGTTTCCTGAATACCATGAAGGAATAAATATTCATTGTCCTATATAACTATAATGTTATAATAAAAACTCATGGGAATGTCTTATAGTAATGGGAAGATGTTTTTTAGTATGTAAAATATGTACGTAGATAAATTAATTAAACTATAAAAACTGAAATGATTAATTAATGTAATATAAGAGAATAATTTTTTCCATAAGGTAACATAGATGGTTGAGTGTATTAGTTTTTTATTGTTGTGAAATTATGTTAATCGAAGTCTTAAGAGGAAATAAAAAGACAATTATTAGAAAGGCTTTATAAGTGATGATTTTTCTTTTTGTGATTATAAGAATACAAATGATATATGAATAGAAGGAAATATTAATGAATAAAAGGAGAAATCGTTATTTATGGTTTATGATTGAAGTTGAATAATTGAAATGTTAATTTATTTGGATTCATGAATTATTTTGTAGAAGTATATTTATAAATGGTATTATAGTTATAAGAATCATTAAATATCTAAGAATTTACTATTATTAGTTTTTATTTAATGATTTAATGAAAATTATGATATTGATGACATAATAAATACATTTTTCTATAAGGTGATATTTTTGTAGAAGATATGATTAAGGGAAAGATAATCGTTAATTCGTTCTGAATGTTGAGTGAAATATTTTTTGATATGAAAAACATATGATAAACATATATATAGTAATTAGGATAGTATGTTGACCATCAAATTACATAGTGATTTGATAAAAATGTGATTTATATCATCTTTGATAATGTTTATATATATTTTTGGATTTATAGAATATATCTGATAATAATTTAATGTATTTATTAAATGAGGATAATATTAATTTATGGAAACATGTATGTTTTCATTAATGTTTTCTATTAATACTAAGTGTTATCCTATTTTAAAATAATATATGATCAAGATATACACATGCTTGGTATGTGACATTAAGACATATATTTTTTGGTTTGGGAATAATGTTAAGTAAATTTGTGATATTTAGTGAACTTCTTTGTAATTGGTTTTAATTTTAATTTGGTAAGATATGTTAGGGATGGGTCTTATGGATAACTATTTATGGAATGGGTAAAGATTAATTTTTAATGGTATTATTAAGGATATTGAGTGTAATAATTGATTTATACAAAATAAATAACCTATAAAATCAATAATGGTTTTGGAAAATTTATATAGACATGAGGAATAACTTTAAAATTATTAATGGATATTATGATACATTAGAAGTTAATTTTAATAACTTATTCATGAAAAATTCAACTTGATTATTCATTTCTTATAGTAACAGATGAATTTGAAGTTTATTGAGGAACAAACAACGAATATGATACTTCTTATTAAAGAAAAAAATGAAGCCTTTATATTTTACCTTATTAAAATACATCAACTTTAGGAAATGTACATTGAAAAAAATGTCGTCATGTTACCTTGATGTCTGATGAACTTGTTTTCCTTTTAACACATCTTATCATTAGTGTGTTTTGGTAATTACCATTCCCAGACTCATGAAATTTATTTTGATCAATTTTATTTGGAAGTTACATTTTTTCCATGTACATATTTTCACATCCCACAAATGTTTTATATTTGGATTCCTAGTTATTTTTTTTACCATAACACCATCATATTATCCATTCCAACTTTTTAAGAGAAGTTTTATTACCCTGATATTGATATGGGATTACAATATAGTAGTTTTAAAATATCAAACCATTAATTTCATAGAAAAAATCAAAATCAAATTATTAATTTTATTGAACGAATAAAAATGTGAGATATCGATATTTTAAAAAAAAACTCTTTGTTTCAGATGATATACGACATTCAAAAATGATCTTCAATGTACCCGTAAATTAATTCATTTAAATTTTATTTTTATAACATAACAATTAAATTAGGGGGAATCAATATGAATACAAAAACTATAAAATATATATAAATATGAAGCTAAATTAATTTTATTGATAAATTTTTATGAAATAATAAATCAATTTCAATTCATGTAAATTTTTTCATCAAAATATTATTTTCTTTAGAAATGATATTTATTAATTTTTATGATAAAATTTTATAATTATTTCTAAAAAATTTATAAAATTAATTTCATAAAATTAATTTATTTTTTAAAAATAAAAATATCAAATTTAGAATAAGGTTAGAGTTTTACAATTTTTGGAAAAACATAAAAAAATGAATAGTAAAAAAATACAGTTTTATGAAATATAGTTTCTTTAAATATATCTCCAAGACATATAAATAATATGTATTTTTGATACTTATGTATTCAATAATTTAATATAACATACCATAAATATTAGTCAAATATAATTCAATCTATATAGAATTTATTTTATTTCAAGATAAACATGAAAATCATTTTGAATGATGAAACGCTGCTTATAGAGCATTATTGATGTTAAATATGGTGTAAAAAATATAATATTGAGAATTATGAAATCCATTATTAGATTAGATATTTAATAATTTTTATTATTTATAATTATTAGGGATATATATCTTTTGTTAGAGTTATATTAAAAATTTATTAACTCAACACTTGTGTAATGTTTGTTCAAGTACGAAAAAGTCAAAATAACATATTAAATAATTTTTTATGAATATACATGAGAAAAAATACATATATAAATAATGTAAAATAATATTTAATTAAAATAATTTATTTTTTTCATGGTAATTTTTTTCTATTTTTTACGGATGTCTTAAATGATTACACAATGCTGACATAGTGTTTGTGTAAGGAGACAAGATTTATCTAAAATATTTTAGAAACTCAAAGAAAATATTTTCTAAATGAGTTAATGTTATGTAATGTCCTGGACCTCTCCGTTCCATTACTTTGTGAAAATGTAGTGTTGGAGGTGTTCCGGGAGGTCAAGGTGACTTATCCCCAGCACTTTGCCAAATTTCTAGTTCTATGAATAGTGTTTCCAGTTTTATGAATAGTATCGGTAGGTGAACAGTGTTTCTATCGGTGAGGTTCAGTGAACAATGTTTCTATCGGTGAGGTTCAGTGAACAGTGTTTCTATCGGTGAGGTTCTATCGGTGGACTTCTATTGGTAAACTTGAACAGTGTTTCTATCGGTGAGGTTCTATCGGTGGACTTTTAACGGTATACTTCAATAGTGTTTCCAAAACGGTAACCTTCTAATGGTGACCTTATAACGGTAGACTTGAATAGTGTTTCCAAAACAGTAACCTTCTAACGGTGACCTTATAACGGTAGACTTGAACAGTGTTTCCAGAATGGTAACCTTCTAATGGTGACCTTATAATGGTAGACTTCAACAGTGTTTCCAGAACGGTAACCTTCTAACGGTGACCTTATACGGTAGACTTGAACAGTGTTTCCAGAATGGTAACCTTCTAACGGTGACCTTCTAATGATGTACTTGAACAGTGTTTCCAGAACGGTGAGGTCTAACGGTGACCTATTCTTTCCTTTTCCAAATTTTGAGTACGCGAACAGTGTTTCCAGCTTCCTACAGTTTTTCCCCTTTGACGTTTCCTTTGACGTAAAATACATTTAAAGCCTTATTTTAATGACTTTTAAGGAAGATTCAAATTCCATAAATCTTATATTATTTATTCTTATGGCTTGAGATGTTTAACATGGTCAAACTATGTGGGTTAATGAGATCCTCTTTTAATGGGGAATTAAACGTATCATAAACTGTCGCCCTATTAAATCTTCAAAAAGGGACGAGATAGCATTCAACCTTGTTCTTCTTCCTTGTTCTCGGCTAAGAGACAATAGAACCTTTCAATCATTCTCATAGGAGTTTCACAATCAAATCCTAATCCTTTGATTGGTTCCACTCTATTATGGATGCAACCGAGCTGTGTCGGCCAATCATCCCAATAAGGTATGTTTTATCATTGTTCCTTTGGGAATCATCTTCTCTTATTTCTCCCTTCCATATTATACCATGTAATTTCCAAGATTCTAATGGGGTGTTCTTGGGGTTTGGTTGTTGTTGTCATACTGTGGCATCATCCGGTGGATGCAGTTGTCGCGAGAGAAGGATTGTGACACGTTGTGTGGATAACGGACATCAAGAACTCTTCGAGGTAGGGGATTCATGGCTTCTCTAATTTTATATGTGAAATTGTAGCATTAGCATGATTTAGTCCTTTGTATCACAATTAAATTAACCTAATTAAATACTTTAACCGGATTAAAAGAATTGGTTGATCGCATGTTCTTACTTTGTACCGTGATAACTGTTTGCCTCATGTTTTGCTAGATAGAGTGATATCTATGTTTTCTTTGATTAGTTGTTCGTTCTTGAGGGAAATTGATAATGAACGTAAAGCTGTAATTAATTGTTAATTAATTGGCTGAAGATAAAGAGGCTTATAAATGAATCTGGTTGTTGCCATTGTTTTAGTTGTTCTAATTTTTGGTTTATCAAATTAGGGAAGTAAGCATGTTTAAATAATTTTGACAGCTTAGTGATTAGGTATACTGTAATTGGAACCTACGAATAACAAATCTCCTAATTCAATATGGATTAATGAACAGATTGTGTGAGAATTTCTTAAAGGGGTTCTGAGTTACCCTCTTGATTGTTATAGGTCCAAGAGCGCATCGATGTGATGTTTGTTTTCCTGCTGCTTGTGATGTAATGTGAGCTTGGATGGATATTTTTATATGTGGAGGCATGGGGACTTGTGGTTGTAGCAGTGGATGACGCCTAGGGTGGCGAGATGTATCAGCTTATGCATGTGGGTGTCAGGGAGGACACCAAGGATGATGGTATGGGATGAATGTGATGGCTGGATGGTGGTGGTTTTGTTAGGTTTTTTATCTGTTTTACTTTTCCCTACTCTACAAGGTAGCTGGTCTTGCTTACCCTCTTTCTGAAGGAGGCGATGACATGTGGGGTACGCCACGTGCTTTCCTTGTTTAGCCTCTAGAGGTAGAATGGGTCTATTCACTTTCTATAGGCGGCAAAGACTCGATGGGTAGTATATCTACTCACCGTGTTGAGCCTCCTTTGTGCTTTGTAGCATAGGATGCTTTTCTAAAATTTCTGGGAAAATGGGAATGTAATTCTGTGATGAAAGTTTGATTAAATGTTAAAAATCCAAGGGTATGGAGATACTGGAATTTAAAAGTGATGTGAATCTTAAAAGGAGCAGTTGAGTTTTTGAATGTGATTCCAATTCAGTTTAATGTTGAATTGTTCATGGTTATTTAATGCTTAAAGAATTAATTAACGTACAATGGAACTGATTAAATTAGAATGAAGTAATCTAATAAAACTCTTCAAATGTTTGTGTGCATATTGGATACCTAGTCTTAGAAGTAGCATTCTAGAGTCTGAGAGACGTTAACGGTAGTTGTATCTAAGACTAGGTAATGCCCATAATGTGGATGTAAGTTATATATATATTCAATACTTTTTGTGTTTTTATAAGCTACCCTACCATGTCGGTAAGGGAAACTGACACCCCAGGCATTCTGAGCCCTGGGGGTGTTTTCCCCAACATTCTGGTGGGAGGACGAATGGCTGACTACCCCCTTTGGACCCACTCTCTTCTCTTGGAAGATACATATGCCAACAGGCACAACAGTTAGTTTCCCCATATATGTGTGTAGAGGGATGTAATGGCTTGTGGTTATTTCACACACATATATTCTGTATATAGTATCTTATGGACTACTATAGGTGTAACGTGTACAGGTTGTGATGGATTGAGGCTTCATACTCGGTGTATGGGCTATAATGGCTTGAGTTATAATACCTGATGTATGATACACGTTATGCGGGCTGTGGTGGTTCCCAGAACTTACCCGGTTATATTTGATTCTGAGGATGGTGTGGTGCTTCGCCCAGTTGTCTGTGGGAAAGCCTTTGTGGTGCACGAGGTACAGATTGTGGAGCTTAGCCCAGGTGTCTGTGGGAAAGACTTTGGCGAGAGATGCACGGGACGTATGTCGTTGGGGAAAAGCGGAAAACCAGGGGGGAAGTAGTAGCGAGGTACCCTTGATATTCTTTACTATATGCTATATTCGTGTACGCGTTACTTGGTGAGAGTATCCATGGTGAGGTTGGGAACTTAGTATATCTATTTAGGTGACAAGTTATTTTCACTTGTTGTTCACTAGGCTTTAGCATGCTTTATTTACTTTTTCACGAGAGGCTTGGGGAGGATCCTACTGATTATACGGTTATACTCACCCTATGTATATATAAACTATTTTTTAGGTCACATGGAGAAGGTTGGAGATCGAGATGGTTACTACTATCTTGTGGTTGGATGAGTTGTCCGGGCTTGTGGTCACTTCTGTTTTACTTTCTTTTGGGTACTTTTAGTTTCCCCTTTCAGTTGTAATACTTTTTCAGGACATTTCATATATGTACTTTAGTTTCTTTTATGATTCAGTTATGAGTTGGAGTTGATTGGTGTCTATATTATCTCTCTCTTCTACATGTGTTCTCATAGAGGGTAATGCCTCCCATTTGTGTGTTTATTATACCATCGGTGCTAGTCACCAACCCGGGGCCTACTGGAGGTGGGACTCGGGGAGTCATTATCTTCCTTCTCACATTGCCGGCCCAGGAGGGGTACACCTTATGGGGAGGGGGTCGTGACAGAGTGGTATCAGAGGTCTAGTTGAGGGATAGGATGGAGTTTGGAGTTAGGCACAAGTGAGAATGCATGGGATGGTAAGGAAACAGTGGAATTCATGTTTAGAAAGTGGGGTAAACACTGGAGACCTGCAGAGACATAGTCGTTTAGGGCCCCCTATGATTTGTTTCACGGACATTTAAGTTTACGATGGCTACTAAATGAAGTGATACTGGTTGTAGGGTAGAGACATAGGAATGGATCATGAATCATTATTCTTTACTCCTATGTTTGAATGGGTAGACCTTGAGATAGGTTAACCTTAAATTAATAAAAGAAAACAATTAATTAATTAATGTTGAGTCTTCCATATTCCAGGCTTAGGAGTTCTAACGGTTGTTATTTTACATGTATGGCTCCAGGTCGACGTCCTCGTCAGGTTTGCATAGAAGATGTCTAGTAGGCTGTTCCAGCAGATCGCCGCCGGGTAGAGGTTGACGATGACGACACATGGAAGAAGTCACTCCAAGAGTTTCAACGCCAGATTCTACAGAATTATGGAGGCTTTGTTTCAGATGCAGTCACAGAAGACTGGTTGGAGGAGGTCGAGATAGGCTTCAGTTCGATTCGTTCTCGGGAGGAACATTGGGTGTCCATGGTGGTGAGAATGCTGCGTGGAGCAGCAAGGCAGTAGTGGTTCTTGTTCATCAGGGACCGTGAGGAGTTAGTGATCTCATGGGAGGAGTTTCGAGATAGCTTTAGAGTTGAGTTTCTTTTTTCGACTGTGAAGGCGTCCAGTCGCCAGGTGCTTCTAACCTTCGACAGGGGAGCTCCAGTGTTCGAGAGTTTGGAATCCATTTCTGGAACCTTCTACGATATGAATCAGACCTGTTACCAAATGAGGAGGCCAGGGCGAGGCTTTTCGAGGAGGCTTTGCATCCAGAGACCCAGTGTCAGGTGACCCCATTTATGCTAAAGACATGTCTTGAGGTTCTGGTGAGGGCAGAGGTTGTTGAGAGGACTTTGACGAGGACTGGATTGTCATGAGATGGGAATCGTCATGATTCCTCATGAAGCAAAGATGTGGTCCGAGGATCCCGTTTTTCAGGGCAGAGGTGTTTCTGTTCACCTGGGGGTAGGTCCCAACCCTTCCCATCTCGTTTCTCTAGAGGCAGAAACTACCAGGCCTATGTCAGGGGATTATGAGCTTGTTTTTTTATGGTGGTCATGGTCATCATCAACGAGATTGCCCGACTTTTTAGAGCAGTCATCGTGCACCGGGCGCTTTACTCCAGGTTCCTCCATTTAGGCAGTTCCAGTCGAGGCAGCAGCAGTTGGTTGCACCAGCTTTAGATCACCGGAGGGTAGATGGAGCAGGCATAGGATATCCACATGACACTCCCTGACCTCAGAGTGCTGAGCGCGACCGTGGTGGTGGTTTTCATCAGGGTTAGAGAGGCCGTGGAGGAGGTCGTGGTCAGCTTCATGCTCTAGCGTTTCCATCCCCAGGCGAGCTAGATGTCATTTGAGGTACATTTTGCTTGTTTTCTACCTTGGTGTATGCCTTGTTTGTTTCAGAAGCAACACACTCCTTCATATCACCTACTCTTGTCCATGCTTTGGGACATGAGGTAGAGAGGCTTCCAGTTCCCTTGGCGTTGACTACGCCTGTTGGAGGTCGAGCCGACCTGTTTGAAGTATGTATAGACTGTGAGCTAGTGTTGGGGAAACACCGCTCTTGGGGAGATTTCCTATGTTTACAAATACAACCATATGAGGTCATCCTCAACATGGATTGGTTGTATTCGGTTCAGGCTATTGTGGATTACTATAGGAAGATGGTCATTTTCTTTGATGCAGATGGAGAGAAAGTGGTGTTTGTTGGTGAGAGAGATCCTCTGATGAGTCATAGATGAGTTCAATCCTTATCATCCATGATGGCTGAGATTATGCTGAGTTCTTCAGAGGTGTATCAGTTGGCATTTCGTAGGGTTGTAGAGGAGTACCCCGATGTCTTTCCAGAAGAGGTTGTAGCGTTACCCCTTCGACGGGAGATCGAGTTTGGGATCGAGCTATAGCCAGGGGCGTCTCCTATATCTACGTCTCCATATAGGATGGCCCCTTCTGAGTTACGAGAGCTACATATTTAGCTTGATGGTATGTTGCAGTGCGGTTTTGTTCAGCCAAGTGTGTCACCGTGGGGTGCACCAGTTTCGTTTGTGAAAAAGGCTGACGTCAGTTTGCGGTTGTGCATCGATTATCGTCGATTAAACAAAGTGACAATAAAGAACCATTATCCTCTCCCACAGATTGATGACTTATTTGATCAACTGATGGGTTCAAGTTGGTTTTCAAAGATTGACTTACAGTCAGGATATCATCAGATGCGTGTAAAGGATGAGGATATCCCAAAGACTGCATTCCGTTGTCATCATGGGAATTATGAGTTTGTTGTAATGCCATTCGTTGTGACTAATGCTCCAGCTATTTTCATGGGGTTGATGAATGCTACGTTCCGTGAATTCCTAGACATTTTTTTTGTGGTTTTCATCAATGAAATCCTTATGTACTCCATATATGAAGAGGAGCATGTAGAGCATCTACGAGCTGTTTTAGGAGTTCTTCTCCAACATCAGTTGTTTGGAAAGTTGTAGAAGTGTGAGTTTTGGTCTTGAGAAGTTCGTTTCTTGGGAAATGTTGTTTCCTAATAGAGATTAGTTGTGGATCCATTGATGATAGAAGCAGTGGTGTCTTGGGCAGCCCCCAAGACCATGTCAGAGGTGCGAAGTATCCTTGGTCTCGCAGGCTATTATAAAAGGTTTTTAGCCAATTTCCCCCGACTTACGACTCCACTGATAACTTTGACCATGAAGGATCATGTGTTTATATGGACTGATCAGTGTCAGGCATCTTTCAAGTATCTAAAAGAGAAGTTGGTGAGTGCTCTAGTCCTTTGTCTTCCAGCGGAGGGAGTCCAGTTTGATGTTTTTGGTGATGCTTCACATCTGGGTCTAGGCTGTGTTCTCATGCAGCAGAGGTCAGTTGTTTCTTATGGGTCTCGATAGTTGCGTCCCCATGAATGCAACTATGCCACCCATGATCTTGAGTTGGCAGTCTCGGTGTTTTCTCTGAAGTTGTGGATACATTACCTCATTGGTGAGCACATTGTGGTTTTCACCAATCATAAGAGTTTGAGGTATGTTTTCTCCCAACGTGACTTGAACTTGAGGCAGTGTCGGTGGATGGAGTTCATGAAGGAATACGACTTTGAAATATCGTATACACCTGGAAAAGGGAATGTTGTAGCAGATGCACTGATCCAAATGTCATGTAATGATGTTGTGCATGAATCTGGTGATTCCTGTAGAGTGATGGAAGAGCTATCAGCTTTTCATCTTAATATGGGAGAAGTTGGGGGTAGAGGTTGTCTTTTCCAGATGATAGTGCAGTCATCCCTGATGCAGAAGGTGCAAGAGTCTCATTTGGGTGATCTACATGTGGAAGTTTAAAGAGACATAGATGTTTGTGGTGAGGCCCCTGATGGTTGGTCAGAGGATGAACAACACCGAGTGTTCTATCATGGCAGGATTTTTGTTCCCCTGGCGATGGACGAGACTATTATCCAAGAGTTCCATAGTTCACCCTTAGCAGTAAATCCTGGTGTGAAAAAGATGTACCGGTCCTTTAGGAGTCAGTTTTGGTGGCATGGGCCGAAGCGTACAAATTGCAGAGTGTGTGTCTCGATGTTTTGTCTTCTAGAAAGTGAAGGCATAACCCCGTGTTCCTGGTGATCTTCTCCAACAATTAAAGATTCCTTAGTGGAAGTGGGAGGACATCTCAATGGACTTTGTTACAGGTTTACCTCGAGCTCTGGGAGGACATGATGTTATATGGGTGGTAGTGGATCATTTAACAAAATCGGCCCACTTCCTAGCGATCAAGGAGTCGAACTCAGTGGAAGTTTTGTCGAGGTAGTATCTAGAGGAGGTGCTGAGAATTCATGGATTACCTAGGATGATCATTTCTGTTCGATATCCTCATTTTACCTCCATGGTGTGGAAAGGTCTCTAGCATGCTTTTGGCTCTCAACTGTGCCTTAGCACTGCTTTTCATCCTCAAATGGATGGTCAGACAGAGCGAACCATCCAGACTCTTGAAGACATGTTGCGCTCTTGTGTTCTTGATTTTGGAGGTTCATGGATAAAGAACATACCCTTAGTAGTGTTCTCTTACAATAATTGTTTTCACTCTACCATCGTTATGGCGCCGTTTGAAGCCTTGTATGGCCGGCCATGCTGTTCTCCGTTGTGCTAGACTCGGGTCGGAGAGTCAAAAATTCTCAGACCAGAACTAGTGCAGAATAAAACAGAGGTGGTTCAGGTGATTCGTGAGAGGATGAAGACAATGCAAGATAGTCAAAAATCATATTCTGATCAAAGAAAGAGACCCTTAGAGTTTAATGTTGGGGATCATGTGTTTTTGAAGGTGACTCCCCATCGTGGGCAGCGAAGGTTTGGTCGTGGAAGTAAGCTTTCTCCCCAGTTTTTTGGCCCTTTCGAGTTGTTAGATCGTGTTGGAGTTGTGGCGTATCGAGTAGCACTTCCCCCTCATATGAGTCAGATACATGATGTTTTCCATGTATCACAGTTCCGTCTTTATCTTCATGATGAATCTCATGTTATCGATTGGGGAGGGATCAATATTGATGATGATGAAACCTTCGAGAGGTGACCTAAGGAGAACCAAGACCGCAAGGAAAAGGTGTTGTGTGGGCAATCTATCCCCTTAGTTCATGTCTTCTGGAGACACGGTGGCATGGAGTAGAGTACATGGGAGCGTGATTCATAGATACGTGCTCAGTACCCATACTTGTTTAATGTTTAACTCCTTTCATGTAATGATGATTCCTTTGTGGTTAGACCATTCATGTTTTCATATATACCTTTGATGTGATGTTATGATTGAATTATTTGGATATGGATTGTTTGTTCCCATACTCTAGGATGTCGTAGTTTTGTTCCAGCTTTCGAACAACTCATGGTGGTTTTCCCCAGAGAGGTATCTTATAGGGTGGTTGTCCGGACCCCTCTTTTCTTCTAGGTTGGTTTTTAATTCTCGAGGACGATAATGTTTTGAGAGGTATCTAATGTAATGGCCCAGACCTCTCTGGTCTATTACTTTGTGAAAATGTGGTGTTGGAGGTGTTCCGGGAGTTCAAGGTGACTTATCCCCAACACTTTTCCAAATTTCCAGTTTTGTGAACAGTGTTTCCAGTTTTATGAATAGTATCGGTAGGTGAACAGTGTTTCTATCAGTGAGGTTCAGTGAATAGTGTTTCTATCGGGGAGGTTCAATGAACAGTGTTCCTATCAGTGAGGTTCTATCGGTGGACTTCTATCCGTAGACTTGAATATAGATTCTATCGATGAGGTTCTATCGGTGGACTTCTAACAGTAGTCTTGAACAGTGTTTCCAGAACGATAACCTTCTAACAGTGACCTTATAATGGTATACTTGAACAGTGTTTCTAGAACGGTAAAATTCTAACAATGAACTTATAATGGTAGACTTGATCAGTGTATCCAGAACGGTAACCTTCTAACGGTGACCTTATTACAGTAGACTTGAAATGTGTTTCCAGAATGGTAACCTTCTAACGGTGACCCTATAATGGTAGACTTGGACAGTGTTTCCAGAACGGTATCCTTCTAATGGTGACCTTCTAATGGTGGACTTGAACAGTGTTTCCAAAACGGTGAGGTCTAACGGTGACCGTTTCATTCCATTGACAAATTTTGAATATGCGAACAGTGTTTCCAACTTCCAACAGTTTCTCCCCTTTGACGTTTCCTTTGAGGTAAACTATAATTAAAGCCTTATTTTAAGGACTCTTAAGGCCGATTCAAATTCCATAAATCCTATATTAATTATTCATATGGATCAGTATTTTTTTACTTGGTCAAACCACGTGGGATAATGTGATATGCTTTTAATTGGGAATTAAATGTATATTAAACTATCGCCCCATTAAATCTTCAAAAAGGGATGAGATATCATTCACCCTTGTTCCTCCTCCTTGTTCTCAGCTAATAGACACTATAACCTTTCAATCATTCCCAAAGGAGTTTCGCAATCAAATCCTAATCCTCCGATTGGTTCCACTCTATTTTGGATGCAACCGAGCAATGTCGATCAATCTTCCCAATAAGGTATGTTTTAATGGCGTTCCTTTGGGGTTCATCTTCTCTTGTTTCTACCTTCCATATTATACCATGTAATTTCCACTATTCTAATGGGGTGTTCTTGGGGTTTGGTTGGTGTTGTCATACTGTAGAATCCTCCGGTGGATGCAGTTGTCGCAAGTGAAGGATTGTGACCCGTTGTGTGGATAAAGGACGTTAAGAACTCTTCAAGGTAGGGGATTCATGGCTTCTCTAATTGTATATGTGAAATCATATAATTATCATGATTTATTCCTTTGGATCACAATGAAATTGACCTAATCAAATACTTGAACCAGATTAAAATAATTGGTTGATCTCATGTTCTTGCTTTGTATCGTGATAACGGTTTGCCTCATGTTTTTCTAGATATAGTAATTTCTATGATTTCTTTGATTATTTGTTCGTTCTTGATGGAAATTGATAATGAACATAAAGCTGGAATTAATTGTTAATTAATTGGATAAAGATAAAGAGGCATGTAAATGAATCTGGTTGTTGTCATTGTTGTAGTTGTTCTAATTTGAGGTAAATCAAATTAGGGAAGTAATCATGGTTATTTAATTGTGATAGCTTACAGATTAGGTATCCCATGATTGGAACCTGTAAATAACAAATATTCTAATTCAATATGGATTAAAGAACAGATTGTGTGGGAATTTCTTATAGGGGTTCTTAGTTACCCTCTTGATTGTTATAGGGCCAAGAGCCGATTGATGTAATGTTTGTTTTCCTGCTGCTTTTGATGTAATGTGAGCATGGATGGCTGTTGTGATATATGGAGACATGGGGAGTTGTGGTTATGGCAGTGGATGACTCCTAGGGTGGAGAGATGTATCAGCTTATGCATGTGGGTGTCGGGGAGGACAACAAGGATGATGGTTTGGGTTAAATGTGATGGCTGGATGTTGGTGGTTTTATTTGGTTGTTTATCTGTTTTACTTTTTTCCACTCCTCAAGGAAGCTGGTTTTGCTTACCCTCCTTCCGAAGGAGGTGAAGACATGTGGGGTACGCCACGTTCTTTCCATGTTTAGCCTCTCGAGGGAGAATGGGTCTATTCTCTTTCTATAGGCTGCAAAGACTCGATGGGTAGTATATCTACTCACTGTGTCGAGCCTCCTTTGTGTTTAGTAGCATATGATGATTTTCTAGAATTCCTGGGAATATGGGAAAGTAATTCTGTAATGAATGTTTTATTACATGTTGAAAATCCACATGGATGGAGATACTGGAATTTAAAGGTGATGGGAATCTTAAAAGGAGCTGTTGATTTTTTGAATGTTATGCCAATTTAGTTTAATGTGGGATTGTTCATGGTTAATTAATGTTTAAAGAATTAATTAAAGTACAGTGGAACTGATAAAATGAGAATTAAGTAATCTAATAAAACTCTTCAAATGTTTGTGTGCTTATATGATACCTAGTATTAGAAGTAGCAGCCTGGAGTCTGATAGACATTATCTATAGTTGTATCTAAGACTTGGTATTTCCCATAGTGTGGATGTGACATATATATATATACTGTACTTTTTATGTTTCTATAAGCTACACTACCCTGTCAATAAGGGCAACTGACACCCCGGGGATTCTAAGCCTTGGGGGGTGTTTTCGCCAACATTCTGGTTGGAGGATGAATGGATGACTACACCATTTGGCCCCACTCTCATCTCTTGGTAGATACAAGTTCCAACATGCACAATAGTTAGTTTCCCCATATATGTGTGTAGAGGGCTGTAATGGCTTTTGCTTATTTCACACACATATATTCTGGATATAGTATCCTATGGACTACTATAGGTGTAACGTGTATAGGCTGTAATGGCTTGAGGATCCCTACTCCGTGTATGGGCTATAATGGCTTGAGGTATAATACCCGATGTATGATACATGTTATGTGGGATTTGGTGGCTCCTAGAAGTTACCCAGTTACTTTTGGTTGTGAGTATGGTGTGGTGCTTTGCCCAGGTTTCTGCGGGCAAGCCTTTTTGTTGCACGAGGTGCAGATTGTGAAGCTAATCCCATGTGTCTGTGGGAAAGCCTTTGGAGAGAGATGCATAGGACGTATGTCATTGGGGAAAAGCGGCAAACTAGTGGGGAAGTAGTAGAGGGTTACCCTTGATATTCTTTACTATATGCTATATTCTTGTATGCATTAATTGGTGAGAGTATCCATGGTGAGGTTGGGAACTTTGTATACTTGTTTAGGTGACGAGTTAGTTTCACTTGTTGTTCACTAGGCTTTAGCATGCTTTCTTTACTTTTCCATTAGAGAATTGGGGAGGATCCTACTGAGTATACTATTATACTCACCCTATGTATATATAAACTGTTTTGCGGGTCACTTGGAGCAGGTTGGAGATCAACCTGGTTACTACTAGCTTGTGGTTGGAGGAGCTGTTCGGGCTTCTGGTCACTGTCGTTTTACTTTCTTTTGTGTACTTTTAGTATCCCCTTTCAATTGTAATACTTTTTATGACATTTAATATATGTAATTGGGTTTCTTTTATGTTTTAGTTATGTGTTTTAGTTGATTGGTGTCTATCTTATCTCTCTCTTCTGCATGTGTTCTCTTAGAGGGTAATGCCTCCCATTTGTGTGTTTACTATACCCTCGGTTCCCGTCACCAACTCGGGTCCTACTGGAGGCGGGACTCGGGGGTCATTATCTTCCTTCTCACATTGTCGGCCCAGGAGGGGTACACCTTGTGGGGTGGGGGTCGTGACAGGTGTCCCATGAATTATTTTGATAAGCAATAAATATTATTGATATTTTAAAGGATTTCATTTTAATTCAATATTTTTGTTAGTTTATTTAAATTTAAAGTTAATAAATATTGTCAAAAATTAAATTAACTAAATTTTATAAAAATAATATTTTATTATATTATTTAATAAATATAAAATTATTGGAATAGGAAAAGGAGTATAATATATGGTATACAATTAAATACAGTTTCCATTTATGAGATACTTCTCACATTATATATAAATTTAAATTTTTTTAATATTGATAAAATTATTATTGTGGTTATGGTTAAAATTGGTTAACAATGGCTATAATTAAGAATATATGGTTCAAAATGAAACCAAAACTTATGTAAATTTATTTAGGTGATGTTATTTTGAATCTATCCTATTTTTATTTTAATTAAGGTCTATTTAGAAAAATTATTAATGAAAATTTCTTCCTTTTATTTTAATATCGTAAAAAATACCAATTGTGACCAACAACTCCCTTATAAAGGATGCCCCTCATTTTTATGCATTACGTCAGATTAATCCATATAACTGAAGAAGAATATGAAAAGTTATCTTTTGAACATCTGTAAAATTATATTCGAGTATTTTACTAAAAATATAATTTCCCTAGGAAATATAATTTTATATCTGATGTTTTCCATTCAAATTAAAAGATTATAGTACACAGTCAAAAATAGTCAAAATTGAGGAAGGGATATTCATCTCATATTTATTTATAGGAGTTATATATCAAATTCAATAGTAGTTTATTTTCTTTAGTGTATATTCTACCCATATATTTCATTTATGGTAATTCTAAAGATAATGATATGGGTATTAATATCAATCTAATAATATATCTTTCATGACTATTTGATTCAAAAGATACCAAATTTATAAGGGAATTATATTTCAATACTATTTGTAATTGATATTGTTTATATTTGAATTTTAGTTAGAAGAAACTATTTAATCAGTATAAAATAAATACATTTCCTTTTTTTCCTTATCTAGTTATTTCTTTATATTACGTGTTTTCATTTTTTTTTACATTATGTACTCAACATATCAGAAAAATATTTTTGAGAAAAACCTACATTATTGGTCTCCTTGGTAGAAAATAACATTTCTTCCATATCTATTTTTCCAAAATAAAAATGATATTATCAATGTTTTATATATTATTGTGTGATTTATTAATGAACTTTTTACACTTTATTGACTACTTACATAGTTTTTGAAAAGGAATATTATTGTCATTTTTAGATTCAGGTACTTTTAGACTTTTTATAAAAAATTTAAAGGAATTGTTTCCCTAAATATATAGGTTATGAATATTAATACACATCGTCAAGACCTATAAATGGATTTATTCTTTAAATATTTTTAAATTTTATTACAAAAATATTAATTTCCATAATATTTGTGAATTTATTTTATTTCAAATATGTAATTTTAAGGTGAACAATTTGTTTTCCTCAGGAGATATTCTAGTGATTATTTTAATTATTTTTTCATCTATGATAACACCCTTTTTTCATAGTTGTGTTTTCCTAGAACTATAATCTAATGATACCATGTTTTATATTTCTATAGATCTTTTTTTATTATGATGATTAGATGTTTTCAAAAAAATTATTTTTGATGGGTTGTGATATATTAAAATTTGCAAATGTTTATGAAACCCCTTTTTAATGGGTATTTATAGGATGATATGACAAAAGTTTTTGATCTTATGGAATATATATCAATATATTTAATTATGTAATGGGTGTTCCCAGAATTATATGGATCTATATTCTATTAGTTATGGTAATATTAATGCCACTTCGGTGGTGGCGTGGTGGTGAAAGAGAGTGGTACAACCACTCCTTTCATTGGGAGGTTCAGGGTTCGAATCATGGGAGTCCACTTTTGGGGAAATCTTCTCCCTCGGGATCCACCAATCATGTTAGGTTTTTTAGTATTCACTGGGTGGGAAAATTGAGGTGCGGCTCAATGTGCTGACAGATTTTCTTTGACAAACCATCGTCGATCGGTTTTCACCCTCCGAGATGCTCTACCATCTCAGCTGGCAATGGCTCCTTCCAAGGTTGGGACTCTACCTCTAGGTAGTGACCACTTTGTGGGGGAGGGGTGTTACCATTTGCGGAGGGTTAGAAAAGGCCACACATGGGAATTCACATTTCAAAAAAATAGTGATGGTTATATTAATATATCATGGGATGTTGATGATATTCTTGGACATTATTTAGAATAGAATTATTCATATATTGTTTCTTGAGTATGATTGATTTCAAGTTACTATATTAAGAAATTTTGAGTAAATTATTAAAGGGGTTTTTTTATTATTTTTATGTGTAAGTATGATATCTTCCTACCTAATCTCATAATATAATTAATTGATGTGATTTCATTTAGTTGTGTTCATAATATTATGATTTCATATACTTATGATTATACCTGCTTATCTTATGAGTCTTAAACATTGATTAATATTCTGAAAACCGTTTTATCATTATAATATATATGAATTTTTTTCTATGCGTATGATATATGTTTTTTTGGGAATGAATATTTTATGGTGAAAATTTTCACCCGAAAAGTCATAATACCCTTATGATTATCTTATCATGTAATGGCCGACATTTTCCATGTTTTCCCTTACTGAGAACATGACTTCACCCTTTCTTATGTTTCCCCTACCGGTATTACAAAAAATGATTTAAGTATGATATTATTAATAAGAGTTAAATGTGGGATGATATTTAGGGGATATATTGAAGATATTTCATAAAATTAATGATTATATGTCTCATCTCTAAAGAAATTAATCCATTACCCTCCCAATGTGTGTATAATTGTGAAATGTATTGAATATTCATCTAAAATAATTTCATATTTATGTATGAAAATGTTGGTTCACATTAAATACGCATCTATATATTGTATTTATTGATATATTTTCATGGTTTTATTAATGAAATGTTGGAATAATGAGGAATAAATAAGCTGAGTAGTTTATGGGTGACTCCATGAAGCAACGAATAGTAATATAAGGAGTTTAATTTTATTATTTTTATGACATCTAGATATAGTGTTTCTAAGAGTTTTAATTAAAATATATTCATTCAGTATCATAAATATTGGATTAAATAGTTAATATAAAAGTTAGAGTTGTGTAAAGGAGAAACCACCACTATAGTTATTATCGTTATCATCATATTCATATATATAATATGATATAAAACAATTTTAAATGTTCAGTTATATATTATTTAGTGATGATTAACTGATAGGTTATATTAAAGAAGTTGTTCATGAATTTTTGTTCATGTAAATTAACTTTAATTCATTCGTGCACAAGATTCATTGAAGAAGATGATGATTTTAGCACATAGGAAAATAAGATTACTATATATGGGTGGAAAATGTCCTTTTTATCTTATCATTTTAATATTTTGTATATTTGTTTTACCCAAATATTTAAGGGGACTTATATGTGAGTTATAATTATTTTCCTTTTTCATAGTCATTAATGAATATTCATTACTTAAATTTATGATTATTAGTTTATTTTTACCATGTGAAAGATAGCCTACTCACCTAGAGTAGTGAAACTTATAAATGAGTTATTGTTTTAATCATTCATATTTTTTTAAAAAAAATAATTATTATGTCCCAAAATTGAAGTTGTTTTAAAATTTAATCTAAAATAATATTTAATCAATGATTCACACCACCACCCCTACCCCAAATTAGTGATGCCTAAATCATTTATTCTTAAAATGATGACTAATCTTCACATGGGATGGTTCAAATTCATAATTATCATTTCTAACGATTGTTAGACTAGTAATCTTATAAACTTATTGCACTATAGTAGAATATATTATAACATATATAACATAAATTATTCAACAATTCAATAAATATTTTTCATCATTCTTAATGATATCAATTTGTTTTTGATTATGTATGTGTTCTATCTTTAAAATCATTTTATCATCATTATTTAATATTGTCTGATAAATAATAAATATTATTATAATGTCGCAAATGACATAATTTACTCATAATAATTATTCATTATACTCTTCTAAATGCTAAATAAATCATAATTTATATTCTATAGGGAGTCCTCTAACAATAATGTGGTAAAACCTATTATAATTATCATGTTTTGAAGATTTTAAAATTGATGTTCAGATATTATATTCCAGTTATTGTGGATTTTTTATTTACTGATTTAAATGTGATGTTAATAAGATAATGATATCATAAAAATTCAAAATAGTAACATACCTAGATGAGTAATAATATTATATAATATATAATTTTATATATTCATCGATGATCATTGAGTCCTTCGTTAAAATAAAATCATCATTTAATAAACATGCATGGAGTTCTTCAATACTGTTATAATAGCCAACCCACAAATCATTCAATGGAATATTTTTCAGTGATGAAACTATAATATAGATTTAGGAAAAATAAGGGATGATATTTAAGGGATAAAGGGTACATCAGTTAAATTAATCATCTAAGAGGAATGAATTTCTAGTGGTTTTCACATATCAGCAAGGATGTTAAAGTAGACAATATCATCATAGAATCCCACTTGTAATGTATCATTTAGTAAATTATATTTTATATTATTAATTTTAAATATTGGAAATCCAAATATATTTGATTCTTATCTATTAAATATATTATATTTTATTATATAGAGGTAAAAATCAATAGAAAAAATTAAATTTATATCCATTATACGAGAATCCACAAGCAAACAAATAGATTGTGTGGTACTCTAGATTTCTATAAGAATAATTTAAATTATGTTTATATCTCCACCTAATAAAGAATGATAAATATTATGAGGAAACCATTTATAGAGAAATTAAAATCAAGAAATTTGACACCCAATGTCAATGTCACAATCTAAATTATTTAATTTTGGCTTATTTTATAATTACATCATTGTTTTCCATTTGTTACAGTTTTTAAAACTGGTTTTGGAGGTGAGAATGACCTCACCATGTAATGATTCCCTAGTTGTGTGTATTTAGTTGGGAATTGTTTTCATTAGTGTTTCCTAATGGGAAATTGTGATGGGAAAAATATCAGGGTTTGGGTTTTCTATAGCGGGGTTTCTCTTAAGTGAAATAGATAGTAGGACCACATCATGGTGCACGTCCATGTAGCCCCAAGGACCCCTAACATGACCCACCACCATGGTCTTTTGAAGTATTTTCCTTATTATCTCAACTAATTCATATCTCTCAATTAATAAATATCCAAAAGGGACATTCCAACTTATTCAAGGATTATAATTTATTCATCACTACTTTAAAATGAATTTCTAAGGTATTATATCATTTTTTCCTTTCCCTTTCTTCCACCTTTTATCTCATTTTTGTTTCTCTGATCCTAAAAAAAATAATTCCCATGGTGTGATAATAGGGTTATGGTGTTTTTAATCATGGGTATTTTTCTATTTGAGGATTTATTAGTCCATGGCATACTTTGTTTCACTTTTACTATCAAAGGAAACACATTTTTATTTTTTCCCACTTATAAGAGTTAGGTGTTTCAATTAAATCTCCCTTATTAGACAATTATTGTAGTTCATATGTGTTTTTAATTTCATTCCCATGAAATTATTGTTAGTACTATATATATTGGATTTGAAATTATTTTTCCATTAATTTCATACAATGAATAATGATTATATTTATGTTTTAATAATTATTGTTTTATTTTGAATAATTTTACATGCCCAATATTTTATAATTTCTAAAAGTGTATTTATAATTGGTAATATATATTTTAAAGAAATTACTATGAATTTTTGGTTTTCAACGATTGGTTCTAATGTTTCAATGGGGTTTTTAATAACGAGGGGAATGTGGGACCATGTTATGTAGCTTTAATTAATGTGATTATTTTAGTTATTGAAATAAGTTCCTCTTAAAATAATTGACTTCCAAATTCATTTCAATGTATTTTAGATAATTGGTTCTAAGGGATGTATTGAAATGTAATTTGAAAAAAAAATGTATGGGCACCCCAAGATAGTTTTTAAATGATCAATTTATAGTATTAAATGAATTAATTTATGATTTTGAAACCCAAATTACAGCCCATGTTTTTGTGATTAATGTTTATTTCGGCATTTTATTGGATATTTTATACTTGTTTGGTTACATTAATTAGAATGGATGAACTTATAAGATTGTTCATTATAATGGTGTGGGTGTTGAGATGATTTTTATATAAAACATATTATTTTTGTTGACTCATGACATAGATCATGTATCCTTATTTCTAGACTCCATTGATTGATATCATGAGATGCTAGGTATTTATGTAGACTAATGGGATTCATGTTATTCTATGTTGGGGTGAACAAACTGGCTAATTCCAATAAAACGTTTTCTCCTAGGGGTTGTTTATATAGTGCATAGAGAGTATTAAATGGAAGTCAAGTTATATGTTTTAGTTTAAAAATGAGCACCACTATGTGAACACGTGATCCCATTCAAGTACCATTTATATTTGAACCTAGATAATTTTCTATGTTATTTAGTTAATTTTTGGGATTTTTTTGGGGATTCTATTTATTGGAACATTTGAGTCTTTAAGCCTTGATTTTATTTCAGGGAACCATTATATGGATATTTAACATCAATCCATTCCACATTGATATATCATCATATAGGATGGTTTTATACATTTAGATGTTGTTTCAATTTATATATAAATTTTTTCAGAAATTATTTAAAAAAATTTTGTTTATAAATAATGAAGAAAAAATTTTGAATATGAATTTGGAAAATGATTATTTTTTGGGAAATGAAGTGTAAATTATTGAGGGGGGGGGTTGTATTTTGGAATCCATATTTTCATGTTTATTTTATATTTTTTGGGAAATATTATTTTTTGTGTCTTTGATTGAAACAGAATATTTTAAAAAAGATATACCAAATCCTTAGTGAGTAATTTTTTTGGTTTATAAAATAAAAATAATTTAGTATGTTCCCTTGTTAATTTATTCATGATTATTTAAAATAGAGAAATTAATTTTTTTTATCTTAAGTTAAAATTAGAATTTATAATTTATTTTAATGATATAATTCCTTAGAATCTTTTATGATATCCTATTAGGTACATTTTCTTCACCACTTGTATTTACACCGGTGTATATGTGTTTATGAAACTGTTATGTTGTCATTATGTTTCCCAAGTCTTTTTTCAGTTAGATTTTCTCTTGGTTTATTTATGGTTTTTTGGTTATGGTGAGTGATTATGGGTCATGTGATGATAATTTTGCGGTGTATTAGGAAGCTATTTTATACTATACTATTGGAATAGGTTGCATCGGCCATTCTGAAAAAATATTCTCTTTATTTTTTGGATTCCACTTAATCTATAATTTATTGTGTATACAGTTGATTATTTATAATATGTTTAGTAGATTTTAAATTACTAATTTTCCCTTAATGGAATTTTATATTATTTTGTATTGGATCATTTAAAATTCACGGTTCTATAATTTTTTGATTGGTCATGTTGTATTCATGGTAGATTAAAATACATATTTTTATAGCTTTTATATTATGGTGACATTATTCTATAGTGTGTGTTAATGATACTCATCCACTTGTTGTCCTTCACTGGGGATAAATAACACCCTTTAGGTACAATAATGGGATTGGGTGGATGATATGGTAGGTTAGCACACAGTAATTCATTATAAATTCAATCAGATACTAGATTCATAATAGAGGTCTATGTTGTAAAAAATTACAATTTTATTTAGAGAGACTTGTAGATTAGAGATATGATTTTTAGGAATTGGGAGGTAGTTTTAGAGTGAGTCTAGAAATCTGTTTCTCACCATTAGAATATATTTTCCAGAATATATTGTGTCTTGATTTCTATTTAGATGATTCTTATTTGGATTTTATTATACTAGTTTAATGGTCATCATTAGAAATATATGACACTAAATTTGATTTTTTTAATGATATTAAATGGATTTAGGGGCCTTCATGGCTAGATAAACAACTAAATGACCAAGTGTCTACCATTGAAAAAGATACGGGAAACATTGTATGATTAGAACATATCACATGCAACCAAGAATCCATGTTACTCATCATTTTTCATCTAAAAAGACTTTAAATCCTAAAACCATTGATTATAATATTTTTTGACCAAATCTATGTATTGGGAAAATAATCAAGGTTGGTCGATTGATGTGGTTATAATATCAGTGGAATTGATTTTTGATGGAATTAAGTTTTTTCAATCTTATGAATGTTTTTTGAAACAATATTGTGTGTGAAAATGTATTTTTTGAAGAAAAAATTGTTTGGAATGAAATAATTCATTGGGTTTTTAGTTAAATGAAGTTTTTTTGAAAAATTAATTTATAAATGTTTGATTTATTTTATTATCATATGTTTTTTTATTTTAAAAAATGTTGATAATTTATTTATAATGGAACTTAATTATCATGGAGTGTTTTCTAAAGCTGTTTTATATTTGATATGAATATTTGTAAATTGTTTTGAAATAAAAAACAACCTTTAGTGCTTCTGTGGGTTTTTAAATAATATTTGTTGGTATACAACACTATATTTTTTTTGTATTGTTTTATTTTTGACATGTGATGAGTGTCCAATACTAAATGAAATTAAAATTCTTCTAATTAAGAATGTTTAGATTTTAACATATACCAGAAATTATGAAAATGATTATTTTTAGTTTAATAAAACATGTGGAGTGTATAAAATTTTATCTGATTTTTTAATGACATATTTCTTTTGAAATACTTTTTAGGACTCACTACTATATATTCATGGTTTAAAATTTAATTCTTATTTAACATTATTTTTTGGAAGATTTAGTTTTTAGATTTCTCATATGATATACGTTTAGACTATTTTGTGTGGTTCAAGTTACATGATCTATTTGGGTTCATGTAACATTTATCATAAGTTTTCTCATACAATGGTCTAAATAAAATTATATGTGTTTGCATTTATTTGTGGTCTTTAATACATTCATGGCTCTTCCCAGAATCCAAGTGGCATGAAATATATTATTTTAATCTCTTAGTGATTTAGAATTATTGCTAGAAATTAAAAATAAAATTAGTTTCCCAGTGTCTTTAATTAGGAACTATTTAGGTTGACTGGGTAGACTAGGACGTCTAAGCATTGGTTGGATGGTTCAATTGATGATGAATAAAATTATTTGTTTTTGGTAAAATATGTATTTTAATATTCATTCTAAATGGTTTTAGAGATATTATGGTTTGAGGTGTATATCGATCAATGTTATATGTTGGTGTATTATTATATTTTCTCCTTTATGAGTTATGGTTCATACAACATAATCATTTCGCATGGCTTGTTGGGGATTTTTTTGTTGAACATGTTAACCTAATTCTGATATCTATGTATGAGGCTAATTATAATGGACTAAGAAAAAAGAAACATCAGGTGCTACCATGGGAAACTATAATGGGTTTTTTATTCCAGTTAGATAATGGGATTAACCAGGTGGGATAATAGGTACAGATTTCATTATGTTTCTCTTCCATTATCTTTAAACATTTACCGTTTGATGTATTTTAATGAAATTTAGAAAAAAACATGTTGTCTGGGGTAATTATTATCCTAATTAGAATGTCCATTAGATATTTTCAGATGTAATACATTTGATGACTTAGTTTTTTGGTCACTTGAAATAATTTTTTTTATTCCATTATGAAAATTTAATATACTATCATTTGTGGTTGATTGTGTTTGTAAAGGAAAAGTGGTTCCCATTGAGGATGTATATAATTGTAGTTGTATGGGTGTAGCTCTATTTTCATGAAGTGATTTTAATTTCATCACTATTTTAGATAATATAAATCGAGGGGAGGCATATATCATCTAATATTATTCCTATGATTGGTGTTTCAATCTTCTATTTTCGGTTTGTTTTCAATTTATATTGATTTTTGAGGAATTAATCTAGTCATTTTAATATTCATTCCATATAGTTGTTCATAAAGTATATATTTTACTTTCCATCTAAATTTACTAGAGAATTTATGGGGAATACTGGCACTATAGGAAGAATTTTGACATCCCCATATCACTGTTGTATTTAAAATTTTTTATTTTTAAGTTAATTTATATATTTTTATACATATTTACTTTTAATTAATGATTTGGGATTATAGATGCGTTTTTAGAGGGTTAAAACAACACCACATTATGGAAGGACGCGCTTAGATGTTTTAGTGGGCGTTTTGGACTTGAGTGTTCCCTTTTTTGAAAGGGGGTGGGTTAAATGAAATGGTTGGTAATTTCTCCAATTGTTTTGACTATGGGGTTTCCCATGTTGGAAAACATTAGAAGCACCATGACTTTGGGAAATATACATTGGGTATTGAAATAGTTAGGTATCATGGGAATCACCATGAGGGTTTGGCATATCATTGGTCTAAGAGTGATGTATAATGGTGCACTATGACTTGGTGCATACTGTCATTCATGTCATGGTTCCCTAACAATCAATTTAAATATTTTTTCCCTTTTCACTATTCAGTTTTTAGGGGGTTTATTTCCCTTGCCTTACTATATTTTCATTATCCATGTAACACCACAATATTTTATAAAATTTTTTAAAAAATAAATAATCTTTTAGATACATTAATTTATACACAATATGTAATTTAGCTTATGCTTCATGTAACATTGATATAAGATTGTTTTACATGAAAGTATAGGTATATATAGTGTTATACACAAAATAGAGTCTTGATAAAACTATGATACGTTATTAATATTATATAAAAGATTCCAGTATTACCAAGCCATTATATATTGTGATATAAATAGTAATAACCATTTTTTATGTTTTAATTACAATGATTTAATAAATGTAAAATATGTTGTTGAAAATTTACATAATTTTTCATTAATGTTTTTATATGTTATTCAAATAGAATTTTCTCAATAATTGTTTTTTAATTTTTTATTTTATATTTTCAAATATAACATAGTTAACCATTTACAGGATTATAAAATTTATTTAAAATTTTTATATTAATATTTTAAATCCCAAAAACAAAATTATATTAGGGTTAAATTTTCATTATTTTCTAAAAATAAAAAAAAATTATGAATGGTGAAAAATACTAAAGTTTAATGAAAAGTATATATTTCATTTAAAATTTTTATAATGATTATTTATATATTAAATTGTTTTGTAAATTTAAATTAGTTATAATATATATATTTTAATCCAATTTAGTTCATTTCAATCATTTTTATACTAAATTTTGAAAAAAAAAACATTGTAAATATTTGATCATTTTTACTCTGAGAACCCCCATTTCTCTTCACAACAATAATATTACCTTTGAATAAAAAATTTTCTACTTAACTGAATATGTTTCAAAAAATGTATTACAAATTTTGAATCATCATTATTTATATTCTCCAATAAGGTAATCATATTTTATGTATACAATTGATTTGTGAAAAATGTAAAAATTAATTTTCACAAGTAAGGTAAAAAATGGTCTATTTGGAAGAAAAAACTAAAACTATTAGTGTTAAAATAAATAATATGATTTTAAAATATATTTTATTGCCATATTTTAATGTTATAATATATAGGACTTGGGAATAATCCATTTTAGACCCTTCTGACATGTGAAAAATTAGTGTACACCTTTTTCATTTTAAAACATACAGGTGTTCCACTAACTTAACATATATCATGAATATACTAAATTTAATTATATTTAATGTTTAATTTCATGTTACCCATTATTTGGGCATACGATTCATAAAATTTGTACATATGTAAGGGATTTATGTCTAAGCTTTTACTTATGTATTATTCATGCCATATTCAACACTTGTCATCCTTATGTGTTCTATATACTATCCAAGAATATATTTTATATTGAAACTAATTAAAATTATTTGAATTTACATATTCATTTGAGGTTGTTTATTTAATGGGGGTTTACGATTGAAAATATAACCCATTGGTAAAGGATTTTGTTACAATTTTCCTTCTTTGAGGAATATGTTATGTTTTTCACCTATGTTTTTTATGAGGTTTATATTCAATCACTTTCCCATTAATGTCATTATTTTAATTGAATTCATGATATTATATGTTTAATATAATTTTATAGTTTAATGGGAATTAAATTTCAAGGATACCATTGTTGTATGGTTTTAATGCTACAATCTCAATGTTTATCAATATTTCTGAAGATTACTATTCAAATAATTACATCTTATGATCTGTATCTCAAAAAATTCATGATTTTTATTTTCCTTTGTTTATATAATTAGAATATATGTTCTAATATCATTTTAATATCTTTATGTTCTCAATATTTCAAAGGAGTATATTTCATAAAAAGTTTCAATATTTCTATCTTCGGTTGAAAGCTCATTTTCTTGAAAAAGTATGTTTAATAAAAATTTTAAATTTTTATCATTATTAAAATTATTTGCTAACAAAGTTATTTATCGTGTCTTGCTTTATAATTATTTATTAAATGAATATTCACGTCATTTTCCAATCAATTCACATTTTGGTTTTACGAATAATGTGAAATAAATCTTGGTTTTAACATGTATGTAGTGAATACCAATTCACACCATTATCTATATTATTTTCCTCAAAGATTCCATTATATGTCCCCATGATTAATTTTAAATAATATGATATTAAATTTTTTTTAAAAGGGTTTTGAGTGTGGGATGGATATTTTACCAATTATTTTTTAAATATAATTTTAGATATTTCTGTAACTGTCTCAATGTTAATTTTAAAATAAATGAATATCCAGAAACACTTCCTGAATTATTAGTTTTAAAATGTATTTTCTAGGAAATTTTATTTTCTTAAAGAAATGTTACATGTGATTCATCTTTTAAAATAATATTCCATCTAAGATTAAATCATTTGATATAACATTTTCTACACTAGTGATAGGAACCATGTATATCATTATTTTTCTTAGTATGAATGAATTATTTTTTTAATGACAAGATATTTATGAAACATGATTCTATTCCATAGGATATACCTTGAAAATAATATTATGAAAACTATTTTTCCATATATTATTCTATGAAAAAATGATTATAAAACCTATATATTTTCTATAGGTAGTGATGTGATGAAATTTTTATGAATTCCATTAACATCATGGGTTTTGATGAGAATAATTTTTTATAATCATGTATCACACATATATATGTCCATTATTATGTGATGGTGGTTAAATTATAACCAAGGATATTGGAAACATTATAACCATGGATATTGGTTACATTGTAACCAAATATAAGCGGGACATATATCTCCATCCATGATGTTGGTAAATATTTATATCTTATGAGATAGAAATAAATATAATGATTAGTGAACCCAGTTCAGCAATGGAAATTGTCTTCTATTATAGACTTTGGAGTTAACCTTGGTAGTTATGATGGTCTAGAGAGTGAACCCATTCCATTTTAATATCCTTGTAACTGAGCCTTTACTACTGTGACATGATGTTAATGCATATTTGTGTGCCACAATACCGTTTTTTATGTCATTGTTATGCTCAAATAGCTTGTGTTCTTTGATTTAATTATTATTCTTATCTTAGGAAATTCCCATATTTATAACACGAATAAAGATTCTATTATTTTATATGTATAATGTTCATTTGGTACCCTTTTCTTCTTTTTTGGATTTTTTATCTTCTTTGTTTACTCATACTGAGCATCTGATCTCATCCCATTATTACATTTCCTTTCCCCATGCTATACTGAATGTATTTATGTTGGATATGTTCTTGAAGATTACTAATGGATAATATATCTATGGGAGATTATGAAGATCGTTCACCGAATTAAAATATTATGTAACTAGTCTCTAGTGAAAGTAAACTATTTAATTCATTAGGAATTTGTTTGTGAAATGTATTTAATATTCATCTAAAAAAATTTAATATCCATCTATGAAATGCTTATGTCACTAGAGACCAACCCATTCAGAGCCTATGGGAAGATCTCGCCATCTTCCTTATCAATTCCAAGATGATCTTTATTATTTTAAAGCATTTTTACAAAATTGAGTCATCCACTTCACTTTTATCCCTTCCCCCTTCAATATCATATTGGTTTCTCTTCTCCAAATAAACCTAATTAAAATAGGTATGACTTTAGGGTATGAGATTAGTATATTCATGATGATTTTAATGTTTATAGCATTATGACCCAATCAATTATATCACATTGAATTTATCAATCAATGATGATATATTGCTATTTGTTCCCATTTGGAAGAGGTAGAAATTTATATGAAATATACCATAATATACATCTCATTTTTTGATTAGGGGTTTTTAACTTATTTATCTTATAATTAATTATAGATATCATACCATAATAGGTACACAATCGGTTTTCGATGGATTTTATACTTCATATAATAGGGTTTTTATGGGTCTCTAAATAGTGTTTCACTTTTGAACATTTGTATATTCCATGTATTTTTTAAATTTAAATATTTATTTGGAGAGTTAATTGGTTATTTAATTGGATTTATTGGAAATAGCTTATTTTTAGAGTATTGTATTATATTTTTTAAAATGTGTTTGATAAAGAGGGGTGTGAATAGACTATGTTAAATGGTTTTAGGAAATAATTTTTGTATGGTAGTTTAAAAGTGTTTTTTTAAGATACTAGTTTACTTCCATATTAATTACAATGTTTTATTTCATAATTGGGATTCAAGACGTGTATTAAAATGGAATTTAAAACATTTTCGTGTGGTTAAAAATCCCAAACATATAATGCAATTCCAATTTCACACATTGTATCTAAATTAACATTTGATTGAGGGAATATAATTTAATCACTTATTAGTACTGATTTATCAATATTATGTACTTGAGTTGGATGTTTCATATTATTTTGTTATTATGTCAAAGTTTTGAATAGATGAAATGAAATATGTTTTCCATTCAAGGGTGTAGGATTTTATATGAGTTTTATTTTTAAAAATTATAATTATTGATTTATTTGACGTTCTCATTGTTGATATATCTCACTTATAGTGATAAATATTATTTGTTTCTAGTTATCTATGTAGAATTTTTATGTCTATTATTCAAGATTGGTGTATGCAAACTGGTTAATTCTCTATGAAAGTTGTAAACTTTTAAGTGTTGTATATAGAGTGATATGTGATACCAAAATTGAATAATAGATTTTAGATCAAGTTTCATATATGGTCCCACATAGTTATATTATGATAAAACCCTCATATATTTCATTTTAGATACATTAGAGTTCCCCACAATTCATAGTTCCGAATATAGATTCATGGGAGGAATTTATTTCATAGATTTCTTTTATTATGAAGCCATTATAAAATCCCATGGAACTATTATTTGGTTACATCATGTTTTCCCTTCTTGATTTGATTTTATAGGGTAAAAACCCAGGCAAATCAGACATAAAATAAATGTCATATCCTTTAAATCTTAATTATTTAATCTTTATATCAAATTTATCAATAAATTCAATTACGGTCATAAAAATGAAAATTTTTTAAAAAACAAATCACAGTGTTTTATGGTTTGATATGAAATTAACTTACACCACATCTATATTGGGAATTTATAGGTCTAATTTTTTGAAATAGTTCTCCATTAGTTTCATTATTATGAATTGAATCCTCAATAAATATTTTTCACATTTCTAATGGTAAATTATGTAATTTAGGCCAAAATATTTTGATAAGGCCTAAAAATATCCCAAACACATGTCTTATTTTATTAGTTAATTATTTATACAATGGATTCCATATCCTTGAGAATTTCTCAATTTTAATAAACTTTTATTTAATAATAACATTAAAATAATTTCATGTAATAAATAAAAACTAAATAGCACTCTTTTTTATATCTCTAAATCTTATCAAAAGAATTAAAATAATTTATTTTCACATATAAACACTTATTTCAAATATATTTTTTTTAATTTATTTTTTATTGATGAAATAATTACCTGAAATTCTTACACAATGTCAAAAAAATACTTCTGAAATAAGTATTAAAATTAAGTAAATTGGTTTAAAAGTAATACATGTAATATTGTATGGATGATTTATAATGTTATATAAATTTTCAATATCTATATAACATGATATTGATGTTTGGAAGGTTTAAATTATTTCTAAATTATTTTATTAATGAATTTAATGTCAACATAAGTTAGTATTTCCAAAAATTACATCAATGATATTATAGAATAAATAATAATTTCAAAAATTATTTAAAAAATACAATGACCCATATATTCATTTATGTTAAAAGGATATCATTGATAATGACTTACATTATTGATTTATAGTTAACCTATCCTTTTCTAGTTACATTCCCAACTACTATATTGTAAATAAATATTGATACCACTATAATCGAAAAGACAGTAAAGAGGTGTTAAAATAGTGATACAAGGGAGAAAATTTCACCTATAAATGTAAAAATTCAATTCTTTTTTGATATGGTTTCAACTCATATTATTCTTATATTTCATTTAAATAATTTTTTTTCATATTCCTAGGAATATAATTTATATTAATATAAAACATTATGATATTAAAATTTTACCCCTCCTATCACTTATAAAATGAAACCTCTTAACCACAAATGTTCATAGATTTTGAGAAATCGAGTTCAACCAAGACCTACTAAAGACATTCAAAAAAATCATTCCCCACAATTTATATATGCTGGAATCACTAGAGGACAATAACTAAATTCCCTAATGTGTAATCCAATATTGGTTATCCAAGGAGGTTGTATAAGTCCTGACCAAATTATTTTGATTTTATTTATTCTACATCATCTTTAAAATAATAAATAATAATGCTAAAATAATAACACGAGTTTCTAACATATTGTTAAATTTCATTATGATTATTGTAAATCTCTTTCTTTCCTTCTTTTCCATTCTATGGTAAATGGAAATTGTGCTCATACATATGTGTTGATTACATCCCCATGACGTGATATGTTTTGTTTTCTTTTACATTCGATAATGGTTATTTTGTAGTGATAGATTTAGAACAAACACATGCATACATATATTTATTTATTTATTTATGATATAAGTTAAATTATTATCATCTTTTTAAGATAGTCATTCTTTTATTTTTCAACCATCCCATCTCTTAGAAAATGATTATGTTGTTCATTCATACATGTGGATTATCACCTCGATAAAGAAATGTGATTCGTTTCCTATATAAACCATTCCTAAATGATTAAAACATTTATTTTTATGTATAAAAATATGGTAAGATCAGGATTACTATTTTTATATGATGTATTAATGCCTTTTTACCATGTTCATCTTACATAAGCTATTTCTAGATTATAGAAGAAACATCCTCAAAATGTCTAATGTAAACATATCTAATTACGTAACCAATTAAAAATTGTAAAAATGATATGAAAGTGAAATTTATAGTGGAATTCACATGAAAAATGTTCAAAAAAAATTAAATAATTAACGTAATTCCAATATCCATGGTGATAGTGAATGTGTGTGATGAGTTGGACCCAGGTTAGGGGATTTTCTTTTAAAAATCAAGTTCAAATGTTTCTATTCCATCTCTTTTTATTCTATGTACATAAGACATTAAACACTATAAAAATTTACAATCTATTCTTAAATAGTTTCTAAATACCATTTTGTTTTCCATATTTTACTTTCATAGCAATGGTTTTAAAATTAATATTTTTTATAATTTTGTAAGTTTTACTTTTGAATATTTTTAACAAAGTGTGAAATAATTTATTTCTCACATATGTAACATAAATAAAATTTCCTACAATAAGAACATTTCATTTAATTGAAAATTGATACAAACCTGTGGTTTTTTATTCTTAAATAAAAATTTTATTACAATATGATGTTTTTTTATTTTATATGGTTTTCAAAATAAAGGAATATTTCCCCTTTTTTCATAAATTAGATGTCTTTTTATAATGGGTTCAAAAGTGATTTCTAAGGACTTTATAATGGAAAGTTTATAGATACAAAAAACATGATATGAAAAATGTGTATCACTAATGAAAATGGGTTATCATAATATGACTTTTAAAAAAAATTGAGGGTGATACATCATATAAAATGGATGGACCCGATAAAACTTTTATAATAGGTAATGTTCCTTATCTTCAGAAAAATAATGAAGGATTTAACTATGGATGTTTCACTTATAAATTTAACTGGAATCTTGTCATTTCAAACATGGGTTCTCAATAAAATAAAATATTATTCTGAAATGATATCTATTTTTTAATATATAGTTTAAAGTTCTTATTTGATAAACAAATTTTGTGTTCTCCATATTGATAAGATATTTTTCATACTATAAATAATACTTTAATAATGATAAGAATTTTATGGTAATTTATTTTTTTCAATTGACTAAAAATTTTATTACTTAATGTGGATTACTATTTTTTTGTTCTCATACCATGTTTTTAAATATTATTCATATGGATTAGAATGAGTATTAAATAAAATACTTTACGTAAAAACTCATGGATATTTTTCAGGAATACAAAAAAATAATTTTAATAGCTTTATATTATTGATAGAATATTTTATAAGTAGAAATGTAAACTTTGAAAAATATAGGGGTTTTATGTAATTTTGATGACATAATTATCTAAAAATATAATCAAAAAACATACTTAAAATATAACAATTTAAATTATTGAATAAAATACAATATTTTTTTTAAGGTTTCATGCTTATAGATGGTATCATAGAAAAAGTAATGATAGCATTAGAGGTTAGGATAACATTAATAGAATATCGTTGAATAATTTTACTTATTTGTAGATAATACTATACTTATATAAGAGAGTTGAAACTGAATATGATATATAGAAGAATATTTTCCTACAGGAATATTTCTGTAAGGGTTTTCAACTCATTGTGGAGAAAATTCCCAAGAGTTAAGGAAAAAAGTTATCAATTTTGTATCATTAAGTGATAAATATTTATCAAGATTTGATAGGTACACACCAAATTTAATTTTTAAATTATTTTATAACATTAATAAATTATATATAGGACAAAAACCATCTTATTAAAGAGACATTCCCTCATGAGTATTTTTAATTTATGAGAAATTTGTTCATTGTGTTGATAATTTCGAAATGGAATCATTTGACCACTATGTTCATCTAGATAACATGAGTATGAAATGATTATGGTGGAAGAAAATAAATAATAAACTGAATAATAATTATATATATATGCCCCTAATATGTTCCTCGTGATGTAAAAAGTCATATAATATTTGGGATGGTATAGAATGTGCTATATCTATTTGTAGTTTAGTCATTTGTCTTGTGATTAAAATGAAAAGGGTCATAAACAATCTAAAAATTAGTTATAGATAAAAAAAATAAGAGTAATAAGTTTTAATTACATTGATTTGGGGAATTATGATAATTTTTAATAAATTAGTTTACTCAATGTGGAAGTCATCATGATAATAAGAAAAACATTTTCTTTTAAAATGATTTTACAATATTATAGTTGATTTTTTGGTCTCTATTTAAGTAGTAACATTTTTGTTACATAATTATTGGGATTTTTTTATAGTCTCTTTTACTCTATAACTTCACATTATTTCAATAATGATAATGTTTCATGTAAAATGGGAATTTAACCTCATATAAATATTATATATATTTTTGTGAAAATTATATGTTGATGTATTAATGTAATCAAGATTTATATAAATATTATTATTATTATTCTTAGTGGCATGTTTTTTCATAAAACTTTTTTTAAACTAAACATAGGGGAGTTTTATGATATTTTAATAAAGGATTCGCATTCACCTATTTATGGTAGTATAGAAATCGGGTTATTAATGTTATATTTAATTCTTTTCTGAATCTAATTACATATCAATACGATGAGAAAATGATTGATTATTTTTGTGATAGTTATTGGGATAAAATTGATGAATAGAAATAAAATGTTCATGTAATTTATGTTCTAGTAGTTATGGATTATATGGATATATTTCGGGAAGATATTCGTTGTTTTATTCCTAACAAAGAAGTTGATTTTATTTTTGACAAAGTTACTTTTACGAATATAATTTCTTGAATCTATCATGGAATGACACAAGTATAAATTTGGAATAAAAAAGTAAAATGTTGTAGATGATTAATAAATTATTCATTCAGTTTGGACCTCGCCATTTTTAACTATAAGTTTTTAAAAAGTAAATATCTCTCAGTGTGACATTTCATTGTTTATAGAGCCTTTAATAACATCACTCTTAAGAAAATGTAAGCATTTATCATATGAATGATTTTTAATAAGCTCTTAAGAGGGATGCATTCTTAAATGATTTATTTCATATCAAGGTAACATTAGTTGAAGGGGAAGGAAGAATATATTTTCATGTTTGTTTTTTATAATATATATGGATGTATTTTTTTTGTTATTCCAATTGGGTTATCTAATGCTCCAGATGTATTAAAGTATATTATGAATAGAGTATTCCATTACTATTTTGATGTGTTCGTTATTATATTTAATGATAATATATTGTTATATTATATAATTTATGATGATCATGAAGGAAACCTATTTAATTTTTTAAACCTAAAATTAAATAATCTTCCTCAGAAATTTAGTTTTTTTGATTTTTTGTTTACAACTCATTTATATCTTGAGGCATAATATTTATAAAATGGATCAACTATAAACACTATTGAAACTAATGTTCCTGAATAATTAAAACTACCTGAACTAGAAAATTTGATTTATAGTTTTCATGGATTATTATGTTACTATGCAAAATTTATTGGAAAAATTTATTAGTTTCCTAACTCACTAACTCTGTTAAAACAAAAATGTGTTAAATTCATCTATATTGAATAATTTGATGATTTGTTTATCAAAATTGGAATGAAAATAATCAGATGATCCACATTTTCGATTACAACTAATGGAGAATTCCACATCAATAGTGATGCACCCTTTAAAGGGATTGGTTGTGTTCTGATGTATATTGATCATGTAATTAATTATTCTTGAAATTAATAGATACCTTATAAGATTAATTGAACATCATATGATCTATAATTAGATGTTTTGTTTTTGAATAAAAATTTTGGGGGTGACATTTATATTTGGGGAACGGTGATATATACATATACAAAAAAAATTATTAATTTTCTATTCACTCAAAATGAGTTGACCATGTGCTAGAGAAGAGGGAAATAATTGAGTTACGATTGTGCATTCAAGATTTATTAACATCATGATAATGAAATAAAATCATATTCTTTGGGTTAGAAGGACAATGTATCATTAAACATGATATATTTGGAACATTATGCTTCGGTAAATAAATTCATTAATGATGGCCTAGAAATTTCTCATGTTGTAACTTCATCTATTTTATTTAACGATTTAGTGTAGTTGACATTATAAGACAAAATTAATTTAGGTTATAAGCAATACCATAATTTACATGGAAAGGGGTAAAATGTATGTAAAGGTAAATTATATGAATTTAACAGTTATATGAAAGGTGTTTTGGGAATTTGGAGGCATTAATGGGATAGAGAGAGGTATATAATCATTAAAACATAAGGACAGAAGTCTGGTGGAGGTGATAAATCCTTCCCCAAAATTTGTAACTAAAAAGAAAAGGGTATAGAAACATAATGAAACTTGGACAAAAATGAGAGAGGAAGAAATCCATTACAACATTTAAGCACGATAATGACAGTACATGTGAGGCATTAATGATAAATAATGGGGTATTTCATCATTAAAACATAAGTACAGAAGTAGGTAAGAGCTAAGAAATCCTACAACAACATTTTTAATTAAAAATTCAAGGATATAGAAACATAAAAGACATTATACAAAAATGAGAGAGGAATAAATTCCTTACGACATTTCTACATGGTACAGGTGTACATGGGAGGCATCAATGAATTATATAGAGGTATATCATCATTAAACATAAGGAGGTAAGTATGGGGAGTTTATAAATCATACCCTAACAATTTTAAATGAAAATAAAAGGGTATAACAAAATAAAGATACATTGGACAAAAATGACGAAGGAAAAAATCCCTAACAACATTTCTCCATGGTAACAGGTGTACATGGGAGGAACTAATGATAGAAAAAGGGGTATATCATCATTCAAACATATGAAGGGAAGTATGGGTGGAGGTGATAAATAATCTCAAAACATTTATAATTTAAAGAAAAAGGGTAATGAATTATAAAAAAAATTTCCAAAAAATCAGAGAGGAAGAAACACTTTACATGAAAGTGAGATTCCAAAGGCTTTGGAGAGGATTAATAGATGCTTAATTAGAGCATCGGGCACATTGGGAGTATTATAGAGAGAGGATAGAATATTTTGGTTTTTCACTAAAGGATTTGAGTGAAGAGGAAGTGGGTTCTTTAGTGAGTTTATATAGGAAATGATAGGGAATTATTAATTATTTAGGTTTTGGACACCACAAATTAAACTTATCAAAACCAGAAACCAACACATGGTTTTTCCTAGGGTTTCAACCAAAGGGGAGTGGAAAACTATATTTTATATGGCCAATGTCATATCTTCTTAAAATATTTGACGTTCTTATGTGGAGGTGATTCACATACTCCATGAAAAAATTGAAATGGTTAAAATATTTTATAAGACTTGGTGGGTTCACTAATGCTTTGTAAAATAAATCAAAAAAACCAAAATCACAATACATTAAGATAAAAAATATATTGGCTGAAAATTCAATTTATTTTATTTTATTACATCACTATATGGTAGTTATTATGTAATAAAATAGATTATATATTTTAAATGGTATTTAATTTTTACCAAAAAATTTTACTTCCTCAAAAATTTATGAAAACATCAATGTTGGATAATTTTGATATCCTGATTCCAAAAATAATATTATTTTTATCTAAATAATTTTTTAAATATGTGAGTTTTTATCTTTTGAAATAAAAACTAACAATTATCAAAAATATATGGGTTTCGAAAAAAAAACGACATTCAAACCTTAATAAAAAATAAAAATGTATTCTTAAAAATTATACGATCATTTATATTTAATAAAAATTAATTTTTTAATAATAATATTTTATTAAAATATTATTTAATTTAAAAAATCCAGTAATTTATCAAAACAAATTTCTTAATTGAATATTAACTAAAAATAGTATTTTTTATTTGAAATCTATTAAAAAAGTAACAATGAATGTATATTCGTTATTCTATAAAACAAATAATGTACATAACTATAGTTCTATGGACTTGTTATATAACCCCTTATAACACCTGAGTAAGACCTAAGGGTAAGATGTGAGACGTTGAAATACTCATGGAGTGGCTCAGATAACATCACTGGGGTGGTAATCTCTATCCACTTACACATCTCCTGTAGGAGTTTCCGTTTGAGTTTATCGTTTTGAATCTCGTCTTGAGATTAGTCAGGAGAGAAGCCCAACGATGCCACCTCCTTTACAAGATCAATAAAATGGGATTTTTATGGATCAATTAATCTAGTTGAAGCCATCACTTCCTTTATCTTATTAAATTGGATTTATTAAAGCCCTATATTTATACTAATAATGTGTCCATTTTCAATGAAAATATTAGAAAAGTCACAATTTATAACGATATTTTAAATTCCAAAAAGATAAAACTAATAAAGTGAATGAGTTTATACAACCATTTTACATAATAATACATTTCATCAGATCTAGTGGAATTTTCGTTCATAGATGTTTGGGTCATTACAATGACACTCTTCATCTTCCCACAGTATGAAACAATTAAGAGAACATGTAACCATTCCACCAAACGTCACTGTATCCGCATAGGATGAAGTGGCCTCTAAGATCTTCTCAGAAAACTCTGAACAACTAATCTTCTCAAAACCTCATCCCATATATTGTGGTTCCTTGTTTGTTTATACCTAAACCATACATCGAAGATGGTCATGAGCACCTGGGGGAGAGACTTTTGTGTGCACAAATGGTTCAATGGTCGGGCTGGAGAGGTCCAGATGTCTGGCTGAAACAACATCTAGGGGGATACTCTCCTCAAGAAAAGCCTCACACACCTGCACTTCCACCCCTTAACCCCTAGACAATGTACTAATAATCAAATCTCATCTCTGATGAGCCAAAACGTCTGATATGTGTTTCCCTAATCTTCGAGGAATGGTTTTATCCACTACGCCTGAATAAAATCCCAACTGCGAACTAGGAGGAGCCTCTTCATGGGGAAGGACCTTTATGTTTGGTTACCCACCTGAAGGTTTTGGGACCACACACTCTTGGACACCTAGGGTCTCCTCAGCAAGTTAGGGTTACGAAAAGGAGATAAATGTGACTCTTGAGGGATCCTCTCACACCTTCTCATTCTCAACAAAATTAGTAGCACAGACGAGCATTACTCACCAATCAAAACCGAAGACACAGGCATGACCCACATAGATAGAGGATAAAACAAAAAACACTTGGATCCCTTTTGCGAAATACCAAATGACAGTGGACATGCTTATAACAAATCGAGCATAATATCCTCCATGATTTGTTCAAAATTGTTTGGGAATACCAGTATTCTTCCTCAACCGCAATCCATGCAATGTTAGTTTGAGGCTTTGAGAGTACCATTTCAACAAAAATGTGCACCACTATGGGATGATTCACTATAGAGGTCCTCAGATCAGTTCACAGGATGCAACCGATGCAATTTTCTATTGACCATAGAAGAGAAAGATTCTAGAAGGGTTGCGGTAGAACATGAAGAAGAATCCAAATTACAATAGTAGATGGTTCTTGATTCATGTACATTTAGGAAGACCTGCAAAAAAGATGATAATGAAAAACATGAAAAAATCTACCATATCATAACCAATCACGTGCCAGACCATCGTCATCGTTGAAACAGATAAGGATTGCTCTCAGCCCTAGGATGCCGACAACCACATGAGGACATATACCCCATTAATCATTCACATACTTATCATAATATTACACAAGAGGCTCTCTCCGAACGAACATCACCACCATAGATGTATAAAGTAGCACATAAGCTTCAGTGAATTCCTGCGAAGAAATTGGAACCATTGTTAAATAATGAAGGATCCCAGTTATTATATGAGAGATTTTGATTTTGGGGAATACATAGAGATATTCGTCTAATGAAGGGGGAAATAATTCCTTACCCCCACCCTGGAATCCCGGATAATGTGCACCATGAGCTAGAGGTTTAGGCCCCTGCCTTGGAGAAGGAGGGGTCGTCGGAGCCGCCAACAATGATAGGTAATCTCCTTATTTTTCCAAACTAACATTAATTAAAAAAGTATATCTATTATTTTAAATTGTTATTATAAATATTTTATTACCCTTTTCTCCTTTTCAATTCAAGGTGAAATTAATTCAGCACTCGCTCATTTGAGTGGATTATATCTTCTAAAAGAGTTTTGTTACATTTTCTATAACCACCTCTCATAGATTTTTAAAAAGATAGATTTAATGTACATATATGATATTAATTAAATTATTATCATTATTTAAATTTCATCAATTTTTATACCCCTCTATCCCATTGAAATTGATTATGCCATTATTCTTTTGATATAATAATGAACTATATAAATATGGTCATCCTAAAGAATCTATTTTAAGATTATGAACCAAATTCCTCAAAAAGTCCAACGTAATCTATACTGATGTGGTAAATAAATAAAACATTCGATATTGATAAAAACGAAATAATTAAAATGGGAGAATAATGAATTTTTTTAAGAAATAAATTAATTACCCTATGTCAATTATCTATGAAGAAAAATAATGCATGTAATGATTTAGACTCTAGGTGAGGCACTTCTTCTAAAAAATTAATATTTTTGATCATTTCCATTCTAAATCATTTTCATTTATATCTATATTAATCTAGATAATTAATGATAGATATTATATATAAATCAATTGTTTCTAATGTTCATTTATTAACATATTTTTATTTCATTATTCTCATTTCCAAAAGGAATATTTTGAATATTTTATGTGTGAGATACTTTTAAATCTTTTTACAAATGTGAAAAATAAATTAACATATGCAACTTGAATTGAATTTTCCATGATCATGAATTTTTATTTATTTCAATCTTCCATTACGTTTTCCATGTTTATATTCAAATGAAATTATTTTCAAAATATTTTTTAAAATTTTTCATTGTAAAATTATTTCAGTTTAGATGTATATTTCTATCTATTTTTATACAAAAAAGAAACAATTTTTGGTTCATGGGTTCAAAATAAATTCTCAAGGTATTTACGGTTAATTTTTTATATATTTCAAAATTTCAAATTTGATTTTCTAATTTATAATTATAGATGATGACAGGTGAACCTGATACAACTTATAAGAATCATAGAACCAGGTGAAAATTATAAGATGGTTGAGCTGATCAATTCTTATAGTATGGATGTGATTGATATTTTTCTCCAATACATTTTTTAATGTTCCATGTCTTGAGATGAAATTTTAGCAAGGAGTTTCCACAGATAGATTTATCTAGAATCGAGTTATTTCGGACTTGGGATATAAATAAAATGATCTATGTGTATTAACAGTTTTCTTATGTTTACTTTATTGGATTTGAAAACATTTATTTCAGAAAAAAAATTATTTATCTTATGGATATGATTTATTTCATAAGATAAATAAAAATTCTAATAATGGTATGCAATTTTTGGTTTTTCATTATTTTCTTAGAACAATGGAGTGCATATATTTATTTCACTTTCTATGATTTTTGTGATCATATCTAGTTTTTCTATGATTTTATACGGTGTATAGATTATTAAGAGAAAAAACAAGTCAATTTTAAAGTCATGAAATTTTTTCACGGAAAAAATGTGTTTCATTTAAAATATTTTTCATAATTTCAAAAATAAATACTGAGTAGAGGTGTAAATATTGTAATAAATATGTTTTTAATATTATATATATTTCTTAATTCTATAATAACATAATACAAAAAGATCCTTGATTTCTATAAAATCTAATTCATTACTAAAAACTCAATATTATCTATTTTTTTAGGATGGGACCTAATACATTGTTTTTAGGATAGTTTAATTCATTCCAAAATGTTTTTAAATTTCAATTATATTATTTATATATAAAATTTTATAGTTTGGTTTATAATGATATATTTAAATTTAATTCTAAATGAAATATCTATAATGATTTATTTTATCGTTATGATGAATATTTTATAAAAAGTAAAGTGTTTTAAGATTGGGCATGAAATTTATGATTTTATTATGTACATGCCTCGTATTTTTTATATTTAACATGTTGTTTAATAAGGATATTAATATTTTTTTGTTTCATCTTTTGTTAATGATTTGTAATTTAAAATCGAAAAACTACTTTTTATAAGTTTTATTCCAAATTGTATTTATGAGATATCATTTGAAATAATTTCATAGACTCCATGGTTAGATTATACTAATAATTATTATCTTACAAAATAAATGTAAACCAATGTATTCTTCTATATACAAATCTACTATAATTATTTATGTTCAATAGTCATTTTTATGGTTGATGTATACCTTGTTCTGTTGAAGGATATGTGATTATAGTGAATGATTCTGGGTCACATTAATATGTTTTGTAGTGTATTTGGTTTCTAATTTAATCTTTTTCTTGGTTGTTGTTATTTCTACCAAACACTGTATTTTTTTATCTTCATTTTATTTTCAACTTGGTTGTATAGGAGGATAATTAATTATGATGAGTTGATTTAGATTTTATTTTATATTTTTTTCTTTATTTCATTTTTTTTGTTATGTTGGATTCATGGTAGGTTATATTTCTTATTTATATGGTTATTATATGGTTTTTAAATCATTCTAATGTTTGTGTTATTAAATCCTATGTTTATGTTTTCTAACCTTAGTAATCAAAAATAATATTTGATCCCAACAAAAATTAAGGATAAGTGACATGGAAGGTTATCATGGACAACATAGTTATAATAATGGATTTAGAATATAAATACTCTCTAACTAAATAAATAATTTACCTTGATTAATGATTTTTGTGGGATTTTATTGTTATATCAAAGTAAAGAAAATCCTCTGAAACCTAGCAAATTTCTCCACCTGAAATCACCTCGGATGGGTACACATATCTTTTACAGAATTATCAAATTTTGTAATTTTATATTTCATGTACTTGTGTTGTTCAAATTTATCTGAGTATTTTTTTCATATTGATAAGTCATAAAATCCCTGATTAGTTCCCAAAGAGTTTATCTTCTGTTTATAATATTTTATCTTGAACTATTATTTTACTCATGAGTTAATTATTGAATAAATTCTAATATAATTAATAATAAATTCTAATCATGTCACTATCATAAAGAGTTCCATTTTGGAGACGAAAAAATTTATCTTCCAATCAAATTATTTTCTCTTATGATGGATATTTATCTTAATAATAACATAATTATCATGTGATGGAAATTATATACCTACACTGGAATTTCAGAATTCACAAAAGAAATTAACTAAAGTAATATCAGTATAGAATATATATCTTAACAGGTATATCAATTAACAAGCAAGAAATTAAATTATCCTCCACATATTCAAAAACAAAAAATATTAAATACAAAATATTTTATGGGTTTTACCCTATAAAAATGATATTCATGGAAAATATATCTTACGAAGCTCAAGGAAAATTATTGAATTCATTTAACCTATGTAATCAAAGGATTATCTCACAATATATGTTATGATGTATTTATCTAATGAAATTGTAAAATCCAATTTATTTAATTCTATGTATATACCATGGATCTTAAGATATTTATCAACCATCCTTGCAATTTGGGTATAAAAAAATTTTAAGATAATGACACGTTCCAATAAGAATGTAAAAATTAATATTTTTAAATGATTATCCACAAGAACATTGTGATAATCCATTATATAAAATTTCAAATAATAAATTATTATATAAATTGATTATTTTTCTACTACATGAAAACATGTTTTGTATATAAGTAGGAAACAATACAAGCTAAAAAAATATAAAAAAATAAGACATAGGAAATTTGACCCAAAAATGATGTGATTAAAATATTATCCTTAAAATTAAAGAAACATACGAGTTTCACATAGATGAATTTCATATTCACATGAAATTTCTTCACCATATATCAGTTTCTTCTTGCTACTTTATGCTAAATATTTTTCCAAATAACATTTATTCATCACTATTCTGGTATTATTCAAAACCTAGTGACGCTAAATGGTTCACCAAGCTGATGGTTCCCATGGACTCAAGCACACCTACCCATTTTCTAAATGCTACTAACTAGAAACGAGCTCCTCGGGTGTATCGGTGGAGATATAATGCCCTAATGTCAGAGTGTAATGCATCAGAATTAAAAATTGACCAATAGAGGAATAGAATTAAAATCCATGATAGAAGATAAATCTTCCAAAAGAATATAGTAATTAATAGCCAGAAGAAGACATATACAATCTGATTCTCCTATCCATAAAATGTAGGAAAATAGTTATATATGAATCTAGTAAAATACATGAATAAAAATTTATTAAATGTGAAAAAAATAATTTCCATAGAGAATCATGGGACTTGATCCATTCGGTACTCCACACTTCCAAATCATAGAACAAATAATGATACGTATAGTTGGTACTTTCCCCAGCCCCATCTTACATCAATGAATTCTGTCTGGATACCAAGTGGAATCCTGAACATGGTGTGAGATAAGACTCATTTTTCCACCCCCAATAGTATCCATAACAAGTCCATTATGTTAAATATACACAACATTAGTGTGTAATATAAAAAACAAGTATTAAAATTTTACAAGTGAGATTTCCATGGAAGAAGTGATAATAGTTGAGTGATAATATATATCCTTTTAACCATAATCTGCTTCCCAAAAACAAGGGTCATCTATAGAGCTTTACTAAACTGGTGTGCCAACATTCTAGTCTCACAATTTTAAACTGAAACCCATTTTAGGGCTATCTATAATGGATAAAAAATATCCAAAATTAACATGCTATGTAATGAGATACATGTTCCATATTTATACTAATAATGTTAATGTAAATCCTTTTGGGATAATGTTAACACATGTTTGTAAAAATATGGTGTGATTCTAGATGAAACCATTGTGTCACAATATCCTGGTATGACAAACACAGTTTTAATGTTCTGATATGTAGTGTATTTTTAGAAGTTATTATGAAAGAATGTAATTTTTAGTTCAATCCATGGGAGAAAGGTTATCAAATGTCAGTCGCATATAGGGGGATACATATCATGTAATATTTTATAATAACATAAGAATATAATTTATATCTTTTATGACTAAACCCTTAGATGAATGTGTTGAAATTAAAATAGTATAAGACCCAGTTGACAATACAAATATTTCTAATTGGCACCAAATAGTTAATGTGATTATATAATGTGATATTAAAACATTGTAGGTTATTATGCTAGATGTATAATTGAAATAATGAAAAGTGGGGAGGTATTCAAAATCTCATGAAACCATTCCACTTTCCATTTTACTAGTTTTGAATATAAGGGGAACTTTTTCTTCAGGCAGTACAAGGTCAAGATATAGTGGCAATGAAAAAAATAAATCTATTATGTTCAAAGATCATCCTATATTTAAAATATATCCTCTTCTAGAAACTAGTTAATAGTTGTAAGAGAATATATTTGGATCATCATTATAGATATTCCCTCTAAAATTAAGAAGAAGAGGAATAAAAATAATCTGATGAAGCTACTAATATAATAGGTTAAATAAAACTAATTCCATGATTTATAGAGTCATATAATGAAAAATAATTATTCTATGTTGATGAAAATCATAAATTTTGTGAAAATAATAAATGAGGTAAAGAATGTGCTCATGTGAGTTATTTAGAAATAATGAATGAGTTAAATTTGTTAAAAATGAGTTTATTTAGAAGTGATTAGTAGAAAGGGATGTTGGTAAAGAATATATATCAGAAAAAGAAATTGATTTGTTAATAGTTCTAAATTTAATTCAATTTGGAAGAGATCTCATAATAATCAATTAGAGAATCCTAATACCATGAATTGTTTGATAATTCTATGATATAAGTGAATAAGGAATGTGTCTCTCACAACCTAGATATGTTACCATCTATGAACTCTTCTATAATGTGTGGGATTTCATAAAGGTATTTATTTCATAACCGGTTGTGCATAGTTATTTTTAATGTCAAAAATTTTCCCATTATTCCAGGAATCATAATAACGGGTATTAACCAGTCACAAATGGATTTAGTACACTCCACAAGGAGATAGATGAAATTATTTAGTATACTTCTATACTGACCAACAATGATTATAGTTTTATCATACTCAAATTACTAAACATGGTTGGGTCTTTATAAAATAACACAACTATATTTGAAGAAAACATGGTCAATATACATAGTATCATTGAAACCAATATGAAATCAGACACTTCTTCTAAATAAGAAGATGATTTTACTGATCCAAATGTGTTTTGGGTATCCTCTAAAGGTAAATATGTATCACATGATAATATTTTCCAATGAATACTTACAATTTTTCCTCCATATTACAGTATTCCCGAAAATTATTTTTATGTCTTAAAATTGTTATTCCATGTTGGTGTGAACGTGTGAGATTTTCCAAACACATTTGGTTACTTTTAAAAAAAATTGGAATCGATTAACAACCTTATTGTAATAAAAAAAATATGATGATAAATATAATTTATACATGTGTGGATGATCTATATCACCCACAAGATTTACATGCACTATGACAAGGAAAATATTAATGTCATACCAAAACATCTCAACATTTTGATGATATTTTTTATCTAAAAGATATCTATTAAAGATAAAATCTCATGTATTCTATTGAAATTTCCTTAAATTATTCTACTACATAAATTAATGTAACTTTCAATCATATATATCACATTGGGACATACATAACTCAGAAATAATTGGTCGATATTGAAAGTAGTTTATTTAGTACTTATCAGGGAGTTCTCACTAGCATTACATGATTTTTTCTCACCTTATGAGCTATTTTTGGTGAAAGTGTTGATTAACCTATACCAACCTACCAACCATTTTATTTTAAGAAACCACCACATAAAAATCTTCTTATTTCATATCATTGAATTGATTATATGTGATTTTATCCAATATTCATTGGTTTCTCTAAAACATTTTAATGATTGTTTACTTTATAATAGATTTTTTAAACTAATTTTTCCATTATTCTATATTTTTGGTCAATAGTTATTATATGTTTCATTGATATTTAATATTTAAATTGAAATTTAACTTATCTTAACTGTTCTGTTTTTTAAATTTTGATTAAAAATTATATTTATATTCATAATATCTAATTCTATCCATTCCATACACTTAATCATTGATACATGTTGTACCCATTTTAATTATCCTTCTACATTTATATATCCCAAAATAGGGACAATTTAAACAGGAAGAAAAAATTATATTTTTTTCAATTCATATTATTCTCTTCATATATTTTTTCATTATACAATGGGTATTGAGATCATTAAAAGGATTATATTATTGGTAAAGCTTTTGTTTTTCCAATATATCTCAGTACTTAATGTGTTTTGATGGTTCAAGAAAATAATATATATATTTTATAACTACATTATATAAAATGTTTCAAATTTTAGCCCTTGAAATTATATATCTAATGAGAATATTGTTTAAGGAATTTCAAAGGAACTTATCATATGTCCCATTTGCATCACAGGCACCAAGAGATTTATATGATGTGTGATAAAATTTAGTTATCAATAGAAGAAATTTATTTTATGTTGGATGTTTATCTTGTGTGTCAAATAATTATATTATGAAGAAATTTCACTTCCTAGGGTAGAATTTCTATATATGACAAAGTAAATTATATTATGAAATCTCATTATTGAAAATTAATCTTTCTATGTAAAATATTTAACTCACGAAAAAATGAATTATCATTTGTACTTTTGGAAACACAAAATTCAAAATAAAATTAAATGAGTAACTTTATCTACTATATATTTGGAATGATACATTCCATTTGAATCCTCTCTTCTAATTTTTTTCAGAGGATTATTCACATGACTATTCTGATTATCAAGAAACAAATGTTCAAATTTTAAATATAGGAAATTAATATAATTGTTCTCTATGTCATAAAAACATTTTATGTATATAAAAAATAAATGATTAATTCTTTAAATAGTCATGAAAAAAACATGAAGGAGAACCTAATTTTTTATTCTTATAAAATTATCTGTTCAAATCAAATATCTTTCAAATGATCACGTAGAATAATATCATCTTCATTGAATGTTTCATTGTCGTTTTTCTTTTTCTACCTATAATGTAATTCACTATTTTCCAGTAATAATTTATTCATATGTATTTTTTCTACAATAATTGTGATTTAATGTGTTATGACAACCAATATATCATTTAAAGGGAGGTCAAGGTTAAAATCACTTAGTCCAATCTAACTAGCAACTACTTTTTCACATGGCTGGGAGCCCTAGAAAAAAGGGGGAGTATCGTGAAAATCACCAAACTCATGGAGTTCAATGTTAATGGAGTAGACTATTATATAAATGTTCCTCAAACCACAATAAATTTATTTTACATCAAATTTTATGTATTTATTTATTTCTAATACTTTTTTGGGATTATAAAATAGAAAAGCTTGTATACCTTCCTAATAGTGGTTTTAATGTGAAAAAAATTTGATGAACTCAATTATCCCCTATTGAGTCTTTAAATTACCACTATTCGGAAAAAAATTATTTAAAACATCAATACAATATATATTAATAATAAATTCTTTTAAAATTTTCCCATTTTATATTATCAGGATATATGGCTTCATTTTTTTTGTTTTTGTGGTCGCCTGGAAGAAAATAAGATGAACGGTTGGGATAGGGATTCAATTACTGATACACACTTTCCCTTAGTTTAAATAGTATCTGGGAATATTTTTTCTTTATTTATATTATTATAGATGGAATAAATGGAGGATTTATCGTGAAAAATGACTCTAATGTCGAGGACATTTGTATTTTCAATTTCTTAACCCATAAAAGTGTGATATAACTATCATTTACATTATACCTCATGTTAACAGTTGATGAAGACGGATGTTCACTCCAACCATTAATTTTTATTTTTCCTGTTTAGTGTGTGATCTAACCTAATAGGTTTTTTATGTATTATATTTTATCCCTGATTATTTTTATTGATCTTAAAATTATTTATATCTATTTTCATCATTTTTTTTCTATTTTATACATTGGTTTTTGAGGAATATGTAGGAAAAGACATTGTAGTTATTGATTTTTTTCTGGTGGTGTTGGATGACTACCCCGCCAAGGATGATCCATGACTATTATGGTTGGTTGAACTACAAAAATTCAAATAGGATTTGTTACCCTTACATCAATATTTTAATATATATTATGGTTTTCTCTAACATGGATGGATATATGGGTGGCAGAAATAATGTTTCTCACATCTATCAGAAGTACCTCTCGATTGAGTGAAAGGTTCGTAAGAGTTGGTGTTCATTGAAAATTTACAACAAAAAATAGCGGATGTGGATTATATATTCTATTTTCCAGTGAATATTATCATAGTAATATACTTTTCACATAAAATTTATTCTATGGATTTTCATAAAAATCGGAAATATTCCACCTCAGAAATTCCTTGGATCATCACGCAAGACCTCAATAAAAACAATTGACTTTTATATGTCTTGATTTTTATGAGGACAATTTATATGAATGGGGACTTATCTAAATGAGTAATACATACAATGGCATCAGTAATATTTAAATCAATGTGAATTATAACATCATAGTGTTATATTAAAATTTTAACAATTGTAAAGTGGTGTGTAATTGAAACACGTAGTCATATAAATATTTTCTAAATTTGATAAATTGTTTTACAATTAGATTTCATTATTCATAAATTCATCCAATAATTTTAGTTTGGGGGAAAAGAAAATATTATTCCCGAAATAGATATTCCGTGTCCAACCATCCCCTAATTGGAATGAATACATGACAATAGAATTATTTTGGGGCAACATCCAGGGAAAAATAAAATTCTATTACATTAATATGTTCATTGTCACAAACCGTCCCCCAGGGCCTATATCGTGACTACCCCAAGACCGCCTTCCATGGGTCAGGGGTTGGAGGACTACCACCAAAGGCATAAATCCCTAAACTGGGAAGGTATTTCCCTTATAATAGAAAACAAACACAACAGAGTACACAACGAGAAGCAAAAGAGTAAGTAAAATTATATACAATAGAAGTACTAGAAAGTAATAGGTGCCGGAAATACAATCCGAACAGGAAAATACAGGTACAACTAAAAGTAAGGACAACTGAAGAAATCTAAAGCAATTATTGGGTCATCCTCTAGGGTTCCTACCTGAAAGGGTAGTTACAGATGGCCTCCTCCGCACTCACGTCCATCTGACTCCTCCGTGTATCTTCACACCGAGTGGTCCACCTCCGGGTACCGTCTAGTCCTGCTAATCTCAACCTCAGTTAGTGTTGTCTGTCATTGGAAACCAACACAGAGACGTGAGGGCATAGCCCGTGTAGGGGTGAGTATAACGATACTCAGTAAGGACCCTGAGACCATCAATCTCTCATAAAATCCAACAAGGATAAACCATGAAGTATGAAATCAATGGATAACCATTACTTAGGTATATTCTTATACACATTCCTATGTTATCTAGTAACCCATCTCAATAATGAGGAAAACACAAAATTCATTGACACAGCTCAATCCATGATTTTCATTATCGAAACCATGGCTACTGGAGAACTCCTCCTTTGTCGAGTACAGTGGGCATGTTCTGACATCAAGGCACTTCTAACTAACCTTGGACTGTTGAGATACTCCTCCTGTCGAGTAACGCGGGTCTGCTACCAACTACCAGGTGATCCTCTATTGTGGGTCTACCACCAACTACCAGACACTCCCCCTAATAGCCTGTAGAGGTACTCCTCCTATCAAGTACCGCAGGACTTCCACCAACTACTAGGCACTCCATCACTGTCGGTCTACCGCCAACTACCAGGCACTCCCCACTAGGCTAGTGGAATCACTCTGAGCCAAAACGGTCTATCAGTCGTCAGGCCTGCTAGCTACTAGGTCTCTGCACTCTATCTACTTGTCACTGGAAGGATCTTCTCCACGAGATACTGGGAAATAATCCATCTATCGCAATGTGCTATGTAGAAGTATCTCAATGATCCACCACATCATAGTGGTCTCAACGCAATAGATGGAGCGTCAATCGGACTCCTGGTCTGTTAGTTATTAGCCTTATAGTCTTGGGGGACCGAATGGATTTGTGTACGATCCAACCTGACTGTAACCCACTATGCCCCAAAATCTAGTGGGATATACTGAAAGATATGGCTATTCTCCTAGAATATAGTCACCGCTGACGGTTCGTCAAAAGAACATTCAGTGCCAAAGATATGGCCAGAGAATGTAAAGGGGTAGAAATGGGCCCGGGTCCGGTCCGACCCGGTCAGACCAACTCAGCCCAATCCATACTTGGAAAAACCATTCTTAGTCGACTCGGTCAGACTTGCTGGGTCTGACCCATCCCATTGGGTGGGTTAGCCCGCAATGTTTTGACTTGTTTTGCTGGGCCCGACACATCGGACTGCAAGGGCGGTTCGACCCAGGATCGGGGCTTGTTATGCCAGAACCATTGATAGGGTGCGGCCCGACATGGCTCGTCCCAGAGGGCATGGCTGGGCTGGTTCGGCCAGGGAACCATGACGGGGTCGAGACACCAGCTTGGCGGAGTGTCCTTAAGGGAGTCAGGACTCCGTGAGGGCGCGGACAGGGTGTGGGGGCGCGGGCAGTGCTCAGGGGCACCGAGTAGTGCGCAGCAGGGTGCTGGGGGCGTCGGGAAGTGTGTGGTGGTGTGGGAAGCACACAGGGGTGCCAGGAAGGGCATCAGTTTGGCCGAGCAGGCTGCAGGGCACCGCGTGGGGGTGCCGGCGGGGCCGACAATGTTGCGGGGCAGGCCGCAGGATCGTTCGAGCAGGGTATCAGGAAGCCGTAGGCAGCGGGGCCTTCATCGTTGTGTCCTTCTTCGTCATCTCCTTTCCCTTGAATTCCACAAGAGAGATGAATCAGTGGAGGATGTTTGGCCATTTTAGGTCGGCCTCCAGCCTCTGCGTTTAAAGCGATAACAGTTGGTTCATCAAAATAAAGAATGATGAATGACAATTATTTACAACCATGCAACGATTTCTTTTCAAATGATGATGATAAACTAAAAGTCCTAAAACACAAGGTAAAAGCCTTTCCTTTGATTCGTCATTCATCATTCGTCATGTTCGTTGCACACATACACTTCTGAGCTCCAACGACCGTGGAAGGCACTCCATGTTTTTTGGATATGAGGGAGGAAGTCGAAGGAGGAAATCGTCGCCGGTGTTGTTCACGTTCTTCATTTGGAGAAAATCCTTTCTCACTGGATTTACTCCTCCCAAGCTCCACCAAAGGACCAATGAAAATAATAGTGGAATTTTTTGTCTATTATTTTGTAGGCACAAAAAATCAAAAAGGTGAAGTTAAATAACCCAGCTACACCAAATTATTTGTATGAGAGGTGTCACATTTAATTTGGAATATGTCAAGAGGCTCCCAATAATTAATTCACACGCGATGGCGCGGTTACATAGGAGAGATGGAACAAAAATTCATAAAATAGTATTTGGAAATTAATTGGGGTTGTGGTGGCCCATTAATTGCTAGGGTAGTGGGCTTCATTATGGTGGGGCATGGTCAAGTAGTTTCTCCACCTTAAAAGGGGAGTTACAAGGGGTTAAAACCCCCAGTGTTCCCCACAAAAATTATCATCCCAAGGCAGGTTATGTTTGGGTGGGGCACAACACCATTAACTCTCATAGTCAATTTAGGTGGGGTGGCCCCCACCTCTAACCCGCACTTGGAGAATTTAACCACCAAACCTCCACATGAGGAATAAAATAAAATAAAATTGTTATCCCACTTTATTTTATTAATTTTTTTTTAAAAAACCATAATCTAAATTTTATTCTCGACCAACAGTCATCGAGGTGAAAGTCTTCTTAAGTGAATACCGATGCTGAGATGTCAATGGTGCCCTCCTATTTCAATTCTGAGCACCAGTTCAAAATTTATTAAAACCCACTCATACGTTTACTGAGCTTACCCAAACAAAAATTCATAAAATGATTCTGGGCACACCGGGCCACAAAATCAAGCACCGTAAAATCTCACAGACTCGTAAAAAGATCATGTATCTACGAAAATAATTTCTACAGAATTTATGTGTCTTTACATTCTCCCAAATTCAGGACTTTACATCCCCGTAAGCTACAACTCGAACTATCGGAACAAATGGGGGTACTGAGCATGCATCTGAACCTCTCGCTCTCATGTGCTTTCCTAGAGGTTCTTGTGTTGATAGCGTACCCACACTAGAGGTATCAACTATCCACAAAGGACCCTTTCTTGTTGATCCTCAATCACCACTAAAACCTTTATAAAATTCTCCCAATCGTAGATGATCAACTTTCTATGGTCGATGATGTGTGAAGGGTCTTCCATGTATTTCCTCAGATGGGATACATGGAAGATGTTGTTCACCTGGTGTAACTATGCTGGAAGAGCTAAGCTGTAAGCCACCTCACCTACTCTGCCAAGGATCTGGAAATTTCTAATGAATCTCAGAGATAACTTGATACCTTACCCCAATTTCGGTAGACCTTGTCGAGGTAAGACACATAGAAAGACGTGGTCTCCATCTTCGAACTCTAGAGGCCTCCATCTCCTGTCAACATACGACTTATGCCTCCTATATATTGTCCTAATCCACTCCTAGATGATCTTCACCTTCTCAATATTAGATCGTACCATCTCTGGTCCCACTATTGCTGACTCCCCAGGGTATGTTGAGCACAATGGTGATCTGAAAGGTCACTCGTACAACGGCTTGAAAGGTGACTTCCCTATGGCGGAGTGATAGCAATTGTTGTAAGAAAACTAAACCAAAGGCATGTGATCCTCCCATCTGCGACTGAAGTCAAGGACACATGCACACAACATGCCCTCGAGGGTCTGGATGGTCCTCTCAGTCTAACCATCTGAATGAGGATGGAAAGCGGTTCTCAAGAAAATCTATATCCCGAAAGCTTCCTAAAACCCCTTTCATAGCCGGGATGTAAACCATGTTTCATGATCAGATACAATATAATAAGGTACTACATGTAGCCTCACAATCTCCTGCACATAGAGGAATCTCAAGCTCTCTACTGAACCCTACTCTCTAATCGGTTAGAAGTGGGCCGACTTGGTGAGTTGGTCGACGATCACCCAAATCGAGTCATTAGCCCTGGATGTACATGAAAGATCCATCACGAAGTCTAGGGATATCCCATCCCACTTCCACTATGGGACCTCTATGGGAAGAACCAAGAATGCTGGTACCTAGTGCAACGCCTACACAAGCTGACAAAGGAGTCACCGTGAGACAAACACGGTTACCACCTTCTTCATACCTAGCCACCAGTGCTATCGTCTGAGGTCCGGGTATATCTTAACCACTCTTGGATGTACCGCTATAGAGGATGTGTTGAACTCCCTCAACAATTCCTTCTGATGTTCCACTGGTACTAGAGCAGGTTCTCTGATAAGGATGACGTTCTCCCCACCTTAAGAATATCTATCAGGTGCCTGCCCTATGGATATCTGAGCACGTAATGTGTCACAGTCAGTGTCCCTATGTTGTTCATCCATGACTCACTAAAGGAGTGGGAGAGTGACCATAAGCGACTGTAGAAAGGCTATTGTGGATATCTGCAAAGTGGCTAGCTTCTCTGTTTCCTCTCCTAGTAGCTATATACCAGATCTTATACTGAGTGCATCTGCAATAACGTTCCCCTTCCTAGGAGTATAGACTATCTCGAAGTCATAGTCTTGGAGGATATCAAGCCATCACCATTGTCTATGGTTCAGGTCCCTCTGTGTGAAGATATACCTGAGACCCTTGCGATCAGAGTACATGATAAAATGCTCGCCTGTCAGATTGTGTTGCCACATCTTCAAGGGGAAGACCGCTGCTGCTAACTCCAGGTCATTTGTAGCATAGTTCATCTCATGTTGTCTCAGATACCGAGAACAATAAGAAATCACTGCTCACTCCCACATCAGAACACACCCAAGTCTTTTCCCTGATGTGTCGCAGTAAACTATGTACCCTACGACTTCCTCTGAAGGCCTCAAAATGGGGGCACTAGTCAGCCTCCCCCTCAGCTCTTGAAATATCTACTGAAATCTCTCTTACCACATGAAGGGTCGCCCCTTCTTCTTCATTGATGATAATGGTGCTCCAACTCTAGAGATGTCTGTTAAGAACCTCCAATAGTATCCAGCAAAACCTCAGAAACACCGTACCTCCGTCACACTCCTGGGTGGCTCCCAAGCAAGTACCACCTCAATCTTCGCTGGATCCACTCCAACTCTAGCCTCCGAGATGATGTGTCCCAAGAATTGAACCTCTCGAATCCAAAACTAGAACTTCTAGAGCTTACCATAAAGCCGGTGCTCTCAGAGTGTGTCCAGTATTACCTTCATATGGTAGACATGCTCCTCCTCAGTAGTCTAGTAGATCAGAATGTAATCGATGAAGACTAAATCAAAGCGATCAAGATAAGTCTAGAAGATCGTGTTCATGAGAATCATAAACACTGTTGGAGTGTTGGTTATGCTGAAGGGCATAACCAATAAATCATAGTGGTTGTAATGACACCAGAAAGTCATATTTTCCACATCCTCATCTTGAAATCTGAGTGGGTGATATCCTGATCTGAAGTATGTCTTAAAGAACCACCGTTCTCCCTTCAGTTGATCAAAGATGTCATCAATCCTTGGGACAAGTTACTTGTTCTTCACGGTCACCTGGTTCAGGAGGAGGTAGTTGACACAATTCCTCTAGATCCCGTCCGGCTTCTTGGCGAACAGAATCGGGGCTACCCAGGGAGAAACAATGTCCTATATGAATTCCTTTCCCATCAAGTCCTCTAGCTGTACTCGCAGCTCATGATGCCCCGAGGGAGCCATCAAATATGCTGGAGTAGATATCGGTGTCGTCCCAGGGTACAAGTCAATGTAGAAGACCACCTCTCTGTGAGGAGGTAATCCATGAACATCGTCAGGGAAAACATCTGCGTACTAGTCCACCACTACAGGATTTCTCCGACTCTCCACATCTATAGCTCTGAGAGTAAGGCATCCCAACTGATTATTGATTGGATGCACCCTCCTCTGAGTAATTGTTTCCTGCACTGCAAAGGCTCCCCTCTCGCTGGTGATGGTGAACCTTGTCCCATCGATGCGGACACACCGTACATTGCGCCTAATACATTCAATCTGATCATGGAATGTAGATAACTAGTCCATACCCAAGATGACGCCGTAAGGCCTCGACACTACTATGAGGAGATCTCAGCCGAAGCTCTCGCCGCCTAGAGTAATCTCGCACTGCTGTAACCAGTGCGTAATCGTCGACTCTACTCTCGTAGGAGTCTCTATTGATAAGGATCGAGCCAACGTCTCAATCAGAATCATCGAACTCAGAATGAGGGTAGTGGCAATGAAAGAGTGACTGGAACCTGTGTCTATAAGAACTGCACTTAAGGTGTAGTAGACACAGATCGTACCTCAAATCATCTCTGGAGCACTATGATCGTAATTCTCAGCTTCTTGAAGCTGAGCTCTTTCCTGTCCACACACTCCATGTGGTCGCAGTGGACCTCTTTCGGGTGGTGGTGGTAACACCTCAAAATGTTGTCCACTACAAGCTGAGTGTCCAACTCCTCTTCCATGTCTGCCTCCTCTCTGTGGAATACCTAATTCGACCCTCTGCCTCTGCCTGGGTGGATACTCAACTGTCTTCTTATCATTAGAACAACGGGTCAGACAGTCCTGATCCATGTGACCAAGCCCACCGAATGAGTAACACTGCCTTCTCCTGGCATGACTGGCTCTGTCTCCACTCAAGGTGCCTCGCACAACTGATCCTGAGTCATGTGGTCGACCACCTATATGCTTGGTCCTCTTGTACCTTCACGACATTTGTCTACTGCCAAGTGCAGAAGACTCTATTGTGTGTCATCTAGTGGTGGGTCGCACTGCTGGAGACTACTTAGCAAGGAAACACTCCACTAGGAGGGCTCTCTCTAGCACCCCTGCCTGCTTCGGGATGCTGAGTGAGATCATCGGAGCTCTGATCTCTCACTTGAGCCCCTGATCAATGGTCTGGGCCCTGAAAAAGGGGTCATGTACCATATCATTGGAGTAGCACGAGAGGTCGGTCAACCTCACTGAGTACTATGCTACGGTCATGCTTCTCTACTGTAGATGCAGTAGCTCTTATATCTGTACCGCTCGAAGGGTGGTTGGGACAAAGTCTGCCCGAAATAGGATATCAAAGTCTGTCCATAGTAGTATATCCTTGTCAAGCACCTAGAGCATTAGGCTCCACCATATTCATTTTGTTTCCTGGAATAGGCTGGATACAAGGATCACAAAGAAGTGTGTCGGTGTCCCTTCTAGACTGAAGACTCTCTCCACAACATCCATCCAATCCTCACCCGCATGTGGGTGCGTCTCTCCCCTGAACCTGTGTGGCTTCAGGTACTGGAACTCATGAATCGTACTCAAGCGGCGTGAATCTTCTACTGCTGGGGATGGTGGCATCGGTGGCCCAACGGGAAGTAGTATTGATGGTGCCTCTGCCAGAAAGGGACCCTGCACCAAGGCCTTGTCACTCGGAGGGGTGTCGGTACATATGACTCTCAGGGCTCTAACGGGTCATTCACAGGGAGGAATCCTGAATGAAATAGATGTGACATGGTCAAAATATTATACCTGGTGAGTAGACCTAGATGAGCTTACTTAAAAAAACTTTTGAAAACACATACGCAATCAGGGTATTTGTGCACTGAGTCAGAAATTAGTAGTCAGTGTCCTGGTGTACGGATACGTCGATCGCCCTCACCAACACTAGACTCCATGAACTAAAAACCACACTTAGTAACCTTAACACTATTGATTCCCATAAAAGAAAGATAATATTTCTATGTTTTCTGGTAAAAAATGACTCATTTGATACCAATTTATCACAACCCGTCCCCTAGGGCCCATATAATGACTACCCCAATCCCTCCTTTCATAGGACATGGGCTGGTGACTAGCACCAAAGGAATAAATCCCTAAACTGTGAAGAAATTTCCTTTATAATAGAAAATAAACACAACAGTGTACAAAAATGTAATCAAAACAGTAAGTAAAACTGTATAAAATAGCAGTACTAGAAAGTAAAAGGGTCCGGAAATACAATCCCAACATGAAAGTACTGGTACAACTGAAAGCAAGTAAAACTGAAGAAAAGTGAAGTAGCTATTGGGTTGTCCTTTTTGGGTCCTACATGAAGGGTATTTACAGTTGTCCTCCTCAGCACTCTCATCCATCCATCACCTCCATGTACAATCACACCTAGTGGTCGACCTCTGGGTACTGTCCAGTCCTGCTACTCTATGCCTCAGTCAGCGTTGTCCTTCATCTGCAACCAACACAATGAGTTGCGGGTATAGCCCGTGCTGGGGTGAGCATAACAATACTTAGTAGGGACCCCGAGACACTCAATGTCTCACAAAATCCAACAAGGATAAACCAAAAAGTATAAAATCAACAGATAACCATTACTTAATTATCTACCCATACCCATACCTTTGTAATCTAGTAATCCATCTCAATCATTAAGAAAACACAAAAGTCATTATCTAAATTCAAAATACGATTTTAATTTTCGAATCCATGACTTCGGGAGAACTACTCCTCTGTCAAGTACAGTGGGCATGTTGCAACATCAAGGAACTTCTCAAAAACCATGGACTGTTGAGGTACTCCTCCTATCGAGTACCACTGGTTTGCTGCCAACTAACAGGCACTCTTCCGTTGTGGGTCTGCCGCAAACTACTAGGCTCTCCCCCTAATAGCATGTAGTGGTACTCCTCCTGTCGAGTACCACGGGTCTACTACCAACTACCAGGTGATCCTCCGCTGTGGGTCTTCCACCATCTACTAGGCACTCCCCACTGGGTTAGTCGAATCACTCTGAGTCGAAATGGTCAAGCAATTGTCAGGTCTGCCAGATACTAGGTCTTTGAACTCTGTCTATTTGTTACTAGAAAGATCTGCTCCACGAGATACTAGGAAATACTAAAACAATCATGAAGTGCTACATAAAAGTATCTCAAAAGCCTTCCATGTCATATGGGTCTCAACGCAACAAATGGCGAGTCAATCAGATGCCTGGTCTGTTAGTTATTAGCCTTATAGTCCTGGGGGACTTGTTGGATTCATGTATGATCCAACCTAATCGTAACTAACTATACCATGAACTCTAGTGGGATATACTCAAATGTACCTCTACACTCCAAGAATACCAGCACCATAGACGGTTCGTCAATCGGACAACTGGTTCAAACGATATGGCCAAAGAAAGTAAAGGGGCATAAATAGGCCTGAGTCCGGTCCAACCCAGTCTGGGTCGACCTGATTAGACTCGCTGGGTCTAACCAAGACCGTTGGGAGGGTCAGCCCTCTATTTTTTTTGACTCAGTCCACTTGGTCAGGCCCAGCGGACCGTGACGGCGGTTTGGCCCAGGCTCAGGGACAGTTCGGCCAGGAACGTTGCGAGGGCGCGGCCCTGCACGGATTGGCCCGGAGGGCGCAAATGGTCATGTTCGGCGAAGGAAATAAAAGGGGTCAGGACAGCGGCAGGGCCAGGTGGCCTCAAGGGAGCTAGGACACCATGGGGCACTAGGAAGGGTACCAGGCTGCACGCCGGGTAGCGAGCAGCATGCAGGGGTACGGGCAGCGCACCGGGTGGCCAGGTAGGGCGTAGTAGGGTGCCGGCGGAGCAGGGCTGCGCGTGGGGATGCAAGAAGTGCACGGGGGCGTCATCCAAGGTACGAGCAGGGCCGGGCAGGCCGTAGGGCTGTGTGCCAGGGAGCAGGCAGCACGCGAGGGAACCAGCAGGGCCAGGCATCATGCTCGGTAGCACACAGGGGGCACGGGTAGTGTGTGGTGGTGCCGAGCATGGTGCCGGTGGGGTCGGGCAGGCCACATGGCAGGCCGCAGGATCAGCCGGGGTGCGCCCTGGGAAGGGCGTCGGGAGGTCGTGGGTAGCAGGGCCTCCGTCATTGCTACCTTCATCTTCGTCACCTTATCACCATACCGTAGAACACCTCAAGATAGAAGAATTTTCGGGGGATGTCGGGTTATGTTTGGTGGCCCTACATCCTCTGCATTTAATGTGATAACAATTGATTCAAAAAAATAATGAATTATTAATTGCAATTATTTACAACCACGCAACCATTTTTTTTCAAACGATAATGAGAAAAGAACAAGAATAAAGCACAATGTAAAACCCTACCTTTGATTCGTCAGTCATCATTCGTCGTGTGCACCACACAATTACACTTCCGAGCTGTGTCGGTAGTGGAAGACACTCCACATTGGTAGGATCCAAGGGAGGAAGTCGAAGGAGGAAATCATCATTGGCGTTCTTCACGTTCTTCATTGGGAGAAATTCTTTTTTCTCTAGCTTTCCTCCTACCAAGCTCCACGAAATGCCCAATGAAAATAATAGTGGAATGTATTGTCTCTTATTTTTTTGGCACAATAAATCAAAAAGGTGAAATAAAATAACTTGGCTACACAAAATTAATTACACGAGAGGTGTCACATTTAATTTGGAGGATGTTAAGTGGCTCCCAATAATTAATTCACGCACGTTGGTTTAGTTAATTAGAATAGATGGAACAAAAATTAAAAAAGGAGGATTTTGAAATTAATTGGGGTGGTGGTGGCACCATTAATTGCTATGGAAGTGTGCTTCATTAAGGTGAGGGGTGGTCAATGATTTTCCCCACCTTAAATGGAGAGTTCCAAGGGATTACAAGCTTGGGTAGTCCCCACCAAAAGTATCCTCCCAAGGAAGGTTATGCTCTAGTGGGCCCCACCACCAAAACCTCTCATAGGAGATTAAGGTGTGGTGGCCCCCACCACCAACCACCACTTTGAGAATTTAACCACCCAACCTCCACATGGCGGATAAAATAAAATAATGTGTTAGCACACTTTATTTTGTTAATTTTTTTATGTAAAGCCAAAAACTAAATTTTATTCTCAACCATCATTCGTCGAGGTGAAAGTCTTTTTATGTTAATACAGTCTCTGAGAGTTCAACGGTGACCTCAGATTTCAATTACGAGCACCAGTTCAAAAGTTTTTAAAAACTGCTCGTATGTTTACTGAACGTACCCGAACAAAACTTTAGAAAATGATTCTGGTCACATAGGGCCTCGGAATCAAGCGCCGTAAAATCTCGTGGACTCGTAAAAATCCCATGTATCTAAGAAACAAATTCCATGGAATTTCCGGTTCGTTAAAGTCATCATATGATCCAATTTGTTTTAATGTCCTATATTTTTTAAATAATTATTTTATATAATTTCATGGTTTTCCCTATCATTTCCATGAAATTTTGGACACTAATGAAATAGATCTAGTCTTAGTTTAATGTTAGATTCTTCACCTTGTATTTCAACAAGAAAAGATAGAATGTAAACATCAAGTGTTGTTTGGTCCATTAATTTCAGGTAATTTCATCTATATTATGTTTTATTATTTAAATATTTTATTTTTAACAAAACAAGAGGCATTTAAATTATTTTTTCTACCTTATTTTACCCCTTTCAAGAGATATATATGTGTATCTATGTATTTATGGTAATGAATCCTCTCAATCTCATATTAAAAGGGTTGTTTTTTATAACAATTATACTTTTAAATAATAAATAAAGAGTGACAAAATAGGAAAAAAAATCCAAATTATCTTATCCAAATTACACATTAAAAACTGTATCCCTCACATGCAGAGTTGAGAAATTTTCACCTTGTTTTTCTAACATGTAAAATTACATAGCTATTAAATGATAATATATACTATATTTAATTCCCTAGGACTTCTCTCAAAGTATTTTCATGTATTAAGAGTGTATATTTTAAAAAATTTCCTAAACAGAACTAAAAATAATGGGTTGAATAGTTTTAAATACAACTATTTATTTTTGGAAAATGTTATGAGTTTAGAAATTGATATGTTGAGGATATCGTTAAATAATTAGTGCACATTTTAATGAATTAATTGTTTTTATGAAATAATTTTTGAGGTTAGATGTCCTTTTTAGGGTTTAATCAAAATCAGGATCATTAATTAATTCTATAAAATTACTCACTTAGTTCTGAACATGGGTTTAAGAGTTTTCAACCATGTTCTTTCCCTTGTGAAAGCATATAATTCATCCATTTTGTACTACAATCTCATATGTATTATAATGAAAAGGATTCATAGTACATCTACTCTAAACAAAACATGTTTCAACATTCACAATATCATTGTTTAAAAACTAATATGTTGAATTCATTTTTTATCACACCCAAAAAAAATTAATCGAGAGATATATGTAACACAAGAGTAAGATGACAATAACAGACAATACGAGATGAATTGATATCTTTAAATTCAAACAGTAATTAATAAAACTTATTAAACAATAGTATATATTATCATGAATGAGAAATTAAGTAAGTCATATGTAGTCGAAACAGTTAATGGGTAATGAAGTGTAATAAAGGATAAAATATCATGGAAGATTAAAGATATGGAATCAATATTTTAATAGTATTCCATATTATCTTGACCCTACATTGACTTTTCAATCCCTTTTAGGTCAAATAATGTAATGGTACTCACTGTGAACAATATTTAACTCTATAAAGTTGTGATTACCTTTTCAAAATATGTACTTTTTATCACTCAGTTGAACAACTAAACTTATCTGACCATATATACTTCGGAAAAAATTACAACTAAAATACATCTTTTTATAGAGATTAGAAACCAAGAAAATAATTTTTTTTGGATTGTAAAAACCTACTGATTGAAATTTTTAATAAGGGAAAATAAATATTGACATTTTTTTGATAGAAGAATAACAGATTGATTTTAGAAAAGAAAATAGATGAAAATATGGTATAAATTTTGAATCAAAAATAAATATTAAAACAAGAAAATCTTGACGATTAGGATTATTATTTTATTTATTTGCAATTACTTCATAATAAAATAAATGATTTTCAGGTTCTTTTAGGATCACAATAATGAAATATTGATCATAGTAAATAATTTTTACTTTTTAATACTCATATAAAGGTCATATAATACTCTCCCTATTAATGGTCTATGTTGATGTTGTGTTTTTATTGATTTTACTCTCTCAAATGAAAATGGTTAATCTCTAATAATTAACATTAATATATTTTATATCATGTTGTAGTTTTTTTACAAACCCATGACAAAAGAAAAATATATAATATTTATAAAAATAGGAAAATAGTGTTCACTATATTTTGGAACATCAAATGCGTAATACTTCACAAATATTTCAAAAGAACCTCTCCTAACATCTATAACTTCTTTATGTATTTTAAAATTTCATTAAATAGATAAAAACCCTTATAAACATTAATTAATTCAAAATATAAATACTACATAATGTCCTAACATCAAAAAGTATAAAGAATTAAAAATTAAACGTCTAGTAAACATCATTTTACTATAATTTCATAAAAACATTCTTATAGAAAATTAACTCAGTTAAGTAGTCAATAATAAAACCTTGTATTACTTCAATATAATCTTTTATAACATTATAAAAAATTTGAAATACCTTGAAAGTAAATGTTTTTTACTTTCTACGTAATTTTCTATGAATGGAAAAAAAAAATTTATGACATCGAATTATATTTTGAAAGCCATTAATATTTTTGGTCAACTTTTAATATAATTCAATAATACATATAAAATATTATATTATATACATAACATTTTTTTAAACATTAAATATAATTTCATATATCTTTAATATTTTCTCAAGATTTTAAAAAAATTAACCATCAAAAAATAATTTTTTATGAATTTAAAATTTTATTATTACTTTTCAAACATTAGAAGAAAAAAATGAACATCTAAAATCTATACAAAACAGTTCGACAATATAATAATATAATAAAAAATTTCAAACATAAAAACAATATAAATTATATTAAAAAATGATTTAAAAAATAGAGAATATACAAATATATTATTTAATATTGTGAAATATTTTCTAACAATGAGACATGTGAGGTATCTATAATATTAATAAAAATGGATCAATAAAAAATGAAAATTATCTCCAAATACTAATTAGTATCATATCAATCAAATAGAACACTAACAATCTAACCCATTTTGGAACTTACAAAATAAAATTATGTTTCTAAAAAATTAAAAACAAATATATAATAGATTAAAATAAATAAAAAATATAACAATAAAAATATTATTGATGAATTATCCAATTTTTTAATATAAAAAATCACGATGTTGAAATAAGTAAATAGTGAATAATTTAAGTCATATTAAAATGAGGCTAAATTTTTTTTAATATTTAAATCACCCCAATAACTAATCCATATATAAAAAATCACAAAAATGATTATTCTATAAAATGCACCATGGTTCTTAAAACTAAATTACCATTTTTTATAGTACAAATTACTAAAAAACATTAAAAATAGTGATAAAGAACATACCAAACAAGGATTAAAACATATTGTCCATATAAATAAATTTATTATTACTTTACCAACACACAATTTAATAAAATATTTGTATAGTATCCTTCAATACATTGAATATGTTAATGAAAAATATATTCCTAATAAAATATATTTTATATATATTACCAAGAGTAATCACTTTTAAACATTTTTCTTCTAAACTTTTAGTATAACAATCCATCATACAAAACTCAAATTTTAATATATCAAACATTATTGATTCTAAATCATTAGTAAATATATCATTAAGATGATTTTAATTATGAAAAAAATGTAAAACAATGTTACCATTGTTAACATCAACTCTTAGAAAATGAAGTCATATATATCTATTTTTTATGTTGTAAATGATTTTTTGAAATTAGAATTATCATCGAATGTTGTAACTCTATCAAAAGAATATTATAAATATATAATGTTTATTTAATCTAATTACATTGACAAAAAATTAGTATATTTATTATAATCATCTTTATTTTCGGATACTGCGACTGATAATTAATTTTTAGAAATCAATGAAATTAATATTTTAACAAGTAAATGAAACATATATGATCTTATTTTAAAAAAATATTATAGCCTCCAAAATCATGAAATGAATAAAAATAAAAGTTAAAATATTTCTAATTACAGTACAATAAATAGATATTAACAATGCCATAAATGTATTTTATGATCCTTTATACACTATTAAGGTTGGTTTTCTATAGATTAGAGAGAATTCTAGCACTAAAGCATTCAAAAAACATTACATTAGGTATATAAAAGATCAACATCAATAAATATATATATACATATCATTCATTTACACAGCTTAACATCAATATATTTTCTAGTTAAATCTAAAATAAATATAGTATTTGTACTCATTATTGTTTTAAATGAGTCACATATATCAATAAAAATCTTTTTACATGATATGAAAATTTTTATATTAGTATACAAATATATATACTATTTCTTTGTGAAAATTCATGACTAGGAATAAATTTCAATTCACCAACTAAAAACATATTAAATTCACTACTTAGATATGCGTAAAATTAATTGCAAGGAAAATCATTTTTAGAACAAAACATAATATTATCAATATATAATAAAAATTCAAGATATCTTCTGATATTATTTTAATTAACAAGTGAAGATAAAACATTTAATTATTAGAATTATTTTGAAAAAAAATAGATATGCATTCAAACCAAACTCTTAGAGAATTATTTAGAACCCATAAGGATCTTTAAAATTTAAAAACATGATTTTTATACATCATATGCTCAAAACATGTTGTTTGATTTTCATACACCACTTCAGAAATTGATCCATTTGAAAATGAACATTTTATAATCATTTCAATGAATTTCATATTTTGGAGGATTGAAAAATATAATTGAATCCAAATTATTTCTATTCATGTAAAAAGATAAAAATAGACTTTATAAGCAATTCCTTATTTCTAGGAATAACCTTCAAAAAACTAGTCTAGTTTTATTTTTGAATATATTTCCAAACTCATTGAATTTATTACTAAAAATTCACACATCTCGTATTACGTGTTTATCTATAGAGAGTTCAAAAAGAATATAAAATTTATTTCCATAGTGAATATTATGTTCCCCAAGGTTATTAATGACCTAGATTAAATTAATCAGTTACTCATTAAAATTATTAGTAACAAATTCATTAATAAAGAGATATTCGAAAAGAAAATTTAAAATTTCATTTTTTTGAAATGCATATTAATAAATTAAAATAATGTTCTCTTGGTGATTCTCCTAAAGAGTGATCAATTTATAGTAACAAACAATGAATAATTTTCTCATCAACTAATATATTTTATAAATGATATTGAGTATATTTGTTACAACTCTTTAATCCTATAAATACCTCTTCATCATTATTCAAATTTGAGTTCTTATTTAAATTGAAACATTATTTAATAATATATCATTTAGATTCTTAAACAACTAAATCATTATTATTAAAAACTATATATGTTTTAGTATAATTGTAATTTCCTGGAATGACACCTTCGATGAACCTAGAAACAAAATTATATTAATTAAATTTTTTAGTTAAGATAAATGTTGTCACCCAAAAACCTAAAATATCCACCTTGAAGATTAATTTACCTATAAACTTTATATATGTATTTATTTTAATTATTATAACTACATTATATTATAAAACATGATATGTGGTATTAATGGACTCAACTAAGAAATTATTTGATACATTAAATTCAAAAATATTCATTTTTTTCATTTCTTGAATCAATTTATCTTTTCATCTTACCACATGATACTTCAAAAGTGTTCTTGGGTCATGATAAAAATATAAATATCCATTATCTTCCGGTAATTCCTAAAAATATATTACAAAAAATTCACCACGTCTATAATATATAATAGAGATAATCAAGTATCATTTATTATTTTTAATTAATTTTTAAGAATATGTTAAAATAGTTTTGTCTCCACTACTATAAGTCAATAAATAAATCAAGTTACTATTATGTAATGATCTAAAATTAAATCAACATATATCTTCCCACCTAAACTTGTAGATTTCATAGTCATAAATATAACTTTATGAAATAATTAAAAGAAATATAGTTTATAATGTTATTTACATGTTTTGAAATATCGTTATGGTTCTTAACTATTATATATGATTGACATAAATAAAATTTATATAAATTATGTCCATGAAAATGAAGATCATGTCTATGATTTTAAAATCTATAAAATAGTAGAATATTTGAAATATGATGCCTCATATTCCATATTATTTCATATGGTTTATCATTATTTAAACACATAACCAATTTTTTAGATTAAGGAATTCAACCTTATATATGTTTTCTTTCATATTTAGTAAAAATATGATATTTAGATTCTTTAATACTATATATCCTAACATTTTATGATTATATAGGCATTACATCATTACAATGCTGTGATATTATTGTTAAGTTATATTTTAATCCCTCAATAAAAATTTGTAAGTATAATTATCGTTTTAAAATTTTGTTTATAATATATGTTTTCTATATAACATGATTTTTAATACTCATTATAAATATTACCTAATATATCATTATTAATTTGTCTAAAATATAGGTTTTCTATATACCATGATCTCTTAGTCTCTTTAGATAGATTTCCTAAAATAAATCAATTGAATTCTTTTTTAGAACCCATGATTTCATGGGTCTAACTAGCTAAGTAATGAAATTATTATTCACAAAAACAAACATCAAACTTCTATTTTTTGGTATTCAAAAATATTCATTTTAATAGATAAATGTTTTGTTATGATAATAAGATTTATTGAATCTTATTGAAAATTGACTTGCATAATACACATAGATTCTACTAAAAAACCATGTTGCACTTGTGATACATCGATTTGAAATTTTCTCAAAAAGGGGTTTTTCATTCGTCTTAGTTTACACTTACAACCAAAACCATACCTATTTTTTAAATTTTTTACATAGACATTGTATTTTTATTTTTACCTTTGTCTTGAAAAATATTATAAAGTCTCTTTTCAAATTATTAATTTTAAATTTTAATTTCTAATTTTAATTTTAAATAATTTCAATATTTTTACACGCATTGAAATTTTAAAAATATATTTTATTTCATAGTTTTATAGATTGAGTGTCCAACATATATTCTTATGTTTGATCGTGACATTAAAAAATAAGACACATTTTCTTCCTAAAAATCATTATTCTCCAAAAAAAGATATTTAATACGTTCATTCTCATCTATCAAATTATAGTATATCATAATCATTATCTTTTTTAGTTTATCATTTCTAAAGATAGAAACATTCCTATACAAATATTTTCTATTTATGTTTCATATTTTATTTAGAAAAAATTATGTTTACCATGTAACTACATATATAATAAAATCACACTCCAATCATTATTCTTTATTAACTTATATTATTTATAAATTTGATTAAATGAAACAAATTAGAATATGAATTATAATAATACAAAAAACAATATCTATAATTTTTCCATTGTAAGGAATAAATTATTTTAAAAATTAAATTGTTTTAATAACTATGTACAAGTTTATTCATGTGCCTTGAAATAAGAAGTAATAAAATTAAGGCTTTCAGTTTCCTCTTCACATAATTTTTCACTGGTTCATTAAAAATATTTAGTTTAAGTCCATATAAAAAATTGGGGGGGTGAAGATGGTGCTCGGGCATCGGGGCGTGCGGGTGACTCGCGGCCATTGCCATCAAGGTCCTCCTGTATAGGGTTCAGCATGCCTCTTCCTCATTATTTTCATTCGACGCTCGGGGCAGGGGAACCGGGAACCGCCTGGAATGCAGACGTTGTACTTGTGGAAGACTCGCTTTCAGATCTGAGGCGCGATGCTCGGACTATTGCTCACCGAGATGGTGGATCCTCGGATCGGTTTCCTGTTGTTACTCGCCGGGCTGAAGGATATCTGACTGTTGTTCGTCAAGATGAAATAACAGCAAATCTATTCCCTGTTGATCGTAGAGCTAAAGGAACCTCAGATCTGTCGTCTGTTTTGAAACCCTCATCTGATGTGCCGGTTGCTGTTGATGCAAAAAGGGATGACGGTGTGCACTTTTCTGAACCACTGCTTCTGAATCGCCAATCAGTGGCTACTGATTTTAGATCTAGGGTGGATTGCAGGACTGGTGGTGCTCACTTGGTGGATGGAATGGGGCGGGACATGGCTCCGGGCGGGAAGAGGGTGTTGCCGATGAGTCTGTCAAATCCCCATTTGAAGGCCTCTTCGAATTTGAAGGCCTCTTCAAATTTGACGGCTGCTTCCAATGGAAGTGTAAAAGGATCTGAGTGGCCAAGCAGGTTGTCCTGCCTCCGCCCCTTCGTTTGCTTTATTTATTGATTCTCACTCAAGAAGGATTCTTCGAAAGGGTTCAGCGGCTCATGTTGATGTCAGTGCTGAAATATTTGATGAGAGGATTGCAATTGTTAAGAACTCCCTAATTTCACATCTTGTTTTAGCGAAGGGTGTAACATCCTGGAAATTTGATGATCTTGTCAGAAAGGTTTCATTCTTGTGGGGTTCCTCTGATTGGCAGTGCGTTTCTCTTGGTCGTGGATTCTTTCATTGCATTTTTCCATCAAATGCTCTTAAAGTTCGTGCATGGAGTATTGGGTCCCTTTCTTTGAAACCTGGATGGATTCATCTTCATGAATGGTCCCTTGATTTTAATTCCTATCGTGCAAGGAATGCATTTTCTCAGGTCTGGGTCCATTTTCATGGTCTTAACTGGGTCCTTTGGCATCCAAAGATTCTTCAAGATATTGGCATGGCAATTGGATCCCCTATTCTCCTTGACAAGGAAACTGAGGTTGTTTGGTTTGGACATTTTTCTAGAATGTTGGTGGAAGTTGATTTGAGCTCCACCTTGATTGATAAGGTAACTCTTTCCACTCCCATTGATAACATTAATATTGATGTTGAGTATTAAAGGAAACCACTTTTTTGTACCGAATGCATGGCTGTTGGGTACTCATTCGAATTATGTCGGAGGAAGATCTCTTGTGAGAGATGTGGGATGAAGTGTCACCTGACTACACTCTATAGAAAGAGACTTGAGGGGAAGCTTGTGGACTTTTCAAATCATGAAAGTGATTATCTCATAAAAACATCTTCCACTCCCGCTGAGTTGTTGGCCTCTAGCAAACCTGTGTCTCATGTGAAAGGGAAAGGGCTGATAGTGGATACGCCTCCGATGAGTGGCCCCTCTAATGCTCGGGCTGATCACACGGAGATCCCATCGAAGGATGGTCGTGCTGTTACTACCAATGGGTTGGTTGTGGCTGGACACACTCCTAGCCTCTCTATCTCTGGAGCCCTTGCTTGCATTGATCCTCCAAATGTATGTATGATTGATTGTCCTGATGCAGGCTTGATACGTGATGACACTTTTGAGTTGGCTCCTTCCGGGACTTCTCAAAATGTTGATTGTCATCAGGAAATTCAGAATCTCTTGATCTCCTCTATGATTTCTGGGAAGTGGGGTGACATCTCTGAGGCGGAAGAGACAACGACGGGTTGTGGTGCACCTAGAACTTTCAAAGATGCCCTTCTTTCTTGGAAAGGGAAGGCGAATGATTGCTTAGTCTTAGATCCTGCTCCTTCAAAGAGACGACCAAGGATGGATTATTCTAACATACCTCGTACGGTGTCTACACAATCTTATATGCATTCAGGTGCGCTCAATTCTAATATTCTCAAGATCCTCAATCAAGATAAGTCCCACTCTGAATGGGAATCTGCTGATGACTCTGATTATGGGAATGACATGTCTTATGATGATATGTAATATTGTGTTTGACGGATGAGGGAATGTTCCTTTATTTGACCCCACCCACCTCCTTTGTACCTTTTTTCTTTATTTAATAAATAGTTAGAAGCTTAGCTTCTGGCTGATCTTGCTGGAAACCATATAAAAAATTGTTCTAATTAATTTCTATTGTTGAATTTTTCTTCCATTGAATTCATACAATTTGAAAAATAGATCCAATCATGTTCCTTCTTTATATACTAATATTATTTCTATTATCATGTATCATTATTTCAAATTGACCTATCATTCATTCTTTCCTCTCTATTCATCATCTTAAACAGCTTCTTGAATCCTTTACCATCCCTTAAAAATATGATTTTATAAAAGTAATCCAAATCTATATCACTTCCTTGTTACAAGAATTCAAATGAGTTTGATGAGGCATTAATATTATATTTAAAAGCAATTCCTTTAATTTTATGCACTCATCCATAATTTTTATAAACTATTTATACTATAGTAGTTATCCAACGATATCATCCCTGATATATTCCCTATTGTTATTAAATTCATTGATTATAACATTATTTTCATTTCACTTATTTGTTAGTGATAAAAATACTCATTTAACTTTATATTTTTCTTCAAAAATTTATATATATACATTTATAACTTTTATGTTTCTTATAAGTCAATAAAATATTTGGTTCATATATTTATCTTCACCATTCTTGAATCATGGGTATTCTTTAAACAACATTCACAATTGTTTTAACTTTTTAATTCAATGTTCAGATACATGAAGTATTATACATATATCCGTAGTTGTCTAAAATGAGGAAACACAGATATAAACATATAAACATATAGTTTTATATATAATATTTATTTCATTATAATTCAAAAAAAAATTGTCACCCTTTTTTTCTGATAAGAGTATATGGATCAACATCTAGCATCTTGTAAATTTTCACCATTATTGTTTAGTGATAAACACAAATTTTATTGATATTTTCCTCCATTATTGATTTTTAATAACCATAACAATTTCCAACAAAATATAGTAGTTTCTATTGAATCTCACCATAATTTATGTTCATTAACTCCATATTATTGGAATTGTTCTACTTGAACTGGTGTGTCTTAAATGAGGTCGAAATGGTGAACAATATAATAATAAGACCTATATCCAAGAGGAATATATTTTGATAAAAATTTCATAAAAAATCATATGAGTAAAACAATCTTTATAAGGAACAAGATATAAGAACGATTTTTAGTTATACTACTAAGATAACACCAACAACATAGATGGGGATGAATAGATCATATAAAATATTTAGCGTAATTGATCAATATTATTAAATCAATGTGTACTTTACCATATATGAGAAACTGAATTATAAATGTATATAAAAAATAGTTTAAATACAGTGTAGTAGGGTTTTGAATAAAATAAAAAGAAAAATATAAGATATTCCCACTAGATTTTTAAAATAGTCAAAATGAAAATTATCCTGCATCTAATATTCAAGATAATCTAACTCAATGAGGATAATGGTACTCACCATGAACACGATATCAATTCTGAAGGTTTTGAATAACATTTACATAAACTATCTTATCCAACTAAGAGGCACAACCCATCATACCTAACCTAACATTTATTGGAAAAAACACTAGAAAAAATATGGCAATTTTCTATGTAACTAATTAGAAACATTAATTTTTTTTCTGGAGACACATCTTAAGGAATGAACTGTTGGAAAGGAGGTATAGAAAAAAATTTCCAATATTTATATTGGTAAAATAAAAAACAATTGATTTCATAATCAATAGAAAGAAAAAAAATATAACATTGATACACAAAATTAAATTTAGCAATAAAAATGTCGATGATGATGACTCATCCATAAAATATCTTCAATTAATTCAACAAAATAAAATAAATTAATATTAGGTAATGATTAGGTAAATGAAATATTACTTATAGAAGAGAATCATCAAATCAAGATTCTTATATAAATTTCAATTAACCACACATCTCTCAAAATGATCTATATCACTATTTTTTTACATATTTTCTACTATCAAATAGAAATTGATAATACCTTTTTATTAACTCAAATATATTTGATAGTAGAGGGATTTTTATCATGAAATAGTGACAAAACAAAACTAATAGTGAAAATGTAAAAAAGGAAATAGCATTTAGTAATGTTTTAAAATATCATGTACATAATTAGCAATGAAAAATCCCAAAACACCATTCATGAAAATGTTAATTTGTTTATGTTTTTAAAATTTTAAAAAAAACTAACTCTATTCATATAAACATGTAGTTTTATGATATTTTTCAACTATAGAAAATTATATTATCATAATTTATATAACAATAAAAATAAAAAAATTTATAGATGTCATTTTAATATTTCTTCTTAAACATCACTCCTACAAATAGTGATCTCACATAAATAGACTTCAATTTATATTCATATAACTTCTAAATAATTTTACTTTAAACCAATAAAAATTTAATATATAATTAAATTATATATTAATACTTTTAAAAACATTAATTTTGACTTCAAAAATTATTTCATAGGTATTTCAAATAGATTTCAAACGATTGATTTATTTTTAATAGGCTTTATAAGTTATTTATAATTAAATAAAAATGAGTTAAATATTAATAAAATATTTTTCAATAAATTTAAAAACAGTTTGGTGTAAATTTATTATTTTAATGTAACACCAAAAAATTGAAAAAATATTATAAAATAATTATGTAACTTTAATATTTTCGTAATATATTGAAGAAAATATAAGATAACCTCAATTTAAAAAACTACATAATAGTATAGTGACTAAAATATTATTTAAAAAATTAAAAACATAAAACGTACATAAATAGTTATCAAAATAGGATTTATAAATACTTTGAGATATTTTATTTATCCAATTTAAACATGTAAGGTATTTTTAAACAATCCGATTTGTGAATTAATTAAAATATTTAAAAGCAGAAACTTCAACAGATACAACCTCCTCAAACAATAATAAAATTTGAATTAATGAAAAATAATCTATTAGTAACCTCTTATTGTAACTTAAAAAAAATATTTCGAAAAAATATCTCAAATATTGAAATTTATCAAAAGGATATGAGTAAAAATAATTAATTAAATAACTCCCCCCATTGAACATAATGTTTTAGTATATTTATGTGATTAAACAATGAATAATTGTAGTCACATTATAATGATAATTGAAAATTAGAAATTATTAAAAAAATATCTAAATTAGAATATATATGTATATATATAACAAATACAAAAATTGAATTCTATAAAATATTATAATTTCATTCAAATAGATTTTCTTGTAAATTCCAATAATAGGTTGCTTAAAAATAGTCAATATAGTGAGAAATAACAATCCAATTTAGTTTTAAAATAATAGTTCATATAATCAAAATCTAAACCATTATACGTGATTATAATTTCATTTGATATTATGTTTGTAGGATTCCTACAAGGATTAAATTATAAAAAAATTATTTATAGTATTTTATTATCAATATCTATTATTAATAGAAAGAGTAGATTGAAATTAAAAAATCTAACAATTTATATTAAAGCCCTATCATTTAATCTATATTCTTATAATCTCCTAGAAAATGAAATATAAAATCTATAAAATAAATTTCTAGAATACATTATATGATATTTCGAAATTTAAATTATAGTATAATTGTAATATAAATTAATAATTTTATCAATATACATTAGAATCATATATATTATGCTTATTCCAAATAAATTGACCTTTATAAATAGTAGAGTAAGCATAATTATCCTCTTATATGGATAATTAAAATGATTAATACTTTTTAATACCCAATGGATTTGAAAATTTTTATGTAAATGAGATATAGCTTTTATATTTCTTCTAATAATCATAAAGCCTCTAAAATCCTAATAAAACTAAAATAAATAGTAAAACTATTTATAATTTGGGTGAAAACAATGTTAATAGTTCATTCAATGTACGTGATGATCATTTTGACATCCTTAAGTTATATTTTCTTAAGTTTATACCATAATAATTCACCCAAATAAACTAAATAAATTAATACAATCCTAATGACATCAAATGATTAAAGATGTTAATCATTCCTATATATAATTTAACATAACAATATTTTCGATATTTTTTTATATCCATCATAAATTACCACTCATTATAAATTTAAATGTTTTACTTGAGTAAATAAAAATAATTTTTTCAATATATTTATCATATTTATATTTGTTAAAAAATTACCAACTATTCTTGGATAATGTTGGTGACTAAAAAAATGTTTTACTTCACTTATTAATCTCATATAAAATTCAAAAATAAAAAATGTATAATTTTTTTTAATAATAAAATAATTGACCTATCAAACACAATATTATATAATATGTTTCCACAACAATTGTTTCTATTTTCTTGTACATATACTTCCTTATCTACAAGATTGTGTGTTCATTCTCCTTTTAGTTATACATCAACACATTTTGGTCCTCCAAATGAGATATTTGGTCCCACTCCTGTAAAATTTTTAGATCCTCTGGAGCCTAGCGATCCAACAACACCCGTTGATCAGATTAAATTATACATATTTCTAAAACACTAGTAAATTATTTTGACTATAATTTTTTTATCATTATAATATATATTGATATAATATTTGTTCTATATTTAATAACATGATCTTATAGTAGGCGGCATGGGAGCACATAAATGAGTGTTGTGTGGAATCATCTCACACATATGGTGGTTTAGTACAATGAGGAAAATAAAATGATTGGAAAAAGGGTGATAATGTACAATTTTTATGCCGAAGCATGCCAAATACTCTGACATCAATAATTCTAGTCCACTCTACTAGAGAAACCTACTATATGAAGTAAAATATAATTTTTGGATGTAAATATGGGTAAGAAAATTTATTATGGTTATTTTTAAATTATTATTTTATTTATATGAATTAATATTTAGGTTCCAAATTTGTAAAAATTTTCCCAAGGTTGATGTTTTGAGGACAACATGACACATCAAGTTAGGTGATTTGTAATAATAATATAAGTCTTTGTTGTATAACAGATAATTTTATAGTGTTTTTATGGATTTAGAGGTAATGAATATCATGAATGAGTGTCATGTAGCTCATTTTCAAGAAATTGTTTCTTATTACAAGAGTACTGAGTTCATTTTATTAATCAAATATAATGTTTTTCAATTAAAATTACCATGATTTTCAATAGTAACCCTCCTTTTTCTTATATTATTATTAAATAATTTAAATGATAATCAATATAATAACATTAAAAATACATGATAAAATAGTTTAGAGTGTTAGTATAATTATTCTTATACATATATTTTATATAATAAATCATTAACATTTTTTAGTCATTTATTCTCTATCTTCTTCGTGATCCTTGAATTCTCTTTAGTACATGTAATCAAATGAGGATATACATTTATGAAATTCGTGAACTAAAATCCCCGAAAGGGGATAAATATGGACATTAATCAAAATAACAAGAGTGAGCATTATCATCATAATCATAACATAAGACTAAGATTATCTTCAATATCATGATGTAAATCATGGATAAAGGCATGGATTAGGTAAATGCATAAAAAATGAAACATCATGTATTAGTGTTTATATCCACACATTGTTATAAACAATACGAAAATCATGTTCATAGATACCATATTTGAATAATAATAACATCATCATTGTGAACTATATTAGATACCTCTTCACACATATTTAACATTATAGCATGAGATAGATCATGATTCCCAATGTGTTAGAGTGATATATAATTGTGAGTGCACCCATCACATCAAACAATTTAAATAATAATTCAAGCCACATAGAACGTATATCATTCAAAGACATGAAAAAAACCAATTGTAGATAATGTGTTTCCAAATTATTTAATAAAGAATACATTCATGAATAAACCTTTTTAGTTCCCAAATGAATAAATGAAATCATACTTGAACATAATATATCATTATTCTTGAGTGGAAATGAAGTATTTCAAGATGAGTAAAATACAATTTTTTTTAAATTGTACCAACATTGAAAAAAATGTTATTTTTTATATAAAACAGTTTCACATGGTAAGATCATGTATATCAACAAAAGAAAAGGAAAAGTACATTTGAATTATAAAATATGAAAATTCATATCGTGGAAGAGGGAACAAATGAAGGAAAGGAATTGGGTTTGACAATCCCCTTATATTAATTACCAATTAATTTAATATCTTTTCTGGCTCCAAAATAATAAACTAATTTTTATTAAAACATTGACCTAGGAGATAATTTTTGTTAATTTTTAAACTATATATCATTTATCACTATTGGATTAAATTTATACATTTTTTCCAATGAAATTAATGTGTTTTGAGATAATATTTTTGGTAAAAAACCGATTTTTCCTCGATTTCACTATTTTCTGAAATGTAACTAATACATTAGAGTCATTCATTCCAAAACAATAGAATCCATGTAATTAAATATTTATGTATTATATATAATTCATATTGATCATCCATGAAGGTGGTTATAATAATTCTTATGGAAATGTCCCTTTGGGTAGTTAACCGACCATTAACGGGACGTTGTCGGAAGGGCATGAATAGTAAGTATGACATTAATATTTTTAATAAACATCATTATTAAAAAGGGTAAATATAATTTTACTATAAAATATAAACAATTTTTTATTATATGATTTTGAAAGGAATTCATTAAGTGGATGAAAGAGATGAAAAAAAGATGGAAGAGTTAATAGAGACTTACTCTCTCCTCGGTGTAGCTTCTCTTGAACGACATAATAAATCCTTTGTGATTGGAGTTACATTTTCTAGAAAATCCCTAAGAAATTTATGTGACTTAATAGGGAGGATTTTTTATGATATTGGGATTTTAAATTTGTGATAGGAGTTTTTTTCAAGGGATGGGAGAGGTGTTATTTATACTTTAAGTGAGGGGAATTTTTAGAATATAATATCGGATAAATAATATACAAAAGAAAAAACTTATAATAGTATTTTTTGAAACCATAAATTTTATAATAATATAATATATGTATTTGAAGACAATAAATAACCTTTATAATTAAAATTCATTAATATATTATAAAAAAAAGTGGAAATAATGAAAATTTGTTATATTAAAGTATCACTTTTTAGCATTTGTATTTGATATTTATTTTTAGGTTTTTAAATTGAATTAATATCATTTTCATGAACCATTTTTTAAATTAAATATACCATGGTCAAACCTAATGTTCTATAATATATTATTGCACTATTATAGAATAAATGAAGTAATTTAAGATAGATATGTTAAATGAAAAATGTATTTTCACTATCCAATAAAAAATTTAAGACTTTCATATAAATGAAAATAAATAACCTTCGATATTTTAGATATGATTATTCTAAAATTATATTAATTTCGTCTACATAAATATTTTAAATATGTAATTATAATTTTTAATTTAAATTAATGATTTTTAAAAAATGATTTTAAATGAAATTTTTAGAAAATACATTTATATATAGTTAGATATTTTTAATTATAGTATTTATTTTTATTGAATTATAAAATTTATATTTACGTGAATTAATTACGATAAATATTATTTTAGTTATATTTTATTATTTGAGATAAAATTATTATTCCAATGAAAGGTTATTATTCCCAGAAGGCACATTACTTCCTATATATACTACATTATTCCTTCACTCAATATTAAAAATCAATTCCTCTCAAGGATATATTGTTCAATAATTTTTCTTTGTTATCAAATATTTTTCTTCTTCTTTATAGTGTATACAATTGAGGAGATGATTCTTGAATATTAGGGTGATCCATAATTTCTCATTTTATATTTCATATTTGATTATTTTTTATCTAGGTGTAATGTTTGTAATTTTTATTGGTTTCATTTCTGATTAATGTTAAAATAATTATTAATGAAAAAATTTCTTTTTTTTCTTTGTATTTTTTAGGTGTTTAATATAATATAATATTATAAAGCATTCCATTATTTAGGAATTGTTTTTAATAAAACACTTGGTCCTTAAATTTTCTTTAATACATAATTAGGTTTTATATTATTATTTTCTGAAAAATGATAATGAATTAATAATATGGATTTAATGAAATACATCTACACTTTGGGGTGGTCTAAAATGTCAGTTCATGAGAGGGACCATATAAAAGACAAAATTAGAATTTTTCAATTTAAATAAATTATTTACATAAAATTTCTTCATTTATAAATTATATGTATTCATTATGTTTTTTTAAGAACAACTATAATGAATAATTATGTATTTTGGGATATTTTAAAGATATATTTATTATATGGAAGGGAAAAATTGTGTTTAATATGCAATATAATCTTGTAGATGCAAATTGGACCTCTTAATAATGTTTTAATATTATATGTGTTTCTTATGATGCTATAAGAGAAGATATTGGAGTTACTATTATGAGTTAATTGGAAAGTGGCTGGTGGGGAATGGTTATGATATATGTCAGTGATATAAAACTTGTGTAAAATAAATTTAAACCTAAAAAAATTAGTAGATAATTTTTTAGAAAAATATATAATAAACATGATGAACATATATGTGACACAACTTCTATACATTAATCATTAACTTACATGATTTATTATGATTCATTAAAAGTAACCAATAAAATATTTCTTCATAATGTAATCATTAAAAATTTAAATAATCATTCAACATTATAAGGATCACCTAGTGTAAGTTTCATATTCTTTATTTTATCAATTTGGGATGGAAGTATGTTTGAATAGTTATTTGAAATATGTATTGTCCACTGAAACCTCCCTCACTAATTATCATGAGTTTTTAGGGTCATCTTATGTTGGAAACCTCTTATAAAACATTATTTCATCATTATTTGGAACCCATTTTATTAATTTAGGATATTCACATTCTTTTCTTACCTCAACATATCATTCCATTTCTAATTGTTATAGATAAATGATTATGTAATCCTTAATATTATAGACAGATTGCTTACGACTTTAGCATGTATTTTCAGTAATTTACACTACTAAACCAATACTCTTATTTATTTCATAGATTGATCATTTTATATGAATAACCATAATTCATTCATTAAAATAATTCAAGGAAAATTTAAATTAGTTTAGTGTATCTATTATTCTTCCATAGTATTTCTATTTTTTGTTAAATATTATTATTTTCCTTCATCAATATGTTATGATTAGTGATTTATATTTGTAAATAACCCAATGAATACTTACCTTCACATATTATTATATTCTAATTGTCTGGTATTATCTTCTCCCTATTGTTTTTGAACTTTCCTGGATATATGTGAGAAGCATGAATATTTATAAAACTACCATGATTTCATTTTGTAATAAATTTCTCCAATCATCCAAATTTGTTTGAGGAAATTTTTTTTTTTTCCATCTTTGGTGTAATCTTCATCAATTTAGCCTTTATTCCCATTTGATGAAGATTTAATTGAACTCTATAAATTTATATGTTATTCAAAAAATCATGTACTATGTGCCTAAATATTTTACATCTCCTTAATTTAGAAAAAATATATATTATTATTTAAATTAAAAGTCAGAATGATTTGATTCAATTATTATTTTTTTTAATAAAACAATAGTTATTTTGGGTAAAACTTGGGTAATAACGTCAAACTACACATGATAACTATCACAATCCTTGAATATTAGGTTCACTATCAAATTTCATCATCCTCCATTGTATTGTTTTTGAATCATACACTATACATAAAATTAGATTTATAAAAAATATATTTTTATAGGATGAACGATACATATTTATTTTAGATTTATATATTTTGATCATTATATTATCTCAGATTTTTTTTTACGAAGGATATATTTATTTTAATAACAAATTCAAAAAATGCACATCAGAGAATGTCACACAAAACTCACAGCACACACCACAAAGACACCTCATTAATGCCAATTGTTATATATATTTGACTACACATAAAACATTATTTTAATATAACAATACACTCATTACAATGGAAATAAATTTTTTGAACATAAAAAACTTATCAAAGACATCCAAATATTAAAATTAAATCAATAAACATATAATATTAAATTTTATCATATTTATTAACACATAACACATCTAATTCAACATTATAACATTAATTATAGTCCAAATTTAGTCTACTTAATCATTTCATCAATGATTACCTCATTTTCACATATTTTTTATCAATATTCAATTTAGTGTATCATATTAAACATGGTTATACCTAATTTTAGAACTCCAAATAAAATTGGAATGGGAATGTCACTAAAAAATATTAGAATAGTAACATTTTACATAAGAACTATTTTCCATCAAAAAAAACACTCTTGCAATTATTTCATTAATAAATAGTGGTCATATAGTATATAATCACAATTTAAACACCAAATAATATAATTCTATGACCAAAATTGAACAAAAAACAAACTATTTATATGGAATGGGTTTGTAGATCCTCTAAGAACACAATAAATAAATAATACACTAAACTATAATTATAATATAGATTATAATATTTTTTTGTTGAGCCAATAGGGTTTTTCTTATGAATTTTCCATTCCTTATGTTTTTGAAAATCACAAAAACCTTATCTTTAAGGAAAATCGCTTCTTTAAAGAAAATTGCTTTTATAAGGAAAATCGCTTTTATAAGTAAAATTGCTTTTATAAGGAAAATCGCTTTTATAAGGAAGATCGCTTTTGTAAGAAAATTTATCCTTATCATATTTTCATTCATATATTTCTTATGTATATTTTTCGGATTCGTATCTATATTCTCGGAATCATTTTAAAACTTTGATATGAAACATTCTATTTTAAGTACCGAATTCCAGATGAGAACTGTAATGAAGTTTAATTCCGAATTCTGGATATGAACTCTGATAAAGTTCTACTCCGAATTCTGGATACAAATTCTCATTACGAATTTTGATGATGAATTTTCATTATGAATTCTGATGATGAATTCTCATTACGAATTCTGATGATGAATTCTCATTACGAATTCTGATGATGAATTCTCATTACGAATTCTGATGACGAATTCTCATTCCGAATTCTCATTCCCAATTAACCTATTAAACAGAATCTGATCATCTTTGTTTTATGCACTCTGAATTTATTTAGACTTCGAAAATTATTTTCGGTTAGACTCTGAACTTTCATTTTTCTTACGTTGTTATAAGCTGTCTACTCTTTAATAATTTTCTCTCACTCCGAACATTCACTCTGAATATTCACTCTGAACTTTTTAAGACTTAAAACGATGTCGTACATTCTGTTTCACTTAATTTTTTATAAAACGATGTCGTCTATTCTGTTATAATATAACCGTTGATTAAGTTACATGTTTACAGGTCCCTCCGATTTTTAAGGTAAATATGACCATTGGAAAGGAGGCTGACCATGCCTATAAATAGGAGCTCATTTGAAAGAGCATGATGATGAACTACTGACTGATGAATAGCTTCTTCAACATTGTGCATTCATGATGTTGAAGTGATTTCTAGAGAGATAGGCTCTTATTAACTCTCGAATCTTAGTGAGACTCCGAATGTTGGTGATTACATTCGAGGACTTCCAGGGATAGGAAGACAGAGGTGCCGACTACATTGATGTCTGAGGTCTTCCTTGCTGAGGAAGACAGAGGTTTCCAACTACCTTAAAGTTGAGGGCTTGTGGGGATATCAAGACAGAGACTCTGATCTTCGTATCGAGGGCTTACCCTGGTGTGGGTAAGATAGACTTTCTTCAAAGTATAAATAAAGGGACCTTTATCCAAGGTTGTTGGATACCCTTCTCATTGGGTTAAAAGACTTATATCTTGTTACTTGATGTTTTACTACTTGTTTGTTTCTGCTGCATTTTTTATGACAAGGAATGTATAACTTTCTTATACTTTCTTACTTGTACTCGGTTTCATTTAGATTCTATATGCTTTAAGGTAGAATCTCATATTGTAATCTTTAGTTGAGTTTCAATTTCCGGAACCATATTTCCGGAACCTACTTTCAGAATCTCTTTCCAAGTTTTCATTTGGTGTTAGAGGTGTTGTGAATTTACCTAGTTTAACTTTGTTAAACATAGTCCTTTCCTTTGTTTAAAGAAGACATAGTTATTCATAACCAACTTTAAAGGTTTCAATGGAATTTTTAAAGTGTAAAATTCACCCCCCTCTTGTATATTGAGCATCTACATCATTATTTTGATCCTACAATTGGTATCAAAGGAGGTCTTTGAAATACTTGTACTTACGAATAAGTTTTTTCTTGCTCACTTTATCATTCCGAACGTTCCCATTCCAAACATTCTCATTCCGAACTTTGTTAATACGAACTTTTTCTACTAACAAGTTTGTGTGCCAAAAGTTTTTTTAAGTATGGTAGGAATTAATGTTGTTTCCATTGATAATCTAAATCCTACAAGACCACCAATCTTTGATGGTAATAACTATGAGTACTGGAGAGATCAAATGAATACTTTTTTTATCAATACTAGAGTGGAAAACATTGTTATGCTTACTGGAGATTATAAATTTCATGATAAGGAAGTTAGAACTTTTACTAACCAGGAAAATCAAGAGTATCAACTCAATTATAAGGTATGCAATACCTTACTTTTTTCAATGACTAGAAATATATATAGCCAAATTTCTTCTTGTGAAGCAGCTAATTCTATCTGGAAGAAGTTAGAAGTTACACACTTTGGTACTTCTAAAGTGATTGAGACTATGAGAGCTATGCTTAGAGCTGAATACCATGGCTTCAATTTTCCGTATGGTGAACCAATCTCTAAAGTTCAACAGAGATTTATGACTACTGTCAACAGCTTACTATATATGGGAGATAAAGCTTTAGATGATGAAGCAGTTGTGGATAAGATAATTGATATCATGCCCAATGAGTGGGAATCTAAAATAACTGCTATAGATGAGAACAGGAAGGTTAATCAAATTTCTCTTGATGAGTTATTTGGAACTCTTCTCCAACATGAAACAAGAATGAAGAGAGATGCTGATAACATCAAGAAGAAAAATGGAAATGGTACTATTGCTTTTACAACAACATCAAATCAAATGAAATCTAAGACTCCTGAGAGAGTAACCAGATCCAAGTCTAAGAAAGTTATTTTCCAATCCAAATCTAGTGAGAGTGAAATCTCAAAAAGTGAGTTAGCAAATCTTGCACGACGGATGAATAAGATAGCTGGTCAGAGAAATTTCCAATCCAAGTATAAGAAAAGAAAAGGAATGATAGGAAAGATGGAGAAGTTACTTGTTATGAATGCAAGAGAGCTGGACATATTAGACCAGATTGACCATTACTCAAAAGGAAAGAAAGGCATTCAGAGAGGAACAGAAAGAAGTATTATAAAGGCAAAGCTAAGAATGTTCTGAAAGCTAATGATACCTGGAGTTCCAGTGGTGGTGACTCTTCAGATGAATCTTCTAATTACGAATATTCAGGACAAAAGAATCTTGGTCTTATAGCCAGATTACCCATTGATAATCATCGTTTTATGGATAAGGTACGAAATGTTGAATCATTGACCAATGTTTCCTTAAATTCTAATGATAGTAAATATTATAACTCTTCTGATGAAGAATCCACTTATGATGAAGAAAATACTTTACCTACTTATGAAGAAGTTTCTAGGTTTGCTGAACTTCTTGAAATTGAGTATTCCAAACTCAATAAAAAACTTGATAAGGAAAACTCTAGGACTAATATTCTTACAAAAGAGATATCAGATCTTTCAAAAGATCTTGACAAGAAAAATGCTTATTTTGACAGTATTTCAAAAAATCTTGAGGAAGTAAGTTCTTATAAGAACAATCTTTCTAAAGAGTTAGAAAAAGTAATTTCTACGAAAAATGTTTTCGATTCTACCTCTAGTTCTAAAACTAATTATTTTGCGGATAAAAACTTGGTTATAAAACTCAAGTCCGAAATTTTTTCTTTAAAGAAGTGTTTATCAAACTTTACCCATGGTAAAGAAAATTTTGATAAAATGTATTCCCAAATACGACCTTTAAGAAATAAATCCATATTTGGTTATACCCATGCAAAACCAATTTTTAGTAACAATTATTTTGTTCCTCAAAGTGCCCCATTTTGTACTAAGTGTCAATGTGGTGGACACTGGGCAAAGAATTGTTCCTTAAAGAAAACCCAATCTCTAGGGTTTCACAAAGCTTACTTTTCTAAGAAGATGTGGGTACCTAAAATTTTTTTATCTAGAAATCTTCGATCCAAAAAAATTTGTATTCTGAAAGTCTAATTCTCATCTTGGTTTTAGGAAAATAAAGAGAGTACCAGCAACAAAACATGGTATATGGATAGTGGATGTTCCCGGCACATGACTGGTAACAAAATCTATTTCGAAAAGATTATCAAAATGAAAGGAGGAAAGGTAACTTTCAGAGATTATGCTAAGGGAGAGATTGTTGGTTTTGGTAATATAGTTCTTTTAGGAAAAACTCAGATTTAAAATGTTCTTTTTGTTAAGGGTCTTAAGAACAACCTCATTAGCATATGTCAGTTATGTGATGAAGGTTACCTTGTGAATTTTAGGAATGACAAGTACTTAGTTCACAATTCCAAGGAAGAATTTATTCTCTCAGCCAAAAGGCATTAGAATGTTTACACATTAAATTTAGAAGACCTCAGGAGTCAATATTTACCTTTCCTAAGTGCAATGGAAGATCATTCTTGGTTATGTCATAGAAGACTAGGTCACTGTAACCTTAGAAACCTATGTAAACTCTCTAAGAAGAAACTAGTTAAGGATCTACCGGAGCATAGATTTAATTCTTCAAAAGTTTATGATCCTTGTCAATATGGAAAGAAACATAAATCTAGTTTTTAATCGATCGGTGAAGTCTCAACAACTGATGCATTGCAGTTAGTGTACATGGATATTTTTGGTCCAACACAAACTGGAAGTATTAGAGGAAAGTACTATGTGTTTGTTCTAGTAGATGATTACACTAGATTTACTTGGGTTTATTTTCTAGCAAAGAAGTCTGAAGAATTTTCTTATTTCAAAAGTTTTAAATCTCATGTTAAAAATGAGAAAATCCTTCCATTGAAATCTATTCATAGTGATCATGGAGGAGAATTTCAAAACTCTGATTTTGAATATTTTTGTAGTAGAAAAGGTATTACTCACAATTTTTCAGAACCTATAACTCCTCAACAAAATGGTGTAGTTGAGAGAAGAAATATAATTCTTCAAGAGATAACTAGAACCATGTTGAGTGAATATTCTATATCTAGACATTTCTGGGCTGAAGCTGTAAGTACTGCTTGCTATACTATAAATCGATTTTTGATTTGACCTTTTCTTAATAAAACACTTTATGAGTTATGGAATGGTTAAAAACCAAGACTATCCTACTTCAAGGTTTTTGGTTGCAAAGTATTCATTTTGAATACTAAATATAACTTACATAAATTCTCACCAAAATCCGATGAAGGAATTTTCTTAGGATATTCCACAACTTCTAAGGCTTATAGAGTTTTTAATAAAAATATTTGTACTGTTGAAGAAACAGTGCATGTAAAATTTGATGAGTCTGATCCTTTTGTTTTTAAACCATCCCAGCCTACATCCTCGGATGTGTTTTCAAAAACTGATTGTCAACCTTTGATAGAAGAACCTTATGATAAGGATAGTGTTCAAGACGATACTTCTGAAACATTTACCCCAGAAGACTTTCTACCCTATGTTGATGAACAGGCTTTTCAAAACCCAAATCAAGGGTTTCTTAAAAATCATCCCAGTGATAGTATCATTGGTGATGTAAATAAACATGTAAGGACTAGAAGTTCCTTAAGAAATGAAGTAGAACATCTAGCATTTCTTTCCCAATTAGAACCTAAAAGCATTGATGAAGCTTTAGGTGATGATGATTGGATCAAAGCTGTGCAAGATGAACTAAATGAATTCAAAAGGAATAAAGTCTGGACCTCGGTTGAAAGACCTAAGGGAACATCTGTTATTGGAGTAAAGTGGGTCTTCAGAAACAAATGTGATGAAAATGGATTCATAGTAATAAATAAAGCTAGACTTGTTGCTAAAGGCTATAATCAGCAAGAGGGAATAGACTATGAAGAAACCTATGCTCCAGTAGCTAGACTTGAATCTATTCGTATTCTACTTGCCTTTGCAGCATTCTTTAATTTTAAACTTTTTCAGATGGATGTCAAATGCACTTTTTTAACGATTATGTCCAAGAGGAATTTTTTGTTGGACAACCTCCTGGCTTTGAAGATACAAAACATCCTGGTCATGTTTCTAGACTTACCAAAGCTCTGTATGGTCTTAAACAAGCCCCACGAGCATGTTATGATAGACTCACTGGATTTTTTCTTCAAAATAAATATGTTAAGGGAAATGCAGATCCAACCCTTTTTATAAAGAATGATAAGAAAAATGTTTTTATTGTTCAAATTTATGTTGATGACATCATATTTGGTTTAACTCAGCAATCTTTAACCATCACTTTTTCAAGTATAATGAAATCTGAGTTTGAAATGAGTATGATGGGTGAGTTTACTTTTTTCCTTGGTCTTCAAATTTCTCAAAAACCAGAAGGAACCTACATATATCAACATAAGTATATTAATGATCTTCTTAAAAAGTATGGTTATGACAACACTAATAGTATAAGTACTCCTATTGGTACCTCAAACTCTTTGGATCTTGATGAAGCTGGGAAACCAGTAGATCAAAAATCATTTTGAGGTATGATAGGAAGTTTACTTTACATAACAGCTAGTCAACCAGACTTAATATTCTCAGTATGCTTATTTGCAAGATATCAATCCAATCCAAAGGAATCTCACTTAAAGGCAGCAAAAATAATTTTTTGCTACCTTAATGAAACCATTGATCTAGGATTATTTTATACTTCTTGAAATGATTTTGTTTTTAAAAAATATTTTCTAATGCTGACTTTGGTGGATGTAGAATGGATAGAAAGAGTACATCCGGAACTTGTCATTTATTAGGAGATTCATTAGTTTCTTGGTCCTGCATGAAGTAACATTCTGTAGCACTCTCCACTGCTGAAGCCGAATATGTAGCATCTAGAAGGTGTTGTGCTCAAGTGTTATGGATGCAACACACACTCACAGACTATGGCTTGAGTTTTACTAAAACTAAAATTTTTTGTGATAACACAAGTTCCATTGCCCTTAGTAAGAACCCTGCACATCACTCTCGTGCAAAGCACATAGATATTAGGCATCACTTTCTTAGGGTCACACACACAAAGAAGATATTATTCTTTAGTTTATCAGAACGCAAGATCAACTTGCTGATATTTTCACAAAATCTTTTCCGTCTGATAGATTTGAATACATTAAACAGAAGTTATGAATGATAATCGTAAGATAATCCTTCTTAATTAACATTCTATTGAAAAAGTCTCCTTACAGTAATAAACTCCTTTTCAAAGGGTTAGTACATTTGGTTGTTAGAATAACTTAGTTTTTCAATTTATTTTTAAAACATTTCATAACTAAAATTCCGAAATGGTAATTTTTGGAACTAAAATTTTTCAGAAAGGATATTTTCATATAGAAAACTTCTAGAATGGAATTTTCATATTGAAAACTTCCGGAATAAAAATTCCGTACTGGTATTTTCATAAATGAGATTTTCATAATGAGGTTTTCATAATGAGCTTTTCGTTTATCAATTTCCTTTAATGAAATTTTTGTACTGCGTTTTACGTACTGAGTTTGTTTTTTGTAGTGATTTTTGCGAACCATATCTTTTCGTAATAAAGATTTTTGTTATCTTTTTCTATAATGTTACCCATTATGAATAATCCTCCTAAGCCAATCTAAAAGGTATGATTTCCTTACTCAAAGTTTTCATAGTTATAAATTACTTGCTAGCATTTTCTTATATTTTGTTTTCAGATTATAGTTTTTCTTAAATCATTGTTTTAATAAAAACCTCAAAAGATCGAATTCATGTTTTCTTGAGAATTGGTTTTCAACCGTCAGATCTGATCTCTGCTTGTCACAACCGTTAGATCAAAAGAGGAAGTTGAGCTGTTTTCTCGATGCCTATATAAAGGGGACCCCAAATGGTTTTCCCACATCGGTTTTCAAGCTCCAGCATCTCGAAGCTCTGCCTCTCTGTTTTAAAGTCATTCCAAACTTCAGATTTCTACGTTCCGAACTTCGCAGAGGTCTTCAGATCCGAATGTCTGTGGAAATAGCTTCTTAAGACATGTCTTTTTCCAAGCCGATTTTGAATTGGTTGGTATATAGAGAAAGGTTGGTTCATATTGATTTCTTCAACAAGTATGATTCTCTCATATCCAAGAATATTAAGCTCAACGGATGGGAAGATGTTGCGGTGTCAAAGACCGGGAATCAAGATGAAGTGTTTTCAGATTTGCTTGTAGAATTCTATGAGACAGTTTCTTTTCTTAATGAAGATGGAAGGGAGTAGTTGTCTTTTAATTCTTACGGTAAGACTTATAAGCTTTCTTATGCCAAGGCAGCCAGCTTGGTAGGGCTGAACAATGAAGGAGAAGCTGATTTTATTTCTCATGTTTTTCCAGATTCAAAGGGAAGCTTTGACAAGGAAAAGGGTTTGGAAACTCTCGGACTGTCAGATGATAAGGCTCCAAAGATTTCTTCTCTTTCTACGAATTTCTAGATTCTAGAAATATGGGTAAAAGGTATTATCGTACTGAGAAAGGGTGACAAATATAGTCTGATGAAGAGTGATATTTTTATCCTAGATTTTCCGATAAATCTGAGGAAGTTTAATCTGATGAAACACATTCTTATTACTCTTGAGAATGTTAAGAAAGGGAATCTAAGAGCTCAGATCATAATTTATCCCGCAATCCTCTCAAAGTTGATTGTTCAGTGTCTTGAATCCTTCAAAGAGGTTTGCAAGTCTAAGCTAAGAGTTTGTAAGATAATGTTGGTGAGTGATGGTACTCTCAAAAGGATGGATGTAGCCTTCGACAGAAGACTGGTCAGATTATTGATTTACTTTCTCAAGAAGAAAACGTTCCGAAAGTTGCTGATCCAGAATCTTCTAAAATAGTGAAGAAGATAACGTTGAAGGAAGTTGTTGTTGAAGCAGAGAATCCCAAATCTAATGAAGTGAATTCCGCACCTCCAAAACCGAAGAAGAATAAATCTTACCCAGATGAAGTAGTTTCCAAGTGGAGGGAAATCAAAGAGAAGAGAGTACCAAGGCGAGCCTCAGTTTGGCTTAGATCCTGCGGAGGCTAAGGCCTTGAAGGAAAGAACTGGAGATGATCTGGAAAAATAAGTGAATGAAAATAAGATTAAGAAGAATATGTTTGAATCTGAGGTAGCTCAGGCTTTGTTGAAGTTTAATGAGATGGTTTAAGCAAACGTTCCTGTTCCGGGATCTTTTTCTCTGGAATCTCTACTTGAGACTCTAGGAAGAAACTTTGTTGATCCAGAAGAGGCAATAGATAAGCCTATTGAGGAAATAGAGAAGATTGAGAAAGTGGATGAAGAAGAAGCTGTTTCTGAATGAAGTAGTGAAACCGGAGATGTTTTAAAGCAAGTAGATTATTATAAGGGGACTCCTTCGGAAAATTTGTCGATCCGAACCTCAGAAGTTGAGTCTTCTAAGTTAGTCACTCCAGTGATGGATGAGGAGAAAGGAGAAGAAGAGGTAGCTTATCATGCAGAGGAAGAACAACTTCTACATGATATTTCTCAAATAGAGAATGTAGAGGATGGTGCTCAAAAGGCTACTGATGATGAATACAATGTTGTTCAAGTGTCTGGCAGTGAGAAGAGAACTCTGGAACAAGAATCCATTCCGAAAAAGGACAAGGGAAAGCAACTTGTTATTGATACCGAGAGCACAGTGGTTATAAAGAGAAGGGAAGTTGTTAGTTTTTCTCAGAAGAAGGTTGAGAATTTTGAAGAAGAAAATTCTCCAAGCAATGTTTCGGATTCAAAGTCATCTTCTTTGGGGCATGACATTGTTGTTCAGTCCTTAAAAAAGTTGGTAGGTACTATTCAGACTTTCTTAAGTATTGATTAAAGATGTCAGATGCTCCAACATGCTTTGAATCAGAAAACAGACTTTGTATCCATGGTTATGGACAAATGTGTTGAAATAGAATCCCAGTTCAAAACTTTCTTTGTCGGCTATGAAGCTCACAAAATATCTTTCAAGAGGATAAATAGTTGGTCGAGGAAGACTGTGGAAGAGATGAGTCACTTTGATGAATTCCAAGATAATTTGAAGGATTCCTTTGAGACAGAATACAGGAAGATAAATGAGGTTAATTCATCCTTTGAATAAAAGTTTACAGATGAAAAGAATTTTTGGATTCAAGAAGTCAGAGATCTTAATGGGAATCTAAATTCTGTTTCTCAAAACTGGAAGTTTGAAAGGGATCATCAGATTGACTTTGAATAAAAGATTACAGCTCAGGAAGAAAAGCTTAAAGCTCATGAAGAAAAGATTGAAGCTCAAAATGCAAGAATTTTTGTGTTAGAGAAGCAAGCTGAGGAAGACCATAAAGACTTTAAGAAGGTAAATAATATTCTTAAGGGTCTCATGGAAATGGAAAAAGATACAAAATAGACAGATCCAATCTTTTGTTGTATCTATATTTCTTTGTTGCGGAGCTTTCAAACTTAATGAAATTTGTGCTTGATCGTTTCTTTTGTTTTTGATACTAATTTTTCATGTACTTTGTTATATTTTTCATTACCTTGAATTATTTTTGAATATCACAAAGGGGGTGAAGGAAAAGAACCCTCATAAAAAGGTAGAAAGAATCTTAACAAAGGGTGAGAAAGAAAACCAACTCTAATAGAGTTTATCTAAGGGGGAGTTTTCCAATAAATAAGACTTTCTTTTTCTTAATGAAATGTCATTCCAGAAATCTAGAATATGATCCTTAGAGATTCAAATCATAAGCGGGAATTAGTCATATTCATCAACGTCTATAAGCAAAGGGAGATAAGCATTAATGTTTTCTTTCTTCTTAGACTTTCTTTTTTTGTAAGGATGTTTGTGCTTTCCAAAAAGGGGGAGATTGTTGAGCCAATAAGGTTTTTCTTATGACTTTCCAATTCCTTCATGTTTTGAAAATCACAAACACTTAATCTTTAAGGGAAATCGCTTCTTTAAGGAAACATTCTTTTATAAGGAAAATCTCTTTTATAAGGAAAATTGCTTTTCTAAGGAAAATAAATTTTATAAGGAAGATCGGTTTTGTAAGAAAAATTATCCTTATCATATTTTCATTCATATATTTCTTAAGTATAAGTTTCGGATTCATTTCTATATTCTTGGAATCATTTTGAAACATTGATATGAAACATTCTGTTTTAAGTACCGAATTCTAGATGATAACTGTAATGAAGTTTCATTCCGAATTCCGGATACGAACTCTGATAATGTTCTACTCCGAATTCCCGATACAAATTCTCATTACGAATTCTGATGACTAATTCTCCTTAGGAATTATGAAGATGAATTCTCATTATGAATTCTGATGATGAATTATCATTATGAATTCTAATGACGAATTCTCATTACGAATTCTGACGACGAATTCTCATTCCGAATTCTCATTCCGAATTCACCTATTAAACAGGATCTGATCATCTTTATTTTATACACTCTGAATTTATTTAGACTCTGAAAATTATTTTTGGTTAGACTCCGAACTTTCATTTTGCTTACGTTGTTATAATCTATCTACTCTCTAGTATTTTTCTCTCACTCCAAACATTCACTCTGAATCTTCACTTAGAACATTTTAAGACTTAAAACGATGTCGTACATTATGTTTCACTTATTTTGTTATAAAATGATGTCGTCTATTTTGTTATCAACTAACCGTTTATTAAGTTACACGTGTACAGGTCCCTCCGATTTTTAATTTAAATATGACCGTTGGAAAGGAGGTTGACCTTGCCTATAAATAGGAGCTCATTTGAAAGAGCTTGATGATGAACTACTAACTGATGAATAACTTCTTCAACATTGTGAATACATGTTGTTGAAGGGATTTCTAGAGAGATAGGCTCTTATTAACTCGCATAGCTTAGTGAGACTCCGAATGTTGGTGATTACATTCGAGGACATCCGGGGATAGGAAGACAGAGGTGCCGACTACCTTGATGTTCGAGGGCTCCCTTGCTGAGGAAGACAAAGGTTGCCAACTACCTTGAAGTTGAGGGCTTGTGGGGATAGCAATACAGAGACTCCGATCTTCGTATCGAGGGCTTACCCTAGTGTGGGTATGGAATACATTCTAGAAAGTATAAATCAAGGGACCATTATCCAAGGATGTTGGATACCCTTCTCTTTGGGTTAAAAGACATATATCTTGTTACTTGTAGTTTTACTACTTGTTTGTTTCTGCTGCATTTTGTATTACAAGGAAAGTATAACTTTCTTATACTTCCTTACTTGTACTCTGTTTCATTTATATTCTATATGCTTTAAGTTAGAGTCTCATATTATAATCTTTAGTTGAGTTTTAATTTCCGGAACCATATTTCCGGAACCTACTTTCGGAATCTCTTTCCAAGTTTTCATTTCGTGTTAGAGGTATTGTGAATTTACATAGTTTAACTTTGTTAAACTTAATCCTTTACTTTGTTTAAGGAAGACATAGTTATTCGTAACTAACTTTAAAGGTTCCAAAGTAATTTTTAAAGTGTACAATTCACCCCCCCCCTGTTGTATATTGAGAATCTATATCAATATTTTGATTCTACATTTTTAACGGACCAATTCTCATCCCATTCATATAAAATAATAGGTTTATTGAATATTTCCCAGAGATAAAACAAATTTAACCAAAAATTTCAAATTATAATTGAAATAGTGGAGATTAAAATAAATAAATATTAGGTGATCACTACTAGAAAAACGGCCTATACCTATAGTTCAAAACCGTGGGTATAGCCCCCAAAACCGTGGGAATATCCTATACCCACGATTTTGGGAACCGTGGGCTGGAACGGCGTCGGTATAGGTCCCCAAACTATACCCACAGTTTTCCAAAACCGTGGGTATAGGTGTCCTGCCACCATGTCACCGAAACATATCCATTTTCCACAATTTCAATGGCTTTTACCCACGGTTTCAAAACTGTGGGTATAGGTCCTAAAATAATGTCGGCGCCGAGTTTTGATCTCGCAACCTCATCGCTGCAAACACCATGTCTAACCACTAACCTAACATCACCTATATGTATTTATATATATATTTAGTTAAATATAGTTATAAAAACTCTGGGTATAGAGGGAAGAACCGTGGGTATAGGTTTCCTGCCAAAAAAAATTTCCTTCCCGCGGAAAAAAAAAATTCTCGCGCACACAAAAGTGACCTAACCCATGGTTTATCATAACTGTGGGTACAAGTATTTTATCTCAGTCTTATCCCCACGGTTTTGGAAAACCGTTGGTATAGGTCACTTTTCAGGACCTATACCAATGGTTTGGGAAAACCGTGGGGATATACCCCCCCTATACCCACAGTTTTGGAAAACTGTGGGGATAGACCCCCCATATTCCCACAGTTTTCAAAAACCGTGGGTATAGGTATTGAAAATTCACATATACACATGGTTTTCCAATACCGTGGGTATAGGCGGGGTATATCCCCACGGTTTTGGTGAAAACCATGGGGATTGGTCCATTTTATAGTAGTGGATAGAGTTTGATTTTATAAGACTAAAATTTCATAACAAATATGAAAAATAAGAAAAATCATGAGATAAATTCCAAATTTCATGATAGGAAATACATCATGTACACATGTTATTCACCCAAAAAAAATCATGTAAAATACCTTTTTCATGTCAACAAGACATATAATTATTTAAAACTAATTATATATCATTGATTATCACTCACCACACAAACAACGCCATTAAAATTAATTCATCAAACACAAAAATATGATTAATTGTTATTAATTAAACAGATTGAAACCATTATAAATGTTAAATACATTTGCATCAACTAATACATTTTAAAACCCTGTAATGATTATAAAATATTTTAATACAAAATTTTCAAATTATAAATTAAATAAAATAAAACAACCAAAATCATTTTACATAACTTAAGGTCTCTATTAAATAACATAGCATGTTTTGTTTCATAACATACTTAATTCCATGTAATATTATAAGCTAAAAATAATATAATTTCACCGTTTTTTATCAATATTAACATATAACAAATTATCTTAGTATACACCACATTAAATTATTATTCAAATTCATATCAAAAAAAATCATAAACACAACTAAACTCTTTTTTCTGATTAACCACAATACATTGGGGTCATAAATTATAATCTCAATGAATTTCATAACCACAATGTAACACCCCAAGCTTCCACGGTACGTTTCCCTTCGAATAATGCAATGGCGTGCATTGTACGCAACTTCAAGATTTTAACACACACAACCAATCAAACTAGCCGTTATGAATAGTAATACCTACTTTTTGAAATTTTATAAATTCTATCTCTCAAAATGAACTTCATTTTTGGATTTGGAATATCTAAATTATCCTAGGGTGAAATTTTGGTACTTTTTGGATAACTTTCATATTTTGATGAATAGTGAAAATTACTAAATTTTAATTAAAAACAACTTTTTTAATAAAAATAATTAATAGTGATAAATTATTAATTTGAGTGGTTTTAAAGTATATTTAGAATATATTTTTACCATGTAATACAATTTGGGTCATTGAACATAATTTCACATTTAAACCAGACATAAACAAATGTCAATCTTTTGATAGTTATTATCTCTTAAAAACACGCTTTTTGTTTTAACAACGGGAATTAATTTTAAATTAATTTCTGCCACTTCTGTGTTTTGAATTTGGAAAAATTGATTCCATATTTGGAATCAGGATGTTCAAATTTTGTAAATTGGTAACTTTTATTTTTAGACATTTTGGATAATTACTTCGGTAAATATTTTATTTACCATGGTTAAAGGGTAAATTCGGTAAACAAGGGTTAAAAAAATAATATTATAATAATACTAAATTACCCTAAAACGTGTCTTAACAACATTGTTTGATACATGGTCGACCAGGGGTATCTTTGGGTCTATTTTGGGACCCCATGGATCCACTTGTAAGTGATAATGACACTTTATTTTAATTAAGTTAAAATAAATACAAAAATGACACAAGCATATATCCTTTAGCAAAACAATTGATACATTGGGTTATATATGTTGGATTTTAGACTATAAATATTAATTATAAATATAAAAATATTTCCTACATAATGATATTTTATTTATAATTTTTAGACATTAAATAAGTTAATTTATTTATGACACAATGGTGATGCAGTAATTACCATAATAGTGAAAATTTAGAATAATTGATATTATAAATACCCAAATAAATATAATTTGAGACTTTTGTTGAATTACACTAATTTTATAGGTTACTATGACATATTAGGATTTCTTTAATTAAATTTTTTCTATGTAATCATTCTTTTATGTGTTTCACAAAAATCAACTATTGAATAGTGTCAAAATTGACATAAAAGAGTTTTTAAAACAAATATTATATTATTAATTGATATTAAATTCCTAAAAATCTAAGGTTCGGCCAGGAGTCTTATATCATGATATTTATATCATTAATGGATCACTTGGGTGTCTCTTGTATGTATATAGTATGTTTATTAACTATATAATATAAAAATACAAAGTGACATGGTAAATGTCAAACTAATTAACTAAGAGTTAAAACTAAAATATAAGGTTAATATAGTGACATAACCTGTCCAAATTATATTGGATGAATGGTTTTCTACCTATCCCCACCTTAACATTTAAATAATCAACTTTGTATCTATTAGAAACCGAATATGAATTTATTATAAATTAATATTTCTAGCTTTTCAAAAGGTGCCCCTCACCCCTCTTATAAAAGGGCACTCCTCCTTATCATTTCTTCACACCTACAAAGCCTTTTGGTTAGGCCAACCCCTGCCCAAATACTCTCCCAACTTCCCTCACTACAACCTAGGGGCCTTAGTTTGATCAGAAATCCAACCTAAGGATCCCTTTTGATCAAATCAAAAGGAAGAACCCGAAGAAGAGGTAATGATTTCACCACCCTTTTCCAAGTTCCTTTCTTCTTCCACTTCTTCTTACTTTTTTGTTACCATTATAAAATAATAACTCCAGTATTATGTATATACTGTGATGTTATTATAAATATGGTACAACCATATTCAGTATTCTATCCATCCTTTGAATAACATGTCACCATACGTGCGTACGTACGGATTACCGTCTTCACGTCGTGGTGTAATTGTTATTCAATATATTATTATTTGGATGGGTAAAATAATGATGTGTAACTCAATTAAATAATAAATATAACATGATAATGATTCTTTATATATTATATACCATCCAATTATATATTATTTTAATATCAAAAGAATGATATTGTCGCTCGTGCGTACGTACGGACTACCGTCTCCACGAACGCGATGAGATTCATTTTCCATTATATCCATTCAAGTATAATTATCATTTTATGATTAAAAATAATATTTAAGGACATGATATCATTCTGGATATGAATAATATACATCCCACTAATAACAAATATGGCTCACATAATAAAGAATATAAAGTAAAATGAACCCGTTAACTCCCGAAATGACGATAATTCTAAGATATTATTAACAAATCAATGTTAAAAGATCGTATATGATATCATATTATTTCATATGATTCTTGTATAATTAAATAACAATTATTTCACCATTATACAGGAGTTTAACCTACCGTCGACCAAGGAAAAAGTACAATGTAAGGGAATTTTTTATGCTGAAGTTCAAGTTTATAAGGATTTTGTTTTAGTTATAAACTGCCTTAAGTGTTTATGCTTATCTATGAAAGCTTCGGCTATAATGTTATCCTTACTGAGCATCTGAGCTCACCCCTTTCAATGTTTTATTTTTCCCAGGATTATGAATAAGTAATTTACGAATGACCTGCAGGGATAGTATGAGGGGATATGAAGACAAGATGTTTTTTTATGATGTAATGTAAAACTTTATGGATGTATCTAGTTATTCCAAGGCTACTAAACTAATCGTTCTTTCGAGACTTGATCTTTCTTGTGATCATGCCAATTTTATGTAATAATGCACCGAATCTGGGTAACTGGGGTAGGGGTGTTACAGTTGGTATCAGAGGAAGTTTAGTACAAACCTTGGAAGCTAGATTTAGATAAACTCTGATTAGAGAACATAGACCTAAGATGATCTTTGAGGATTAGTATAGAAGAACATCCTAGAATATTGGTATTGTAGAGATTTTGTGAGTTTTCCGAGAAAAACATCCATATATGGATACGAGCAGGTAGAGGCGGCTCTGGCACAGATGTACCTAGGGGTAAAACCTGAAAACACCACTTTGAGCTAGACTGTAATGGGAACTGGTGCACGAAAATGGGCCTTGCTTCACTCTTGGTTACGACACTCCCGGGGGATATGCTTAGGATAATTTACATTTTCATTACAAACCGATTTAATGTATTATATATATAAGATGAGGGTAAATGACCTTGGTTAATACTATTGTGTTTCAAATTGAGAATATGGCGACATGTTAATCTCTAAATGATTGTATGACTACTATTACTCACACAATTCTTTCTGGTTTTAGTCAATGGGTGGATTCCAAGGAAGTCATAGTGACTTTGAGAATGATGTACAAGGTGGGAACGGTGGTAGCAATGAGCAACAAAATGGAATGTTGATAGGCATAAAAGATATCGTCTTTATGCCAAATCAATTTTCCAAAAATATGATCAACAATATATATATTAACCAATTACCAGAGTAAACAAAGAAGAGAAAGGTGATGACTGATAAGAGCTCCAGTAGTGGAGACCATGGACAAAGAAATCCTCATTTTCTATCATGCAGGAAATGTGGAAGGAGACACCCAGGAATGTGTCTCAATGGGACAAAGAAATTCTTTATGTGTGGGAAGGAAGGACATAATGTGGAGAATTGCCGAAGCAAAATGAAGAGTACTATGGAAGAAGATAAAAATGGTCCAAAGAGTCTATTTACAGTCATTTGCCGTAAATGTAGGGGACCTGGCCATTACCCGAGTGAATGTCATATTCTATAGGATATTATATTGGTCAAAGAAGAAGCTATGTGGAAATAAATGGTCGGAGAAATGTTTAAAAAGTATTAGCACTCCTTGTTGATGGGTTTACTTTGGAATACTTTTCTCTTGTATTTGTAACCCCGCAATTTGCCATGTGAGAATGATATTTGAGGAAGAATTGTCTCTTCTCTTGTGGATATATGTATAAATAACCATTTGGTTTTATATGATCGTTGGGGTTTGAGAGAATTATAAGTTATTATAATTTGGGATGAAAATGCAAGGTATGATATAACATTTGCGGTTAAATTATGTTATTTTGAGGAATTTATTTCATTTTGGTAATGTTATAAAATGTAGTTTTTCAAAAAGGACAACACGTAGACCGTGTGACAACCCATCGCGTCGGACAAAGCTATGGGAATCGAGCCCACAACCAAAGTGGGATTGGGATTTATCACCTACCACTGGACTACATGAAGTCCCTGGTTAGTGTGACTATTTTTAGTTAAATTATTTTATTGATCAATAATATGTTGATTTGATTTCTTATGTCTTATCAAATGAATACCCTTAGTATAGGAAAATGATTTGGTGATTAAGTGATAAATGTTGTTTTGGAATATGTTCACCTTGTTGGGAACACTATATGTCCAAGGAAAATAGAATACTCTGGGATGCCATTAGAGGACTAATGGTGGATTTTTATCTATGTTTTTATTGTGGATCTATAGTGATTTGGGTTATTTATGGAAATGATTAACCTATAATAAAGAATATGTGATTAGATTAATTACTTTTATGTATGTGACTTTAAGAGTAGATGATGATTTAACGTGGAAGACTACATTCTTATAAGTTTTGGGTTTCAATATTAGTTTGGATTATATTGATGGATTTTAAGGAAAATTTGTTATTGAATGGTATTTATTTAACTTTGTGGTATTGTTGGTTTAATTTTAGAAATTAAGATTAGTATTTTTTTCTTTCTCTAAAGGAATATACATTTGGGGGATCATCAAATCTTATACTAACCATTTTGGTTTTGATTAATCTCTAGCTCTTTCATTATGACCATGTATTCTTGAATACTCATTGTTCAAAAAAAATAAGTTAGTGGTAAAAAGTTATTAAATAATGAAACTCTACTTAAAAATTAGGTGTACTTCTTTATGTTCTTAGTCAATATCATAAATGAATTCCTCGTCCTTATTTAATGTAACTTAAAACAAAAAAAATGTTGTCTGTTTACTTTCCTACTAGGAGACTAATGGTCGTTTGTCCCAACACAAGTTTGTTGTTTTCTTATTGTTAAATTTCTCCTGATCATGATTTCTATCCCTCTACATCAGATCTTGACACTTAGTTTATCATCCATATCCATGTTTTCCTACATGGAATCCAAGTATGGGTTATCTTGGATGACCTTTATACCTCTCTTTCTTTCTTTTAAAGTGATAGTTTTATTGACTCTTTTTCCGATGTGGGACATTACATTATATTCCCAAGCACAATTTTAAAAATTGCGAGGATGCAATTTATTGAAGGAGGGGAGAATGTAACACCCCAATCTTCTACAGTATGTTTCCCTTCGAATAATGCAATGGCATGAATTGTACGCAACTTCAAGATCTTAACACATACAACCAATCAAACTAGCCGTTATGAATAGTAATACCTACTTTTTGAAATTTTATAAATTCTATATCTCAAAATGGACTTCATTTTTGGATTTGGAATATCGAAATTAGCCTAGGGTGAAATTTTGGTACTTTTCGGATAACTTTCATATTTTGATGAATAGTGAAAATTACTAAATTTTAATTAAAAACAACTTTTTTAATAAAAATAATTAATAGTAATAAATTATGAATTTGAGTGGTTTTAAAGTATATTTAGAATATATTTTTACCATGTAATACAATTTGGGTCATTGAACATAATTTCACATTTAAACCAGAAATAAACAAATGCCAATCTTTTGATAGTTATTATCTCTTAAAAACACGCTTTTTGTTTTAACAACGGGAATTAATTTTAAATTAATCTCTGCCACTTCTGTGTTTTGAATTTGGAAAAATGGATTCCATATTTGGAATCAGGATGTTCAAATATTGTAAATAGTTAACTTTTATTTTTAGAAATTTTGGATAATTATTTCGGTAAATATTTTATTTACCATGGTTAAAGGGTAAATCCGATAAACAAGGGTTAAAAAAATAATATTATAATAATACTAAATTACCTAAAACGTGACTTAAACCTATTGGTTGATACATGGTCGACCAATGGTATCTTTGGGTCGATTTTGGGACCCCATGGATCCACTTGTAAGTGATAATGACACTTTCTTTTAATTAAGTTAAAATGAATACAACAATGACACAAGCATATATCTTTTAGCAAAACAATTGTTACATAGGGTTATATATGTTTTATTTTAGACTATAAATATTAATTAGAAATATACAAAGATTTCATACATAATGATATTTTATTTATAATTTTTAGACATTATATAAGTTAATTTATTTATGACACAATGGTGATGCAGTAATTACCATAATATTGAAAAATTAGAATAATTGATATTATAAATACCCAAATAAATATAATTTGAGACTTTTGTTGAATGAAACTAATTTTATAGGTTAATATGACATATTATGATTGCTTTAATTAACTTTTTTCGAAGAAATCATTCTGTTATGTGTTTCACAAAAATCAACTATTGAATAGTGTCAAAATTGACATAAAAGAGTTTTTAAAAATAATATTATATTATTAATTGATATTAAATTCCTAAAAATATAACGTTCGGCCAAGAGACTTATATCATGATATTTGTATCATTAATGGATCACTTGGGGGTCTCTTGTATGTATATAGTAAGTTTATTAGCTATATAATATAAAAATACAAAGTGACATGGTAAATGTCAAACTAATTAACTAAGAGTTAAAACTAAAAGATAAGGTTAATATAGTGACCCAAACCTATCTAAATTAAATTGGCTGAATGTGTTTCGACCTTTACCCACCTTAACCGTTAAATAATCAACTTTTGAGCTATTAGACACCGAATATGAATTTATTATAAATTAATATTTCTAGCTTTTCCAAAGGTGCCCCTCACCACTCTTATAAAAGGGAACTCATCCTTATCATTTATTCACACCTTCAAAGGCTTTTGGTTCGGCCAAACCCTGACCAAATACTCTCCCAACTTCCCTAACTACATACTAGGAGCCTTAGTTTAATCAGAAATCCAACCTAAGGAGCCCTTTTGATCAAATCAAAAGGAAGAACCCGAAGAAGAGATAATGATTTCACCACCCTTTTCCAAGTTCCTTTCTTCTTCCACTTCTTCTTCCTTTGTTGTTACCATTATAAAATTATAACTCCAATATCATATATATACTGTGATTTTATTATAAATATGGAACAACCATATTCAGTATTCTATCCATCCTTTAAATAATATGTCACCATACGTGCGTACGTACGGATTACCGTCTCCACGTCGTGGTGTAATTGTTATTCAATATATTATTATTTGGATGGGTATAATAATGATGTGTAACTCATGTAAATAATAAATATAACATGATAATGATTCGTAATATATTATATACCATCCAATTATATATTATTTTAATATCAAAAGAATGATATTGTCGCTCGTGCGTACGTACGGACTACCGTCTCCACGAATGCGATGCGATTCATTTTCCATCATATCCATTCAAGTATAATTCTCATTTGATGATTAAAAATAATATTTAAGAACTTGATATAATTCTGGATATGAATAATATACATCCCACTAATAACAAATATGGCTCACATAATAAAGAATATAATTTAAAATGAACCCGTTAACACCCGAAATGACGATAATTCTAAGATATTATTAACAAATCAATGTTAAAAGATCGTATATGATATCATATTAATGCATATGATTCTTGTATAATTAAATAACAATTATTTCACCATTATACAGGAGGTTAACCTACCGTCGACCAAGGAAAAGGTACAAAGTAAGGGATTTTCTAATCTCACTATCAATTCCGTGAGATTTCCATTGTTCGCCACTAAATTATTGAAAGTGGTGTATTGTGTACTACCATTTGATATATATTATCATGATTCTCTTTATATTCATTTTATTCTGTAAATAATTTGGTGGTTGTTAACTTTTTTCCATACGACTCAGTTGATTAATGTGGTAAGGAGTTTCTTATCTCACTCTTAATTTTGTGAGAATTCCATTATTCACCACTTATTTATTGCATGTGGTCTGTGTGCTGCCCATGTTTGTATTCATTGTGTAATATACTTTAATTCATGTATATTTACATCATCATTGTATTTCCTTCTTTCATTGGTTCATGTTTCACAAGTTACCAAATCGATAAGGGAATTTGAAATTCCAATTTCCATTTATTCGGCATTACGCAAACTCCATTGATTATTTTACTCCGAGATTATGTGTGGAATCTCTATTCATTTGATTATTTCATAATTTCCACTCCCCTTTTTTGTGGATATACGTTTGATACACATAATCACTCCATTGATAATTTATCAAGTCATCGATATGAATTTGATAAGAGTAATTTTAACTCATTCTCCATTTGTTGAGTTAAACATCCAATTCATTGGTGTTGTTTTTACAAGATTATTTGTGAATGTCCTTTTATTGTTTTACACTGAATATCCAATCATATTTAGTGTATTTATATTTTTCACACATAACTATATCTTTGATTTATCCTTATCCTAAGGGTACGGCCTTTATGAGAGATTTCATCTCAATTTACATTCCATTGAGACTGGTTTGTTGATATACACCAAATCGCTTTTATGTGGTGTATATAATGTACTTTGACATAGAATATCATGAATCCCTTTACTATCATGATATTACAATGTTTTGATTACCTCATTTATTTGTATTCAAGTGTCTCTCTTTTGGTTAGAAACTCTAACTAAAATACCATTTTTAAATGTTTTAAAGACTTATTCTTCTAAATCTTGCTCATTAATGTCCATGTTTTAAAAAAATGATTTTAAGGATTTATTGATATGGACTTTATTGTTTTAAAATTAAAAATCCTTTTAAAAGTTTCACAGTGGTATGGGACACTTTGATTCAAAAATATATTTTTAAATGGATTCTAGACAAATAATGTGACTTTTATATGTTTTCAAGAAAAGGGGGATATTTCTCTCAAATAGTTTTGATGATTATTTTCATCTATGTAAACATCCTTCATTATTCTTGATTGAGGTTAATGTGATACAATAAAATCTTCCATATTGTATCGAATGATTTATGTTTGACTGTGGATGTGATATTTTTATACCATTCATGGTTTGTGGTAAAAGTATTGACATTTCGTATGCTAGTTTTAATACGAATGTTTATCTTATGATTAAACATGTTCATATGAGGAATGAATTGGACTTAATAAGTGACGGGTGGATCCTGCTATAGCTCCCCGATGCATCGGTAGGTCTCCTGAGACAAACTAGTGTCTTGGCACAAGGCCTTGGCAAAATCTTATTTGTAGTCTTGGCACGATGCCTTGGCTATGTGGTTATGATAGTCTGGCATTATGAATTCCATCATTATGAAAGTGGTTATTGATATTGAATGGGATTGTTCGACTAGTAGAATATCCATGTGAGTAAGTAAATGGCATTATTTTATTTTATCATTGCCATTTTATGCTGAAGTTCAAGTTTATAAGGCTTTTGTTTTAGTTATAAACTGCCTTAAGTGTTTATGCTTATCTATGAAAGCTTCTGCTATAATGTTATCCTTACTGAGCATCTGAGCTCACCCCTTTCAATGTTTTATTAGTCCTAGGATTATGAAGAAGTAATTTATGAATGACCTGCAGGGATAGTATGAGGGGATATGAAGACAAGATGTTTTTTTTATGATGTAATGTAAAACTTTATGGATGTATCTAGTTATTTCAAGGCTACTAAACTAATCGGTCTTTCGAGACTTGATCTTTCTTGTGATCATGCCAATGTTATGTAATAATGCACCGACTCTGGGTAACTGGGGTCGGGGCGTTACACAAAAACATTAACGTATATTGTAATTTCAATAATGGTTTAGAAGTATAATTCCAACTATAATTATCAAATATCAAGAATACACTAAAAACTAAAAGAAAAACTATAATTATTAAATAAAATAATCCAAACCTCTTTTAATTTTACAAAAACCATAAGGAAAACAATATACAAACCATTTCAACATAAGAAACTTATTGTTAATTCTTATAGTGATTTTAATTTTATTTTTAAATATTTCCATTATAACTAAGAATTATCATTATTTAACTAAATAAAAAAGAAATCTAACTCTTTCATGTCACTTTTTAACAAAAATAAACACCAATATTGACTATAGGCTATCATCAATATCCATCAATTAAAATTTAACATTTCTTTTCCTTATTTCAAACTCTTTTTACTGAAGTCATATAAACATAGAAAACCAAATAATAACTCATCTAGAATGATTTTCACCCTTCCATTATAATATATTGTATGAGTATTTAATCCATATTTGTTTTTTCAATAAAGACATTAAATTTCCATTATTCTATAATTAAATTTCACCTATATTCATGGAAATAATTGTTACAAACAATAATCCTTACATTTGACTGTATGTTATTTTATCAAATCATTATTTAATCATATTCCAAGTATTATAAATTTATTATATTAAATTCAATTTTTTAACCAACTCATATCATACAAACATAAAAAATCAATTATTATAGAAAATAATTATGAATCATTGAGTCTATCCATTTTAGTATTGTTTTAAAATTTATGATTACTAATGTATTTTAAATTATGGTATTCTATATAAAATGTCTTTATAGAGGGAGGTTTTCAATATTGATTGATGTATGCCTCATGAAAAATTATTTTTCTTGAGTAGATAGAATAATGATTGAATCAGGATAAATGAACCGACACATCAATAGTTTTTTTTTGAAGCAATTAATTGTTTTTTATTTTTATTATCTATTTTTAAATAAATTGAAAATTTATATTTGTAATAGTGTGGTTCAGAAGCCCATGGTTAGTAGTAATCCAAAAAAATTGGTCCTAATGATCATCTACATCAGGTTTTTAGATATGAGCACCTTAGCAGATTATGTTATTAACTAGGGAAGGGTATTTTCCAAACTAAATATTTTCGCACATAAAGTACCCTTTTTAGTAGAACCATGTTGTAAATAACTAATTCATGTATATAACAGGCTCATATAGAGGGATCTGAGTCCAACAAAGTGTCTAGACAGGAATGTGAATGTAATCAAAGGTCCAATGATGAATTTATGAAATTAATGGTATTCTTATGTCCACCACACCAACTGGACACCACCTTGTCTTGTGATGAGTATATATTGACAATGTTTATGTTATATAATTCACCAGGTGATTGTTATAGGGAATGGTCAAGAAGATAACATTATTGATGATGGATATTGAGATGGTAATAAAGATGACAATGGTAAGGGTGATAGTGATTATAATGGTGAGGGTGGTAATGAGGATGATAGTAATGATGGTGATGGTGATAAGAGACATATTGATCCTTAATAATTTTTAAAAATATTTGTGGCATTTTATGTTTGAGGGTTATTTTTTAATGAATATATTTTTTGTTTTGAATATGTAATATATCAGTTAGAATTTATTAGTTAGTTTCTTGTATAATAATATTTTTTATATAGGTAGGTGATATTGGGTGCAACTATTTGGTTATTTATTTAGATGATAGACCTAGGTGGGGGAGTTTTTTGTGATTTCAAATAACAATGATTTCTGGTGTAGTTTGTTTTGTAATAGTACAAAAAATAATTTGATATGAATGATTTTAAGAAATTTGATGTCATCAAAAATAATTCTTCATATGGTCGGTATTATTTTTTTAATTATTTATATTGTAAGATGCATTTTTTCTGGGTTTGTTTATTTTTTAAAATTTTATATATGGTCTTGTAGTGTGTTTTCATGTGATGATGCATTGGGCAAAGTAGGGTAGTCTATTGTGTGTAATTTTTTAGATGAATTTGGAAATGGAGTGGAGGTATAAGTTTTGGAATAGTAAAGTAATATATAATAATTTCTTTAAATGATGGTATGGTTTAATGTCTAAATACCTTTAATAATGGTTTCTAAACCCTTGGTATGGATGTACACCAATAGATTAGGAAAATCAATAGTATAGTTTATTTTCATTTTTTCATATACCAATGGTTCTCAATAAACTATTGGTATATGCCTATATGCACATCATAACACATAACGGTTTGGGAAACCATTGGAATAAGCTATAACAATGGTTTGTAAAATTTTAGGTAGTGGGTATAGCAAAAAATTTAGATCATATACAAATGGTTTAAAATGGATTTTATAGCCTATGTTTCCATAGTTTTTATGTGAGTTTCATGATATAATTTATGATATATGGGGAATTACTGCTATATGGATTTTGTGAAATTTATTGGCATTATTTATAAATTTTTAATTTGGTAAGGGTTGTATGGTTAACCATTTAGGGAATATTTTAATTTGAAATTCAGTTTATGTTTTAGAGGTTAATGTATTACATAACCATATAATGATTTATGCATAATAGATATCAATATTAACATTTTTTAATAGAGATATAAGTAATGACTTATCATTTTATTTTGGATCACATGATCTGTTATTTTTTCCTACAAAACAAATTCATTTCTATTTCCTATAGTAAGACATGATTTAGAAATTGATAAAATAACATCCAAAGGGTGAGATTATTCTTATAAAATGGAATGAAATCATGAAAGTCTATCATCTCACTAAATTATTGAAATAAAATGATTCCATGTTATCACTAATTTTGATGATATCAATAACATTTTTTATAACTTTTTTGTTTTTGGATTTATAGTCATTAACCTTTTGTGGATCACACTATTTCTTATTATCAATGTTCTTGATCACCCCCTATTAGTATATGGGTGATATTTTTATCTCTAATCCCCATGTTATAAATTCCTACCAATGTTATTCCATTTAAAAAAATATTAGGCTTTAGTCTAGATAACATACAAAAATTCCGGAAACTTTTTCATGAGGATTTTTTATTAAACCTCTTTATGATGTTGATTTTCATGATGGAAATTTGAAATTATAATGCATTGATGAAAAATATGAATTTCAAGGGAGAAATTAATTTAATGGGTGTACTGTTTAACAAAAAAAAATTTGTGAAATATTATTTTTAGTAATGTAATCATTGTGAAACTTTTCATTACCCACAAAAATTTGATTATCTTTATTCACACAATAGACTATGTTTAAATAAAATATGAAATACTATGAAACTATTATTGTCATATTTTTCACCTAGTCAATGGGATTGGGATAATGAATAAAATTAACTAAATTATAAAAATATTTTTTACACACACACACACACATATATATATATATATATATGATGATTTCTTTGGTTACCAATTAATGAGAAATGAAAATAAAAACCTTTTAAATTTAAAAGGAATCTATCTAGGAAACAATAATTTTATGTGAAAATTTTTGTTTTATATCAATAACTTAATGAAATTATGTGTATTTATTATTTTTTTTAATATATATATATATGATATTCAACTAAATTTTTATCATTCATTTTATGTGTTTTATAGAAAACAGAAAATAATAAATAAAATTTTAAAATAAAGAACATTATTTATCAAAGAAAATATTGTTACCAATTGGTGGACTTGTAATAAAAATTTTGAAAAATTAACAAAAATTAATTTTATAAAATAAAATTAATTTATAAAATTATTATCCAAAAATAAACATAGGGTTAATTGTTATATTTTTTTGAAAATTTCCATTTTAATGAATACATAAAAATACAATTTTTTTAAAAAAAATACGTTTTATATTAAAGTTTTTATAATATAATATTCTATTTTTAATTAGTTTTAACGTAAAACTACATTTGAAGCATCTGGGCCTGGGTTCCAATAAACTAGTGGTATGAGATAGTTCATTGTGTGGCTTCAAGCACTTCTCCTCATATTCTAGAGGCCAATTACTAGAAATGATTGACTAGAGTGTGTTGATGGGGAGATTATGACCTCATATATGAGTAGTAAAATAGAACAAATAGATAATTATCATACACAGAAGTAAATAAATAGGGTGAAAAAAATAACTTTATTGAAATAAAATATGTTGAGCTAAAAATTGAATCGTTATAAAATTCAAATTTTTTTGTCATATATGAAACACTGGTCACCCATTGGGTCAACCATATAGATATATAAAAATTGAAATAAACATATAAGTATCTTTTAGTAATGATGAGCTAGACGACATGCTTAGTCCTTAGATATTGTCAAACTGCACTAGCCTGATCATAAGAATCCACATGAGTGGCTTTTTTTTGTCCTGAAACTCTAGGCCACATCCCAAACCATATTTTAACCATTATCAACTGTAAAATCAAACATATGATCTGCATATAAATCTAGATGCATGTTTTGAGGTGAGAAATAATATCAACTAGCCACTCTAATGAAGAACTATAAAATATGCTTCCAAGAATGAATGAAAAATAAATATGTTCATCCTAGCCTATACAAAACAACAATGAGAAGAAGATAAAATAAAAATGATATCATAGTAGAACTTAAGTCAATAATATAGGTTAACTGGGAATGTTCCACCATGGATGTACTCATTTATATGTGTATACATTTATTTTTCATGTACCATTACACATATAAATAAATATTTATATTAATGAGTAAGGTGAATGAGATAAAATAATCCAATCATCATTTGATCCTAGGGACCATAAACCTGGCCTCTATAACCTCTTGTACAAGGGGATTAATCTAGATGTCGTGGAACTCATGGCTTGTATCATTATATTGATCTCTAGGTCTATAATCCTAATAGATATATACCAACTTTATCCGATGTTGGAGGTGTCTCTGCAGATGATATGTCACCATAGGGGGGTTATCTTCTTATGCATAGGTTGAAACATACTCCACACCAATAATTGTAAAGTATGATTTTAGGGAAGTGCACCTAGACATTCATAAATGGACACTATGATAGATGTAGTACTTCTCAAACCATATATACCTTATATAATGTATGAACCTTATGTATCATTCTATATGTGGTCACGACATTCAGAAGGTAAATGAACCTTAATGATCTTTCCAATAGGATTAATGTAAGGCGATATCACTAGGTATATGTTACTCCACCATTATTTGGTCTCTAATAAGGGTGAGTGGCATCATCTCTATCATCCATAAAATTGTAATAAATTTTCTTTATCTAATGATGTGAAACTCCACAGCCAACACTATGTTCAAGTAAGTAGTTATGGATAGCATAATAATATATGACTGTAATTACTAAGGATTCCATTACTGTATAACATATTTATAGCCCCAAAATCTGGATACCAAGAATCACCTCTAGACATCCAAATAATATGATAATAAAATAAAAAGGCTCAGTAGTCAGATCATTGGTAGTACATTGCTGTCTAAACATAAACTTATGAAAATAACATGGTTTAGTAGATGGGTCCCTTGAATTTTTTTTAGAAATCCCAATAGAAGAAAGACGCCTCACATCAATCTCAACATCCCCAATCCAAGAATCACCACATGTAAAAATGATTACATCGATTGTAAAAAACTGAATTTATAAACAATAGAGTGAGGGTTTGTTCATTGACTAAATCTAACACTACTTCCACAACCCCATGTGATTACAGAATCTACATGGGTTATAATTTGACACCTTATATCATCTCTACCCACACCAAACAAACAAAGTTAGGGTTAGTCAATGATTGCGGGACCCACTGGGTTCTTCAAGTCAAAAATAGGGGAATACTACTTGTGATACTCAGTAGAAAAGGTAAATGAGTTATCCTACAAGGGGTCCTCATGGTTCATGAAAAAGACAAGGAATCCAACTTTGGATCCTCAGATATATGGTAAAGGGTGGATATATATATGGGATCCTCAAACATTAAGTAATAGAGGAATCCAAAAAGGTATCCTTAGAATTGTATATAAGAAGTGTCTTCCAACGTGGTACCCTCAGAACATGGTACAAATGAAAAAAATCATCATATATGGGATAATGGCACTGGTCATTAAAGATATCACATTTCCCATATCATTTTAAGGTTACAAACTAGGATGGTCTTAACACCAAACCTATCATTATCATTCTAGTGTCTCTCAATAGATTACTGATTTTGATTTCTTGAGGAGTAACCCCTCCATTTAAATAAAATCTTGAAACATCTACTAGGAGTTCTCAAACAACATCATGGGTTTCACCGTCATGTGCTATGTGGAAAGAATCTCATGATGGACAGAACTTTTTTCCCACACGGAATACTATGTGAAAATATGTGAAAACCCATCAATGGGTAGGAGGAGAGTACAACACGACATGTGTAACCTAGTACACGACATGTTCCCTCAAGTTCCCACCAAGGAATGTACTACAAATATACATGGTGCATAAATGACCAAGTATGTGGCGTGTAAAATAGATATACAGAATGTACCATACATGTTGTATATTTCCATGTTACTTGAATTTCCTAGCCATGTACTTGGCTTATCCATGTACATCAAAATAGTGAGGGTTCCACACTATTTATGTCTCTATACTCTAGATGGAATCTTCCACGTACATGGGAAACCTATCTGGATACGAGGCTCTGTGGCCATGTACCAATACATGATGTGTAAAACCCATACCCTATGGGTACATCCAAAATGTAATCTTCCCCAAAATAGGGAAAATGTAATTTGTGTTCCAAGAACCAAACATCATGTACATGTGTTTTCCCTAACTAAAAACCCTCGAATCGCCTAGAAACCCTCATATATACCCACAAAAATAGTAGATAGACCCTCAAGGGGTACAGAGCTAGCATAATAGATATTTAATCAATGAATACTATTAATCTATGTGGATTTGTAAAAAATATAAAAATGTCCAAACATTTGGTAGAATCTGCCAAAGTATCATGCATTTCCACAGTCCATGGATAGCTCATGATGATTCAATGCATCTTATGATCTCTAGTAGTACATTTTCCCTCCTCCATATATCTCTCTCCCTATTATATTTTCTCTCTATATCTTTTGAAGGGGGATCCACAATAGGAATGTAAGAGAGGATATATGATAAAGGATAAAAACAAAAAGAAATGTAAGAAATGTAAGAAATGTAAGAAATGGTAAAATAAAATGAAACATGGGGTCCTACCTTATCCTCACGTTCAACCTCGGTTTATTCCCTATCTAGAAAAATATCCACATTCCTGAGTCATTGATGGAGATAAAATAAAAATCTAAAAATATATTCAAAAGATATTTTCAAATGAACCATATAATATAAATAAATATTTCATTTATTCCAATATTATTTATTAATTAATCTTCTAAAATTAGATTGTATTTGATTAATACCAAACATTAGTACTAAGGCAAACAAAATATTTCAGGACCAATAGAGTGGTTATTAAAATTATATGAGGTCATATGGTAGGGGTAAAATACCATTTCACCTCTTATCAGAATCTAAATAAAAAATTAAACTTTATGCTCAAAATTATAAATTGGAGAATCATGGGACCCTATAATATCTAAACCATAAAATTTCTCATCCCCCCAAATTTTGGAGGTAAGACTATCCATCATTCCCTAATCTCAAGAATCTTCACAACCAAACTATCTTGACCATCCAAAGGCCAATATTATATCACCAAATATAATGTTTACAAGTATGTAGTTTAAATATTGTTGATCTAGTACTCTACACCATATGAATACCCTTAACATTATTTCGAAACCAAACACCAAGCACACTTTCTCATTGAAAATTATGAAAATAAACCAAAAGCTATGGTCACCACCATTAAATTGTTGATGGTTCACTCCGCAACTTATGACTTAACTTATAACCCTCCTCAATAGAATCCTAAATATGTTTCCTCTTAAAGAATGGAATACATTTAAAATAAAAGATGCTTTATATAGGGATAACTCTACCTAAGTATACTTAGGATTATTCAACATGGAGAATGATCAAACCAAAAAATAAAACACTAAAGATCCATAAATATCCGTGTATATATATTTATAATCCACGATCAAAACAAAACATGCTACACTTTACTGTAACCAACATCTGACACCACATCTTGTCGTAGTGTATGTACAGGTTCAGCAAAGGGTCAACTATATCATGGAACCAGATTAACCCTATTTTTCTCCTCTACCTTTGAGGGACATTCATTATTAATCACAAACCCTAGGAAACTCATCCATTGTAAAAAAATTGGAAACATCATTCTTCATCTCACATCCATAGACTCAATAATTAATGATTCAAATGGTACCCTACATAACCAACGTATACCTTTAACACCCAAATCATACTCCAATGAGTCATTCATTACCTGGATTGAATGACCATGCTACTCATTAAATCATTTCCATTAAAAATAAAGATCCCAGTGAAATAAAATTCAAAATTAAGCACCTCCCATGTACCACAATTTATTCAAAAACCGATCATCCCCCTGCATCATTCCTGTCAGAACCATCAACCTCCGCTATGACTACTTTTGAAATAGTAAAAACACTACATGAATGAGATTGGCGCCCTAAGAGTCTTATATATCAAAGTCAGTCTGGATACCAAAGAACACTGTGTGATTCCTCAAAATATAATGGAATAAACATTCATATACAAGGAAACTAAAGCACCTATTATTCCTCAATCTAAATACGATCATAAAACCAAACTCACTACCTTAAAAAATAATTTGTAAACTCGGGCCAACCACAATCACAAATGTTTCCCTAAAAAATAGAAATAGGACTACCGGTGTCCAATTCAAAACTATGGGTCACTATGTCTCTAATATAACCTAACATTTCGTGTCTCACAACTTTGCCACAAGGTCTAACCAACTATCAAAAACGTCAATCCTATTGAAAGAACCAAAAATATAACAAAGAAAAATGAGGATAAAAATGACCTATAAGTTTTTAATCATCATCAACAATACTTATATGAGACAGAACCATGTAGGTCATAATACCAACATAAATGATATGCTAGACTACCAGTTATCAGGCATCTGTATACTGTAGTACCCTTGGAGGTCCAATTCGAAAGACTTGTCCTGGTATCCATCATCTTCTTATATATATATCTGACTACATAACCATGGTCTAATAAATAATATCATACACGGGGTAAAATAGAAGTGCATCACATGCCATATCGACCAACAATGGTCACTGCACCTCCAGTGCATGAGGAATAATTCTTCATCCTCACCACCAAACACCTCAATTTAGAAGCACATAACCTACCATTAGAATGAAATATATATATATATATATATTTATTTATTTAGGCCCAAATGTATATGACTTATTCATAATTAAAAACAACATAGTAGTGGGCCTAAAAGATGTGAATCATGCATGTCAAATATGATGCTTGAGGTGCCTCTTTCATTTTTCATCCAAGAGTCAAAATCCATCAATGGTCTATATAAAATGTACATGAGTCATAGATACATATTTTATTATAACATACACACAACATGTATGTTTATAAAAGTTAAAATAATATAAAATTATAACATCACAGATCAAAACAATAATCCCATTACCTGTAAAATGTGACATCTTATAGAAATAAATGTTCTTGACGCACTAATTCGATATCCATCTCTAGTTTTAAAAAAATTATAATACTCATATCTACCATATCCACAATAGTAAATATAAGGAAAATATACCTTTTGATGACACTTTGTAATGTCTAGACTCAGATGCTACTAAACTAATGATTCGAGCATGTTCATTACAATTCCTCAAGTATGCCTCACCATACACTGGAGTGTTATGACAATAATAGAGGACTTTTAGTGTGAATGTGTGGATAATATTCCACTATATCAGTTTAAGAATAATGTTTAAATAGATATCTATCATAATAAGTAGTAAATTAATATAGGGTGGATGCATTATATAAATTAAAATAGATCATGTTTTAACAATAAAATGGAAAAACAATAAAATCCTTAACAACTATGTCATAAAAAATATGCCATTAACCCACTAAGATAACCATAAACATACATAAATAAAAAAAGTGAAATAAATTAACATATATATACTACAAACAACAAGCCATTCTACATTCATAGTCTCGATACACTTTTGAACTACTCCAACCAAATCAGAAGAATTCACATGAGTTGCTCTTATAGAACGTGAAACTAGTGCCTTAACCCTAAACATAATTACTCTATGCTCAACCTAAAAATAAATAAATATATATATATATATATATATTCTACACCTAATATGTGGTTCATGTGTAGTGGTGATAAATATTCTCATAAGACTACCTCGATGATGATCCTATAAATATTTTTTCATAAGTGTATTAAAAAAATTAATCTCAGCCTTGCTAAGACACAACTTAAAAAATAAGTAAAGCTAATAAATATGAAATTATAGCCTAATTAGGGGATTGTAACCCCGGTCAACTAGGCATGTGCCACCAAAAATTTTCCCACATATAATATTATACATTTATAGTCCAATACCCTATACACATATACATAAATTTTAAAATTCATGAGTAAGGTGGTTGAAATAACTTAAAACAAAACAATTATAGATCATTAGGTCCATAATCATGATATCCTATATATATTATACATGTTAATTTATTTTGATGTTGTCCCACTAAATAAGTGTATAATTCATACAATCTATAGGTCTATAATCCCAATTATCATATACCTTCTTTTGAGAAAACTAGATTTGTCTCGGAGAATGTCACGTCACCATAGAGGGGAACGCATCCAAACACTGGGTTCACCTATATTCCACTCTAATCACTATAATGATATTTTTAAGGGATGTCAATTTATACATACTATAAATGGTCATTTGAAAAGATGTCATGCCACTAATTCTATGTAAATCTTGTCCAATTATTTAGCTCTAGGTCCTAGTTCATAGGAAATATTGACATTTGGAACCTGAATCAACACTATATTTTTTACCCTTAGGTGATCTGTCAGGATATCTCACTAATGAGACAACATTTCCAACCTTAGAGGTATCTAATAAAGAAAAGTGTGATCATCTGTACCATATGAAATAGAATAATCATTTTGGTTATCCGATGACGTCATACTCCACGTTCAACTTCATGTACATGTAATGGATCTAGGAGAGAATAATCATCCATGAGTATAATTAGGAGGGATGCAATGACCTTATATCATAATTATAGGCTCAACATCCGGATAATAGTAAAAACCTATAGACATCCAAATTATATAATATTGAAATATATAGTATTAATATCCATATCCTAGGTAGTAATTCTATGTAAAATGTAAAGATAGGAAAATAAAATACCATAGAAGCTAGATCCCAGAAAAAACATCTAGGTATCCCAATAGAAGAAAGAATCCTTTCATCAAGCTCAAGAGCCACCAGGAAGGAATCACCTCTGGTACAAATTACTATTTTAGTAGTAAACAATTTTATATATAAACAAAGGATTTAAGATTTCATAAATGCCTAATCCCAACACTATTAGCACAACCCTATGGGTATACAGTTTTGGCATGTGTTCTAAGGTAAAATGGGATTCCATCTCAATACAAATTTGATGTACAATCTCAATGTTGGTTAAACATCATGGTACCTAATAATTCCCTCAAATAAATCATTGAGAGAAAACCTACTTGGGATCCATATTAAAAAAAGGTAAAGGCGGATTCCTATATGGGATCCCCAGGTCAATGCATAAGTAGAAACATCCTTCTCAGTATCCTTGTCTTCATGGTAAATAAATAATACTACACTGAATCATCGAATGGTAGTAAATAGGGGAATATAAAAAGGTATCCTAGTAATGGTATATAAGAAGGGGAATCTTACATAGTACCCTCACAATGTGGTGTAATGAAAAAATGAAATCCTACCAGGGAAATTTATTATAGAAAAAAGATACAACCAACCTATATTGGTTCCTCTACATTGAAATCTAAATAGATTAATCATATAAGGGGTCCTCTATAACAACTAGTCTCAGGGACTAATAGGCAATAAGGGTACATCTTTCGTGTGATACATCCATTGGGACCTTAGTAAAAACTACCCTACATGACATGCTCCAATTACACGGGAAATCGGGATGGGTGCTCGACTAATTTGCCAAGTACCATTACACGGCATGTATAACCCACACATGGTGTGTAATTAAAAAACACCAAATCCCCCAAAATTACATAATACATGGTTTATTTCCCGTAAACCAAATTTCTTGTACATGGGATTCCCGGAAGGGAAATCCCTTAAATTTCCCAAAAAACCTTGTTTTTACCCTGACAGCTGTATATTAGACCTCAAGGGGTCCTAATAATGTATAATAGGGAATTAAACATTTAAATGTCTAAAAACTATTGATTAATATAAAAAATGATACAACCTATTTGTAGATTCTTCCCTAGATTCTCTCATTTCTATAGCCCACAATTATCACACAACGATCTGGTTCCTCTCGAGCTATGTGGTGGTACCTCTTTCCTCCTACCTCGATATAACAACCCTTCTCTTTATTACACACTTCAACATGATTTATTACCTAAAAATTCACTTAGAACATCTTTGAGGATCAAGAGGTCTATTGTCTTTGGAAATTAGGAATATTACATGACGACTCAGAATATAAAACACAAAAACATTACTAAAAACTTCATTTACATGACCACAACATTCCTTTATAATTAGAATTGCATGGGATAACCTAAGGGAATGAATAAGAAAATCATTATCTATAAAGACCATTGAGGGATTAAACAATGAATAACATGAAGAGTACAGTACATGTTTGGAAATAGGCATATCAATGGAGCATTTACGGAATAAAAACATAATGTAATGATCATAACATTGAAATTTGACATCAACATTTACCATGATATTAGCATGATCCAAGGATTATTACACATGGAGCATGATTAAACCCTAATTTCACATAAATTATCATGATCAAACCCTCATTGCACTTAGAATATTATGATACTAATCTTTACCCAATTCATTAGTACACTGTCATGGTGCACCCTTCTTAATCATATCATTTCAAACATAAATGTGCCACATGTATCATATAACATGGATTAATTAAACAACATAATTTATTCCATGATAAAGGAACATGTAATCCATACATAATACTCCATAATAAATATGTAAATTTACATAATGGTGAATACCATTGATAGAGAAACGTGCATGGTATTCACTACACAATGATTATGGTTTGGAAAATCATGGTGCAATTTCGGCAATATAACGGCGTGACATAAAATTTCATAAAAAATGGTTGATGAGAGATAAAGGGGTGTCACAAAATATTTACATTAAATTTACATTAATGGAATAATATAGATACATGCCCCAATATATATAATGGAATTTAGATTCATAATACAAAACTATTGCTTGAATGTATATTATAAGAGAGAAATTCTTTATGGAATTTCGGCATGGTAACAGGTGTACATATGAGGAATAAATGAGATAGAAATGGGACTCTCATCATTAAAACATAAATAGGGTAGTATAGAAGTGGTTCAAAATCATACCCCAACATTTGTAAATAAAATTAAATGGTTATACCAACATTATAAAATTTGGACAAAATTGAGAAAGGAAGAAAACCTTTACTGGGAAGTGTGATCCGAATGTCTTAGGAGAGGATTGAGAGAGGATTCCTAGGATCTTGGGGTGCCTGGGGAGGATTCAATAGAAATGAGGTAAGAGGTTGGTCAAGATCAAAATGCTTTTAGTGAAGAATAAGTGAAATCATGGGTGGGTTTATATAGGAAAATAGGGGGAATTCATTATTATTTAGGTTTTGGAAAACAGTCATTAAACTAATCTAAACCAGAAAAAAACTAATGGTTTTTCCCCATAGTTTTTGAAAAAAGGGAGTAAGATCATTTATTTCATATGGCCAAATCGATGAAGGGCTTAAAATACTAGGCTTTCTTATGCATAGGTGAGTCACACTCTCATGGAAATCATTTTAAAATGATAAAATGTTTTATAAGTCTTTCAGGGTCCACTAAGGCATTATTAAATAAATAAAACAATCCGAAAAATTCAATTATTTCAATGTTAAAACATATATTGGCTGAAAAATAAATTTATTGAATTTTATTACATCATTATTGGGTCATTATGATGTCCCAAAACACATTTCAAATTTAGCAGTATTTAATTTTTTCACAAAATAATCAACTATCTTAGAAAATTATGAAAAATTAACCATTAAATAATTTCTACATCCTTAATCAAAAAATTATATTCATTTTATCTAAATAATTTTCTAAATATATGAATTTTTTCCTTCTAAAATAAAAACTACATTTATCAGAAATTCTTTGGTTTTGACAAAAATGGAATTCAAAACTTAATAGAAACTAAAATTGTATTCATTAAAATTATACGATCATTTAGATTTAATGAAAATTTATTTGGAAAATATATTTTAATCGAAAAATAAATTAATTCATAAAAATAGATTTTTTTTATTAAATATTATCTAAAAATACTATTGGTTCTTTAAAAAAAATTTACAAAATAAATTTATATTCTTTATAAAAAGTAATGCACTATATCATGAGGTTAGGGTCCTGTTAAATATCCCCTTATAACACCCTCAAAAGAACTTAGGGTAAGATTTGCGATGTTGAAATTCACCTAGGGTGGATTGGATAACATCAAATCTATGGTAATCTCTATTAACATCCACTTTTCCCATAAGGGGTTCCATTCTAGCATAACGTGTTGAAGCTCATATTGAGATTTGTCCAAAGAGAATCTTAGTGACGCCACCACCTTTATGAGCTTGGATAAATGTGATTTGAATGGATTAATTTGACAGGATGAGGCCATCAAATCCTTTATTTGGGTATATATGATTTTTTTAAAGCCCTATATTTATACTAATCGGGTGATTAATGTTCAATGTATATATTAGAAATGGTAACAATTCTTAAGGTTATTTTGAAATCCAAAACATAAAATCAAGGAATTGAATATTTTATATAACAATTTTAAATAATATGAAATTTAATAAGATCAAGGGTAATTTTCATTAATAAATGTTTGGGCCCTTACAGTCTTCCCCCATTGCGAAATTAATCCCACCAAATTTTCTTTTACCACACTAAATCGGATGTGGCTAACTCTACCTCATCACTTCCACCAATTACCAGGTTTCTTATTTAATGATGTGTATTCTCCTCAACACTTTCATGAGGGTAATTGTCTTATTTTCTAAAAATTATCCCTATGATACAAGATCCTCACAAGATTCTATTCAAAAATGATGTCATTCTATAATGGTACCACCTCTGGATTGTGAACATGTGATGGGTCAGGTATGTATTTCCTCAAGATTGAAACATGGAATACATCATGTTCTTGAGATAGGATCGATGGGAGTTCTAGTCGACAGGCCACTGCTCCTATACGATCAAGGATCTCAGACATGCTTATGTACCATGGACTAATCTTTCCCTTCTTCCCAAATCTCATAACTCTATTCCAAAGTGATATGCAGAATAATTCCATGTCTCCAATATCAATCTCTAGGTCCCGTAAAAGATTATAAGCTGAGATCTTTTATCGACTCTAACCATATTTAATGTGTTGTTGGATGGTATGAACCTTCTCCACAATTTCATTGACCATTTTTAGGGTGAGGATTTTGGGCTTCCCAACTTCAACACAACATGTTGGTGTTCTATATCACTTCCCGTAAAGGGCTTCGTAAGGACCAATTTGGACGCATGAGTGTAACCTATTGTTATAAGAGAACTCAACTGGAGAATTATTTTGATCCCATCCCCTGTTGAAATCCATTCAGAATACTCTCAACATGTACTCTTGTGTTTTTATAGTCTGCTATGATTTTTTATTAGTTTAAGGATGATATGTTGTACTAAAGTTCATATCAGTATTCAGAAAAAGTTGGAGACTCTTCTAGAAAATAGAGGTGAATTTTATATCTCGATCGGATACATTAGGTTGTGGTACTCCATATAGCCTTACCACTTATCTACTGTATATATCTTCCAGTTTATCTAATGAGAAAATCTCCCAAATTTCAATGACATTTGCAGTCATTATAAGACGATCCATGACAACCGAGATAGAATTGATTCCATTGTATATCTTCAAAATTCTTGTATAATGTACATGGTGATGTTCTACCATTCTTATATAGTTATGGTTAATTGTTACATCATTCAGATAGACTTCCACCTCTCTCCCTTCAATTGATGACATACCAGACACTTTGATGTGTACCGAGCGATCTCCTTCTTCATGTTATCCCACTAAAAAATCTCTTGAATATCTCGATACATCTTTGATTTTCCTAGGTGAATGGATAAATTTTATCTATTTGCATCATCAAAATGTTATTTTCATTACTCAGGATTTGATTTAACGAATAGTCATTACCCAAATCTCATAATTCCTTCTTTATTAACATTGAACTCTGAGGATTTCCATTTTCTGATAGTTTCCACTTTCTTCGGAATTCCATCATCATCCTTTTGAGTTTCCTTAATCATTTCCAAAAGAGACGGTTCAGAAATAATTTGTGAATTGATTTTTGATGTTCCCTTCTTTATTATCACATGTCCATCATAATCAAATATATAAATATTGAATCATTTATAATTCCCATCAATGATAAAATTGTTGGGTCCTTTTTACATAGAGCATCTTCCATCTGGTTCGCTTTCCTAGGGTTGTAATGGATTGGGCAGTCATAGTCTTTGATCATATCTAATTATATTCATTTTTTCTTTTTGAACACTTTCTATGTAAATATATACATGAGGATTTTTTTCAGTATTTATTTCACACATCTCCCCCATAAGTTAATGCCACAAAATTCTCAATGCGAAGATTACTGCACCCAACAAAAGGTCATGTGTTGGATATTTTTTCTGATTAACAATAAATTTCCATGAAGAAAAGGAAATTACTTTTCCATTTCTCATCTACACACATCCAAGTCCCCTTTTCGAAGAATCACTAAATAGAACAAAATTTTCTGCAATTGTGGGTATGGTGAGCATGGGCATTGTGATAAGCCTCTTTTTCAACTCCTTGAATCTCAATTCGCATTCCTCAAACCAAGAACAATTTACTCCATTATGAGTTAGCTTATTAAGAGGGTTACACAATCATGAGAAATTTCTCACAAATTTAAAATAATTTCTAGATAACCCTAGAAAGCTATGAATATATGTCGCCGATGTTGGCCTCGACCATTCCTCACTTGCAGCTATCTTAGAGGGATCAGTAGATATCCCATTGCTTGTGATGATATGACCCAATAATGATACCTCCTTCAAATAGAACTCACACATTTTGTACTTTTCATATAGATTCTCCTTTTGGAAGGTCACTAGTATAATGCTTAGATTCTCCTCATGCTCCTCCTTGGTTTTGGTGTGTATTATAATATCATCTATAACATCTTCTAAAAAGTTATTTAGGTAATATCTAAGGACTCTATTCATCTTGTCCTCGAATATTGATGGGGCATTAGTGAGTCCTAAAGGAATTACTATAAATTCATAGTTCTCATTTCATACACAAAAAATTAGTCTTGGGTATGTCCTCCTTATTCACACTTACTTGGTAGTATCTTGACAACTAATACAACTTGGAGAATTATTGTTCTCCCCCTAGACGATTGAAAAATTCATCGATTTGGGGAAGAGGATAATTGTACTTTATCGGGTGTTTTTTGAACTCATGATAATCAATAAAAACTTGCATTGACCAATCATTGTACATGATTAGGAGGACGCGTTCACCCCCATGGTGAAGCAATTGGTTGTATAGACTCTATATCTAGATTCCCTGTTAGTTGTTTCCTCATCTTCTCATGCTCCACAATAGCCATTCTATACAGTTTCTTGGATATTGGAAATTCCCCAGGTATAAAATCAATTGAGAATTCAACATATATTCTAGGAGAAAGACCAAACAATTCATCCAGAAATGCTTCAGCAAATTTTGGCACAATAGCCATGTCTTCAAGGATGGTTGATTCCTTAAACTCAATCATCTGAGCATGATACACATGCTCATAGGAAAGTAATATCCATTTTTGAAATGATGATTCTAAAGAAGATTCATCCTCCTCATTTAAGTTGTACAAAATTGGTGGCTTATTCTTTATATGGAGAGTGATTTCCCTCTCATGTAAATTTATGTTGCCTCTACATAATTAAATCCACTAAATTCATGAATTGCATCTAATTCTATCATAGGGAGTATGAATAGGTTATCCGGGAGGTTCAAACAAAACATTGTGACAGTGGAAGAGCTATAATCATGGGATTCAATGATTCCCCCATATGTCATTCTCACAAATATCTCTACTTCCTTGATTTTTGGTGATGTTAGGATTTTTCTAAAAAAACATTCTAAATATAAAATAATGTGTATAAATAGAATAAAAAAGTATGCTCCCTATTCGTAAATGAATAATTAAGATACATGTCTTCAATTCGTTGTCGAGGGTTCTCTTCAGTGGAATTGATGGAAAAAGATCACCATTTCTACTTTGGATGTTGTTGGTTTCCTCAAAAATTACTTTTCTTAAGAAACTAGTTTGCAAAGTACCCTGGTTCATTACAGTTGAAGAAATGAACAGTTCATTGTGGGTCGAAAGGAGTGTTCTTCTCCTCTGTCGTTCCAGCGGCTTCTTCATGCCAATTGTTAATAGCTATGTGCCTTTTCCTTCCATGCCTAAAATATTTCCTCATACCCTTCATTCAATTTACATGCTTCTTCTTTCCAGACCATTGGTTGGTGGGGTGCTATAAATTCAAACTAACAGTGGACTTATCCATTGAACTACTAGAATTAATTTCCACATTATGCTTCTTATCTGCATGATACCCCTAAGACTCACCATCTCCCTTTTGACATTGAGGGCTCATCAGAAAAATTTCTCATATCTCTCAATGTTAAGGATCTCTAGGGCTTTTCATATGAAAGGTTTTATCACACCAAAGAAGCAGTTAACCATGCATTCGAGGGTAAAAACAAAGTCAGAGGCATATCGTGCAAGCCTTTCAATGTTTTCCTTGTGCGTTGTAATGGATTCTTCATCTTTTTTATTCTAGGAAATGAATTCACTTTTCATCTTTAGTTGGAGGGTGTGGGGAATATATTTATCGAATTTTTATCTAGAAATCCTTCTATTATTGGGCCTTGATCTCCTCCTAAAGCTTCATCTTTTTTTATTAATGTCCACTACTGATCATCTTGACCCACCATATGATAAGCCGCCAGAAGAACCTTCTATTATTTATAACATTGAAGGATGTAAAATATCCTTTCAATGGATTGGATCCATTTTTCCTCAATTGAGGGATCATATGATCCATTAAAATTAGGAGGTCATTGTCTCATAATGCAATCAATTGTGACTAGTTCATTCTTGGGAGGGGGGGGTGAACATTACTCTAGACCCATGTTTCTATTCAATACGTGAGTTAACTATGAGAGTATCATGACAATGTTTGTGATTATCGCTCGCATCTGATTGGGCATCTCATTAGAACAGTCATCACATTGATCTTCACATCAGTTGTTAGCTTGTGTCCTCCTATTACCGGCTATTGGATGGAATAAAATGAAAGTTAGGGGAAACACATAAAAGGAGAATCCACAGAAAAAGGTATAACTTATAATTTTATTTTATTTACCAAACAAATGAATTCATAGGCTTTAATCTATGTTATCCATGATCTACTTCAAAACATATATTATTAAGGGCATTATTTTATTCCCATAAAAATGGTTCATTCTATGATTATGTATTTACGAAATCTATAAATTTTCGGAAATCCTATGGAAATTTTTTTCATAAATACATGTGAATTTTACTAGACTAAAGTTTCTAACGGCGCTTGATTCTGATTCCTGGTGTGCCCGAAATCCATTTCTGAAGTTTTTCATCGGGTAAATTCAGAAAACGTATGTGTAGGTATTTCTATCTTTTGAACCGGTGAACAGAATTAAAATCTGAAGACACCGATGAACTCGCAGCATCGGTATTCGCATAAGGGGACCTTTACTGCCATTGCGTTTTATATAAAGGTGAAGTTAATTTTTGTATATTTTCAATAAATTAAAAATTATTTGTGACATAATTTTTAGGTGGTGGTTAATTTCTCCAAAGGGAAGTTGGAAGTCGGGAACATCCCCCACATAACCTCCCATGGGAGGATATTATGTGATGTGGACCATATGAGTCTCAAACTCCTCAAATCCCCTTTAAAACCCCCTTTAAATTCTAGTACTCCCCTTTAAATTAATGAATCCACCTCTCCTATTTTAATTTTGAACCTTCCACCTTCTCTCATTAAAGTGCCAACACCCATTAATCAATTAATTGAGCTCCCACAATTAATTGATTAATTTTATTTATTATGAAAACATTTCAAGGATAAAAAAATTGCAAAATCTATTATTCTGGGTTGGCACATGTTGTTTTTGTGGAACTTTGAAGAATTTAGAGGACATCACCCTCTCCAGCGAAGAACAAGAGGAACCCAATCATCTTCTTCCTTCTTCAACTGGGGAAATAAAGTGAGGCGACGCCCACGAAGAATGATCATCATATTTCTTGTTCCTCTGCGTCAAGGGAGAACATGTCACCAGCGACAATGTCATTCCCTCCAACGTTGATGGAATGATGTCCTTCTTCCATGAAAACCATCTTCTACGACTCGTTGGCTTTCAACGATGAAATACAAGTTAGGGGGAAATAGGTTATTTTTAGGCATGAATTATATCCATGTAATTTGATGTTTATCTTGGGATTGTCGGTGGCCAAGTTGTTATCACCTAACATAGAGGGTGTGGGCCAAACAAACACTGCTCGACGTCCCTCCGTTGAATTTTGTTAGGTTGACGTCGGAGGCAGAGCTGAAAAGCCATGGTGCCGTCACACAGTGGCGAAGAAGGACTGCAGAAGGTGAAGAAGCACGGTGCCATCGTGACGAAGGGAGAGAAGCCGGACAACGACATCGTTGTGCCACTCTAGAGGTGCGGAGGTGGCCAGCTGAACCGGTTTCCATGGAGCAGGACCATGGGATGACTGGCCGGCCGACCGTCCTGCCTGCTGAAGGCCCGCGGCACCCGTAGGTGTCGGGCGGAGGAGACTCATCCCGCAACCGCGGGCCTCTCTGGTGAGTGAACCGGCTGGACACTTGCCGGTCGGGCTAAAGGACTACGATGTCTCTACGCGCCATGTGGGAAGAAATGTGGCCCGCTATTTAGGCTGCACACGCTATGCAGAACCGGATGGCTATGGTCGGACGGGCAGGGGAGAGGCGGCATCACGTGGTGCCGCCGGGCGAACCAAACCGGCCTGCAGCAAAGGGCTAGGTACGCGGGTGGGTCGCACCCCACCGGGCTGGGCCGACCCCCCAACCAAGTCAGACCCACCGGGCTGGGTCCGTATGTGGGCCACGCTCCACCGGACCTGGCTGACCCCCGATGGGGTCAGACCTGCCGAACCGGGTCGGGCCGACCCACCAGCCCACTGGGCTTGACGGGCTGGGGTCGTCTTCTCTTAAAATCGAATATCTCCTAGACCACCTGTTTTATTGAAGCGCCATCTACAGCACTAGGACCCTCGCGATGAGGCAGTCCTTTTGTGATACTATAAGTGAGTTTTGGAAAAATTTGGAAAATGGATGGGTTTGAAAAGAGCATAAATCCAACCGGGTCCTTGGAACGGAAATGCCAATATCTCTCAGACCAGGCGTCCGATTGACATGGTGTCTATCAAGATTGGTTCCTTTTGATGAGATAGAACTATGAGATACATCAAAATTAGACATAATTGATGTAGAAACACTTGAATCAAGGATTGGACCCTCCAAGAATCCAGCGTGTTTTGTGCGGGAACCCTAGAGTTGGCTGCGACGACTACTGTAACGGAATCCTACGTGGGTTCGATAGCGATGATTATTGTACCCGAATCCTCCGTGGATTCGATAGCAATGACTATTGTACCAGAATCCTACGTGGGTTCGACAGCGAGGAATACTATACTGGGAACCTCCGTGGGTCTGACAATTATGACTTTGGTTCCTGTATCCCATGTGGGTCCGATAGAGTAGCTGGTCCTATATCCTATGTGGGTCTGACAACATAGCTGGTCATGTATCCTGTGTGGGCCCGACAGCTTAGTTGAATCAGTGACTACATCTGATCATCTCTATCATCTACAAAAGGTGTATACCTGTGTGATTTGGGTCCTATCTTTCAATCATTATCATCGATGTGAATGACTTTACTTACTTTGTGGACTGGGTTGTGTTTGGGCTCGAGAGTTGGAGTCGGGACTATGACTGGTAACATACGAATATGCATGGACATATACATAAATGGTTTGGTTGATTATTATTGTTTGTATATTTATATTTTGGTTTGTCCTTTGTGGATTCTGGGAGACCTTTGGGGATTCTCGGGGTCCCCTAATGATAATTGTTACACTCACCCCTACACGGGCTTCACCCGCACCTTGTTGTGTTTTATGAAGACGAAGAACGGTAGTGATCGAGGCTGAGGGTGATGGACGGGAGACTACTTAGAGCTGGACTAGATGAGACGTACCACAAGGACAAGTTTTTCTTATTCTGTACCTACCCTTCAGGTAAGATTTCTGGGCGGATAATCCATGAGCTATTTTCTCTTTTACTTGTACTTGTACATGTTGTTCAGTTGGGTTTTTATACTGACCCATTTAATTTCATCAGATCTTACTTTTCTTTTTTTAGTACTTGTTTCCACTAATGATTGTGTTCAGAATGTGTGTGTGTTACAAGTTAAAAAGTCAATGCCTTCCCTTTTATTAGGATTACTCCTTTGGTTCTAGTACCCAGCCCCTGGCCTATGGAAATCGAGCTTGGGGTAGTCACATCATGGGCCCCGAGGACGGGTCATGACAAATTGGTATCAGAGGAGTCAATTATATCACAAAACTTGGACTATGATTCTTTTAACATCAATATTGTTATTTGTTTTGGATGTGGTTATCGGTTTAGGGAAACTGTTGTTGGTGCGGCAGCCGACATATCCATACATTAGGACTCTGACTTCTGATATCCGACTCAGTGCACGAAAACACGGATTGCATGTGTGTTTCTTTGAAAAAGTTTTCTTCATGATTACTTTGTGTCAGTGCACCAAGTATACTTTTTTAACCTTGTAGGACCAGTTTCTTTTTATGATGGCCCCACAATGGTAGCCAGCTAGGTTACCGAGTTTCGTATGAGACGGTATCCCACCGAGCGACGAGTCCTCGATGTAGGGCCCCATCACAGCAGAGGTACCAATGGTACCACTACCCGTGGGGCCACCGTTACCACTAGCTCTAGCATCAGAGAGTGCACTCCTCCTGATTGTGTTTCACGAGTTCCAGCACTAGAGGTTTCCCTGGTTCAGAAGAGTGACGGACCCACAGGCAGTTGAGGATTCGCAGGAGGCTGTCGTGAGAGTTTCCATATTGGTAGGTACACCAGCAGACCTCATGGTGATCCTTACCGTGAGTCTCGTGCATGCAACAACAAGAAAATGGTGGAGCCTAATTCTCCAGGTGCATGAAGAGGCATCATTTCTATGGACATACTTCGAGAGTCTCTTCTGCTCAGAGTTTGTTCTATACACCCTTCGTGCGGTGCAGAATCTAGAGTTACTTCATCTGTAGCAGGACGACATGACATTGGCTAAGTACTCAGCGAGGTTCACTGACCTCTCACGCTACTCCACGGATATGGTATGGGACCCATTCATCAGGTCCCATACCTTCAAGCAGGGACTCAGGGATGAGATTAGGGCTTCGGCGATTCCCCTCAGCATCCCAACACAGGCGGGGGGGGGGGGGGGGGGGGGGGCTGGAGCGAGCCCTTCTAGTGGAGAGTTTTCTCGGTGAGCAGTCACCAGCAATGAGACCCACAATAGGGTGACATGAAGAAGAGTCTTCTCCAGATGACAGTAGAGATATTTCACAGAGTTCCTAGCAGACCAACCCATTGAGTGGGAAACCGTAGAATATAGGTTTTCTTGTGCGAGGAACACGAGACAGAGCAAGCTATACAAGAAGTAGGCATTTCTATGCATGTAGCGGGCTGGGTCACATGGCTCGTGACTGCTCGACCCGCCATGTAGAAGAGCAGTAGATAGTAGAGGGACCTCCTAATAAGAGGTAGAGGTTTGAACATGGTGGTTTTCCAAGAGTAGGCGAATTTGGCAGGGGATCTGGATGAGCAACGGGTGGTGGATGACAATTCAAGGCTCTACCAATACCACCACTATGAGGTCCACCCAGACCATAGGGAGCTAGCGGATTAAGCGAGGCTCAGCTCCATGAAGTTGAGACCTATGACCATGGTGCACTTGAGCTGATTTGATGTACTATCTATGTCTACACCACCTATTCTGTAGTACTTATAGACACCAGTGCGAGTCATTATTTTATTTCCACTGCTCAGAGCTCAGAGATTCTGACGGAGCCATTGTCTCCATTCTTATGGATAGTGACTTCTAAGGGATAAGACTCGTTGATTACGCACTAGTTCTAGCAGTGTGATATTACTCTAGGAGGTGAGATCTTCGGTTGGGATCTTCATGTAGCGGTGTCGATGCCTTACGACGTCATTTTGGGTATGGACTGGTTATCCACAGTTCATGCTCATATTGACTGTATTAGTCACAATGTGCGGTGTATCTGCACTGATGTGACCAGGCTCACCTTAAATGGTGAGAAGGGAGCCTTTGCAGTGTAGGATGGACTTACACAGTGGAGGGGGAATTCGATCACACATCAGTTATCTAGTCTCATCCTTGGAGCAGTTGATGTGTGGAGTCCTAGTTTTCTTGATGTGGTGGATCAGTATGCAGATGTTTTTCCTAACGATGTTCCAGGACTACCTCCTCACAGAGAGGTAGTCTTCAACATTGAAATGTACCTCGGAATAGCACTGATATCTACTCCATCATATGGGATGGCTCCCACCGAGCTTCGTGAGCTACGGGTATAGCTGGAGGACTTTCAGGTGAAGGGATTTATCTGACATAATTTTACACCTTGGGAATCACTGATTTTGTTTTCCAAGAAGTTGTATGGGATAATATGACTATGTGTCAACTATCGTCGCCCGAATTTGGTGACCGTGAAGAAAAATTACCCACTCCCAAGGATTGAAAACCTCTTTGATCAGCTCAAGAGAGCACGATGGTTCTCGAAGATAGACCTCAGGTCAGGCTATCACCAGCTCAGAGTTCGAGATGAGGATGTGTAGAAGACGTCCTTCAGGTGTCGATATGGCCACTACGAGTTCATGGTTATGCCCTTCGGCATAACAAATGCTCCAGTAGTGATCATGAGTCTCAAAAATAGGATCTTATAGCCTTACCTCGATCGCTTTTTAGTATTATTCATCAGCGATATACCGATTTATTCGACTACTGAGGAGGAGCACGCCTACCATTTGGAGGTAGTACTGGATACACCCCGACACTACTAGCTATCTGGTAAACTCTTTAAGTTCCAGTTCTGGATTTGAGAAGGTCACTTTTTGAGACACAACATCTTAGAGGTTGGAGTGGTTGTGGATCCAGTAAATATTGAGGCAGTACTTGCTTCGGAGCCACCCAGGAGTTTAACGGAGGTGAGGATTCTTCTTGGTCTGGGTGGGTACTATCATAGATTTTTTCCCAACTTCTCTTGAGTAGCATCATAGCATTCAGCATTGACAAAGAAGAAGAAAAAATTCATGTGGTCTGATAGATACAAGCGGAGATTTTAAAAGAGAAGGAAAAGGATGACAAGTGCGCCCATCTAGAGGCTACCAGAGGAGGGTGTAGGGTACGTAGATTACTGCAACTTATTAAGGACCAGACTCGGGTGTACCCTGATGTAGGAGCCAGTAGTGATCACGTATGGATCACATCAGTTGTGACAACATTAGTAAAAGTACGCAACCCATGACCTTGAGTTATCAATAGTGGACTTTGCCTTGAAGATGTGGTGGAACTATCTGATGGGCAAGCATTTTATAGTCTACTCTAACCACTAGACTCTCAGGTACATATTCTCATAGAAGGACAAGAACCAGAGACAGTAGTGATGGATCGAGTTCCTCCAAGACTATGACATCAAGATAGTCTATACTCCTGGGAAGGGGAATGTTGTGGCAGATGCACTCATCAAGAGATCGAGCATTTTGCTGCTAGGAGAGGCGATAGAACAGCTGGTCGTGTTGCAAATATCATTTGTGGATATAGATTGAGCAACCATTCTACAGTATCTCACAGTCACTTCTCAACTACTTCATCAAGTCAGGGGGCACAACATGGGGATGTTTATTGTGAAACGCGATGTTCTGAGAAATCCACAAGGCAGGCACCAGACGGATTTTATGAATGTGGGGAGCACGTCATCATCATCAGAGGACATTCCATGGTAAAAGTTACACCACGTGTTGAGGGAGTTTCTCACATCCACTCTAGAAGTATATGAAAGAGTGGAAAAGATGTATCAGGATCTCAGAAGACAGCATTGGTGGCCGGGTATGAAGAAGGCAGTAGCAGAGTTTGTCTCATGGTGCCTCACTTGTCAGTAGGTGAAGGTAGAGCACCAGGTACCAGCAGGATTAGTGCAGCCCTTAGAGGTCCCAGAGTGGAATTGGGACGAGATATCCATGGATTTAGTGATGGTACTTCCACATAAATCTAGAGGACATGACTCTATCTGGGTGATCATTGACAGACTCACCATGTTGTCCCACTTCCTACCGATTAGAGAGAAGGGCTCAGTAGTGATCTTGGGACACCTCTACGTACAAGAGAACATATGGATTCATGGTGTTCCCTCGATGATCATCTCCGATTGGGATGCTTCATTCAATTCCCAACTATGTAAGGGGTTGAAAGAGGCTTTTGGGGTGAAACTTCTCTTGAGCACCACCTTCCATCCACAAACGGATGGCCAGACTGAGAGAACCATTCAAACTCCCGTGGACATGCTCCGTGTATGTGTCCTTGACATTGGTCGAAGCTGGGAGGATCACATACCCTTGGTGGATTTTTCATACAAGAACAACTACCACTCCACCATCGGGATTGAGAATTATGAGTCACTATATGGCCGACCTTGCATATCACCACTATACGGGACTGACCCAGGGGAGTCAGCAATTGTTGGACTGGATATAGTATAGGCTATGACGGAAAAGGTGTTGATCATCCAAGTGTAGATGAAGACTGCACATATCAGATAGAAATCCTATACTGATAAGAGAAGGATACCACTGGAGTTCGAGGATCAAGACCATGTCTTTCTACGGGTTCACCTCGATGAGGTCTACGAAGATTTTGCCAAGGTGGCAATTTATCTCCACGATTCATTGGACCATTCCAGGTCCTCAACTGGGTAGGCGAGGTGGCTTACATCTTGGCCCTTCCACATCAGTTGCATCGAGTGCACGACGTCTTCCACATATCACATTTTAGGAGATACGTGCACGACCTGTCCCACATCACCGACTACGGGGAGCTGGACATCGATGACGAGGCGACATTCATGGAGGTTCTAGTGGAGATTGAGGATCGATAGGAGTTGTTCCTACGTGGATGGTTGATTCCTGTAGTGCGCATTCATTGGAAGCACATGACCCTCCAGGAGATCACATGGGAGGGGGATGCTCAGATGCATGCTCAGTACCCCCATTTGTTTTTTTAGTGTGGGTTGTAGCTTACGGGGATGTAAAGCCCTGAGGTGGGGAGAATGTAAAACCTGGAAATCATGTGGAAATGTTTTTCTTATATATATTAAAATTTTACGAATCCACGGTTTTTGACGGCGCTTGATTCCGAGGACCTGTCTGCCCAGAATCAATTTATGATGTTTTTGTTCGGGTGCTTTCAGAAAACGTACGGGCATGTTTTTCTATCTTTTGAACCGGTGATCGGAATTTAAATCCAACGACACCGATTAACTTGCAGCGCCGGTATTAGCTTAAGGGGAACTTTATCACAGTTCTGTTTTATCAGGAGGGAAAGTTAATTTTTGTGGATTTTCAATAAATTAAAAATTATCTTTGACATAATTTTTAGGTGGTGGTTAATTTCTCCAAATGGAAGTTGGAGGTGAGGCCCACCCCCCACATAACCTCCCATGGGAGGATATTATGTGGTATGGCTCACACGAGTCTCAAACTCCTCAGCACCCCTTTAAATCCCCCTTTAAACTCTTTGACTCCCTTTTAAATTATTGAGGCCACCTCTCCTTTTTTAATTTTGAACAATCCACCTTCTCTTATTAAAGTTCCAACACCCATTAATTAATTAATTGAGCTCCCAAAATCCATTGATTGATTTGATTTATTTTTAATACATGTCAAGGATGAAATAATATCGAAAGCTATTATTTTGGGTTGGCACGTAGTGTTTTGGTGGGACATGGAAGAATTTTGAGGACATCACCCTCTCCAGCGAAGAACATGAGGAATGCGATCATCTTCTTCCTTCTTCAATCGGGGCAAGAAATTGAGGCGACACCCACAAAGAACGCCTATCCTCCTTCCTCTTCCTTCATGTCAAGGGATAAGACGCTGACTGCAATGAATGCCGAAAACAAAAAATTCATTCCATCTGACGTTGACGGAATGACGTCTGTCTTCCACGACAACCATCTTCCCTGACTCGTCAGCATTCAACGAAGAAATACGAGGTAGGGGAAATTGGTTATTTTTACGCAGGAATTAAATCCATGTACTTGGATGTTTATATTTAAATTGTCAGTGGAAAAGTTTTTATCACCTAACTTGGAGGGTGCTGGCTGAACAAACAATGCATGAAGTCCCTCCGATGAATTTTGATAGGTTGACGTCGGAGGCAGAGTTGAAAGGGCACGGTATCGTCGCACTGCAACGATGAAGCACCGCGGTGGGTGAAGAAGTGCGGTGCAGTCACACCGCACAGAGAGAAGAAAGAATGTGTCACCATCGTGACGCTGTGGAGGTGTGGAGGTAGCCTGAAAAACTGGCTTCCGTGGAGACGAACTGCGGGACGACCGGCCGGCCGACCCACCGTCCCGCTGATGGACCGCGACAGCCGCAGGTGCCGCACGGAGGAGATGCGGCCCCCAACCATAGGGCGCTCGGCTGGGTGAACCGGATGGCCACGTGCCATCCTAGATGAAGAACATCGGCCTACTATGTGGGCTGTGCGAGCCAAGCAGAACTGGCCAGGCATGGGAGAGGCGGCGCCGCCGGGCAAACCGAACGGGCCCGTAGTGCGGGCTGGGTTCCCAGGTTGGCCACGCCACACCGGGTTGTGCCGACCCCACAACTAGGTCGGACCCACCGAGCCGGGTCTATGGGTGGGTCATGTTGCACTGTACTGGGCCGATCCCCATCCTAGATGGACCCTCCAAACTAGGTCGGGCCGAGCCACCATCCCACTGGGAATAACCGGACGGACCCATCTTCGCTTAAAATCGAATATCTCTTAGACCCTGTGTCTGATCGACATGCCATCTGCGGAACGGGGACCCTTATGACAAGGAGGTAGTTTTGAAAAAATCTAATTGATATTTGGGCAAATTTGGAAAACGTCCAGGTTTTGAATGAGCGTAAATCCAACCGTTATCGTGGAAAGGAAATGACAATAACTCTCAGACTATGCATATGATTGACGAGTCTTCTGTCATGTTGTGTTCCTTTTGATGAGATGGAAATACGGGATATATCAACTCATGAATTATTTGATGTATAAACACTTGAATAGAGGAGTGGACCCTCCTAGAACCGACCATGTTGTGTGTGGGAACCCTAGAGCTGGCAACGACGACTACTATACCGGATTCCTACATGGGTTCGACATCCATGATTATTGTACCGGAATCCTCCATGGATTAGACAACAATGAATATTGTACTGGAATCCTATGTGGGTTTTACAGCGATGAATACTATACCGGGATCCTTTGTGGGTCCGATAGTTCTGACTTGTGTTCATGTATCCTGTGCTGGTACGACATAGTAGTCGGTCCTGTATCATGTGTGGGTATGACAACATAGATGGTCTTGTATCATGTGTGTGTCCGACAGATTGTATGAATTAGTGACTACATCTGATCATTTCAATCGCTCTACGAAAGATGTATACCTGTGTGAATTGAGTCTTGAATTTCAATCATTATCATCGATGTGAACGACTATACTTCCTTTGTAGACTGGGTTGTGTTTGGGATTGAGAGTTGGATCCAGGACTCTGACTGGTAAATTAGGTATATGTATGGGCATATAACAATGTCGGATTGGTTGATGCTTCGTGTTTGTATCTTGATACTATGGTTTATCCTTTGTGGATTCTGCGAGACCTTCGGGGGATCTCGAGGTCCCCTACTGAGTAATGTTATACTCACCCCTGCATGGGCTTGGCCCTCACCTTGTAGTATTCTGTGCATATGACGGATGGCACTAATCAAGGTTGAGGGTGATGGACATGAGACTACTCGGGGCTGGACTATATGGGACGTTCCGTAGGGACGAGTTGTTCATGTTTTGTACCTACCCTTCAGGTAGGATTTCCAGGAAGACGATCCAGGAATTGTTTTCAATTTTACTTGTACTTGTACATGTTGTTCAGTTGGGATTGTATAGTGTCCCATTTACTTTAATCACATCTTACTTTTATATTTTTAGTACTTGTCTCCTCTACTTATTATTTTCAGACTGTGTGTGTATGTTACTGGTTAAAAAGGCAATACCTTCCCTTTTATCAGAATTACACATTTGGTGCAAGTTGCCAGCCCCTGGGCTATGGAAGGCAGGCTTAGGGTAGTCACAACACGTGCACTGAGTATGGGTCATTAGAAATGCATTTCCCCTAAGAGTATTGTAACCAATAGTGCAATAAGTCTCGTTGACGAGCACCAGTTCCCAATCAAGTCTAGCTGAAATCGGTGTTTTTGGGTTTTTCCCTTGATACATATGTGCTAGAGCCACCTCTACCTGCTCATATCTAGACAGGGATGTATTTTATAGATAAAACACTTACTCTATACTCACAAAAAATAGGGATGTTTTTTTTATTTATAGTTTTATTACTAAGGAATTCAATATGGTTTTCTTATCCTAATCCCAAAAGCAACCAAATCTCCCTCTTATACCAACTATAACAACCTTGCAATTTATTACACACTTCAACATGATTTATTACATAAACATGCACTTAATATAACTCTAAGAATCGATATTTCTAGTGTCATGGGAATTTTGGAAGATTCCATATAGAACTTAAAACACAACAATTTTATTTAAAACTTCTTTTTCATGACCACAACATTACTTCATACTTAGAATTGCATGGGATAACCTGAGAACATGCAGAAAAAAAGGTGATCTATAAAGACCAATAAGGGAGTAAACAAGGAATAACATGAAGAATACAGTACAAGTTAAGAAATAGGAAAATCAATGGAGCATAAATGAAACATGCACATAAAGGCATAATCATAACAAAGAAATGTGGCATCAACATTAGACATGATATTAACATGAGCCACAACTCATTACACATGGAGAATGAGTAAACCCTTATTGAAATATAATTATCATGAGTAAATAATCATTGCACTTGATGTATCATGATACTAATCTTTACCAAATGCATTGGTGTGCTTGCAGGGCACACCCTTCTTAATCATTTCATTTTATGCATAAGTGTGTAACATAGATCATATAACAAAGATTCATTAAACATAATAATTTATTCAATGATAAAGGATTAGTTAATTCATAATAAATATTCTATAATCAATATGTAAATGTTCATAAAGATTAATACCCTTGATAGAGAAACGGGCACCGTATTCACTACACAATTACATTTGCTTTGAAAATTGTGGTGCAATTTCAGGAACATTATAGCGTGACATAAGAATTCATAAAAATGGTTGATGAGAGAGAAAGTGGTGCCTAATTAAAGGTATATTTAATGGACAGTAATTAGGTCATACAGATACATTTTCCAACATGTTTAATTGAATTTCGTTACATAATACAAAATAATTTCTTGAATGTAAATAAGAAGAGAGAAATTCCTTATGGAATTTCGACATGGTAATGGGTGCACATGGGAGGAAATAATGAAAGAGAAAAAGGAATATAATCATTCAAAAATAATGAATGAAGTAAATGATTGGTGATAAATCATACCTCAAAATTTTTAATTGAAACTAAATATGTATAACAACATTAAAAAACATGGATTAAAATGAGAAAGAAATAAATCCATTACTTGGAAGTGTGATCCCAAAGGCCTGAGAGAGGGTTGAGAGATGCTTCTTGGGAGCATGGGTCACCTTGGGGGGACTATAAAGAGAGGATGGAAGATGTTGGTCAAGAATAAAAGGCTTTCAGTGAATTGTAAGTGTGATCTTGGTTGGTCTTATAAAGGAAAAGAGAAAGAAATCATTATTATTTATCTTTTTGGACACAACACAATAAACTAATCAAAACCACAATCCCACCCATTGATTTTCCCATGTTGTTTTCCAAAGGGGAGTGTAAAATTTTATTTTATATGAGAATTTTCCAAAATTATTTAATTATAATGCTTTCATATGTATAGGTGAGTCACACTCTCAAATAAATCATTTTAAAATGTTAATATGTTTTGTATGTCTTGGAGGGTCCACTAAAGCTTTGTAAAATAAATCCAAAAAACCTAAAATTAAATTATTTTTATGGTATAAAATTAATATTCAGAAAAACCCCATTTATAGTATTTTATTACAGCACTATTGGGTTATTATTATGTCACAAAACATATTATATATTCAACGATATTTATTTTTTCCCAAAAATTCAACTATGTGAGAAAATTATGAAAAAATCACCATTAGATAATTTTGGCATCCTAAATCAAAAAATAATATTCATTTTATCTAATTAAATTTTTAAACGTTTGATTTTTTACTTTTAAAATAAAAACCTTCATTTATTAAAAATTCTTGGGTTTTGAAAAAAATGGCTTTCAAACCATAATAAAAATTACAATTGTATTCATAAAAAATTATATGATTATTTATATTTAATGAAAATTAATTAAGTAAAATTATTTTATTCTAAAATCCATTAACTCATCCAAATATATTTTTTAATTGAGTATTAACTAAAAATACTATTTTTTTCTTTAAAATTCATTTAAAAAATAAATTTATATTCTTTATACAAAAAAATAAAGCAAAAAATCATGGTGGTAGGTTATTTTTACATATCACCTTATAAAACCTATAGAAGACCTACGGGTAAGATGTGTGATGGTGATAGACTCTTGGGGTGGCTCGGATAATAGGGCTCTAGTGGTAATCTCTATTAAATTCCACTTCTCTGAAAGGAGGATCCATTCAAACTTAACATGTTGAAGCTCAGCTTGATCATGGACAAGAGTGAAGCCCAGTGACTCCACCTCCTTAACATGTTCTGATAAATGGCCTTTGTATGGATAAAGTCTACTAGATGAGGCTATCACTTCCTTTGTATGAGTAAATTGTATTTGTTAAAGCACTATATTTATAATAATCATGTCATCACTTTTCACGGGCTATATTAGCAATGGTAACAATTATTAATGTTTCTTTTGAAATACATGAACATAAATCAATGGAAGTTCATATTTTATATAACCATTTTACATAATATGAAATTTAATTTGATTAAGGGTAATTTTCATTAACAAATGATTTTTTCACTACACATAATCTATATATCGGCGTATACTATTTTCTCTCTTAGTCGCGCAAAGGGTGATACATAGTGGTCATGTGAGACAGAACAAGGGAGAAATGTCAGAAAGAAATACTAAATGTAGAAAAACAGATAATATGAAAAAAAGAAAAGAAACAGGGTGTTAATCCCCACCCCACAGCCCAAAATATGTTTATGTGATTCTGGTAAAAAAACACATCATTCTGGAATCATTTATTGATTTGTAATTTGGATATTATGTTTTCTTTAAATGATATCTCTAAAAACATCAGAAAATAAATTATTATTAAATTTATTTATATTTAAATATTAATTGTTCCTATAAATTTAAAATGGCATGGATTTTTTCCAAATTCTAATGATAGGGTAAAACCCCATTTTTTGTACCAATGTAATTGTTATAGAAAAATATTTGTGGTTATCTACTAATAGAAAGTTACTATTTCATCGCATATAAGAATTTGAATTGAAAAATTCAAACAACTCTTCAAAATTCTTATTTGAAAAAAAACATGACCTTAAATGTTGATTTGAATATAATTAAATAAATTTTAAATAATTTTAATATGATTAATATTTAATTTTAATATATAAAAAATTAAATTATTTGAAATTATTTCTTTAAAAACATGACATATCGTTGTGTTTGTAATATTAATTTTAAATTAAAAATTTCCACCTCTATGATAGTGATTTTTTAAAATTGATTCTATATTTTGAATAAAAAATATATATAATATCCAATAAGTTCAAATTAATTTCTTAACAAAATTAATTTTTAATGATGTTAAAATTATTTACCGCGATTAAGGTAAAAATGGGTTTATTGGGGGTTAAAAAAGAGATATTGGTAAAAAATCATATTCATTTGTCTAAAAACAAGTTATAGGAAAATATAGTCCATGAACCCAAAATTATTCTATTAACCAAATTTTAACACATGTTACATTTGAAAAACATGGGGCTACTTTTTTATTTTCATAAATACAAACTGTTTCTTCTCCCCCATATATAAAAGGTCACTAACTCTCCTCTCATCTTCACTCCTAAATCCCTATTTGGTTCTATCAATATTTAACAAAATCAATTTCAAAATTACAAACTCTCATCCTAGAATCATTATTTTTTATATAAATCCAATGTAGGAAGGATTTAGTGCAATCCTATGGAGGATACATGAAGAAGCGTTAATGTACGTAAATGAGAATCTTTAATTTATTTCATCCTCTACCTCCTTTATTTCATATTATATCATGATTATTTAATGACCTCATAATCTTCAATATACTGCTATTTATTTTATTTTATTCTAATGACCTTGAAACATCTCTAATTCTATTAAATGGGTAAGGAAGTCATAGTTTGTGTTTATGGAGGACTATCGCCTCACAAACAAATGCTATTTGATTTTCCATTGCAACCTCTAACAGTTGATGATAATGATGTATCTTTTGTTAATAAATGATATTTATTATATTATTATTATTACTGAATTGTTATATCACATAAAACATTATAATTTACATTTTATATGATTATGAGTGTGTTTCCCTTGTTTACAGCCTCCAATCATTTTTTCGCATTTTCATATGGCCGGTTTAAGGGGTTGCCGGTACCCAAACATCACCATCCAGTAGCCCACATCACCACAAAAACACATTACAAGATTCAAATTTCAAATTTCAAAAACCTATTCAAATTCAAATTCATTTGCCTCGAGCCACGACCCGATACTGACAGGCCTCGTGTCTCGAATCAGAAATGTCAGTCGCCTTCAGCCCGCACGCCAAACGAGAGCCGAGCGATAGCCTCCATCGTCACGCGCCACCGTTCACCGGTGCTGGAAACTCGACGACACTGTAAATCCGTCGTTCCTCCGGCAACCCACAAATCTCCACCGGCAGATACACAGTGGGAACAAACAAACCAACAGGGGGACCAACCCAAACGCTTCAGGACGCCGGAGAGATTTCCGGCTCCGCCACCATCTTCACAACCATCGCAAACTTCACACCACAGGCGGCATCGTCTCATCGCCTCCAAGGAAGAAATAAAAACATGGCCAGAGAACAGCCACATACGCACCCATAAAACCATCCCTAATCATCCGTGAAATCACAAAACACTCGCAAGGAAGATAGCGAGAAGAAGAACATCACCAAAATCCCAGAAATCACCCAACAGAGAAGATAAAAATATCAGGCAGCAAAGGACATCACCAGATCAAGCAAAAACCAGCCTCAAACGATCACACGCTATCCGAGAGTTCAAGGCACCTCAACCGCAAAAGGAAAACCAGATCCCGACGCCACCATCCGAAAACTCCACAGAAACAACGCCCTACCTTCGAACGCCCAGATCTGGAGGAAGTGAAGGTCTCGAACCACTGGGCCAGGAACTCGGGCACTGAATCAACACTATGCCGAAGAAAAAGCCACCAGTGCGCGCATGACGAGTCATTACAAGGCCTCAACAGCAGATATCCACCACTCCGGCCAGCCAAACCAGGAAGGTGAGGGCGCACTGATCTGGGAAGGGGACGGCGGCGCGAGAACCCTAGCAGAGCGCCTTGTTTACAACAGAATATTTCCTGATCAAGCGATGTGATTCATTCACACATTATATCGTAGCTTATAAGTGTTATGTTAATGATTATAGGTGATATAGATTTAATTTTTATTATATTAATGAAATATTTATAATTACTAAATTATAAAATATTTCATTTTCTTTAGTACCTTTTTAATCAATGAATGTTGATAACGTGGCTCGTGAACTAGTGGACTGCCGCTTTCACAAAGATATGTGTCCCTATTTTCATTACCACACCATGTGTATGATATGTATAACTATATTAATTGAAATAATATGTTTTTATGATATCATTAACATTATATAAGATTAATATATTACTTTCCTCTTATCCATAATGATCATTGAAAAATTTAAACGTTACTAATGTGAATGTATGTGAAATTTTCCCCCTAATCATAATGTATATTATTTATCAAAATAATAATTCATTATTTGTATTAAAAGAATATTTATGGTATAAATATGAAAATTACTTCATTAATATTGTTCTATAATTGATTTACCCATGATCAATTTAGGAGGATCGAAAATAAAAATACAAATATTATATGAAAAAGCGGTTAGAACTTGAAATGTGTATATAACATAGATTTTTTAGTTAAGAGGTAATAAAATGACTTATTTAAATCATACATGTTATTATATATTTGTATGCTTCTTTAATAAATGGAAAATAATATTATATTTTATATAAATGAGTTTTGAACAAGTGAAAAAAAGTTACAACTAAATGTCAGGGATTTCCGTCTCCCTTATTACTTTTATGAGACAAATATCTTGTTAACAAACTATTTCATTTATTAGGTGTATATAAATAATATAAAGGTATATTATTATTCATATACTAAAAAAAAAATTTGTTTACATATACATTTAATGGTTACTATTTCATGGGGTTTGCAATTTAAATGTTAACAAATCAGTAGGGGAATTTTGCCTCAATTTTACTTCTATGAGACACATGTTATGTTAATCACATATATTGTCTCAAGAGGTGTATATACAGACAATTTTCAAATTTATATCTTAATTAATTTACCATCAATATATTTCTTTTACTACTTTATATTATTTCTTTCATGGGGTTTATGATTCATGGTCACCAAAGTAGTAATTGTATTATATTACAACAGCATTGTTTATCAGGATTCTTTATGAATATGTATCCAATGTTGATATATCATATTATATATATGAATAATTCAAATGAATTTTATTCTCATATATTTTTCCCATGAGATTTCATTTTTTGATGAATTCACATTTTTTACGTACTAAAGATTTCAAAAAATAATTTTTTTAGAAAATCTCATCTTTAATCGAAACAACTTTTTCTTCCAAAACAATTTTTTCTAAAAAAATTCCAAATTTTTTTAAACATTTCTATAAAATTATTTATTAAATACATTTTACCAACATTTTATTTTTCATAATAAGTTTTATTATTATTCATCATGTTGTTTTCAAAAACATTACTAGTTATGATTTTACTTAAAATTTGAAAAAAAATTGTTATTTTTAACATGAATTGAATGAATCATATTTCCTATTTTCATAACCAATAAATTATTTCAGTATTCAGTTAAATTTATTCATAACTCTATACAAAGAATATTTTTTTCATAAAATTTTTACAAATTTCAATGCATTAAATAAATGATTTCAAAATCAAATGAAATTTGGAAATGTTTTAACTTTTCAAAATTGTTTTTGAAATCAAAATGTTAACTTTTCTCAAGAATCTGTTTTATGGTTTTTGAAAATTCCATTATAATTATTCATGTTTATTTTCAAATAAAAGTATTTTTAAAATGATCGGTGTTTTAAAAAAAAATTAAATTGTAAATGATATCTTTATCAAGAAATTATTTAATGATTTATAAATTAATATTTCATTATATTTCAAGGTTTTTTTTAATTAAATATATTTTAAAAAAAAGGTTTTATATTTTTAAAATTCTTTTCAAATAAATTTTATTTTTCATTTCTAAATGATTTATATGTTCGATCAGAATAATTTTCCATCTATGGTTACATCTATAGATTTTACCTACTTCTTACTCCGATATTATACATGGATCTTATTCATTTTATTTTTATCAATGGTTATTGTTTAGGATAGAGTGATATTTTTGTATCCGCTTTTAATTCCATGGGTTATAGTATAATACTATTCTCATGAATTCTACTTTTTCCACAGGTTATTCTATGATGATTGTGGAACCTATTAATTCTCTAACAGTTATAATATGTTTAATTATTTATGAATCCCATTTATATATATAGGTTATGATATTATGAATGTTTTATGATATTATGGAACATATATGTATGATTTTCATAATATGATAGTTGTAACATTATAACCATGGACAGTTTTAAAGTTATAACCTAGGATAGTGGTTATGTTATAAACAATGATGAGTGGGACCTATATCTCCATCCAATGCATTGGGTAAATATTTATATCTAATGAGATAGAGAAGACCAGATTGTGGGTGAACCTAGTTTTATTAGATAAGACTGGAATGAGTAATTAAGATGATTTAGTAATAAATGACTAGATTGGGTTGTCAATCTAGTTTATCAAGACATTACTTCAATGGTGATTGATCACGGATCAGTAATACATGAATACAATGGGGAGTGAACATTTTTCTGTAATATAAGACTAGAATTGGGACTGAACCAGGATGAGTAAAACATTGCTAGAATGAGGAGATAACATGGTTCGGTGGGGTAATTATTACACTATGATGGTCTTGGTAGTGAAACAAGACTACAATTATGGTTAGGGGAGTGAACCCATTCCAATATGATATCCATGGAAGTGATCCTTGACTAATATGGGAGAAAATTTCTATGATTTTTACCATATTCCAAAAATCTATGTCTTATGAAATTGTTTTTCTCTCATGGATCGTGGTCTTTTATATCTTTATGATTAATCAGTTATGAAATACCAATCATTGTTCCATTATTATAGATTATGATCTTTTATATATATGGTATTCATTTCAAATGTTATGTCCACATTCTCATACCCTTATGCTCATGTTAGGATTATGTTCCTTCATTTTTACCCATATGGAGCAGCTTATCTAACCGTTTCTTTTGATTTACTTCCCAATTTTATGATAAATTTATTAATTAGGATATATATAATAATGTTTCAAGTTATAAATAATGTATTAGGAGATGACATATCTCACTTATTGACTAGTGTTTAGGGTTCCACATTTTTAAAGGCACGTAAATATTATGATTTTTTATACTAAGTCTGTAATGTAATTAATTTTCATAAAAAATATGTAATGTACATATATCATAATATTGGGCCATCATAGGGATTTCAAAACTTCTACAAGCATTCCTAAAATTCTTCACCTATATAAAACATTCAAAAACCTCTAAAAATTTCTTGAAACTTCTAAAACATTACCAAATTTTTATATACAATCAAAATATAAATTAGAAGGATCAAGTATCTAATAATGATGGTGAAATATTCTCCCCACCATGGTTAATTCCATCATTGTAAAAAAATAGTTTAGTGTTGTTTGGGAGGACCTAAGACCACTACTCCAACATTTCTATTTTACACACTAATGTCCCTTCCTAAATCTCACTATGTTTCCATAAAGCACAAACACAACTGATTTTTTCCTCAAAAAGTGTTTCTATTAAATATATACAACCTGTATCAATACATGAATCAATTTATAATCTACATCAAAGTCATCGTGTTCTTATCGTACGACATGTTTAGGCTTTTTCTATAACTTTTTTAGTTCAGAAACATGAAACACATTATGCAAAGAACTCAAATGTGGTGGTAAATCCATCATTAAGCCACATCACCAATACCTTATAGTTTCTTAAAAGAGGAAATAAAATTTGTAGGATCCATTCCTTTCTTACCAAAATGATGATTCCTTATATTTATAGAGAATATTAATAAGATATGGCCACTAACCTTAAAAATTACAGGCAACAATGATTATCTACATAAAATGTCTGATGAATCAAATACATCACCATTCACATTATGATCAGATGAATATTTTATGAGGTATCTTGCACTGAGATAGGTTGGATAAGTTATGTATCACCTAATTCCTCCCAACATTGTTTAGAATGATAAGGATGGACACATATTTGTTTCAACATGATCCATATGTATCAAGGACAAGAAATTATTATTGAATGGGAAATCCACTAATGGTATATTCTCCTCCCATGATCTTAAACAATAAATAACACATACATTAATGATTTTTTCCAATGTTTGGATTGTCTATTCATGTTTTATATTCTCTTTAGGATGATATTTTATGCTCAAAATTTGTTATGATATGAGGGATCATTGAATGGAATTTAGATAAACATAATTTATACTTGGGATCTGGGTTAGAAAACATCATGACATCAATTATTTTTAGATTTACATTATATATATATATATATATTGAAAATTCATCCATATTATTGGTTTTAATAACCATAATGAGATGATTGGATTGCAGACCTGATCTTCGATCAACCATATGACATCAAATTTCCAAACTATTTCTCTTAGACTTGTGAAAATATCCACTAATATCTGCTCTAATTTTGATACAGGAATATGAAAATAATTAAATATCTTTGTGGGATTTTCATTATCCACCTTGACCTACTAATAAGGGAGGAAAATCAATAAAAACTCCACCACTATACTACTAATGCAAACCCATTAACTAATTTATCTCAATTTCTTATGCATTTTACCAGTACTAGGATGAACACCACATTTTCAATAGTCGTAGGAATTAAAAAAAATTCCAGATAAGATATTGAAACAAAAATCAATTCTATAAAACACATCACAATTCTATCAGCATGTATCAATCCCTCAATGATCTCTCGACCAATGAGTTTTGACCTCATGGCTAAATATTCTTTACCATATTTCCCAGTATCCCCTAATTGTGAAACAAAATTAAGAACAAAAATAAACAGGAAATTAAACTATAGTTTGTCATTACTTATCAAAATCCTAATTCATGTATGTTATGACAGAAAATAGATTCCATAGATATAAATATTCTTCATCTGACTAATTATATGAATTCTGACTCAATTGATCTACCATATAATTCTAATTCCCTTGTATATATATATATCAAATTAAATTAAAACATATAAAATTATTCCATACTTATTAATTATCTTATGTTTAAATGTATTTTTGAGAAAAAAATTTCAAAGATCATTAGATTTTGATCATTTTAAATTTATCACAAATAAGATAGAGATTCCAGTTCATAAAATAATAAAACACTATTGAAATTTTAAAATCATGTGTTGGGTATTTTTTAAAATTTGCCTATAACTTTCGTGAGGCATAAGATATAACATGATCATTCTATATGGAAACACAACCCAATCTATAACATGATGCTTCAAAATAGACCACCTAATAGTTTCCAAACTCTAGAAATGTAAGCATATGTGCTAATGAAAGGCAAAAACTAATCTATTGAAAGGATTTATAGAACTCATCACTCCATGGGCAGGGAATAAATTCTATTTTTAAATCTATCATTGGAAAAAAATTCAAGAAAAATAAATAACAAATCATCAATAATTTCATATTATGATAAAGAAACTATATATATAAAAAACATTCTTTAATGGTTTATAAGATATATCATATTCTATATATTCTATATTAAATGAAACTCTACATTAAAATATATCATGAAAAAGGAAGAATATCTCTTATATCCAAAAGTTTCGCTTTCAATGTTATGTATAAAGTTGACGTTCTTGGAAGACATAAAACACTATAGCCAATACTTTCTAATTATCATCCTTAGTTCAAGAATATAGCATAATATTATACATGAAAACCACAAAAAAGAGTTAATATACATATTAATGATCCAATAATAAATGTAATTACAACTATTAGGCCATTCCTCAAACAAAATAGAATGAAAATATATTCATAGTGACTATATTTTCTTCTAAAATATTTTTTCAAAATATCTTCTTTCCAAACCGTGAGATGATAATATTCTAATCTAAAATAACTTTAAAGGAATCATGTGGTTACCATGAAATTATCAAATTGGCCTTCAATATATAGTATAGGATACCAATTATTTTTCAAAACATTTTAATTTTATGGTAATACACACATATCATAAAAGTTTTAGCCTCCATATTTACCCAAAGAACTTGAGATTCCAGGAGAAGATGCATAGTCGAAAAATAGTTTTTCAATACAAAAAATCCATTTAGTCATTTAATTACCTCAATTATATCATTTCTATATACTAATATATAATTGAAAGGGGACTCATATATGGTCTGAAGACAACATTAAAATATATATCTATTTCAATTATTGATCTATAAAAACAATTATAGAACACATCATAAAATACGTCAATGTTGGTTTGAAATACTATATAGTCAATTACATTAACTGGTTATTATGTAACAACCACAAAATAATAAGTGATTTCAAAAAACATTGGTAGAAAAGGTATATCCATTCTTGTATTCTTATCCAAACTCTAATGAATAGTTTTTTAGGCCATCAGAAGTTGTGAAACTATCTTATTGAGTGTAAAGGTCGATGTGGGACCTGAAGGGTGTCATCCAATCCATTTCCCAAATCAGTTCATTGATATCAATATTAATAACTAATAAGTTCCAAACTAATAATGTCCCATAACTATTTAGGTAAAATGTTACACAATTAGAGTCATGACAATCATGATTTCCCAGAGGTGTGAGAAGTCTCAAAATATAAGGTATCGTCTCAATATGTATACCCCTATGATTATAGAATAGAGAAGAAATAAGATAATGGGATTCACTTGTAAAAGTTAAATCTTATATAAGGGTGGAATTAAAAATAATACTACGTCGTTCCAACAACGAACTGGGTAGATACGATGTTATCAACTGTTAAGAACCATACAGTTTCTCACTCACTCATCACTCATCACATATCATTATTTATTTGTTGATATTTAGTATCCAAATTAGTCATGGTCTTCCTAGAATCACCATGTATCACTAGATTTTGTGGATAATAATTATTTTAACATCTTCACAATCTCAAAGTATTGGATTTTTACGAAAGATGTAATTCATTTCCAACACCATAAATCAGGGAACTATAAAAATAGAGTTGGAGATATCCCATTAGATCAATGGAATGAAATACATAATGAAGTGTCATAAAATCTCTCTTGAAAGGCGCGAGTAAACCATACCAAAATCATATATGCTTACACATGCCACGTAGATTGAAATTATTTAACCATTTGGTTTAATTCTAGGATTTACCACTTCTTCATAAATTGGTGTCCTTGTTCTACTAATTTACAGTGTTTGAGTGCCAATATGTTATCATAGAGATAATCATACTTCCTAGATCCTTTTTTGTAGAAATATCTATTTTTATCAACATTTCTAGATTAATTATCCTTCAATAGTCTCTAATATAAATAATATATATCATATATGGAATATTTGGTCACAACTTAGATTGAAATATGAGTTTATTCAAGTATACATTAGAAGTAACTTCAGATATAAAGTATAATAACTCCATATACCTAGTATAGTAGTCTTTAAATGATATATTTTCTAGTCTCAAACTGAATAAATTTCATTTTCTTACAATCCTGAATGTGTTAGGGTATAATTGATCATCAAAAAATATTTTAAATTCCAATTATATAATACATTAGTTGACATTATCTTGGACCTCTAACTCCCACCACTACAATGAAAGATCTTCTAGCATGAACACTATCTTCTTGAGCATTAGCTCATCCATTGTACCAAGGAAATCACATATTTTATTTATTTCATTTAACTATGCATCTACTTTTTTAGGCTTGTAATCCCTCTGAAAGATTGGTTGAATCAATTTTTGAAATAGTATAAAGTGAACAACATTTCAAGGTTAATCATTTTTATTTCCCCTATCAGTGGATTGAAAATAATGAATGAATCTTATAATAATTAATTAGTTCACATGTGGATTAGGTGAGATTCTATTTTTTTCATCCTGTTCTGGTAGCTTTTTATTTATATTTCAAGGTAATGTAATTTATATAAGAGGGAAAAAATAGCCCATATCCATCAATCAGTAGTAACTGAGGGCATAATATATTTTAAATCAGAATAGGAACAAAAAATAACCTAAATTATTTTTCAAATATACCTTTAGAAATGTTGTAACCATTTTTATAAATTATAAAATAAAAAATGAACAATTCTTCCGTTATGGGAAGTCTCATCACTAATGTATTATATGCTAATCTTAGGGACTAAAGCCACAAACATGAGATGAAAACACACCTAGAAATATCATATAAAAACATTTTCACCCCTAACCACCCAGGTAACTAGAGTTTCTGTATTGAAAGTTAGCTACATATTTTAACCTGACAATATCATGTTCTTACAATATTATATCCTTTTTCCTATCCAATTACGATAGTCCAACCAAGAAAAAAAATACCATTTATAACACTCTTCCCCTTCTCATTGTCTTTGGAGGAGGTAGACATTATACTAACCTTAAGTTCCATCTCTAAGAATCGAAAGGCAAGAAATAAATTTTAAGGTCTTATGATAGCATTGGGGGATGATTTATTCAGATATAAATAGCCTAGAGATGCGTATAATAAGTAATTGATACATTATAAATGATTATTGAGTAAAAACAAAACAAATGTAATTCAAAACTAGGAATTATAGCAATAACATAGTGAAAGTGAATGTTAAATTCAAAATCCCAATGAGACCAATATATATACAAAAAAATACATCGGTTTCAATCAACCCAGCCTACATCCAATCTACCTCCACGATCTAACTCCACCTACCATGTTCAGCGTATTAACACATTTTAATGAAATCATTTAAAAATAAATAATTAGTTTAACCAAACTAATAAAGGAAATATGTGGGAAATAACACATAAAAAATATTTAATCTATATATTTAACATTGTGGTAATCATTTCTTTTCACATATACACCCAACCATAGACACATAAAATATTAGTGTGACAAATTAAAGTGGTACATAAAGACGTTCTCTATCCCATATTATATATTAGTAACTCATGACCATAATATTCCATACTAGAATACACTCCAACCGAGTAAAACAAAATTCTATAATAAAAAAAATTTATAAAATATTTTTTCCTTTAAAATATTTTTTTCAATAACATTTTAGGCTTCAAAACCATTGTATCAATTTTAAATCATCCTTTTAAAATTATTTACAAGAGGTGGATTTATGAAATTCATTCAATTTTTTATATTTCTAAAACACAATCAAATATGTTTTTCAATCATGAAATAATGAAAGAATTTTCCAAATTAAATCAAAAAAACTATTATATAATACTAATCTGTCATGATCTAATTCATGGGATACTTATAAAGTTGTTATGTAACTCTGAATAGATGATGGAATTTAGGAAAAACACTAAAAACTTCTATATCCATCCACAGTTCATGAATTATCTAATAATGAAAATTTATCATCAAGATAAACTATTTTTTGGAATTAATAAATTGTAGATGAAATACAAGGAAGAATTGCCACATTTAAAAAATACTTACAATATTAATAAATCCATAAAAAAGTGAATCAAACCATTTTTTCTCACTCAAATATGATTAAGAAGAAGAATATTAATAATGAAAATAATAAGACATGATTATGTATAGTGGTACACGGAACAAAGATCCTCCAGTCCACTTCATCAAATCTCTCTCAATGAGATTTGGGATTTTTACTAGTTGGTCAATTTTATCCAAGTCTCGTTGACACATGGTTACAACAGCAATAGAAAAAATAAAATTATATTTAAAAAAATAAAGTTATAAAAATTTCATTAATATCAAATAGTATTTCATTAAACAATATTAATGAAAACTTTTAATCTCAAATTCACATATAATACTTCAATGGAAGAATATTTCAGTATTCATCATGATGGAAGGTTTTTCTAAGGTCAAACAACTCTTAAAATGTCACATGTCATATCACAATGATATTAATTTAAATTTTTAGAATAAATTACAAAATTCATTAGAAATATATTTAATTTAATATCTTATATATTATAATTTGTATCGATCTTTTAAAATCATTAAATAGATAGTTTATTCTTGTGATATCATTTTAAGAAACATAGAAATAATCCGTAAATAAAAACTACATAATTATACCAGTTAAATATTGGATTTCTATTCATTGTGATAGACATCACATGTATGGGTGAAAAAATATGATTTATTACAAAAGTAAGAATGATGATCCATTCATTTGTTACATAGATGTAGGGTTTCATATGAAAGTATATTTCATTATCTATTAATTCAAACTAAAACTATGGAACAAATACCATAAATTCTAGCAAAAACATACTATATAAAAATTGTTTCCATACATCTTATAAACACATACTAAATGAACATAATTTGAGAAAAAAGATAACATTCCCTGATACTCTACAATGAAGATTCTTAGTAAATAAAATAATTATTTCTATAATTTTTATTCTAAAAATCACATAATGTAACTTCATTAGAAAAAATAGAATTGGTTGTTTTTATAATGAAAATAAAAAAAATAAAAAAACAATTTCACCCAAACATGCCTAAAACATTACCCCTTTTAGATGATCACAAAGCCCATACAACCATTATTAACATAGAAAGGATTAAGAAAATGGATTCAAAAAAATTAAGAAGTAGTTTCTCCCATATATATTCTATATCATTTAACATTATTATTTACATATATTTATTATATTTATTACTCAAAAGTTTCTTATATTAACATATCTTCTATTATATTTCTTTGGAATTCGACCCCATACACACACATTTAGATGATAAAAAAAGTAAGGAAAGTATTTATTTATATTTAATAGAAAAAAGTGATACATAAACATATAGAAATGGAGAGAAATATTTTAAAATATTCAATTTTTTTTAAAAAATATATTATGTTTGACATTTTATTAGTAATAGTGGTGGAAAAGAATCAATAATTTTGGGAAGGTTAAATGGTTTTACTTTTCTCTCCAAATTTCTAACACCTTTACTCACAATAGTTATGTCTATCCAAAACAGTTATATTCTTCTTTAAAAAATATTATATGGTGGATCCATCGAAGGATATGAGAGTTCATTAACTAAAAAGTCTTTTATGTCATTAATATTTTATATTGTAATAGATTCAAGTCAGGTTTTCTAGGTTTGTTTTAACTTATCTACCTTAGTCACATTAAATATTAATTTTGAAATTGTGGATTCTCACAAACAATGACAATTACATTGAATAGTATCAAAAAAATATTTTTAAAGTGGCATATTTTCTTTCTCTTCCTAAGTTTTCATGATAGTTTTTAAATCCTCATATAGATTAACTAGTTATTCATTAAAAATATTAATCATGGATATAAACTCTTAAAAGAAGATTCAACATTAGCTATTTGATAATATTGAACATATGGTTCATTATAACCAAGTGTTTTTGTATTTTTTTCATAATATCTATCTAATGAATCATTAAAAATAGAAACTAATTATTTTCTAAACAAATCCCTCATAACATCATCAAATGAAATAACAAACAGAACTAATTATTATAACTCATTCTATGAGAAATTAATCTAATGAACCAAAATACTAAGGGTTTCCTTTTGAGAATAACATTTCATTGAAAATGAAGTACTAGGTCTCTTCATTACACTCAGACTAGATCCTCTATATTTCTTTCAGTTTTGATTTTCAAATAATAAAGGGAAAGGGTTTGAGATCTTTCAAGAAGAAGAATGGTTTTATTCTAATGGTTTTAATTACATGTTTTGGATTCTTGAGAAAATATATAGAGTAATCATTTCATATTTTTCATTTGAAAATAAATTATTACATAAGAAACTTATTTTTAAATAATAACATCAAATATTTGAGTAACAACTCTGAAAAAAATTCAAAACTTTTTTTATAAAATTGAATATTAATTAAGAACTTTATTTTCTATTATATATATTATCGATCTTAATGTGATTTTAAATTAATACAAGAACATACAACATGCACCACCTTTATTATAACTTCTTCAGGTAAACTAGTCTAAATATAAAAAAGTGTTTACCAAAATAACAAAATATTACACATATTATAATACTTTTGATATTTTTTATATATATTGATGTGAAATCAAATAATTTTTAAATGAGTATTCATGATATGATAAAACTAATATAATAAATCGATTTGTCAAAAAAAATAGTAATAAAATATTAATATTTTAATTTATAATATAATTAGATGAAAATACCATTTATATGTTTTTTCCATTGTATAAAATAGTAATTTCAGTTAATAAAATATTAAAATATAAATGAAATAATTTTTGAATAAACAATTTTATATCTAATTATTCTTCCATTTAAAACATTAAAAACTATTAATATTGTAAATTTTTATTATTTTCAAGAAGCAATATAAAAATATAGCAATGAAGTATATAGGTGAATATCCAAACAATATTATATACAAGTGTCATTTTTACACATATTCTTGTGGGTCCCGTAGTTTCTCCAACTAAAAATCTAGCTAACCATATTTATTAGTGTAGACTCTGTAATTAATACTCGATAATTCTTTTGACTAATGTAAATTCATGGTCCCAAAAAATTTAAGTCTTTTAAAAAGGTTTTCATTATTATAATGTTCATTTATTCTATAGTGAAAACATTTAATAATACACAGGACCATGATTTTTGAACCAATAATTATATAACATCAATAAAATTTTGTCTTTTCTATATTGTTATCAATCCTATGTTTTCTTTCATGAATTTCATTTTTTCATAGAATTTTATTTAAATAGTTTTCAACATAACTAGTATTCTATAGGATATTTTAGAGTGGTAACTTCTTTTAATAGTTCCTTAACATTATTTCCATGAAAACCATATGAATTTTTAAAAGGTTTTTATATTAAATTTGAAATATAATTATCCAATAAATATTTATAAATAAAATATAAACATTATATTTTATAAGTTTTCTATGCTATTTATTTAAAATTTAAAATTTATCTTCAAGGATAAGACAATATTTATTGAGTTGTTCGTAATAAAAATATTATGAATCAAAATTTTTGGTGTAATAAGTTTTTACCCCTTTAAAATGAGCCATAATATATAGATTAAAAATTCAATTTTCATGATCACCATCATAGTTTGTAAGTGATTCAGTACTTGAATCAGAAGAAGAAGTCCAATAATAATTCCTGGATTTCTTACCATTTTTTAAAATTATCTTTCCTTAAGCATTAGTCATAAGACTTTTAGACTTCATGTGACCTTTCTCCTTTTGTTCATATCAACAATATTCATTGTTCATTTCTCTCTCAAATTGTATAGTTTTTTAAATCAATTAGAATGTTCTATTAGTTCTTTACATGAATCAAGAAAACATGAATCAAATGATTCATCTATAGTATTTTATTACAACATCTTCATTTTTTATAAAAATTTTATTTTCATATTTGTCTTGTATTAAACTTCATACATAAACATGGAAATAATAAATTATTTAATATTTAAATCATTAATTTTTGTAGATTGATGAATAGAATCAAATATTCTATTCCACATTGAGGGAAACAAACTAAGAACCATTAATTCTTGATTTTGTTGTTTAATTGGATCACCCAAAAGAATATTATCATCAGAAACATATGTCAATCCTCTATACATATGAGTGATTCGGTTATATTATGGCATACCAAATGTATCAAATTTAAATTTTTATGATTTGAACCTTAGATTTCAATTAATATAAATTCCTCTATAGGAAACATAAATGGTATGACATATCTCATATATTGTATCACACTAAAAGACTATATTTAATTCATAACTTTCTAACCCATTGAAAATATTATTCAGTTCTCTTGAATTTCGATCATACTCTTTCTCTTGATCACTATTCAATTTTTTAGAGATTCTTATATAATTTCATAGTGCTTTAATACCATTATATAAACTCTTATTCTGAGATTTTCATATAACAAATCAAGAATGGTTTCCATAATGAAAATTTATAACTATGTAAATAATGTGTATCAACCACCGACATACCTTCTATATGATCATCCATTGATATTCATCAACATTTATATATTTAAATCTTATATAATATAGTCCAGAAAAATAACAACTTTATTCTATCTTCTATTACTAATTGTTTATATTGGGTAGAATCCATATAATCCTCAAGTATTTCCAATAAATATATTTAATGGGGCCCAACCACCAATACCAATTATTGTGTCAGAATGAATATGATGAAGAAACAAGATTTCAGGTAAATTGCCTCCTTAAAAATGTCTTGATAAAATTTTAAAAACTCCTCAAATGAAGTGATTCATTCCTTTTCTCGAAAAGATGATTATTTAGTGGAATAAAAATGAAGTATTGAATAGGAAATAATAATATTTAGTGGTTTGTGAAAAAAAACCCCTAGTCCACTACACTAATACTCTCTTAGTGAGCATGTTGATTTTCAGAAGTCTAACCATATTACAAAGACCTATACATCTAAGTGTAGGCATTTTATAATATACAAAAAATTTACAAGTCCTTCATGATATTTTCCATGGAATAATAGATTCACATCTTAGTAGAAATAGATAACACTTCACCCCATATTTTTACACATAGTTGACACTTTAACATTAAATATATTATTATTATTATTCTATATACATATTATACACATAGTTATTTATGAAACTATAAAAAAGACCTTCAATAAAAAACTTCCATGAAATATTCTTTAACATCAAAGGTGATTTCGTTAAACCATAGTATATAAATAACAAGGTATATGGTCAAATATGTATTTCTATAACATGTATCTCTAAAGGTGTTCATACATTATTATCTAAAAATGTTCATCTATATGTTTAATAGAAGATAATATTTATACTTGTCATCGTGGTAAAATTTCTACAATTCAAGCATCTCCATTAATATCTCATAATAAATCATGAGGATTTGAATTTAAAATTTAAAATAATGTCATAAATTCCAATAGAAATATGAATGATTTATTCTATTTCATATGATCCTATGAATCTATCATTAAATCTCATTAATGTGGTATTTAATTCTGGTGATATCATTGTAGAAAATAAAAAATTATCCATTATTGAAAAATTTGTAAATAACTATATCAAATGTAGGATTTCTATACACAAATATATAAACATAATAAATAAAGATGAAAAAGAAAAATTGATTACAAAATTAGTGACGATGAACAATATATTTGTTCCTCAAATATACGGTTTATTCTAAAAGAATAATTCTTGATACATACATTCATTCAAAGCATAGAGAACCCAAACCATATTCATCAATTAAAAAATAGGACATATACAATGTATCTAGTGTTCTGAAAAACACATCTACACAACCTAAACTGTGAGAAAACAAATAACCTTCCACGAGTTTATGGTATGAATATTATTCAATGATAAAATAATTATCAAATTATTTTGTATCCTTAAATTTTCATAATGTAAATTAACTAAAAATATAAAGGTTGATGTTTGTGAGAGTCAAACCTGAATAAATATTAATGATATTTTTGGATCAATTTATTTCAGACATCGACAATAAGGAACACACACACACATATATATATATATCCATGGAGTACTAAATCTAATGATCAGGATGAGATAATTCAAGTGGATCTAAAAAACATCAAGTGAAATTATGACTTTCCATTCAATCTAGATCTCTAATATACATTGATTTCCTAAAAATTCCCTTCAGATAAAACATAATTTACATGGGATCTTATAGAGGAATAGGTGTTTGATAACCTATAGAAATATGATAAATAAGAGGGTTTTGGGTCTTAATATGGGTTAAATTCAAATTTTTAACAACAATATTCATATGGAATATTTAGGTCACACAGTTTAAAAAATTGTATGCCAACCATGAACATGCTACTGTCTCCCAAATTGGGAGATGCATGTATTTGTTTCATGGTTTGACAGAACATGATCTAACCATGAATTTCCATATATCGCCCTGTATTATTTTCCTTAGACATTCAAAAAGTTTTCTTAAACTATATTCTAACCATGTTCCTACCTAATGACTAATATCCTCTCATAAACACTTTCATACAGATCTTTCATTTTTATACTAATCACACTCAAATTAAAATCCTCTAAAAAATTAGAAAACTACTCAAAACTATAATATAAATCTACAAACAAAATATTAATATTATATAGTGAAAAAATACATAATTATATCCATAGGTACCTAGAACTGGGTGTGTTACAATATTCATAATTTTTAGAATCTAAATTATAATCATAACCAAAAATAAGAAAGGAATTATTTTCAAATTCAGTAACAACATTACAAATAACATTAATATGTTTTGAAAAATTATAATAGGTGAAACAAGTACCTCATTATTTGTTTCTATTTAAGATATTATTCAATTTTACACTTCACAGACTGGTTCACTACTTGATTTAGAATCATATATGTTTGGCCATTAACCAAAATATGTATAAATCTCTTTTTTCATGTTTTACATTTATTTCATTGAATGATATAAATATAATCTCTTATGTCCCTTATTCATGCCATCATAGAAAGTTAATTATGAATTATCAATAGTTTTATTGGAATTATTTTTCTTTTTTCCTTAATATTCATATTCCAGAACCAATTCTTGACGTTTTAATATTATTGAAAATTATATAAAAACATTTTTTCATGTGAGACAACTCCTTACAACTTTCATCTCCCTCAAATTCAAATGAGTTCAAAGACACGTTAAAATTAGATTTGATATAATTTTTATTGCGAGTTACTCATATGAAATATTATTTAACTCCAGTGTATACTATAATCAATATCTAAAGAGTTAATATAAAGGTGAATTACTTAATTTTCATACTTTCATAAACTGAAAAATTATATTAATTCCAATTTTTTGTAGTAAACTCAATACCATCTCAACTATAGCAGTTTTATTCAAAGACTCTGTAATTGAATTTGTACCTTTTATGATGCTAGAAATTATTGAATTTTGTTTTCATTAATTCATGTTTTCCTAGATTGAATTCTTTTAACTCTACAAAAAGGATTTCTTGTTTTCATATTTCCATCTATGTAGTTTATTAGTGTCTGACTTGAAGTATTATCTATAAATTTTGTGTTATCATATATGGTTAACTGGGGATAAAAATACTACAACTAATAAAATGTTATAATAAATTCAATGCAAAATAATTCAAATTTTTTACCACATTTAATCAAATTTGATCATCGGGATCAACAACTATAAGTTTTTTTAATCCATGATTTTCTATTGATCAATGTATAATATTTAGAAATATGTCTCTATTATAAATTTATTTTAACATAATTTGTTTTCCATAAAAAATTGTTATTTAGGTGGAATCCAACCACCATTTCAGCTCGTTCCATCCATATTATAGAATAATTCTCTTTATACCATTAGGTCGACGATAAGGTTAGCACAATGAAAAATATAATCAACAAAACCTAAATCCAAAGGGAATAAACTTTGATTCCAATTCTTTGGTATTTGAAAAAATCAATAGAGTCTTTATGAGTCACTAGCTTTAATACCAATTATTATCCTATGAATATATAGGCACGATATTCAAAAAGGGGTGAATTGAGCATTAAAATATCATAGAATATTTGAAACATATTTTTAAATTTGATTATATATTTTATCATTTCTGATAAACTAAATAAAACATACAAAATTTAAATACATCTAGATCAATGTATTACAATTATAATTAAAGTACCATAAAAACTGAAAGATATGAACAATGGATATTTATCGTATTTTAGATAATACTAATCCAACATCTATTATTCAGTACCCTATAACAAAATGTAAGGAATTGTACATACTATGATTAATATGGAACTTTTAAATGTATGATAACCTTTAATAATCAATTCATTTTTCTCACCTATAGGTACAACCAATCCTATATATCCTTATTTTCTATATTACAAGAATAATAAATACTATAAATTGTTTTCAGAGTCATAACACAAAAACATGAATTTATTGTAGTCACTACTAGATGAATTATAATTTCACTATGAGGAATAACCAATATACTTTCTATTAGTTTTTGTATACAGTAAACATACTAATTTCAAGATAAATATATAACCAAAATATATAACACTGAAAACCAAAAGGAAATGTAAAAATAAATATAGTCAATGATTATTATGAATCATTCATGTATCATTTATCACATTAGTTGTATAATGAACACATAGGATATTATTTGATCACATTAATTAAATAGTAATGGTATCATATATCCATATTTTTATAATTCACATATAAGTATTATTTTTCCATCTTACAGTCTTAGTGGACTATTCCAATGTTTTTTTAGAATGTAATATATATCAATCACTAATAGATAATCCATATTAATTAACTGCAAGATCTTTGATATCACATGGAATTATCATGTGTACCAATAATAAAAATCCATAACAAAGAAAAATATAATGATTGAAATTGAATTTTATAATATATTTAAATACAATATCCTTAAATATTAAACAAGAAATTCAAAGACTCCGTTAAAAAATAATTTAACTTATATATGATGTGTGAAAATCATCAAATTAGGTAAAACAACACATAAAAACATTATACAGTTAGAAATCATAAAACTACTAAAAAAAAGTATTAAATGTACTTAATGTGATAATGTAAACGTTTTAGAAAAATAATTTTATTACATAAATTAAAACCTAATTTATATATTTAGTGAACTCACATATGTATACTTTTTCGTAGATTTATATAACTACTAATTAAATTCATATTAATTCATAAAATATTTAATATATATATATATATAATTATATGAATTTATAAAACATTTCATAAGGATTAAAATTTTATTTTGTTTGACTGTGTAACATATTTCATAGAATTTTATTAATTTCATTTGGCCATGAAAATATTTTTAGTAGACATGAAAATGTGTCTTGTAAAAAATTTAATATTTTATTAAGTGATATGGATTAATTTATTTATATTTTTTGAAATCATTTTACATTGAACTTCAAATGTTCGGATTGAAAAATTATCTCAAATTGTAATTTTTTAATTCAAATTATTTTGTATTAAAAATTATATTTTTCAATATTATAAGTTAAATTTATATTTTAGTGATAATTCATTTCAAGATCTTTGTTTTAATATTAATAATTATTTAAAAATAAAATATTTTTATTTGGATTGGACTTAAATTGAAAAAATATTCTTCTATTGAGATACAAATATGCTTCTAATGGTGTTATATTTGAAGAAAACATTTCCAAATTCCATGAACATTCTATTGAAAATGAATTCTTCCAAACAATTATTTTAATATTTTCATTAATTTATTATGAAAATAAGTTGTTGGAATTCATTTTAATTATTATTTTAATGTTAAAATTTATTTTATTTTTATTTTTAAATTTTCATTTCGAATTGATATATTCACATATAATAAATTTATTATATTTTTATTTACCATTATGTAGGGTTCCCTATGTGTAAATGAGAAACATAGATATAATTCTACAGACCTGTGTAATTTTTGATGATACACTGTATAAATGAAATGCAAGGAATTTAAAAAACTATAAAGTATGAAGGGATGGATCAATATCATGTTTACAAACTACCATGATCTTGAAATATTACAACTGAAAATAGATCAATAACCAAGAGTCCATATCGTACTGTATAGAGGCCTTGACCTACTTTGATAATTAAATAAGGATCAATAGTGTCTAGTGGGGGATGGATATAACAAGATATCCTCTATGTGTGGTAGATGATTGATCTATTATGAAGAATTGAGTATACCATTCTCAAGAATAATAACGAATTCAAATATAAACCCCAGAGAATCTTAAGAAATCCTAATGAAATATTAACCATGATACCACATATAAAACATCAATATTTAAAAATCTAACAAATCAAAGAAAACCCCATGAAAAAATAAATCACAATCATCAATAAATAAAAGATGACTGAATGAGTGATCCATAATGAGTTTGAGCCATGGAATAATGATTTATTCTAAGGAATTAGTGTTTCACCTTTTGTAACCACGGAACCAAATCTAGCGATCTACTGAGGATGAATTATGGAGAAAATTCAATGCTAAAATATTTTCAAATCCAAATATATCAAATTATTCTTGGGACTAAGATGTTATAAAGTTAGATCAAAGAAATAACACATGAAATTGATGGACATGATTTTATTCTAAAATGGTCTTATAAATTTCATTTTTATTTCATTTTTTCCCATTTGAGCAGTTTTCTATGGGGGGAATCTGAGTACATTGAAAGAGGAATCCATGTGGATAGCAGGATTTCAACCATGATAATATTTCAATTTTCTATGAGATGAAAGAAGATACTGTGAAAATGGTTGAATGAATTATATTTATGAAACATAAACTAACACCATCCTTTAAAGAAATATCTACGAAGATCATTGGTTGATGATATTCTACTGAGCCTATATTTTATTTGAATGAAGCTAATGAAATTAATTAGGATATAGAATTTATCTTTAGATCACTTTTTTTTAACTATTTCACTTTTAGTCTTGTAGGTGAAATGGGCTTGAACTACAAAATATTCAAGAAATTATTTTTCATATAGGTGCACTCCACTTATTCCATGAAATAATAAGAGTAAAATCCATTTTTGGTTGATTCCTAGAACTTTTGATGTTGGGAAATTTGGATGAAGTTTGAATGCACAGTTTTGATAAACCACACTTTTATAGATGAATCCTTGGTTATTTGGATGCATGTGCAGTCTTGAGTAACGCATGGAGATTAGAAAATATATTTCTAATGGAGGTTGAAGATTTGGGTGACATTAATGTAATTACCACATTATAAAGAGGTAAACATTGTATTCCCATGTTCTGTCAGGGTAGTGTTTCATAATGAATATGTTTTTAATGCTGGTTGATATCGTATCAATGTCACAATGAGGGTCCGGAAGCTACCATATTACGGTAGAACTACTAATGGGAATAATTTTTTGATTTCACATATATGGGTAATGGAAACCATCCATGTCTACATAAGGTTATTTAGTTATTTCCTAAATAAAATCACTCACTTCACATTTTCTATGTTTTTAAGGTCATGTCGCTGTTTTAAAGAATTTAAAATTCGCATAGGGCCATATATTATTATTTCATTTCAAATTTAATGGGATGAAAGGAAAAATAGATTAGCCTAAATTAGATTTCAGAAAATCTCGGGAAGTTCAAAGCTTCATGAAGAATCCCAATGTAGTTTTAGGATAATGTAGGCTTACAATATTAATATTATGCAAGAATTAAGAGTTACATAATATTACTTAAAATGAATTATGACCATCACTAGTGGAAACCATCGATTTGATCGTTAAAACCATGTTCTTTGAGTATAGATCATGTAGTCAGTGGGTGATTTCACAAAAAAAAATCCCAAACTATTTAACATGGGAAAACCATTCAATAATTAATTTACAACCATTAATTCCATATTCTAATATTAATTTTTCAAATTTTTTAAGAGGGGCTGGGAGACATGGCATGAGTAGGGATTCAATGAAGAAGAAATTAAAATATGTGTCGGAGATTAATTCCTACTTGATAGAGTTATCCTGATAGAGAATAATTTTCTTCCCAATTATATTTATATTATATATATATATATACTATCAATCGTTTAATTCTCCACAAAACATGAACGTTAATTTATACTTCAAGGAAATGTACATTTTTTGCAATATTTTAAATCCACATTCATGATTTATTTCCATATTTCTATTATTTCCCCTATATAATTCTCATTTAATTTTATTTTTCAAATTTAGTGATGTCTAAATGGATGAAAATCAATTTTTTGTTAATCATGATTTATTTTTCCACTAATTTTTAAAAATAATTATTTCATATTGAATGGATGAAAATTCATGATCAAATGACTTGTTCTTCTCTTGGATTTATCCTAATTTGGAAGTCATTTTGCTCAACTACATAATCTTATTGATTACTTCAATTAGACATCATTCTTAATTTCATTCTCATTTGTTTTATCCATGACACATAGCAATAGTTTCTAACACTTTTTATTCTATTAACACACCATTATTCTTCATGCTCAATCAAAAACCCATTTTCTACTCTTTCATTATCACAAATTTCAAATTTTTTATTACTCAAACTGATCTTATTTTATTTATCAATAGAATCTCCAATTTATTAATAGTACCCACTAATATAAAATGTCAGTGGGATTTTTTATATATATTAATAGTGGTAAACAATTCTCTCATGAAATGTTTTTTCCTTTATAGGGAAGGGTTTCATTGACTTTCATAGGTTCATACCACAAAATGAAAAATAGAATCAATTATAAATAAACAAAATGAAATTTAATTGTTTGAAACTACTACTACGATGGGAATATATCATTCTTATTATTGATTATTTTGTGTTTTTAAGTATTAAATCATTTTTATTTTCCTACACCTTGAGTTGAATTTAATATGAAAATTTTTTACTTTAGTTGTGGGATTTAAATAAATATAACAATATAGTGGATAGTATAAAATATATTATAATTACTATATTATTGTTTCCTTATATTGGCATGTTTCTTTCCAATTTTCTAATATTCAGTCACGTAGACTCTAAAATATTGAAACAAATGAAAATATTTTGAGTTAAAATCCATATAAAAGCTATAACTGAAACATATAGAACCTCCCACTATTAAATTTCCACATACAAATGTCAAATTTAGAGGTTTTTTTGAAATATATATTTGTGTTGGGGAGAAGAAATATAATAAAAAATAAAACTCAAAAAATTATTCAACAGGTTCATCTAAAATTTTTAGAAATTAAATTGAGTTACAATATAGAATAATTTTAGAAAATAATTAGAAGATATAATTAAATGATTTTTCTGTCTTTGAAACTAATTTAATACGAGACTATCCTATTTTTAAAATTGAAAACACAAAATTTTATTAGTTGACTTTATATTTTAAGTATGATATAAATAACTTTTAGTTTATTTTAACTGGTGATATTTCACTTCCATTTCGAATCACTAATTATTCTTCTAAATATTGGTTTAATTTAATGTTTGTTAGTTCAAATAAATAATGGGGAAATTTTTAATATAAGATCACATGAATCTAATTTTATTTGTGTTGAGCTGAATTATTTCCCCAAAAAACTAATTAGGAATAATCTAGTTGATTTTATTTAGATCCTAATGTAATAGAAAATGAACATGAGGCTTATATTGATCACATGAAAAGTGGATGAAGCTTATATATACTTTCGAAATCAATTATTTATGATTAAATAATTATTATGAGTAAATTTTAGATGAAAATTATGCTTTTATGGATCCCAAATTTTTTTGAGGAACTTAAATTATGTCATCCATATTTTTGAAATAATTTTTCAACTAATTTAGATGAATACATATATTTATAATTTGACATTAAATTGGAGAATAAATTTATAATATTCAAAATTAGTTCAAATATTATCTCAAAACATTTTAAAAACATCTTTATAAAAATGTAAATCAGAACTCGACCCCTTATAGACTTTATTTTTAGAGCATAGAGATAGAAAATAGGTTGTAATTTTGTTAGGATCACATTAAAACCATTTAAGCACCAATGTAACATATTAACCTCCATTAAAAATAAAAAAGAATTAAATTTCAATTAATTCAACATGTGGAAAAAACCCTTATTTCTATTTGAAAAAAAATTGATGATTTTTTGTCAAAGAACTATAGGGATTTATAAAAGATCATGATTGAGTATTTTAATTTTTCCCTATGTTTGGTATATTATATTACATGAAGTTGGTTTAACATGGTGATGTTCCTACTCCCCTACTAGGGTACTTATTTAAACAAACCCTAATAGATAGCGATGTTTGTTCCAAGGGGGGTTTCTACTGTGGGGGGAGTGAGATGTATTCATAAGAGTCTTAAATCCCATGTAAATAATTTTCCACCTAAAAAATATGGGTACATTATATATTTTGTTTCATGGATACTCTTAGTGAAAATGGTTAGATTTCTATGAATTTTTGGATGAGAACGTATAATCTAAAACATATTGTGTGGAAACATGGGGTTTTAATTTTTAATAACTTTTTAAGTTGTTTTATTAAAAAATTAATATCTTATTCTTTTTCAGGTGAATCATTTAATTATATTTTTCTTTTTTCTATTTATATTAATTGAACGACGACAATAATAAATTTTATTTGAGGTACGTTTACTACCACGTTCCATCAAAGTCTGATTGCTTTCATTAATTTATTTTAATGATTTAATCTAATGATTTACCCACCCTTCTCCTATATTAATATAATTCCTTTTTGTTATGAGGTTCAACTATCATGTGTTTCACAATAAAAGTTTATTATAATAAATAACGTTTCATATAATAATAAAGCCCTATTTTAGAACCTTGAAATATTACTTGGATATTTTTTATATTTAAAATATTTTTTGGAAAATAATTAGTATGTTGGAATAATTTTCTAAATATACTATTGTACTAGTTGAACTAGAAATAATTTATTTTTTTCCAAATAAGATTAAAAATGTGCAATCAATAATTATTATTTTAAATATTTTGAACTTATGCTAACTTATTACCACATTAAACAACCTCTTGAACTACTAAATTTGAAAACCTATTTGAACATATGTATTTTTCTTATTTCATTCACATTATGATTCACTATTCGGGACAATATTGCATTTTATATGTGATTATGGGATATTAAAAATATTTAGGATTTAATTCATCGATAACACGTCGAAATTCCATTTTTTTTTAAAAAATACATATTTTTAATGGTCCCATTTTTGTTTTAAAACATTAAATTTATTTCTAAAAAATGAGGTTTTTTTAGGATATAAATTTCTATAACTCTATGAATTTATTTGGTTATATAAATTTATTTCACCCTTAAAACTACTTGATTTAGATAACATTTTGGCATATGTCAAAGAGTATTCATTGTATCTAATATCATTTAGTAAAATTAAACTAATAATATATTGATATAAAAGGTATGTGAAATAAAACAAAAAAATACATGTAGAAATGTTTACTCACCTTTCATTATTCATAACTGATGGAGATGATAATTATCCATTATTTTATTTTATTAAACCTAACCAACCATTAATTTTTGTATATTTATTTATATAACAATTGTGTTTTCTTGTTCAACTTGTTGTAATGAGATGTTTGGATGTTCTAGTTGGATGAAAATTTAAAAGAATAAAATTCTAAACAAAATGTTCATTTACAATAATTTCTTGTAAAATATAATAATAAATTTTTTTAAAAAAAATATTTAATTTTAATAGGGAAGACACCATTACTACTTGAGAGTTCTTATGGGGTAAATTTTTTTATGATAAATTATATCTGTTATTTCTATCTCTCACTCTTGAGTTTACATTTCTTTTATTGAATTTGAAGAAATTATTTTTTGAGGGACCAAAAGTATTTCTGTGTTGGGGAATTTGATGATAATCATTTTTATACCTTTTTTCCACACCAATTTAAAAATAAAATTCAATGTTTTGTTAAAATAATGTTCTTAATTTGTCGATATTTCTAATTCATGTAATTTAGTTTCATAAATACAATTTATTCAATATTTTTAGTGAAATTTGTTATTTTTTGTGATGGGATTAAATCATTATTCCCAATCATCAGAATTCATTATGTAAAAATATTTTTATTTTGAGTGGGATTTAATTAAAATAAAATATTTAAAAAATTATTTTTGAATGGATTATTAATGGTTATTAAATAGAAGATAATAATTCCAAATTTCAAAAATCATCTCTTTGAAAATAATTCATTGAATTAATTATTTCAAAAAATTCTATTATTTTATTTTGAATATATATTATTGGAATTAATTTTTTTCTTTAAATGTTTAAATTCATTTTATTCACTCCTTAAATTTTTATTTGGAATTTATATTTTCACAAGTAATAAATTTTTGGATATTTTAATTATTTACAAGTATGCATCACAGTGTGCCGACGAGTAGTGTAATAATTAATTTATAAAAGTTTGTATATGTTTATGAATATATTTCTAATGGTCAAGCATAGAATCTGAAAACAGCGTAGAAATGGTAGTTTATTTCAACTTATAGTGCACATCCTATCATGAACTTAACCTACTCTAAGATAAAAAAAAGTTTCCGTATTATGACTCTCTAACCCACTATGGGATGTCCATGGTCTACCATGAGAAAAAAAAAGATAAATCATTCCTTATGGGGGATGGATAAACAATTAGGATCTTGAATTTATTTATTTGATCAACTTTATGTAGAGGAATAGTCGTGTCATAATTGGGAAGATTGATGAAATCGATTCCAAACGCAAAAAAAAATATCAAAAAAGACTAATGTACTCTCACCCATGATGCTTCCTATTTATTTTAAGTATTTATATACCTAAAAAATCAATGAATAATTAAATAATAAATATATATAAATCATTAAAGAACCCTAGATGACGGATAGAGTAATCCATGAAGAATTCAAACCATATATCAAATTTTGATAATAAGTATGATGTTGTTCTCCATCAATAACCTTGGATATGAATCTAGTGATTGATTGAGGAATAAGTGTTATGAAAATTATACGATAAATAAATTGTTTAATCCTTGGATATCTAATCGATAATGCAACCAATATGTTCTCAAATTTGATCAATAAAATAAGTCATGCCTTGGATGTACGTACATGTATTATGAACCAAACAAGAAAAACATTTTTTTAATTTATCACCACATGGGATTTTATTTATGGGATAATATAAGTTCATTGAAAGGGGATATAGTCACTTGCGCATGACATTTAACCATAAATAAATCATATATATTTGTAGGAGGAACACTAAGATCAATAAAATGGGTGAATCTATTTTATTGAAGAATCCCAACTAGATATCCACCCATGAGTATGATGCTTCAAAGATGAATTGATGAAGATGGTCCACTATATATAGATGAAGTATTATTAAATCTAGTAAAATGTGGTTCTTATGAAATGGATCTTTTTCTCAATATATTATTTATCATTTTCATATATGCTTGAAATTAATTTAATTCAAACTTATGAGTTGCATGACTATAAGTTTTCTTATGGGAAAACACCACTTTTTTCTAGAGATATATACAATTGAAATTAATTTATAATGGAATCATATCAGATAAATAGACAATAATGTTTGTCTAATGTAAACAATAGGGGACGTGAACCACTGTGACAATCATGATGATTCCTTGGATCAATTATAGGGTGTGTGGTCATGAGTAAGACTCATAGTTTGTGAAAGAGTTTGAGTAAGGTGGTTAAAGATCTGGGATATGTCAATGTAATTATAACACCATAGAATGGTACACACTGTGGTCCCAAACTATATTGATGTATTATTCCATGCTAAAAACTCATATAAAGGTGGTTAATATAGTACCATTTTTAAAAAGGTTTAAGAGGATTAAAAGTTAATGTAAATTTTCACATGTGAAGATCATCGTGGACATATTCTAAAGGTTAGTGGAAAATGGACAAGTCTAGGATATGGTGGATTAGTACTTGTGTAAATTTTATTAAGCCTTTCACATTCACTATGTTTCATTGAGGTTAAGGTAGTTCTATGAGGGATTCAAAATTCTTGAATAACCCTAAATTCTTAATTAATTTCAAATTCAAAGAGTGGAATAGAAAACTATTTGATCCAATATAAGAGTTAAGATTGTATTATGAAGTTCAAATATCTTAGAGGAGGATAGAAGAAGTTTCAAAGATATATGGGCTTGAGATATTTACACGTTCAGATATGATAAAGTAACCTGAGGATGAAGACAAGATTTAGGGGACCAAATATGTCGATACCGAGCACTTGAGATAGGGTTTCATGATTTATGAACATGGAATTGAGATTCAATGAATTATTACCTGAAAATGTGGAGGATCAATTTAATAGGGGAAACCATTTAATTAATGATCAAAAACCATTCATTCTATAAACTAATCCTGAAATGAGATAATCTACTAATAGAATGGAATCATTGAAGGTATGGTTTAGCCCTCATATAGGATGAGTAAAAAATATCAATGTGTGATTGTTGGTCTCTTGATAGAGGGAACCTGAAAAAGAATATTTTTCTTAACTTCTTACATCATATTGGATTTATGTTATCTTAATCCCAAGTTTCTATGTCTTCTAAACATAAATTTTAAATTATGTTTCAAGGGAACATATTTTGGTGTGTTCTATTTTCAATCAATGTTGTTGGTTTCATTCCTTATTTATAAAAATTATCCATATTTTGCATTCTAATTTTGTTATAGCATTACTATTTATTAATGTATGAACTGATGAAAGTTGATTTTTAGAAAATATTGAATAAATTTCCATCTAAAACATATTTGTATATTGGGAAGTTTTTATTGAAAGGATTATCATTAATGTTCAATTTTCTAATTTCCCTATTGAATAAAACCGTATTTTCAGCACATTTTCTTCAATAGTATTATTTTACATATTAATTTTATTTGGCCTATTTATATATTTCTTTTATATACCATTCACCCATAACATTTAGTACTAGGTTCTCACCATTTTGATATTTCACAACCACCATTATTCTTCATTATCAATAGGTCACCCTTTGTTCACAAATTCATTATCTCTAATTTTTTTTTTAAGTAATCAAATTAATCACCTTTAATTACTCACCCACCTTCTATGTAGATCTAAAATACTCCCCATTATCAAGTAAGAGTATATTTTTAATTGATATTTTTAGATATTTAAATGAATACTCATCATTGGGACATTTAAAATAGTTTTCTTTAAGATTAATATTTTCATAGAGATTTGAAATATTATTTATGTATAAAAAATAATACTTTAAGACTCTAAAATTTTCTTTTTTACTTTGAAAACATTTGAATAAAAAATGAAATTCAAAAAACTATAGAAAAAACAAGGTTATGGAATACTCATTTATTAAAAAACAAATTAAAAATATAATACCTACTTTATTAATATTAAATATATGATTTGTAAAATATGTGAGATGTTATATTAATTCAATATAATATTGGGAGATATTTATTAATAGTGTGGATTATATGTTATTTTTAATATTCAATATGACAAACATCGACAAAAAAAAATCACCCTAGACGCTAATATAATTTATATCAATAAAACATTAAAGAACCATTCAAGTAAAAATAAAAAAACGTTTCAATGAAATGACAGACTAAACTAGAGGATGTGTTTTTAAAAAAAAATCTCTTCAAGTGTATATCAACCTCACAATTATTACCCACCAATTTTCTTTCCATTGATAAGAGGGTAAGGCTCATGTGGAACGAAATTTTTATTTTAGATCTCCACATATTGATAGGAAACTCTAGAATCTAAAAAATAATGATAATAACCCAATATGATTCAAAAATGATAAGACTAATCCCTATAGAATATCTTGGTAAGGAGGTATCTTATGTGAAATTTTATTAGAAATTCTAGGTAGTTATTTTTTGACGTATATTTCACAATAGAAAATATTTCGTGGATTTATGAAAGAATCAAATCTCTATATTGTCATTTATAGAAAAATATATAGTCATTGTATTTTCTCTTAGATTTCACCCTATAAGCCTCATTTTTATTGGACGAGCAGAATTATGGATATTTTAAAATTACTACTTTGTACTATTAACATTTAGAGGATTTATTTTCATGAAAAAAACACTTAATTGGAGCCTCAAATGGACGAACTGGGTTATGGATATTTTACATTTTTGTATCCCATGTATTTAATGATCCACGAAAATAATTTTAGCACATATATAGTAGAATATATTTGAAAATGTAAAAAACTATGCACATGGGTACTTGGGATTCAATTTATTTTGGCTTGTTTTCCTCAACATCATATCAAGATTTCCAAATCACCTCCATCTATAATAAAAACATCTAGATAGTTAGATTTATCTTCTTAAAAAAATTTAAAATTAAATAATTTAATCGTATAAAAATAGAAATAGATTATTATATTGGAAAATTAAAATAAATATGTATTTTAAAATAACGGTATAAAGGTGGAATAGAATGTTGAATTGAAACATAATCAAAATTCATAAAAAAATCAATGAATAAATAAATTTTGATCAAGAAATAGAATTTCTATGTTGTGGGAATGGAAGGAAATATGATCAATCTTTTTTAAATCGGTTGAAAAACCCATGAAAATATTTCTTTGACTCAATTTAGATATACTTCCAAAAATTTAAAGTGACATGACCTTATTCATTATATAATATATTGACTTTAGGCTAGAATTAACTTTTTTGGCCCTCATAAGGATCTATTAGATTTTGAGTTTTAGATAATTATGCCATAAATATTTCATAAAATACAATATATTATAATGTAGAAACATTTATGCAACATCCATTTTTTTAATGAAAAAACATTAAAAATGGAACAGGTTTTTATCCATCACATATTTTCAATATTTTTATCTTGACATCATCCTTATCCCTACTTATTTTTAAAACCCTATGAAAAATTTCATAAAAAAGTCGAATAAAGAAAAAAAATTATTATTATTGTAGAGATGATGAAAAAAATAAATAAAATAGTTTTTATAGATAAAAAAATAAAAAATAATGAAAATTATTCTCTTAAAAACATACATTTTTATCCAAAAAGATTATTCGTGTTTTCTTAAAATAAAATATATTTATTATACATTATGAAATTACTAATTTCATAAAAAATCATATAAAATGATAGAAAAATCATGAAATTAATTTGGGATATCATCTTCATGTAAAACATATAGAAAACATACAAATGGAATAACTATATGGCTGACATAAAATATAATTCTATAGGGAACAGAATCATTATGCAATGCATTAGAGAATTACATGGATACACCTATCATATAATTTATATCATCTCATCTAGGATCTATAATGCGGATAAACCATTGAAATAAGATGAATTGAGAGCACCCTTGTGCAATTATGGGAAAAATACTATTTAAACAACTTCCAAGAGACGTATCAATAGTAAAACCCTTGAGAAGTCATTTAAACCCTTGTGAAAAACAGTTTTGGATTTCAAAATACATGGTCCTATTAAAACCCATTTTCAATAACAAAATATCTATTATAATGGAAATAGGGTTTTTATATCAATAAAACATGATATATTATAAAAGAATAAAAAATTCAAATAATTGTTGTGGCTGTGGTAAAATTTATTGATGTTGTTTCCGTAAAACTAAAACATTCATTTTATCTTTTTTAAATAAATTCAATCTTTCCATAAAAATATTCTGTTTCAAAAAAAATGTTTGGAAGTAAAAATAAACCTAAATTTCAGGTTATTTTATTTATATATATATACATTTATTTTTAATAATCTAGTCATGGATGATAAATAGGGGTTTTTATCAAATAATAAAATGAGACATTTAAAATTATTTCTTCTGCATAAAATCTATAAAATATTATTTCATTTTAAATAATTATAAAGTATAATATATGGCCAAATATTTAATTTGTAAACCCTTGAAGATTAAATCTTATTTTTTTCCTGAAACATATATAATGACATGTACATAGAAGAGATTGATTTATAAAATTATACATTTAAAAATTTTAAATAATGTTTTTAAAGAAAATCAACCCTTTCTTCGAGTCAGACTCATCATGTATGTTATTTATATTCCTAATAAAAAAATTATATTAATTATAAGATTTATTTAGAACCATTTTCATGTTTTTTTCGTTTTATTTCACTTATTACAATTTTATATAGAATTATATAATCATTTTAAGTTTATCTGGGAAGCTTTAATGATATTCGGATCATGTGTCCAAAATGACTTCGAATGGTTGTCTATGGAAATTGAGTTAATTTTTCAATCATCTCAAAAATAATAATAACAAAATCATTGTTATTTTTATAAAACAATTATGAATCTAAAACAAACCATGAAATCTCATTATGAAAAATGAACTACATTATAGTCTGGGAGATGGTATGTCGTACGTACACATGAGTAAAATTTCCATTTTTTAATGATCATTATAGAAATAAAGAATTATTTATTTTATACATAAAAAAATATAGTTTAATCCTAAATAATATATTACTTTTTAAAATTTACTTATAAATATCATTTATGTGATTTGGTGATAAAAGAATAACCACATCCCTTCGTAGAGGTGGTAGTTCACACGTACGTATGAACGGTGATAACATTTTCACTGAATGGTACTGTAATAATGTGAAAGTTATTTTTGGATTCCAAAATAATTAATATTTCATGAATATAAAATTTAAAAATTAATTATATCATTATAACCATTCATGAGATGTGGATATGTAAAACAATGTACATCGCTTTTTGACGCAGTAGTTCACCATACAAATGAATGATGTATTCTTTAAACATTTTATGATGGTTAGTTACAAATATAGATAATACCATTAATAAAAAAACACCTCATTATATGGAATAAAGTTTTTTAATTCATCATGGATGAATAATCATTGAAGGTCATGGAAGAATTAGTAATATGAAAACACTCAGTTAGTTACTATACCTCTTCTTGAGAGATCCTAATTTTATTTACAACTTTATACCTATAAGGGTGCTAATATGATGAAACTAGGACCCACATAATGTGTTTTTAGATTTTATTAACTTATTTTGGTTGGTATTTTCTAAAAAAATGTTTTTTAAGTGTCAATAAAATATATTAAGATGTCCTCTATTATAAGAGAGGGGAGGGTCACTCATGTTATTTCTTAAAATATTAAATTAATATGAATTAATTTTTTTGTCTTAAAAGATCCTAATTTATAATATTAAAATATATAATGAGTATGAGTCGAAATAATCTTATACAATAAATTTTTAATAATATTGAAACACATCTTTACAATTATATATTTTTTTAAACATTCTATACCCCTTTTTCAATAACGGTCATATCAATGTTCTTTACTCTTTAGGGTTCAGTATAGTGACTATTAAAAAAATAGATCATAAATGAACTATTTTTTATGCAATATAAAACATGAAATTTAATTAGTCAAACATAATAATTTTATGAATTATTTTCATTTAATAAAATATTAATTATATAAAAATATCGTTATTATCAATATAAAAACTTTTGATTTACATTGACTTTTATAACATTAAGAAAAAAATGAATTTGAATAAAATTTATCCAAACATATATAATGTGTCACTTTTCTCTAAAAATCATAGAATATATAGTTTCATTCAAATAACATTATTTTTAACATTTTTACAAATATTCCAGTCATTAAAAGAAAGTGTGTACAATTTTTTGATTTATATCAACTTAAATATTTTTAGGGTAAAATCATGATCGAATATAAAAAATTCCATATATTCATTCATTGGATGAATGTGTCTTATATGTACTAATACAGTAGAATTAATTTTTGTGTCATAGTTATTATGTAGTCATTTTAATTTTATTGTTAAATTAAATGACTCGATCTACCATTTACCACGGTTAAATAATTATTAAGTGTACTATTTCACTTTGACCAAAAATAAGAGGGACATATTTTACCTATTTTTAACTAAATATTCCAATTATGGAATATATTTCTCATGTTCCAAAATATTTAATTAGATGAATTTATGTTTAAAATTAAACTATATAAATATAGTGAAAATGGGTTTTCATAATTTTAGTACGAAATGTTTTTAAATTAATTTCATGTATAAATATTGGTTAAAAACATATAACTGAATTATTTTAAATAAATAAGAATTAATTAAACTTTACAATATTCAAAAAATAAATTTTAATTTGAAAATAAGTTAATGTAAAATACAGTTTTAAAAAATCATTATTTTCACTATTTACCATAAATCAAAAATTTCAGAAAATTCTGAAAAACTCAAACAAACGTAATATAGAAATGATGATTTAAAAATAGATGTTAATTTTGTCATTTAAATTTTCTAAATGTTCTAAAATATAATTATTATGTTTTCTAAAAAAAGAAACATTTTTTGAAGAACAATTAAATTTGAAGAAAAAAATGATTTTATTAAAAATTGAATGTTTATTTCCTAATAATTAATAAATAAATTTCAATTGATTACATAAATTATATAAATATAATGATAATAATTTTATAAAAACTATTTATACCTACCAACATAATAGCTATGTTATAAATGTAATATTTAAATAATAATATTTTGGGTTTAGTTTAAGTAGGTGTTGCATGTCCTATACACTATAAAAAATAATACTCTTATTTTAAAATCATAGTGTGTTACATTATCCACCCCACACCACCACCTATAATATATTTAATCAAAATCATATCAACTTATTCCTAGTAATAAAATGCTAGATTTTTTTAAATATGTCTATTGAAATACCATATTTTTAAACAGGAAACTAAAACATCCTCCTGAAATGAGGAAAATCGAAATGTGATAGTCATTAAGAATAAAAAAATAAATTGGTATCCAATTAAGAAAAAATGGTGTAAATTCATGTTTTGTACACATAAAAATTACATGTTGTCTACATAATGGTAGTGAATGAAATAGGATCATGGATCACTAGATAGAGAATGATTAGTAGAAAGTCAATAACAACCAAACCATAATCCAAAGTAATGTAAAAAAGGAAATTAATTCATTAGAAATGAAGGACATACGAAAAAAAATTGTTCCAATAATATTTTCAAAATATTTGAGGAATTAATTTAGCATCTGGACTAATAACATATAGAAATATACTTACTTATCTAGTATAATTTCATCATTTATCCAATTTCCACCACAATCCCATATTTTTCATCAAACGATGAGTATTCAAGGTGATTTTTTGTGCCTAAAGCAAAAAAAACAACATCCCTCAAATAATTTACATCCAATTTTTTTTAATAAATATATTTTTTTATCTTTAAACATTAACCTAACCAAAAATGGTTATCATAAGACAAGATAAATCCACAATTTAATAAACCATCACTTAATTAAAAGATACATTAACCTCTAAATTTCATCATTGATAGAAGATGTTCAAAATAAATCATTATATAAATAGAAATACCCAAATTTATTGAATATATTTCCCACTAATATTGTTCCCATAAGATTATAATGATTTATTACATATTATTCCAAAATAAATTTAACATTTACCTATCAATAACATTAAAAACTATTAATGTCTCTAACCAAAAATGATTATGAAAAGGCCTTGTAATATCAAATATTTCTCAATAATTTCCCTAAAAGACATGAATCGTCACAAATTCACATGAAAATAATATATACCTTGAGAATATAATTTGACTTGAATCCTAAAACAAAAGGCCAAAATAGTTTTCCTACCTTACCAATATAATGTTCCCTAATTTAAATAACCCATAATTACATCAATATCACGGATCAAATAAACACTAAATGTTTTCAATAAATTTAATCTTATTTACATAAAATTTAATTTTGTTCTTAATCAAATGATACTTCAGGTTAATTCTAAGGTTTAAATATACCTCAAACATCTAACAAAACTCAATAAATGTCTCCGAAATACTTCACATCACATAGAACCTCAAAAAGGGATGTCTATGACTTTATTCTTATGACCATATTTAAATCCACCAATACATCATAACTTTTTAATTTTGAAACATTAATTATTAAAAATTATTTATTATCATTTAGTTAAGATTTTACATCATACTGATTAGTACTTTCTTCGCACAAACAAAAAAAATGAATCATGTTATAATACTAAACAATATGAAAATATAATATGTCATATAATCCATACCATTCACATGTCATTTATTTATTCCCCACCTTTAATAATAATGGAATTATGCATTACTAAAAAATGATTTATATGGTCCAGTTTAATATTTTCTTGAGCATTCACCTAGAACATTGATATTCATAATGCTCATACTCCCGATATTTACAATATAAAACTGATTCCTTGGAATAAATTTCATTCGAATTTATGAATTAAAAAATGATTACATTTCATTAAGAATGTTTTTAATTTATACCATCCATTACCATATACCAAACACCTTCACATTCATTAATAAATATTCTCCATGTGTTTCTTCTCACAAACATGAGACATAGGTCATTGAATGTTTTTACCTATATGATCACTATCACCTAAACATCAATAGATATTCATTTTCAATCTTATTTTATAAACAAGTAATAATAACTAGGTCCATGTTGTTTATTATATCTCATGAAAAATGGAAAATAATAAAAATAATATTTTTAACTATACCTTTCATTTCATTTGCTTGCTCCTTTAAAAAACAACAACATTTCATTCACATCAATTACTAATTAGGTTCCAGCTATATTGATCTATTTACTAAATTGTAGAAATGATTTTATGATTATATAAAACATAATAAACAATTTTATGAGAATTATGAACACTAATATATCTTTAGAAATGTTATATTAAACACATTTTATTTATCCAAAATAATTATAGTTATCCCAAACTTACAAAACATTATTGATATAGGGTATTTTTAATGAATTTATACTAGAATTAACTTTTTTATTCAAAGAGATATTTTAGTTATAGTTTTATTTATTTTAATATCATAACTCATAAATAATATCTTGTACATTAAAAAGTTGAAACATATATTAAATATCCATTTATTCTCGAAAACAATTTTAAAAAACATTTTACAAATGATGAATTATCTTCATAATTTTTATCTTTACGACTACCTTGGAATACTCTTCCATAAAAACATATAAAAAATAAAAATAAAAATATGAGTTGAGCCAAAAAAATTTCAGTAGAATATATAAAACAAACAAATTAATAAAACTATTAGTTTAGTGAAAAACATGAAAACTGAGGAAAAAATGGTTTATTATAATTATAACATTTTAACCGAAAAGGATATAATCATTTCTCTAAAATTTGTTATATTATTCTTACCATTTAAAATGAATTATATCAATGAAAAAAATAAAAAAAAGAATAGAATAGTGATAGTGGTGCCTAGGTAAAACATATTCACAAATCTCTTATATAACTCTTAGATCAACACTTATAAGTTTCCTAATCATGTGTCCATATTCAAAACTAATTATTTATAAAACCAAATCATTACCAAAAACATTGGATCATTATCTGGGTGCTTATGTCATATAAGCTATATTGGATTAGCCATTAACTATAATTGGTTCAACCCTTCATATAACCTATTTTGAAATCAAACATGAGCTATAACTATGAAGAAACACTTGTAAAAATTTACATGGATCATATCATGAATAAAGCCAATGAAAAACTCTTTTGAACTCATGTGAAAACTCTTTTATATATCAAATTTTCATTTCTTCCTAAAACTCCATTTTCAATACAAATATGTATAAAATTTGTATGTAGGGTTTTTTTCATAAGAAATCATGAATTATTTCAAAGAAACATAAAATTTAAATAATGGTTTCGATGATGGGATAATCCTTTGATAACGTAATCATTTAAATAAAACATTCCTTTTGTTTTCTATAATTAAATTCATATATTCAGTAAAAACATTAATCTAAAAAAATATTTTAAAGAACGTAAAAAAAATATTTAGAATTAATTTATGTTCATATTGGTTTATTAAAAATATATTATTTAATAATTAACATTGAATAAATATATTGTTTTAGAGAAACATTAAAATAATATTTTTAAAATAAGGTCCCTTTGGACAAATAATAAAATGATCCATTCTTTGAAAAACATTGTAAAAACTTAAAACATGGTAAAAATGAGTTTAATAACCCATTTATTTGTAAATAATAATTTTTCATAAATCATATTTAATTACATGAACTAGGTAGAGAATTATTCAAAAAATAAAACATGACAACAATTGAAATGGGTTTTTTAATGTAAAGGGTATGTCACCTCAAGTCTGAATCAGTATGTATGTTCTTTATCTTTTGGAATAAAATAATTTTTTTAATTATTCACATTCATTAAAAAAAATTCTAGTTTATTTTTCTTTTTTATTTCAGTCATTATAATGTTATATTTAATTACATAATAAATTAAATCCACCTAGAATGCTTTACTATATTCAGTTGATAAGTCCAAAATGAATTCAACTTGTTCATTATGGTCAAGGTGGTAAATATTCCATCATCTCAAAAACTATTTATCATTCCATAATTATAATTTTATTATAAAAATTATACTTCTGAAATAAACCAATATATATGATTATGATTAATGAACTACATTTATTCTTAAAGACTATAAGTCATATATATGGATGAGTATCAATTCCATTTTTCAACAATCATTATGGAAAGAAAGAATGTATAAAATTATCTTTATATAATTATAATTATATCATAAATACCATATAATTTATTTAAATGTAGTTCTAGATATCGTCATTGTTATGTGTGAATAAAAAATTAATCACATCCTATTGTGGATGTGGTTTTCCAAATTTACAGACTAATAATGTTATCTTCTTTCAACGAACACAATGTTAATAAATTAAATGATATATAATATTTTGATAATGATAAAAATTTCATTAATATCAAATATAAACATTAATTCAATCATTATAACCACCCTTGAGAGGGTTTAATGAAAAAAAACATCATTTTGCGAGGTTGTGGTCCGCATTACACGGGTGTGATGGATTTCATTCCAATTTGATGGTGGGTTTTAGATAGTGTTTTGTTATGAAATTTACATAAAATCTATTAAGTATATTAAATTCAAATTTATTATTATTAAAAAACGTTTTAATAATATTTCATGTATGTCAAAGAAGAAATAAAACAATAACTCTTAGTGAAGAACTGTACATCTTTCTTATAAAATCACCATTTCATTACACTTTCATCTTAATAAAGATGGTATTATTCCAATAATATGACCTCAAAATTTGGTTTATGTGATTTATTAGTTATTTGGGTAGATTGTTTCCTATAAGAATGTATTTTTAACTATTAATAAATGATAATAATCAGTCCCATTTAATAAGATAGGGGAAGGGCACTCATGGGATTTCATTAAATAATAAATTAATATAAATTAATTTTGATGTAGAAATGGATCCTAATTATTATTATAGAAATATAGGATTATGACTATTCTTAATACTCTAATAAAATTAAATTTTAAAGAAATTGTATCATATTTTTTTAATGTAGCCATTTGTTTTTACCATTCATTAACTCATCTTAAAATTACAATGCTATTAATATTATTTTCTCTTAAGGGGTAAATATATATACTATAACATGAATAATACATAATAAATGGACTATTTTATATTTCACAAATCATTTCACATTCACTTTGTAAAATATAATGTTTTTATCAATTTAAAAACATTTTATAAAATATTATTTATTATAAAATGTCCTTAATGTGAGTTTTAGAACTATTAATTTAAATTGACTTTAATTACATCAAGAAGACAATGTTATTCAAATAAAATTAATCCATACACCTGTAATATATTATTTTTATATAAATTATTGGGGATCAAATATATTCATTCAAATCTAATTATTTTTAACATTTTAAAAAATATTTATGATAATTTTCTATTAAATTAATAATTACTCCATCGATGTTTCATAGAATGTTGTACTAATTATTTCCTCATTAAAAATTAAAATTAAAATATATTGTTAAAAATTTATTTATATTTCATATTAATATTTATTACATAAAATATCACCAATTTATCCTTATGTTAAAAATTTTATATATATTTAAATTATGAGTGTAACATTTTTTTATCGTGTTTAGATAAATATTATAAATGTTATAAATATAAGAAAATGTAATTAAAGGCCTTTTATTAAAATTATTGTTGATTATTGATGATATATACTCATAAAATAAAATTTACACTTGTATTAAGGTAAATTTTTAATCCATAACATTTTATATTTAACTTTATTTTCCCTATTTACCATTTACAATGGTAATAGAAATTATTATGGTTAAAATTCATATTGACTAAAACTAAAAGGATCCTATTTATAAGGCCCTAGCTTTAAAAATTACATAATCTGGAATTATGTTAATAATCGAAGTTTATGATTTTTCATGATTAGTGTATTAGAGAATTTGGCTGAAAAATAGTACATTACATTTCAAAAAATAAAATTTAGACACTTCTACTCTATCCAAATTTTTGAGAAAAATAAAAAACACCTTAAATAAAATGAGAATTATTTTCTTGGTATAAATCATCTTAAATTCTTCATTTCTCTTATACATCCTTATACATTGTTAAAAAACATTTGAAAAACTTAGGATGAGCATAAAAATCTTAGTAAGGGTTATAAATAAGGAAATTAAACATATGTCCATCAATACATTCAAATCAATAAAATCATACATTTCAATGTTTAACATTCTACACCAAATCATAATATTTATGAATAACATATTGAAATCATAAATCATAAATGTAAATTGTGCCATCCATAACATATGATGTAGCATTCACAACTATGTAGGGAGTTACATTTGGAATACCCATCACAGTATATTCCCTAAATCTATTAGGAGAAACATTAATGTTTACCTCTGTCTTGTTACCCAGTGCATTAGAGATCAATCTCAGGCTCACCCTCCCTAGGATTATCATGGAACCTCCTGTATACGTGAATAATGGCTAGGAACCTTAAAATAATCATAACACATGAACAAGCATTAAGGAATGATATAATTTCCACATTGTAATCACAATATAACATATAAATATATTGAGATAATAAATACATTCTCAAAACCATTATCAATACCAAAATACCTAAAAAGAGTATATGGTATTTATTTTCCATTTAGAAACATTACGGCTTATTAAAGAGGTGAAATATAAAATAATTCTCATGGTGGAGGAAAGGTCATTGTCACCACGTATATTAAAATGAAACCTTTTTTTCATTTAGTAAAATGCTTCGTAGAGAAATTATTCCCATTTAATGAAATTATTAGTCAATGGGGTTTGTAAATCGTATAATGGAAATTCGTGTATAAATCAAAGTATGCCTCAATAAAAGGATATTGGGATGAAGTCCCTTGAAAATTTAAAACATTTAAAAGAATTTTTATTTTAAAACATTAATGTCTATTTAATTAAATCTTTAAAAAAAATTAAAACATGGAAATTAATGAGAATGATTTAGAAAAATAAATCTTCAAAACTTTTAAAATGATATTTTAGTTAAAGATTTCATAAACAAATGATAGATGCTTGAATAAAAATAATTGATGAATGAAATTAATAAAAACATTATAATATCATGAAAATAGAGGGATTACAGATATAATATGGCAATGGACAGTAAGTACAATATATAATAGTGAATTAGTGAATAATAACAATGAAGTCTCAATGGAATTTAAATTTAGATGAAATCCCTTATAAATATTGTATCCTTATATTAAGGATAAATCAATGACATAATTATGTTTGAAAAAATATAAATACATCAAATATAAGAAGATACTAATTGTAATAAAATCAGAGCTCATTCGCAAAAATTCATACCATGACATAATCAAAAAGTAGAAGATTAACCCAAAGAATTTAAATTGGGTTAAGAAGTTCCATTACCTCATTCCGACTTGACTGATTTGTTATTTAATCTCATGAATAATAAACTAAAGTTAATTTTTACTTTCCTAGGAAACTTTTTCATGTTTATTATTCTTTTTCTATAACTTGTTACCTTGTTATAAGCATTACATAATCATTTATGTAAATAACGATCATTCTATCGATATTTGGTGCATGATTCAAAAATGAAGTAATTATAATTACAAGTTATTCATGTAGTAAAAATTTAATTATATCTGGGATGATATTCATGATTTATAAATCATATATATCAGATATATCGAGTATATATATTTATTTATCATAGTATAAAACATTTAGAGATATGAAATGAAATGCTTCGTTCATGGAGACGGTAACCCATACGTATGCATAAACACTTCATCTATTTCTATTTCATATTTAATGGAATGAAAACATAATTATAAATTGGTATATTATATTACCAGTGTAATATCATATAAAATTTATATCGCATCATCATTTATACATTCCACGTATGGCTTGAACGAGTCATATCACATTGTGGGGGAAGTAGTCCTCACTTCCTTAGATGAAATTATCTTATTTACCCATTATGGAAACCGTAAAGGGTTTACATAAATGAAAACACAGAAGAATGGAGACAAAATAAATATAATATATATCACATATAAATTATTTCATTCTTATTGGCAACCATTAGAGGCAGTAGGAGAAAACTGACCAATCATTGTTTCCTTAGATAGTAGTTCACTGTCCACAGAAACAATATGGTTGTATATATTAAATGGAGGTGTGTGGATGTTTAGATCAAATACCTCTCATAAAAGCATCCTAGTATTTTGAGGGTACTCATGTTATTGTAACATAATATAATAAATAGTGTTTAGGGGGTTAGAGAAGGAAAATAAAAGAAAATAACTTGAGAGAAAACGTTACGTTTAAATTGGGTAACTATTATTGGTTTAAAGAAAAAGGATTTCGGAATGTTTGAAAATATTATTTTATTAGAAACTGAATTTTGATTTCAAAAGTTCCCAAATTCACTTAATCAAATATAAGATTTTTATTGTTCTAAATCTTCTCATTCAATGGTTTTAGACTAGTTTAAGGCATAAATCTACCTTATTATTTATCTTTAACATTTAGTTAACTATTTTATCTTTTATCGTGCCCTCTTGCATATTCATACTATATGGTTAATATATTTACTATAAAATTCCAAGAGACCAAAAAATGGATCATTAATCAAATTAGTAACATCATATATGTCATCCGGTCGAATATTATATTTTTAAGACTATTTTAACATTATATAAAATTTTATTGTTTTAAAAACACATTTATGTCAGTTTTGACCAATTCATATCAAGACTTTAATCAAAATAAATAACAAATTTATTCCTTCTGAAAAACTACATTAATTAAAATGTAACAAGTTATACTCATCCAAAAAATTCTTGCATGGCCTAAAAAGTTTCAAATTAAATTTATTTTAATATTTATAATCTCATTTATTTAAAACATTCATTAATGAGATAATCATTACATCATCTTTGTTTTATAAATATATTTATTTATATGGTGTCTAAACATATAAATAAAATACATGATGTATGAAATCTTTATATATTTATAATGGCAATTTATATTCAAACATATCACATATATAACCCATTATAAAAATATTTTTACTAAAAGATATATGTTTATGTTACATTTTCTATAACATTAAATTAATTATATTAAAGTGTCATTTTCACATACTAGTGGATGAATGGGGTCCAAGAAATGACCCAAGGATGCCCATTATTGGACATTTATCATCCAATATGATTATTACATTGCGTTTGGATAATTTAATATTACTAAAATATTAATTTTTACCCTTATTTTCCAGATTTACCCTTTTACCACGGTAAATAAAATATTTTCTGATGTTAATATTCATAATGTATAAAAATAAAACATAACTATTTACACAATTTAGATCTCCAGATTATCAATAAGGAATCCATTTTTCCAAATTACAAACACATAAGTTACAGAAATTAATTAAAAATTAATTCATGTTCTCAAAACCAAAAAGCATGTTTTTAAGAAATAATAACTATCAAAAGATTGATACTTATTTATGTTCAATTTCAAATTGATGTTAATTCCAATGACCAAAATTGTATTTAATAGAAAAAATATAAACTACTTACACTTTAAAAATAATGAAAAAATAATCTATCTATATAAATAAATAATATTAAAAGAGATTCTTGAATTAAAATGCAGTATTTTTTACTATTCATTAAAAATGATCATTATCGTAAAAAATTCATAAATTTCTACCAAAGTAAATTTTTATGTCCCTATTCTAATGAGTAATATTATTTTATAAAATAGAACATATATAAGTTACAATAATAGATTTAAAAAGGGTTCTATATGAAAAGTTGATAAATAAACCTTTTAAATAATATTAGAGTATTTATGCTTAAAATTGGATTTATTCACAATTTAAGCCTCTAAATATTATTTGATAAAAGTAATTACATTTAACAAACATGTATAGTCATATTATAGTTAGTTTAGTTCATTCCTTCTAATATCATGACTAGGTGTTAACAACCATTAATATTAATTTTATATTTTTTTATTTTTTTTCGTATGACTCAGCATTGGGCACAAACATGTCATTTCGGAGAAACCCATTTGTTTGGTATTGGGTAAACCATTGAACATAGAATTACATTTAAATTAATATTAATATTTAATTCCCAAATATATATATAAATATGAAAATATCATATTATTTATTTAATTCGGATGTTACACCCTTCCCTGATGTTGTGAATTGCATCCTCACAATTTTCAATTTGGGATCAAAAACATCATTGAAAGTCCCACATAAAAAAGAGTCAATATAACTATCACTTTAACAAGAAAGAAAAAAACGTACAAAGGCGACTCGAGATAACCCATACTTTAATTCCATGAAAACATGGATACGGAGGAGAAACTAATTGTCATGTTCTGACGGATAGTGACAGAAAACATGATCAGGAGAATTTTAACCAACAAAAAACCACAAAAATGTGATAGCTTAAATTTTCTTTGGTTTTCCATTAGGAAAATTTAACGGAAAATGTATTTGTTTTATGTTTTATTTTATAATTTTAGATTATTTATTTATGATATTAACAAAAGACATATGTAAATATACTTACTTTTCATGTAGAGGTTCATCCTTTAATAAGTTCCAACCAAAAACTCATCTTTTCTCCAAATGATGAGTATTATAGATGACGTGGTCACACCTAAAGAGATATAATCAACTTTTAGTGAATCTCTTAATCCAAAAAATATGAACTACATATTTCCCGTGTCATTAGACATTATCCAAAAACATAATGGTTAGTAAAAAATTATATAATCCCCAAAAAATGATAATTCTTTATAAAAATAAATATTACTCTTTACCCCCATATTTCGACAAACAATACCCAAAGTTCAGTAATGAAAATTCAATAAACAATTGTCTTTAAAATTATTCCATGTATCTAAAACTATGATTGAAACCCAAAACTCATAAGGATTTAATCACATAATCTACCTTGGTAAATTGTAACATTTATCTTCAAATAACGTCGACTACTATTAAAGACTCAAACTAAAGACTAATTATCCTAATCCCATTTTCTCAATGAATGGTTAATCATTTCCATAAATAACCAAAATTTTTATATTTCCACTGTAAAAGAATAGATTATCATAAAATAAATTTTCAACCATTACTCCACAAATGAGAACCCATAGTATTCTATTTTCTTTAATCATATAGTGTTCCCCAAAGAGAGAACGACTTCCAAAATAATCATTATCACTTAATCATAAAATAATTTTCTTATACTAAGTATATCCATTTGATAAAACATAAATTCCCAAATTTAAATTATTCATTATCCATAAAATCACCTAACTAAAAATAGTTAGTAATACTAACAAGGGAGGTCATGTAGTATAGTGTTTGGTGATAAATCACAATCACACTTTAGTTGTGGGATTGATTCCTACATCATTGTCTGATTTGATATGCTTTCACATAGTCTATGTGTTGTCCTTTTTCAAAAACTATATAATTTTATAACATTCCAAAAAATGAGATAAATTACTCAAAATAACCATAACATATTTTAACCACAAATGTTACTCATGCCTCACTTTTTTATTGGAAAAAGTAGGAACCTATAATTTCATGAAAATCAAGGATCAAATAAACCCAAATGGTACAGTTATAACTATATCCACAAAATAAAAGATAATTCTTCCATGAATAACATTTTAACATATCAAAATTTTGGTTTACACAATCTACAAAAAATTATTCCAATTTAATCTCATCATCAAGAGATCCTTAATACTTTTAAGTATTTCATTATCCTAAAAACCTTATTCCTTAATACTTATTTCTTACAAACATTTTCATGAATCATATCTTAATATTCAATAATGTCAAAACATTATCTAAGAAATAATCCATACCTTTCATTGGTCATTGTCAGTTTCCTCATCCTCGATTGGAATGGAATTAGGTATTTGTATGGTCTGACTGATCTCAGTCTCTAACCTTCTTCAGAAGACATCTATTTGTAAAATGACCAAGCACACCACATTTAAAACATTCATTTGATCCCTCAGAAAGAACTTATTTCCCTTTCCTAGAGTCAACTAGATTCTTCCTATTTACCATGGATGTTTCTTTCTCTGTGACATTCATTACCACATTTATAGCATCTTCTCATACCTCTAAAGCATTTTCATAGGTTTTTATTTCCACATCGATGACACATAGGTTGTTTAATATAACTAACTTTATTATTATTACCTAAACATTCATAGGGATTTGTTTCTTGCATATTCGATTCCTTATCAAATTTGCCTTGGTTTAGGTGGTAAATCATGATTCAAGATAGTTGGTTAAGAATAACCACAAGAGTTGTCATTAAATATTCAATTTCATTCAGTTTCTTATTCTGAAGACCGTTACATTTTTCTTCACATCTGTTATTACTATGGTTCCTACAAGATCAATATATTTACTAAAACCAAAATGATCGGTGTGAGTATATCAGTAAAATCATCATATAATAACTTATGAGGAGGGTATACACTATGATATACTTATTCATGTTATCTAAAACCCAATAAATTTGTCTAGAATTACTACGAATCTTTATAATATGTTATCCATTGTGGTTATGTCAGTTATTATTAAAAAACAACCTGTCACGAACCAACCCGGGTCGACCCTGGACCGGTCACCCGAGCCGGTCCGCGACATGGCCCGAAGAGCGTTCCCGATCCCCACGGGATGGAAACTAGTGCTGGGCATCAGAAGTAAACAGGTGGGAATGATTTGGCCCAAAATAAATAAATTAAGCAGTGGAAAAAATTAAATAGAACAAAAGAAAATAAATAAAGAACAACCAGAAACGCTACTAACCTGACCACGACCAAAACTCCATGTGACCCCGTGGGTCACTCTCCAATACCACAACCAACGTTACTCAAGGTGAACAACTGAAGCTGGAACCTGCAACAAAACTAAAAACAAGAAAACACTATAGGTGTGAGTATTAAAACTCAGTAGGTAGGCCCGACTAACTCTATTCCTAATGCACATACCATTAAAAAAATAATTTATCAATTCTAGGTTTTCACTAAATTATATAAAATATGGTTTTCACACACACACTTTCATTTTTATAACAAGTAATAGTCCATTCCCCTTTTTAATTTAGAATAGTTTTAATGTTGAAAGAAACAGGTGCTTTTCATTTTAAAACATTTTTCGAACAATTTAGAGACCCAAACTTTAGTTGTTAGTCAAAAGGAAAATCACACACAACACACAACACACACTATGGGCAATGGAAAAAGTGGCACACATGGGTCATCAACATAACTGAACCTCTCAATCGTCCACCATATACAAATAAACACTAAAGGAAACATGGGTTGAACCTAGGAGATCGTGAACCATCCAGAACATACTATACATCTGACTCATCCTAAAGGCATTCCCTAACTCGATGACCTCATAATGCCCATACTACTACCCGACATAGCCTTGCATGGCCTAACTAAGGGTCTCAATCCCCATAGCAGTAATAACTCAGTATTCACCTTCTATGTGGGCACTAGCCAGTGTGTGGTCTAAACTATTACTGTAATCGTTCTCATAAGATTCACTCATTATGCCATGTTCCCATGTCAACGCATATAATAATAGAGGGGTGAATCAACAATTTCAAACAATCAGTCACGATACACAAACATCACATACAACTCCCGTAATAAACGCACACCGAAGAACCCCCATGAATGGGTTTTCCAAAAATAATTTATTTTACTAAAGTGCCAAACGGGCCTTCACAACATTTAACGAATAACCTCATTTTTCTAGAAAGCCCAAACACTTGTTCAGATGAAATCATTTATCTTTAAAACTAAAAGAACATTTGAAATTCTGTGAATTATGTTTAAAGTCCAAATGGGAATTCTTTCAATACTGGGAGTTCACTCGTCAAGAAAATGTTTCAAGTGTTCGGTATAAAATAAACGGATCTTTTTACTCTAAATAATCATTTAAAAATTAATTATCCTATATTATTCATCATTTATTAAAATTAATAAAACATCAAGAAATTAATAAATTCTAAATTTAAAAGTGAGTGGAGTGGGGGACCTACCTCAGCTCATAGTCCAAATGCAACGGCACATCACGCCTCGCACAGACGCACAAGCAAGCGCAAACCGGTGACCGCAATATCGGGGTAACCTTGCAAACGCGCTGCAACAAACAAACAGTAACTAAAATCACACAAACATGGACCGAAAACAATTCAAACGAACAAACAATGCAAAAGAAGCACCTCAACACATTTTCAAAACACAACTCGCATCATCTGTACCGTTTAAAAAAACCCATTTTAAATTTTATAAAACAAATTACAAATAGTAACCCACGTCTTATGCACCCAATAACACGATAAAACAGAGTTCGCAACCCATGCGCGACATAATAAACCAACAAAAAAGTTTATAAAACACAAAGAAAGGATCAACATGGGTGTTCACAAAATCAAAACACTCATATCACATAAAAATGCTACTAAACACATCGAAATAATATTAAACCTCATGTAAAAAATATACTCTCACTAATAAAACTAATCAATGAGTAAGATAAATTAATTAAATAAGAAAATTGATTCATTATACAAAACTTATATGTAGAAACCCATACCTTCGGTGTCGAAACACCGCAAACGCAGTGCGCCAACTTCGTCGCACCTCAAACGCACTGCAAGGGACCTGAGACAAACCACGGAAAAAAATACCAATAATTTATACCAAAACTAATATTGTATTTTTTGGACACCAAAACCCCAAATAATAAAAAAACCAAAACCCTAACTAAGAGGGAAGGGGCTACCGGAGGGAAATCAGGGTTCGGCCAGAGGGAGGTCGCTCGCTGGAGGAAGCGTCGCTCGCCAAATGAAGAGGGGGCACGACGGTGAAAAGAGAGGAGGCGCGGTGGGAGGCCTCGGCTGGTGTGGGTCACGCGGCATGGAGATATCCGGGGGAGATGGTTCGTGTGAGATGGGAAGGGAAGGGGGTAGGCTGGCCGCACAAATAGGAGTGGGCGGGGAGGTGCGTCGGATGATGGAGAAGCCGAGAGTAGAGGGCGGCGAGAAGGTCAGGGGATGATAGGGGCAGGCTCGCGCAGCGATAAGGGGAGAGGGAGAGCACGTCCTGGAGTTGGTCGGGGTTAGGGTGGAGTCCTGTAGCAGGGGTGGCTGGTCTGATGGGAGGCAGGGTGGGGGTCTCCGGCAAGCTTGCAGTGAGGTTGGCCAGAGGCAGCGAGGCAGAGGGCTGGTTAAGGAGAGTGGAGGGAGAGGCGGTTGTGCGCGGCAGGGTGTATGTTGCGGCGCAGGAGAATGGAGATGGGAGGATGGGGGGCTGCCGAAAATATGGCTGAGAAGGAAGGGGAGGTCTGAGTGAGAGCCATCGGTGGAGGGCAGGGTGGTGCGCGGAGCGGTGAGCGTCAGAGGTGGCATGGGGAGCGGTCGTGTGTGGGGAAGTGCAGCACCGGTGAGGACGCGGGGGCTTGCGAGGTGTGACCCGATGCTGGGGAGCGCAGCAGCGGCGAGGGCACAGGGGCCAGCGACGCGCCGCGCGGGATGGGCGAAGGGAGCGACGAGGGTAGAAGGGGGTCGGTTCGCGTAAGGGAGGAAGAATGGGGGTTGCAGGCGGCAGTAGCTGGAACAGGAGAAATGGGGGAATGGGGGGGCGAGGTAGCTAGGGTGTGATTAGGGTTTTTTTAACAATAATAAAATAATTATAATAACAATATTATTATAAAAAAACAAATTATTATTGTTATAATTATTAAACCCTTTATAAACTCAGTTTAATTTAATTTGACATACTCTATTTTATTTATTTATATATATTTTCCCCATTTACAATTTAAATCAAAGCATTTATTTACTTCAAAAATCAGGGTAGTTGCACTGCTCGCCTACAGTCCGACGTACTGCTGAACAAAATGTGCTCGAACCATGCCACCTGGTACTACTCACTTGCAGGGACAAGTCATGTGCTCACCACGCGGTTCTATAAATACTGGGTGTCCGCTCATCAAGAAAATGTTTCAAGTGTTTGGTATAAAATAAACGGCTCTTTTTACACTAAATAATCCTTTAAAAATTAATTATCTTATATTATTAATCATTTATTAAAATTAATAAAACATCAAGAAATTAATAAATTATAAATTTAAAAGTGAGTGCAGTGGGGGACCTACCTCAGCTCGCAGTCCAAATGCAACGGCACATCATGCCTTGCACAGACACACAAGCAAGCACAAACTGTTGACCGCAATATCACGGTGTAACCTTGCAAACACGCTGCAACAAACACGAGGTAACTAAAATTACACAAACACGGACCGAAAACAATTCAAACGAACAAACAACGCAAAAGAACAACCTCGAAAAATTTTCAAAACACAACTCGCATCATCTGTACCGTTTAAAAAACCCATTTTAAATTTTATAAAACAAATTACAAATAGTAACCCAATGCTTATGCACCCAATAAAATGATAAAACAGAGTTCGCAGCCCTTACGCAACATAATAAACCAACAATAATGTTTATAAAACACAATGAAAGGCTCAACATGGGTTTTCACAAAATCAAAACATTCGTATCAAATAAAAACGCTACTAAACACGTCGAAATAATATTAAACCTCAAGAAAAAATATACTCGCACCAATAAAACTAATCAATGAGTAAGATAAATTAATTAAATAATAAAATTAATTCATCAAACCAAACTTATATTTGAATACCCCTACCTTCGGTGTCGAAACACTACAAATGCAGTGCGCCAACTCTGCCACACCTCAAACGCACTGCAAGGGACCTAAGACAAACCAGAGAAAAATGAAATTACCAAGAATTTATACCAATAATAATATTGTATGTGTTAGAAACCAAAACCCCAAATAATAAAAAAACAAAAACCCTAACTAAGAGGGAAAGGGGCTACCGAAGGGAAAAGAGGGTTCGGCCAGAGGGAGGCCGCTCACTGGAGGAAGCGCCACTCGCTAAATGAAGAGCGGGCACGGCGGTGAAAAGAGAGGAGGCGCAGTGTGAGGCCTCGACTGGTGTGGGTCGTGTGGCATGGAGCTATCCGGGGGAGCTGGTTCGGGTGAGCTGGGAAGGGAAGGGGGTAGGCCGGCCGCACAAATAGGAGTCGGCGGGGAGGTGCGTCGGATGATGGAGAAGCCGAGAGGAGAGGGCGGTGAGAAGGTCAGGGGATAATAGGGTCAAGCTCGTGCAGCGATAAGGGGAGAGGGAGAGTGCGTCCTGGAGCTGGTCGGGGGTAGGGTGGAGTCCTGTAGCAAGGGTGGATGGTGCGATGGGAGGCAGGGTGCGGGTCTCCGGCGAGCGCACGGCGTGCAGCGAGGTTGGCAGGAGGCGGCGAGGCTGAGGGCCAGGCAAGGATAGCGGAGGGCGAGGCGGTTGTGTGTGGCGGGGTGAATTTTGTGGTGCAAGAGAATAGATATGGGAGGATGGGGGGCCGCTGAAAATATGGCTTAGAATGGAAGGGAGGTCTGAGCGAGAGCCGTCGGCAGAGGGCAGGGGGGTTCACGGAGTAGCGAGCACCGGAGGCGGCATGGGGTGTGGTCGTGTGCGGGGAAGTGCAGCACTGGTGAGGACACGGGGGCCTGCGAGGTGTGACCCGATGCTGGGGAGCGCAGCAGCGGCGAGGGCATAGGGGCCGGCGAACCGTCGCGCGGGATGGGTGACGGGAGCGACGTGGGTAGAAGGGGGATGGTTCGCGTAAGGGAGAAAGAAGGGGGGGTGCGGGAGGTGGTAGCTTGAACAGGAGAAAGGGGGAACGGGGGACCAGGTAGCTAGTGTGTGATTATGGTTTTTTTGTTTAACAAAAATACAATAATTATAATAAAATATTGTTATAAAAAAAGAAATTATAATTGTTATAATTATTAAACCCTTTATAAACTCAGTTTAATTTAATTTGACATGCTCTATTTTATTTATTTATATATATTTTTCCCATTTACCATTTATATCAAAACATTTATTTACTTTGAAAATCGGGGTAGTTACACTGCTCGCTTGCAGTCTGACGCACTGCTAAACAAAATGTGCCCGAACTGTGCCACCCGGTACTACTCACTTGCAGGGTCAAGTCACGTGTTCACTGCATGGTTCTATAAATTGCGCGTGAGTTGCGTTCCATAACTCTGACACACCAGGAGTCCGTGCAGGCACCGCGCTGTTACTCCTAACCACGCGGGGTGATCGTGCAACAGTGTAAAATTGTCTAAAACCCAAAGTAATAATTAAAGTATTAATAATAACAAATCTATGAGGTCGGGGTGTGACACAACCTAACCTAAAATGTTTTATAAACCGAACATTGATGCCAATTATAAGGCCCCACACATAAACATTACTTAATCTTGAATTAAGTTAATAATTCACATTATGTATCTTATTAGGTTTGGAGTTTTATTGAATTAGATCGTAACTATTACAAGGAATTTCCAAAATTACAATGTAGACAATTCTACTATATCCGTTTTTTTTTTCACAAATTATAAAACAACTTAAATAAAACAAGGGTTATTTTCATGATATAAATCTTCTTGAAGGCTTCCTACCACATACCCTTCCTTATACCTTGTGAAGAACATTTCAATAACATGGGATTATCATTAAAAGATCAATAAGTGTTATAAACAAGGAAAGAAATCATTAGTCCATAAATACATACTAATCAATAAGATAATACTTTCCAATATTTAACATGGCACACAATATCATAAGATTTATATAATAACACAGGGAAATTATAAATCATAAAGTTATATTGGAGAATCCACAACAAATTTACATTGTTTCATTCACATCTAAATATGGAGTTACATTTTGAATAACCATCATATTATATTCCCTAAAAATATTAGGAGAAATAATAACTCTTACCTCTGTCATGTTACCCAATGCTTTGTGGAGCTATATCAGGCTCACCAAACCTAGGTTTATCATGGAACCACCCATATATGTGAACAATTCCCTGGAACTATAACATAATCATAACACATGACCAAGCATGAAGGAAAGACAAAATTTCAACATTGAAAACACAATTTCCCATTTAAATATATTAAAATAATCATTCAATTATCAAAACCATTTTCAATAAAAAAATATTTAAAAAGAGTATATGGTATTTATTTTTCTTTTAAAAACATTATTGCTTGTTAAGGAATCCAACTATCAAATAATACTCTATGTGGAGAAATGTTTGTTGTCACCACATCTGTTAAAAATAAACATTATTTTTTTGTTCATTAAAATACTTCATAGAGAAAATATTACATTTGAATAAAATTAAATGTGAAAGGGGTTTTACACAGTATATAAGAAATTGGTGTATAAATCATTGTATGCCTCCATGAAAGGATATTGAGATGAAGTCCCTTTAACTTTGAAAATTATAAAGGAATTTTTATTTCAAATCATTTATATCCAAATAAATAAATCCATAAATCTATTTTTGAAATAAGGACATTAATGACAAAGATTTTGAAAAATAAATAATTAAAACATTTAAAATGATATTTTAGTAAAACTGTTCCTAACCAAATGAATGACACATGAATACAAATTAGTGATGAATAACATTCATAAAAACATTATAATATCATGAGAATAAAGTTATTCATGATATAATATGTCAAGGTATAGTATATACACCATATAAAAGTGAATTGGAGAATGATAACAAAAAAATTCTCAGTGGAATGTAAATTGAGATGAAATCCCTTATAAAGACTGTATACATAGATTAAGGATAAATCAGTGACATAATTATGTGTGAAAAAAATATAAATACCCCAAATATAAGTATATACTAAGTATCAAAAAATAATAATTCATTCACAGATATTCATAGCATGAGATAATCAATAAGTAGAAGATTAATCCAAGGAATTGAAATTTGGTTAAGAAGTTCCTTTACCTCGTGTTCGACTCGAATCATTCATTATTTAATCTCCAGAATAATAAACTAAAGTTAATTAATACTTAATTAAAAAAAATCAAGTTCATTATTACTTTTATATTTCTTATTACCATGTTATAAACATTACCAAATAATTTAAACTAATAACGGACATTTTATTGATTTTTGGTAATCGAGTCAAAAATGAACTTCTTATAATTACAATTTGTCCATGTGGCCAAAAGTCAGTTATCTCCAGAATGATATTCATAATTTCGATATCATATATATGAAATATATCTAGTATATATATGTATTTATAACAGTACATAACATTTGGAGATAAGAAATGAAATTCACCATTCATGGAGACGGTATGTCCTATGTACGCATGAACTCTATTTTCATTTCTATTTCATATTTTATGAAATGAATACTTAATAATACATTGGTATATTATAATTCTAGTAACATATCATATATAATTTCAGTAACCCCACCTTTTATACATTCCATTTATGGCATGAATGAGTCATATCACTTTGAGCGGGCGGTAGTCCACCCTTCTTCAAATGAAATTATTGTATTAACCCAAAATGAAAACCATAAAGGTATTCTATAAATAAAAATAAAGGAGCATGGGTACAATATAAATATAATATATATCACATATAAATATAGTTTCATCTTAATGGGAACCATAAGAGGTGGTAGGAGATTATTGAATAATCATCAGTTCGTGAAGTAGAAGTTTGTCGTCTATAGAAACAGTATGTTCGCTACCATTAGATGGAGGTGTCTATATGTTAATTTTGAATACATATCATAAAAATATTATAGTATATTTAGGATACTGGTTTTTAATTTAATAATTGAATAAATAGAGTTTAGGGGGTTATAGAAGGAAAATAAAATAAATGAACTTGAGAGAAGACTTTACCATTAAATTGGGTAACTCCCTTTGATTTGAACTAAAAGGCTTTATTGAAGTTCACTATTTCTAAGTTATGTCTTCTAGGTGGAATAGAGGGATTTTGGGAGATTATTTGGGCATATATTGGATTATCCAAGGGGGCTTGAGAGGTGTGAGTAAGGGATAAAGGTGATGGATTTTTATAAGGGGGAGGTGGGGCTCTTTAAAAATGTTTTAAAATAGTATTTTATTATAAACTGAATTTCGTTTGCAAAAGGTCCCCAACTAATTTAATTCGAAGATAAGGTTATTTTTATAAGATACCCTCTCAGAAAATGGATATTAGACAACTTTAGGGCATAAAATTGACCTTCTCTTTTAGCATTAAACTTTAGTTAGCTAATTTACCTTTTACCATGTCCTATTGAATATTCAAACTATATGGTTAATATATTAACGATAAAATGCCAATAGATCCAAAAATGAATAATTAATGAAATTAGTAACATAATATGTGTCCTTTTTTGAGTATTTTATTTTTATGAATATTTTATCATTTAAATAAATATTGATTGATTTAAAAACACATTTTTGTCAATTTATTAACAATTCATATCCAGATAAAAAAATCTAAAAAACATGTGACTTTCCCGAAAAAACAACATTAATAAAATATAACAAATTATACTCTTCCAAAAAAATTCTGAATGGAATAAAAGTTTTAAAAATAAATTTATTTTAATATTTATAATCTCATTTATTTAAAACATTCATCAATGAGGTAATCATTACATCATCATTATGTCATAAATAAATTTTTATATATGATATATAAAAATTATAAATAAAATACAGTGTTGTAGTAAATGTTTTTATTTATCTAATGACTCTATAGTTGAAAATATCACATATATAACCTGTTATAAAAATAATTTTACTAAGAGATATATGATTATGTTACATTTCCCTTATCATTAAATAAATTTTATGAAAATGTCATTCTCACTTACAAGTGGCTCCATTGTAACACCCCGAGATTTTATGAAAAATATTCCTTATAATTTAATTAATGTCTTGTGTTGTACGCTACACCAAAAGGGGCTTGCAAAACATGTATCCTTGACTTTCCTTTCATTACACGCAATCGCGGCCTTACTTGATAGCGTGTGTAGTACGCAATACCGAGTTTCACTAAACAACGATATGCTATTAAAATATTATTAAAACTAGCCGTTATGAATAGTAATAACCACTTTTTGAAATTTTGTAAATTTTATTTTTCAAAATGTACTTCATTTTTGGATTTGGAACATCGAAATTATCTTAGGGTGAAATTTTGGTAATTTTCGGATAACTTTCATATTTTGATGAATAGTGAAAATTACTAAATTTTAATTAAAAACAACTTTTTCAATCGAAATAATTAACAGTGATAAATTATTAATTTTAGTGGTTTTAAAGTATATTTAGAATATATTTTTACAATTTAATACAATGATGGTCATTGGATGTAATTTCACATTTAAACCAGTTATAAACAAGTTTCAATCTTTTGATAATTATTATCTCTTAAAAACACGCTATTTGTTTTGATGACGGGAATTAATTTTTAAATTAGTTAATGCAACTGATATGTTTTGAATTTGGTAAAATAGAAATCATTTTTTGAGTTCATAATATCAAATATAGCTTAGGCATAATTTTTGGTATTTTTTTGAAAACTTTCAATTTTTGATGAATAGTGAAACCACTAAGTGGTAGTTAAAAAAACTGAATTGTTCATAAAACTTAATTTTACCGCTTCTGTGAGTGGAATTTAAAAAATCTGAGAGACACGGTTGATGTCAGTATGTAAAATGTGGTTCAATGAGATGAAAATAATTTTTTTGGCGAATAGTATCTTTTTAATTTTTTTTACCACGGTTAAAAGTGAATAGGGTAATTAAGGGTAGAAATGATATTATTATTACCCTAACACATGTCCTAATTCTATTGGACAAGTGTAATTCGACCAAAAACAAACTTAGGAAAAAAATATGACCATTTAGGCCCACTTGGATTAGATTAGGACATTTATTATTAATTTATTTAAAGAAGGGTTAAAAGAGTAAAAATCAATGTTTATTTACTAAAACCTTTTTAATATGGGGTTATACAAAGGATAATTTCGACTATAAATATTAATTAGAAATCTAAAAAGATTTACTACATAATGGTAGTTTATTAGTAATTTTTAGACATTAAATAATTTAATTTATTTATGACACAACGATGATGCAGTAATTATCTTATTAATTAAATATTGACATAATTGATATTATAAATACCCAAATAAATATAATTTGAGACTTTTTATGATTTCCACTAATTTTCTAGGTTAATATGACATGTTAGTATTGATTTAATTAACCTTGTTAGAACTAATCATTCTGTTATGAGTTTCACAAAAATCAATTACTAAATAGTGTCAAAATTGACATAAAATAGTTTTTAAAACAAATATTATATTAGTAATTGTTATTTTATTCCTAAAAATCTCAAGTTCAGCCAAATGACTTAGATAAGGTTATATATATTAATAATAAACAACTTGGGGTTCTTTTGTCTTGATATAGTAAGTTTATTAACCATATACTGTAAGAAAACAAAAAGACACGGTAAAAGTTAAATTATTTAACTAAGAGTTAAATCTAATTGATAAGGTTAAAATAATAACCTAAACTTGTCTAAATCCTATTGGATGAGAGTATTGCGACCCATCCCCACTTTAGCTTCTAAATAAGACCATTTGGAACCATTATAAACCGAATTTGACCTTAATATAAAATAATATTTTGAGATTTTCCTAAGGTGCCCCTCTCCTCCCTTATAAAAGGGCACCTCCTTCCTCTCTTCCTCACACAACGTTGGGCCTTCATGCTCGGCCAAAACATGCCAAATTCTCTTCTCCACTTCCCTAGAAACATCCTAGAGGTTCTGGTCTTTCACAAAGACCAATTTTGGTCCGCTAAGAGGAGGTCTCAAAGAGGCGCTTCAAAGAAGAGGTAATTTCTGTTACCAATTCTTTCACCTTTATTTCTTCTTCTTCTTATCAGGTTGTTTCATTATGAAGTAATAACATAAGTATCACTCATATAATGATATGTTATTATAAATATGAAACAACTCTAATTAACCTTCTATCCATCCTACGGAAAAAGGAAATCTCCGCGCGTGCATACGTACGGAATACCGTCTCCACGCCGTGGTGTAATCTGCTTTTCCACCAACACCTTACATGGATGGGTATTATGGTGTACAAAAATAACTATACATAGTTATTATAACATAATAATGATTCTGATATATTGTATCATCCACTCCAATTCAATTCAATAATTATGGAAATGATATCATCGCTCGTGGGTACGTACGGACTACCGTCTCCACGACGCGATGAGATTCATTTTCCATGTTAACCATTTAAGAATGATTATAAAGTATATATAACCAATAATAATGAAATATATGACATTATAAAGCTACTTGATTTATGTGTATATATATGTATTTCATCTACTTAATTCCATTCAACTCAATAAGGAAATGAAAACAGCGTTCATGCGTACGAACGGTCTACCGTCTCCATGAACGGTGTATTTCTTTCCATTTACTGATTTATTATATATATATATATATATATATTCTGAATATATATTATATATAAATCATGTTTTATATTCTGGAATTAATTAATCATTATCTAAGTAATCATATTAATAATTACAAGTTAAAACACGAACGACATATGAGATGAGTTTACCCAAAACGCCACTTTAACATGAATTTACAAAAGAACGGGTAATATAAATTCATAAGTGAACCATATATGATATAATAACAATTAAAATGATTCTGTAATAAATCAATGACATTATTTAAATCATTATACAGGTGGTTTGGATACTTACGAAGCAAATCGGACCAAAGGTAAGGGAAATACCACAATCTCATTTTTATCCGAGATTGTTTATACTTTGGCATTTACTGGGGTGTATTTTATCATCCGCATCCATGTTTCCTCAATATGTAATATTATTTCCATTCACCTACAATTGTTTAAATACTATTTTACCCTTCGGTGAGTTTTTAGTAAAAGATATGAAAGGAATCTTTTGTCATTTTTCGTACGAGGTACTTTTTGACTTTTCTGACAAATGTACGAGAAGAATGTTTTTTTAACTTATACGGCATGAATGGATTTTTAAAATATTATTTCCAAGAATCTTACTTTAAAATTTTTCATGTTTATTTTTCATCAACATCTTTTATTTTAAAATTTTATGACATTTTAAGAATGGAAAATTGTTTTTGAAGTTGAAAGGATATTTTCCTCAAGAATGAAGTTCAAGTGTTTTATCAAAATTATTTTCCATCTAACATAATAAAGGGTTATGTTTTTATCCCTATTATTAAATTGATTTGATTATGTTGTGATGGAAATATTTTTATGAATTCCTTTATCTTTTATGAATTGTTTTATGATGTCACGATGTTTAAGATTCTCATTCTTATTACATGGGTTATGCTATGATGTATGGTTTTATAATTTTATGGAACACATAAGAATGGTATCATTATGAGATGGGTGGGACCTATATCTCCCTCCAATGCATTGGGTAAAGATTTTATATCTCATGAGATAGACATGGTTGGAACGGTAGGTTATATTATTTCAATGAAATAGGACTGAAACGAGGGTGACTCGGTTCAGAAAGGGACTTTGTCCACTATGATAGTCTTGGCAAAGAGTCATGACTAACAAGAAATGATTCTCTCTGATTATGTGTGTATGACACAAAGTTTCATGTTTTAAGTTATGATTATTGGGGTTTACCTTTCACTATTATGATTAATCCCATGTTATGAAATTATTATTTTCTTTTTCAAGTTAATATTTCCAAAAGTTATGTTCTTATGTATATGATGTGAATGAAATTTATTTTGTTTACCCTTAGTGAGCATTTGTGCTCACCCTTTTATGTTTTCTTTTCCCCAGGATATAAAGAAAGGTTTTAGGAAAAAAAAGGAAGATCTTTATGGGATATGTTGAAGATCTTTTACCACGATTAGGAGATTATATTCCGAGTTTCCAAAGACACTAAACTATTACGATCCCTGTGTGTGTTTTTTTGTTATGTACTAAGTATTCCTCAAATGTAATGTAATGTCAATGTACGTCAAGTTTCGGGTCTCTACAGTTGGTATCAGACGAAAGGTTTAGTCAACCTTTGGAAACTAGGATGCGAAAGCGTTAGTGAGATCCCTAGAGATATTTCTACGGTATGTCTAGGGATGTACCTAAGGATAAGTATACGTATAAGATATAGTCCTAGAACTACGGTAATGATCATAGAATTTAACCTAAGAAGTTAGATATTGAGGATAATCCCCCTTTATAATGTTGTTTTCCCTATCATGATTTTTTCCTCTCACACTATTCATTTTGGGTTTTAGACGATGGCTGGAACCCGAAGGAACCGTGATGATCAATACAATGGACAATGCAATTATTTTCCTCCTGAACAAACAAATGTTATGGGAGATGGAGTGAAAAAATCTTATTTCTATACTTACACAGGCTATGAATCATTCTGGACTTCCAAATGAGCAGAGAAGGGAACAATATTCTATTGATTCCTTCATGAGGCAGCATTCACCTTCTTTCAGTGGGTCTTCTGATCCACTTGTTGCTGAACAATGGATCAGTACTAGTGAAAAGATATTTTCAGTTCTTCAATGTTCTGAACATGATAAAGTCATCTTAGCAGTATATCGTTTGGAAGGTGAAACTGATCAATGGTGGAATCTTATCAAGAATACGAGGCCAAGAGGTGAAATTGAGTCCATAGAATGGGACGAGTTCAAGAAATTGTTTTTCAGTAAGTACTTCCCTTGTATTCTTCGAAAAAAGATGGAAAAGGAGTTTCTTGAGCTGAAGCAGAAGGATGATGAATCTGTTGGTATATACGAAGCAAATTTTACAGGACTTGCAAGGTATGCATCTGGCATTATCATCCAACCTGAAGGTAAAGTTGATCGATTCTTCAGTGGCTTAAAACCAAATCTTCGAAGGGAATTAGCTATAAGAGACATTAGTAGCTATGAATAAATTGTGTGTTGTGCTATCAAGTTAGAAATGGAAGTTGGTGTTACTTATCCATCTCATAGTTTTGAAAAAAATGAAAGATGGAGTTCAACGAGAAATCTCAGAATAATGGTGAAAAGAAGATGAATGTTTCCTTATTATCAAAGTGTGGAAAGAAGCATGGTGGAGATTGTATTAAAGGGACAAGAAAATGTTTTAAGTGTGGAAAAGAAGGTCATCGAGCAGCTGAGTGTCGAAGTAATGGAAAAAGGGTTTCTAATGATGTGAATAAAGAAAAGACTGCAGAGAACGCACCACCAACACTTCAATGTTTCAAGTGCAAGGAGATGGGACATTATGCCTATAAATGCTCTAATCCAAGGGTTAGTGATGATCTACATGAGAAACCGCTTAAGGCAAAGGACAAATAGAAGTCACATGCGATCACTATTGGCGATGTTGAATATGACAACGATGTGGTGGAATGATTAAGTGTTTATGTAATGGGATTCCAAAATAATGTTGTATCATGGAGTATTGGAATATTTATGTATTGGTATAATGTTGTATTCAATGTGATTGAGATATTTTTGGAAATAATATGATATGTGCATAATGAAAGGAAACCGAGAAAATGAAATGTTTAACAGTATTAATGAGCTCATGATTGATATAAAGACTAAGTGATATCATGGTTTGAGTATATAGAATTTTGAGGATTTTGGTATGTGAAAAGTGTTAACTTTTAAATGCATTCAAGTTTTCACTATGGTTCAATGGGTATTCAATAGAATACATGATTAAGGACTTTTAATGTTTGGAATGTGACCAACAAAACATATCTTATGATATATGGGGATCAACGATGGTATTAAATCTCTGGTAATCGTTTTCACTATGTTATGATAGTGGATTGCAGTATTATGGATAAGCCTAAAGATTGGAATAGATTATGTTGGACATAAGTTAGTATTGTTTAAGAATAGAAGTTTTTTTCGATATTATTGATGGGATATTATAGTAATATAGTTTTAGAAAAAGGACAACCTGCAGGACGGGCGACAGCCCATCGCGTCGGACAAGGCTGTGGGAATCGAACCCACATCTGAAGTGTGACTGACCATTATCGCCTACCACTGGCCTACAGGAAGTCCCTGGTTAGTAGAAACTAGTTTTATTTTATTATGCGGTATGATATATGAAGTATAAGTTCATTTTTGGAACCATATACGATTAATCTAACCATAAGATGGACTTATAACTTTTTCTAACCTTTTGTTTGAAAGAGATGGAATGACCCATCATTCTATCACATGATCTGCTAACACATCACGAATAACAAATTCAACTTCATTTCGTTAAGGGATTAAGTGGAAATTGTTCAATTCATGAACAACAGTGATATTGTACCAAAATCATGCAAGTATTTCTTTTAGTTCATCAACTTTAGGGAAATGATCATGAAAACCAAAAATGTTGTCCTAGTGATCTTATATCTAATGAATCAGATGGTACCCTAGATCATCACAAATTTATGGCTTTGCGATTGTTGGCTTTTTCATAGCCATGTTCTCTACCACTCTCCATCAGAACATGATGGTTATATTTCTCTTCCATATCCATATTTTCACCTATGTCGAAACCCAGTGATTAGTTTATTTGGGTAACCGTTACGTTTCATACTTTTTTTTAAAGATTGGTTTCGGTATTCCTTTTTACGATGTGGGTTTCTATTAATGAAAATTTTTAATAGTAAACCATTTATAACCCCGACGAATTTCAAGGGCGAAATCCATTTTAAGGGGGGTAGAATGTAACACCCCGAGATTTTATGAAAAATATTCCTTTTAATTTAATTAATGTCTTGGGTTGTACGCTACACCAAAAGGAGCTTGCACAACATGTATCCTTGACTTGCCTTTCATTACATGCAATCGCGACCTTCCTTGATAGCGTGTTTAGTACGCAGTACCGAGTTTCACTAAACAACGATATGCTATTAAAATATTATTAAAACTAGCCGTTATGAATAGTAATAACAACTTTTTGAAATTTTGTAAATTTTATTTTTTAAAATGTACTTCATTTTTGGATTTGGAATATCGAAATTATCTTAGGGTGAAATTTTGGTAATTTTCGGATAACTTTCATATTTTGATGAATAGTGAAAATTACTAAATTTTAATTAAAAACAACTTTTTAAATCGAAATAATTAATAGTGATAAATTATTATTTTTAGTGGTTTTAAAGTATATTTAGAATATATTTTTACAATTTAATACAATGATGGTCATTGGATGTAATTTCACATTTAAACCAGTTATAAACAAGTTTCAATATTTTGATAGTTATTATCTCTTAAAAACACGCTATTTGTTTTGACGATGGGAATTAATTTTTAAATTAGTTAAGGCAACTGATATGTTTTGAATTTGGTAAAATAGACATCATTTTTTTGAGTTCATAATATCAAATATAGCTTAGGCCTAATTTTTGGTATTTTTCTGAAAACTTTCAATTTTTGATGAATAGTGAAACCACTAAGTGGTAGTTAAAAAAACTGAATTGTTCATAAAACTTAATTTTACCGCTTCTGTGAGTGGAATTTCAAAAATCCGAGAGACACGGTTGAAGTCAGTATGTAAAATGTGGTTCAATGAGATGAAAATAATTTTTTGGTGAATAGTAACTTTTTACTTTTTTTTACCACGGTTAAAAGTGAATAGGGTAATTAAGGGTAGAAATGATATTATTATTACCCTAACACATGTCCTAATTCTATTGGACAAGTGTAATTCGACCAAAAACAAACTTAGGAATAAAATATGACCATTTAGGCCCACTTGGATTAGATTAGGACATTTATTATTAATTTATTTAAAGAAGGGTTAAAAGAGTTAAAATCAATTTTTATTTACTAAAACCTTTTTAATATGGGGTTATACATAAGATAAATTTGACTATAAATATTAATTAGAAAGCTAAAAATATTTCCTACATAATGGTAGTTTATTTGTAATTTTTAGACATTAAATAATTTAATTTATTTATGACACAACGATGATGCGGTAATTATCTTATTAATGAAATATTGACATAATTGATATTATAAATACCCAAATAAATATAATTTGAGACTTTTTATTAATTACACTAATTTTCTAGGTTAATATGACATGTTATTATTGATTTAATTAACTTTTTTCGAACTAATAATTCTGTTATGAGTTTCACAAAAATCAATTACTAAATAGTATCAAAATTGACATAAAATAGTTTTTAAAACAAATATTATATTAGTAATTGTTATTTTATTCCTAAAAATCTACGGTTCGGCCAAATGAAATAGATAAGGTTATATATATTAATAATAAACAACTAGGGGTTCGTTTGTCTTGATATAGTAAGTTTATTCACCATATAGTGTAAGAAAACAAAAAGACACGGTAAAAGTTAAATTATTTAACTAAGAGTAAAATCTAATTGATAAGGTTAAAATAATAACCTAAACTTGTCTAAATCCTATTGTATGAGAGGATTGCGACCCATCCCAACTTTATCTTCGAAATAAGACCATTTGGATCCATTATTAACCGAATTTGACCTTAATATAAAATAATATTTTGAGATTTTCCTATGGTGCCCCTCTCCTCCCTTATAAAAGAGCACCTCCTTCCTCTCTTCCTCACACAACTTTGAGCCTTCAAGATCGGCCAAACCCTGCCAAACATTCTTCTCCACTTCCATAGAAACATTATAGAGTTTCTGGTATTCCTCAAAGACCAATTTTGGTACCCTAAGAGGAGGACTCAGAGAGGCGCTTCAAAGAAGAGGTAATTTCCGTTACCAATTCTTTCACCTTTATTTCTTCTTCTTCTTATCAGGGTGTTTCATTATGAAGTAATAACATCAGTATCAATAATATACTGATATGTTATTATAAATATGAAACAACTCTAATTAACCTTCTATCCATCTTACGGAAAAAGGAAATCACAGCGCGTGCGTATGAATGGAATACCACCTCCACGCCGTGGTGTAATCTGCTTTTCCACCAACACATTACATGGATTGGTATTATGGTGTAAACAAATAACTATAAATAGTTATTATAATATAATAATGATTCTGATATATTGTATCATCCACTCCAATTCAATTCAATAATTATGGAAATGATATCATCGCTCGTGCGTACGTACGGACTACCGTCTCCACGACGCGATGAGATTCATTTTCCATGTTAACCATTTAAGAATGATTATAAAGTATATATAAGCAATAATAATGAAATATATGACATTATAAAGCTACTGTATTTATGTGTTTATATATGTATGTCATCTACTTAATTCCATTCAACTCATTAAGGAAACGAAAACAGTGTTCATGCGTACGAACGGTCTACCGTCTCCATGAATGGTGTATTTCTTTCCATTTACGGATCTATTATATATATATATATATTAGGAATATATATTATATATAAATTATGTTTTATATTCTGGAATTAATTAATCATTATCTAAGTAATCATATGAATAATTACAAGTTAAAACACGAACGACAAATGAGATGATTTTACCCAAAACGCTACTTTAACATGAATTTACAAAAGAACGGGTAATATAAAGTCATAAGTGAACCATATATGATATAATAACAATGAATATGATTCTGTAATAAATCAATGACATTATTTAAATCATTATACTGGTGGTTCGGACACTTATGAAGCAAATCGGACCTAAGGTAAGGGAAATATCACAATCTCATTTTTATCCGAGATTGTTTATACTTTGGCATTTACTGGGGTGTATTTTATCATCCACATCCATGTTTCCCCAATATGTAATATTATTTACATTCACCTACAATTGTTTAAATCCTATTTTACCCTTCGGTGAGTTTTTAGTAAAAAATATGAAAGGAATATTTTGTCGTTTTTCGTACGAGATACTTTTTGACTTTTCCGACAAAAGTACGAGAAATATGTTTTTTTAACTTATACGGCATGAATGGATTTTTAAAACATTATTTCCAAGAAGATTCATTTACAATTTTTTAAGTTTATTTTTAATCAACTTCTTTTAGTTTAAAATTTTATGATAGGTTAAGAAAGGAAAATTGTTTTTGAAGTAGAAATGATATTTTCCTCAAGAATGAAGTTCAAGTGTTTTATCAAAATTATTTTCCATCTAAGATAATAAAGGGTTATGTTTTTATCCCTATTATTACATTGATTTAATTATGTTGTGATGGAAATATTTTTATGAATTTCTTTATCTTATATGAATTGTTTTATGATGTCACGATGTTTAAGATTCCCATTCTTATTACATGGGTTATGCTATGATGTATGGTTTTATAATTTTGTGGCACACATAAGAATGGTTTCATTATGAGATGGGTGGGACCTATATCTCCCTCCAATGCATTGGGTAAAGATTTTATATCTCATGAGATAGACATGGCTGGAATGGTAGGTTATACCGGTTCAGTGAAACAGGACTGAAAAGAGGGTGACTCGGTTCAGAAAGGGACTTTGTCCACTAAGATAGTCTTGGCAAAGAGTCTTGACTAACAAGAAATGATTCTCTATGATTATGTGTGTATGCCACAAAGTTTCATGTTTTAAGTTATGATTATTGGGGTTTACCTTTCACTACTATGATTTATCCCATGTTATGAAATTATGATTTTCTTTTGCAGGTTAAGATTTCCAAAAGTTATGTTCTTATGTATATGATGTGAATGAAATTTATTTTGTTTACCCTTACTGAGAATTTGATCTCACCCTTTTATGTTTTATTTTCCCCAGGATATAAAGGAAGGTTTTAGGTAAAAAAAGGAAGATCTTTATGGGATATGTTGAAGATCTTTTACAACGATTAGGAGATTATATTCCGAGTTTCCAAAGACACTAAACTATTACGATCCTTGTGTGTGTGTTTTTGTTATGTACTAAGTATTCCGCAAATGTAATGTAATGTCAATGTACGTCAAGTTTCGGGTTTCTACATCCATGGGGTCCCAAAATCGACCTGAGGATTCCCATGGTCGTATATATATCTTCCAATAAGATTAGGACACATGTTGGGGTAATTTTATATTAATATAATATTATATTTTTACCCTTATTTATCAGATTTAAACTCTAACCACATTAAATAAAATATTTTTTGATGTTAATATACATAATGTATAAAAAATAAAAGTTACCTATGTACATAATTTGGATCTCTTGATTCCAAATATGGAATACATTTTTCCAAATTATATACACAGAATTTACATAAATTACATTAAAATTAATTTTTGTTGTCAAAACCAAAAGGTGTGTTTTTAATAAATAATTACTATCAAAGGTTTTACACTTTCTTATGTTCAATTTCAATGTGAAATTACTTTGATAATAATAATTGGATTAAATGATAAAAATATAATTTAAATAAAAATTAAAATAAATTAAAAAGATAAATTAACCATATAAATAAATTATATTAAAAGGCAGTTTTGAATTAAAATTCATTGTTGTTAACTATTAATTAAAAATGAAAATTATCAGAAATAATACCATAATTTCATCCAAAGTAAATTTTGATGTCACAATTCAAATGAAGAATATTATTTTGTCAAATAGAACTTATAAAAGTGAGAAAAACTAGATTTAAAAAGTGTTCTCCATCAAAAGGTGGTAAATCACCCTTTTAAATAATATTAGAGTATTTATGCTTAAAAATGGATTCATTTACATTTTAAGCTTCTAACTTTATTTTAAAATTGAAAAAACATTTAAAAGAATTTATAATCACATAGTTGTTAGTTATTTTCACTTCTTCTAGTATAATGTCTAGGCATTAACTGTCATTTAAAAAATATTAAATTTTTATATTGTTTTCTGTATGACTCAGCATTGTGTGCCACATGAGATTTTGGAGAAACCCATTGTTGTGTGTTGGGTACACCATCTGACAAATAATCCCCTTTAATGTAAAATTAATATTTAATTCCCAAATGTTAACAAATATGAAAATATCATATTCTTTACATACACAGGATGTTACACAATTTACCAAATATGGAAAACATGATTCCAAGTATGGAATCAATTTCTCAATATTCAAAACATCAATTTTGATAAATTTAAGTTAAAATTAAATGGTAAAAGCATGAAGAAAATAGTTCTTAATTAAATTTCCCTTTAATGTAAAATAAATTACACTAAATTCAGTTATAAAAATATTTTAAGAAAAATAAATGGATTAGTTTTGTTTGTCAAAGTAGAGTAATAAATAAGGGGTGAATTGAGAATCTACTAAAATTTCTGTTAAAAAGTTCAATTGAAAATATTTCCCAATAAAAATTAATACAAGCATACTAACCAAGGTAATGTGGTTATAATAGTTTGACTATTCAAATAACATCTCATAAGATTGACTAATTCTTAGTAATAACAATGTGAGTTATTGATACAACTATTGATGTTACTCAAATAGAGAAAAATTGTTTTAACTTATATCCAAGACTAAAAATCCAAGTCAAATATTGTTTTTGGAAATAAAAAGTAAAGTAGAGATAAAAAATATAATAGAAACATCAGGTAAAACAAGTGGTTTGGTCTGAAGCATAGACCTAATTTTCTCCAATTTTCTATTACCTTCCCCTGATAAGTTTATTTTAATAAACGTAATCCACACCATAGATTATAGTAAACATAACCACACTAGACTATCTAGGTCACAAAACCTCTTCGAATTTTATTCATGGGAACAAACTAACAGGTCACAGAAGGACCTCTTCCACACATATCTATGGGAGTAAATAGGTTAATAAAGATATGAGAAGAAGGATATCTTTTATCATTCAGTTTAATATAGGTGAAAGAGTGTGTTTTAACATAGAAACACACACTATTCTAAAGATAAAAATAGTACACAACAAATAAAAGATGTTAAGAAAGGATTTGAAATTCTCTTGGTGATTCTCTATAAAACTCTAGACTTGTAGGATGAAGCAGATGAAAATATCAATTACTCTTATAAAAAATAGAGTACAACGAGTCTAGTGATCTGGTTTCTAGTTCAATGAAGTTGGCTATGTAGCTCGTGTTCTTCTTTGAGTTGGTACTATGATGATATCTGAGCATATGATCTATGTTAGTTCATCCTTCAGGGATCGACAGTTCATTGGGTGTTCTTTAGTAATATATTGTTCCTTTCTTGAGTTATCTTTTCAAATGCTCACTTCTGTTTCTCTGTGTTTTGTGTTTTTTACTTAATACTGGAGTGCATGTGTTGGGTCCCATAGGAAGCATGATTTCTACACCTTGTACCTCATACTACCAAGTGACATGTCTATAGAAAAAATTAATTACGTCAATTTTATTAAATTACTCAAATATGACTGTTAGAATTTAAATTGAAAACAATTAAAATATTAAACAATTGTTTAAATGTTTGTTTTTAAATGACATCATCTGGAATCAGAATCACTAAGAAATGGTATCTTATCCTTTTCCTTTGAGTGGTGAGAGAGTGATGATATCATGGTTGCATTGAGATCAAAAATCAGTATCACATCTACGGTATCAGGATCACGGTGTCTCTGGTAAAGGTGTTTAGTCCTTTGTCAAAAATATGAATGATGTCTTGGTGATGGTATTAAGGAACTGGTGTCACATATTTATGAAATATGAAACTAGTTAGGGTGTCGAGGTAATGGTGTCTGGATTATGGTTTGAGGGACACCGTGTCTGGATTACAGTGTTCGGGTAACGGTGTTCGGAATACGGTGTCAGGGTCACGATGTCTAGATTACAGTTTTATGGTCATGGTGTCAGGGATATTTCCAAAATTCGGAATCGTTGGCATAAATTTGGTTTCATAGACATTTCCAAATATCTATATAATTGTATTTGGAAATTTATACTCACATAATGAAATGAAATTAACCATTAATTTAATAAAACATTATACAACAAGATCAAATTTAGTTTACAATATTCAAACATGATTTATAAGATTCTGAATCAGGATCTTGTGAAATATTATACCATTAGTTGTAAACATTAAATTATATGGAATCCAATCATCTCTACACATGATTTGAGATAGATTAAATTTGATTTGTGAACACTAAAACATGATTAAAACATGAGGAGTCCAACAATCTCCCATTTTTGGATGATCATAAATCATATGATTTCAATGTTTTTTCAAATGATCTTATTATTCTAACCCTTTTGGGATTATAAAAAATAATAATGAAAAATAAAATAAAAATGGAATAAAGGTAATTAAGAAAGTAAAAAAACAATAGTGCATATTTCATTGGATAGAAAGATAGAGTACATTACAATCATTAGGAAAAATGAAAAACGTTCCTGTAAAAATACATTTACCACTTCTCTTTAAAACTATCCTTCTTCTATTTTTCTAGGGTAGCAGCATTAGAATGTGCTACAGAAGAAAAATGGGAGGTTGAAAAAGGGATTGAGACAATTGTCAAAGAATGAAGACATATCCCTTAAAAAATAGAAAGCACCAAAGTGGTTTTGGTTGAATACTGATGTAAGGACTGTTAAAGGATAATAAGTATGATCTAGCTAAGAGCCTGAGATACATAAATGGAGGTAGAAGAAAATATAGTGGATGAGGAGGGGTTTGATCCATGCCACAATGGTGGAGCTGTGAGATCCACAATGGCAGTTTCTTTCACATGAACATAAGGCTTTAATAATTGAATGAAATCAGTAATGATCTCACTACCATACTGCATTTCCTTCTCAAAATCATATTTTTTATCCATGAACTTTTCCAACATAGGACTGAAATATTTCACCTTTTGGAGTTTAGTCCTGAAGGCTTGAGTGACAGTAGGAATTATCAAATTATCTATAATGTACTTGAAATGATTTGTTAGATCAAGCTTTTATGAAATCCAATTAAAGTAGAAATCCTATTTCTCAGTAATTTCATCCTAAGAATCATTGGAAATATTTGAGTGAATCCTTAATAATTCATGTACTCGGTCACTATTCATGATGACATCAATAAAACATTCCTTGTCAAAACCACTTACAACTTACTGAAATTTATCTTTGACATTGGTTTTTATTAGATCACTATCTATAGGTTGAGATTATTGGATAGATTCTTTTGAAGCTATAACAGCTAAAGTGATAGACATAAACTAATTCATAACATTCTGTAAACATCCATTATTATCATGAATCTCATTGTTATGGCCAAAACCAAGCTCAAACATTTCATTTATTACCTTGAGGTTTTTCACACCCACTTTTTCATATATTGAAGTCAAATTTGGGTAAATCAGATATGAAAATTTCTATGGAATCTAATAACAAACATCCTCAATAGGATGATCAGTAAGAGATTGTCTAGGTTGCAACATTTTTTTATATCATCAACCATAAATCTGTGAGGCTTCACCTCATCTCCCAGTATCTTGTTCTCAATGCTAACTTTTAGTATTTCATGAATCATTTTGGTTGAATTTTATGTATGATTTACTATAACCACAATGAATCATCTCTTTCATAGAGATTTTTCACAAGAGTAGGATGTGAGTTCATAATCTCTTCAAATCTATCTAAAAAGGTATCACCAAAAGTTTTCATATCACTATGACTCTTAGAAAAAGAAGGTTCTTATGTAGATTGAATAATAGAAGCTGAGACAGGTTTGTGCTCCTTAGTAGATATTACATATAGAGAAGAAAATCATTTTAATTGAAACATAGTTGAATGATCTATGCCTTTAATCGAGGCCTCCTGGTTTTTTCCTCATCAATGTTGCTAGGAAAAATATAAGAGGTATCCACAGTGCATTGATCCAAAAGATTAGAAACTTGAACACTTTATAGACTAGGGAACTACTCCCCATCAAAAGGTGCACCTCTTATGGGACTAGTATATTTAGTCCCTTAAACTATTTCTAAACCATCATCTCTAATAGGTTCACTCATTTACTTTCTAGCCAACTAAAATACCTGTTTCATTTCTTAGCATGTAAAATAATTTTAGTATCAACATGTTCTTTTAATTTTTCCCCAACAATTGAATATTCCTCAATAGAAGGTTCTTCTTCTAAATTTTTCCCATTAACTACTTTTTCTATTACACTAGTAGCATGTTATTCTCCAACTGCAGGTTCACACATGGTATCAATACTTCCATTAGTAACAAGAACATCATTTTTAAAAAAAAATTGTGGAATAGGTAAACCACATTCTTCTTTGTCTACAATAGATTCGTCATTAAGTGAAACAACTACATCTCCTACTTCTTCATCTGAATAATAATCAACTTCATCTGGTTCTAATCCAAGAGAAGATATTTTCTTAGGTCTGGAAGTATTATCTACTGTATTAAACTTTTCATTCAACCATTCATTTACCTCCACCCAAGACTTTTTCCAAATATTCCATGTTATTATCATTCTTTTGATTGTATCCATTGAGACACAAATCTTATAATCTTTAATTAATTATTCATTCAAGGTAACTACACATTTAGCAGACAACATTGTAGAGATTAGTCATTAATCAAACAAAGAGGTAGACTTTAATGGTGTCTTAATTTTTCCTTCTTTTCAACATAATTCCAATCAAACTTCACGTGGACTCTTTTAAAAAAACATCACTGGGAGGAGGAGGAGAACCCCTTTGGTAATCCTAAAATAGTCCTTCATGAGCTGTCCTTAGGAAACTAGCCCACAACCTCAAGGAAAAAAGTACACTTTGACCATTAATCTAGCTTCATAAAACAAATTCAATATCTGTATTGAATGAAAAATGGAAATACTTATAAAACTCTAAAATGAGTTATCGATAAATCGGCCTTTTCCATTTTATAAACATGTTCAGGAACCCCTGCACTTCATGTACATTAAAAACTAGTGACTTTCTTGTCTACAACCACATCAGACGCACTTCCTTTTCTATTACTATTATTCTATAAAAAAGATTCGGATTCAATAGTCCCTCAAGCATTACTTTTGGTTCTTTTTTTATTTCTTCTAATATCTACGCTTCATAGGAGTTTATGAAGATGTGTGATATATTTTGGTCATTCAAAGTGGGTTTGAGAGTGATGGAAGGATGAAAGAGGACTAATGTTTTGGAAGATATGAGTTTTTTGTTCAAGGGATGAGCACTCAAGTGAAGAAAGGAGTGAAAGATATTGGGTTTTTATCATCTAGGGATTTCACGAATCCCCTATTCAAAAACACCACATAAAAACTATAAAATTATCAGCATAGCGATACAAAAAAACATTAAAAACGGGAACCTGATTTATTATGGTGATACCAGAATAGATTGTCATGGTGTCATCATTATGGTGTGATTATAAACAATGAGACCATATCATTGAGACAGTATGTTTAAGATAGTAACTGAGAGAGAGTAACAATGAGACTTTAAACATGAGACTATAACTTCATGGTAGTAACATGTGAAATGGTGAAAGTCAAATAGAAATTTCAAGACACTAACATGTGAAATCGTGAAAGTGAGACAATAATTTCAAGATAATAACTCGTGAAACAACAAATTAGGAAAATGTATATTGTGAAATAGTAAGTGAGAGATAGTAAAATTTTGATCTTAATATTTTTACATAAGACTTATCATTCCTAATTCAAGTACGATTTAATTTATCTTTTCAGAAAATAATGTTTTAGTGAATTTATCAGCAAGATGATGTTCAGTGCCAATGAATTCCAATGTGATATAACCAATTTAACAATGATCTGTCAAAAATTGAGGCTATAAATCAATATTCATTTTACTAGGATGTGAAATAGGATTCATTGAAATGTTAATAAAACTTGTATTATCCCGTTTAATAATTACAAATATGAATTGATATCCATACTCTAGTAATGTGTATTTCATCCACTAATTTTCTGCACAACAACTACCAGTAGCTATGTATTCAACTTCAGTAGAAGATAATACAACATAGTATTGTTTCATACTACACTATGACACTGGAGACTTGCCTAAAATGTGACATGTTCTAGAGATTCATTTTCTATCTAACTTACAACCACCAAAATCAGCATCATAATAGCTAACTAACACAAATGATTGTCCTCAATGATAGAACAATCAAATATTGGTTGTATGTTTGAGGTATTTGAAAATCATTTTTAACAAAATTTAAATGAGACACTTAAGGGTTTTCTTTAATTCTATTAGACATACATACACTAAACATAATATTATTTTGGATAGATTTTTTATAGAGTAAGCTTCCAATCATTTTTCTTTAACTGGTTTGATAATCAGATTTTTCATCTTCATCAAGATCCATCTTATAAGTAATCCTAATTAGAGTATCACTACCTTTAGTGTTGTCCCATAAAAAATGTTTTATAAGATCTTTAGTATATTTTGTTTCATTCAAAATAACATTATATTTATTTTGAATGATTTGAAATTCATGAAATATTTTTATTTCACCCCTTGAACTCATTTCAAATTTATTTTTCATTATTTTAATAAACTCAATACATAATGAATTTTTTGATTATCTAAAAATAATATCATCAATATAAATTTCATCTACTGAAACTCATTCGAAATTTTTCTTATAAAAAGTGTATGAGAAGTTATAGATTGTGTAAAACCTATGGTATCTATAAAAGTACTTACTCTATCATACCAAGATCATGGATCTTGTTTAAAAAAATGAAAAGCATTTGACAATTTAAAAACAAAATTTCTAAATTAATGATATGTGAAACCAGATGGTTTCCCTAAAAATAAATCCTCAGCTCTATACCAATTTAGGAATGCACTCTTGTCATCCATATGATATTGTTCGAAAATCAGATGTACTATATATACAAGCATGATTATAATGTCATCCAGTGTAACTACTCTTGCAAAGGACCCCACATAGTCAATTCATTATCCATGACTATAGCCTTATGCAACCAATATAGATTTGTTTCTAATTATATTACCATCTTTATCTATATTATTTTTAAAAAACCACTTAGTTTCTACGGTAAAAATGCCCTTGTGTATATTAGAAAGTATCCAAACATTTTTCTTTTCAAATTGAATATGTTTTTATTGCATGGCCACCAACCAAAATCCATCATTTAAATCATAATTGATGTCTTTATATTTATATTGTGACAAAAAATCTTGATGTCCAACATGAAATTTAACATAAGCTCTTGTTTGTGTTCCTTTAACTAAATCTCCTACAATAGATTCTAAAGGATTATTCCTAATAATTTTAACAACTCTAGAAAAAGAGGGGCAAGAGATTTCATTCTCTATAATAGGATTGTGTTCCTTATAGCCTAAATATGTAGAATTTATATAACAATATTCTTTAATAAGTTCCTTCATAAGATTGTTAGAATATTTAACACTGCCATCTATATTTGATATATCATCCACAAGATTATCTAGAGAGGTCTTGAGATTAGGTGGATCTACCTCATCAAAAATAATATTGATAGATTCCTTTAAATATTTTTTTGTTCTGTTAAAACAACTATTGGCTTTAATAGAGATTTAATATCCATGAAATATTGCTTCATCACTCTTTTATAAAAATTGGTCAAGATTTCCTTGGTATTAAGGGTAAAAACTTTGCAATTAATTTTTTAAAGTATTTCACTTTCAGATTTCTATTGTTCCACAAATCATATGATGTTATTTTAAGAATAGTTCTAATCAAAAATCTATTTATAATATAGCATGATGAATTTACAGTATCATCCCAAAAATAAATTGGTAAGTCGTATTCACTAAATATGGTTCTAAAAATTTATTATAAGGTTCTATTTATTCTTTCTACATCTCCATTTTGTTGAGGTGTTCTAGGGGAGAGAAATTATGACTATATCCATTTTTTCATCAAAGGGATTAAAAGACTTGACATTAAAATTCCCATACACTATCACTTATTATAGATTTAATTCTACGTCCAATATAATTTTCTATAGTTTTAGCATACTTAGTGAAATGATAGAAGGATTAAATTTTGTGAGAAAAATGGATATCCCATTTACACATAGAAAATTCATTTACAAGAACGTAAACATATGGATTCCCTTTTGACAATATTTATACACATTATCATTTGGAAACTCAAGATTGGGTTGATATTTGATGAAATACATTCTAGTTAGCATTAAAAGAGGGAAAATATTTTAGTATCACAGTCTTCTTGGCCAAATCCAGGACTCTTTATGAAAGGAACTTAAACTAGAAACATTTTGAGAGGTTAAAGAATCTAAGTTAATAGAATATACATTTCCATTTCTTAATGGAGAAAATACTAATTCATTTTTATAATTAAAAACATTAGAAGCATCATTTTCAAATTTAATTTGAAATACATCATAACAACGCTGTGAAATACTGATCAATTTATACTTCTGTCCATCCACAAAAAGTACTTCATAAATTAAATAAAAGTTTGAGTTACTTATTTATCCTAGGAAAATTATTTTTCCTTTAGCATTGCCACTAAAAGTGAAATTCCAACCATCAATCTAGATGGAACTCTGGAAACATGAATAGTCTCTTGTGATGTTTCTTGAACACCAACATTCCATGTACCATAAGATTTTATTGGAGATCTCCAAAAAATCCTACAAAATAGTCAAGTAAAAATAGAGTTTGGTACCCATATTTTTTTGGTTCAAGAAATAATAGTATTAATGCTTTAAGAACCAGCATCTATCTCATAGGTTTCCTATAAGCATTATGTAATGTATTTGAGAAATAAATAGTCATTGGTCCAAAAAAACTCTAAAAAGTAGAGGATGTATAATAATTGAAACTAGCTGGATGTTTTATTAAACTATGAATAAATTTGTATATTCTATATTTAAAAAAAATTGGGTTTTCGAAAATTTATTTTACCATGTTGATACTCAATACCAGTACTGTATTTAGGGTAAATTTATTTACCTAGAGTTTATAAAAAGATATATTTACCATTTTTAAACCATTCAAGGTCTTTTTTAAATTTCTCATTAGATATCTTTAATTCATTGTTTTCTTTGAGTAATTGAACATTTATCTCTGTTTTTACAACAAGTTCAGATTTAATAGTTTAGTTAAGATCATATTGGGTCTTTAAATTCTTGTATTTTTCTTTTTTCATTAAATGCCAATTTAATCATATTGGAATACTCAAACATTTCTTCTTTAGACATTTTTTTCATAATCACATTCATCAACAGAATTATAAGAATTTTGTATCGGAGATTCCAGGATTACCTCAGATGTTTTTTTTCAGGAAACACATATTGGAAAAGTTATCTTATTCATCATGTGAAGACTCGTATCCAAATGATCTATCCTCACAATCACTCCTAGTTACATTCATTTCCTTTTTATTCATTATATCATTGTCCCCATATTTCTTTTTAAAAATGATATTGGGATAGTAAGACTTTACGTGTATCTTTCGCTTAATTCATAACATACTACCTCATCAGACTTGTCATTTCTTTTCCAATCCTTATTCCATGTTACCTTTTGATTATACCTTCCATTGAAGTTTGGATTTTTTAAAAATTTCTTCGTTTTTTAAAATATCATAAACTCTCTGGTTAATTAAGCCATATCTTAATAACTATCAGGTGATTATTGTACACTAATGGAAGATTATTCAGAGGTTTTTAGTTTCTCCTTTTCATTATGTTTAGAGGTAGTTGTCTTAAATGACACAGTTTTCCTTTACGGTTCTTCCTCTTCTTCTTTGATGCCATTCAACTCTTTTTCCTATATAATTAGTTTCACAATGGGTTTTTTGACAGGTAATTTTATAATATCACATGGCTTCCTAACTGATAACAAATTTCATCTCTTTCTATCATGTAGGCATATGAGAATACTCATAATATATTCTTTTCTTATAAAAACTCTTCCCATAGAGATCCTAGTGTTTACTATTTCAATGAGCTTTAGAAACATGTCAATAATTGTCTCATCAGGATTCATTTTAGAAGTATTATATTTAATTGTATATGTATTATGTATCATTTCATTAACTCTAGAATTTCCTCCATTAGAAACTGAAAAAGTATACCAAATTTCGATTATTGTTTAATATGTAGGAATTCTATTAAATTCATCATTTCATAAATAGTAGTATAATACTTTCATGCCATTGAAAATATTTTTATAATTAGTCGAAGTTGGGTCATTCCAATTATTTATATCCATATAAAGTATCTTAGAATCATCTACAATTAAAGTCCAAAGTTCAAAAAACATAATTTCTAAATGCATTTAAATTTATTTATTGGGTATAATTGGTTCCATTGAAAAATGGAGGTCTATTTATATAAGTTCCTTATAGTATATTATCAATAATAATGACAATATTTTAAAGATCTTGAAATTTAGAGTGAAGATAAATCTACAGATATCAATTTACAAATAATATCATAGTTGAAATGATTTTAAAATAGATACATAACAAGAATAAACTAATCTGATACCAAATGTTGGTTGGAGTACAGTACTCAAGAGTGGAGTGAATTGAGTATCAATAAAAATTAATGTAAAAAGGATCATTTAAAAAGATTCCCTAATAAAAATGAATACATGTATGCTAATCAAGATAATATGGTTCTAATAGATTTATTGTTCAAATAACTTCATCATAGATGGATTAAATCTATGTATTATTTTTTTTTTATTGATACAACTTTTAATATTACACTAATAAGGAAAACTGATATAACTTCTATCCTAGACTAACTGTTGAAGTAAAATCTAGTTTTCTGAAATATATTGTAACATATATAAACCCCAAATTAAAATACACAACATATAAAACAAATGGTACACTCCCAATATGATACCTAATCTACACCACTTTGTGATAACCTTCCACGAATTAGATTATATTGATAAACGTGATCCACACCCAGGATCAGGGTAAACAACAGCATACAAGAATTTCTAGGATACATGAAATCATTGAAAATTATTCATGGGCATAAAATACCATGTCACACAAGGACCTCTTCAACACTTATATGTGGGAGTAAACAGATATAATAAGATATGAGAGGAAGGATATCATGTATCCTTCAATTTAATACAGAAGAAAGCGTGTGTTTTAACACAGACACAGACATTGTTGGAATGATATAATCATTACACACCATATAAAAGATGATAATAAAGGATTAGAAATGCTCGATGTTTTGATCTATGCAACATTAAACATGTAGGATGAAGAAAATGAATATATCAAATACTCTTATGAAAAACAGAGTATCGTGAGTCTGGTGCTCTGGTTTCCAGTTCGATGAAGTAGGCTATGTGGCTTGTGTTTCTCTTTAAGTTGGTATTGCGAAGATGTTTGAGGATCTGGTCAATGGAATTTCAGCCATCAGGGGTCGAGAGTGATTTGTGTGTTCTTCAGTAGTATATTGTTGCATGCATGATTTGTCATTTCAAATGATCTCTCATATTTCTCTGAGTCTTGTGTTCTTTCCTTTAATTCAGAGTGTGTGTTTGTTTGGGCCAAAAGGAAGCATGATTTCAACACCTCGTACATCATAATATAAGGTTATATGTATACATAGAAATATTAATAATTTTAGTTGGATTAAATAACTCTAATATTACTATTATAAAATAAATAGAATACAACAAAAAATATTAAATAATGGTGTCAATGTTTTTCTTGAAACTACGTCACTTGGAAACTGTGTCACTGGGAAATAGATTCTTCTCCTTTTCCTTTAAGCGGTGATATAGTAAGGATTTCATATTTGGGTTGAGATTAATAACTAGTATCACATACGTGGTACCAGGATCACAGTGTCTCTTGAAATGATGTATAGTTCTTTTTTAAAACATTGAATGGTGTCTTTGTGATGGAAGTAAGGAACCGGTGTCATAGAATTTATGAAATCCGAAACTGCTTAGGGTGTTGATGTCACAGCGTCTAGATTATTGTGTCTGGATTATGGTGTTAGGGTCACAGTGTCTAGATTACTATGTTAGGGTCACGATGTCTGGATAATGAGGATAGGGTCCCGGTTTCGGTATTACAGTGTCAGGGTCATAGTGTTAGGGACTTCGGAAAAATCTAGAACTGGTGGCAGACTTATAGTTTCTCGGACGTTTCCAAATACCTATAAAACATTCTTCAAAAATAATATTCATGAAATTTTATATAATTGAGCATTACTATTATAAAACATTTTAGAAAATCATCAAATATAGCTTATAATATTCAAACATGATTAATATGATTCTGAATCAAGATCTGGTGAAAGTTTTTACCATGAGTTATAAAAATTAATATATAGGGAAACTAACCATCTCTACAAATGATTTGAGAAAGATTAATCATGATTTGTGATCATTAAAACACTATTAATTTATGATGAGTCCAACAAGTTTAAATACAAATAAACTAATTAAAATTTAAATCTAATACAATGTATTATTTTAAATATCAAATACTTTAAAAGACAATATAATTTTCAATAAAAAATAGTATTTTTAACCATTCATTGAAAACTCAAACATTTTGGAAAATTCATTAAAATTCAACCTATAGTAATATTAACATGATTATTTAAAAAATTAATATAATTTTACAAAATGAAATTTCAAAAAATATGGAAATTAGTTATAAAATTTTCTCAAATAAATAAAAAAATTGATCAAAACATATTTTTGAAATTGAAAATTTCATTAAAAAAACTCATATTTTTTAAATATCAATAAATATATTGTTATTAACTATTACCTTTAAATGTAATTCAGAAAATTTTTAATCTTATTCGTACCAAAAAACATTACTTCCAAGTTTCAATATTGATTAAAATCATTATATTTCATGGTTCTATTAAGCTCAGTGTTTTGTGTAATACATAAATTTAGACATAATTTTATTATTTTTAATTATAAAGGTGTTAATAATTGAAGTGTAAAAATTCAATATTTATTGCAATATATTTTTGGAGATAATATTAAATTTATCATTAAAAATTAGGAAGTAATAATCAATTTAAATAGTATATAGGGAGGAATAATTCATCAAATCCTTGGAGGAAGGACCAATAGATGAACATAAATAGATATATTAATAAAATTCATATTTATATTCTATATTTTCTATTTATTTTTATATGTTTACACATTCATTCCATCTAATTAATTGATATGGTTTTTTTATAAATAAATATAATGGTATCCATGTTTGATATCTGATTAATGACATATTGAAATCATAATATTTTGTTATGTTTTTTGTTTAATTAAGGTGTTTTTAATTGAGAGTCATATATTTTAATGTTACTATTAAAAATTTTATGAATTATTTTTTCATCAAGGAGTTTCTAAATAATGGAGTTAATGAATCTTACAATTTATGACTAACTATTAAAACTTAAAAGGAATTGATTACATTATAATATAATCATATCTAAAACATATAGGCCCCAAGTAAAGAGATAAAAGTTTAATAATATAATTTTCACATTCAAACATCTATTTTGGATAGAATAAGAAAATTAAGGGGTAAATGTACTAAATAATAGGGGAATAAACACTACACATTTCTTATTTTTATTTTTGATAACTATATCTTCTACATAAAAAATTGTTGATAAGATATTTGAAAATGAAAGATTTTATGATAAATATATTACTATTCATTTATGTTCGACAAATAATATAAAATAAATTTAAACAAAAAAATTCAAGTAATATACACAAAATTCAAGATAAATATAAATAAATATTTCTAATTTTCTATGACTTATTATCATAAAAAATGGTAACATTTTTGAGTTGTTTGATATATGATTCCTTTTTGTGATCACAAAATTTTTTATGAAATTAACATCTTCTATTTATATGTGAAAATATTATTCAATTATGTAACCAATATATTACATATTTCAAACACATTATATTTAATTTATATATTTAAAACAATACACATTAAAAATTTAACATAATTCTTGGATAAAAATATTTTATCTACACAGTGGAAAAAATATTTAGTGACAGTTGATCTCTCGTTAAATTAATGAAATATATAAATGGTGACATTAACTATAATGTTCTATACCTACCACAAAACAATGGTGAGGGTAATATTTTCAACACAATCTCACCTATAATATCTTAGGGGTTAGTGACAAGTAACAATAAGTTATACATACACATATGGGAGTAATTTTCATTATAAAACCATTAAAATGTAAATAAAACTCCACAAAAATAAATAAATTTGGAATGATCCATATAAATTTAAGGATTAATAACAATTGAAATTAAAAATTAAAAAAATATCAAAAAAATCAGTGTTGAATAATAACAATCACAAAAGACAAGAATACAAAAATATTCAAACTAAATATTAAACCATCATACATTAATGAAATATGACTAAAACCACAATTAAAATATAAGGATTATATCCACCAATACCAAAATTAACATATCCTTATATAATATATAAATTTAAAACCCAATCACTAAAATATCACCATATATGATCTCATATAGATCTATGTATAACAATATGTAGTCAGACATGTAAATATTTTAAAAACCCATATTTAATCTCTTAAATTCATTATATTAATGTTTTAAAATAAAATATATCCATTTATATCCTCAAAAAAATTTCATTGTAAATGATTAAATTTATGTAATAATATAATTCATCATTATAGCTAATTTTGTTATATATTCACATTTTTGTTTAAAATTGATTTTTGTAAAAACAATGTCTTTCATTGAATTTTAAAATTTCATAATTAATTAATTTATTCCACTTATAGATATTTAATATTTAAAAAAATATTTAATAAATATTATCATGATTATAAATTTTTTTATATAATTCTAATAATGTTTCTTGTTATGAATAGTAACCATAATAATTACTTTTCAAATCAGTAGCGGTAAATCAGTTTATTATGGTTAAAATTAATATGATAAGAATGTGAAAATATCTCTAAAAATTGTATTTATTTTTATTTTGTATTTTTTCAATTATAATAATAGTATTGAATATATTTCAATTTATATCCCCATTACATTGATAATGATAATAATATCAATTAAAATAAAAAATAAATACAAAAGGTCACTTTCACTATTTTAATATCTCTAAATTATTTTCTAATGAATAAAATGGGGTTATATTAATTTCTAAGTGGTTATTTGATATATAATTTATTTTCTATCATGTTAATTTATTTTTAATTCTTATTGGTGAAATAATTACTTTAAATTCATACACAATGCTGACACAGTGTTTGTGGAAGTAGTATAAAATGCATTAAATTGATTCAAAAACACTAAAAGTAATATTCTATGGGTTTTTTAAGGTATAACATTAATTTATTGTTCAATAAAAAGTATTATAGATAATTTAAAGGTTTATATTCATATTACATTTTTATATTTATTAATTTAAATTCAAAATAAGTGAATAGTATAATTATTGACATTAATGATATTTTATAATAAATAATTTTTAATTAAAAATTATAATTTCCATAAATATATTATATTAGGTAAATTGAGTGTGATATGTTTTATAATATCAACTATGGTCCATTTATTAGTGAATTTTTTTATTGTATCATTCATGGATCCTATAGTGTGTAAACTCCTTGATATCATGGTAGTTGTCGAATGGGGTTTCAAGGGTTGAAACAACGACACAATGGTTAAAAAATCAAATAAACATGTCCAAATTTAAATTATTAAATTGTTTAATCTCATCCACATCCTATATTTAAAAAATATAAATTTGGTTCCATTTATACCTGAAAATAAATTCATATAATTGTAATACATTAGATAACTCTACGAGTGCTCATACCATCACCTATAAAAGGGGGCGTACACTACTTTATTCCCCACACCCTTTGAACAATCTATTTTGTAAAATACTAACCCTTTTCTGTCACCAAATTATCTACCCAAATAGTATAGGTCAAGGTCTCACTAAAAGGTGAAACATATTAATATTAACTTGTAATTGAATGTTGTCGTCTAATGAGAATATATAAGTCTTAACAAACCAACATTATTTATATTTAGTATTTTTTCTCATACTAAAATTATAACATCCATATCTCCCATATACTAAAATTACATTAAGATTATGGCACAACCCTTTTCATATCATTTTCCATCATATGAGAAATTAAAGAATGGCTCATTCAAATTTATGGATCTCAACCCTTATAAAGCAATGTGTTTTGTTTTATATCACCCCATATAGATTTTTTAATGATAAAATTATTGTACATAAATGATATTCATGATATTAGTTTCATTCAATTAATATTAAAGATTGTCTATTTTCTTACCCTTCCAGCCATTGGAAATTGACTACATCATTCATGTATACATGTGGATTACCACCTCAATTGATTTGATTGATTTATACTTTATGAATTTCATGTATGGTTATAAATTATTTTTTATATATAAAAACATGTCAATGTCGTTATTAATATTTTTAAGATGTAATAATTACCATTTTATGTGTTCATCCAACCAAATTTGTTTCAGAGTTATAAACCAAAAAACCATAAAATATCCAATGTAAACCAAACAGATGAAGTAACTAAATAAAACAAGGTATAATTGATATAAAATGGACAATGATAAAGGAATAAGAATTAAAATTTCTCTCAAAAAAATAATTAATTATCATTTTTCATTATTTAATAAGATAAATAATGTACGTGATGATTCTCACTCAAGGTTGTGGACTTTATTCTGAAAATATTCTTTTTATATTTCCCTTAAAAATATTTTTTTAATGTTTATATTCTATTAATTTTTTCTATAATAAACATATTTATTCTTATATGATTTCAAAATTCAATATTTCATTTTATTGGAATTTCATTAAAGTGGCTTAAAAAGGGAATGTTTTTATTATTTTCCATATGGTTCACTTTTTTATATTTTTTAAAAAATGAATAATAATGTTTTTTAACATATTCAACATGAATATAATTTCTCCCCATAATGAATTTTTATTTCAGAAAATCTTACGTTATAAGCCTTTGTAATAATTTTTAAATGAAACCATTTTAATAATATTTTTTGAATTTTTTATTTTCTGTATGTTTCAAAGGAAATGAATATTTCTACATATTTTAATACGGAAATTGAAAGTATTTTTATGATGTTTTCTAAAGATATTTCAAATGGATTTAAAATTTAAAGGTGTTGGTCGGAGTGGACACTCAAGAGGGGGGGGGGTGAATTGAGTTCCAATTAAATTTTCTGTTAAAAGCAGTTTCTAATAAAATCCCCCAATTTCAAAAACAAATTAAACTGTAGTGAATTTATATAGATTATAAAGGTTCAATTAGCTTCTCAAAGATTGATTAGTTCTCAGTTAACTTAATCTTATGATTAAATTAACTTTTGAAACTAATTTACTGATTTATAATAAATATAAACACTTGCGAATTTAATTATCAAAGTAGCTTTGAAGATAGATTATATTTCAAAGTAATAGCAGCGGAATATGAAATAAATATGTATAGTATGGATATAGAGTAACTGTAAACACAGAGAAGTAACCAAGAGGTTCAGTCTCAAGCCGAGACTTAGTCCTCTCAAAAGTTTATATAAAAGTGATCCACACCCTTGATCGGGGTTAACAACAGTGAACACACTGTCCAGGTCACAAGACCTCTACCACAGTTCTACGTGGGAAAAACAAACAACAGCAGCCAGCTGTCCAGGTCACAAGACCTCTACCACTATCCACAGTGGGAAGTGTAGTGTAAAAGGTTTGCTGAGGATTTACAGATCCTCCAGTGAAAGTATATGAGTCAATGTGTGTGTTTAATACAGCAGATAACACACACTGCTCAAAATGTAGAATAAATAAATCACAGAGCAGAGATGTAGAGTTTAGAAATGGCTCTAGTGATTTCAGTGTAGCACTGGACTCGTTTTGGAATTAATCAGAAGTGATTCTGAATCCTCTTCTCGATTTTGTTTGAGAAGCAGAGTGTCGTATGCTTCAGGTTCACAGGCAGTGGAATGTAGTCGATGAAGCTCTTCAATATTCTATTGTATGCACACCACTCTTCTTGAGTATGTCGTATGCTTCCTTGTCTCTGTGTGTGTTTTCTGTCTCTTCTTCGTTTTTCTCTACTTCCCTTTTCTAACACTTCACCCCCTCTTCAGCAGAGTCTTCTTGTATTTACATCACGTGCTCCGTAGGACAAAAAGGTTTCCTTTCCGCAGGTACGAGGTACGGTTTCCTGACATCCGACAACCATTATTAATTAATTGTCAGGGTATTAAAATATAACTAATATGACCGTTGGTTAGAATAAATAAAGATAAAGATAAAGAAATTCAAACAGTTGTTTATGACTGTTCAAGAGATCGGTAGGTCATCAGCATTAGAGTAATGATCGGTGACTCAGATAGATCAGCATCGGTCTTTCATCTGATCGGTGAGTCATTTTGATCAGCATCGGTCTGTCATCTGATCGGTGAGCCATTTTGATCAGCATCGGTCTTTCATCTGATCGGTGAGTCATTTTGATCAGCATCGGTCTGTCATCTGATCGGTGAGTCATTTGCATCGGTGAGTCCTTGGATCGGTGACTCATTTGCATCGGTGAGTCCTTGGATCGGTGACTCATTTGCATCGGTGGCTCATTTGCATCGGTAACTCATTTGCATCGGTGAGTCCTTGGATCGGTGACTCATTTGCATCGGTGACTCATTTGCATCGGTGGCTCATTTGTATCGGTGAGTCTGATTGATCGGTGAGTCTGATGGATCGGTGAGTCTGATGGATCGGTGAGTCTGATGGATCGGTGAGTCTGATGGATCGGTGAGTCTGACGGACCGGTGAGTCTGAGGGATCGGTGAGTCTGATGGATCGGTGAGTCTGATGGATCGGTGAGTCTGATGGATCGGTGAGTCTGATGGATCGGTGAGTCTGATGGATCGGTGAGTCTGATGGATCGGTGAGTCTGATGGATCGGTGAGTCTGATGGATCGGTGAGTCTGATGGATCGGTGAGTCTGATGGATCGGTGAGTCTGATGGACCGGTGAGTCTGATGGATCGGTGAGTCTGATGGATCGGTGAGTCTGATGGATCGGTGAGTCTGATGGATCGGTGAGTCTGATGGATCGGTGAGTCTGATGGATCGGTGAGTCTGATGGATCGGTGAGTCTGATGGATCAGTGAGTCTGATGGATCGGTGAGTCTGATGGATCGGTGAGTCTGATGGACCGGTGAGTCTGATGGATCGGTGAGTCTGATGGATCGGTGAGTCTGATGGATCGGTGAGTCTGATGGATCGGTGAGTCTGATGGATCGGTGAGTCTGATGGATCGGTGAGTCTGATGGATCGGTGAGTCTGATGGATCGGTGAGTCTGATGGATCGGTGAGTCTGATGGATCGGTGAGTCTGATGGATCGGTGAGTCTGATGGATCCAGAATACTTCCAACATACTTTGTAAGTCAATAAGCATAGTTAAAAGCATGATAACTGATTCATTCATAAATTGGAATTATGTTTATGAGACATCAAACCAGATTAAGCATCAATGAGTTGTGATGATTTGTGATTATTAAAACATCAGTTATAAACAAGAAATCAGCAATCTTCCAGAGGGCTCAACAATCTCCCCCTTTTTGATAATCACAAATCTTCATATATATATAAAATAAAATAAAAAAATAAAAAAAAATCTCCCTCTTAAAATATATAGAGTACTCCCCCTTAGATATATATGTCACCCATTATATATATCTTTATATCTTTCTGCCATTATATATATCTTTCTCCCCCTTTGGGATAATCAAAAAGGAGAGAAAACAGATAAGGGAAAAGAGAAGCAGGGTGCAGAGAGGATAGAACAGAACACAAAGGAAAAACAAATTTGATAAAGTCACAGAAAAAGATAAGCAATACATAGATCTCCCCATCAAAAACAATACATGGCTATTTGTTGGGATACAAAGGGGCTTTCCCTTTATCCTTTGGATCAATGGTAGGTAAGGTAGAAGGCTTGGAGGCAGGCTGTGGTTCACGGAGCTGAAGAGGCGGCAGGACAACTCTGACAGGTGCAGTTGGAGGTGTCACAGAGGGTTGTTGAGAAGGAGCAGGAGCTGGATGAGAAGCTTTCTGAGAGACTGGCCGCAACTGAGATAGAGCTTGGGCAACAGACAGCTGATTCGGAGTGACATCAGAGGCACTGAGAGGTTCAGAAGTAGGAAGTACAATTGCAGTGGCCTGTGCATCCAAGTAAGGCTTCAACAGATGAATGAAGTCCTGAATGACTTCTGCTCCATACTTCATAGCTTTTTCAAAATCATCCTTGTTTTCCATGAACTGTGCCAAGGAAGGGACAAAATCTTGCAATTGGCGAACTTGAGTGTTGAAGGCCTGAGTGACTGGATGTAATTTCAGATTCTCTGCCAAGACTTTGAAGTTTTCAGCCATCTCATGTTTTGTATAAATCTTGGAGAAGTAAGTATCAACTTTTTCCTTGATCTCTTGCAGGGAATTCTTAGCATCTGCTGAATATACTAAGGTCATCTTATGACTATTATCACAGAGATCTTTCATCTTCCTCAAAGATTCTAAGTCAAGAATTTGTCTTACAGCAGCTAGCTCTGCATGCACAAGTTCTCTGAGAGCTTCTATCTCACGGGTAGTGATTTTGGTTACCTTGCCTGTACTGGCTTGGCCGACTATATGAGTTAGTTCAGCTTTCAACTTCCTCAGGTCAGACTTGTTGAGATGTTCAATCAGATTTCTTAAAACTTCCATCACACCAGAGATGGTTGATCTGAACTCATTTTATAGAGAAAGTAAGCTAACCTGGAGATCCTTCAAGGTTTGAGTCAAAGAGGCTATGTGCCTACCAACAAATTCACCAGTAGCAGTCAAGTCTGGCTTGAGAACATCTGAGACTGCAGTTGAAAAAGCTTTCAAGGAATTTTCAGAAACTTGCAGAGATACTTGATGAAGGGCATTGGAAAGTTCTTCTCTGACTATATCTCTCACAGTGGTTAGCAATTCAGTCTTAAACTTATCAAGATCAGCTCGAAAGATTTCAGAACCAGGTAAATTCACATGTACAGGATCAACAGTAGGAATAGACCTTGCTTCTCTTGGAAGGTTCCTTTTCACAGCTGCAGCAGATTCTGGCAATTCGTCTTCTTCTTCAGAATATTCTAAGCCCAAAACAGCATATCCAGGGTAGTCATCCCAAACAGCAGCACACAGGGTGTAGTTGGGTTTTTCATAGCTTGCTGTTCCACTAATTTTTGATGAGTCAGCTTTGTCACTGATATGGATTTCTGGTACTGACTGAGGTTGTTCTACTTGATCTTCAGCAAGACCATCCACTGGTCTGTTAACACCATCAACAGCAGCTTCGACATCATCAGCATCATCATCATCACCACCATGATTGTCATCAGCATCACCTTGCTAATTATTACTCTGCTCAGAGGCTTCACTGTGATATTCCTCAGTATCAGAATCTTCTTCATCATCAAGAATAGGTTCAGACTCTGGTAGGGTTAAGGGTGGACTAGCAGGTCCAAATTCTATTCTTTTCTTGGGGCTAGCAGTGTCTGGATCACTCCTATCATCAGGAGAAGACACACCTCCTTCTTCAGTTGCAGCTTCTTCTTGTTCATTATCATCAGAATAAATTGGTTCCTCATCTGGTTTTAATCTAGGATCTCTCAAATCCTTTGGCCTCTTGCCATGATTTATGGGATTGTAGGCTTCATACAACTTATCTTCATCTGCAACCCAGCACTTCTTCCATGGATTCCAATTGATTTTCATCCTCTTACAGATCTCTTTGGTGAGACAGAAGGTACGCTCTGTTTCAACAACTTCATCATCTTCACCAACACATTCCAGATTCTGGAGCATAGTAGATATAATTTTTGAATAAAACAACGCTGTGGCTTTCTTGGAAGGTTTCAGCATACCAGCTATGTGGACCATCACATATCTACACAGGTTTATCTTTTCATGGGTTTTGAGCAGAAACAATAGAAAAACATCTTGATACTTAACAGCAGCAAAATCTCCTCTTCGAGGGCAAAGTTGGTGCTGAATAAACTTGAATAGGAGTCTGCTTTCACCATCTAATTCTGAAGCTGTGATTCTCCTTGATTCTCTGTTTCAAGTAAGAAGCTCTAGCGCTAGCTCATAAGAAAAATAGTCAGTGACTGGGGGTATATTGCCAGCATAGTCCTCATATCGACCTTCATGAGGTACGTTTAAACATTCAGCCCACTGCTTAGATGAGAAAGATATTTTCTTTCCTTTTACAACAGACGACATCCTAGCAGCTTCCACACCATCAAGCGTGACTTTCAGGTTCATGTAAAACTCATGTACTAGCTTTGGATAATCTATTCGGGCGTTGTCTGAAAACCAGTCTATCCATCCTTGCGATTTATGAACTTGTAGCAACAGGGACTTACTTAACAGAAGCCACTCCGAGTTTACTTCTTTTTCTACAGCTATAATCCGAGCTTCCAGGTTTGGATTTACTGAGCGTTGAGAGGTACTGCTCGACTCGCCTCGAGCACGCTTTGAAAGTACAGGGCTATCTGGTCCTTTGCTCGGTCTCTTTTGCTTAGCCATTCGAGGATTTTGGAGAGGCAGGAGTTCGAAGGTTCGAAGGTTCGAAGCAGAGGGGAAGAGAGGTTGAGAGGTTCGGCGGGAAATGAAAGGTCAAAGGTTTAGGGAAGATAAATAGCCGCGTATCATTTATTTTATCATTTAGGGTTCCCATAAAAAGTAATTTACTAATTAATAAAACGTATTTTTTAAAAAAAAATCGGTTCGACAGAACAGTGTGACAGATCGGTTCCACAGATCGGTTTCACGGATCAGTTTTACAGATCAGTTTCACAGATCAGTTTGACAGATCAGTTTCACAGATCAGTTTCACAGATCAGTTTCACAGATCAGTTTCACAGATCAGTTTCACAGATCAGTTTCACAGATCAGTTTCACAGATCAGTCATACACAATTCATGCTTAATAAATTTCATTCTTTCAGAGCATAAGGGCTTTGTGAAGATGTCAGCTAATTGATTTTCAGAAATAACAAATTCTAGAGAAATATCACCCTTCTGGTAATGATCTCTTAGAAAGTGATGTCTGACATCAATGTGCTTAGTTCTAGAGTGATACACAGGGTTCTAGGATAAGTTGATTGCACTAGTGTTGTCACAGTTAATTGAAACATGTTTAAGATCAAATCCATAATCCAATAGAGTGTGTTTCATCCACAAAATTTGTGCACAGCAACTTCCAGCAGCTATGTATTCTGCCTCGGCAGTAGACAATGCAACTGAATTCTGTTTCTTACTACACCATGATACTAGGGATTTTCCAAGCAAATGACATGTTCCTGATGTGCTTTTTCTATCTAACTTACAACCAGCAAAGTCAGCATCTGAATAACTCATTAACTCAAAGGATTGTCCTTTTGGGTAAAACAAACCTAAATTTATAGTATACTTAAGATACTTAAAAATCCGTTTAACAGCTAATAAGTGTGATTCTTTAGGATTAGCTTGAAATCTAGCACACATACACACACTGAACATAATATCTGGTCGACTAGCAGTAAGATAAAGTAAGCTTCTAATCATACCTCTGTAACTGGTTTGATCAACTGGTTTCCCAGTTTCATCAACATCCAATTTACAGGTGGTACTCATAGGTGTATTACTTTCCTTAATACTATCCAATCCAAAACGTTTTAAAAGATCCTTTGTATATTTACTTTGATTTAAAATAATACCATTTTTAGTTTGAAAGATTTGAAATCCAAGAAAATACTTAAGCTCTCCCATTAAGCTCATTTCAAATTCATTTTGCATAACCTTTGAAAAATAAATACATAAGGAGTTTTTAGAAGATCCAAAAATAATGTCATCAACATATATTTGTACAACTAAAACATCTTTAGAAATTCTTTTAATGAAAAGAGTTGGATCAGCAATCCCTTTAGTAAAACCTTTTGAAATAAGGAAATTGCTAAGTCTATCATACCAAGCTCTTGGAGCTTGTTTCAAACCATATAAAGCTTTAGAAAGTTTAAAAACTTGATTTGGAAAATGGGGATTAGTAAATCCAGGTGGTTGTTCTACAAAAACATCTTCAATTATAAAACCATTTAGAAATGCACTTTTAACATCCATTTGATATAATTTGAAATCCAGATGTGCAGCATATGCAAGTAAGATCCTAATGGCTTCTAGTCTAGCTACAGGTGCAAAAGTTTCCTCATAGTCTATACCTTCTTCTTGACTATATCCTTGTGCAACTAGTCTAGCTTTGTTTCTGACTATATTTCCAGATTCATCTACTTTATTTCTAAACACCCATTTTGTGCCTATTGTCAAAGTGTCCTTAAGTCTGTCGACTAATTCCCAGACTTTGTTTCTTTCAAACCGATTTAATTTTTCTTGCATAGCCATTACCCAAAATTCATCATTGATAGCATCATTGATATTTTTAGGTTCTGACTGTGAAAGAAAATCTTGATGTTCAACCTGGTTTCTTAGAGAAGCTCTAGTTTGTGTTCCTCTATCTAGATTTCCTACAACAGCATCTAAGGGATGATTCTTTAGAGTCCTAGATGGTCTTGAAAAGATAGGGCTAGAAATTTCAGGTTCATCTAGAGATTGAGGCTCAACAGAAGCAGATTCTGGAGAATGTTCAGAACTGGATGCTTTTATAACAGGTTCTTTAGATTTATCATTAAGGTCCAGAATAGACAAATATTCTTCAAGATTCCCAAGAGAGGTTTTAGGCTCATGTGGATCAGTTTCATCAAATTTGATGTGAACAGATTCTTCCACACATTTGGTTCTCTTATTGAAAACTCTATAGGCTTTACTAGAGACAGAGTAACCTAGGAAAATTCCTTCATCACTCTTGGATGCAAATTTATCCAAATTATCTTTAGTATTCAGAATAAAGACTTTGCAGCCAAAAACTTTGAAGTAGTTTACCTTAGGTTTCCTATGGTTCCATAACTCATAAGGGGTTTTCTTTAGAACAGGTCTGATCAAGACCCTATTAATGACATAACAAGCTGTATTTACAGCTTCAGCCCAAAAATAAATAGGCAGGTCATATTCATTGAGCATGGTTCTAGCAATTTCTTGAAGAGTTCGGTTTCTTCTCTCTACTACACCATTCTGTTGGGGTGTTCTAGGGGCAGAAAAGTTATGAGTATAGCCACTGTGTGAGCAATAAGATTCAAAATCTTGATTTTCAAACTCACGACCATGATCACTTCTTATGGTCTTAATCTTGAGTCCACTAAGATTTTCTACAGACTTGGAGTATTTAACAATGTAAGAACAAGCTTCACTTTTGTGAGCTAGAAAATATACCCAAGTATATCTAGAAAAGTCATCTACAAGAACATAGACATAGTGCTTCCCATTTAAACTAGAAACTCTTGATGGTCCAAACAAATCCATGTGAACCAGTTCAAGTGGTTGAGAAGTTGAAACTTCTTTCTTTGATTTAAAAGAAACATTGTGTTGTTTTCCCTTTTGACAAGGATTACAAACTTTGTCTGCTGGAAATTCAAGTTTGGGTAAGTCTCTAACCAAGTTCTTCCTAGAAAGTTTTCTAAGTGTGTGCACATTGTAGTGTCCTAATCTTCTGTGCCAAAGCCAAGACTCTTTATGAAAAGCATTTAAATAAGGAATGTTCTGTTTAGCTAAAGAATCTAAATCAACAGCATAAACATTTTCACTTCTCAAAGCAGAAAATACTAAAACATTTTTAGAGTTAAAAACATTGCAAGAATCATTTTCAAATCTAACATGAAAACCATCATCACATAACTGAGAAATGCTTAACATGTTATATTTAAGTCCATCAACAAATAAAACATTAGATATCACAATTGAATCCGTGTTACCAATCTGGCCTAGGCCGATGATTTTTCCTTTAGAGTTATCACCAAAAGTGACAAATCCTCCATCAACTTTTATTAAGCTCTTGAAGCAAGAATAATCTCCAGTCATGTGTCTTGAGCACCCACTGTCTAAATACCATATCTTCTTGTAACAGCTCTTCAAGCAGGTTTCCTACAAAACAGATTTAGATGGAAGATGATTTTGGTACCCAGATCTTCTTGGGTCCAGACAGGTTAGCCAATAACACTTTAGGTACCCATATTTGTCTAATGGGTCTCATATAATTTGTAGAAATAAAATCCTTTGAAAGATAAACCTTATTAGATTCATAACTATGAATATAACTGGTTGAGGCATAAGAAGTTCCAGAATTAACTATCTTCTGTCCAGATTTAGGAATGAATCTAGTTTTGGCAACTTTCCTTTGTCCAGGTTGGTATCCTATACCAGTAGTGTATCTAGGTGCAACTTGCTTTCCTAGCATTTGTGTGAGAGTATTTTTACCATTGGTGAACTTCTCTAAGTCTTTATTGAGTTTCTCATTAGACAATTTTAGTTCAGTATTCTCTTTAAGCAGCTGAGCATTCTTTTCTACTTCTATATCCAGATCAGATTTATGCTTAACACTTAAAGCATACTGTTTCTTTAGACCTTTATATTTATCTTTAAGCTCATTACATGTTTCTTCTAGCATGTCACAGTATTCAAACAATTCAGATTTTGACATGTTTTCTGAGTCAGAATCTTCTCCAGAATAGTATGACTTAAAAGCAGGAGTCTCTGATGTTACCTCAGAAGTGTTTGTCATGAAACACATGTTGGCCCAATTCTTTTCAGAGTCTGAAGATTCAGCTTCACTTGTGCTATCTTCTGAAGCACTCCAAGTATCCTTCATGGCCTTCTTGTACTTGTTATTCTTGTATTCATATTTCTTTTTATACTTCAGCTTTGGACAGTCGGCTTTAATGTGTCATTTCCTCTTACACTCATAGCAGACAACATCATCTGATTTGTCATTCTTCTTCCAATCCTTTTTCCATTTGCCTTGTTGGTCATACTTTCCCTTGTAATTTGGTTTCCTAAAGAATTTCTTTTTCCTATAGAACTTTTTGAATCTCCTGGCTATTTGAGCCATCTCATCATCACTGTCAGAATCATTCTCACTTTCCTCACTGCTTGAACTTTCATTGATAGCTTGAAGCTTTTCCTTATCCTTATTTGTTGAGGTTGTAGTCTTGAAGGCAATAGACTTCCTTTTAGGTTCATCATCTTCTTCTTTATTTACTTTAAGCTCTTCTTCATACATCATCAGCTTACCAATTAATTCCTTGACAGGTAGAGCAGCAATGTCACAGGATTCTCTAATGGAGACAGAGGTTCCTCTCCATCTATCAGGTAGACATCTCAAAATTCTCATAATTTGTTCCTTTGCTGGAACATCCTTTCCCAGAGAGGTCATTGTGTTGAGAATTTCATTGAACCTGAGATACATATCAGAAATGGGTTCATCAGGCTTCATCTTAAAATTATCATACTTAATAGTATAGGTATTCAATCTCATCTCCTTAACATTAGTTGTTCCTTCATGAGAAACAGCTAAGGTATCCCAAATTTCATATGCAGTTTTACATGCAGAAATTCTATTAAACTCTTCATCTCCTAGAGCACAGTACAGAGCATTCATAGCTTTACAATTATTATTGTAAGCAGTCTTTGTAGGTTCATCCCATGTAGATCTAGCAGTAGTGGGAATTTTGTATTCAGATTCAATAGCAGTCCAAATATCAAAACCTATGCTTTCTAGATGAATTTTCATTTTCAGTTTCCACTGAGCATAATTAGTTCCATTGAAAAAAGGTGGCCGGTTAGTAGCAGCACCCTCAAGTCTATTATCCATGATATTACAAAAAAAAAATTAAAGAGATAAAAATTTTGAAATAACATAAATTTTAAGAACTTTAAAATACAACTAAAATCACAGGTCAAAAGCAGAGAACTTTTAGAAAGTATTTACTTCCTCTGATACCAAGTGTTGGTCGGAGTGGACACTCAATAGGGGGGGTGAATTGAGTTCCAATTAAAATTTTCTGTTAAAAGCAGTTTCTAATAAAATCCCCCAATTTCAAAAACAAATTAAACTGTAGTGAATTTATATAGATTATAAAGGTTCAATTAGCTTCTCAAAGATTGATTAGTTCTCAGTTAACTTAATCTTATGATTAAATTAACTTTTGAAACTAATTTACTGATTTATTATAAATATAAACACTTGCGAATTTAATTATCAAAGTAGCTTTGAAGATAGATTATATTTCAAAGTAATAGCAGCGGAATATGAAATAAATATGTATAGTATGGATTTAGAGTAACTGTAAACACAGAGAAGTAACCAAGAGGTTCAGTCTCAAGCCGAGACTTAGTCCTCTCAAAAGTTTATATAAAAGTGATCCACACCCTGGATCGGGGTTAACAACAGTGAACACACTGTCCAGGTCACAAGACCTCTACCACAGTTCTACGTGGGAAAAACAAACAACAGCAGCCAGCTGTCCAGTTCACAAGACCTCTACCACTATCCACAGTGGGAAGTGTAGTGTAAAAGGTTTGCTGAGGATTTACAGATCCTCCAGTGAAAGTATAGGAGTCAGTGTGTGTGTTTAATACAGCAGATAACACACACTGCTCAAAATGTAGAATAAATAAATCACAGAGCAGAGATGTAGAGTTTAGAAATGGCTCTAGTGATTTCAGTGTAGCACTGGACTCGTTTTGGAATTAATCAGAAGTGATTCTGAATCCTCTTCTCGATTTTGTTTGAGAAGCAGAGTGTCGTATGCTTCAGGTTCACAGGCAGTGGAATGTAGTCGATGAAGCTCTTCAATATTCTATTGTATGCACACCACTCTTCTTGAGTATGTCGTATGCTTCCTTGTCTCTGTGTGTGTTTTCTGTCTCTTCTTCGTTTTTCTCTACTTCACTTTTCTAACACTTCACCCCCTCTTCAGCAGAGTCTTCTTGTATTTACATCACGTGCTCCGCAGGACAAAAAGGTTTCCTTTCCGCAGGTACGAGGTACGGTTTCCTGACATCCGACAACCATTATTAATTAATTGTCAGGGTATTAAAATATAACTAATATGACCGTTGGTTAGAATAAATAAAGATAAAGATAAAGAAATTCAAACAGTTGTTTATGAATGTTCAAGAGATCGGTAGGTCATCAGCATTAGAGTAATGATCGGTGACTCAGATAGATCAGAATCGGTCTTTCATCTGATCGGTGAGTCATTTTGATCAGCATCGGTCTGTCATCTGATCGGTGAGTCATTTTGATCAGCATCGGTCTTTCATCTGATCGGTGAGTCATTTTGATCAGCATCGGTCTGTCATCTGATCGGTGAGTCATTTGCATCGGTGAGTCCTTGGATCGGTGACTCATTTGCATCGGTGAGTCCTTGGATCGGTGACTCATTTGCATCGGTGGCTCATTTGCATCGGTGACTCATTTGCATCGGTGAGTCCTTGGATCGGTGACTCATTTGCATCGGTGACTCATTTGCATCGGTGGATCATTTGTATCGGTGAGTCTGATTGATCGGTGAGTCGGATGGATCGGTGAGTCTGATGGACCGGTGAGTCTGATGGATCGGTGAGTCTGATGGATCGGTGAGTCTGATGGACCGGTGAGTCTGATGGATCGGTGAGTCTGATGGATCGGTGAGTCTGATGGATCGGTGAGTCTGATGGATCGGTGAGTCTGATGGAGCGGTGAGTCTGATGGATCGGTGAGTCTGATGGATCGGTGAGTCTGATGGATCGGTGAGTCTGACGAACCGGTGAGTCTGATGGATCGGTGAGTCTGATGGATCGGTGAGTCTGATGGATCGGTGAGTCTGATGGATCGGTGAGTCTGATGGATCGGTGAGTCTGATGGATCGGTGAGTCTGATGGATCGGTGAGTCTGATGGATCGGTGAGTCTGATGGACCGGTGAGTCTGATGGATCGGTGAGTCTGATGGATCGGTGAGTCTGATGGATCGGTGAGTCTGATGGATCGGTGAGTCTGATGGATCGGTGAGTCTGATGGATCGGTGAGTCTGATGGATCGGTGAGTCTGATGGATCGGTGAGTCTGATGGATCGGTGAGTCTGATGGATCCAGAAGACTTCCAACATACTTTGTAAGTCAATAAGCATAGTTAAAAGCATGATAACTGATTCATTCATAAATTGGAATTGTGTTTATGAGACATCAAACCAAATTAAGCATCAATGAGTTGTGATGATTTGTGATTATTAAAACATCAGTTATAAACAAGAAATCAGAAATCTTCCAGAGGGCTCAACAAAAGGTTATAAATTAAAAATATTTTTTTTGGTCTGGTAATTGAGCACTGTATCTGTTGGTGTGTGATATTAATAATAGTTATATTATTGGTTGTTTCTGGTAATGATTTTATGATGGGTAAACCCAAGAAATATAACCCTGTGAATGAGCATGATATAGCGCTCCAATTCATTGGAAGATGGTCAGTTGCTTTAGAGGAAATAAGTATTAATTTAACCATCTATGTTTATCTAATGTATTTAACAAGAATCCAGTTAATCCTAACATGGGTTTTTAATATAATGTTATGAGATTAGTAAAATAATTTTTATATTCTTCATATGGGAGTTACAGTTTTTATTTTATACAAAAGTGTTTTTTTAAATTGATATGATTAATTTAATAAAATAAATGTATATTATGATAACGTAAAAACATTTATGATTCTTCATTTTTTACAATACCTATAGATTTATTACTTTAATACCACTTTTCAAACTGTGTTTTCTCTTTGTTTTTTTATTTCTTTCATTATTAGGTTTATATGATACACCCCATTACCTTCTTTCGGGTATTCCTTGTTTTTAGTTTTTGGATCCAGTTTTTGTTTCGGTGCATTATGGGATTATCAGTAACAAAGATCTTTTGTTGTGAAAAATTACTTAATGTTGTGAGGTGGATTGTTGTTTAAATTATTTTATTCTATAAATAAATTTTTAATCTTATTTTGGAAGTTCTTACTGGGACCAAAGTTCCATTACATTGGATTGAAGGTTTCCCTGAAAAAATTATACAAAGAACTACATATTTGAAAACATCACATTGAGAATGGGTTACACAACATTAACCTATTAGGAAAAAGATTTCATGAGTCCCATGTAGATTATGAAAATTTATAAGTTCTAAAACAATTACATGATGTGAAAATATCTATCATGAAAAAATTATATCTAAGTTTTTTCCTTTATTAGTGTGTTTTTTAATCAAGGGATTTCATGCCATAAATGGGACTCATTAAGTGAAAGTATCATGCTATATAGTTCAAAACACATTGCACGCCTGACTCATTTTCCTTTCAGCAACATCCTTTTCTCTAAATACCTTGGAGAACTCCCATGTGATTTTTGGAATCTATTCTATTTATGGATCATGCTTTCAACAATTGATCATTTTGGTTGTTGGGGTGTGTCTCTCTAAGTATGTTTTAAATGATTATTCATTTCCATTTTATATTATGCTAGTGTTAGATTCATTTTTATATAATATTAATGATTTATTGACATTTTCTATGGATAATTTTTTATTTCTGGTCATTTCCCTTCTATCAAAGGTAGATCCATGGTTTTTTAACTTTTCTATCCAAAGGGAATAGTTTTTAATCATTATTTAGGTAGGTGTATGTATGAAAGTCGTTCTAATTCATGTATTTTTATAAGTTATTTTTTATGCCTTTGTTTTTTTAATAAAATTTATTTTATTTTGTGAAAAAAATGGTTTTAATGAAATGTGAACATGTGTTTGGAAATCATTTCGAACAAACTGCGATATTGGGAACCATGGGTTCATCTTGAAATCAACATAGGTGGCCTTAGTGTGTGTGAAACCATTAAGTGTTTCTTTTATGATTTCAAAATAATATGTATAGAATTGATATAGGTTGGAATCAACATTCCCTTTGTTTGGGATTATTTTATTTCATGTATGCATTCACATGGGATAGGTTCCAAATGGTTTGTTTTACATTGTTTTATATTGGTTTTATCACATGATGGTTTATTTTATGAATATTTTCTTGCACATTTAATTTTTATATTTTTTTGAATAAATGATATATTAATAGATTTTTTGAATATAGTATATATTTTAGGAAGAAAATGAATTGTTTACAAATATTTTTATTTATAAACAATTTCTTATAATCATGATTCTGTTTTGAAGAAATCACTTGTGTATTCCTGGTATGACAACTTGTATAGATTATTTTGTGGTATCCTACCAAGCTAAGGGCTCAGAATGTAAATTTCCCAAAAAGTTGTTGTAGACCATTTATTTTAAGACATGGGGAAACAGATGGGTATATTGATTCTTTCCAAGATCTCTTTTCATCTTTTTCTTTCATAGTGGGATGGTATTGTGGTGACAGATGGTCAGATGTAGACTTGTTGGATTGGGTTTTTCATTCATTTTTTGTTAGTCATATTTTTATAGGATTTTATTGGTATTGTTCATTTTCATCCACTTTTTACTTTGTTTTTAAATATTTTTTTGCTTATATTTAGGACTTTTTTCTGTTATCATTGTTATACCTAATAATGTGGTTAACTAAATTGGTAAAATTTTCTTTTCATCTGATGTTAGTTTGTTACAACACTCTTTCTGATTCATGATCATCCTAATATTTGTTAAAATTTCTGGAGTATAGTTTTTTTCATGGTTAGACAAGATTTAGGATTATAGGAATTCATGTAGTATGTCGGGGGTGACTTTACAATCAATTAAATTTCATAACACCAATTAACATGGGTTGTCGAAAATGTTTTACCTGGATTGAGACATATTGTGTGAGTTCAATTTAATGAATTATATTGGAATTCAATATTGTATTTAATCATAATTCATTTGATTATTTCATATTTTTTAAAATTATTATTATTTAAAAACATGTATATCGATAATTGAATTAGATCCTAGTACTATGAAATATGGTGATGGTAGATTGGTTTTTGTAATGTTATTTTTAGATAATTACTCTTAGAATATATCATCCAAATCAGACAGAGGAATCCATGATTAGAGATCCATATAAGAATACTCTAGTTGGCCCTTCTTTGGTAGAATCTATAATACACACTATTCAAGATCTCGATCAAGTAGGTGTTGTGAAGTAGAGATATTTTGTGGATCCTGGATCTAAATTTACGAAGAAGCATCCACCCATATTATGTTGTGAAAAGGTACCCCCTAATTTGAGGAGTGTATTGAGTAGATTACGATTCTTTTTGAATTTATGAAGACACCTGAGGACTCTAAGGTTGATTTTCAAAATATGTTATTGAGGGAATATGAATGAAATTTTTGGACTCTACTGTGGAATATATATTGCATAGGGATCTTACCAAGACTAATTTCCAAAAAATAATCTACAAGATATTTTTTATTGAGACATTATGTGTGGAGAATACCATAGAATTTTGGAACTAGGATTAAGGGGAGTGTACCATTCTACAGTTTCCACCTAATTTTATTTGGATTATTTTGGACTAGATCAAGTCATTAATGATTTCATGAAGGCTCAGAGGCTTTAATTGGGCTTAAGGGAATATATTTGATCTATGTTTAACTAAGTGTTCCTTATGAACATTGTAGATGGAGTTGATAAGGACGATTTGGTAGAGCCTAAAATAACTAGAAAAAAATTTTTAGAGGAGATTCATTTGTGGTCATCATTTGAAAGTTTCTATCTCCTATCCAGAAAAAAAAGCACAAAGGTGTCCATCTTTCCTCAAAAAAGTATTAGGGGATTCATATGGATATTATAAAATTGTTTTTTTAAGTGTGATTATTCTGATCATACAAAGCCAATAATATATCGGTTCCCAAAAACATTCTTCATTATGGAAATTCTAGTCATCTAAAGCATTATTATGATAGTATGTCCCATGGTAGTATGATTCGATCGACATTCACTTAGGGCTAACAGGTTCACACTGATGCTTCCATGGTTTGTGGGTCTTTTTCTAAGGAAAATAGGGATGTTATTATGGATAATATATCTTAGGGATGAGTTGATATAATATTTATTTATATGTGGTAGTATCTATTGCATGAATCTAAAGTAAGTTAAGCCCCAATTATTAGTATGGTTTTGATTTCATCTTATATGGTGTTATATTTGTCTTATTGATGTGATTGCTAATATTTTAATTTGTTAAATGTTGATAACATTTTGGGATTTCATATGGATATTATTTAATAATTTTATAGGTCTTTTAATTCCTCTAGAAAAGAGTACCTAATAAGGTTTCAGGGGTCTTGAATGTCAGTGGGTGATAGAAAACATTCAAGTTGTGTGGGACTTCTGAGTTCTTGATCTTGACATCTTATACTTTATTATAGGCATCGATTGAATGATTAGTGTAATGGATCATATTGAACATTATCACCATCAGGGTCATTTATTTTCTACTGATGTGGTTACTCAAATGTAAGAGGGTGACTGGGACTCAAGATCGGTAAGGTTGGAGCATGTTGTTCCTTATGTAGGGGTAATCTCATGCCAGTGGTCAGAGTTTTCTTGAAGTTTTGACCCTTTTTTAGTAGCCAAATACTAATTTTGGTGGGTTTATAACTTGAAGAATTTACATATCATATTTTTGTTGACCTCTACATATAGAGGTTGAGTTTTTTATTTCCATGATCCCTGACACGATGCCCATTTCTATTTCATCATACTGTTTGGAACCTACTGAGTTATTATAACTTACAATCCATCTTACAGATCATGAGGAGAAATTATTTATTCATCATATATTATCATTATGGGACTATCCCATCCTTTTTACATAGAATGTGAATGGGATCCTCAAACATTGTGTTGACTAATAAATGTTATATCTGGTGATTTTAAAAAATAAATATTTATTTCCCCATATCTATAATCAATTCGATAATCATAAATGGTATTATTTCTTTTCCAGTATTGATCTATAATTAGGGTACCATGAGTTGATATTATGTTGATAATATATACCTAAGATAACATTTAGAAGATAATATAATCATTTCATGTTTCTAGTTATTCTATTTAGATAAAATAACTCTTCTATGGTATTTATGGAATTGATGAACCATATCCTTCATCGATACTTGGAATCTTTTATGGTTGTGTCATTTTATGATATTTGTTTCCCTCCAATTCATACAATGAGTACATTTAACATCTGTATATATTTTTTTAGAAATTGGGGAAGCGTAATCTGTTTGTTATTCTTTCCAAATGTATGTTTCAAATTTAAGAAGTAATGTTTATATGGAATGTTATATATGTTAGGGGAATATCATTTCATCCTAAAATGGTATAGGCAGTTATTTCAAAAGAGCATCCCAGAAATGGGTTTGAAATCCAAAGATTCTTAGGGATGGTTAGTTCTTATAGGATGTTTTTTCTGGTACATATCAAAGAATGCATATCCAATTACTTCATTAATATATATTGTTGTAATGTTTGAGTGTAAATATAAGTGTTACTGTTATTTTGAGTAAATGAAGGTGAATTTGACTCTAGCTCTACTTTTGATTCTTTTTGAACTAGGATCATGTTATGATATAATATGTGATTCTTCAGGAAGGGGTTTAGGGTGTGTGTTTGTGAAGGGGAGACAAGTGGTATCTCATGGAACCAAATAGTTAATCCTTCAAGACTAAACTACCTTATTCATGATCTTAAGTTGGATTTAGTTATGAATTCACTCAAATTTATGTGTCACTGCCTCTTTGGGAAATGGTTTAAAGTGTTTTTTGATAATAAAATCCATATGTGTATTTTCACTTAGAGGGATTTGAACATGTGACATAGATTCATGGGGTAAAATCAATAGTATTTTGATTCTAGTATTTCATATACTCCATGAAAATATAATTAGTTCACTGATTTCTGAAAAATAAATTAATTACATGGGTAGAGAAGGAATTAGTGAAAGAGTGGTCCTTGGAGAGATTTTTTGATGATATGAGTTAGGGTATGGAAATAAATAGTGGTAAGGTATGTATGGAATTACTGAAGGTTGATAAATTACATAATGAATGGTATTTTCTCAAGAATATGTATCACTATATGTTCTAGATCTTTTTTAAAATTGTTTATGGCGGGGAGACCTCCTATTAGTGGTCTTTGTATCCAGGTAGAGATTTTATTTTCTTCACTATGACGGTTGTTATGATTTTCCTGAGGCATGAGTTTACAAAAAACAGAAACCATACTTATTGTTACTTGCACATTTTTACTACCATGGTTTATTATGACTTGATACATTAGTATTGGTGGTCGGTGATGAGATGTTCACTTTTTGAATTTATTTTGTGGAATCTTATTGTTAGTGATTTTAGTCTTAACATAAGAGAAATTATGGTCTGTTGCCTCCATTACCCATTCTAGTATAGAAATGGGACGGCATTTCAATGGATATCACCATTGGTTTACCATGTAATCCTAGTGAAAAGGATGAAATTTGGGAGAACGTTGATCAACTTGCGAAATCATCTCATTTCCAACCTATCATGGAAATGATGAAGGTGAAGCATCTTGAGGACATGTATTTCTAAGTGATAGATGGAATTATTGGGGTTCCCTATATAGTTAGTTATCAAATGGAATTATGGATTGCATCTATATTCCATATATTTTTGTTGGTTGTGATGGGATCTGAGTTGAAATTAAGCATATAATATCATTGCTAAATTTATTTAATAGACAGAGAAATTTATCTAGGATCTTGAAGATATGCTCTGGGATTGTGTTTTTCATTTTGGTGGTTCTTGGGAAAATAATTTTTCTTTAGTTAGTTGTTTCTATAATAAAATTTATACGTCCTCAATTAGGATATAATCCTTAATATCTTTGTAAAAGAAACCATTTATATCTTCCTTATACTGGGTAGAGTTGGGAGAGTGGTCCTTGGATGGTCCAAGTCATTTTCAGGAGATGTAAGATAGAGTGATGTTTTCCCATAAGTGACTGGTCATAACATCATGTCATCAGAAATATTATGTGTATAGTCATCATTGGTGATTGGTGTTTTATGATAGTTATCATGTCTTTCATATATTTTTATCTCGTTTGGGAAGTCATCGGTTGGGTATATTGGGTAAGCTGGCACAAACATTTTTAGGCCCTTTTATATTCTTGTATGACTAGGAAATGAGTAATATAGACGATACATTCAATATAATTTGAATTCTATCTTGGAATTGTTTCATGTTTCCTACCTCAGGTGGTGTCAAGCAGATCCTTCCCATGTGACTGAATGGGAGGATTTCAATCTTGATCCTATCATCATTATGCGTGAGCATCCTCTTAATATTTTATATTTCCAAAAAAATGTATTATGTAATAATAAAATTACTTTTTTCTATATATTGAGGATGTTTTTAAAAAAAATCCATGAGGTGAGGGTGAAAATATATTTGATGATGCAATTATGGCCTTCAGTTTTTTTAATTTTTTTATCTTGATCAATTTTGTTGTTTAGAAATTATTTTAATGGGAAGATTGAAACACCCTATTACCTTCTTTTATATATGACTTGTATTTTTTTGTTGTCCTTTTTTGTTTTGGTTCATTAATGAATTCCAAGGAATTTATATCATTTTCTTGGGAAAATGAATTACATTTTTTCAATATATATTTTTTTAATTATTAGATTTTAGGTATAAATTTGTTAATGGATTTAGTAAAATATCATATAAAATAAAGATCCTTACCATTAGTTTGGAGGTCTAGTGTAGAAAACTAGTAATAGAAATACCTACTTGGAAAATTCATGTCCTGAATGGGTTTCACTATATGAATATGTTATGTGGAATATGTCATGATTCTCATGTAGGGAATGGTTTTTTATTGGCCCAGAAATCCTAATATGATATTAAAATTTTTATAAGGATAAAATTTAATATGAGGTGACACCCTTATCTTTAAAACATTCAATTGTGGTATTTCACACCATTAAACAGATTCATTATATGATCATCTAGAATATAATGGTTTTAAATTAAATTTACAACTGACTCCATATTCATTCATTCACAACCTTCTCTATTTAGACATTGAAGATATCTCAGGTGATTTTTTGGATCTATTATCCATTCATATCACTCATTACGTGATTGATCAACATTCTGATTGTGGTACATCTCTCTGGGTAAGTAGTATTTTATACTTTTTTCCTTTGGTCATGGAGGTGGTGTTGGGTATTTTTTTATTTCATATTCATCATTGAATGATTTTTTATATTGAAAAATTTTAATTTCATTTGGTTCTAGTTGTTCCCTATCATTTGAAGTCCAATCCATTGATTTTTCATCTACGTTGTTTGACGTATATTTTTCTTCATTTTTCTGCAAGTGGGTGTATCTATGAATGTGTTTCTAATACATGGATAGCAAAATTTTCATATTGATACATTTGTGATCTTCATTAAAAAGGATTTTCATTAGTGAAAATAAGTTTTAATTAAATATGATCATGGTTATGGAAATGGTTTTGAACAAACGTGGCACATTGGGAATCAGGGATTAATCAGGAAATACAAATAGGTGACCCTAGTGTGATTGGTCCCACGAGGGTTTCCTTCTATGATATTGAAATAATGTCATTGGAATCAATATTAATTGGAACGAACATAATCTTATATTGGGATTCATTTTCCTCTAGTATGTATTCACATAGGCTAGGGACCAAATGGTTTGTTATTTCTTTTATACCTAGTTTATCACATGATGGTTAATTTCATGGATATTTTCTTACAAGTTTAATTTTCCTATTTTAATTTATGCCTCTTATATTCCTATATTTTTTTAATATGCTATTCATTATTTGAAAAAAATAACTTTTTAGGATTTTATTTTATTTATTAAAATAATATCAAAATTGGATTTTTTTTTTTAAATAAATAACTTAAGAATTATTGATGTTAGAACATGAATAGATCCTCTGGTGTATCCAATTTTTCTATGTACCCACACCCTACTTATGCCTTTGGGTTGTTATAGATATTTTTTTCAGAACTATGTTAGAGGTAAGAGAATCTTGTAGAATTCTAGGTTATCTTATCATTTTTTCCATTATAGAGGGTTGATTTTGTGTTCATGGTTGTTCAATGGAGACTTATTAGTTATTATTTTTAATACTTTTATAGTTTCTCCTATTTGGATTATATTGTATAGATTGTTTTTCCTATTTCTTCCACATTATACTCTTATTGAGTGACTTTTTTTGTTATATTATAGACTTATTTCCATTTTCTTTAAAATACTTTTTAATATAGTGGACCACCTTACATAACTAACATAGTTGACCTGGGCTATTTCATCAAATTATATATGATTAAGAACAAAGAATAAGTCACACTGAATGTCGTAAATAGTTTTTCATCAAAATAAAATTTGTTTTATATTTAATTTTTTATATCATGGAAAACTGGATTCTTGGTAGAAGTGTGCAATTTTTTACATATGGATTATTTATGTATGGTTTCTGACCAAATTATCTAAAACTCTAAATCATAAAGATCCTTGAAATATATGAAATTGAATGATCAAATCAAAAATCAAAATAATTTAATTTATAAGGATGATTCCTTATACTTGGTTGTTAAGATGATTCCAATATTTTTGATGGTTTCTTAATTTACAATATAAATTATTTCTAAAATAATTTTTAGATCGTGGTTTATAAAGAGAAGAGGAATTATTTTGAAAATGGAATTTGGGAATTGAAATTTTTTTATGAAATGTGGGGAAATATACTATGTTTTTTTAATTTTGTTTTGAATGATTTATTTTAATGGGATGAAGGAAAATTTAAATTATATATTCTTACTTATTCTGGAATTTAAATTTTATGATTTTAAATTGAATAAGCCTCATATTTAGTGATTTCTGTGTGGTTTCAAAAAGGAAAATAGTAGATTATTTTTCTTGTTTCCTTAATGACTGATCATATAAATGTGAAGACAAAATTGTTCATATATTTCGTTATAACGAGTATTTATGAGATTTTATATAAACATAATATCAAAGACTCCACGGTGAGATATTATAAAGAAATTTTCTCTTACACCCTTCATGAACACCAATAAATGAATTATCATGCAGATCTGTTTTTAATTTTTATATTTCTAAGTCTTATTTTTTATTTGATGTATGTCATGGTCTATTAAGGGATGTGTATTTATAGAGAGTGATATTTAGGTCACATAAATTTTTTTACTGTTTGGGTTTATGTATTATTTTTTTATTTGTTATGATTCTACCGCAAAAACCATTGTATTTATTTTTGGAATTTATTTTATTCCCATATCATTTAAGTATGTGGATGTTTATTTTTGTTTATTTGAGTTAGTTTTTTATTTTTGTTATCCCCTGTTTTTATTATTGGGTTTTTTTATCTCTTTTCTCTATTGAAGTGGATTTCCAATGTATGGATAGGTCATGTTGGATTTTCCTTAGTTTTCAATTATTATTTTTATGTTTATTATATGATTATTAAATCATTCTAATGTGTGTGTTCTTGGTTCCCGATAAATAGTTATCATTTTTTAGTAATAATAAATTCCATTTTATCCTAAAAATGGTTTGGGTAGCATGACCTGATAGATCATCCCAAACCACTTAGTTGAAATAATAGAATTAGTAATTAAAAACACTCTACCTGTTAAAGTAATCAATAATTTCCCATAATCCTTGAAATTTATGGGAAGTTATGGTTGGATATCTCTAGAGAATTTCCTCCACCATCTCACTCATTTTTCCACACGAAGTCACCATTGATGAGTACATATCTATTTTCCAAAATTATCAAAATTTTGAATTTTCTATTGGATAGAATTATATTTCAAGACCAAATCATTGTCATTTATGAATTTTAATTATTTGTAGTAGCCATATTTTTTATAATGAGTTTATCTTAACTATTTTTGGTTTTATGTCTAACTATTATTATAAATCATGGGATTTTTTTTTGAATAAATTCTAAAGTAATATATTTAATGTTCTAAACACATCATATGAACAAATAGACCCATTTTATTGATGCTAAAATTTATATATTTATCAAATAAATTTATCTTATTTTGAATGTTTATCTTATGTGTAACATAGTTATATTTCAAATGAAATTTAATACCAGTGATAGAATTTCAGTATTTAAAAATTTAATTTATCATACGAGAGATTAGTGTAGAAAATTTATCTTACTATGTTAGTGAACTAACATACGAAAAAGTATATTATCTTCTTCGTGTTCAAAATTAGAAACCTTACAAAGAAATTAATTGATGTATTTTGTCCAATGAAAATAGTATTCATAAAAAATTATCTTACTCGCATCAAGAAAATTAGAGGAATTCTTTTATCTAACAAAAGTAAAGGATTGTGGTATTAATTAAATTGATATGTATTTAACTTATGAAAATATAAAATCAATTTTATCTTTTTCAATACAGATGTCAAAGATATAATCTATTTTATCATTATAATTTGTTCCAAAAATTGTGTTACATGTATATTAATACCAAATGTTTAACTTGTGGATATCAAGAAATATTATGGATTTTTAGGATTATACTCTCATAATTGGTATATTGTCATGATAAATAAACTCTTTCCTTTGTGATTAAAAAAGTGTTTTCTAAATAAATAAATATTGACATAGATAGATATTTTTTTCAATAATGGAAATATATGATAATGAAAACTTCTTCCATATCTTCCACAAAGGTATATTTCATATTTTGAGGAGAAGGACACATTCCATTTGGAAACTATATCTTAATTTTTTAAAAATGGATTCCACCTGGATATTGGTATTATCCATTATAATAGACTTTAAATTCCAAAGTGATAATGTAAATGGTCTAAATTTCCACTTAATTAAATCATGGTGCTTACATAATAAAGAAACAATAAATTCCACAAAATATCATGTAAAATAAAAGCATTAAACATGACCCATAATTATTGTGCTTAAAATATTATCCATTGAAATTTAATATCTTTTACAGATTCCCTAAGAAGAATCTCAGCTTAATTTTATGTTTCTTAATCATCTCTTAGTTGATTTGTGTAAATTTTTAATACACAATTTTCAAAAATTCATTTATTCATCCCCATTTTAGTATACAATCATTTGGATTTTATTTATTAATAACTTTTATTGGTCTTTTAATGGTAGAGCTATATTAAATTCACATTTACATTTATAATAAGTTAAATATTATTTCACTCAATAGGGAGCATGTGGATCAATGGAATTTATAGGGAAAATCATGAAACATGTGGATTAGTGTGTTATTGGATTGGACTCACGGGTATCTATTCCCCAAAAAACTATAAATATCTTTTGATTGGTCTTTTTAAAATTTTTTTATATCCAATTCATTTTTTATAATAAAATATAATAACAAGTATATAATGAAGAGGGTCTTTTTAATGCGAATAAAAGGTTCATGAACTAAATTCAACTTATTATTTTGTCTTTTTAGGGCCATTATCAAGAAAAATAATCATATCAAAACCTTATATATGTGAGTTTTACAAATTAAAAGACGATGTATTTATATTATCGTATAATATCGATTATTTTTTACAATAGTGAAGATATTTTAATGATAATAAGAAATTATTTTTATAGAATAAAACTACATTTACTAGATGTCATGAAGGGGTATCAATATAAACCACCTTGACCTACAGTTTTATCTTAATGTTGTGAACCAGTATGAAATTCCCTATACACAACCAGAAACATGGGATGCTGACACGAAATCTAGTTATGTCATAAACCCCTAATATATGAATGAAATTATTTATGGAATACATCTTGATGGGTTAAATAGAATTTATAACTATCAAATATCTAATGAAATATGGAATAATATATCATTAGCTTATCATGGAAAATAAAATGTGAGATATCATCAAATATAATACTTAAAATTAAGATTTCTACACACTAATAATGATGGTGGGATTAATCATATACCAATTAAAATAATTCTCATTGATATTGTAAATATGCTTCTTTACCTAAAAAATATGATTCAGTTGAATAATCAAGACCTAAAAGTTATAAAACCAATATACCTCCCAGAAAAAGTAAAATCATGACATCCATTAACCAATCAAATAGAAAAATCAAAATAAAATATCCCATGGGGACTCTTATGATGTATGAGGATAATATGGAACAAAAAATACAGAGATAATATATTGGAAAAGAAGGAAAAAGTAGCATTGAAAGATAATATTGCTAATTATGACAAGAAAAAATGTGTATTTGGATTTATAAATCATCCACATAAGAAGATAACTCAAGAAATAATTATTAAATTATTAATTTTCATTATTTTCCGGAATCTTCAAAAAATTATATATCAAGAGTTGAGTCTACAAAAAATCATTCAATAATTTAAAATAATAATGAGGATATTCTAATGAATTTAGATATTATGGGAGTAAAAAAATGGTCATAGTATCCGAGACTTCCCTAAGCATCAAAAAAATAATCCTAAGAAAAGGTATTTTAATAAGGTTGGATATAAGATAAAATACAATAAGTATAACGACCAATACTTTACATACATTGTTAATACTTCGAAATTGAAGCACACTTATTACAACATATGACAAAACCACAAAGGACCGTATAGGTATAGTGTCTTTAGAAACTGGGAAACATAAACAACTGGTTCATAAATCTTCTACAGTGTCTCCCATTTATTTCATCATATCTAGGGTCCCTTTTAGCATATTCTACTTAATATCCATCTTCCTGGCCTGGGGAAAAGAAAACATAAAAGGGTGAGCTCAAATGCTCAGCAAGGGCAAATAAAGGAAATAAAAATCATATCATGTCTTTTTGAAAATTAAAACCTGCAAAAGAGATCATAATATCTTAACATGGAATAAATCATAGAAGTGAAAATGAGATCCCCATAATCATAACATAAAACTTGAATCTTTGTGGCATGCACACATAATCATGGAAAATCATTTCTTGTTAGTCATGACTCATTGCCAAGACTATCTTAGTGGACAAAGTCCCTTTCTGAACCGAGTTCACTCCTCGTTTCAGTCCTGTATCACTGAACCGAAATAACCTTCCGTTCCAGCCATGTCTATCTCATGAGATATAAAATCTTTACCCAATGCATTGGAGGGAGATATAGGTCCCACCCATCTTATAATGAATCCTTTCTTATGTGTGCCACATAATCATAAAACATACATCATCGCATAACACATATAACAAAAATGGGATTCTTGAAACATCATGACACCATAAATCAATTCATATATGATAAAGGAATTCATAAACACAATTCCATCACAACATAGTCAAACCAATGTAAAAATATGGATAGAAACAGAACCCTTTATTATCTTAGATGGAAAATAATTTTGATAAAACACTTGAATTGAATTCTTGAGGAAAATATCCTTTCTTCTTCAAAAACATTTTTCCTTTCATAACATGTCATACAACTTTAAAATAAAAGAAGTTGATTAAAAATAAACTTGAAAACTTGTAAAGGAAGCTTCTTTGAAGTAATGTTTTAAAAATCCATTCATGTCGTATAAGTTAAAAAAACATTCTTCGTACTTTTGTCGGAAAAGTCAAAAAGTACCTCGTATGGAAAAACGACAAAAGATTCCTTTCATATTCATTACTAAAAACTCACCTAAGGGTAAAATTGGATTTAAACTATTTCAAGTGGATGGAAACAATATTACATATTGAGGGAACGTGGATGTGGATGATAAAATACACCCCAGTAAATACTTACGAATAAACAATCTCGGATAAAAATGAGATTGTGATATTTCCCTTACCTTAGGTCCGATTTGCTTTGTTCGTGTCTGAAGCTCCTGTATAATGGTTTAAATAATGTTATTGACTTATTCCAGAATCATAGATATTTATATGAGATCATATATGGTCATATTATTAGCTTCTTGTTAGTAATATTTCATTGTTACTTGTTACTCGGGTCTTTATAACTTTTTGTTCTTATGCGTGTTTTGTCGAATAAATTCTTATTCTTATCTTTAGGTTATAGATAATTCATTTCCAGAATGTTATTAGTGTATTATATACCATATTCATTCATTCAATTCATTTATATAATCATTATGAAATGAAGATCATGTAGAACGAGTCGCATCACATCGTGGAGACGGTATTCCGTACGTACGCACGAGTGATGATATCGTTCCTATGATCGTGGAATTGTATTGGAGTATATATATATATATTATTTCAGTATCAATATTACTTAATAATAATCATATATAGTTACTGATTACACCATTATACCCATCCTTGTAAGGTGATGGTGGAAAATAGATTACACCACGGCGTGGAGACGGTATTCCGTACGTACGCACGCGCGGTGATTTCATTTTTCCGTAGGATGGATAGAAGGTGAATTAGGGTTGTTTCATATTTATAATAACATATCAGTATGTAAGTAATACTGATGCTATTACTTTATCATGAAACAACTAAAGAAGAAGAAGTTGAAGAAGAAAGAAATTGAAAAGATCGGTAATGGATATTACCTCTTCTTTGGAACGCCTTTTTGAATCCTCCACTTAAGGAACTAAGATTGGTCTTTGGAGAAGACCAGGACCTCTAGGATTATTCTAGGGAAGTGGAGAAGGGAAAATGGCAGGGGTTGGCCGAGCTTGAGTGCTCAAATTGGTGTGAGGAGGAGGGGGAGGAGGTGCCCTTTTATAAGGGAGGAGAGGGGCACCTTAGGAATATCTCAAAATATTATTTTATATTAAAGTCAAAATCGGTTTATAATGGTTCCAAAGGGTCTTATTTCGAAGCTAAAGTGGGGATGGGTCGAAATCCTATCAACAAATAAGATTTAGACAAGTTTAGGGTATTATTTTAACCGTATCAATTAGATTTAACTCTAAGTTAATTAATTTAACTTTTACCGTGTCTTTTTGTTTTCCTTCACTATATGGTTAATACACTTACTATAACATGCCAAAAGAACCCCAAATTGTTTATTATTAATATATATATCCTTATCTAAGTCATTTGGCCGAACCTTAGATTTTTAGGAATAAAATAACAATTAATAATATAATATTTGATTTAAAAACTATTTTGTGTCAATTTTGACACTATTTGATATATGATTTTTTTGAAAGTCATAACAGAATTATATGTTCGAACCAAGTTGATTAAATCAATACTAATATATCATAGTAGCCTAGAAAATTAGTGTAATTCATAAAAAGTCTCAAATTACATTTATTTTGGTATTTATATTATCAATTTCATTAATAAGATAATTACTCCATCATCTTTGTGTCATAAATAAATTAAATTATTTGATGTCTAAAAATTACAAATAAAATACCATCATGTAGGAAATCGTTTTAGCTTTCTAATGAATATTTACAATCGAATTTATCTTATGTATAACCCTATATTAAAAATGATTTACTTATTAAACTTTGATTTTAACTATTTTAACCCTTCTTTAAATAAATTAATAATAAATGTCCTAATCTAATCCAAGTGGGCCTAAATGGTCATATTTTATTCCTAAGTTTGTTTTTGGTCGAATTACACTTGTCCAGTAGAATTAGGACATGTGTTAGGGTAATATTAATATCATATTTACCCTTAGTTACCCTATTTACTATTAACCGCGGTAAAAATAGTAAAAAGTTACCATTCACCAAAAAAATATTTTCATCTCATTGAACCACATTTTAGTCCTTGATATTAACCGTGTCTCTCGGATTTTTGAAATTCCATTCACAGAAGCGGTAAAATTAAGTTTTATGCAAAATTCAGTTTTTAACCTACCACTTAGTGGTTTCACTATTCATCAAAAATTGAAAGCTTTCAGAAAAATACCAAAATTTCACCCTAGGATAATTTCGATATTCTGAGTCCAAAAATGAAGTCCATTTTGAAAAATAAAATTTATAAAATTTCAAAAAGTGGTTACTACTATTCATAACAGCTAGTTTTAATAGCATATTGTTGTTTAGTGAAACTCGGTATTGCGTACGACGCAAGCTATCGAGGAAGGTCGTGATTGCGTGTAAAGCAAGCCAAGCAAGTGTTGTGTAGAAAAAGATTCCTTTGATGATTTATATAACATAAAAGTCTCGGGTGTTACATTCTACCCCCCTTAAAAAGAATTTCGCCCTCGAAATTCGTCACTTTGCAACAAACAAATGAGGATACTTCTCCCTCATCATATCCTCAAGCTCCCATGTAGCTTCTTCAAGTTGGTGGTTTCTCCATAAAACTTTCACCAAGCGAGTGGTCTTGTTTCGTAGGACTTTTTCGCTACGATCCAGAATCTCTATCGGCTGTTCTTCATAAGAAAGATCTTGCTCCAGCGGTACAACTTCTGAGCTGAGTACATGTGAAGGATCTGGTATGTACTTTCTCAGGAGAGATACATGGAACACATCGTGAACTTGAGGGAGATTCGGTGGAAGCGCCAATCGGTAAGCTACCTTCCCAACACGATCCAGTATTTCAAAAGGACCGATATATCTAGGGCTCAACTTCCCCTTCTTTCCAAATCTCATAACCCTCTTCTAGGGAGATATTCGTAAGAACACTTTATCACCCACTTCAAACTCTAGGTCTTTTCTTCGGTTGTCGGCATAACTTTTCTGTCGACTCTGAGCTGCTCTTATGTGTTGTTGAATAGATCTGACCTTTTCTGCCATTTCATCAACGAGATCAGGTCCTAATAGCTTTCTTTCCCCAACTTCATCCCAGCAAGTTGGAGTCCTGCATTTCTTTCCATAGAGAGCTTCATAAGGATCCATCTGAATACTGGAGTGAAAGCTATTATTATAAGAAAATTCCACCAAAGGTAGGTGTTGATCCCAACCTCCTTTGAAATCCATAGAGCAAGCTCTCAACATATCTTCTAGGGTTTGAATTGTTCTCTCAGACTGACCGTCTGTCTGGGGATGATAAGCAGTGCTGAAACTCAACTCTGTATCCAGAGTATGCTGAAGACTTCGCCAGAACTTCGAGGTAAATCTCGGATCTCGATCAGATATAATAGAAAGTGGTACTCCATGCAATCTTACCACTTCCTTTACATACATCCTGGCAAGCTGATCTAGAGAGAAATCCTCTCTAATAGCAATGAAGTGTGCAGACTTTGTAAGACGATCAACTATGACCCAGATAGCATTATTGCCTTTGGATGTTTTAGGAAGTCCTGTGACAAAGTCCATAGTGATGTTTTCCCATTTCCATTCGGGTATGGGTAATGGTTGTAACATCCCCTTAGACTTCTGTCTCTCAGCTTTAACTTGTTGACAAACCAAGCATCGAGAGACATATTCAGCAACATCTCTTTTCATGCCATCCCACCAGAAGTACTCTTTCAGGTCCCTATACATCTTCGTGCTTCCAGGATGAATAGAGAATGAAGAACTATGAGCCTCATCCAGCAGCTCTTTCTTTAATTCGGGGATGGGTGGAACACAAACCCGATTCCTGAACTTTATTATCCCATCACAATCAAGGTTGAATTCAGGAACATTTCTCACCTTCTTTTGTAACTCGACATCTTCTTTCTGTGCCTCTTTAATCTTCACATGTATAGATGGTTGAACATTCATTTGAGAAAGATAAGATTTTTCCCCTTCCATTATAATTCCAAGATCCATCCTTTGTAAATCCATAAATATTGGATCTTTTGTGATCCTCATCATGGATAAACTAGCATGGTCTTGTCGACTTAATGCATCTGCCACCTTGTTTTCTTTCCCAGGGTGGTAATGGATTGAGCAGTCATAATCCTTAATCAGCTCCAACCATCTTCTTTGGCACATATTCAGCTCCTTTTGTGTGAAAATATACTTTAAACTTTTATGATCAGTATAAATATCACACCTTTCACCATAAAGGTAATGCCTCCAAATCTTTAATGCAAAGATTACCGCAGCCAACTCCAAATCATGTGTTGGGTAATTTTGCTCATGGATTTTCAACTGTCGTGAGGCATAAGCTATCACCATATCATTTTTCATAAGAACACACCCCAATCCCTTCTTGGATGCATCACTGTAGATCACAAACCTTTCTCCACTACAAGGCAGTGTGAGCACAGGTGCACTGGATAACCTTCTTTTCAACTCCTTGAAATTCTCTTCACATTCCTCTGTCCAGACAAACTTAACTCCTTTCCGAGTCAACTTGGTGAGTGGATTAGATAATCGTGAAAAATCTTTTACAAAACGTCGATAATATCCAGCCAAACCAAGAAAACTTCGGATCTCAGTTACTGTTGTTGGTCTTGACCATCTTTCGATAACCTCTGTTTTTGCTGGATCCACAGATATCCCCTCTTTTGAGATTATATGACCCAAAAATGCAACTTTTTGAAGCCAAAATTCACACTTGGTAAATTTGGCATAAAGCTTCTCTTTTCCCAGGGTCTTCAATATAATTCTCAAGTGATCTTCATGCTCTTCCTTGCTCTTTGAATAGACAAGAATATCGTCTATAAAGACTACCACAAATTGATCAAGATAGTCTCTAAAGACTCTATTCATTAGATCCATGAAGATAGCAGGGGCATTAGTAAGACCAAATGGCATCACTATAAATTCATAGTGTCCATACCTTGTACGGAAAGCCATCTTTGGTATATCCTCCCTTTTGACCCTTAATTGATGATACCCTGAACGAAGATCAATCTTGGAAAAGTATTGAGCTCCGCGTAGTTGGTCAAATAAGTCATCAATGCGTGGGAGAGGATATTTGTTCTTGATAGTGATCTTGTTAAGTTCTCGATAATCAATGCAAAGTCTCATTGATCCATCTTTCTTCTTAACAAATAGAACAGGTGCTCCCCAAGGTGACGCACTAGGGCGTATGAATCCCTTATCAAGATTCTCTTGGAGTTGCTTCTTCAATTCCTGCAACTCAATTGGGGCCATTCTATAAGGTGTCTTTGAAATAGGCAAAGCACCCGGTACGAGTTCTATTGAAAACTCAACTTCACGATTTGGTGGAAGACCCGGCAATTCCTCCGGAAAGACATCATCAAACTCCCGTACAATGGGCATATTCTTAATCGTGAGTTTCTCACCAACCATTTGAGATAAATAACCTTCATTTAGTGGAATCAATACCCATAAGATGGAACAAATTTCCACTGGAAGGTTATGTTCATCCTTGCATTGATAGACGATCGTATGTTGATCTGGAATATGAAATGTGACTTCCCTTCTTTGGCAATTGATATGAGCTCCATGTAGAGAAAGCCAATCCATGCCAAGAATCACATCAAATTCCACTAAAGGAAGGATCACAAGATTTGCAGGAAGCACTTTCCCACAAACTTCGATCGGAGAAGAATTATAAACTTCTGATGCGATTGATGTGCCATTAGGTGTTGTCACAGCTAACTCAACATCTAATTGTTGAGGTAATACGGTGATACCCTTAGAAAATTCTTTAGAAATAAAAGAGTGGGTGGATCCAGAATCAAATAAAACATTTGCTACTTTAGAGTGGATGGTAAGTGTACCTTTCACCACATCATTATCGTACTCCACATCGCTGATAGAAATTGCATGTGACTTTCCTTTTTCTTTAGCCTTAAGAGTTTGTTGACGTCGACCATCATCATCAACCCTTGGATTTGGGCATTGATTGGCATAATGCCCCATCTCCTTGCACTTGAAACGTTGAAGTGTAGCAGGTTCATTCTGTGTATCCCTTCCTTTGTTTGCATCATTAGACATCTTCTTCCCATTATCACGGCATTCAAATGCCCGATGACCTTCCTTTCCACATTTAAAACATTTACTTGTCCCTTTAAGACAACTCCCTCCATGTTTCTTTCCACACATTGAGCATAAGGGAAAGTTCATCTTCTTTTCCGTGTGCTCTTTAGATTTTTCTTTGAATTCCATCTTCCTCTTCTTATCAAACACATGTGACTGATGGGTTACTCCAATCTCCATCTCGACTTTGAGAGCACATCGAACGATTTCCTCGTAGCTATTGAAGTCCCTTATGGATAACGCCCTTCGAAGACTTGGTTTTAAGCCACTAAAGAATCGATCGATCTTACTCTCAGGTTGGATAATAATACCATAAGCGTACCTTGCAAGTCTGGTAAAATTTGCTTCATAGGTACCAACAGATTCATCATCCCTTTGCTTCAGTTCAAGGAACTCTTTCTCCATCTTTATTCGGAGAATACGAGGGAAGTACTTATTGAAAAATAAGTTCTTGAACTCGTCCCATTCCATAGACTCAATTTCATCCCTTTGCCTTGTATTCTTAACAAGATTCCACCATTGATCAGCATCTCCTTCCAAACGATACACTGCTAGGATGACTTTATCATGCTCAGAACATTGAAGAACTGAAAATATCTTTTCAGTAGAACTAATCCATTGTTCAGCAACTAATGGATCAGTAGACCCGCTGAAAGATGGTGGACGCTGCCTCATGAAGGATTCAACAGAATGTTGCTCCCTCCTTTGTTCGTTTCGAAATCCTGCATGATTCATAGCTTGAGAAAGTTGTGTGAGCATGGCTACAAGATTTTGCATTCCATCTCCCATATCGTTTGGTTGCTCAGGGGGACAATCATTGCATTGCCCATCGCATTCCGCATTAACACGGTTCCTTCGGGTTCCAGCCATTGACTAAAACCAAGAAGAATAGTGTGAGCAACAATAATTATAATAGGAAACCACATAATTCAAGAATAAAATTTTCATGCTTAAGGTCTTATCCTAGGTTATTCAAGGCCATTTCTAAAACACTAAGATTGTGTTCTATGCTTAGACTTATCCTTAGGGTTCTTACTAAGGCTTTCACATCCTAGTTTCCAAAGGATGACTATACCTTTCCTCTGATACCAACTATAACGACCCATACTTTACATACATTGTTAATACTTCGAAATTGAAGCACACTTATTACAACATATGACAAAACCACAAAGGACCGTATAGGTATAGTGTCTTTAGAAACTGGGAAACATAAACAACTGGTTCATAAATCTTCTACAGTGTCTCCCATTTATTTCATCATATCTAGGGTCCCTTTTAGCATATTCTACTTAATATCCATCTTCCTGGCCTGGGGAAAATAAAACATAAAAGGGTGAGCTCAAATGCTCAGCAAGGGAAAATAAAGGAAATAAAAATCATATCATATCTTTTTGAAAATTAAAACCTGCAAAAGAGATCATAATATCTTAACATGGAATAAATCATAGAAGTGAAAATGAGATCCCCATAATCATAACATAAAACTTGAATCTTTGTGGCATGCACACATAATCATGGAAAATCATTTCTTGTTAGTCATGACTCATTGCCAAGACTATCTTAGTGGACAAAGTCCCTTTCTGAACCGAGTTCACTCCTCGTTTCAGTCCTGTATCACTGAACCGAAATAACCTTCCGTTCTAGCCATGTCTATCTCATGAGATATAAAATCATTACCCAATGCATTGGAGGGAGATATAGGTCCCCCCCATCTTATAATGAATCCTTTCTTATGTGTGCCACATAATCATAAAACATACATCATCGCATAACACATATAACAAAAATGGGATTCTTGAAACATCATGACATCATAAATCAATTCATATATGATAAAGGAATTCATAAACATAATTCCATCACAACATAGTCAAACCAATGTAAAAATATGGATAGAAACAGAACCCTTTATTATCTTAGATGGAAAATAATTTTGATAAAACACTTGAATTGAATTCTTGAGGAAAATATCCTTTCTTCTTCAAAAACATTTTTCCTTTCATAACATGTCATACAACTTTAAAATAAAAGAAGTTGATTAAAAATAAACTTGAAAACTTGTAAAGGAAGCTTCTTTGAAGTAATGTTTTAAAAATCCATTCATGTCGTATAAGTTAAAAAAACATTCTTCGTACTTTTGTCGGAAAAGTCAAAAAGTACCTCGTACGGAAAAACGACAAAAAGATTCCTTTCATATTCTTTACTAAAAACTCACCTAAGGGTAAAATTGGATTTAAATTATTTCAAGTGGATGGAAACAATATTACATATTGAGGGAACATGGATGTGGATGATAAAATACACCCCAGTAAATACTTACGAATAAACAATCTCGGATAAAAATGAGATTGTGATATTTCCCTTACCTTAGGTCCGATTTGCTTTGTTCGTGTCCGAATCTCCTGTATAATGGTTTAAATAATGTTTTTGACTTATTCCAGAATCATACATATTGATATGAGATCATATATGGTCATATTATTAGCTTCTTGTTAGTAATATTTCATTGTTACTTGTTACTCGGGTCTTTATAACTTTTTGTTCTTATGCGTGTTTTGTCGAATAAATTCTTATTCTTATCTTTAGGTTATAGATAATTCATTTCCAGAATGGTATTAGTGTAGTATATACCATATTCATTCATTCAATTCATTTATATAATCATTATGAAATGAAGATCATGTAGAACGAGTCGCATCACATCGTGGAGACGGTATTCCGTACGTACGCACGAGTGATGATATCGTTCCTATGATCGTGGAATTGTATTGGAGTATATATATATATATTATTTCAGTATCAATATTACTTAATAATAATCATATATAGTTACTGATTACACCATTATACCCATCCTTGTAAGGTGATGGTGGAAAATAGATTACACCACGGCGTGGAGACGGTATTCCGTACGTACGCACGCGCGGTGATTTCATTTTTCCGTAGGATGGATAGAAGGTGAATTAGGGTTGTTTCATATTTATAATAACATATCAGTATGTAAGTAATACTGATGTTATTACTTTATCATGAAACAACTAAAGAAGAAGAAGTTGAAGAAGAAATAAATTGAAAAGATCGGTAATGGATATTACCTCTTCTTTGGAACGCCTTTTTGAATCCTCCACTTAAGGAACTAAGATTGGTCTTTGGAGAAGACCAGGACCTCTAGGATTATTCTAGGGAAGTGGAGAAGGGAAAATGGCAGGGGTTGGCCGAGCTTGAGTGCTCAAATTGGTGTGAGGAGGAGGGGGAGGAGGTGCCCTTTTATAAGGGAGGAGAGGGGCACCTTAGGAATATCTCAAAATATTATTTTATATTAAAGTCAAAATCGGTTTATAATGGTTCCAAAGGGTCTTATTTCGAAGCTAAAGTGGGGATGGGTAGAAATCCTATCAACCAATAGGATTTAGACAAGTTTAGGGTATTATTTTAACCTTATCAATTAGATTTAACTCTAAGTTAATTAATTTAACTTTTACCGTGTCTTTTTGTTTTCTTTCACTATATGGTTAATACACTTACTATAACATGCCAAACGAACCCCAAATTTTTTATTATTAATATATATATATCCTTATCTAAGTCATTTGGCCGAACCTTAGATTTTTAGGAATAAAATAACAATTAATAATATAATATTTCATTTAGAAACTATTTTGTGTCAATTTTGACACTATTTGATATATGATTTTTGTGAAAGTCATAACAGAATTATATGTTCGAACCAAGTTGATTAAATCAATACTAATATATCATAGTAACCTAGAAAATTAGTGGAATTCATAAAAAGTCTCAAATTACATTTATTTTGGTATTTATATTATCAATTTCATTAATAAGATAATTACTGCATCATCTTTGTGTCATAAATAAATTAAATTATTTGATGTCTAAAAATTACAAATAAAATACCATCATGTAGGAAATCGTTTTAGCTTTCTAATGAATATTTACAATCGAATTTAACTTATGTATAACCCTATATTAAAAATGATTTACTTATTAAACTTTGATTTTAACTATTTTAACCCTTCTTTAAATAAATTAATAATAAATGTCCTAATCTAATCCAAGTGGGCCTAAATGGTCATATTTTATTCCTAAGTTTGTTTTTGGTCGAATTACACTTGTCCAATAGAATTAGGACATGTGTTAGGGTAATATTAATATCATATTTACCCTTAGTTACCCTATTTACTATTAACCGCGGTAAAAATAGTAAAAAGTTACTATTCACCAAAAAAATATGTTCATCTCATTGAACCACATTTTAGTCCTTGATATTAACCGTGTCTCTCGGATTTTTGAAATTCCATTCACAGAAGCGGTAAAATTAAGTTTTATGCAAAATTCAGTTTTTAACCTACCACTTAGTGGTTTCACTATTCATCAAAAATTGAAAGTTTTCAGAAAAATACCAAAATTTCACCCTAGGATAATTTCGATATTCTGAGTCCAAAAATGAAGTCCATTTTGAAAAATAAAATTTATAAAATTTCAAAAAGTGGTTATTAATATTCATAACGGCTAGTTTTAATAGCATATTGTTGTTTAGTGAAACTAGGTATTGCGTACGACGCAAGCTATCGAGGAAGGTCGCGATTGCGTGTAAAGCAAGTCAAGCAAGTGTTGTGTAGAAAAAGATTCCTTTGATGATTTATATAACATAAAAGTCTCGGGTGTTACAATAAGGCCATGAAATATACATGGAAAGATTTTGAACAATCTAATGATATAAATCTTTAGACAAAGAGGATTAAATATCTAATAAAAATGATATTTTTTTTATTTTACATTCATATAAGGTACTCTTATATTATTATTCTAATCATGAATCTGATTCAGAAAATAAAATATCCCATATGAAAAAATAAATGTATAATATACCATATTTGAAAAAAGATTGAATTAATTAAAAATAAAAACAAAACCGTTATAAATTAATAACATGACCATGCTAATGAAAAATATCAGTTAGAAAATAGATTTGAAAACCTAGTTTGAATTGATTGAAGAATTTTATATTTATTAAGATAATAAAATTAAGAGTTTAAAAAAGGTTCTTCTCGATCATAAAGGTTCTGAAATAATTTTTATTGAGGGGGGATTACTAAAATAAAATTCTTGGTAAAAATAAACCCAAAACATTATGGTATATGAAGTATTTGAAAAACCGCCAACCTTTATCACAAACATTATACCCCTATTGAAAAATAAAACTATGTATCTAATTATTTTATGTAATAGTGGAAGAAATGGAATTTTTTTACTAATATTATTTAAGAAATCCTCAAATGTGTGGAATATATAAATCTATTATTTATATAAAATTATAAAATTTTTATTTAAATTATAATAAATATAAATATATTTTGGTTATAAAATCTTTTATAGGTAACATTATTATACCAAATAGTGATTGTGTAACATAAATTCGTATTTCATGATTTTAATTTTTAGGGAACATGAAACAAGAATATCAATGAAAAATGTTTTCGGACATTGTCTATTCAAAACACATGAGTGGATATTTTACAAACCACTACTCATTATTTATGATTAGTGGAGGCTATGTCCCATTTTGTGAAAACAAAAAACAAAAAAAATAGTTGATGTTGGGTCTATTGAAAATTCATAATATGTCCACACACAAAATGTACAGTATTTTAAATGTTTAAATCATAACATGACAAGTATTTCTCATTATTAAGATAATGGTTATTTTGTTGAACTTTCAAATAATGAATGATCAGACATTAAGGAGTAATATCTCTAATTTTATAGAAATATGAGTAGATAATGTATCTACTCGAGATATTAATTCTTTTTGTTGAGATAATGTAAATTTTTTGAATATTAAAGAAATGAATCTTGGATTTGGAATAAAATTCTCGTACATTGTGAGGTTTATTCCTTGAAAATTTTATCTAAAAGAAATTTAATTTTTGATCATCATAACCTTAAAATACCTAAAAAATAATTTATGGGTCCTTTTTTAAAAGGTATTGAAACACAAGTCATATTATAAACCAATTAAAGGGGTTTCAGCTTCTAGGACCCTAGAACATATTTGTATATAGTTGTTTCGACCATCTAGAATTGAATAATATCTTATAAAATCGTTTTTTATGTTTTAGTTCATGTTTTTTCATGACTCACTTGGCATCACTTTTTAAGACTTATAAGTGAAGTTTGTTCTGATTTAAAAAATTTTGTAAACATGTAAAAAATGAAAAAGTTTCCAAAATTATTTATTTATGAATATATCATGGAGTGGAATTTGAGAATCATGAATTTAATTCATTTTTCACAAAGCATATAATTAGTCACTACTTTCCTACCCCTAGGACACCTCAGGAGAGTGGTGTTGATTAAAAGATGAATACGACCATGAAAAAAAATGATAGAACAATGTTATTTTAATCTAAATTTCCCAATAACATTTTGGATGAAGCTAAAATTCAAGTTATTTCATTAATAGAGTTCTAGTATGACCTATCTTAATGAAAATTTCCTATGAGTTAAGCAGGTGTAGAAAAATAAAGGTATGATACCGTAAAATGTTTATAGGTAATGTTAATATTTTGAACACCGGGGAAAATCTTATTAATCTTGATGAAAAATATGATTAAGGAATCTTCATATATTATTCTACTACATAAAATTATAATGATTTTTTATCCAAAGGTCAAGAATTTTCGAAGAATCCAATCATGTGAAATTTTATAAGAGTGGTCCTTTTGATCAAAAAATGACTCAAGGTAAAAATTTAGATAGATCTATTAATGTCAAGATACCTAAACATAATTTTAAAAATAAAAAGTTTTCTAATTTGGAAGATGATTTTGGTAAACAGATTCAAATAAATATTAGTATTAGTAAACCATATAGTTTGTTTCCCAGAAAACCAAGAATCCTTATATATCAACCTCTATAAATAGTAATCAGAAGAATATATAAGGTAGTTGGGACTAGAATTGATGTATGAAATATTTTTTAATTATCTTACTTTTTATCTCTACTGAAACATAGTACCATAGAAAAATACTTAGCTAATGAGAGTATGGTTTTATAAATGAATGGATATCTGAATGAGTTCAACATGAAAAAGATATATGAATTTGTTGTAAACACCTCTGACTATCTTATTTTTTGGAAATAATGTGGTATATCGGAACAAATAGAATGATCATAGTGTGATCGCCAGAATAAAATATAGACATGTTCTTAAATTTTATAAATTATAATGATGAATATATTATGAAGAGTTATTTTCCCTAGTTCTTAGGTTATAATCAATTAAAATCATTGTTGAATATAAATCTCATATTAATTTTAAATCACATTATTGGGATATAAAATATTTCATCATAAAAGGAATTTTAAGGACGGAATTTATGTTGAACAACATCCTTTCTATTAAGAACCTAAATTTTGAAATTATATTACAAATGATACTAACATACCTTAAGGAATTAAATAATAACATAGAGCATTGTATAAAATTTTAATCTCATTTTTATTTACTAGTTTTAATGGGGGATTGATAGACCCGACTATGTCTTGGAAAACGTAAAAAAATGTACTTTTCTTATTCTAATATGTGTTGATGGTGTTATTTTAAATCAATAAATGAAAAAATATTGATTTCTCAAAACTATTGAAAAAGTAAAATTATATGAGAATTATCAGTTAGTTATATTATTTACACGGAATTAAATTTTATCAAAAATACATTCATAATGGTTTAAACTAAATATAATATTTAATTGATTTACATAAAAACTGTGAATTTTAAAATGGTAAGACCTATTAAAATACTATGAGTTACAATGTCCAACATTACTGGTCTGAATCTATAAAATCAATTTATTACATTTTATATTGAGTAGTAATTGGAATATAACTTTATCATACTGAAATGATGCTATAAATTATGTTTTTAGTTATTCTTTCTATAGTATTTTAATCCAATTTAATATAATATTATTTTATTGCTACCAAAATAATTCTAAGGTACTTACAAGGGAGTGTTTCTTTTAATCATGGTTTACAAAAACACTTTCTTTTTACTTGACTTCTTACTCAGATTCCAAATTTGGGTGTTGTAGACTAAAAAAGAAAAGAACCCTAAGAAACTCTCATTTTATATTCATATCCTTAGTATCAAAGTATTGTAAAAAACACTCTGTAGAATTGGAAACTACTGTTGATGGATATATTTCATAAGTATGTTTTTTCGAAAAGGTATTTTGGATAAAACACACACTAATGGAATTTGGAAACAATTTTAGTTATTTCATAATAAAATTTGATACCATAAGTTCTATAATATTTTCATAAAATCTAATAAACCATTCTAGAACAAAGATCAATGATATAATGCATTGTTTCATAAGAGATCATGAACAAAACGGTGATATCTATAGAGAATGAATATTTTTGGGAATATCAATTTGTATACATTTTTAAAAATACTTTTACTACTAATAGATTAGATTTTATCAAAATTGAATTAGGTTTATTTAATGTCAATTAATTATATTTTTCTTATTTCATAATTATGAAAGTGTGATTTTTTATTCAGTAAATCTTTTCATACATTATATTATTAGTGAATTAAAACCATCGTTTTTAGTATTATTCAAATCTTCATATTAAACTTATCCTAGTATTATCATAATTACCCTAGAAATCACATTGAGTGACCTTTTAGTTACATCAAATATGAAGGAAAGAAAATCATTACTATACACCAAATCATTCTAAAAAACTAAACCCTAACCACTTTAATTTTAAACCTTCATTTCCTTATTCATTAATAAATAAAATCTATCTTCACTAATAAGGGAAATTAACATATAATATTTTGTTACAACTTTAATTTCAATGTTATCATAATCTATGTGTAAAGTACAGAGTTCAAATTCTATTGATTTTGGCCAGATTGATAGGAAACATAATTTTCTCTATTATATTTTCATCCAATAAATATGGTAATAAATTTTAAATGAGAAAATAATAAATTTATTAATTCATATTACAAACTGTTAGTTTTCTAAGACTCTAATGTTTCATTAAAATGTTATAAAAACTTTTCTAAAAAAATATTATATCATAAAGATTTTTTTGTTTTTATATATCCATAGATGAATTATTTTGATGTCATCATAATGATCGATTTGATTTCACCACATCTATGGCATCAAATGATGATTTTATCCCTATAGAGATAATGATATATCTATTTTTATTTCCTTATATAGGGAAGAAACAAGTAAAGAATTTAGATCCTAAATGAAATTTTTTAGTAACATTAATCCAATATGAAATTTTCAGGTGAAATATTGATTTTGATAAAATCTTGTTTCAATATGATATAGTTTTAGACACATTTTTATATAAAACCCATTAAATATTTCAAGATATGTAATGAGATACATTTTTCATGTTTGGAAAAATATGATTAATTTATATCCTTTTAGATGATTTTATTACTAGTTTTTATCAAAGCCGGTGTGAGCCTAGATAAAACAACAGCTAAAAAGATTCATAGTTTCAAAAACATAATATCTTGAGTTCTAAAAAATAGTAAATTTTTATTGGTTTCTTCAGCATGAAATTTATTAATAGTTGGAATAGATGAGAAAATGGAATAATACATTGATCATATTATGTGGGATACATCTTAAGTAATATTTTTTTCTAACATTCCTAAACCAATTAATTTAGTAATGACTTCACGCATATAATAACATAGTATATTTACCACAGTTTAACTCTTGTGAGACAATGAAACTCTTACTGGAATCAAATTAGGAGTCTGAGTTATTATATCATATGAGATTAAAACTATGGAGGTAACTAATCTTGAATTAAAATCTATTCCATGTCTTGTAGTGAAGGAGACAAATGAGCTTTGCAATTCTTAACCTATAATTCTACCAATTTCTACTATAAGGGGAAATATAGCTTTAGCCATTACATTTTTTGTCACCTTTGAATAATAATACAATCTATATAATGTTTACAATTATTCCTATCTTTTCAATATCTCTTCCTATGTAAATTAGTAAAAACAAATTATAAGATAATCTGTTTGTTTTATCGGTAAATGTGTAATTGGAAATAATGAACATAAATAAGGAGAAACAGAAGAATCTAATTTTCTTGTTGGAAAAATAAAATCAATGCTAGAATCTGGTAATCCTATACATATAAATTAATTAACTCAATTCAATGAAAGAACAAATGTTTTTGAAAATATAAAAGTTAATAAAAATAATTTTTTAGACCATGTTTTTGTTATAGAAGTGCACTAATAAGTATCTTTGTCGATTCATATACATCACACCAGCTATGAAATTCCTAGTGTCAATCTTGATGATACTAATAAATGAGTTTGTGTGAGTTATTTTGAGATTATTTCTAAAGTACAATTTTTGAAAAATATGTTAATATACCCCATAGTGTAGTTAATGACCCTTCATAAACAATCTCTTTCCAAAAATTATTTTTTATTTGTTTAAATTATTGATACAATTTATTATGGAGAATATCATAAAATAATTAACTGTATATACATCACACCAAGAATATATAAATCATTATTTGATTTAATTTAAGATGAATTGTGTATTTTATTCCCTATATATTATAACTTCTAACATTACATATACTCGGTGTCAGATCTGTCAACAAATGTCTTATAATACCTTCAACATACAGTGATTTTTGAATTAAAGAGCATTCCCATTATTAAATAATGATTAATAATAAGTATCGATCAATCACAGAAATATATTTTTACATTTCTTAAGAATAAATTTTGATTCATTCAATATTCCTCTATACATTGAAAAAAGGATGTAGGTTTTATTATAACCATGTTTGTAAAAGTTTTTGGTTCTTTAATAAGATAGCATTTAATATTTTGAAGACAGGAGTGTCAATCTACATCTATTTTTCTATAAAACATGTGATCATTGTATTCTTTTGAAGAAGAAGATATTTTTTAGATCTAAAAGAGAATTGAATATCCTCTATGCATAAATTACTATCCCATGCTATGCTTTCTCATGGAATAACTACATTTTCTTCCCCATCTCCCAATTTTTTTTAAAATATGTATCATTTTATTAAAATATATAGTCATTGAATTATATAAGAAAGATTTGTATAATTGAGAATGGGGGTAGGGTTTTAATTAGTGGGGCTATAGTTTTATAATTTCTTTTCTTTGAATAAAAACCTCTGATGACTAATAACATTCTGATCCCAACAACACAACAACTTCTTAAAAGGTTCACACCCAAAAAGAGTGACTACATCCTTGCTATGGTAATTTTGATCTATGCCACATATTAACAAAAAAAAATTCAAGTGCGTTGGTCAGGTATTCCCATTAAACCATGAATGATTGGTATCAAACATTTCTCAATACAAATTATCATAACAAAAGATTATAGACCTACACACCAATTTACAAACAAAACCCAACCACTATGAGAAAGATTCCAAGATGCTCATATATTAAAAAAAATATTTCTCTTCAATCCATATTGATAAGATTATACTTCACTTACTCACCAAATTCAAATTTCATATATCTAAAGATCAATAAACTATAACAAACCACTATCTAGTGTAATTGATTTTTACTATCGCTTCTTCTGAAATTATTCTATGAAAAAACTCAAACTCATATACAATACAAATTTTTGAATGATCAATACTAACTCCTTATCAAAATGGAATAAAATTTTTCATTTTATTAATTTATTTATAGTACAAATAAAAATTTACACATCTTTAATCTCCACCTAAAAATAACTACCAACTCAGGATATCATTTGTGTGCCGCAACAAAACACAAATAATTTTATTTTCAATAAATTCATGTATCTATGAACACTATCAATACCTTTTTCTACATCAACAAACTTGGACTTCAAGAAACACCAATTTTGGTATAAACACCGATTTTTAGAGACTCTCCTACTACACAGTTCATTAATTTCCTTCACAAAATAATTTTTAGAGATAATTAGTTTTTGGTCTTCGCATGTGGCCATAAACAAATATATTAATTTTCTATCGGTAGTCTCCTTCTCATGAAAATAATGAATGTAGAACCATGTGGACTTATGTTTTCATCAAGTAATAGATAACATAAGTTCACTTTCTTCTACACAAAACCATGTTAGAATGTTTCTAGAAACTCATTAGACATCATGAGAGTATGATTTTGTGAGAATATTGGATCACGAGAGTATTAGTTCATGAATGATTTACGTTGATCCATCATGAAGATAGGTACATCAATATTGATCCTCTTCTATTTTGTGGGTTCTTCTACTTCAAAATGAACATGTTTTGTAATACTTATTAATAAATTTATATTGGTGTCTATTTTATCTATTTTAATCTCACAAATTCTCATATATGAGAGATAAGGGCACACATAAAAAATAAACCACTAAAATGTATTTATAGACAACATAAATTATCTCATATCCTTTGAGAATCCAAAAGACCGATTATATTTTTGTTTAATAGTTTACTCTAGCATAATTTTGTACCCTGAACAATCACGGTCTCAGAAGAAATATATTTTCAACATATTTAAAAGATACAGTTTAGTCTTTCAAATATAATTAAAATAAATCTAAAAAAAGATTTTTATCATATTCTAATCATCATCATAATAAAAAAAAGATTAGTGATCACTACTCATGCTTCTGTCAACATCACTATATGAAATTCTCCTTTGATGAACAGAATACTCAGGCATGTTCTAAGGCTGATGATGAAGTCACTAAAAAGATTGGATGGCCTAGAAAAATGATCGAGTAGATCTGATGGTCATATTTATTTTGGCTCTACAGTGTAGAACCCCATATCAAAAAAGGATTCTTCTTGTTTGCTCCCTTCTATTAGAACCCATGACCTCATCAATTCATAATTTGTTACTATAATATATTGGCATCGCCCCATGCTTGCACCCCTATATATGGTCATGTCACCCTATAAATTGGCTGCACATTGCCTCTATACTCCCATGAAATCTTGATCATCCACCTACCATGCTACCACCTTTTTGGACCTATTCTCTCTCCCTTATACATGATTGACACTATGGGGTAATACATAAGGAAATCAGTTGAGCTAGCTAGGGCTATCTTTTGTGTGATGGAATAATTTTTTTAGTAATGTAAAACATATTTAGAAACTATCTAAAATTAAATCCGTATGAAAAATATTAACACAAAATTTAAAATACAATATACTCTCAAAAAATATTTCATCTATTTTTTGAAATTAAATCCTAAATTCCAAGTCTTCAAATAATAATCTGGTAAAAAAAATTCACCCACATACAACCAATGAAATTTTTTTTCTTAAACTATAAACAGAATTTGTAATCATAACACTAAAAATGATGATGACAAATAAAAATACATCAATGAAATCATGGGTTCTTTAGTCCTTAGTTGTGAAAGTAATGGATATTATCGATAGTGATTTATAAATTTTATTATAAAACATTCAATGGATTCATAACCCTATGTTGCTACTAAAAACTTATATGGTCAAGATAATATATATAACTGTGTGTGTGTGTGTTGATATGTTTTATCACTTGATAAGTAGATATACCATACGATCAACCATGGTTTATCTTTATTTCACTATATATCAAACATTTAATGAGTCTTTTTAATGAAATAAGAACTATTCTATATAAAATATCATTTTTTCTGTGGAAATTTTATTACCTTATTTTTTCACATTAATTATAGTAGATTTACATCAAGTAGATCCTATTTAAATGGACATACTTCAACAAAAATGTGTTAAAATCCAATCAATATCAGTAAAGACTACTCTGTGAGATCATGCTAGCATTGCAGGATATTTTTCCACCTTGGATATTTAATCGGTGAATGCTTTGACACACCTCTACCTACCAACCAATCGTAGTTTTTTAAGAAACAAGAACATTAAAATTATCCTTATCAAAAATTGTGATTTTTTTATTTTTTATTTTTATCTCAATTTATAGGCATCTATCAAACATTTGAATGATTTTTCACTGTCCTATGGATTTTTTAATATATATTTTTTTCATTGTTCTATAATTTACATCTATAAATATTATAATTTTCATTGATATTTCTAATTTATATTGTTATTTTCATTGGATTCAAAATACTATTTTCCATAAACATCTGATCTAAATTCTATTAATATTTAGTATATCTTATTCTTACCATTCCATCAACATGTTCATGTGTGATATATCTTGTACTTCATCTCTTTATTGTTATTGTTTACTATATCACTAAAATCGTGAGAAGATAAAGGGTGTAAAAAAATTATATATTTTCTATTTCAATATTCTCTTCACATTTTTTCCATCATTCTGTGGTTTTCTTTCCACAAAAATGGGGAATTTTTTTGTTAGACTTATGTTGTTCTAATATATATCAATACATTATCTGTTTTCATCATTCTAAAAAATCCTTATTTATTACAAATTATTATAGATACTGTATCATATTTTATCACTAAATATTCTTATAATTCATTATAAAATTAATAAATAAATTAAAATGGAATTTATTTATTTATCCAATCACATTAAAATAATAAAGAGATCAAATTTATGGATGTTGATATTTAACTGATATTTTTCACTAATCTTGCATGATAAATTTAAGTTTAACATAATTATAATTCAGATAAATTTTAATACCTACACGAGAATTTTAGAATACTAAAAAATAATTAATCTTATTAAAGTACAATATTTAAAACTTTTATTAATATGAATGAAATTATCTTTTGAGAAAGTAAATTATCTTCCACATGTTGAAAATCATAAAGTTCATAAAGAAAGTAAATAAAATAATTTATCTTCTGAAAACAGAATTATTAAAATAATTATCTTCTGATTATCATAAAAAATTGGTTGAATTCTTTTTTATAGGGATTTATAGGATTATCTGATAAAGTCTATCATTAAGTATTTATCTTATGAAAATATAATATTCAATTTATCTTATGTAGCATGTAAAATTAGTTTTCAAGATACAGAAATATATACATAGATAGATCATCATCCATTATGAATTAAATGTTATGATAAACAATATTTCTGTAATCTCTTCCATTGAGGTCTTTTTCAAAATTGGATTACATGAACATGTTCTATTAAGAAACAATTTATTAAAATTTTATATTTATTTTACATCAATCCATTATGATTACTGAGTTTACTAATGTTCAAATTCAAAATTGAAGATAAAAATAAATTTGATTTCATGTTCATGAGGATAAGATGTGTATATAAGATAAAAGCTATATGTTTCTCAAAAAATAAAAAATTACAACATTTTAAGCTTCCCAATAATTGGTATGCCATTTAAATAGATGAATGTTTATAGGTATAATAATGTCATATTCTCAGAACGTTTCTACATATTATAATAGATGAGGCATGATACTATTTATTTCACTATTTTATAACATTTATTTATTAATCTATATTTTTATTTTCATTTATTATGATTGTTTGTGTTAAGATGATAAATATTTATTGTTGAGGGAGTTCTCTGTTTAAATCTATAGAACATTGGAAATATGTAACAGATGATTTCACTCAACTAGGAGCCCCAGGAAAAGGTTATTATACTCTGAAAATCACAAAATACATTGAGTAGAGTGTTTGTGGAGTAGAGTATGGGATATATGTTCCATGAATCAAAATGAATCTTTTATCTTTCACACTTTTAATTATTCATTTATTTATCCATCTTGTTTTTAGTTATGAAATGATTTGAACATGTGTGCATTAAATAATGTGGTTCTAATTTGGAAAAATATTCAAGAACATAGTTTTCTTCACATCTTGATCATTGTACGTCCATTCGTGGGACATCATTTTCTTCAAAAAATTAATATAAATGATATCAACCTGAACCTTTTCAAATATCTCACGTATTATATTATCAATATTGTTGTATTTTTGTTTTCTTTGTTTTTTTGGTACTTTGGGAGAATATTAATGGTATAGTTTCACTACAGGTTCATTAATTTTGAAACTCATTCCCTTAGTGGGAATCCACACTGAGTAATGATTTTCAATATTTAGATTATTAGGGAAGGATTAAATGGTGGTTTACTCAGGAAGAAATGAATCTAATATAAGGACAATTGGCCTTTTCAGTTTTTAACCCCAACAAATGGTGACAAAACTAACATTTCATTTATACCTCAGGTTAACAACTAAATCAGAATGAATTTTAATCAATCCTTGGATTTGGATTTCCACCAATGGGTTGGGATCTAATCTAATTGAGTTATTATGTCTTGTATGAAATCTTGGGTTTTTTTAATTTAAGATCATTTATATCCCTTTATATATTAGGTATTCCATTATATGATTTGGTTTTGTATAAAGTTATTGGAATTGGCATTTTAGTTATTGTGGATTTGAGGGTAGTGGTGGAGGATAAAGTCCCAAAACAAGGGTTTTCCATTACTATTGTGGTTGGTTAAAAAACACCTCTTTTAATTTCCACATATCTTTTCCATATAGAGTTTATAATATAATATGGTTTTTACCAATTGGGTTGGCTATAAGGGAGGCCCATGTATATTTTTTCACTACTCATAAATTTTCTCTCTCATTTGGGTGAATTGGTTATAAAGAGTTGGTATTGGTTGAAAAAATGACCCAATCAACTAAAGGAGGAGGATGATATTTTTTATATTCTAGTCAAAGATAATGGGTTGGGGTACTTACCACTTAAAACTTCTTATCCAAATATTCCTCAACATTTAAAATCATAACCACATAAACTCCATGGATAGACACACTAGATCTCAATCTGAACTACTGAGTGTTTACTGTGATGTTTTCAATTAGTACAAATTTTATGACTATAACATAATCTATTAGGGTAATACCTATATCAAAATCAATCATATTAAATCAATGCGAATTATAATATCTTAATATTTTATTATATCTTGATTACATATTTTGGCATGTGGAAAAAATACACATGGTCAATTAAAAACCCCCAAATTAATGATGTATTTCATAACTACATATTTTTATAGAAAAATAAAATAAAAGAATTATTATTAAAATATGGAAAAGATGCAAATACTTTTAAAGAAGAATAAAATTTTTATATATCCATCCCCAAATTTGAATGTTTACATAATAGTGAAACTCTTTTGTTACATCTTCTAATGAAAAATAAAATTCAATTATATTTACAAGGACAACTTCACTCCAACATGTTTTAGTGTTTAACATATGGTACTAAGTAATTTTAAATACTTTAATGGGTCTACTCTATCATCTTCATGATGTTTTTGAAATAAATTAAATGAATCTTATTTTAGAAAAATCTTAGTTTCTTCACTATGTATTTGAATGTACCTATGTTGAATATCAATGTTGAGTGAAGTTATTACCCTTAATTTATTGAAATTTTCTTTCATATTATTTTTTGTTTAAATTTCATTTTTTTCCCAAATGAACAAGAATTTAAAGTGTTTCTGGTGCATTTTGTGTCCTATTTCAAGGGATGAATCAGTGTCTCTCAATTTTTGTTATGTAGAATCTTCTTGATCTAATATTAAAATTTTGGTGGATCACATTACTATGTATTTTAAATAAAATAACTTGAATGGAAAAACAATTTGAGCAGAAAATGATATAGAAAATTATAAAATTTCAAAAATAAAATACCGAAATACCTTATCCATAACAAACACTAAAAATTATAACCCTCCCAAGAAAAGATACCAAATTTTTACCTTGTTGTCATTAAATATAAAATTAATAAAGATTTAGAAGAAAATATTTAGTATGTGATGTTCCAAGGTCATATTGTAGGGAGTGTTGAAGGATTTATGGTGTATCTTCTAAATATGTTAGTCCAAAGTAACTAAAAATTGTGGGTTGAAATAGTTTGATGTAAATGTAAATATGTTTTAAAAAATAAAGAGGGATTAAAAATATATATTTATAGGAGATAAATATTTGTTTAATACATAATTTTATGTGTTATTTTTTTTTATAAATTCATTTGGGTTGGTGTATTTCCTTAATAGAGTTTTAATCAAAATAAAGATAATCCTTCAACATAATAAAACAAAACAATTAGACATGAAAATTAGTGTAACTATTTTAAAAAAAATTACTTCCTTTGTTAAATATTATAGTACTTCAATTTTAAATATCATGTTTAAAATAATAAAATGGATTCTCTGGTTTCCTACTTCGAACAACAAAATTGTTCTCCAATAAAAATCTCAATGTCGAACAATTAATATGATATATTCATTTTTTATCACACCTAAGAAAAACACTAAAATCAAGAGGTACAGGTTACACATTAGAAACATGATAAAATGATCTAGAATGAAGTAAATAGATATATTTAAATAATAATAATAAATTAAACATTATATTAAATCATTATATATTAAATCATGTCTGAGAAAATAAAGAAAACCTGAAATGTAGAAATAGTTCAAGTGTTGTGATGTGTTGTCTAGAATAAAATACTGTGAAAAATAAATGATATTAATTAAATAATTTTATAGTAATATAGATCCTCATGAACCTATATCTAATTTAAACTACCATTTAACTCAACAAAATTAATGGAACATACTAAGAATAATATGCCACTCTTGAACATTTTGATAAAAGTTTACATAGACTTCCTTTTTCTCAACTAGAGGAACAACAAAACCTGTCTAATCTACCTCTCTATGTAATATAAAACTAAAAAATACCAACACCTCTTTGGGATTCAGTACCCAAAAACCTGACTTTTTAAGAGTAAAAACCTAATGATTTTTCATTTTTTAAGTGGCATGACAAACATTATAATATTTTTAATAAGAAATGAATCAACTGACAGATTTCAAAAAAATAGATAACAAAATGAGATAAAATGAAAAACCAAAATGAAATTTAGAACATGATAATATTGATTATTATGATAAATATTTAGGTAATTTCAATAATCATATAAAATTAATATACATAAAGGTTCTTCCATTATTTCTATAATGAAATTTTAATCATGGTATCAATTGATCCCCTAGTAATTATCATATAAGTATGGTCAATTCCATTCTATATTAATGGTATATGTCACAATTTTATTTTAATTTGAGTTTTCTATATCAAATTCCAATGGTTAATCCGAAATCATTAACTATACAATCAATCATATGAAATTGGAGGTTATTGAAAACCAATCATAATCAACCAAAATGGGAATTATAAGAACAACATTATTATTTTTCCAGTGTTCTAAAATATCTCATGCTTAATCACTCCCTAGAAATTTCAAAAACACCTTTCATGACCCCAATAAATTTCTATTGTATTTAATAAAAAAATGAAATATTTAAAACCCAATATAAATATTTAGTAATTAAAAATGTAAATAACTATATAAAAACACCAAAATTTACATAAGATTATACAATAATTATTGATTAAACATTATTTTATATTTTTACATAAAAAGGATTGGCATAAATGATGAACTCAAATAAATATACTTTAAATTAACCTTCAATAACTGATAATTAAATTCACATAACAACATAAAATGTTTTTTATATATTCATATTAAATTATATTTCTTTTTAATGCATTTTTTATGGCTTAAAATTTATTTTTATGTTAAATAAAAATTTATTTCAAAACTATTTTCTGTTTTCGTATTACTTTGAAAACAATTTTATTTGAATTTTAAAATAATTTATTATAAATTTTACAAAGTTTATAAAAATAAAAAATGATTTCCTCTAACATTAATAATTTTCAAAAACATTAAATGTTTTGTAAAAGATTAAAAAATAGTTTCATATGACTTTGAAATCTTATCTAGATAAAATAAAACTTGAAAATTATATAAACATATTGTGATTGTAGAATATTTTGTTAAAAATTTAAAAACCTCAATCCTACATAAAAATTCCAAAATTTGATTTAAAAAATGGGATAAATTATAACTATATATTATAAACTTTTGAGGTATTTTTAAACAATTTGACATGTGAGTTATTCGTAATATTCTTTACAAGAAATATGAAAAAAAAATCCCAAAACAATAAAAAACATCATATTAATTAAAATTTATAGTAACAATGTCACTATTTTTGGAACATACAAAATAAAACATTTTTTTATAAAATAAATAAAATAATCTGCCCCTTTTTGAAATTCATCAAAAATATAAAAATAAATAAAAATTATTAAAGACCCACTAAAATTTTAATATAATAATTTATCATCCTAAAATAGGTAAAAAGTGAATAATCATATTCACACTAAAATGTTGTTTAAAAACCTCGAAATTCTAAAAACACCCCCAAAAAATTATTTCATGTATAAAAAGTTTTAAAAATTTATATTCTAAAAATAAATATCTGAGTTCATAAAAATTCATGTTAATTTTTTCTTATTATAGACTATTAAAAACATCTAAAATATTGATAAATAAGCTCAACCTCTAGCTTCCTTGAAACAAAACAATATAAGATTAAAACATATTATCCGCTTAAACAAAAGTATAACTATTATACTACAATATTTTTTAATTTGACATTAATTCAATAAGCATTAGAACAATGGATATGTTCTTGAGAAATATATTCAGAATAAACTATATGGTATATTAGTTTTCAAGAGTAATTATTTATAAACATTTAAAATTATAATTATTTATCTCAAATCTCTATCAAACCATACTAAACATTAAATTCAAGAAAATTTATTTAATCTTGGGTATTAATAAACTTATCCAAAATTTTATTTTGAGTTAGAATAAAATTTAAAACAATGTATCCTTTGTTAACATCACCACATAGAAAATAAATTCATATACCTATATGTTTATTTCATGAATGTTGTAAATGATTGTCTGAAATTATAATAAAAAATAATGATTTATCAAACAGTCATTAAAAACATATAATGTTTTTTTAATCAAAATACATTGAGAACAAAAAACTAGAAGAATCAATATACTAACATTTATTTCTGGATAATGAATCTGATAGTATCTAATAAGAACTCCATGATGTTAATTTATTAACAAGTAAATGTCACATACTTTCTATATTTTTTATATCAATCATGTACCTCTAGATTCATAATCATAATAAGATATAAATCCAAGAGAGTTCTGAGAAATGTAAAATAAATGAGTATAAATAGTTCATTTAATTTATATTGTGAAAATTTTAACAGCCTTATGGTGGGTTTTCTTAGGATAAGACAAAATTTTTGTGCACAAACATACTAAAAGAATTATATCAATTATAGTTGTTGTCAAAAAAAGAGAACTAATTATCTTGATTCTGTACAGTTTAAGATTAATAGCTTTTCCAAATTCATTGAAATCTAATATGGATTTTTTACACATTAGTGTTTTAAATATTTTTCATAAATCAAGAGCCTACAATTTTACCTGATCAAAAAAATATTTATATTAATATAAAAATATATCATTATTTTTTTTAAAATTTTTAAATGAATAAATTTTAATTTACCCATTTAGATCATTTCAATATTACTGGTCATAATCCTAGAATCATTCATATTAATGAAATCATTTTTAAAACTGGACATAATATCATCAATATATATTTCAAAAATCAAAATATAATTTGAAATTTTATTAATGAACAAGATATGATGAATATTTACTTTAATAAAATTATCTTGGAACATAAACAATGGTATCCAATCATACCAAGCTCATGCGAATTTATTTAGGCGAAAAAAATATTTAAAAAATTTAAAATCATAATTTAGAAAACTCTTATGCTCAAAACTATGGGTTTATATACGTAGGCCTCTTCAAAAATTATTCCAATTCAAAAAGAATAATCTACATTCATTTTAATTAAATTGAAATTTTGTAAACGATAAAAATATAGTAAAATCATAATCACATATATGTTAGAAATATAAAAAAAGAATCCTCAAATTCAATTTCATGTTCCTAATAATAAACTCAAGAAACTATTCTACCTGTATTTATTATTATATTACAATACTCTTAATATTTATTCCTAAAACTACATATAGATACTACATTATATGATTATCTATAGAAAATATAACATGGTTCTTAATTTTGTTTCTTTAGAGTTTATTATGTTCATTAAGCATAATAATAATACAGTTTGAATTAATTAATTATTCATTTTAATTATTAGACACAAAATTTGTAACAAATGTATAATTACAACAGAAGATAAAAACTTATATTGAAATCCATATTCACCATTAAAAATATGTAAAGTACCACATTTTTTAACCGAGATAAAATATGCTGATTTTTTTATTTTTTTCGGTTTATGAACAGGTTGTTTTTTTAACCGAGCTCTGGAATTTTTTCCAAGTGTTGGAACAACTAAAAGTGTCATTTTTTGAACTTGCGTAAATACCCTATAATTTTATCAGGTGTCCTAATGAGTCCTGGGAGCACTAGATCTGAAAAGCTACACTTTAATGGATCTATATGGGCAGCACACGGTTGCGGTCCAACCCATAGAGTTTACCCTATTTAATAAATTAGTTAATTTAATTAAAAAATATTCTATGAGGGATTTTGATTAAATAAAATAATGTTTTAAAAATAATAATAATGATGAACTTATTATTGTTATTATTATTTTATTTATTTAATTAAATAAATGAAAAATAATTAATAAAATGACGGTAAAATAATTTATTGTGGATTTTCACTTAATCGAAGAACAATTTTAATTAAATAAAGTGTTTTAGAATTATTGAAGGAAAATTTATTATTAAAATGAGGATGGAGCTAATAATAATAATGTTATTGTTATTATTATAGTGTCATAAATTATTTTTATGCATTGAGATTTTAATTTCATGTTAATGGATTTTATCATTTATGAGAATTTATTTTGTCTTTTGAGCTTTTGAAAGAAATGTTTAATAAAATGAGGAGTTTCTGATTTAATGAAGCGTTTTTGTTATATAGTGGTGTTTGTTTTATCAAAGGTTTGAAAAATAATAATAATGATATTATTATAATTTTATTTTTATGAATGTGATCATTTTTATTAATTTGGAAATTAAAATAGCGGTTATGTATTAGAGTTTTTATCAAAATTATGATATTTTAACAAATTGGGATATTGGGTTTTAAATTAATTAAAGGGAGAATAATTATAATAATTCTTTTATTATCATGTCTATGGTTATTTTGTTAAATAAATGTTAAAATAATTTAATGATCCATACGTTGTTTTATATTTAATTTGAAAATGTTTATCGAGAGTATAATAAATAAAGAAGGGTTTGTAATTAAATGGGGATTTTTTCACTTATTATATAAGTGTTTAATGTGTATAATAATAATTAAAAATGGGTATTATTATTTTAATTGTTAGGTTCAATTAAGTGGATTAATTTAAAATGGATAAAAGTAAATAAAAAGGGGAGGCACGACATGTTGGTGGCGTGACCCCCCATGTTTCTCCTCATCCATGTGCGATGCATAAGCATCTACGGCCTCCTTCTCTACATGAACCCCCTCCTCGGGACCTCCTGCAGTGCGCAACCCCCTGGCGAACCTCCTTGCAGCAGTGCGATACCCAAGCAGAGCTCACGCACCATGTGACCCCCATGGAATGACCCTCCTCCAGGAAGTACCTAGATGCGCACCACCCCCTCTCACGGACTCCACTTTGCGCGTGACGATTCCTCTCAGAATCATCATGAATATTTTCCTCCTCAACATGGTGAATCTATCTGCGTATAACATGTGATCCACATAGGCGATTTGACTCCTCTCTCTAACATTGTTTTATTGGACGAACCCCTATAGATTGGGTTCAATCTGATCATTGTGTTCCTATATTTGTACGATATTTTAATATTGACTCAGTTCCAATTGAACCATAATCCAGCATTCGAATCCAATGGTGAGGGGTATGGTCACTAATTGCCTTTATTTTTTGGGTATTTTTCCAAACCATATTATTAGTTTTGTACCGGTTATATTAAGTCCTATTAATTATTTATGAGTTCACTATACCAGGTTAGAGGTGCGGTGTTCATTACTTCTTTGATTCTGGGAACCGGTTTAATATATTGATTTTTTATATCAATGTAGACAACGTGTACACACACACACACACACATATATATATATATATATATATATATATATATATATATGAATGTGTGCGCATGTGACTATGGCCCATTTGTGCACTGGTTGTCGCAAAGTACATTAAAGCATTGCGGAATAAAAATAGTTCCACCCCATGGTAGGGTCTCAAATCTCTATCACTTTATTTAATAATTATAGCTTCTTCAAATGAGTTGAGAATGTGAGATTACTTGTTTATGGAACTAATAAGTTTTCTCGAAATTCTGGTAAATGACAAACTACTGGTTAGGGGTAAAGTCATATCATGCTTGTTGTGGTTTGGATATTTTTATGTCTTCTTACTGATGCTGGTATTTTATATTCCAATACATGACACATTTAATGTTATTAAATAATGACGGCCATATATGATAAATGAGGACTTGATGGTGTGTTGGTTTTAAGCATGTATTTCAGATTTGGTTAAAGTGATATGATTAAATAGTTAAATGATTTAAATGGGGTATGATGGGAAATAGGTTGATTAATGGAAGAATTAATTATTAAGTCATGTGTTGGATAAAATTTGGCAATTATGGATTATTGATAATATTGTATATTTTGACATGTTCGGAATATTAATTGTAAATTGATAATAATTAATGATTAGATTAATTATTAAATGATAATTGGTAAATAGTTAATTAATTGATGAACTGGTTAAAGATAAATGATTTAATTAATAAATTTTTTAATTAATTTATTTTCATTGATTATTGTAAGATAGTGAATTGATTGATTTTTTTGAATGTTGGCCAATAACACCTTCAGTTACCTTTTTATTTTTCCATGCCTTAAGTTATTTAGGTTGGAGTTGTTTTTAAATATGATATGTTATGTGATATGGTTACTAAATATGTGGACCTTGATCATCATGATTGACTTGCGATGTTTACGATGTGTATATTAATTATTAAATTCTTGGATGAGAAAATGTTTTAGTGGATGGGTTTAGATTTGTTAATGACATGATATAATTAATTGAGAATAATTAATTAATAATTAACAATTACCTATTGAGATATTGAATGGTTAATTGTTTTTAGAATTAGTTGATGGGGAATTTATGTTGTTAATTAGTTGTTGAATTAATCAATGTATTAAATTAATTAATTTATTAATTAAAATAATTAATGGTTTTGGGGGTGTTAGACATGGTGCTCTACACATATGATAAATATATATGTATGATTGATAAACAGATTCTGAGATAGGGACTGATGCTCCAAATTATATTGGGGTTTTGACATGGAATTCTACATCCAGCTTGCATTCAAATATTCTTTTATCGGACAATGACTAATGCCCCAAATACCCATGGGTTGTGATACAAGGACTGATTCTCCAAATAATCACGAGGGTGATAGACAAGATTTTATAAACCCATTAATTGACATTGGACTGTGGGTCCAATTGGTCATACATGAAATTAATTAATTGGTTAATGAAAAATGTTAAGACATAATTATTGGTGAATGGAATATGAGAAGGGGTTCAGACTTAATAATGAATTTGGTGAATCACTATTAGTGGACTGACCCAGGAGTGAATCCCTTTTATTAGTGGATTGCCTTGGACATAGTATATAAAAGATTAAATTGACTCTCTTATGATAGTTTATCCAAGCCTGAGTACAATCTTGGATTCGTTCATTTATTTTTCTACAAAGATGGTCTTTTGAGACATATTTGGTGACTGACTTATACGGGGGATGACAGGATTAGGTAGGATAATGGGAATTATGTAATTTAATGAGGTTTGAATAGATGATAAATGAAAATGAATGTTTGATGACTATTGTGTATACATTAAAAATATATAATGAAAGTTCAGACACTAGCTCAGAGATGAAGAAGGTACTTAGGTATATAATTACATTGTACTGCTAAATTTAATTATGCATGCTTTCACACTGTTTAAATTATTTATTGAATGTATGGGTTTGGCGTAGACACCAGTGGTCCTGGACTACTGAGATTTATATCTCACACCGTACTCGGGCTGCCATTACACTGGGGTGCCTGAGAAGATTTTATTGTGTTGTCAGTTGTGTTGTTTGCATTTACATGGGAGATAGGAGAAGAGGACCGAGCAGAAACATGGGATGCTCATGGAGACCAGCTTTAGGGTTTGGAGGCATTTTTTATTTATTTCTATATTATAATTTAAAGAATGTTATTTTGTTCATTTTTTCTATTTTTTTAACATTATCATGTTATTTATGAATCTATTGTATAAGTGATGTTAGCCACTTTTATAAAATGTTTATTATTTCTCTTCCACTTATTTATCATTTATTTCAATTCATCTTCTATTTATTTACATTTTCTATTATTGAACACTTATATGAGGGTATATTATCCCTTTAACTAGACATACCTGCACTACTAGTCTACGACCTCTGGCATACGGGGAGACACGCTTGGGGTCAAGTGGTGACCGGTCCGGCCACCGATTTAGTGGTGAGCCAAGTCAGGACATTACAAAGTGGAATCAAAGGATTTAGGTTTACTTTATTTCCTTTTTGTCATTCTATTTTGGTTTGGTTGACATGATACTTGGAATGTGTCTGTGATTCGGTTAATTTTCGAGTTTGGGACTAATCACCCCAAGTTGGGGAAATGACGAAGTGGCCAGGGGTGGGAATTGATGTTCATGCTTTTCGAAATTAATGATGATATGATTTCCCCGTGGGTGACCGGTGAATTTTCTGATTCTTATTCATTTTCTTAATTTTGAAAAATAATTGTTTTGGCCTAATATGGAAATAAATTTTCATACATGTCTATGTTGTATACGAGATGTTGTCTAATTTTATAAAATGATAATTATTTATCTTCCTCTACATTATCATTTATTCAAATATATCCTCTATTTATTGCCAGTGTTTATTATTGAACACTAATATGAGGATATAGTCTCCCCACTATCTATCCAAAGACCCTCGCTGTTAGTCGGTATCCTCTGGAGTACGGGGAGACACGCTTGATGTCATGTGGCAACTAGTCCGGCCAACAGTTTAGTATCATTAGTAGGATGCTTACTAACTTGGATTGTGTTCCTAGGGTACAATGACAGGTTTTGATATTCTTAACATGCCTATGTAGATAGTATGTTTGGGTGATATATATAACATGTTTTTGTTATTATATTTCATAATTATTATCATGTTTTTTTGTTCTTTCATACTCTTTTGTTATATCATGCACTTGTTTTACTACTTATGATAACATGTTGGAGATATTTTGATGTGTGAAATGGGTGCGGAAGTTAAAATTTTATATGAATCTTGATAGTTATAAATGGGATCCAAATTCCAATGATAAGGTATATGGGTTCCTTATCGATTGGAAGATAGACACCCTTGTGTTTGAACCTTATATAACAATAGAATGATATAAAATGGATCTAAATGTAAAAGTGCTGAGTTATGAATGAAAAATACTATTTTTGGGTTTCTTATTGAAGAATCGAGGTTGAATTAATGGGACCCTCATACATCACATTCTTGGTAAAAAGAATTTAGATTCTAAAATTCCTATTTAAATTAGAATAAAACTAAATGTCAATTGATTAAAGAGGTTGTTTGGGATAGCATGCCTTTTTCCATATGGATTTGTTTTGAAAACCAAGTGACTTTTTGTGAAAAGTAATAGTGTGTTTTTTGAAACTAATTCAAATGATGAAAGGTTGAAATTAATTAATTAAAATGGATAAAATGAAAAAAGGCTCTTTTGAATATTATGATTTCGGGTTTTTGTGACTAGATGAGAGGGATGATGTTTATGTTTTTTAAGGGGATAACCTATGGTATATAGTACCCTTATAATGTTCTATGTTGTTAATGTAAGTTCTTCCCACTACTCAGGAGGACTTATTGGGACTCAGCTGTTACGGAACACTGAGAGGTTTATGTTACATCTTTTATGATAAATGTTTGATGTGGTGACTGTGGTTTCAAGAATGTCCCATGCATGAATTAAGTTTTCTGAAATATCACACCAGTGAGTGGAAGATATTTTATTTCAACATCATGGACAGTCCTATAGTGGGTATTGTCACATCGTTTTCAGTAAACATGTTGGTAGGAGATACCGAGCTTCTAGAAAAGTGTTTTCCCTTAGTAGTTCGACTAATATTTTTAATGACCTTGGTTTTGTATAAGTGTGCTCTTCTGAATATGAATAGCATTTACCCTATCTTGACCTCATCCTTGAGACACTAAGAAAGCGTCGGTCTTACATCGTGCTAATGTTTCAAATGTTTTTTGGATTTATAAGTGGTTGTTATCTAGGTTGTACGTGGGATGCATGGTTTTTTTGGGATACTCCATTATTCATGTTGGGGCACTGTTATTTTCAAAATATATGTGTGATTACTGGATAAGGAAATATTACCATACGTTAGGTAACAACTTTTCTATACATTCTGATGGTTTTGGAATAGTTTAAATTTCACATCATCAGATAAAGGGTGAATGTTGGTTTTGGGTACACAGTGTATTTTCAGTGAAGCATGTACAACCTGTTCTATTTATTAATCAAGATTCAACTATTTTCGTTGATGAGGCCCCACTAATGGCCTCTGATATAAGCAATGTTTTTACGTTTAGTCTATAAAGTGATCTTTGGCAATGGTTTTAATGGCTTAGCTGTTATGATTCGGAAGGGTTAAAGGTTCATTTGGAGTTGGGAACGCAAAACGTTAGTTCTAACAAGATTAAATGAACTTGGTAGGTTAGTTGTTTTAGTAGTGGTTCCTGATGGCTTCTCGGGGATGAGATGTTTTTAAGGTGGTAGATTGTAATGTCCCGGTATTTTTAATAGGGTTAAAATATGATGTTTTTTGGAATTGTATTAGTTTATCAATGGGTATTTTTTTAACTGAGCTCCAAAATTGTATTTTGAGTGTTGGAACACCAAAAGATTTCATTTTTTGGACTTTCTTAATTACCCTATTATTTTATAAGGTGACTTTATGGGTCTCGGGAGCACTGAATCAATAAAATTTGACATTAATGGATCTACATGGGAAGCACACAGTTACGGTCCAACCCGTGGATTTTTTCCTATTTAATAAATTACTCAATTTAATGAAATAAAATTGTATGAGAGATTGTGATTAATTAAAAAAATATTTAATAACAGTAGTAATGAAGTTACTATTATTTTTATGGTGGTTGTTTAATTAAATGAATCATAAATCATTTAGTAAATTATGGTTGAAGAAATAAGTGTGGATTTGGGGATTATCGAATAACTGTTTTAATTAAATAATGATTTTTAGAATTATTAAAGGCCCTTTTATTATTAAATTTAGGAATTTGATAATAATAAAAATAATGTTATTATTATTATTATGGTGTCATAAATTATTTTCTTTCTATGTGTTTTTAATTTCATGTTAAAAGAGTCAATCATAATTATGAATTTAATGTGGCTATTTAGATTCTCTAAGAAATGTTTAATAAAATGAGGAGTTTCAGATTTAATGAAGCTTTTTTGATAAATAGTGGTGTTGGGATTTTAAAAGGTTTTAAAAATAATAATAATGAGATTATTATTATTTAATTTTTTATGAATGTAATAATTTTTATTATTATGGAAATTAACATAGGGGTTATGGGTTTGAGTTTTAGAAATATTAATGATCTTGTAATAAATTAGGGGTTTGGGTTTTAAATAAATGAAAGTTGGAATAATATTAATAATAATCTTATTATTATTTTTGTGGTTATTTATTTGAATAAATGTTAAAATAATTTAGTTATCAATATGGAGTTTCATATTTAATTACTAAATGTTTATTAAGAGAATAATATGTAATGAAGAATTTTTAATTAAATGGGGAGTTTTTCACTTATTAGCTAAGTGTTTAATGTGTATAATAAAAATAATAAAATGAGTGTTATTATTTTAATTATTACTTTAAATTAAGTTAATTGATTAAAGGTGCAAAAAGAAAATAAAATGGGGAGGTGAGACATGCATGGGCGCGACCCCCTAAGTTTCTCCTCCTCCATGCAGGACGCAGAAGCCTCTCCAGCCACCTCTTCTACATGACCCTCTTCCTTGGGACCTCTAGTAGAGTGCATCCCCCAAGTGATTGTCCTTATAACTGTGCGACACCCAGGAAGAGCTCCTACAACACACGACCCCCATGGTGTGACACCCCTCCAGGCAGTACCCGGAGGCCCACCACCCCCTCTCCTGGAGTCCACTTTTTGGATGATGATTCCTCTCATACTCATCATAAATATTTTCTGCCTCGTCAAGGTGAGCCTATATGAATCAAATTGGTGATTTTCATTGGCCAATTGACTCCTCTATCTTTCCTTGTTTACTCGTCTTAAATCATTTGATCCAGGTTTAATCTGATCGTAGTGTTCCTCTATTTTTAGGATATATTAATGTTGACTCAAGACCCATTTGTCCATAATCCAGCATTTGCTGCAAAGGGAGAGGTGGATGGTATCAAATTGGTTTGGGTAAGCTTCCAAAAACGTTGTTTAGTTTTTCACTAGTTATATTAAGTCATTTCAATTTTTTATGAATCCATGGTTCCATGTTAGAGGTGTGTTGTTCATTACTACATTGATTCTGGTTACCAGTTTAATATATTGAATTTTTATGATCAATGTAGACAACTCATACACACACACATATATATATATAAAGGTGTGTGTGAATGTGATTGTGGACCAGTTGTGTACTGGTTTATGCCATGTACATAAATGTGTTGCGGAATAAAAATGGTTCCACCCCTGAGGTAGGGTCCCAAATTTCTATCACTTTATTTATGAATTATAATTTCTTTAAATAAATTGAAAATGTGAGATTCCTTGAATATGGAACTACTAATATAAATTTAAATGGTGAGTAAAGACAAACTGATGGTTATTGGTATTATCATATCATGCTTGTTGTGGTTTGGATTTTCATATGTCTTCATGTAGGTGTGGATATATGATATGTCGATGCATGACACTTTTAATGTTATTAAATGATATCTGTATGTAAGATAAATAAGGACTTTATTATGTGTTGGTTTTAAGCAGGTATTTCTAATTTTGATGAAGTTATATTATTGAATAGATTAATGATTTGAATGGGGAAGGATGGGTCTTAGGGTAATTAATTGATGAATTTATTATGAATTCATTAGTTGAAAAGATTGTATCATTTACTAAATATTGAGAATATTGAATATTTTGAGATGATTGTAATATAAATTGAATATTGGTAATAATTAATTGATGGATTAATTATTACATGATAATTGGTAAGTGGTTAATTATTTGACGAACTAGTTAAAGAGATATGGTTTTATTAATTTATTTTTTAATTAATTATTTTTCATGCATTAATTTAAGATTGTGAATTGATTGATTGTTATGTCTTTTGGACCATAATACCCTTGGTTGAATGTTTATTTTTCCGGGGCATAAGTTTTTTAGGATGGAGTTGTTTTCAAATGTGATATTTTATGTGATATGGTTACTAAATATTTGGGCCTTATTCAGCATGTTTGACGTGAGATATTTACGATGTGCAAGTTAATTGTTAAAGTCCTGGATGAAAAAAAAATCAGTGGATGGGTTTAGCTGGTTAATGACTTGGGATAATTAATTGAGAAAAATTAATTGATAATAAATTATTAATTATTTAGATTTTGAATTGTTAATTTTATGTAGAATTAATTTATGGGGGATTTGTGTTTCTAATTAGTTGTTTAATTAATTAATGTATTGGATTAATTAATTAATGTATTAATTAAAGGATTGTTTTGGGCATGGTAGACTTGGTGCACAACTCTAATATTAAATATATGTGTTTGATTAATAAACGGGTTGTTAGATAGGGATTTATGTCCCAAATACTCATGGGGTGTTAGACATGGCATTATACATCCATCTTGCATGAAAATATTCTTTTACTGGATAGGGACTGATGCTCTAAATACCCATTGGTTGTGAGACAACTACTGGTGCTCCAAATACTCACTAGGGTGCTAGACTTGATTTTCTACACCCATTAATTAACATTAGATTGTGGGTCCAATTCATCATACATGAAATGAATTATTTGGTTAATAAAAACCATTGATACATTATGATTTGTGAATTGAATATGAGAAGGGTTTCAAAATTATTAATGAATTGGGTGAATCTGTGTTAAATGATGGACCCAGGAGAAAATCAATATTTTTAGTAGACGACTCAGACTTTGTACTTGAATGATTAAATTTAATATTTTATGACACGTTATCGAAGACAAATCACAATCTTGGATTCTATCATTTCTTTTTTTACATAGATGGTCTTTAGAGACATCTTTGGTGAGTGACTTATATGGGTGATTTCGGGCATAGGATGGATCATGGGAATTATGTAATTTAATGAGGTTTGAAGAAATTCTAAATGAAAATGAATTTGTGATGACTATTGTGTATACTTGAAAAATATATAATGAAGGTTCAGACAACAATTTAGAGCTGAAGAAGGTATTTGGGTATATAGTTACATTTTATTGATTACTTTAATTATGCATGCTTTCACACTGTTTAAATTATTTACTGAATTTTTTGATTTGGGGTATACACTGGTGGTCCAGGATTACTGATAATTATATATCAAAGGCTACTCGGTCTTCCATTGCACTGGGCTACCCTAGTATATTTTATTTAGTTGCTGGTACTAATATTTACATTTACATGGGAGATAAGAGAATATGATTGAGCAGAATCTCGAAATTCTCAAAGATACTACCCTCGGTTCTTTGATTCATTGTTCATTAATTTCTACATTTTGAAGGTAAAGCATGTTTTTTTTTTCATTTTTTTCATTTTTGTAACATTATCATGGAATGCATGCATATGTAGTATATGTGACATTATCCACTTTTATAAAATGAGTTTTATTTTTCTTCGGTTGATTTATATTTTATTTGAATGAATCCTCTATTTATTGTCATTGTCTATTATTGAACTCTAATATGAGGGTATAGTATCTCAACTGACTATCTATAGACCCTCGCTACTAGTCGCCAGCCTCTGGCATATGTGGAGACACAATGGAGGTCATTTGGCAACTAGTCTGGCCAACAATTTAGTGGTGAGTTGGGTTTCGACATTACTAAATATAATTCTATAAGGGATACTCTTCAAGAGTGTTACATTCATTGTGAAATAAAATTCCCTATAAATAAACTGATATATTTTAATTATTACATATACTACTATATTTTCTAAATATAAATTCTATAAATACATATTCTAATTTATTTAAAACTTAATTATTCTTAAAATTGTTATTTTTATAAAACATATAATGTATTGATTCATTAAAAACTAAATATTTCTTATTAAAAAATATATATGTTTTACTATAACTGAATTATCTAAAAAGGTTCCCATTATAACATTTTGAACGAAACATAAATAAGTAATCATAAGTATTGAAAATAAAAATTTATAACTAAACACCCTAAAATATACAATTTTGGGTTTGATTCCACAAAACATTTCAAAAGAGGATTTATTTATAATTTTTTTAATTAAAACATTATTTAAAACATAATATGCATCATTAATGAATTCATCCAAGAAATATTTAGTTACATTATATTAATTAATCATTATTCATTACATTTATTGAATTAATTTATTAATTTATTCTTTGTACCACACAATTTTTATATCATGTTCTAGTAGAATGAAAACTATGAAAATATACATTATCATAAAATAATATCTAAAAATATTGTTTAAGAACTCACTGAATCAACCAATTATAATAGAGATAATAAAATAAACATTATTTTTTTGAATGATTTTGTGAAAATAAATTATCATAGTCAATGTTTCACTTTTTGAGATAATGAATAATTTTAGTTGAATATACTAAATAGATCGATGATTAAAAATTCATAATTAAATCCACATAAAATAGAACTTTTCATAGGACCAAATAAACAATATGAGATAACTAAAGAGGTGTATCATTTTTATTGTTATTAATAAGTTTAAAAGTAACCTTATATATCATAACATATAAACATGAATCAAAAACAAAATATTTTATTACATTATGATCATGTAAATTCCGAGCATGTCTATACATTGATAATTTATAAAACACAAGAAATATTCAGTGAACAAGCCTTATATTACATAAAATTTCATCTATATATATAATATTTAAGAACTTATGTATTTGTTTTTTAGTTTCAATTAACAACGAGTATATATGTTTTCTTTACTATTTATTACAAAAAAAGAATGTTTCATCCATAAAAGCAGTACATTTTAAAATTTTCAAAATTGAAATACATTCCTTTATTACAAAGTTATGATATTCTGTTTATATTTTTTAACCATCAATTAAAATCTGGTTCAATAAAAAATGTTAATACAATTTTTCTTCATTAAACTACTTAATATCATATTTATAATAGACATTGAAATTGATAGAACCACTATTACAAGATTTAAATGATATAAAGTTATAAATATCTCTAGATATGTGTCTAGAGTAGTTTTTCCAAACAACATGAATCTTTGACACTCATTAGTTATATTATAGGAAATAAATAATGTAAATGGTTGTTTTAGTACCTATCAACTTCTGGGTCTAGAAAGATTGGTAATATAATTCTTATGCACAAATAAATCAAAAATCTTCTTTTAGGGATTTCAAAAAATGAATTTTAAGAAATAAAAAATCAGTTGTCATCAAACTATTTAGTTTATCTTAATAGAAATTAATTGGAATAATGGACATGTATTATACACATAAAACATGTTACATTTGGTATAATTCCATTTTAAAATTTTATAAACAATGTTTTTTTCATTCGTGTTTGTTGAATATTAAAACAAAACCATTTCTATTTTAACTAATTTACATCATTGAATTTATGTTACCATTTTTACCTTTACCATGAAAAAAATAAGTTATTTGATTTTTTAAACTATCAATTTCTATTATTAATTTCTCATTTTATTTTTAGAGAACTTCTAAATTATTACATGCTTTCACAATCGAAAAAAATATGGTATTTCATAGTATTTTAATTTCTAGATTTTGTTTATAATATTTATTTTCAACTATACACATATCCCTAAAAAATAATTTTAATTTAATTTTTTAACATTCTTTTTTTTGAAAAAAACTATTTAATGATTTTATTAAGAATTTATTAAACTATAGTATTTCAGAATCATTAACCTTGTTAACATCTTCATTTATAGAGATATAGACATTCATATTTTCCATTTTCCCTTAATACTTCTTATATCATTCAACTAGTTTACTATTTTTACATTGAAATTACTATTATAATTTAACAAGTGTCTAATAACTTTTCTCTACAATTTTATTCTCCTTATATAATTTTTTTAATATCATTCTTTTTTGAATCATAATTATAATCAGATAAAAAACATAATCATAAATATTTTCATTTTCAGTAACAAAATCATTGGAAACATTACCTCATATTAATAACTATGTTAAATGTAATAATCTACCTTAGAAGTTATATATATAAAATTAAGGTTTTAGTATCGACTTCACAGCCTGATTCACTCCATGATTCATAGTAATAAGGGTAATCCCCTATAAAAATGTTCGGAATGCTCCTTTTTTTATTTCATTGGTCTCTATTTGAATTATTTATTATTGAAAATTATAATCTTATATTTCCCTTATATATGTACTTCTATAAATCTAGTTTCTAAAAAATCCTAATTTTGACATGAACTAGATTTTATAATATACTTTTATATTTAACTTTCTAAAACACTTCTCGCTTTCTTTTCCATTCCAATAAAAGGTGTAGAAACATTTTTCAATTGGTCCAACTCTATATTACTTAATTTTTACTAATATTAAGAAGTGTTAGAAGAATTATTAATATATGATTTAAAATAAATACCTTTAACTTTTCTAACTTCCTTATCTATAAAATTATTTAACTCCATTTCATACTACATCAGAAATCCAATGACTTTATCGAGGGAATATTCTATAATGTTCTTACTTCCATTGATTAAAACAGTCTATTCATTCCACATAATAGTTAGTAACAAAAATACAATTTAACCTATAGAATTGTTATCCAAATATTCTCTAGGTTTCTTCAAAATAGTTATTATTCTTATAAGTTGATAAAATATTGAGTGTATAGATTGAACTCCACCAATCTTGAAACCTGGGAATTCTACATTTAGTAATAGAAATTTGGTTCTTTTAAATATTTCAGTGTTATAGTTTGTTAGTCTTGAATTATCTATATATGTGATGTTGTATTATAAGATAAGATATAGGTATAAACTGTTTAACATATAGCACCATATATAATATTATTTACATTATAATTCAATATACTTTTTACCAAATTTTGTAAATATGTGTATCTAAATCTGTATCTAGCAGCTTCTCTTTTTTCACAATAATCATCTTGTGATGAATATTTAATTTCCTAACATATGTCTATATTCTATATTACTAGTAACCATAGAAATTTATTTCAAATTATTGTGTCTTTTATTTAATCTAACCAATGTTTAGGTCCATTGCAATCATATTATAAAAATATTCCACCTTGGACTATTGGGTCTAGGATAAAGATAAAATAATAAAAAATATAATAATTCAACCCATATCTAAGAGGAATAGGCTTTCATAGCAACTGTTTAGTTTCTTGGGAAAATAAACTTAGTCAAACTATCCTCACATTGAGCTGGCTCTAATACCTATTTCTAGCCTATATTAAGATGAAAAAATGATATAAATGAGGGATTAATATACTATTTCATATAACTAAAATAATGGAATCATAAATTTAAATAGAAATATATTTTTACATATATGGGAAACTAAATAAAACATGCACATCAAAAATATTTATAATAACCATTCTCATTTCATCTTTTGACATGATTTATTACCTAAATTTAACTTAATAAAACTTGAAATATCAAGAGTTCTTGGGTATTTGGGGCTTAGGAAAATTACATGAAAACATTTAACATAAAATAAAATATCATTATTGAATACATATTTTACATGACCACGACATTCTTTCATACTTAACACTCAATGGGATTACGTGAGGACATACATAAGAAAAGTATTACTTATAAATCCCAATAATGGAATGAATGATAAATAACATGAGAAGGATAATACATGTTGGTCAATAGGCATATTAATGGATCAAAAATGAAACACGAACATAAAGTAATGAAATAACATTATAATTATAACATGGAAATGGGGAAACAACATAAATAAACATATTATTATGAGCCAAGGCTCATTACACATGTGAAACCATGAGTAAACCCTAATTTCCAATGAATTGGCATGCGTAAACCCCCATTTAACATGTTATATCAGGATACTAAATATTAACCAATTCATTGGAGTGCTGTTATGGCACACTCATTATAATCATATCATTTTAATGCTTAAGTGTGGTACATAGATCATTCATTTAAATTCATATTCTATCCCAAGAATAAGGTAGTTGTAATACATACTTGTAAGTACCCAATCAATAATTACTTGATAATAAGGTGAATAACCTTGATATAGAAACGGTTTTGGTTTTAACAACCTGATGATTTGGTCATTAAAATCGTAGTGCAATTTCTACAGTATAACTACATAAAATATAAATGTGTAAAATGGGTTGATTGGTGAGAAATGAGTCCACCAAAATTTATTAGTGAAATGGATAATAACGGGGTTGCTAAAAATATATCCCAACTTAGGAGATTGATAAAATTAATTTTCATATCATAAATGAGGTTTTTGATAAACTGAGGGGGGAGAGAGGAATCCCTTACCAAATTTTAGCATAGAAAATGAATCGGTATGGGTCACAATGGGGGGAGTTTAAATGATCCTAATTGAAATAAAATCTAATGAAAAGTAGGTAATTTATTATAAATTGATGACAATATGACCAATTTAAATTAAAAATACTAATTTCAAACAAGGTTCTTGAATTTAAAATAGGAGTTGAAGGTGGGGATCCCTTAAAAAATTTCAGCATGGTAATGGTTGTATATAAGAGATCATGGATTAATAAATGAGAGTGGAATAGAAGATTAAATTATTTATAAATGAATTGGATATTAAGGGGAGTATGTTTGAACATATCTCAAAATAGGAAAATTGAAATTAAAATAGATTATATAAAAGGAGTGCTTCATAAAAGTGGGGACTGGAAGATCCCTTACATTGATGTGTCCCTCCAAATACATAGGATGGGATTATTAGAAGAATGGGGGAATCTTGGTAGGACTATAGGGAGTATTAACAAGAGTATGGATGTGCTAAGATATTTTTAGTAAAGAGAGATGATAGTTTGGGTGCTTGGGGTGTTTATATAGGAAAGGAGGGGGCTCCTTAATTATTTTGGTTTTGGACCATTCATAATAAAATATTCAAAAACAAAAAACATATAATTTTTCCCCCATAGTTTTTGGAAAAAGGGAGTGGTAACAGTTATTTTTAAATTATAAGGTCCGAAGATATTAAAATATCTCCCTTGATTTTGTCGATCTGAGTCACATTTTCATGGAAATTATTTTAAAATAAAATAATATATTATATGTTTTTAGAGGGATCACTAGGGCTTTATAAAAATACTTAATCAAAAATAAAATTGAATTATTTTAAATTTAAAATATATATTTGGAATATGAAACATTTTATAGTATTTATTATATCATTATTGGTAAATTAGGATGTCATAAAACACACTATATTTATATAGAAAAAATGTTTTCCCCCAAAGAATCGATTATTTTATAAAATTATGAAAAATTAAACATTCAATAATTTTGATGCCCTGATTCAAAAAATAATATTTATTTTATCTAAAATTTTTTCAAAATATGTGTATTTTCAATTTTAATTTAAAAACTAACATTTATTGAAAATTGACGAGTTTTGATAAAAGAAATTTTAAAACCATACTAAAAAATACAATTGAATTCTTAAAAATTATATGATCACTTTTTTTTAACAAAAGAGATTTAAAAATGAAATTTTACTAAAATAATAACTATTTCCAAAATATAATATTTTATCAAAATAAATTTCTTAATTCAGTTTTAATACTAATCAAAAATCATTTACAGAGTAATAATAATAGGAAAAATATATTAATTATTATATTAAAAATATTGTACATATTAATAATGTTAGTATGTTGATATAAATCTATTTATTAAACCCTAATATTCCCTAAGAGTATTTTTCATGATGGTTGGTATCTCATGGGGTATTTAGGTGAACACAGCTTGAGTTATGATCTTGATGTACATAATCTTATCCTTAAAATGGTTTATCTCAACCTTAAGTTGTTGGATATCAGCTTACACATGGTAAAGAGTGAATATCATAAATTATTTCTCCCTTAGAAGCTCTAATAAATACTCTTCCTATGGTAAGATCCTACTGGATGAGACGATCACTTTTTTTTTCAAAAAGATATGTTAAAACCATATGTTTATACTAGTCATGTGATCACTTTTCAATTTATATATTATATATGGTTATGCTACATACTTTTCATTTATGTCTAGATATATATAATAAACAGAATAACTTCATGTGTCTTTCATATCCATAATACATTTAATCAAATAAAAAATAATGGTAATTTCATTCATAAATGTTTAGGGTGTTACTACCATACCCTATTAAGAATTTTTTCCCTCAAAATATTCTTTTCACACGCAAAAATAGATTAGGGTAACTCTATTTCATCACCTCCTTTGGTTCCCACATTTCTTCATCAAACATGTGGTTTCTCCACAATACATTGAGAGAGGCAATGTCTTGTTTCATAAAACTTTTTCTTCATGATATAAGAAATTCACAAGATGTTCCTCCTCGAAAAGGTCATTATGAAAGGTCCCACATATGTATTGAGTATATGTGAGTGGTCTGGTATATATTTCCTTAATAAGGATACCTGAAACACATCGTGTACTTGAGACAGGTTCGGTTGGAGTGCTAGTCTATATGCCACTACACTAATGCGATCAAGGATCACAAAAGGGTTGATGTAACATGGACTAAGATTTACCTTCTTCCCAAATATCATCCCTCATTTCCATGGAGATATGTAGAGGAAAACTAGGTCTCCTCTATCAAACATGAGGTCTCATTGATGATTGTCAACATATCTCTTTTTTCGACTCTGAGCAGCTTTGATGTACTGGTGGATGGTTTCAACCATCTCATGCATTTATTTGACCATTTCAAGACATAAAAGTTTTCACTCCCCAATTTTATCCATATATTCTAATGTTCGCCACCTCTTCCCATGAAGATCTTCCTAGGGGTTCCATTTAGATTATTGAGTGGAAACTGTTGTTGTAAGAAAACTCTACCAAAGGAAGATGTTGGTTTCATCCACCTTTGAAGTCCACTATGCAAGCTCTGAACATGTCCTTAAATGTTTGGATATTCTTCCCAGATATTCCATTAGTTTTATAGTGATAATCCATACTAATGTTCCAGTTTTGTGTTTAGATCATGTCGGAGACTCTTCCAAAACATAGAGGTGAATCACAGGTATCAAATGAATTCAATTGATAATGGTACTCCATACAGCCTTACATCATCTATGATTAATATCTCAGCCAGTTGATCCAGTGAGAAATCATCTCAAATAAAAGTTAACAGTGTATTATTTGTATGATTATCCACAATATCCTATATATAATTTTTTCCTTTGGATTTATTCAGAAGTCCGGTGACAAAGTACATGGTGGTTTTTCCCCATTTCCATGTTTGTATGGTTAATAGTTTCATAATCCCCATAGTCTTCTGCTTCTAATCTATCACTTGAGGACTTACCATTCACATTGATTTATATTCAGTGATCTCTTTTTAAATTTTATACCACTAATAGTTCTCTCGAATAAATCAACACATCTTTGTGTTTCTTAGGCTAATGGACAATGTCGAACTATGTGCAACATCCAAAACTTATTTATTTAACTAGATATTTGATGGAACGTATAGTATAAACCAAAATATCAAAATTTCATCCTCTTTAACATTGAACTCTAAGGGTTTCCCTTTTCTGATAGTCTTCACTTTTTTATGAATTCCCACATCATCTTTTTAGCCCTTCATTAACCCTTTCAAAAGAGATGGTTGAGAAATTAATTTGTGAAAGTATTGATGACGTTCTTTTTTTATGATTCCCTCGTCCATACATTTCAAAAACTAGAAGATTATATCCTTTTATATTCTCATAAATGATCAAATCGATGGTTCATTAATACTTAGTGTATCCTCTATAATTTACGCTAACCTAGGATGGTACTTGTTCAAGAATTCTTAATGTTTGATCAGCTATAACCATATTCTTTGGTACATAATTTGCTCTTAATTTATGAATTTATATTTTAGACCTTTGGGATCCATATATATTTCAATCTTTTCCCTAAAAATATAATTCCACTATATTTTTAAGACAAAAATCATAGCTTTTAACTCCATATCATGTGTGGGATAGTTTTTCTCCTGAACAATTGTCTGCCTTGATGCATATGCGATGACATTTTCATTTAAAATCAACACACATCCCAATCACTTCTTTGAATAATCGTTGAAGGTAACAAAAAGTTCACCACTTGTGGGTAATACAATCTCAGGGATAGTGATAAGCCTATTTTTCAACTCCATGAAGCTTTCTTCACATTCATCAATCTAGGAAATCTTGTCTCCCTTATGAGTTATCATAGCTACAGGTTTTGAAAATCATGATAAATTTTTCTCAAGTCAGTGATAATATCCATATAACCCACAAAAGCTATGGATATCCATCATAGATGTAGGACTCAGATATCCCTCAATTTATTTTAACATGGGAGGATCCACTGATATCCCATTGTTTGTGATGATATGACCCATGAATGAGACTTCATTCAACCAAAACTCACACTCATTGTACTTTTCTTATAGCATATCCTTTTGTAATCTCTTTAGTAAAGTGATCATATGCTCCACATTCTCCACCTAAATTTTTTAGTATAATAGAATATTATCTCTAAAGACTACCACAAAATTTTCAAGGTAATCTCTACAGACACTATTCATCAAGTCCACAAACATTTCTGGAGAATAAGTGATACTGAATGGAATTACTATGAAATAATATTTCATGTAACATGTATGGAATGTATTCTCGGGGATATCCATGTTATTCACCTTTACATGGTAATATCCTGACCACAGATCCACCTTGGAGAATTTTTTTTCTCCACATAGCTGATCGAACAAATAATAAATTTATGGAAAATGATACTTGTTCGTTATCAGGATTTTTTTATGCTCATGATAATCAATGTAAAGAAGTATTGACCTACCATTATTCTTCACAAAGGGTACTTTTGAACACCATTGTGACGTAATGGAGAATATAAACATTTTATCAAGATTCTCTTGTAGTTGTATCGTCAGTTAATCATGTTCCAAAATAGAAATCCAATAAGGATTCTTGGATATTGGAAATTCCCCATGTATAAGATTGATTAAGAATTTAACATCGCTACAAATAGGAAACCAAGAAAATATCGGGAAACACGTCAATGAATTCCCTCACAATTGGCATGTCTTTAAGAATGGTCCATTCCATAGACTCAATCATTTTATCTGGATACACCTACTCATAGGGAAATAATATCCATGATTGAGATTATGGTCCTAAAGAAAACTTGTCCTCATCCTTGAAAGCGTATTTAATTGGGGGTCAATTATTTATATAGAGAGTGAGTTACCTCTCATGGAAATTTATGTTTCCCATAAATAAGGAAAGCTAATCCATGTGAATAATTCCATGAAATTCCACCAAGGAATGTATAAATAGGTTACCTGGTATGTTCAATCCATAAATTGTGAAAGGGGGGGAGTTATATACATGGTATGCAAGAATTTCCCTATTTTACATCATCACTGACATCTCTACTTCCATTTATTATAGTGTTGTTTGAATAGTTCTACTAAGCCTTCTTCATATAAAAGATTGCATAGAGTTAAAAACAAATAGTATTCTCACTATCCATGAATGAATGACTAGGGTACCAATCCCCACATTATTTTTGGGAAACAACTCGGTTGTTTTAATGGAAAAATGTTATCCCTTGAAACCTTGGAGGATGTTAGTTTCATCTGAAAACCCTTATCTTAGGGTATTAGTTCACAATGGTTCTTGTTTCCTTGCAATTTTAGAAAAGAACAATGCATTGAGGGTCGAACAGAGATTTCCATTCCTCTATCACATTGATGGGTTTCTCTGGTGGGATATTATTGGCTAGGTTCCCTTCTCTTCAACACGTAAATAATTTCCTAGATCCCTTTAGACTTTTTCTAGGGTACTTATTTCCACACCTTTTAAAAGTGGGGCTCTGGAATTTCATAGCATCATTGGATTTATCAATTGTACCACCAAAATTAATTTCCATTTTCATTTTTTTATCCCCATTATGCCTCTAAGATTCAAAAACCTCCATCTTGACTTTGAGGGAACATTTGAAATTCTTTTCAATGCTGTCAATGTCAAAAATTTCTATGGATTTTCATAGTTTAGTATTTATCCCACCGAAAAAAGTGTTCGACCTGGAAATTTTGGGTACCAAAAAAAACAAAGGTGAATCTTGAAATTCTTGTGAGGTTTTCCTCATACGCCCAAAAAAGTTCATCATTCTTTTTCTTGAGTGAAAGGAGACCTCTTTCAATTTACCAAATAGTGTACCGAGAAAATATTTATCAAAACGCATTTTCTGGAATTCCTCTTACTCCATTGCTTCAATATCTTCCCTAGGATTTTTATTCTTGATAAATGTCCACCACTCATCAGCTTCACCAATTATATGATAAATATCCATATGAACCTTCAATCGTTCCGTACATTTAAGGATAGAGAATATCATTTCAGAATATTTGATCCATTTCTCCATGATTAAGGGATCTGATGATCCATTGAATGTAGGAGGCCTTTGTCACATAAATCCCATCATTGTGGGTTTCTTTCTCTTAGGGGGGTTGGTAATTCCACTTGATCTATTTTTGATTAAAAACTTGAATTTACTAAGAGAGCATTGTAAAAACGTTTCAATTTCCACTCTCATTAGGTTGAGAAATTATTCGGAAAATCCTCACATTGTCCTTCGTATTAGTTGTTAACATGACTTCCCATATTACTGGACATTGGCTAGAATAAAAGAAATATTTGGTATGAGTAAATCAAATAGTTAAACACATAATGGTTATCCAATTACATTAATGTGATGACTTATAAATTATATTTATCTACTTAACTTATGAGTTTCAGGGGTTAAGTCTATGTTATCCCTGATCTAAATCTAATAATATATTATTATGGGACATTTTTTCTTCCATTAATAATGGTGAGTAGTGAGTTTAGGAATTTACCAAATAAAATCCCCTAGGAGTGTCAAACAAGGTGTGTAGTAAGGGTTGTTTTATTGTACAATGTTACCCAGAGTCAAGCCCGGAACACCTAGTCAGAGTTGTTACTCCTAGGTACATCTATTCTTGAACCACATCCACATGTAGTATCTTGACAGGAATGCATTTTATTGATAACCTACTTATAATATACACAAAAAATAGGGAAATGTTTTACACTTAGTGTTGTCCCTAAGTGTTCCCACTAGGGTTATCTAATCTTAATACCAATAATAACTAAACATATCCTCTAATACAAACTATAACAACCCTGTTCTTTATGTAATATTTAAACATGATTTATTACATAAATTTCACATAATAATACTCATAAGATCGATATTTCTAGTGTCTTTAGGGATTGGGAACATTACATAATAAATTAAAACACAAAACACTACATCATTATAGAAAAATTCTTTTTCATGACCACAACATTCCTTCCTACCTAAAACTACATGGGATAACCAGAGCACATAAAAAAGAAAAGGGTGAGATATAAAGTATTCTAAGAGAATAAACATGGAATAACATGAGGAATACAATACATGTTAGTTAATAGTAATATCAATGGAGTACAAAAGAAACATGAGCATAAAGGTATGACATAGCATGATAATCAAAACAACAAAATGTGGAAACAACAAAAAACATGAAATTGACATGAGTCAAGGATCATTTCACATGTATTTCCATGACTAATCCCTCAGTTAACTTGAATTTTCTTGAGTAAACCCTTATTTTACATGATTTATCATGATACTAAACAATACCCAATGCTTTGGAGAACTATCAAAGCCCACCCTTCATAATCATTTCATTTTCATGCTTATGTGGGCCACATTGATCATTCGTTAAACATCATAATTTGTCCCACAAACAAGGAATATTGAATAAATACAAGTAAGTCCCCAATAAATAATTACATGTGAATAAGTTCAAATACCTTGATAGATAAATGGTTGCGGTTGTCACTACATGATGACTTTGGCATGGAAATCATAGGGTAATTTTGGCAGCATAACGACGTCAAATTAAATTTCAAAAAATGGTTTAATGAGAGAGAAAGGGTATATATTAATTTATTAAATAAATTTAAATTAATGATAATAATTAAGAATATATCCCGACTTAATCAATTATAAAATTAAATGTCATATCATAAAATGGGTGCTTGATAAAAAGAGGGGAGGGAGAAAAATCCCATACAGAATTTCAACATAGAAAAAGCTTAGGTAAGGGTCCAAATGGGGAGGATAAATGATACCTCATTAAAATGACATAAAATTTATAGTAGATAATTTATTATGAATGTAAGAAAACCTAACCTGTTGAATCAATAAAGACAAATTGAAAAAAAGTTCTTGAATAGAAAAAAGGAGAGGAAGGTTAGGATCCCTTATGAAATTTCGACAAGGTAATGGGTGTATATAAAGGATCGTGGATTGATTAATGAGTGTTGAAAAGAATATTCCATTATTTATAAATCAAATTGATATTAAGGGGAGTATGTATTTACATATTACATCACATGAAAATTGAAATTAAAATATATATCATAAAAGAAGTATTTGATAAAAGAGGAGAGTTGAAGATCCCTTACTTGGATGAGTGACTACAAAAGCATATAAGGGGATTCTTGGTAGATTGGGGGAACCTTCGGGGGACTCTATGGAGTATAGATCATAGTGTGAATAGGAATAAAGGAGTTTTTGAGATTTTTAATGATAGTTTTTGGGGTTTATATTGGAAATAAATGGGATTTCATTATTATTTTGGTGTTGGACACTTTGTAATAAAATATTCGAAACCACATACCATTCCATGATTTTTGACTATGGTTTCTAAAAAAAGGGAGTGGTATAAAATATTTTATAAATATAAGGACCGATGATAGTAAAATATTTCTCTTGATTATGTGGTGTGGAGTCACACTTTCAAGGAAATGATTTTAAAATCATAAAATATATTATAAGTCTTGGAGGGTTCACTATGGCCTTATAAAATAAATAAAATAAACATAAAATTATATTATTTAAATAAAAACATATATTTGGACTATTTTTTCTTTTATAGTATTTATTATATAATTATCGGCCCATTAAAAGTTTATAAATCACAATATAAATTGATATGGTATTTAATATTTTACCCAAAAAATTTGACTACATCATAAAATTATGAAAGCTTCACCATTTTAGAATTTTGATTCCCTAATTACAAAAATAATATTAATTTAATATAAATAATTTTATAAATATTATATTTTTTACCTTGAAAATAATAGCCCAAATATTTTGAAACTTTACAGGTTTTAACAAAAATAATTTTCATAGCATAATAGAAATAACATTTAACTTCATAAAGATTATATGGTCATTTGTAATTAATAACATTAATTTAATAATAATATTTTAAGAAAATATTAATCATCTCAAAAAAACATTAATTCATCAAAATTTATTTCATAATTTAATTTGAATATTAATCAAAAATAATTTAGAAAGTAATAATAATATGAAAAATACTTTCATTATTCTATAAACAATAATGTACATATTACTAATGATATGGTGTTGATACAATACACCCTCATTGTGAGGTGCATGATTGTGTGGTTTTCATGGGGTCGTTCAGTGAACAGGGTTTGGGTTTTGTTCTTAATGATCTTGAACTTCTCTAGCAAACGGTTTCACTCATTCTCACATTATTGGATCTCGTCTTGGGCATAGTCTAGGGAAATTCTAAGAAACATTACCTCCCTTAGAATATCTATCAAATGGGCCTCGTGGGGTATGTTTCTACTTTTTTAGGTCATCACTTAATTTTTCTCTACCAAAAGGATTTGTTAAAACCCTATATTTATTATAGTCATTTGATCATTGTTCAATAACTATATTATCAATGGTTATGATAATCAATGGTCATTTAAATAAAACAGGATATAATCAACAAAATAAATTAATGTTTATTCTATATCCATAATACATTTGACCAAATCAAAAGAAATCAAATTTTATTCATAAATGTTTAGGTTGTTACACTAGTGAGTGTTCAATGTAGTAGTATTCAAAATAAAATGTTTAGAAAAAATAAAAGTTGTGAAAAAAATAATATAATAATTTTTAAATTAATATTGATCAGGATTCCACTATTCATGCGAGTCTAAATTAGTGAGATGAATGGTACTCACTAAGAACAAGAATTCACTTTTGAATGGTCTAACAACCTTTTATAGAATCTCCAATTTCTGACATAGAGGCACAACCCAGCCTCATTAACATTCATTTCTTTGGACCATAAGACTAAAATTATGAATTTTGGCTAGGATTCACTAACAATAACCCAAACATTTTTTTGGAGAAACAATTCAATGACAAACCTCTTGACTAGAATGTATAACCAATAATATAATTATTTCAATTAGGAAAAGAGAAAATTGATAGTATTTCAGAAAAAATATATAAGAAAATTGTATAATATTGAAAACCAAAACGAAAGATATAATAATTGAATGTGGATGATAATGATTCAGCTTTAATGAATATTTTATAACATTAGTAAAATAATGAATAATACTATTTCTTCATGATTATAGTAATGAAATAATAGTCATATCGTAGATATAGCACAACACAATTCTCATATAAATTTGAATTGTTACCATCCCTATAAATGATCTATATATCTATTGTGTTTTGACTAATTTTCCTCTAACAAACTGTTATGGATAATCCCTCTTCATTAACTCAATATATATTTGATATAATGTGGGTGTTTCTCATGAAATAATCACAACTACCCACAAGTAGGAATATAATGAGCATGGAAATATCATTTTCTAATGTTTCTAAATATCATTTACTAAATCCTTAACTAATTTTTTCAACAAAACATTATTGAAGTTGTTAACATGTATATGTATTTTAGAAATTCAGAAAATATTAACATCAACTCATATAAAAACTCATTAATTTAAACATCAAGAACTATTTAATAGAATAGTATCAAAATGTATCTAAAATAACCATGTATTACTTGTATAAACATCAATTTAATCAATCTGTGTAAACATTATTCCTACTGAAATCATGCTAACATAAATAAAGTTCAAAATTGATTTGTATAAAATTTTCATTGATTAATATGAATTCATAAAAAATCATATATACATAAATTAAGTCATATTATATTGTAAAAAAATATTTTAAAAATCAAAAATGATTTTTATGGAATTCGATTATATTACTTATGATGTTTTTATTTTAATATTTCTTTGAATATCATTTCACAAGGAATTAAAAAAATAATATAAATATGATATTATTATAGGAATTTAGAAATATATTTTTATAAATTTAATATTTCCCAATGGTTTAAAAAATTTCTTATAACTCCAAAAAAATTGTTCTCTATGACATTAATATTTCCATAAGACTTTGATAAAATTAGAAGAAAAACTAAAAATTACAAAACTATCGAACATATTGTGACCAAATAAACCATTTAAAAAAATATAATAAAACATATATATAAAATTAGTGAAATATGATATAAAATTTCCTTATGAAATTATAATTATCCAATTTAATGTTGTGTGGTATTTATAAAATGTGGGGAATATGGGTTATTTGTAATGTTGAAAACAAAAAACATATTTAAGGTGAAAAAACCTCGTAGATCACTATAATGTTCGAATCTATAAAACCAAACACTATTAGTATCCAAATTTTTCTAATTAAAATGTAACAAAATAACATTTTCGAAAAATAAATAAACATTCAACATTTTTGAACTTTTTCGAAAATCTAATAGTATCAACAATCTATAAAACAAATATCTACTTTTTAACATAACAATTCCATGTATTTGATGGAGTAAAAGGTGAATAATAACAGTTACACAAAATTAATCATTAAAAATGAGAAATAGTTAAAAAAATATACTATATAAATGTGTATATAAAGATTAACACTAATAAAAAAATAATGAAAATGAAAATTTATTTAAATATAATTTCAATCTAAAACATATTATATGCTACATGAAAACATCTACAACAGTAGGAATGAAAAATAACATTTAATTATATAAATTAGTCCGTGAAAAAAATCTATTACCATAATACTAGATTATAATTCAATTATAAATGAATGTAGTAATCTTTAAACAATTTAAACTATTGAAAAACAAAAAATCAAATTAATCTGTATATTATATGAGTTAGAAAAATAAATAAGCCATAAACATTTAAAAATGTTTCCATTTAGCATAAAAATCCATCATAGAGAATTTATTTATATAATATATTAGAAACATAAAACAAAAATCCATATCTTCTATTTTATATTACATCATTTGAAATTTGAAAAATGAAGTTTTAGTGAAACTATAAAAAATGATAATCATGTTACCGAATGAAATATTAAAATCACATATATTTTATTTAAACCAAATACTTTGACCATACCAAATAGTATATGCAACATACTCAAACTCTTATATGGATAATGAAACTAATGATTAATTTTAAAAACATTATGATATTAATATTTTAATTATTAAATTACATATAATTGATGTATTTTTTCTAACAATGTAAATGCCTCTAAAATCATAATCATAATAAGATTAAAAATAAATATAGTTATGACTAGAGTAAAATAAAATAGTATTTATAGTTTCTTTAATGTACCTTATTCTTCATTTAACATCCATAAAGTAAATTTCCATAATTTTACACAAAAATATTGCACATAAGAAAATAAAAATATTTATATCAAGCTTAGATTCAGTCAAATGAGATGAGCTACCAATCGTGCCTCGATACAGGTTTACATCATAACATCTTCTATATTATTCTTAATGAAATTCAGAATTATTACTAATTAATAACTAATTTTTTTACATCATTCAATACCAAACCTATTTACATTATATTAATTATATTCATATTGGTTTAAAAATTACAAACTTTTCATAGAGAAATTAAAAAACTAATAAAATGTTTTAATTCAAAACTTAAGTTCATATCAAATTCACTAATCATCAACAAAGAAAATTTAGTAATAACAAAATTATTTTTTAGATCCATGAACAATATAATCAACATACATTTACATAATAAAATATCATCAGGAATTTTCATAATTATCAGGGTGGGATCCACACTTCATTTATTGAAATTATTTTTCAATAAAAATATGATGATTATGTCATTCCTAGATCTTCGATCAATATTTAGACTATTAACATAACTATATAATTTTAACACATTACTTTGAAAATTCAGATACACACAACCAAGTGGTTGATTTACATATAAGCCTTTAAAGATTAATCCATTTTAAAGGGAACTTTTGACATTGATTTCAAATAATTAAAAATTTTGAAAATTAGAGAAATAAAATAATATCGTAATTTTTTTTAGAAATAGGATAAAAAATCATCCATAAAATAAATTCATTATTTTAATAAATAAACATGGAAATTATTTTGGCTTTTTTTAACTCTTTTTTCAAATTCATCTAATTTATGCATTAAAATCCATTTAGTTTCTATAATTCATTTTTCTTTACGAACATCAAACAGATACCAAATAGTATTTCTTGTGAATTGATTGAGTTTACCATATATAGATCTAATATATATATTGATTCATTAAAATGTTCAATAATATTATTATATAGAAAATTTGTGATATGTATAGAATTATCACAAATGATTAAAGTATATTTTCATGTTTTAATTAAAGATTCCAAATTTCCAGTAAATTTCTCAAGAGGATGGTCCGGAAGAGTCTTCTTGTCTATAGGATCGGATTGATAATACACCCCACTACCCCAAATGATACATTAGCATTATTATCCTGGGGATTATCTTTATCAATGTTAAATTGTAGAAATATATCCTTATCATTATTGAAATATGTATTATTTTTAAAATAATATTTTCATTAAAATTAACATGTACATATTATTCAATAATTATTTATATCCTAGTACACTATAAAATAATTAATATAACCTAAAAATATCCATTAATTATATTTAGATTCAAACATATCTAGATTATATTTTTTATTTAAGATAAAAAACTATAAACATACACCATGAAATATCCATTTGTAGTATTAATTCTTCTCAATATTTATATGGGTTTTTATTTATAATTTATCAAACTAGTACATTATTTAATATATTAAAGTTTTTATTAATAACTTCAATCAAAAAAATATTTAGTACTACTATATTCATTAAAAATAGTTTCAGACATCACTTAAATATATCTACTAACTCTTTCTACCACGACATTTTTATATGGTGTTTTAGGATGAGAAAACAATTTATATATCCACTATATTCATTGAATTTCATAAAATCTTGACTAATAAACTCGCCACATCTAACAGATATAATAGATATAATCAAATAATTGTTCGGATTTTGGACTAGTTTTTATAAAGTGAAACAAAAATTTAATTTTTCACTTTTGTACATTAATAAATAAGTTATGGTGGATTGACTATAATCTTTTATAATTAAAAATCAATAATTATAACCACCTAAAAAGATAGATTTCATAATTCCAAATAAATCAAGATCTAATAATTCAACTAATCTAGAATTTTATAATTATTAACATATTTATAACATTATTTATATTTTTTATCTTTTAAACGTGAAATATAAAAACAACATTTACACAGATATGGAATGGGAAAATTATGGTCATGTACATTATTGGATAATTTACATAACAGTTCAATGTTTTCATGTAATAGACTCATATATCATTAAATGACATATATTTCTAGAATATTTAAACACTTCTTTCTTTGTCAGTTCAATGAAATTAATAGTATATATATTTTATTATTTATTTGCTAAAAATATGATAGTTTAATTCTAAAAAATATATTTATTTACCATTTACAAATTTTATATACATTCAATCCTCGCACTATGTTTATATTATAATAAATTCTTTAAGAAAACTCAGCAAACAAATCCATAGAAATTATAATTTTCTTAGATATACTAACAACACTAATGAATTTAACTCTATCGTTAGATTTTTATCAAAAAAGGATTGAGCCACCCTTATATAAATCAAATTATAGAAAATTAAATATATCACATGTTAGGTGTCTTGAATATCTATTTTCAATATACCATAAATATTTAATACTTTTTATGAAAAGATACCTCAAATTAATCAAGTAAAATATTAGTTTTGTACCCATGCTTTCTTGGGTACAAAGAAATTTGTAACTGAAATATTAGACAGTCAAATATACCTTAAACCTATATATTTCGTTATTTTAGAAAATAAATATCTATCAAAAAAAACTTTAGTGTTCCCAAAATATTAAATAAATATTAATGAAAATTAATTGGAAAAATTCCCAGACAAAAAACTAAAAATAAAAGTTATTATTAAGATTTATTAATGTGAAAATTTATTAAAAAAAGTTCAATAAATTGTTGGTAGTTCACAATAATGACAAAAAAAAATTTTTTTTCTTGTTCCACCATACAGGTACTTTTACAATATTTTTCATTGACTTTAACAAAATTATATTTTCCCTTTTTAAAACATTCGTTTATTTTTTTACTTAATTATTTTATATTTTAATAACTAAAAGATTATCACATATTTTCTCATATAAGTAAGAAGATGTATTTATTAGTCTAATATTTTCTATATTGAACTTCTAATATTCATTTAAATATTTAGTAACATAAACACGTAATACTTTGTTTCCTTTCATCAATATTATTATTACTAAAATAATAAATCAATAATCTTATCACTATCATATTTTAATTTTAGTATTTAAAAATCAATAAAATTTTTCTATACTTTATTTTTATAGACAAAAATATATACATTTTTACTTCTCTTTTGAATTTTAAAATTTTCATTAACCATTTTTTTTCAAAAAAAATTATTTATATATCCCATAATGTTTCAAGTCGTTATTCATAACCATATTATCCTTTTCATACTATGTTTTATTATTGTATCATCCCACCCCATCTCATTGGTGTTTGAATAAGAGAAGGTTCTACTATTCTAAAGTGACATCCATAAGCCATTATGTTTTGGAAAAAAATTCTAAGTGATTATGATATCATTGGTGGAAGATTTTCCATATTGAGATTAAATAACCTAAAGATGAACGATATAAAATATTATTATATTCTAAATGATCTATGAGTATAAACAACCTAAATCAAAGGTAAAACTGATAAGTACAACCATATTATAGAGATAATGAATGTAAAATTCAAAATACCAAGATGAAAAAAATACAACCAAACCCAAAATACATCAAGTTCCATAAAAACTACCGATATCCAATCAATCTCCATGGTGCAAGTCCACATTTCATACTGATGTTATCAATATACATCACTAGAGAAGTGTGATACCTTTCGTTTTCTTATATCCTAGTAAATGACATTTTCAAACAAATAATTTTATTATATAACGATGAGTATAAACATTGGATTTCTTCCCCCCAATAAATCACAAAAAAAAAGATACTAGGGAAAGAACCAGTTATCCCACTAATTGAATCATTTTAAAAAAATGATAAATTTTTACATAAATAAATAAAGGAAAACCATGTCATATCAAATAGAACCAAACATAAATACTTTTAATTAACCTTGTAATAATCCTTCATGTGTCTATAAAAACCCAAACATAAACACACAAAAGATTGGTTATATGATTAACGGTGGTACTTTTTGACCATACACTATCCAACATTTGACAGTGATACTTCATAACCATAATCTCTCCCACTTGAATAGACTCTGATGAAATTATTCCAAATTATATTCCTAATAATTTCACATAAAAAACTAATTATTTGGAATAATTTCATCTATCAACTTTAATGCACTAAAACCATTCATTTATTTAAAAACCATCAATTTAAAAACTTTAAAAAATCAAAATCCATCAAATATTCCATAAATAAATAAAAAAAAATTTATTACTTCAAGAAATCACATAATTTATCCATAGTAATTCAATAAAATGATTTTAATAAAATAAAATCTTCATGTTCTAAATGAAGAGGAGAATGTGTGACAACCCTGCTTTTTATTACAACTTAAACATGCTTTATTACATAAAACTTCACTTGATACAACAAAGAAGATCGAGAGGTTTAGTGTATTTGGGGCTTAAAATCATTACATAAAAACATAAAACATGAAATACAACATCTTTATTGAAAACATCCTTTACATGACCACTACATTCCCTCGTACTTAGCATTGCATGGGATAACCTGAGGACATGCATAAGAAAAGGGTGATCTATAAAGACTAGTAAGGGAATACATATGGAATAACATGAGGAGTAAAATACATGTTAGACAATAGGCATATCAAAAGAGAAAAATAGAAACATGAACATAATGGCATGATAAAGCATGATAATCATAACATTGAAATGTGGCAACAACACTTATCATGGAATTAGCATGAGCCAAGGCTCATTGCACATAAAGCATGAGTAAATCCTCATTTCAAATGAAGCAGAAGAAAACCGGAGTTGCACATGAATTATCATGAGTCAACACTCATTGCACATGATGTATCATGATACTATACATTACCCAATGCATTGGAGCGCTATAAGGGCGCATCCTTCTTAAACATTTCATTTCATGCATAAGTGTGCCACATGGATCATAAAACATGGATTCATAAAACATAATAATTTATTCCATGATAAAGGAATATAGAATTAATACATTAAAATTTATAATCAATAAGTAAATGTTCATAACGGTGAATACCCTTGATGGAGAAATGAGCATGGTATTCACTACTAATGGCATTGGCTTAGAAAATCGGTGTGATTTCGGCAGCGTAACGGTGTGACATAAGAATTCATAAATATGGTTGATGAGATAGAAATGGGTTCCTCATAATATTTACATGTAATGGATAGTAAGGAGGTCATATATATACATTTCCCAACAATTGTAATGGAATTTAGATTCATGATACAAAAATATTGCTTGAATGTAGAAGAGGAGAGAGAAGTTCTTTTCGGAATTTCGGCATAGTAACGGGTGTACATGGGAGGCATTTAATGAGAGAGAAAGGGGTCTCCCATAATTAAAGAAATAAGAGGAATGTATGGGGGAGGTGTGAAACCATACCCAAACATTCATAATTGAAATTTAAAGGGCAATACAACTTAAATAAAATTGACAAAAAATAGAAAGGAAGAAAAAACCCTTACTTGGAAGTGTGCTTCCAAAGGCTAGAGAGAGGTTTTGTGAGAGGATTATTGGGAGCTTGGGGAACCTTGTGAGGACTCTAGAGAGAGTAGGTCAGAGGTTGGACGAACTCCAAGGGCTTTGAGTGAGGAGGAAGTGGGATCTTTGGTGGGTTTATATAGGAAAGGTGATGGAATTCTTTATTATTTAGGTTTGGGAACCCTTATATTAAATTAATCCAAACCACAAGCCATCCCATGGTTTTTGCCCATGGTTTTTGGAAAAGGGAAGATGAAAACAGTATTTTATAATTCCCATGTCCTAACCTCTTAAAATAATAAGGTTGATTATGTGGAGATGAGTCACACTCTCTTGGAAATTAATTTAAAAAGGCAAAGTGTTGAATATGTCTTGAGGGGTCCATTAATGCTTTGAAAAGTAAGTCAAACAAACCCAAAATAACATTTTTTAATGATAAAACATATATTTGCCGAACATAAGGATTATGGTATTTTATTACATCAACATTGGGTCATTATGATGTCATAAAACACATTATATATTTAAACGGTATTTAATTTTTACCCAAAAATTTGACTGTCTCAGAAAATTATGAAAAATTCTCCATTGGATAATTTCGACGTCCTGATTCCAGAAATCACATTTATTTTATCTAAAAAAATTTCTAAATATGTTAATTTTCACTTTTAATATAAAAACCTACATTTATCGAAAAATCACGGGTTTCGACAAAAATGGCTTTCAAACCATAATATAAAATTTTAATTGCATTCATAAAATTATAAGAACATTTATATTTAATAAAAATTAATTTAATAACATTATTATAATTTTATTAAAATATTATTTAATTCAAAAATCCCTTAAAATAGATTTCTTAATTAAATAATAACTAAAAACACCATTTGTACTTAAAAACTATTTACAATGTATCAAAAATGACTTGAAATTATATTCATTATTATATACAAAAATAATGTACATGAACATAGTACTACTTATTTGTTACATAACCCCTTAAAACAGCTGCATAAGACCTAAGGGTAAGGTGTGCGATGGTGACAGACTCTTGGGGTGGCTCGGATAACCTCGCTTGAGTGGTAATCTCTATCAACTTCCACTTTTCCCATAGACGGCCCCGTTAGAGCTTGACATGGTGAAGATCAGCTTGGGATTGGTCAAGCTCAAAGCACAAGGATGACACCTCTTTTCCGATCTCTGACAAATGGGCTTTGTATGGGGTAATTATACTAGATGAGGCCATTACATCTTTTTTCTGAGTAAATTGGATTTGTTAAGGTCCTATATTTATACTAATCATGTGATCATTGTTCAACGACAATATTAAAAATGGTCAAAAATTGTAACATAAAACCAATGAAGTTGACATCTTATAAAAACATTTTTTCATAAAGATACATTTAATAAGATCAAGAGGGATTTCCATTAATGAAACTTTGGATCGTTGCAATATTCCCTCCTTAAGAAATTTCACCCTCGAAATTTTCCTTTTCCCACACTAAAACAAATGTGGGTAACTCAGCTTCATCATATCCTCTGATTCCAAAGTCGCTTCTTCAAACTTGTGGTTTCGCGACAACACCTTGATGAGGGGCATTGTCTTATTTAGTAGAACTTTTTCTCTACGATCTATGATCTTCACTGGTTGCTCCTCATAAGAAAGATCATCTTCCAATTGTACCACCTCAGAAGAGAGTACATGTGAGGGGTCCGGTATGTACTTCTTTAAGATGGATACATGAGAGACATCATGTACTTTGGCCATATTAGGTGGAAGTGCTAGTCAATAGGCCACAGCCCCCACACGATCAAGAACCTCGAAGGGGCCGATGTACCTTGGACTTAACTTCCCTTTCTTTCCAAACCTCATGACCATTTTCCATTGAGATATGCGTAGAAACACCATGTCTCCAACTTTAAACTCAAGGTCTATTTGACGATTATCTGCATAACTCTTCTGTCGACTCTGGGCTTCCTTGATATGCTGCTGAATGGTTTTCACCTTCTCTACCATTTCTTCCACCATTTCTGGTCCAAGCAGCTTACGTTCACCGACCTCATCCCAACATGCCGGTGTTCTGCACCTTTTCCCATACAGGGCTTCATATGGTGCCATTTGGATTCTTGAGTGGAAACTGTTATTATAAGAGAACTCATATAGAGGAAGATGTTGATCCCATCCTCCTTTAAAGTCCATTGAGAATGCTCTCAACATATCCTCAAGTGTTTGGATAGTCCGCTCGGATTGGCCATCAGTTTGAGGATGATAGGACGTACTGAAGTTTAGTTCAGTATTCAGAGCATGTTGAAGACTCTTCCAAAACATAGAGGTGAATCTTGGATCTCGGTCAGACAAAATAGATAGTGGTACTCCATGAAACCTTACCACATCCATGACATATATCTGTGCCAGTTGATCCAATGAAAAATACTCCCGAATTACAATGAAGTGTGCAGTCTTTGTTAGACGATCCATAACAACCCAGATTGCATTGTTTCCTTTGGATGTCCTTGAAATTCTGGAGACAAAGTCCATGGTGATGTTCTCTCATTTCCATTCTGGTATGGGCAATGGTTGCATCATCCACTTCAACTTCAGCCTCTCTGCCTTCACTTGCTGACACACCAGGCACTTTGATGTATATTCAGAGATCTCCTTCTTTATATTATCCCACCAAACGTTTTCTCGGAGACATCGATACATCTTTGTGCTCCCTGGGTGAATAGAGAAATTTGAACTATGTGCATCATCCAAAAGTTCCTTCTTTTGCTCCGGACTTGATGGAACATATAGTCTTTTCCCAAACCGCACAATTCATTCGTTCATTAACATTAAACTCTGAGGATTTTCCCTTTTTGATAGCTTCTACTTTTTCATGAATTCCCACATCATCCTTTTTAGCATCCTTTAACCATTCCAAAAGATATGGTTTAGCAATCATTTGTGAAAGGATTGATGATGTTCCTTTTTTTTATGATTCCCACGTCCATCTTCATCAAGTCTAAGAAGATTGGATCCTTCTCAATTCTCATCATTGATAGAATCATTGGATCCTTTCTACATAGTTCATCTTCCACCTTGTTCGCTTTCCCAGGGTGGTAATGTATTGAACAGTCATAATCCTTGATGAGCTCTATCCATCTTCTCTGGCACATATTAAGCTCCTTCTGTGTGAATGTATATTTAAGACTCTTGTGGTCAGTATATATCTCACATTTCTCTCCATAGAGATAATGCTGCCAGATTTTCAAGGAAAAGATCACCGCCGCCAACTCCAGATCATGCGTTGGATAGTTTCGCTCATGGATTTTAAACTGCCTTGAGACATAGGATATCACTTTATCATTCTGCATCAGCACACATCCTAAGCCCATATTTGAGGAATCACTGAATACCACAAAAAGTTCCCCACTTATGGGTAAGTCAGCATGGGAGCAGTGATAAGCCCCATTTTCAACTCCTTGAAGCATTCTTCACATTCATCAATCCAAGAAAACTTTACTCCCTTTCGAGTTATCTTGGTTAGAGGGTTGGAAAATCGTGAGAAATTTCTCAAAAATCGTTGACAATATCCAGCTAACCCCAAGAAGTTGCGGATATCTGTTACCAATGTTGGCCTCGGCCATCCCTCAATTGCATCTATTTTGGAGGGATCCACAGATATCCCATTGCTTGTAATGATATGGCCCAAGAATGAGACTTCCTTCAACCATAACTCACACTTGTTTTACTTTTCATAGAGCTTCTCCTTGCAAAAAGTCTCTAGTACAGTTCTTGAATTCTCCTCATGATCCTCCTTGGTTTTGGAGTATATTATAATATCATCTATAAAGACTACCACAAATTTTTCAAGGTAATCTCTAAAGACTCTATTCATCAAGTCCATGAATATTTTTGGATAATTGGTGAGTTAGAAAGGAATTACTATGAATTCATAGTGCCCTTACCTTGTACGAAAAGCAGTCTTGGGGACATCTTCCTTCTTCACCCTTACTTGATAATATCCCGACCGCAAATCCACCTTGGAGAAGTATTGTGCTCCATGCAGCTGATCAAAAAAGTCATCGATTCTTGGGAGAGAATACTTGTTCTTTATCATGATTTTGATAAGTTCATGATAATCTATGTAGAGCCGCATTGACCCATCCTTCTTCTTGACGAAGAGGACCGGTGCACCCCATGGTGAAGCACTTGGGCATATAAACCCTTTATCCAGATTCTCCTGTAGTTGTTTCTTCATCTCTTCAAGCTCAACAATATCCATTCTATATGGAGTCTTGGATATTGGTAACACCCCAGGTATAAGTTCAATTGAGAACTCAACATCTCTTCTAAGTGGAAGACCATGCAGTTCCTCGGGAAACACTTCTGCGAATTCCCTCACAATAGGCATTTATTCAAGGATGGTTTCTTCATTGGACTCAATCATCTGAGCCAGATACGCATGCTCATAGGGAATTAATATCCTTGCTTGAGATGATGGAGCTAAAGGAGACTCATCTTCCTCCTGAAAATTTTAAAGAATCGGGGGTCGATTCTCCATATGGAGTGTGATTTCCCTCTCCCGACAATTTATGTTGGCTCTATATAAGGAAAGCCAATCCATGCCACGAATTGCATCAAATTCCACCAGAGGGAGTATGGTGAGCTTCGATGGGAAATTAAATCCACATATTATAACAGGGGAGGACTTATACACATGGGATGCAATGATTGCCCCATTTTCCATACTCACCGACATCTTTACGTCCATGATTTGTGGTGGTGATGGGATTGTTCTACTAAACTTTTGAGATATAAAAGAATGCGTAGAACCTGAATAAAAAAGTACATTCGCTATTATTGAATGAATAATTAGAGTACCTATCACCACTTTGTTATCGGGGTTCACTTCGACAGAAGTGATGGAAAAAGATCTTCCTTGCTGTCTTGGAGGTTGTTGGTTGCCTCCGATAACCCTTGGATTATGGCACTGATTTGAAAAATGACCTGGTTCTTTGCATTTATAGCATTGAACAACGCGTTGAGGTTCGAACAGAGCATTCCTCTACTCTGTCGTAGTCGCGGGTCCTTCTTGCCGACAGTTAACAGCTAGGTGCCCTTCTCTTCCACACCTGAAGCATTTTCTTGTCCCCTTAAGGAAATTTCTAGGGTGCTTCTTTCCACACTTTTGGAAAGTAGGGTGATGTAACTTCTTAGCGTTGTTGGATTTATCCATAGGCCCACCAGCATTGAAGTCCACCATACGCTTCTTATCCCCATGATACCCATGTGATTATCCGATCTCCATTTCGACCTTGAGGGCACATCGGACAATTTCCTCATAGCTGTTGAAGTCACAGATTGCTAATGCTTTCCGCAATCTAGGATTCAACCCACCAAAGAAGCGGTCAACATTGCATTCGGGGGTAACAACAAAGCCAGAAGAATATCGTGCAAGCCTTGTGAAGTTTTCCTCGTATGCTCCATTGGATCCCTCATATTTTTTCTTGAGGGAAAGGAAGTCCCTTTCCATCTTAAGTCGGAGGGTGCGTGGAAAATATTTATCAAAAAAACATCTTCTAGAAATTCTTCCATTCCAACACCTCGAACTCCTCCTCGGGATTTTTATTTTTTTCATCAACGTCCTCCATTGATCAGCTTCACCCTCCATATGATAAGAATCCATGAGAACCTTCTCTTGTTTAGAACATTGGAGGATGTAGAATATCTTTTCAATGGAGTTGATCCATTGTTCAGCAATCATGGGATCAGATGATCCACTAAAAGTAGGAGGCCTTTGTCTCATGAAGCTCTTGATAGAGACTTGTTCTTTATTAGGGGGGGTTGAACGTTCCTCTTGACCCATGTTTCTATTCAAAACTTGAGTTAGCTGAGAGAGAAGCGTGACAAAGTTTGCGATTCCCGCTCCCATTGGATTTGGAATCTCATTAGTACAGTCATCATACTGATCTTCACAACGGTTGTTTGCCTGAGTCCTCCTATTACCAGACATTGGCTGGAATAAAAGGAAAGTTAGGGGTAACACATAAAGGGTAATCCAAAGACAAAAGTTTATGAATTATAAATAAACTTTCATTTTCTTAACTCATGAGTCTACAGGCTTTAATCTAGGCTTTTCATGATCTACTTTCTAGCATATATTCTTAGGGGCATTTTTCCCTTAATAAGGGTTCATACTAAGATTTTGAATTTATCAAAACATATCCCCTGGGAGTGTCGTAACCAAGAGTGCAGCAAGCCCCGTTGTCGTGCACCAGTTTCCGTTCGAGTCTAGCTCAAAGCAGTGATTTCGGGTTTTACCCCTAGGATACATCTATGTCAGAGCCGCCTCTACCTGCTCGTATCCAGACAGGGATGTATTTGTTTGATAAACTACTTAATTATTATTTACCAACACTTTGGGATGTTCTTATTATACATAGTCTTGTATCTATGTCTTTAATAGGGTTTCCTAATCCCAAAAATAACTAAACCTATCCTCTGATACCAACTCTAACAACCCTGCTTTTTATTACAACTTAAACATGATTTATTACATAAAACTTCACTTGATACAACATAGAAGATCAAGAGGATTAGTGTCTTTGGGGATTAGGATCATTACATAAAAACTTAAAACATGAAATACAACATCTTTATTGAAAACTTCCTTTACATGACCACTACATTCCCTCATACTTAGCATTGCATGGGATAACCTGAGGACATGTATAAGAAAAGGGTGATCTATAAAGCCCAGTAAGGGAGTACACATGGAATAACATGAGGAGTAAAATAAATGTTAGAAAATAGGCATATCAATAGAGCATAAAATAAACATGAACATAAAGGCATGACAAAGCATGATAATCAGAACATGGAAATGTGGTGACAACACTTATCATGGAATTAGCATCAGCCAAGGCCCATTGCACATAAAGCATGAGTAAATCCTCATTGAACATGAAGCATGAGTAAACCCTCGTTGCACTTGAATTAGCATGAGTTAACACTCATTTCACATTATGTATCATGATTCTATACTTTACCCAATGCATTGGATCCCTATATGGGTGCACCCTTCTTAAACATTTCATTTCATGCATAAGTGTGCCACATGGATCATAAAACATGGATTCATAAAACATAATAATTTGTTCCACGATAAAGGAATGTGGAAATAATGATTGAAACTTTATAATAAATAAGTAAATGTGTATAAATGTGAATACCCTTGATGGAGAAATGGGCATGGTATTCACTACACAATGGCATTGGCTTAGAAAATCGGTGCGATTTCGGCAGTGTAATGGCGTGACATAAGAATTCAAAAAAATGGTTGATGAGAGAGAAAGGGGTTCCTAATCATATTTAAATGTAATGGAAAGTAAGGAGGTCATATAGATACATGTCCCAACAATTTTAATGTAATTTATATTCATGAAACAAAAATATTGCTTGAATGTAAAAGAAGAGAGAGAAGTTCCTTTCGGAATTTCGGCATAGTAACGGGTGTACATGGGAGGCATTTAATGAGATAGAAAGGGGTATAACATCATTAAAACAATAATAGGTAAGTATGGGGGAGGTGTGAAACCATACCCCAACATTCATAATTGAAATTTAAATGGAAATACAACTTAAAGAAAATTGAAAAAAAAGAGAAAGGAAGAAAAAACCCTTACTTGGAAGTGTGCTTCCAAAGGCTAGAGAGAGGCTTGTGAGAGGCTTCTTGGGAGCTTGGGGCACCTTGGGAGGATTATAGAGAGAGTAGGGAAGAATTTGGACTAACTCCAAGGGATTTTAGTGGGGAGGAAGTGGGAGCTTGGGTGGGTTTATATAGGAAAGGTGAGGGAATTCTTTATTATTTAGGATTGGGACCCCTTATATTAAATTAATCCAAACCAAAAACCATCCCATGGTTTTTGCCCATGGGTTTTGGAAAAGGGAAGAGGAAAACAATATTTTATAAGGCCAATGTCAGAACTTCTTAAAATAATAATGTTTCTTATGTGGAGGTGAGTCACACTCCCATGGAAATTAATTTAAAAAGGCAAAGTATTGAATATGTTTGAGGGGTCCATTAATGCTTTGAAAAGTAAGTCAAACAATCCCAAAATCACACTATTTTAATGATAAAACATATATTGGCCGAACATGAGGATTATGGTAATTTATTAAATCACCATTGGGTCATTATGATGTCATAAAACACATTATATATTTAAATGGTATTTAATTTTTACCCAAAAATTTGACTGTCTCAGAAAATTATGAAAAATTCACCGTTGGATAATTCTGATGTCCTGATTCCAGAAATGACATTTATTTTATCAAAAAAAAATCTAAATATGATAATTTTCAATTTTAAAATAAAAACCAACATTTATCGAAAATTCACATGTTTCGACAGAATTGGCTTTCAAACTTTAATATAAAATTTTAATTGCATTCATAAAATTATAAGATAATTTATATTTAATAAAAATTAATTTAATAATCATATTATTATTTTATTTAATTTTATTTAATTATAAAATCCCTTAAATTATATTTCTTAATTATATAATAACTAAAAACAACATTTGTACTTAAAAAACTATTTACAATGTATCAAAAATTACTTGAAATTTTATTCATTATTATATAAAAAAATAATTTACATGACCATAGTACTACTTATTTGTAACATAACCCATTAAAACAGCAACATAAGACCTAAGGGTAAGGTGTGCGATGGTGACAGACTCTTGGGGCGGCTCGGAGAATATCGCCCAAGTGGTAATCAATATCAACTTCCACTTTTCCCGTAGATGGTCCCATTCGAGCTTGACATGGTGAAGTTCATCTTGGGCTTGGTCAAAGGAGAAGCCCAAGGATGCCACCTCTTTTCCGAGTTCCGAAAAATGGGCTTTGTATGGGGAAATTCTACTAGATGAGGCCATTACTTCATTTGTCTGAGTAAATTGGATTTTTTAAGGTCCTATATTTATACTAATCATGTGATCACTGCTCAACGTCTATATTAACAACGGTCAAAAATATTAACTTAAAACCGAAGAAGTTGACATCTTATAAAAACATTTTTTTATAAAGAGACATTTAATAAGATCAAGAGGGATTTCCATTAATGAAACTTTGGGTCGTTAAAGAATGGATATAATACACCTACCTCTCAACAAATGATGGAAATGAATAATAGCTCTAAAAACATCTGAATCTGACATTGGATATTATTCTATTCATAAGATCCAATAACATATTATCAAAATTCCCCACAAAAAACATAGGTATATCCTTGTTATATTATATCTAATGAATTGTGTGTGGGAAAATGAGAGGATCTATATAGGGAAACAGGGTAAATTATTACTTATCGATGAATATGTGCCTTCAATTGAGTTTGGTTTTCTAATATATGTCTATGGGTCAATGGGAATTCCAAAGGGTGCCTAGGGAGTAAGTGGAATTCCAAAACCTAGAGAAATATGGGATAATTAGTGTTATATGGACTTAATCTAGGATAATTTATAAATTTCAGATAATACTCTTCCCATTTCATGTTTGCGATACAATATTTTTCAAATTGTTTGAATATCGTACACATGAAGCTATCGCAAAAATAAAGAGCCACATGGTATCACCAAATGGTTACAAAAATCATCTCCTAACACTACAATTTCCTCTATTCTCCATTACAAAGATTACTGTTGGAATTTTCATTATTTTGTCAAATCATTTTATAAATATTCACATTCAAAGTGAATAAAATTTTCTCATTCTTAGTTTCTAAGAGATAGTTCATAGTTTCAACAAAAAATGTTCAAACCCTGAACCTTTAAAACACATCAAAACCCCTCCAAAACAATGTAGAGAGTTAGAAAACCTATGTGAAAGTATATATAGTATCAAAATAAATAATAATAATTTTATTAGTACCTAAAGACATGGGTATAAAATTCTTTCCACCCTTGGTCATTTCATCCATGGAAATAATGGGTCTAGTGATATTTTCGATGATTTTAGGGAACTACTCCAATATTTCCTTTTCAGGTTCTCATGTTTTTTTTTGAATCACATCATGATTACATAAAACCAATCACAATTTAAATATTTTTATATAAATGGGAGTATATTACATATACGAATTTAGTATCGACACATGAATCAGCGTAACATCTAGATCAAGATCAACATGGTTTCATCGTATGACATGGTAAGTGTTAGGATGTCACTTCTTTAATTGAGATGCAAGTAACACATTATTTATAAAACTAAAACATGAAATAAAATACAATCTATAATCCACATCATCATTTAATTCATGTTTCTTAAAAGGGGAAATGTACAGATTAGACAACAAGGCTTTCTTAAAAAATGATGATGCATTTTCCTTGAATATATTCACAAGAAAATAAGGTCATCTAACTTAAAAAATATTGTCTAAAAAGATTATATTCATAATATTTCTAAAAAAATAGTGTTATCACTATTCACTTTCTGATAATTTGAATTTTTTATGTTACATTATTCACCAGGTTAGTTATGAAAACTGAAGTCTCTCTTACATCCCCCCAACAAAAGTGGATAAAAATAAGTAAGGATTCATAAGGAATAAAAATTATCCATATATATCTATTCTTGATAACTATTATTATAAGATCACCCCATTAATGGTATATGTTCCTCCCATGAGCCAAAATTTTTTATCAAAGATACTTTAAGAATATCTTCCAATGCTTTGATTTTTTGTTGGAATTGTCTATTTATTTAAGGATGATAAGTATTTCTCATGGTTAGCTATGTTAGGAGTGTTTATTATAGGTAATTCCAAAGAAAATATATAAACATAGGTTCATGGTAAGAAAAAATCAAAACTAGTATTCTGGGTATCTTTTCAATATCCCATATATTGATTTCTGTCAATTCTTAAAATGTATTATTTTATGGAACTAGGAAAATGTGAGATGACTTCATGACCTCATCTACAATAACCCATATAGAATCATGATTCCAAAAAAATTATAACTATGAAAAAATCTATATCTACATTCATTCATTCCCATACAAGAATAGGAAAACAATAAAAAAATATGGATTGGTCATTAGTTTTATTCGTTAACCTGTTGATAGGTGAGGCATCTTGATAAAAACTCAACCCCTTAATTATTCGTGAAAACCCACAAGAACTATTGTTTCAATACCCTATATATTATCAAAATTCCAAGATGAACAACCCATATAGAATACTTTTATACATTACAAATCTATTTGTAATAAAGTCTATAAACCAAAATCCCATCTATTAAACCCATCAAAGATATCTCATCTAGCATCACAACCTCAATGGTCTCCACACCATTGAGTTATGACATAATGTAAAGATGTTATTGATCAATGTTCTATGAATTACCTAATTTAAAAACAAAATCAGGAATAAAAGATAATTAAAATAAAACCATAGTATGGACTTACTCTGCACAATCCATTTTTATAAATGTTATGATAGAAATTATATTACATTTATCTAAATCAACTTTAGATAACTAATTATTTGATTTTGAACTCAATGCATCTGCATTGTAATTCCATTTCTCTACTTTATATATAAATTTTATGTAAAACATCTAAAAATATTCCATCTATATTCATTGTCTTATGTCTCAGTCTCTTTCTGTGAAAATGTTCTTCATGCTCTTATTATCCCTGAATAAAATTAATTTCTCACCAAAAATATAATGATTTCTAGTATTCAAATCATAGACTACAAAAACTAATTTCAAATCATGTGTTGGATATTTTTTCTCATTTACCAATAGATTTAATTATCCATAAGCTACAACATGATCACTCGATATATGAACAACTTCCAACCTAGATCCAAATGCATCACAATGGAGAATATAATGGGGTACTAACTCTCAAAATATATGAATAGGTGTATATGTAATCTGAAAATTAATCTATTAAAATGTTTTTATTTGACCAATTGTCTATTATAAAAGAACACTTTTTCTTTTCCAAGCTATCATTGGATAAGAAATTCCTAAAAAATCATGATCAAAGCACCAATATTATTTTTCAATTAAAAGGAAACTATATATCCCAAAAAACATCTTTGATGGTTGAAAATAAATAAGAGACTATAATTTTTGGATCTATAGAAATTCCACTTTTATAGATGATAATTCCAAGGAATTGTATATTATGTTTCAAGAATTAAAACTTTTGAACAATTCAATAATGGAATTTTTTTAACGAGATACCATACAATATAGCTTTGTGAATCTAATGATTTTCCTTAGTCCTGGAATACAATAGAATATCATTAATGAAAACCAAAAAAAATATTTCATATTCCTTTGAAATAACCAATTCAAAAATATCATAATAACTACTTTTGAATTCGTATTTCCAATGTACATGACAGTGTTTTCATAATGACTACAATGGCGTCAAAAACGTTGTTTTATAATGTTCCACCTTTTGATCCCAAAGATAACAAAATATTTTTCATAAATCAATTTTATAAAACAATTTGGTTCCCCTCAATGGATTAAACTGGAAAAAATTCTAGAGAATATGATATCAGTTCATTATCATAACATCATTTATCTTAAATTAATACAGGCATTTCCTTATAGTTTCATCATCCTTCTTAACAAAAAGAATTAGATCTTTTCTAGGGGACATGATCGATTGAATAAACCTTCTTATTTCATACTCTTCCATTTAGGAATTTATTTTTCTTAACTCCATAATTTCTAACCAATATGGTGGAAGTGATATTGGACTCATGTATGGTCATTAAAAAAACTTTAATTTTTTATTCGCTTTTTGGTCGATATCTAGAGAAAAATGTAGTAGTGAAATCCAAAATTTGGTCATTGATTGTTAGAAAATATATATGTGAAATTGGATAAAATAGTTTTACATAATTTAATAAAAATAATATGATATATCCACAACAACTAATATTAATGGTTTCTTTTAGTTTTATTGACATCCTTATCTTATATTAAGATATTTTCAAATCCACTAGAATGTGTTAAACTATCGTTTCTGAAATAAAATTAATTGCTGGACTCAAAGGATTTCAACCAATATAATCCCCAAATTATGTCATATATAACTATCTTAAGAAAAAATATGTCTCAATGCAGTTCAATCACATTGATAGTTAGGGTACATGAATGACACATAATGTCTCGAAACTATCGATTTTAGATAGGTGTTTGAAGTTTCATGATATTAGGAATCATCTAAAAATTTAAACGCATATGATTAACAACACAAGAACAAATAAAATGATGGGACTCACCAATATCAAATAAATCATTCATAAGTGTTTAATTAAAAATCACATTACCTAACACCATAGAAGTAACAAGTTGATCATCTATGATCAACTTCAATGAAACATATTGTTTCTTAATCAATCCTACTGGATCATTATTTCCATTTTGATATTACATATCCTGATGAGTCATGGTGTTAATAAAATCACCTTGTCCTTTTCAGTATTATGGAAAAGAATTTTGTGATTTTTTTCCCTCTTAAAGAATATGATGTATGAGAAACATGAGTTTTATTTCTATCACCATACTTTATATCACTTTTATAATGATGTTGGAGATGTCCCATCTAGTAGTATTTATGAAATTTTCTAGGAAATGTTGTATAGTCCCTCATGATAGGCTCTAGTGAACCACACTACAAACACCTAGGATCACTCTTAAAACATGAAGGAATACTGATTTCTTATGTATTTGAATTCTATGATGCTCCCCTATTTTTTAAGTTCATTTCCCTCTTCATCTAATTCGCGATGTTTGAGTTCCATCTTGTTCCCATATATATAAACATTCTTCTTATATCTAGATTTATAGAATTTATTTTTCTGTCACCATTTCTCAATTAACTATCTTTATATAGTCTACAATGAAATGAATATATATCTTTGAAAGAAAGTTCAGTCATATCATATACTGAAATATGTGTTTCATTAAGGACGCATAAGTAGAAACTATTAATAAAATTGGGAATAAGTTCATAAACATTGTTTCATACTCTTTTATAGATAAATTACCTTGTTTCACGATGATGGAATTTTTTGTTCTTAAAAACATGAATTTTTTTTTGTGGAATTGTTTTTTAAACAATTCATTAAATTCCTCCCATGTAATGCACCGGTCAATTTTATCTTGTACTACATACTCTCACTATTTTCCTAAAATATCCTCCCTCCTATACACCAGTAGCTACACCTTAATCATAAAAAGTGAACCCAGAAAATCAATTTTTAAATTTATTTTCTTTAACCATGTCTCCATGTTGTCTGGAACAAAATCACTATGAAATATGGGGTGATTCCATTTTTTAAATTATATATAATGATTCCATTTATCATGTTTCATCATTAAATTTACACTAACAATGGATTAAAAAGACTAAATGATGTTCTGATCTAGTTTTAAGTTCACTTATGGCTTAGATGAAATGTAATTTTCAAATACATATTCTTGTTCGTTTCTATGATGAATACACAGTTTATTTTATATATCATGTCATAACACCACTTAGACATCACTCACTAGAAACTGAAGGATTAGTACATTGTAATTCTAATTAAACAATAAAAATCACCAACATTATTGTAAATATAGACCATTGGAAACATTTTAACAAATTTAATATATTATGAAATACAAATTGAACAATATATCACTAGTGGGAAGTCTCAGTACAAATTTTTTATATGCTTCACTCATTTTCCAAACCCTTCACCACAATAAAAAAACCCACCTAGAAGTGTATTATAATGATTTTTCCCCCAAACCACTATTGTTAATAGAATATGAATATAAATTAGTTAGATAAATAATTTTATGCAATATATTTCTTGTTCCTAAAATATTATATCACTACCACCATCCTATGATGACAGTTATACTAACCTAGAATGATACTATATGTAACATCCTACCCCTCCCCATTGTCTTGGGAAGAGTGATATATGATATTAACCATAGGTGAAATCCCCAAGATACTAAATAAAAGTAATAAATTCCAAGGTTTAATGAGATAATTGTGTGAAAATTTTACCTATTGAGATAAAACAACTCATAGATTCAAATTATAAACAACTAAAACATTATATACGATTCATCTGTAAAAATAATACAACTCAAAGGTGAAAAAGATATGTACAATCATATAATAGTGACAATGAAAGAAAAATTCAATATCCCAAGGAGGCCAAAAATATCCACACCCAAAATAAATCAGGGTCCATCAACCCTACCAATATCCAAACAATCACAAAGCTCCAACTCTACATTCCATATTTAAGGTATTAAGATTCATCCCTGTAGAAGTATAATACCTTTCCTTTTTTATATCCTTGTAAATAAAATATAAAAAATAAACAATTTTCCCTCTTATGTGGTGATTAAAAAATCCGTAAGTAATGCAACAATGAATTCCCAACATAAACCACATTGAAAATAAATGGTTAGAATATTTGATAAAAAGAATTTAAAAAAGTGACAAATAGTTTACATAAAAAAACCGGCAACCATGTAAAATAATTAAAAAAATGAAAAAAATAATTTCATTAAAATTAGAATAATACATTCTATTCCCATATATACCCATCCATATACACACATAGAAAATCTTTTTGAAACCATTTATTATGGTACTTCACGAACTTTCTCCATCCCACTTTAGGTGGTGGTACTTCACGACTATAATATCTCCCACTTGAAAAAAAGCCAGCCCAATAATATCAAATTTCAAGCCAAAAAAATAATAGAAAACGTTTCCTTTATTTAAAATTTTTCATAAAATGTTTTCTAATACCATTCTATAAATTTAATTTCATCATTATAAAAATAAATAAAAGTGAGATTTCAAAAATCTATCCAATTTTTCATATTTCCAATACACAAACCAAACAAATTTTTCTTTATGAAATAATAAAATATCTCTATATAAAATCAATGAAAACATTTTAAATAAAACTAAGACTATAAGATTTTGGTGAAGTATAGATGAGAGAGAACCGACCTACCTCCTAACAGATGATGGAAATGAGGAAATGTATTAGAAACATATAGATCTCTCCTTAGATCTGCTTCCCTTTATATGATGTAATAAGTTCTCATCATGTTCCACTACAAAGAACATAGTTCCTTCCATGTAATACAAGATCTAATGATTTGGGTGAGGAAAATGAGAGCATCTATAGTGACATAGGAAATGATGACTTATTGATGAAACTACATCTCCAATATACTTTTATTTTCTAAAATATGTATCTAGCTACAAGGAAATTGCTAATGGAGTCTAGGGAGGATGAGGAGTTTGATTTCCTAAAGAAAAAAGGAAAATATTATATTTTTTTGTCTCAATCCATGTTATATTCTCATTTCCATTTAATTAAAATTACATCGCATAGTTAGGCCACTTTGTTTGGGAAACCATATACTAACAATGAACATGATATTATCACCCAAATAGTGAGTTGTGTGGTTGTTCCCATTTTATGGTATCCCCTGGTCATTTATATAGTTTTTACTAACCATCCACCAACCATGTTCCTACCCAATGACCCTCATCTTCACCGGCATGATTTCCTAATGATGGTGTATGACTTATACTAGTCGTGATCAAATAGTGCACAATAAAAAACACATAAAACAATCCAAAATAGTCCAAAACTCCTAAAACATAACCCTAATATTTTGTAGGCTCAAAAAAATATTCATGTACATGAACTTGGGAGTGTTACAAGTTTCATAAATTCTGAATCTATATTATAATCATAACAAGGATGAAGAATATAATTATTTTTACATTTAGTTACAGTATTGTAAAACAAATTAGTAGGTTTTAATAAATTTTAAAAAGGTGAAATATGTAACTAAAATTTTGTAGCTATTAAATCTATGTTTATTAGTTTACACATCCCTACTTGAGTCATTTCATGATTCAGTATCATCAGTGTATGTTCATCCCCAAAATATATCGTACTTATCCTTTTTGATATCATCCTTCTCTTTATTTGAATACTATAATTTTGGAAAATATATTTGAAGTGCCCAGATCAGTGTGAATCACTAAGAGGGGGAGGGGGTGAATCAGTGATCCCTTAAAACTTTTTACTAATTGATTCATATCAATTAAACCTCTATGGCTGGTTAAAGCCTCGATCCACTCTTCTTGTATCTCTCAACCTTTCCCGAATGATGCAGTAATGAAAAGGCACAGGACACAAGGATTTACAAGGTTCGGCACCAAAGGCCGACATCCTTGCCATGCTCTCCCAGCATGGATTCTCCATTATAACCTGTTAAAATTACAATGGTCGATACAGAGTCCCACTGTATCTCTCCTGAGTCCCACAGGAGGGTCTTTATACTGCTTCACACAGTGTTACCAGAGTCCCACTGGCCTGCTCCAGAATCCCACTGGAGACTTCCTCCACCCTGAGTCTCACAGGGGTCTTCTCCTGGCTCCACGAGTCGCACGAGTAGCTCTTCTTCACTTTAAGTTCTTCAAGTATCCTCAGCAGCCTGGGATAAAGGCTGCTGGCCTTGCTCTTCTTCTGATCACTTGTGGTGAACAGGTCTTCTCGTCTTGCTCAGGATTTATCTCCTTCTTCTAAGGATGACCTGGCCTCTCTCCAATTACTGAATACTCAGACAATTGATGTCTTTAACTTCAGTCTGGTCCAGTCTCACTCAATTCAACTTCATGCACTGAATGCATGGCAACTCTGCATCTTCATGCACTGACTGCATGGCCTTCTCAAATTCTTCAAGATCCTCTGGTCTTAGTCAACTCAAATGCACACAAGAAAATTTGAATTGTTTCACATGTGCACGTACATACATGCATCCATGCACTCTCCATTTCTTTTCTTGGTGCAGTAGACCCACAAAGGGTGTAATCAATTATAGCACACACCTTCTCCACAATCTTCACACACAATATTCAATTTGTTTACACACTTAGAGTGTGTTCTACTTTAGTGTGGGTCACTCCTTATTTCTTCTAAGTGTATACACACTTCTTAGTGCACACACTTAGGTTTGGCCAATTCTCCTCTTCATGTTGCACACACTCACTTTAGTGTTCTTTTAGTTTGTTCTTCGAAGTGTGCACACACAAGGTCACAACCCTCGGCCTCTTCAAATGCACACACTTAAAGTGTGTTCTTCTTTGTTCAAATGCACAACCAATACTATGGATTATTCAATTCTTACACACACACAAAGTGTGGTCTTCCACTTCACTTGGCACACACCACTTGGTGTTGTTCTTTGTGCACACACATGGCCTCGGGTTCTTCTTCTCCACTTGGCACACACACGAGGCAAGGCCTCGGCCTTCTTCCTTGCCAAGCACCCACAACCCGTAGGGTGTGGTCTTCTCAACACGAGCCCCTGCCTTAGTGAAGGCGCGCAAGGGGTGCAGCCACTCTTGTCTTCAAATGCCGCGCAAGATGCACTGGCCGTGGGCGCGCGGGTGCTACTGCCGCGCAAGCACTCGGGTGTGCAAGGTGCAACACCGCGGGGCTTCAACCGTGGCCGCGCAAGATGTTGCGGCCACGGGTCTTCCTGCTGCGCAAGGGGAAGGCGCGCAGGGGACTCCTCTTCTTGTCGCGCAAAGGTGTTGCGCGCAAGGGACTCCAGCCGTGCAAGTAAACTTGCACGGGGCTTCTTCTTCGCGAGGCAGAGCACACGCGGGACTCCAAGTTTTCAATAAAAACTTCAGCACATCAGCAAGCCTCTCTGTGCTTCGGGCTCTCCTTTTATAGGCAGAGGAATCCTCAAAACATCCACGGGATACAATCTTTGAATCCCCGAAGTTTTCGGGTATTTCAAGATTCTGTGAATCTTGTTTTTCTTTTTATTTCACGCTGGTTCTTTCCTCTTTATTTTTCTCCTCCACGTGCATGCGACTTAGAACGCATGCCCGGCCTTCCTTCGATCCAAAACATGCAAGCATGAACACCCAAATCTCGGCAGCTTCGTCTTGCCTCAGCCGGATATCAAAACTCTCCAAACATTGCATGCAAGTGTATTTTTAAGCATGGATCGGTTCAGTAGGTCCAGACGAGCTCAATGGTGTCTTCATCTTCGTTGGAGGTGGCCGGAATCTCGAATGCCGTCGTCGGGAGGCGCCTGGTTCGAACGGGGCTCGCGGGTGGCTTCGGGTGGCCTTCGGCTAAGCTCGAGGAAGGAGATGAGCCGGGAGCCGTCGGATCGGGCGATCAAAAGATTTTGGACGGCCTGGATCTGAAGATCTCACGCGGGATCGATCGTGCGGTCGAGATCTGGCGCGCGATCGATCGAGCGGCCAGGATTCGCTCCCGGGAATTTTTCCGCATCCCACATCGAAACGCCTCGCGGTTTTGCCGCGGTTTATTACCCTGGCGCTGCCCGCTACTCTCCAGTTGAACTTCTCCCCTCCCGGTGCCGCCCCGCACCGTGTTCTCCCTACGGGCGCGCTCTGCGCCCACTCTCGCCTCTGCGGGCGCGCACCTAGCGCCCACTATGCACCTCGGGCGCGCGGGTTTCACCACCGCGTGTCCTCGGGGGCTTACACACGGACCCCTGCCGCCTTTTGCTTGCACCATGGGATCCCCCATGGGTGTGGCGCCTTCGGCCCACAAGTGCCTTGGGGTTGAACCCGTGGGCTGGCCTTGGCTGGCCTAATTTTTGGAAAAGGACAGAATAAACACTTTGTTGAAAACAAAGTTTTCAATGAGTTCAAGACATATCAAATACCAAATGCCAAGCCACTCCAAGCCTTCTTCCTTTCTTCTTCTTCTTAAGAATTCCATCATTTCTCCTCTCATATGATCTCTACTTAGAATATGGAATTCCCAAGGTTTCTTCTTAATCTTCTTCATCTCCTCTTCCATATGTGTTCAATACTTAGGTGGAACTTCTTCAACTGAATCTCATAAATCACACATGTTCTTCAACATTCTTCATTGATCTAATCAGAGATCAATTGGATCTTCTTCTGATTCACATGCACTAAGAGTTAGTACATGGACTTCTTTAATCCACTTCATCCACTTAGAAGTTGTGGATGGATCCCATTCAACTCCTCATGCATTGTCAATACAATGCATGGTCTTCAAACATTGTTGTGACATTGTATCTAGTTGATACAAGTTCTTGGAACTTTAAGAACATCTCTACAATCGTATTATTTCCATGGAGAATGTTTTAACCACAACATCCTATGTCACTTAGTGAATCTCCTAAGTGACATGCATCTTAGTACCATGGCCATTCTCCTTCACCACCAACACCATCACAACCTTTGGCATTCACATCTTGACAATTCTTGACATCCATTCATTCTAAGACAACAACATGTCTCATTGACAACAAATGAAACACAGTGCACTTCAATATTCTTTTATGTTTCTTATTTATATACACATAAAAATTTAGTATTGAAACTCCATTATTTATATGTAAATTATTTTTCATTCTTTCAATTATATTTTTATTCCTGAACCAACAATTGACTTATCTTTTAATTATTGAAAAATTCATAAAAACATTTTTTCACATGACCTAACTCTTTTTTAATTAACTGTTACTAAAATTCATATGAGTTAAAAGACACATTAATTTTATATTTGAAAGAAATTATTTTCAATATAATTACTTCATCATCAACAATATTACATTAATAAAGTTTATATTGAAATTTCAATAAAATGTGTTTATCTAAGGTAAATTACTTAAACTTCATATTCTCATTGATATAAAATTCTTTGCATTTTATTTTTTAAATGACAAACACAATACACTATCAACTTTTATATTTTTATACAAAGCCTCTTCATGTTAGTTTGTATGATTTTTTATTATTATAAATTAGTAAAATGTCTATTTCATTAATTTATATTTTCCCACATTTAAATAATAGTACTCAACATGTAAAATTTTAAATTTTTTTCATTTAATATTTCCAATGATGTAGTGTGTGAATTCAGGTATTCTCCATATATATTGAGTTATCTTATAGAATTAATCATTGATAAAAAATCTGACCAACAGAATGGTATAATTCATCTAATAATTTATAATTTAAAACATATTTTACAGTAAAGATTCCAATAAAAAAATATAATTCTTTATATGGGTTCAACATTATCATCCGGTGATAAATAATTAATTTATAGAGATATGACTCCATACAATATTTCTAGAAATAGAAGTCATTTTCTTAAAAATATGGTTTACTCAATGGAATCCATCATGTATTTATGACTACTCCATCCATTTTATTTAAATCCTTCTTTATAGACCACTATGACTATGATAAGAATAGTATATGAAAAATATTATCAAAAAACATATATACAATGGGAATAATATTTTTTATCAATTATATAATATTTTGAAAAAAAAATAGATTTAAATTTTCTATACTATTCACTACACCTGATACCAATTATTGGACTGACATAATGTTGAAAAATATCATATAAGTGGTGAATTTACCATTTCAAAATCATTGAAAATTTTAAAATTATTATCAAATCATAGTATATTTTAATATGTATGAGAAATTAAATTTTACATAATAAATATAAATACATGAATAATTATATAGTATTTTTCTAAATAAAATATAGTAAAAACTAAAAGATATGAACAATATATTTTTATTGTATTTTGGAACATCTTGATCCAACATATACCCTTTACTCCCTTTAAACAAAATGAGAGGGATTATGCTCACTATGAAAAATAAGTCACTTTTGAAATGTGTTATACACTATAACAAATAATTACTTTTTCATATTTGGAGGAACTACCCAACATACCTAACCATCACTTATATGTCACTAATCAAAGAAAAAAGTATGAATTTTTTTAAGAGTCACAACTGAAAAACCTGACTTTTGAAGAAGTGACAAACCAAGGACATATAATTTGGATATGAGTAATAACCAATAGACTTTATTTTGATTGGTAAAATAATAAACTAACTAATATAAAAATAAATATATAATAAAAAAAATATTGAGAACCAAAGGAAATTTAGAACAAAATATTGTAAATGATGATGATGAATCTTGAATGTATCATTATCACTTCAGTAATACATTGTATTTTGATTTCCTTTTGCAGTTACATTAATTAAATTCAAATTGTGAAAATGATTTAGAACATTATAATTCATGTATAAATTTTTGTGTCCCTCTCTATTTTAATGATATTTATCATTTTTGAATCCATATTGAGTTACATCTATGAAACACCTATAGAAAAACTGACTCCATTAACTCTATGATCTTTGAAAACGCATGGGTGTTCAAACCATGTTAATAATAACTAGTCATGGATTTATAAATATAATTAAGGAAATATAACTTATCATTATTTTCAAATATTATTTTCTTAATTCTTCTTTAAAAAATTTAAATAAACCATAAAATAATTAAATTATATATGCATTTTAAATATTAATAGCATAGTTAAAATAACTGATAAGAAATTTAGTAATCAGAATTATTAAAACTGTAAAAAAAATTTGAATTAAAATTTAATTACAAGGACCAAGTAATGTTTTGATAAAAATAATTTAATTATTTCCTTTTAAACATGATTAATACAGGTATTGAACTCACCAAATTAGAATTTAATGTAGATTTATATAACAAAAAATTAAATTCTTATTAATTCTTGTAATATTCGATATATCAATAATGTTAATTATATAATTTTAAAAAAAATCATAATACATCAAAAATAAATTTCTAGGAATTTGATATAGATTTCATGATCATTTAGTAATTCATTAGAACTTTAAAATAATTTAATTGGAAATTAAAAAAATTTATTTTAAATTTAATATTTTTTTAAGTGATGTTGATCAATATTTTAACAAGTTTATCAAATCATTTTACATGATAATATCAATCTTCTAATTTAAAAATGGTGTTAAATTGTAATTAATTGTCATTTACATAAATTGTTTGTTAAAAATACATTTCTTTTAATTTTTTTAATTGAAATTTTGGTTTTTTCTATAAATTGTCCGAACACTTGGTTTTAAAATTCAGAATTATTTAAGATAATTTTTTTATTTTTAGTAGGCTTTATTTAAAATAAAAATTTGAAACTTATTTTGAAAGAAGATTTAATCATTTTAAATTAAAATAAGACAATTAAAAATTACATTAATATTATATTGAACAAGAATTCAACAAAATAATTCTCACAATATTCTCAATATTTTTTTTTTAAAATCTATTTTTGGGTTTCATTTTGATTTTTCTTTTTTTGATGGAATTGAATTTATTCTTATTTTGAATTTTTATTTTAAATTTATATATTCACATGTAGTAAATTATTTGTGTTTCTAACTACTAGATAGTATGAATCCTTCTGTGTTGATGAATTATATAACTATAATTTTGGAGAACATCATAAAGGATGATAATAGACAATAAAATGTAAAACAATTGAATTTAAAAAAGGGTAAATATAAAATTTTAGATTGGCTACAAGTTCTTGAACTACCATGATAATGACCTACTAAATGAGTAAATGGTCGACTGACCATGATCCCATAGCCTTCCACATAAAGGCCTCAACCTTCTATGAGAAGCCAATAATGATAGATCGGGTATTGTGGTGGCTAGATCGACTAAGTGGAGCTAAATGTGACAATGTGGATTGACCAATTATGGATAACCAACCATGACCTTCTCATGAAGATTGATGAATTCAAATCCAACCCTATGAAAAGCCCAAAAAATACCAGAGAAATATCAACAATGATACCACATGTTGAACATGATTATTATTGAATTAGATGAATTAATAGAGAATAAAATGACTGATACAACCTAATCATTAATGAACTTAGGATGACTAAATTATTGATCTATAATAATTTTTATCCATGGATGAATAGTTGATACTAAAGAATAATTTGTTCATTGTGGGTTACCATGTTTCCATTATTGGTGAATGGTTTAGGAATAAATATTTTTTTATTCAATAGTGGACAAGTTTTATAATATCCATAGATCTACAAGTCCTCAGAACAATTGTTTGATCATGTTTAATCCAAGTAAGAAGACATCCCATTTATGAACATGATTGTTTTCTAAACAAGATCAGAGAACCTGTTTTTTTGTTCAATTTTATGCCATAGAGGAAACATTATATGGGGGAAACAGAGTTCATTGAGAAAGGAATATAAGTATATATAGGGGAGGTTCAACCCCTACTAGATCTCTACTATCGATCATAGGAATGTTTATATTGGGAAAAGGGTGAATCAGTTTTATAGCTGAAATGGAACCCAAAATCTACCTTTACGGAATGATCTTTGATGATAATTTGATAATTATGGGTTCTCGAGTCTAGAAGGGATCTTAATAAACCTAAAAATGATATAGGGATTGAGTCAAGATAAGTCACATTTCATTTTTTACTATTGTAGGTCTAATATTGAATGTGACATGACTTCAACCTCTATAATTGTCCATCTATGAGTTCCCTTAAGGGTATATACCACCTTTTTGGTGAAATTAATATGATATGAATCCATTTTTTGTATTATCCTTGAAATTTTAAAGTTTTCCAAGTTAATATGAAGTTATAAAAAGAGGTTTTGAGACACAAATATAGCTGAGATTAATTCTTGGTTCTTTAGATTTCAATACAAGTTTGAATAAGGCTTGGAGTCTAGGAAAACTATTTTGAGAGGAGGTTGAGGAGGATTTCTTTATCAAAGAAATTATCAAATTGTAAATGGGTAAAAAGAGTGGTTCAATGTTGTGTCATGGTAGTGTTCAAATTTAAGACTCACATATCGGTGGATACCATGGTATCAATGTCACATTATGGTTAGGAGGGCACTAAGTTAGTGTAGAATTTCCCAGGTGAATATTTTCATAGCTGATCAAGTAAAGTTAATTTAAATTGTCCATGTTTATATAATGATAGTTTAGTTATTTCTTAAATATAGTAACACACTTGGCATGTGCTATGTTTTTTAAATGTAATTCCAATCATATTTTGGATTTCAAAATCTTATAGGGCCTTATATTTTTAATTCATTTCAAATTATATATAGTGAAATGAAACATAAATTATTATAAAGTGTAATTAAAATAATATAGTGAAGTTTAAAGCATATAATGGAATACAGATTCAATTTTAAAATAAAATGGGCTTCTAAAATTCATAATAGGAGAAAATATTGAGTCACCAGAGGGTGAAGATATCGAATAAAAACCTATACATGTTGACACCACTAATTTGATCGTGGTTATTAATGTTTGTGTTCCTAGATCTAGGATTCAATGTTTTATTTTTTTAAATTTGTAGAAACTATTTAATTGGGTAAACCCATTAATTCATCAATTGACCACTATTAATTCCCTAAACTAATCCTGAGGGAATCTAATTTTTACAGGGTTGATAATAGTATAGTTGTGATTTGGGATCCATGGAGAATGAAACTAGAAGATGGATGGGGTATTGATTCTTACAAGAAAGTGAAAAATCCACAGGGAAGGATTTCATTCCCTTTTTTCATACTATAAGATTTTTGTTATATTAAGGTTATCTTTTTATTAACATTAAATCATGAAATTTATGTCAAAAATAGAGGAAATATAATTTTGTAAAGTCATTTAGTCCCCATTCAAGGTTTACTTATATATTAATACAATTAATCATCCTTTAGAATTATAATTTCATTTCAATTTTTTTCTTGAGTGATGTGTCAATAGATGAATGTTAATTTTGAGACTATTCTGAATTATTTACAGATATAATATGTTGATATATATAGTAGTTTAAATTTAAAGGAATAACATTCATAATCAAATGATTAGTCACACTCTTGAATGACTCAAAATTTGAAACTCATTTTCATGATGTGTATTATTTCATGGATTACATAAATTGAAATTGTTTCTCAATTTACATTTCATGTATCATTCCCATATTTCTTGATGATATGTTTTTAAAATTTTTTTACAATATCCATATCATTAATCTTCATTCCCAATCTAGAACCCATTTCCCCCTCTATCTTCATCTCTTATTTCCATTATTTATAGTTTAGTACTCAATTTGAACCCATTTTATTTCTCTCCCAAATTCACTATAGATCGAACCTAATCACCACTGTCTAGTGTGATTTTGTTTATATATATATAATTTAAGATATTTTAACAACCATCCGTCAAAATTTCATGTTTTTTTATAGATATGGTGTGTGTTGACTATCTACGGGTCATGGAACCAAATAAACACAAACAAAATCATATAAAAATTAAAAAAATAAAACTAATTTTTTTAAAAACATATTCTAGGAGAATAATTTATCAATCATATTCTAGATTTTGGTGTATGTTTATTATTTCAAAAAAAAATCTAATCCTTATGTTTTTGAATAGAAAAAATTGGCACTTCGATTTTTTCTACCAAAAAATAAAATAATATAGAGATCGTTATCAATTTTATAATAATTATTATGTTTTTATGGATTCTATGGGAAATTTTATTTCCAATTTTCCAATAGCTAGCCATAAAATCCCCAACTACATGATGAAATTTAGATTTTCATTATATAAAAATCTATCTGAAATGATGAAGTTAAAGAAGGACAACCTTACACTATTTATTTAACACATAATCATTTCATCTTCAAAGGATTTGTGGAAATATATGTTTTGGTTGAGAAGAAATAAGATAATAATAACTTATTTTTCAAACAATATTCAATATTTTCTTATAAAATTTTAATAAATCAGAGTCATTTGGAGGTTGGAATTATTTTTTAAGTGAACAATAAATTGTAATTAAATAATTCATTAGTCTTTAAAACTAATTTAAAATGTGACCTTCCAAATATTGAAACTAAATACCCAAAAAAATATGATATTTTATTAATGTTATGAATGAGAGAGTGCACTTTTATGAGATATTAACTGATAGAATTTTTCTTCTTTTACAATCATTAATGATACCACTAAATCTTTGTTTAATATAACATAAATAATTTTTTTGAAAATGTGGAATATGTCTTATATTGAATTACATAAATATGACTTTATTAGAGTGAATATGAACTCATTCTACCCTAGAAAAGGTTTATAAAAATCTACTAGTACTTAATTATGGAATAATATAACAAGAAATTAACTTGAGGAATAGATTAATCACATTATATATAGTTAAAGGTAAAATAATTAGATTAGTAATTTATTTTTTATAGTATTTATATCAGGAAAATTATGTATAAAATAATGATTTTATAAAACCCATATTTTTTGAAGAAAAAATTTATTTTTTACCTATTTTTTACAGAATTTATCAAACTATTTTGGTGATGAAATTTATTTATAATTGAATATTAAATTACATGAGAAATTATTTTTTTAATGAAAAATATTTTAAATATTCTAACAAAAAAATTGAAAAACATCATCGTGAAACTATTTATCATAATTAAATACTTTCTGCCCTTTATTTTTAAAATTTATAGCTTTTATTTATGATGAAATTCTTTGAGGATCATATCTAAACCCATGAAGATCATAGTAATGTTATTTCACTTCATGAAAGAATAAAATATATTAAATGTTATTTAATTTTATAAGCCTAAAACACCTATGTTTATAATTGCAATAAATTTTCAGATGTTTTTTTCATGATTAAACGATGGGATTCATGGATGATATTGGATGAGCCTTTTCATTTACACCTATGTTTAAAAGAATGAAATTAAAATATTTTATTTAATTTTTTGATGTCCCTAAATCCCAAAAAAGTCACATCTTTGACTAATCCCTAACTAAATAATTATTTTCTACAATGGTGTTTTTTTATTATCAGTTGAGTTTGCTATACTCTGATAAGTCTTAAATCCAATTTGACTAATTTATTTCCTAAAAGGTATGGTAAGTTCACTTATGGTTCATTCTTTATAGGAATACAAATACTCTTAGTTACCTTGGATAGTTTTCTAGGAATTCCTTACTAAGGAAAGTAAATAAAACACTTCTTAGGCAAAAACACAGTTTTGTAATTTTATTTAAATTTTATAGTTTTTTTAATTAATTGATTTTTCTGAAATAAATGAATCCATCATATTTTATGTCTAGGTTAATCTTCCAATTCTCCCTATCTTATGCCTATTTTTCCAAATTTAATTTTGAAAGTGATTTGTGAAAGCCTTTAATAATTTCACTACCACATCCTCTAACTAACTAATAAGATTCATTTATTTATTTTAATGGATTAACCTAATGATTTATCTTCCCTAGTCCTATAAGAACTTAAAGAGAGATTCCAAGATGAGGTTGAACTAATGTTAATGCATGTGAATGTTTGGGAAATATATAAAAGGATACAAAAATTCAATTCGAAGGGGAGTAATTTTTCTAATAATTTCATTTTGTTTTGAGAATTTAATGTTATTTTTTGATATTAGACTCCCCTAAAATCTTAAATTAACTTTTTTTGTTATTTTGGTAACAAAATGATAATTTAAAAAATAAAAAATTATTGGGGGAAAGGTTTTTATCTTTGAAGTAATTGAATCTTGATTTCTTCTTGGTCAGAGATGTAAAAGTTATGTTCTTACCTTTTCTTATTTTATTTTTTTTAATCATCTAATACATTAATAAATCCTCGTTTTAACACATTGAAATGTTTCATAGACTACTTTCTTAAAATTTTAAATATTTTTGGAAAATGGATTGTATATTGGAAATAATATTTAAATATACTACAGTATAAGATGAATTAAAACTTTATTTTTTATCTCCAATGAATTAAAATCATATACATTATATAAGTTTTTTAAAATCTTATGAAATTTGGATAAATTATTAACATTTAAAACAACTTATACTATACTAAATTAAAAAAAAAATTGTTAAACATTTTTTATTTTTATAATTTAATTCAGAATAAGATTAAATTTTGGGTAAAATATTCTGTTTAAAATACGAGTTAGGGTTTTTAAAATGAATTAAGTTATAATTCATTGATATCATGTTAATATTCCAACTATTTTTTTCAAAACAAAATATTTCTAATGAACACTTTAGTATTTTCATTCATCCAAAGTTTTTCTAATGAATTAATGGTTTTTTTCCACTTAGAGTATATAAATTAATATTAGTTCATGAATTTATATAGATATATCATTTTATTTCACTCTTCAAATAAAATTTATTTTGAAAAACAAAATTGAGTATATATTATTATTTTGATAGGATCTAAATTTTTAGATTTTAATTAAAAAATAAGATGTGAATCAAATGGGATATGAAATGAAATTATTAATCCAAGTTGAAATGTTTATAATTTTTCCACATTCATAACTGGTATATGTGTTAATTATTCTATATTTTTAATTATTAAACACACCCATATATTTTTTTGTTTCTATTTTTATTTTACTAATTTAGTGTGTTGGTTCACATTGATGTAATGAAATGTTTTGAAGTCTTAGTATTGTTAAAATTGAAATTTTTTACATTTTTTTAAAAAAAATTCTATTAAAATCATTTCATAAAATATAAAACATAATCTTCAAAAAAATAATTAATTTAATTCTTGGATGGAAATCATCGTTACTAATCAAGGGAATATATAGTGTGGTTTTTTAAAATAAATTCATTATAGAATTTATATCTCTTACACATTAGTTTAATTTTCATTTATTTAATTTTAATAAATGATTTCTTGAGGTCAAAAAAGGTTCTTTGTATAGAGTAATTTTGTATTGATAACTTTTTATACATGTTTACCAGACCATTTTTCATTAAAGTTTCAGGTTTTTTAACAAAATATTTTCTTAAAATGTCAATATATCTAATTCACATAATTTTTGTCTAATAGATACAATTCATTGCAAATTTTAAGTTAAATTTGTGAATTTGGTGATAATCATTTTCATTTTTTAATCATCACAATTCATTGAGAGAAAATATTTCCATTCAATAGGTAATTTCATTGAAATAGTTTATTTAAATGATTTGGAAGGATATTTTATGGTTTTGAATATGAATATAAAATTTACATATTCAAATAATTTTATCTTGAACAATAATTCTTCAAAATAATGATTACAAAATTTTATTATTTTATTTTGAAAAATAAATTTATAATTCATTTTTATTTTTTAAAATGTTTGAATTTGTTTTATTCACATTCTTACTTATCTTTTTTAATAAATATTTTCACATATAATAATTTTTTGTGATTTTAATTACCTAAATGTAGGTATCAAAGTGTATAGTTGAAAAGTATAATAGTCATTTCATAGGCCTCAGTAATTTTTTATGATTATATATTTATAGTTAAAGAATATAATTTGAAAATAATACAAAGATGAAGTACCAGGTCAAATGAAGGTGCATGGCCTACCGTGATCCTAGCCTATTACAAGACTAAATTGTACACTATCCTTGATTCCCTAACCTATATTGTGAATTATTTGTCATACTATTATAAAATAAATAATGTTTTATCATTCCTTATGGGGGATGGATTGATTGTATAGATCTTTACTTACATTAATTTATCAAGTTTCAATGCATGATTGGTTGTGTAATTCTTTAGAATATTAATTATGTTGAGTCCCAACCGGATAGAATCTCGAGCTTGAATGAAAAAATCTCGACCAAAAAGATTCTTGATGATCATGAGGATATATAATGATAATGAAAAAAATAGTTTAACAATAAATATATAAAAATCCATAAATAAGCCTTGATGACTGAATATGTGAGCCATTGTCAGTTCAATCCTTAAATAAATCATCAATACTGTGGTAGAAGAAGTTCTCCATGGGTAATCATTAATCTAAACCTAGTTATAGAATGAAGGAAAAGTTTTTATTAATGTAAGTTATGAATGATTTTTTTCATATGAGGATATCTACTTGAGAAAAAAACTATGATGTGCTCAAATTCAATCGAAGAAACAAGGCATGCCTTCATTTTATGGACTTCTTTTCTGAATATAACTAGAGCACCTACTTTTTTTGTTCTATTTCAAGACACATGGGAGGTAAACTATAATAGAACTAGATTTCATTGAAATTGGAATTCAATATCAATAAGATAATGTTTAAAAAAAGACTATATTTTTTCTATCTATATGTGGAATGTTGAGATCAATCAATGGTGTAAATCGATTTTTTGGAAGAAGCAGAACCCAAGATACACCTTTGAGTCTAAAACATTGAATATGATTTGTTTACTGTGGGTTGTTATGTATGGATGAGATAATATTGATACTAAATAACTAGGGTGGAGATGAAAACGAGCATGTGATGACTACATTTTTTAACATTATATGTCCAATATTGATAATTGTGGGGTTTAAAACATAAATTTGTCAGACAACAAGTTTTTTTAAGGGGCCACTCCACCTATAACAGGAAACAAATATGATTTAAATAGTATTTATATATATGAATTTCTATTTAAATGTATAGAAATGTTGTTTTATGTCCAAATCAAAGGATGTAAACCATTTTGTTAGCCAATATGAGGCCATGGCTCATTGGAGGTGTGTGTGGGCTTAATTAGGACTTGAAGTGTGGAAAAGTATTTTAGTGATGTTTTTTTTGATATGGGCTATGTTAAGGTAAATACAACACCATATAAAGGTAAAATATATAGTCATATTCCTCATAAAGATTGTATTCCATGATAAAGACTCGTATAGGGGTGGTTCATGTTGTATTAATATCACGAAAGTGTCAAGAAGAAGAAAAGTCATGGTAAATTTTCAAATGTGAAGATCAACATGAAAGCCCAAATAATGGTAATGTAAACCAGAAAAGAATTTGGAAGGGTGGATTAGTTCTTGGGTAAAGGTAACAAATCAAATCACATGCACTGTGTTCTTCCAAAGTTAATCAATTTTATAGATGATAGAAAATTTTTAATGGTCCCAAAATTCATTATACATTTCAAATTAAATGAGAGGAATAGAAACTTATCGACCATGGGGATGAGTTAAAATAATTTTATGAAGATAAAATAATCTAGAAGAATCTAGTGATATTTTCAATGTTATATAGGCAATCGATATTCATATTTAGGGAGATGACCCTACCACAAAAATGGGTTTTTACTATGCCACCATTTATCAGCGCTTAAAAAAGCGCTGATAAAGGGGGTTCCATTAATAGTACTAAAAAATTAACTAATAAAGAGAATATTTAATACTGATAAAAATGCTATTAAAAGTGACCCTTTATCAGCGCTTTTTATTCAGGATGGTAAAGGCACCCCCTTTATCTGTGTTTTTTTTCGATGTTAAAGGGGTCCCCTTTATCGGAACTTTTTTTATAGTTCTAATTAAGGGGGGTGTTACCAAATCTTTTTCCTAGTGATAATAAAATATATATTGCAAAACAATTACGTTTTCTTGAAAAATAATATATTGATATATAAGTATATTTATATTTATATAAATATAGTATATTTTTTAAGTATGTTTTCGATAAGTATATAAAGACTATTATATTTAATATATAAGAAATTTAGTTGAAATAAATTTAAAATATTTTAAAAAAACTTAATAACTAATAGTTTACAAATTTTCATCGACTAATAATCATTTTACAAAACATTGATGAAAAAAAATTAAAAATAATAATAAAAGATCTAAAATAAGTTGAAAATGTAACTTAATCTTCAAATGGTCATAACTTTTGATCCGAGTGTCTGTTTGAGCTCTACGACACATCAAATAAAATCCTGTGACAAGATATATGTGCCGATGATTGAAGAAAAACATAAGTCATATATTTCGAGGCCAAAAAAGTTCCAAAAGTCCTCCAAAATTGAGTTTTTAGTTGGGATACCCCAATTTTTTACATTCAAAAAACTATAATTTCTGATCCATATGTCCTCAAGTCCTGTACCACATATCATATCAAATAGTGTCTGATTTTCTTCAATTTGAATGATTATGGAATTAATATAGACTTCTATATTATATTTTATGGTCGTTTTAGTATTATATGGATTTTCTGATACACATATATCTGTATTTTTTGTAAATATGTGTGTATGTGTGTGTCTCTATGTGTGTGTGTGTTTTGTATATATGCATGTATTTATTTATCTACAAACACACATTAAAAAACATATTTTAAAAATTTATTTAAAACTAATCTTATAAATATATACAAATATAGAAATAATTATATTGATAAAAAATTATAACTAAATACATATATATTAATATATATATTAATATAAAAAAAATATTTATATGAATAAGAATCCATATTAATATAAAAATAAATTAAAATATTTGTATATATAATTCAATAGATATATCATTAAATAGAGAACAAAACTAAATGGAATAGTGGAAAAGGTATAGGTGTCTAAGGGTGGAGGTCTCAGGTTTGAGTTTTGGTGGAAGTAGGGGTGCGGGGCCAAGTGGGAGGAGGTTGCATGGGAAAGGGTAGTATGCGGTTAGAGGGATGGGTTCCTGCTAATTCTGATAAAAGGGGGGGTCAAACATGATTAAAATATCCCCAAATTATAAATTCATTTTATCTTTTTTATTAATTATTTTTACTTTTATCCATGTTTAAAAAAAAGTGCTGATAAAATGGGTCATTTATCTGAGCTAAAAAAAAGCACTGAAAATGGACCCTTTTATCATCGAATTTTTTAGTGCTGATAAAAGACCCATTTTATCAGTTCAATTTTTTAGTGCTAATAAAAGGGGTCTTTATCAACAATTTTCTGAGCGCTGATAAAAGGGACCCCCTATCTTCACCTCGATTAATAGTGATTTTCTAGCATTGTTAATTCCCTTTGCTAGTGTTGATAAATGCCATATTTTCTTTTGTGAGATCAAGTAACATGATGTTAAATATAACAAAAAGAGACCAACATGGGTGGAAACTATGAACTTTAGCTATGGTGTAGTGGTCTATGATCATATAGTTGGGAGTCTTTGAATGATTACATTAAAAAATAGAAGATCTGTTTAATATGGGAAACCATTTAATCACTGATTAACTATCATTCATTCAACAAAATAATATTCAGATTGTAAAATTTCTTGACATAGGGGAAAGAGTGGAGACATGTGTTGGGCTTTCTAGAGGTAGAATAAAAAAGACCAATGGGGGATTTATGATCAGTTGATAGAATAATCTTCAAAGAGAAATTATTCCTTCCCATTTAATTCCCTATTGGATTTAGGTTATCTTAAGCTCATGTTTTACATATCATTTAAATATGAACTATAATTTATTATTTGAGGGATTTAAATTTTTTTGATCTTTTTTCAATCACTATTCAAAATTTCTTTCCTTATTTCGATAATTCATCATTTCTGGCATAACACATAAATTTCAGTCTTGACCTCAAGTTATGTATCAATAGATGAAAGTCATTTTTGTGACTCTATTGAAATACTTCACAACTACAAAATATCAATATATTGAGAAATTATTATTGAAAGGATCAACATTTGTGATTATATGTCCAATTTTCCTATTTAATGACTCCTTTTTAGCAAATCATTTTCTCACATAGTATTATTTCATAGATTCGTTTTATTGAGCAATTTTTATATTTATTTAATAGAAATTTTGTCCAGAACACAAAGTATTAGGTTGCAACCCATTTGATACCACACACCCACCATTCTTCTCTATTCTCAATCCAACACCCATTTTCCACTCTTTTATCATCACCATTTTCTTGTTTTTTAGTAATGTACTCAATTTATGACCCTTTGAATAATCACCAACATTATATGTGGATCAAGCATACTCATCACTCTCTATTGGAATATTTATTAAAAATAATATATTGAGAGTTTTCAACAGCTTCCCATCTCTATGAAATTTTAAATAATTTCATTTATCTTTAATGTTTTCATAAAACTTCAAAATTATCATTAATCATAAAATTAGGTCAATATGACTCTAAAATTTTAATAATGCATTTTAAACATTATAATAAAAAATAAAATTCTATAAACTATAGAAATATAACATGAGGGAATAATCCTCTATAAAATTAATAAAATTATCAAACCAGTTTCAATAATTGATAAATATTATTTATCAATTCTATTAGTAATTATATTTATCTAATATATTATTGTGATATATTTTTAAATACTAATTAATTTAAAGTATTTTTAATATTTAACAAGAACAAAAATAAACAAAAAATAATAATCTCCACATACAATAATAAAATTTATATCAATAAAACTTTGTATTAATAATACATTCAATTAAAAAATGATTCTAAACGAATGATACAACAATCCAATTGATGATTATTGTCACAAAATTCATTCCATGTTTGTACCTACCTCAAAATTATAACCCATTGTTTATATTTACATCAAGAATACGAGAAGGCTTGAGTGGATCACCTTTTTCATTTCAGATCTCTCAGTGAATATAAGGATCTATAGAATCTCGAAAATGATTGTATTAGCCATAAAAATCTAAGAAATTATGAAACTATACCCCCTATAAAATATTAAAATGAGGTAACTAAAATGAAATTTTATATTCAATTGAATGTAGTTTTTTTTCACATAGATTTCATAATATAAGTTATGTATTAGATTTTGTATTGTCTAAAGTATTTATAAATAAATTTATAGATACAATATATTAATTGAAAAAAACTTAAATATATATCTAAAATCATATGTATTTTTTGATTTACAAGAATTAGTGTCATTTTGAAAATAATTATCTATAATTTTGACTTTGAGAAGTTTTGATATTGTAAAAATATCACTTCATTAGGACCCCCAAATTGATGATTCATCATAAGGTTCATATTAAATATATTTATCCTTATAAGTTATTGATCCATGAACCTATGTTTAAATTAATTTAAATGGAATGTATTTAAAATTTAGAAAATCTATCCAAATGTGTTCTTGGGTTTCAATGCAGTTTGGCCCATTTTTCTTCAATTTCATCTAGGGAAATTCAAATCACCTCCTCTTACGTTAAATACATCCCATAAAATGTATTTCATTTTAAAAAAAATATTTAACATTAATTAATTGAATAATATAGTAATAAAATTTTATTATTATTTTGAAAAATTATAATACAAAATCAATTTAATGAAATGGTACAAGGGTTTAATAGACTAGTAAGTCACTACATGATAAAAAACATAATAAATCATAGAATCAATAAATTTTTATCAAGAAAATAAACTTTATATATTATGGGAGTGGATGGAAACATGATAATTCCTTTTTAAATATCTTGGTATATCCTAGAATATAAGGTGTGTAATCTCATTAGATATACCTTCAAAAAGTAGTAAGGAATCATCCATAAATATTACATGTTATTATCAAATTATACTAGGGTTAGCTTTTTTCTCATTCCGGAAGAACGTCTTAGTTTATTTTTCTTATAATCAAGTACTAACTCATAAATAACACTCTCAAATATTAAAAAGTGGACACTTAAAGTTAGTATGAAAGTCTTCATGGAAAAAAATTAAAAATAAACATGTTTTCTTTCATGAAATATCCCAAAACATTTTATCCTTATAACATCCTTGTCCCTACACATCATTAGAACCCAATAAAAAGAATTGTAAAACTATGGGATAAGAGAAAAAATCTCAGTAAAAGATATATAAATAGATAATAGAAGAAATTTTTTAGCCAAATAAAACACATGAAAACCCATAAAAATGATTCCTTAAAAACATACCTTTTTACCCAAAAGGGTATAATCATTTCATTAGAAAATAATATTTACCATACATTACGAAATCAAAACTTTCCATGAAAATGCATAAAAAATCCTAGAAAATTCATCTAGTTACCTTGGAAAATCATCTGCATAGAACCCTTATAGAACCCATTGAAATGGAATAACCATATGGATAACATATATTATTATTCTTTGAATAAAATAATCATTACCAAATTCATTGGACTGTTATCAAGGAACACCCATTATATAATCTATAATTAATCACCCATGATATATAATGGGGATCTACCCTTCATATATAATGCATCAATCTCACCCGTGATATATAATTGGGAATAAGGCTTTGTGAATGAATTATATAGACCATATCATGAATACAATTATTGAAAAACTCTTCCAAACTCATGTGCAACATACTTTTGGATATCAAATACTCATTTCAATTATAACCCCATTTTTAAAACCAAAACATTCAGAAAAATGGAAATAATATTTTTCTTTGAATAAATTAAAAAATACATTAATGGATTCCAAAATCCAAATAAGAGTCTATTGGTGGGAAAACAAGTTGATTCTATTCATTTTAAAATAATAAATTTATTTTGTTTTTCGAAATGAAATTGAAAAATTAGGTAAAAAGATTCCTTTACCAAAACCCATTGAAGTAAAGTCAAAAGAGAAATAAAATTTATTTTAAAAGTCATTTATGTATGTGTAAATTCATTAATCAGATATCATTAAAAAAGTTATGTGGAATGAAAATATATTTTTAAGGGAATCAGTAAATAAAAAGTTTTAAAAAAAATTCCCTTTCATAAAATATTAAAATGTATATCTCCATAGAAACCATTGTAAATAAGTAAAATATTTTCAAAAATGATCGTTATATGTAATTTATAATTATTATTATTTCACCATGTTTCAATAATATTCGAATGATATGAAATAAGAAATAAAAAAATTCTTGGTTAAGAACAATAACTCTTATTTGAAAAAAAATCATTTTCTTTACACCTTAATCTTTGTAAAGTTGGTATTATAACCAAAATAATCCCTATAGAATGTGGGTTGGATTATTTGGATAGTATTTTTTATGTATTTCCAAAAAAAAATACTTTTTATATGTGATTAAATGAGTTAAATATATTCCCTCTTTAAATATATTTTAGGGAAAATGATGAAATTAATTAAAATTTTAAATTAATTTAAATTACTTCTTTGTCTAAAAGGATCATAATTTATAATATCATAACATAAATGATTATGTGTTATAATAATTTCATAGAATAAAATTTGGACAAGTTTGGATCGTATTTTTACCCTTATCATTTTGTTTTAACCCTTCATTGATCCATTTCACAATTATAGTAAAATCAATGTTTTTTCAATTAAGGGGTTAATATTGTTACTATAAAAGGTAAAATAACCCAAAATAGAACCACAGTTTCTGAAATCACCTATATGGCATTTACATGGTCAAATATAATATTTTTATGAGGTTTAAATCATTTAATACATTATTATTCTTTTTAAATAACATTAATGTCAATTTTAGAACTATTAATTTTCCTTAACAATAATAACATGGTGAAAATTTTTAATTCCGATCCTATGGATCAAAAAAATTATAATATTTCATGTTTATCTAAAAAATCAAATACAATAAATATTAATTAAAATTTTATTATTTTTAAAAATTTTAAAATACTTTATATCATTAATTGTGTTAAATGAATAATTAATACATCATTATTATGTAATATTTTAATTTAATTATTCATTCGTTAAAAATAAAAACTTAATTTTCAATATTAAATAACATTTTTGTTTTATATGCATATTTATAATTGAACATATCCACAGTTTATCTCTAAGTTAAAAATATTATAGTTAATAAAACATAGATTGGGGAATATAGTTTTTTAGATGATTATTAATAATATATATACATTTAATAAAATTATGATTAGTTTTAGGGTAATTTTTAGTCCATAACATTTTATTTTGAACTTTAGTTATGTGATATATCATTTACCATTATAAAAAAAATATACTAAGGTTACTATTAATATTACCTAAAAATTAAATGAATATATTTAGCATATTAAGACCTCATGATTTCAAAAACAAAATCAATTTTTTAGTGTTCTAAGACACAGAAGAGGCCAAATTAAATAAAAAATTAATCCAACAAAAAGTGACAAAAATGGGTTTTGTAAAAGAATAAATTTTTAAGTGTAAAATTTTTTTATAATAAATTCAAATAAAATAACAATTTAAAAACCATAATTGTATTAGTTTAAATCAATAATAACTAATTATATTTTATAACTATTAAAAAATATAATTTTACACATTAAATAATTTAAAATAAAATATATTTGTCAATAAAAAATTAGTATTTTTAATATTTATTAAAAAATAAAATTTCTCTGAGAACTCTAAAAAATTAACCGTAATGTGATTTTTATATTCTGATTACCAAAATTATGTTATTTTGGTCCAATACATTTTATAAAATTTCGATAAATTTATTATTATATTTTATGAGAAAAATTAAATAAAACTATGTTTTCAGAAAAATTATTTTTAAGAATGAATTGAATTCAATAAAAATAAAATTATTATATACAAATAATTAATCAAATAATTTTTTATTTTTTATTTAATTTATATATATATATTAAAATTTGGTTAACCCTTTTCATATCCACCAACTTAACAGCTAGTTTATAATAGTCATATTTAAATTATAATATTCTTTGGTTTTCAGAAGCTCAAGGTTTCATGTCACTAATTCTATCAAACATAATGTCTAATTTTTTAATCATTAGGTGTTACATTCATGACCCCCATATTTAACAAAAAATTTATCACAATTTGATCATATTCTTAGTAATCAACTTGTTGGACTTTTAAAATACCTTTGTTGATATCCGATAATGTAAAAAAGAATTAATTTAAATCCCACAATAATTGTAAAGAGGGAAATATGAATGTCTTCTAGAATTACACATAAATAGTATTAAATGTTGAAAAAATTGGTGTGAATTGAAAGTGGTGAAATTGAAGAAAAATATAATGTAAAAAAATAATGTAGAGTGATCGATATCATTAATACGAAAAGGTGAAAGATCTAGACAGATTCTATGAGCACAAAACCATAAAAAAGTGTTATGAAAAAACCTATCTATTCAGCAACAATGATGGTAATATGATTATTTTTTTTATGATTCCTTTCAATATATTTGAGTAATTATATTAACCTCTAGACTAATAACAAAATAAAATATATTTACTTAAATTTTATAAATTCATCCCTTAATCAATTTCCACCACAATATCAATTTTTTTAAATGATGTGTGTTCAAGATAAATTTTTTTATTCCTGAAGCACTAAAATAAAGATCCACTATATCATATACCTCAAAAAAGTATAAAAATCTATTTCTAAATGCATTATACATTAACCAAATCCAATATTATTAGAACAATGAAATTCAATTCCAAAAATTAATGAACATTAACGTGGATAAATAATAAATTAGTCTCCAAAATTCAACAACAACACCTAAAGTTTAAACTAAATCAGAATGTTAATAAAATTCCAAAATATTCTTTGATACATTCCCCACTAATACTTAAAACCAAAGTTAAAAATGATTTGTTCTAATATTCTTCCAAGATAAATTTGACATTTTCCTCCAATTAATATTAGTCATTGTTAGTGTCTCATGCAAAAAATATATATGACATAGTAATATAATCTTAAAATATGCTAATCATTTCCCTACATGAAAACGTTCACCATAAATCCACAATAATATATGCTTCTAAGACATAATTAAACCTTGATTCATCAAACAAAATAACAAAATATTTTATATCCATTAACAATTTAATGCTCCGAAGTTGTAATGACCCATAATTACCTCAATGTCAATGATTATAGAAATCCAAAACATTATTAATCCCAATAAACCTATTTCCACCTAATGTAAATTAATTAATTATTACATTATACTTCTTATTAAACCTAATTGTTACATATACCTCAAACAAATACCATAACCCTATAAATTTCTCCCAAAGTATTCCCATACATTAATCATAAACAAGAGTGACTAAGATGTTGTAATTATATCCTAACTCTAAAATTTAGATACCTTGATTATTAACAATATTTATAATCCATTAACCATAATTTCCCATAATATTCATTAATACTAACATTATACATGAAAAAAATGAATAAAGTACTAATATTCCATAATATAAAAATATAATCCATGATATAATCCATACCTTTCATGTATCATTATTAGTTTCATCATCATTAATAATATTTTCATTACTCGTTGATAAAAATTCATTTATATAGTCTATCTGATAATGTTCTTCATATTCCCCCTAATAACATTGATTTGTATAAGGGCCATAATCCATACATTTACACATTCAATTGATGTCCGAAGATTAATTTTCCCTTATTTATGGTGTCAAATGAACACATTATTTTTCTTTGGATTATTGTTTCTTTATTCCCTCTACTAACACATGATATATTTTCCTCTTATATTATGGTATCTTATTTGGTGTTTATTACCACTATCTTGACACATAGGTTTGTAAAAAAATTTATATTTATTTTAATTATCATTAGATCTATTTTGGAGCTTCATTTCCCTCTTATTTGATGAGTTAATAAATCCAAATAGATTCATGTTTTTTATCATGACTTGTTCTAGCTATTTAAGAATAAACATAATATTTTGTACTATAACCATTATTCTGTTTGGTATCAATTTCAGAAAACCATCGTATTCCCTTCAAAACCATCATTAATTTAGTTCCTGCTAGATATATCCATTTACTTAAACAAGAAATGTTTAGTGTGATTATATTAATCATAATAAAAAATCTCCTGAGTAGTATAAACATTATATATCCCTAACCATTTTATCTTCAACTCTTTCAATTAATCCAAATTAATTATAATTCACCCAAACATACTAACTATTATGGTTATAGACGACTTTTAACTTATTCTAAATAATAGCATATCTTCGAAAGATTTATAAAACTTGGTCTGATACTAAATTTAAGGAAATATACCTATGACTATGTATTCTAGTGACATTAGACTATAATTACATTATTTCATTCCTAAATATCATTTAGATTTCTAGTTTTTAATAATTAGGTCATAAATCTTGCATGATAGTGACATATATTAGAATGTGGACACTTATATTTTGTATCTATTTCTTTCAAAAACAAAAAATTTAAAAATAAACAAATTTTATTTGATGGTATATCATTTTAATTTTTATCATAACCTCATCCTTTTCCTTTTTTATCCATAAAACATTGCGAAAAACGTTTTATAATTGTGGGATGGACAAAAAAACATAGAAATGGACAAAGTAATAAATAAATAAATAAACTCAAACATTCAGTGAAAAACATGAAAACTCAAGGATCAAATTTCATACAAAAAACATTATACCACATAAAATGTATAATAATTTATATGTAAAAATTGATATTTATCTTACCCATTGAAATCAATGATTTTCATAAAAAACAATAAGAAAACCTAGAAACATTGAGGAGGGACCTTGAGAAATAATCTTTTTATAACCCTTATTGAACCCTTTTAATATCCCTTAAAATTGGAATAATCATATGAAAAAATTCAAATATAATTCAGCAGATAACATAATAATTACACAATGCAATAAATAGAAACTTAGGCGCACCGATCGTATAAGCTATATCAACTCACCCATTAGCTATAATAGAGATAAGCCCTTTTTATAAGATGTATCAGGATTCCCCATGATCTATAATTAGGTTCAACCCTTAATAATAATTAAAAATGACAATATCATAATTATAACCCATGAAAGTCTATTTTAAACTTCTGTAAAAACACTTTTTGATATCCAAATATAGTTTTCTCTAGAAAAAAATTCTTATAATACTATAACACCTAAAATTGTGAAGGACGGTTTTTCATAAAATAAAACATGAAATCTTATAATGTAATAAAAAATCAAATAATATTTTTGGTGGAGATAAAATTTGTTTATTCGATATATATTAAAATAAAACATTTTTTTGTTTTTTTAATTAAATTCAAACATTTCAAAAAATATATTTCTCTAAAGTCCATTGAAATAAACTAAAAAAGTGACTGAAAATATACTAAACAATTATTTAATGTCCATGTAAATGAATTAAAAAAATATTTTTAAAATATTGGACATGGAAAAAAGATATTTTTAATAGAAACAATAGAAGAAGATTTTTAAAAGAATGTCTCTTGTGTTGAGTCTTAAAAAAATAATTCTTTTAAATGGTTTATAAAGAAGTAAAATTTGTTCAATATTAAATTAATATCTCTTTAAGTATAAATAATAATTTTCCTTTAAACAAGTCAAATGAAATTTATATGGAAGGAAAATATTTATAAAATAAAACATGAAAACATTTGATATGAGTTTTTAAATGTAACGTATCTTTTACCTCGAGTGTAAATCATTGGGTATCTTTTTTATATTCCATAATAATAAACTTATATTAAAATTTTAGTAATTTTATACCCTTTTTAATGTTTATTATTAGTTTATCACTTGTTATCATGTTATATATAATTACTTAATCAATTATGTTCATCTTAGATGCCTTGATGATATTCAACTCATTTTTCCAAAATTAAAACAATAGGTTCACTATTGTCAAAGTAGAAATTATTCTACAATGTCCAAAATAATAATCCCTAACTAATTATTATTATTATATATCAATTATAATTTTAAAATTAACTAATAAATATGGTTTTGAAAAATGAACTATGTTATCGTCTTGGAGGCAGTAGGCCCCATGTATTCTTGAGTAATGTTACAATTTTCAATGGCTATTTTGGAAATAAGGAATTTATTATTTAATCATAATATAATTATAATTATATCTAAAATACCATATTATTCATTGAAATATACTTAATATAAATCATCCATGATATTTTATGATGAAAATGAAAGACTTCACTTCGTAGAGGTGGTAGCCCATATGAACTCACGAACGACATTATCATTTTTCAATAAAATAAAATATAAGAAAATTAATGAAACATTATCCATTTTAATTCATAAATATTTCACTAAAATCATGTATAAACATTACTTTCATCATTATAACTATTCTCAAGGGGTGGGATGGAAAATGGATTACATTGTTTCAGGAGGTGGTTGTTTATTGTACACAAAAAAAGATGGATTACATTCAAATTTCATAGAGTTTGGAGATGGATTGTGGTTATTCCATTAAATTTAAAAGACCTTAGTATTTGGACGACACTGATGTTATTATTTCACCATTTTTTGATATTATTTTTTCATGTGGATGAAAATATAATGAAAACGCTAGGATAAGAACCATACCACTTCTTCAGACAACCTCATTTGTATTGAAAATTAAGCATGCTAAGGTTGGTATACATTCCAAACTAAGGCCAATAAAATTTCGGTTTGTTAGATAGGTGTTTAAGTAGGTATTGTTAGAACTAAAAGTATTTTTTTGTGGGAATTAATTAGATTATGAGTTTGTGATTTATAATAGATTGGTGGGACACTCTTAGAATTTCTTAAAATAGTAAATTATATCAATTCTTTTTTATGTCCAAATTGATCCAAACTTATAAGATCAAAATATAATATTAGTAAAAGTATAAATAATCTTTTACATTAAATATTTGACATGTTTTTTATACTTTTACCCTCTTTGTTATCTTTTATCCCTTCATTAAATCTTTTTACAACTATTGTGATATCTTTGTTCTTTACTCTTTGGGGTAAAAATATTTACATTAAAAGGAGAAAAGGCCTATAAATAGACCATGGTGGATTTCATAAACCATATACCATTCTCATAGTTGACGATAATATTTTTATTAATTTTAAATAATTTATTAAAATATTATTTATTATAAAATATCATTAAGGTCATTTTTAGAACTATTCAATTACGTTGACATTTGTAAAATAAAAAAAGAATATAAATTCAAAATAAAATTAATTAAAACCACAATAAAGCTTCATGTTTATATAAAAAATAAATTGACATATATATTCATTCAAATCATATTATTTCTACCATTTCTAAATTTTTTTATCCTATTTTTCCTATAAATTGAAGAATTACTCCATTAACGTTGCCTAATATTTTAAAGTATTTATTTATTTTAAAAAAGTTAAAATAATTTTCCTTGAAATAAAATCATATATATTTCTTATTAAATTTTATAAAATATCATACCCTCTTTTTATCTCTATAATAAAAAAAATTATGGTTATTTTTAGAAAGAGTGTGATATTTTTGGCTTTATATGGACATCAATATTATAAATGTCAAAGTCTAGTCCAAATAAAAAACAATATACTATACTTCCGGATGATTATGGATGATATATTCCCATTTAATAAAATTTAATCGAGTATTAGGGTCATTATTATTCATTACCATTTTTTATCTTTCATTACCTTATATACCCATTTACTATTTTAACAAAAATTATGACGGTTTTTATTCATATTAACCGAAAACAAAAGTGAAATATTTATAAAATTTATACCTATAGATTACCAATATGGAATTTATTTATCAATAATTAAAACACATAATTTGAAGAATTTATTTTATATTTAAACCGGAAATAGGCGATGAAAACCGTTTTAAAGAAAAAATCACTTTTAAGTATAATTTTTATACAATAAATCAAAATATAAAAACATTAAAAAAACATAATCTATTTATATTAAGTCTAAAGAAAATAATAAAATTATGAAACTAAAAAAATTGAATTTTACTTTATAAGTACTCTGAAAATATCGCACTTTCAATTAAAATCAATATTTTTCACTATTCATTCAAAAATAATACATTTTATAAAATTCTCAATAATTTACCATAAGGTAATATGGATATGTAGATTTAAAAATGATGTTAATTTTATCAAATTTATTTTCCAAAATTTCCATGCATTTATTATATAATTTTATAACATAAATAAATCAGGTTTTTTAAAAAATATATATTTAGGAAGAACAATTTGACATTACTAAAAGAATATTCTTATTTCATAGTAATTAACTAGTGAATTATTATTGATTGTGATAATTATTTGTATTAAATAATTTAGTTATTATTATTTATACACACCAACTTAAAGTCTATGTTGTAAAAGTCGTTATTAAATAAAAATAGATCCTTATTCATTTAAGCCCAGTGTTGTGTGTTACACAGTATATCGATAATATTTTTATACATTTAAAATCTATGGGTGTTACAAAATTGAAGACTAATGATTCAACATTTATTCAAGTAAAATTTTAGGTGATAATAATATAATTATTATTAAAAAATAATAAATTATAATGAATTTAAGTCATAGATAGGTTGGAATAATTCATGAGATCCTTTGATAAAGGAAATATATATGATCATAAAAAATATATATTAATCATAATCATGACACACTTCTAATTTTTTCATTTACGTGTATTCTTTTAAACCTTCATTCTATTTAATCTAGGGAGATTCATTTATTGTGTGAATAAATATCATGGGATACCTTTATCATAAAAAAATTTTTATATTGAAATCATTATATTATATTAAATTTCATGTCTAATTAATGAGTTGTTAAAAGACAATCACATATTTTAATATTAATCTTTAAAAACTTTGGAAATATGAGTTGATCAAAAGTGTTATGGATGATAAAATTAATAATGTATATAAAGATTATAACATACGATGAAAATTAAAAAAAATTGATTATATCATATTACCATCATATCTTGAACATATAAGACACAAAGAGAGTGATATGAATGTAATATACTGGAATATTAAAATTCATACTTTTATTTTGGTTATAACTATAAAATATTAGTGGTAAAAGTAATCAATCATTATGTGACAAGAACTCCTCTTTGGATGTTTATCTTTATGATAACTCTTCCTTTTCTATAATTATAATGGTGGATAAAATATTTAAAACTGAAAGGTTTTATTTCTTATAGATTTATCATCATTGAGGTTCCCGCAATAACATAAAATAACTTTAACCAATTTTTTATAAATAATATAGAATACTTGTATGAAATGTGTCCATAAAACATATTCATTGTCTATGTATTGTGATCATAAAAAAATTATTAAATTTTTGAGTTGTTTGACATATGATTCCATTTTGTTATGATCATAAGAATTTTTGATGAATTTAAAATATTTTATTCACATCTAAAATATTTTTGAATTCTATAAAAAATATACTGTAAATTTAAACAAAAACATTTTTCATTTTTATATTTCAAACAAAACATGTGAAATTAATCCTCTATAGATAAGAAAATGAGGAAACACCATTAAAAATATTAAAACAATTCTTTGAAGATAATCCTTTTTATATATAATGAACAAAATAATTAGTGATAATAGATATCACATTTAATTATTGAAATATTGAAATAGGTACATGACCCAACCTGGTCTGGACCATTCCCAAAAAATTGGTGGGATCAAGAGTTTCAACAAAATATTGCATCTAATAGCATATAGGTCCATCAAAAAGTAATAAGTGGTTATATACACTTATATGGGTGGAATATTAAATTTGATCTATTTTAATGGAAGGAAACCATCCCCAATATGACATAAATATTCACTGAATCATATACAAAAACACATTCAATACATATCAAATTCATTATTAATTAATAAACAAGAAACAATTTTGTGTAAAATAAATAAAATCTCCGAATGTAACAATAATAAAATAGCAAAAATAATGATTAAACTATCCTAAATTAGATAAATATTATTAAAACCCCATGGAAAACAAAATAATTCACTCCAAAAACACCACAATGAATATAGTCTTATATAATATAAAAAATTTTCAATTGAATACAAGTATATCAAAAGAAAAGGTCCTAAATAGATATTTATATATATTTTTTTAGTAGTATATCCATGTACATTAAAATAACTTTTTTAATATCCAGAATACATTACGTCAAAGTGATAAAATCAATAATAGATATTTATAACCTCAAAACAAGAAATGATATGAGATTAAATTGATGGATTTAAAGAATTTAGATAACTATATCCACTAAGAATTTGTACCCAAGACTAATTACATTAATGCACATTTAATTACAATATCACAAGTGTTTTAAAGGAACACCAAAATTGTGAGGTTCAAAAACCAAATCCTTTTGCATTATTAGTCTAATCATTTGAAAAATGATTGATTATACACTACCAAGGTACGTTGAAATTGGATATCACTTCTCATGTCCCTATTTTTTGTTAGGTGAACTACCTAGACCATCCTCTAATAGGATATAGTCTAAGATCTGATGTTGGGGTATCCACTCAAAGTGGTGGGAGGAATTATCTCAATCTTTATTATAACAACTATTTCTAAGACCTATTTTCCCTCATAACATAAATGAATAATACATAATTTCATTTAACCCTTTAATATATAACTAGCATATCAATAATTGAATATAAATAAATCGAATAAATATCCACATTCAAGTATCACATCTCAAATGGATATAAAAATGAAAGAGTAAATATAAAATTATTTCAATTTTAATTGAAAATTTATGAAATCAATTATCATATATATCATTCATATTTCATATACATGGCCATACTCAATCCATATGTACCAATATTCTTGAAGATAAGAGTACATAATATATGAGTATGTATAAAGAGGTGACCAATAATTATCATCATTGTTTCCATAAGAAATGAGATGAAATTTTGAACCAAAAGTATTGAAGTGTATCCACAATATGTAAAAATAAACATAATCAGAAAACCCAATAGAAATTAAAAATGGATTCATTAATTTTAATTTCATATCAATGTCTAAAAAACCTGAAATTAAAAAACCACACTATATTACAAGGTATTTATAAATATAGGTATAAACTCATACTTTATAATAATAAAATAAAATGACCATACCATGTAAAAAATCACATTAATGGTCACCAAAAACCCAAACTCCCAAACCCACTCCACTTAAATCAAGGCATAGATCTATCAAAGAGAAGTAATGGTACCCATTATTGAAGCCCTATCACACTCTTACCTATGATAATATTTTATTTTAATTATTTTTCAGCTATTAACTTGTTTTACAAAGGTTTGGGGTGAGTCCCGGATGGAATTTCTGAGTTTTTATAAAAATTACTTGTTTTGGGTTCGACGTCGTTGGACGCAAGGGCAGAGCGCGACGCCACGTGGCTTTGCCTATGCAAATGTGTTGAATTTTCGTCGTTAAAGAAATAAAATGAATAAATAAATGTTAATTTATAATGTCATTTAAAATATCTAGGGTTATTAATAATTTTAACATTTTTATTTTAGATGAAAACTAATTTTTGTTAATTTTATTATCATTAAAATAATATAAATTATTTTATAATTATTAATTTAATGATCATGATATTATTATTCTATTAATATTATTAAAATAATTTTTATTGTTCCTTTTATTATTATTATTAAGAATAATTTTAATTGGTTTTCTTAGTTGGTTTTTACCTTTTTTAGGGTATTAGACACTCTCCCTCCCCACCATATTCTCTACGCGGCCGCCTCCTCTCCCCCTGTAGCACCTGATTTGACAATCAAAAAACATTTTATAATTACATTTTATTGGGATTAAAAGTTAATTTTTGATCATATAGGCCTGAGTTAGTACATTATAATTTTAAACATCCACTCTCATCAATTGTGCACTTCATTCCAAATGTACATCAATTTAGGCCCAATGACTCATCTGATTTTATTGAATGTAATTATTAATGTCTTAATATTATATTTTTGGAAATTTATCTTCACATCAAATTTAAATTTTTCTCATTCAGGGATCATGGAAAGATTCATAAAGGATGATGAAGATATTTGGTGATGAAAGGAGACAATTCTGGTGAAGGCAGATTGGACACCAACACACTGTTGAGGATGTGGGTCCCACAATACTAGACCAATGAAGCCCAAATTTCTTGTGATGATAGAAAACATACAGGGGAACTAATCATTTTTCAGTACAAAGTTCTAATTCGATCTCCATGATGCTGATCAAGGCATCCCAAATGGAAAATCAGAATCTGGGCCAGAATCTGCGGCTCAGAATGTCAGCCCAATGAATCTTCCATATCTCTAGAACCACAAAGTAAATGGGGATGATATTTTACAGGTTCTTAGAAGCCATCCAGGAATTCATTTTGGTCTTTTATGGCCCACTCCAAATAGGCCATCTAGAAGGACATTGAAGTGGATCTGTCAAGTGGATGCAAGCTGGATGCCATCTCGGGTCAAGGGTGGAGAAGTCTCCTCTCCACCTACTTTCCACCACCTATTCCTACCCTCATTGATTGGGATGACTTGGACTATTGGAGATCGGCCTAAGGATCCAAATTTTTTTATTTAAGGCAGTGGTTGTGAGGAGGAACTGATACCTTCTTTCATGTATTGTTATTATGCTCAATTTTCGTTGTAATGCTTTCATTTCCCCATGTAAGTTTCTTTTTGTATTTATAAGTTCTTAATCCAATTCATTCTCTTATCTTCTTTCAATTTCTATACATAAATCTCTAAAATCACAAAATCACAGTAATAACTCTGTGTGTTGGTGATATAGTTCACACATAGGTGTGAATTCCATTCACACACACGGAGGAGTGCTCGTTATTTCCGCGGTTTTAATCTCTTCAATTCAATTCTTGTAAGCCGTCTTCCGCCCACCATTGATAGTATATCATCAATGGAGGGATAACCATTTAATGGGTTGATCTTAGGAAGATGAAAAGGCTTGATTGAATGTTATTTAATGCACGAATTGTTGTTAATTGGTTACATAATTCAAGACTTCCATTCTTCAATTATTTTCGCTCCTCATCTTCACTGTGTTTGAACTCAACTAAGCTTATTAGTCTTCTCCCAAACCACTTAAAAACAAATCCAAGTTGGCCACTTCATAGCCAAAAATACATCCATTAGGTTGTGTATCTTAGGTATCTTCTTAGGTCTCTGTGGAATCAACAACCCAAGATACACTACAATGACCGTTCTACCCTTATTCTCTTGGGTAAATTTGGGCGTGAACCAAATTTTGGTACCGTTTCCGGGGACCATGTAAGTACCTAAGATCCAAAAAACCTTCTTTCCTCACCTCCATTCTTCTACTCTCACCCAAGATCTCTTATCGTGTCCCTTTCTCGCTTTTTTTGCGCATGTCCGCCTACACCTGTGATTTCTCAAACAGACTAGTTAGGGTGGAAAGTCCTAGGATAAGGGAGTGAAGTGCACCTAGGGGATTGTTTAAATCAGATCCAAATATTCTTGAAACCACAAAGTAAGAACTTGAAACAAGTCCAATGGAGGGTCATCCACAAAATCAAATTGTTAACCCTGGGGGGAATCAAATGGGAAACCAAAACCAAGAAGCTCCAAACATAGGGAATGCAGTTGATAAAACCATGAACGAATACCTCACTCCAGCTTGGACCAATTCCCCCTCATGCATTAGACACAATTCCATAGGAGACACCAACTACATATTCAAACCCCATGTCCTAAACCACCTTCCAACCTTTCATGGGATGAAGTCAGAAATGCCATACCTTCATGTCAAAGAGTTCAACGACATTATTGAAACCATGTGTCTCCCACATCAACTAGAATCCGCTAAGATTAGGCTCTTTCCTTTTTCATTAAAGGATTGAGCTAAAAATTGGCTAAACAACTTGAGACCTGCATCAATCCACTCTTGGGACCAACTACAAAGAGAATTATACAAAAAATACTTCCCTCATCACAAAAAAATTCCACTTAAAAAGAGCATCCAAAACTTTTTTGAAAAAGAGGGAGAGTCATTTTATGAAACATGGGAGAGGTTCAAAGACACCCTAAACATGGTTCCACCCCATGGGTTTTCCATACCTGAACAAGTGAGAATTTTTTATGAAGGGTTGGGTCCAGGTAATAAACAATTCATTGACATGATGTGTAATGGAACTTTTAAAAACAGGGACCCAAATGATGCTTATGAGTATCTGGAAATTCTGGCTGAACAAAACCAAACTTGGGGAACATCACCTTATTCTGAGAAGCCACAAAGAACCACTGGAATTCATACACTTAGAGAATAGGAAAGCCTTAGGGCTAAACTCGCAGCACTCTCTAGGAATGTTGAAGAGATAGACCTTAGGAAAGTCCATGAAATCCAAAATGTAGACCTTGTTTGCACAATTTGTGACAAGCATGACCATAAAACAGACAACTGCCCAACCATTCCATCCATAAAGGATGTTCTTCTAGGAGGATACCCAGCGGAAGTCAATTCCCTAAAATTTCAAAATCCCCAATACCAAAACACCTTCAATCCAAGGTATAATGACCACCCAGGCTTCCAATGGAAGGATAACCAACAACATAGCCAACCACAAGGGCAAAATCCTTACCCTCAACAGAACTACCAAACCCATAATTAGTTTCAAACCCAACCTATCCAATACCAACAGCCACCAGTCCATTTTCAACAAACCATTCCACCTTCAAAATATCCCCCATGGATAAACCAATCTTCTCAAGCACCAACCCAAACTGTTCCACAAAGCCTACTAGAACAACTTTGCAAACAAATGGAAAGGATGAACTCGGAAGTCTCTTCCCTTAAACAAGAACTTCAAACAATCAAAACTTGGAAGCCACCCATGCCTACCCAAGACATTCCACAACAAACAACAAGGGGAGAGTCATGTTGCACTCAATCAAATCATGAACAATTGAAATCAGTGACAGTCTTAAGAAGTTGGAAATCAATTGAAAAACCTGAACAAACCATTTAAGAACTATTAAAAGATTCAACATCACTTCAAAATGATGAAGAACAACCCATAGATTCTAAAAAACCAATGAGAATGAGAAGGAGCCACAACCACACCAAACACTCAAACAACCTGCTCCCTTCCCTCAACGCATGAGGGGGAAATCCAAGCCTGAACTGAGTGAAACCTTGAGAGAAATCTTCTCTCAAGTCAAGATGAACATTCCACTCCTCGATGCAATACAAACCATACCAGCCTACTCAAAGTACCTTAAGGACTTGTGCACTTTTAAAAAGAAATTTTTACATAAAAACCAAGTCCTTTTGGATTGTAATGTGAGTACCACCATTCAAGGGGCCATTCCTCCAAAGATGAAAGACCCAGGTTGCCCTTACATCAATGGTGAACTAGGAGAAAAAAAAGTTGTCAAGGCCTTGTGTGACCTAGGTGCTAGTGTAAACCTCATTCCTTATGCCATGTATTGTCAGTTAGGGCTCAAAGAACTCCAACCCACATTTGTCACTCTTCAACTCGTTGATCGCAGTGTTCGGGTTCCTAAGGGGATCTTAAAGGAAGTTTTAGTGAATGTTGATAATTTCATTTACCCTGCTGACTTCATTGTCCTTGACAATCATCCAAGATTAGGTCCTAGGGAGCAAACCCCAATCATTCTTGGCCATCCATTCCTTTCAACAATCAACTCTGTTATCCGAGTCCGAAATGGGAACATGACCATCACCTTTGGAAACAAGAGTCTAGACGTGAACATCTATAATGCAAGCTCACAAATAAGAGATGACGAGGACATTCCTGAAGTAAACATGTTAGGAAGCATTGAAAATGAATCCATAAAACATCAAGAAATATTTGATGGATATTTAAGTCAGGATGAGATTGATTTCCTTTTTTCACATGAAGGAAGTTTATCTCCTTGGATCGAATCATTTTCAAATTGCTCTTATGATGATGTCTTAGGACCAACAATTAGTGAAACCTTTCAGGAAACCACATTTATGGAGACAACTCAAACTCACATCCCTAACCCAGGTCAATACAATCTTGTGGCTGAAACTTCTACACATGGGGAAGCAATTCAATCTGAAAATATAGGAAACAAATTTGATCTTGATCCAATGCCCCAATATTCTGCTGAAATTCTGAACCAACCTGATCTTGAATTGAAGGATCTTCCTACTTCCCTCAAGTATGCCGTCCTAGGGGAAAATGAAACACATCATATAGTCATATCTTCTCATCTTAAAGCCAATCATGAGGGGATGATTCTAGATGTCCTTAGGAAACATAAGAAATCCATTTGTTGGACCCTGTCTAATATTCTTGGGATTAACCCACTTATTAGAACTCATAGGATTACTATTGAATCTGAATCCAAACCATGTCGTCAACCACAGAGGAGACTCAATCCAAATCTTATGGATGTGGTAAGGAAAGAACTTCTTAAGTTGTTGAAAGCTGTTATCATCTACCCCATAGCTGAGAGTGAGTGGGTAAGCCCAATTCAAGTTGTCCCAAAGAATGCTGGAATCACTGTGATCACTAATAAGGATGGAGAAATTCTTCCAACTAGGGTGAGTAGTGGCTAGAGAGTCTGTATTGACTATAGGAAGCTCAACTCTTGTACCAAGATGGACCATTTTCCCTTTCCCTTTATTGATCAAGTCCTTGAGCGAGTGGCGGGTCATCAATTCTTTTACTTCCTAGATGGGTACTCAGGGTACAATCAAATCGAGGTCTCCTTGGAGGATCAAGGGAAGACAACCTTCACCTGTCCATTCGACACCTTTGCCTTCAAACGCATGTCATTCGAGTTATGAAATGCCACTGGAACCATCCAGCGGTGCATGATGGGAATATTCTCAGATATGGTAATGGATTTTCTAGAGGTCTTCATGGATGACCTCTCTGTCTTTGGGGATACATTTGAGGGATTTCATAGGAATGTGGAGAGAGTTTTGTCAAGATGTGATGAAAATAATCTGGTCCTAAACTGGGAAAAATGCCATTTCATGGTAAAAGTGGGGTTAGTCCTTGGCCATATAGTCTCGGGTAGGGGAATTGAAGTCGATAAAGCAAAGGTTGACATCATTTGTCACCTTCCATCACCCAGAACTGTTAAGAAAGTGATGTCCTTCTTAGGACATGGTGGTTTCTATAGAAGATTTATTAAGGACTTTAGTTCAATCTCTCGTCCTCTTTGTGCTCTCCTAGTAAACGATGCTTCATTTGTTTGGACAGAAAGCTGTGAGGGTTCATTTTCAACCCTTAAATCTGCTCTCACCTCTCCTCCCATTATGAAATCTCCAAACTAGAACCTTCCTTTCGAACTCATGTGTGATGCCAGTGACTTTGCTGTAGGAGTTGTGTTAGGACAACGATGTGATAAAACTCCATATGTCATTTCTTATGCAAGAAAATCCTTAAATGATTCCCAAATCAATTACACCACCACTGAAATGGAGTTACTTGCTTTTGTGTTTGCCTTAGAGAAATTCAGGTCCTACCTCTTAGGATCACCCATCATTGTCTTCACCGATCATTCAGCTCTAAAATATCTCTTCCAAAAACAAGATTCCAAGGCTAGATTGATTTGGTGGTTCCTTCTTCTTCAAGAGTTTTATTTAACCATTAAGGATAAAAAAAGGTGTCGAGAATGTTTTAGCTGATCACCTCTCGAGGATGGAATTCAAAGACAACTCACATCACCTTTCTGTGTCTGATTCATTTCCCAATGATAACCTCTATTCTGTGAGGGATTTCCCTTGGTATGTTGACATAGCCAACATCTTAGTTTCAGGGGTCATTCCAAAATTCTTAGGGACCCGAGCTAGAAGAAAATTTCTTTCTAATGTCAAGAATTATGTGTTTGATGATCCATACCTCTATAAGTTCTGTCCTGACCAAGTCATTAGGAGGTGTGTGCCAGATTCCAAACAAGATTCCATCCTAATGTTCTGTCATAGTGAGGCTTGTGAAGGTCACTTTTCCTCTAAGAAAACTTCTACCAAGGTTCTTCAATGTGGTCTCTTTTGTCCCACCCTCTCAAGGGACTCCTACAAATTTTGTCAAAGCTGTCCTAGGTGTCAACAAGTAGGGTCCATCACAAAAAGGAATCAAATTCCTCTCACTCCAAATTAGTGGTTGAAATCTTTGACTGTTGGGCAATTGATTTCGTGGGTCCCTTCCCAAACTCTAGGGGATATCTTTACATTCTCTTGGCTGTCGATTATGTCTCAAAATGGGATGAGGACATTCCTAAAAAATCCAATGACCATCAAACTGTGATTAGATTCCTTAAAGAAAACATCTCCTCTGGATTTGGGATTCCTAGGGCTATCATTAGTGATCGTGGAACTCATTTCTACAATCGCCCATTCTCATCGCTCATGGAGAAGTATGGAATTTCTCTCAAAGTGTCCACCTCTTACCGCCCACAAACCAATGGTCAAGCTGAGTTAGCCAATCGAGAAATCAAACAAATTCTTGAGAAAACTATTAATCCATCTAGGAAAGATTGGTCGAGCAAACTCTTAGATGATCTTTGGGCATATCGAACAGCATTTAAAGCCATCCTAGGAAAGTCCCCATATAGGTTGGTTTATGGTAAAGCATGCCATTTTCCAGTGGATATTGAGCATAAGGCCTTTTGGGCAATCAAAAAAATGAACATTGACATTTCTTTGTCCGGAATAAAGAGGAAATTGGATCTAAACGATCTTGAGGAACTTAGGATAGAGGCTTATGAAAATTTAAGGATCAATAAAGATAGAGTTCAAGCCTACCAATCTAGGAATCTTAAAACAAAACACATTGAACCCAGGAAACCTGTACTTTTGTATATTTCAAAACATCATTTGCACCCAGGAAAGTTTTGTCTAGATGGTCTGGTCCATACATAGTGCATAAGGTGTTCCCCCATGGGGCTGTTGAAATTCAAGATCCCACCAATTGTCAAATATTTAAACTTAATGGTCATAGAGTCAAACCATTCATAGAACTATTCCAAAAACATGAAGTTGATGAAGACCTGAGTGAACCTACCTTTGATGAAAAAAAAAATTAATCAATTAGGGGTTTAAGTTGAGCTAACGACGTTAAACAAAGAGTTGAATGGGAGGCAACCCATGATTTTTAAATTTACAATCACTTTATTGTTTTAATCAATTATTTTATAAAAACAATTTGATATAATTTTACCTCATATTGTTGACTTGTTCTTATCTTATGAGTATGGATGGGTACGAAAGGGGAGTGTCGTATTCATCCGTGTCACGCGGTGTGATCCCTGAGTATTATCTTACCCAGAAATTAAAAAGAAGTCAATGTATCAACAATATAGGTGTTTGTAAGTTTTTATTTTATTTTTTTTATTTTTATTATTAAAAAAACAAAAACAACAAAACAAAAAAAACAAAAAATGTAAGGAAAAAAAGTGACACGCCGTAGGACGTGGGTCAAACCCCGTCACGACCGGCGAAGCCGCGGGACTGGAACCCAGGACCGAAGGGAGATAGGGGTGTACGCCTACCACTGAACTACTGCGGTTGGTGCTTCCTTATTCTATCTTCATTATATATATACTTATATTTTAAATTTTTTTATATATACATAATTGTTTTTTAAAAAAAATATTACTTGTTATGAGTCTCGATCGTTGGAGTTTTAAAATTAACAAGTATGTTTTGTCTTTATTTTTATTTTATTTTTTTTATTTTATTGTTGTTTGTTTTTAGAAAAGGGAACCTCAAGGGGTTTCCATTGTGTCTAACTATGTTGGTTTTTGAAATTCAGGGGCTTCCAAGATTGATGGATTTTCAGGGAAATCATAAGAGTACAATCATACACTACCGTGAGGATTCTTCAAGTGATATGGAGACCAAGGGATTAAATGAGAGCATCACAAACTTCAACATCAAATATCAGGTGAAATTGTTCTATGCTCCTATTCTCTGCCTCTACCCCTTCTAAATTATATTTTCATTAAACACTGGGGATAGTGTTATATTATGTTGGGGGGAGGTGAAAATAAAAATCAATCACATAGAGCAATAAAATGTGCATGTTAATTGAATGAAAATTTTCCTTAACCTTGAACATGTTATTACACATTTCAAAACCTTGAAAACTGAATATTAAATAATTTTGTATTCCTTGATTCTGATTTTAATACATGTTGAAGTTCATGAGCATAAAATTTTGGAAAGTGTGGCTGTCTAATGTGATTTTTCACTTCTACATTTTCATCCAATTTTTATAAAAAAAATTCACAATGCAAGTCCGTTGGATTTTGGGGTATTAATTTGAATTCTTGGGGTCCCATAATAAATAGCATAGTTTTGGAGATCATTTTAAATTTAATATGAGTATTTTAGAAAATATATATATATATAAAAAGGGTGTAAAAAACACAAAACAAAAAAAACAAAAAAAAACAACAATAAATTTGCGCATAGAGCAATGAAATGACTTAATGTGTGGCTTTCGGCACTTGGGGATCGTGACTCCATAGTTGTCTGGCCCAGAGTTGGGAATTCAATCTCTATTTGTGGAAATTCAAATTTGTTTTTGAATGAGTTAACTCGAGATGATTCCCGAGTATGTGGGCTTCACTTGGTGCCCTAAGGCCTTTGAGCCTGGGAGTCATCGGAAAAGTCTCGCTACAATGGTTGACTCATTTGAATTAAATTTCAATAACCATGGCAACATTGAAAAAAAAAGAAAAAAAATTAATACTCATATTAATATTAAAATGTGATTCCACCTAGCGCTTCCATCTTTTCCCCCTTGAATAAAAATGAACCCCCATGTCTATTGTGAAACACAACACATCATCATGATTAATTGTAATTGGATGAAATGTGGCATTGAGTTTGATTAGAAGAATGGTCTTGGGCTTGGGTTATCCTTTAGAACCTAAATTGTATTAAATTATTTTGATGGGATGCATAATTTTTTGGTATGAGGTTTTTTGGTGAGCATTGTTTATTAAAATGTTTTTGGAAAAGGGAATTTGATTTTCATAATCTTTGAGTTATTTTCTCGGTACTAGAAAATCTCAAGTTGGGGGTGTGATTTGACAATCAAAAAACATTTTATACTTACATTTTATTGGGATTAAAAGTTCATTTTTGATCATATAGGCCTGAGTTAGTACATTTTAATTTTAAACATCCACTCTCATCAATTGTGCACTCCATGCCTAATGTACACCAATTTAGGCCCAATGACTCATCTGATTTTATTGAATGTAATTATTAATGTTTTAATATTATATTTTTGGAAATGTATCTTAACATAAAATTTAAATGTTTCTCATTCAACGAGCAAGGAAATATTCATAAAGGATGATGAAGATATTTGGTGATGAAAGGAGACAATTCTGGTGAAGGCATATTGGACAAGAACTCACTGTTGAGGATGTGGGTCCCAGAATACTAGACAAATGAAGCCCCAATTTCTTGTGATGATAGAATACATATAGGGGAACAAATCATTATTCAGGACAAAGTGCTAATTCGGTCTCCATAATGATGATCAAGGCAGCCCAAATGGAAGATCAGAATCTGGGCCAGAATCTGCGGCCCAGAATGTCAGCCCAATGAATATTCCATATCTCCGGAACCACAAAGTAAATGGGGATTATATTTTACAGGATATTAGAAGAAATATAGGGATTCATTTTTTTAGTCTATGTCCCACTCCAAATCGGCCATCTAGAAGGACCTTTATGCGGATTTGTCAAGTAGATGAAAGTTGGATGCCATCTCGGGTCAAGGGTGGAGAAGTCTCCTCTCCACCTACTTTCCACCACCTATTCCAACCCTCATTGATTGGGATGACTTGGACTGTTGGAGCTAGAACTAAGGATCCAAATTTTCTTATTTAAGGTAGTGGTGGTGAGGAGGAACTGATACCTTCTTTCATGTAATGTTATTATGCTCAATTTTCGTTTTAATGCTTTCATTTCCCCATGCAAGTTTCTTTTTGTATTTCTAAGTTCTTAATCCAATTTCTTCTATTATCTCCTTCCAATATCTATAATTAAATCTCTAAAATCACAAAATCACAGTGATAACTCTGTGTGTTGGTGATATAGTTCACACATAGGTGTGAATTCCATTCACAGACACGGAGGTGTGCTCGTTATTTCTGCGGTTTTAATCTCTTCAATTCAATTCTTGTAAGCCGTCTTCCGCCCACCATTGATAGTATATCATAAATGGAGGGATAACCCTTTAATAGGTTGATATTATAAAGATTAAAAGGCTGGATTTAATGTTATTTAATGCACGAATTGTTGTTAATTGGTTAAATAATTCAAGACTTCCATTCATCAATTATTTTCGCTCAACATCTTCACTGTGTTTGAAAAAGGGAATTCCAATTACTAAATTGACTATATACCTTGGAGAGATCATTAATCTGGTTCTCTATGTGTGTTGGTGACTATTAATTGAGTTTAGTTAGTATTTAACCAGAAAATGATGAAGGTAGTGTTATTTTGAAGAATGTTTTCATCAAGAATTAATAAAACCAAAAATTTGTCTAAAGAAATAAAATGCATTCAATCCACCCAAGCGTAACCCTAAGATCAACCCATTTCATTATAATTGAACTCAACGAAGCTTATTAGAATTCTCCCAAAACACTTAAGAACAAATCCAAGTTGGCCACTTCATAGCCAAAAATCCATCCCTTAGGTTGTGTATCTTAGGGATCTTCTTAGGTCTCTGTGGAATCGACAACCCAAGCTACACTACAAGGACCATTCTACCTTTCTTCTCTTGGGTAAATTTGGGCATGAACCAGTTCCTCTCTAACCTATCATGCCTTGCCTCCTTCCTCGCTACAATTTTCACCATGCAACCTAGTTTCTTCCCCCTTTTAGCGCCTGAATAGGTCGGCACAGATCTACTCCTCAGTGCGACCCAGGCTTCCTAGATGAGATCTATCTTGACCTTCCAGTGGCCGATTCTTATTTACACCAGCTCCCCAGATCTTCTCCAAACAAGGAGTAGTAGCACCCCTTCCACCTAGCGACCCTGCATCCCAACATCGCTCCCTCCTATCCCGGTGCATTCCACTCGACTGCACTCCACCGGTACGAGTAGCGCATCCACCCTGCCCAGCCCGTCACCCTACGCAACTCCCATCCAGCATGACCCCAGCCCCCTGGTGCGTGCTCCACCCACTCTGGAATCCTCCACCGGCCCCACCTAGCCATCAGTGACCCCCAACTCCCCTACTACCCAGCACGCACCCCCTTGGCATGGCGCGACACAACAGCAGTGTGACATGCCTCTGGTCACGTGAACTTTACCCAACGAACGACTCTATCGGTGAATCTTTTTTCCTCCATTGTGGTGGGGCTAGCATGCCCAAACTATTGGCCCTCCCTGTCGACCTCCTCGTCATGACCCATGCTACCTGCCTTTCATTTGCCTCTTTATCCCGTGTCCTTCTACAAGTCTCCCGGCTGACTCCCCCTGGTGTGTCCCGGTTTTTCCCCTACGTAGTGGCCAACAGACCCTGACTCTTTCCCTTTCATGGGTTTTCTAATCACCACCTCTAGTGATCTACTCTCCTACATGACACACACAATTCTAGTGACCACCTTTCCTACCTAACTCATCTCTGGGGTGTCTACATTTCCATCACGATCCCCTTCTTGTATGCCTCTCATTACGGCGTGTATAACCCTCCCTATGGTATACCCATTTATATCATGCACCATTGGATAGTTCAATTTGATATATATATATATATATATATATATATATATATCACCATGTTTTAATTAGGGGTTTTATTAATTAAGTGTTGTTTTGGGTCGATTGGACTTTTTAGGACCCATGCGAACTGTTTTTGATTGAGCGTTGTCATCTCGCCATGGTTCCGAGGTAGCATTGTCGTTGCGCTTTGACCTCAAGGTATTTTTTCCCTTTTTACTTCCAATTTAATTCAAGATTCATTTATTTCATGCTTTTTGTACCTTGTTTAATTTAAAAATATTAAAGTATAAACCTTGGTTATATTTTTTAGCATGCAAAGGTTGGTTTGGACTTCTTAATAAATATTTTACTTAAGAAATAATGATCATGGGTTTTGTGAAAGTGTTTCAAGTAGTTGAATTCTTTAAAATAGTGTTTATTTGGTTTCCAAAGTGGGTTTTGGTTTTATAAATAAATGGGTGTCGAGTTTTAGGGGGTTTCAAAATGCATTGTTCATTAACAATCATTTAAAACTTTTATAAAAATGTGTTCCCTTTTAAATAATAAAAAATTGATAATGATAAATGAAGGTTTATGAAAAATAAATGATTTAAGGCCCATTTGGCCACATTGTGACAATTAGTGAAAAAAAATTATTATGAAAACCTTTTTGGATGTTTCTCATGTCATAATTGTATGTGTATAATGGATGGGATTCCCTAATTGTGGAATCACTGAGATCCATTATGAGAGTTTCTAATGATGGACTCCTTATGTTATTTGATAATTAGTATGAGATTAGTCCTTGGAGAGGCTCGGGGTGAGGCCTTTTGTGCATTATTATTATTATTATTATTATTATTATTATTATTATTATTATTATTATTATTATTATTATTATATTTTATTGGATACTCATTCGACATCGGTTGGCTCACCACTTTCCTAAATACATGAGACATGGGAATCTATAATTTTGAAAGAATATTTTGAGAATGAGTGCAGCGCTAGTTAGTTTTGGTACTGACTAGTGGCCCATAGTAGCTGGACATATTGGTTTCATTACTATAGGATTTCCCCTCGGCCTTCCTAAGAAAGGATGGTCGATTGTTTTGGGAATTTGGATTTTATTGGGTGTGATATGTCAATGGGGATGAGGTCTCTTGTATTGGTGTCTTCTAGTTTATTCATGATCTAATAGGTTCACCAATTTATATTTGAATTTTTTTTCTTGTAGAAGTGATTTTAATTCTTATATGTAACCCTTTATTACCCTTGTTGTGGGATTTCTTTTGTGCATTTTTGTATATTGTTTTCCTTATAAAATGGTAACATTGTTTTAATAAGGTTTTTAAAAATGGTTTTCATATGAAAGTGTTTAATCCTCATTGCACAAATTTGAAAATATATACATCACATTCCCTTTATAAAATTCCATTGACACTAATGAAATGAAAATAGATTTGAAAATGGTCAAGGGAAATGGTTCGTATATTGCTTTTGAGTAAAAAAAATCGAAAAACTTACTTTTTTAATTTTTAGTTCAAACTTGAAATGATGATTCTTTTATTTTAAATGTAGTTCATTGGGAATAGATATTGGGATATCCTATTGAGTTTTAATACTCACACCTATATTTCTTTTCTATTTTTAGAGTTTGTGTAGGCTAAATCTTAAGTGCCCTCACCTGGGGAGATGCTTGATCGTTGAGTCAGAAAGTGACCCACGGTGTCTCATGGAGTTCACTTGGACATCGAGTTCAGTTAGAATTATTTTATATTGTTACTTTTTAGTTGTTTGTTTGTTTGTTTATTCTGTGATGCTCTGTATTATTTGAAATTCATTATTTATTTTTATTGGGAGAAATTTTTCCCACAGCCTCTGTTGATGCCCCAGTGCTTGTCACCAGCCTGAGAGGATCAGGAACGCCTCTCAGGTCATGTCGCAGACTGGCTTAGGTGATCGGTTCAAGGTCAACCCAGGTTAGTTTATTACAAAATGGTATCAGAGGAGGTCTTCTCTTAGAGTACCTCTCTTTTCATAGCGCCCTTTGTTATTTGGGATGTCAAGGTTGATGGAGTAGGATTTTCGGGACTTGAGGGGTTGGTGTGGGAAGAGTTTTATGAACACTTGCTCATTCTGATCCTTCATTTTCCATGGGATTCCTGGTTTAGTTATTTTCATTGGATTGTATTCAGTGTTTTGTTATTGGGGTATGACAAAGAGAGTTAGGATAATAGTCCTCCGAATCTGCCCGTCCTGGCAAGCCATGTGGAGCTAGGGGCATGGTCCTAAATGGATCTCTATGCTGGTGATGTGTTTGGCATATGGCCGCAAACCGTATGGTCATGTCACTCACGAACACAAGTTCACTGTTGATTTGTTCTGTGTTTCCTATAACTTCTGAAAGTGGTTTGAATAATAATGTTTGGTTTTGAAAAATGGTTGTTTGCAGTGACATGTTTAATTTGTGGATTTTTTAATGGAAATTGGGTGAATGATTTGTGTTTGGAAAATAATGTTACTTTGTTTTGGCCATAGTTTTCCTTGGTGTGCTCCCATGAAAAGTTATACAAGGTAATGTGGACAGACATCTGGTATGGGGGATAAATGCCTCAGGTGGCACAAAAACTTGTGTGTGAGTGAGACTCTAAGGAATACCAATGGTGATTGTTTAACCCAACATGCTTGTTTTAAATTAAAAATGTTTTTAAAATGAATGTTTTGATGTTATAATATCTTCTTCCATTGTGACTAGAGCTGGTCACTTATGTGGTGTGTGATTTTGTGGATATTAATTATTGAGTGGGGCTTGATTGGGATTTTGACTTTTCTTGTCCAGCGGTTATCCACATGAATCTTTGATGGGGGATAGTTTTGCGGTAAACAAACTTAAGAATTTTACGCTGGATTTTCCTAAGCTATATCGACCTCTCTTTTATGGCCAAGAAGACCCATACAAGGAAGAGTATTGGATATAGAAGATTGAAATGGACTAAAACCTCGTTCATTTTCCCAAGTCATTGATGGTCATTTTTCAAACCTCCATGCTTGAAGGTTCACCGTGGATGTGGTGGATGTCGATGTCTCGGAACAGGCCCCATCAAGAGCTTAGTTGGTAGTTTTTCAAGACATTGTTTATTTTTCAGTATTTCTCTGAGGAAGAAAGGTTGTGAAAGGGGATGGAGAAGTGTTGTATACAACTTGGAAATAGATCCATGTATGGATATTTCTAGTGCTTTGTGGAGAGAGTCCCTTAGGATTCATGGTATGTCCCAGATGACTCCATGGAGGCTCGACGCTGTGATAAGGCCCTCTGCACCGATCTATAGTTGAAGATTCTAGAGTCCAACATAACTTCATTTGTAGATGTGGAGAGACATACTTTTCATGTTGAAGTTTTTATGGTAGGAGTGCTCGAAGTAGTCTTCCCTCCATCAATACCCATGAGCAGTGATGAAGATCCTAGAGAATAGATAGGAAGCAATTTTAAGTGGATAGAGAAAGTCATGGAATCAAGAGGCATCGAGATCTTTTATCATCCCCTTAAGAGATATAGATCCTCGTGTGTTATCAGTGTGGTGAGTCGGGTCACAAAAAGTATTTGTGTACAATTGCTCTGAACTACTTCTAGGCATGTGGACGTTCGGGTCACATTTGGTGATTCTATCAGGGTGTTGCTAGAAAGAGTCACATAAGAAGTTCTCAGAAGTGATGTGTTGTTGGGTTTTTGTATAAAGATTCTTATGTATCTTTCCTTCCAGTGTAAGGGATATTTTATCATTGTAGTGTACTGATGGTGTATTGGATTTGGAAATGTGTGGAAATGTCGTGAGTCTTTTTATGAACTCCAGTTTTCAATGTCAGTGTGACTTTTATTTGGAAATATTGACTCTTCTTTTGTCTAATAAAAAGATTAATGTTTCTTATTAGGATTATCATAACCTTATTAAGAGGTATAATATGCTTCATCCATCAAAACTCTAACCAAAATACTTGGTGTAAAGTCGACGCGTAATCAGGAACCCTAGGGAATTTTAAGAAGCTTGGCTAAGATTGTGCCTCTATCATTGCGGTGAGGCATTTTTAGCATGTCTATTGTGGTTTCTTGCTCATAATTCCCCCATTTCCCCCATAGAATGTTAGTAATTATGTATTTTGGATACGATTTTTCAATCAGTGGCCTTGGATGGACCACCCATGTGAATCAGTTGCGGCCCTAGTTTGTGTCCATCCTGAAGTGGTTTGTTGTGTGTAGTTTTACGTCCTAGTTTCATTGATTTTTTCCTTGGTTCATCCCCCCCCCCAACCATGGGGAAAGTTTGTTCCATTAGTACATATTTTCAGTTAAACTCCTATTCCTTTCAGATGGGAATGAGTGCTTTAAGTGTTTTGTGGTGTTTCTTTGAGCTTGAGTAAGGCCCGGTTCAGATACGATTTGAATTCATATGGTGGGGAGTTTTTTCTGGCCACCCCTCTACTAGTGATTTGTTTCAGAAGATAGGGTTAAGTCACGTTTTGGTTGCTGGAATGACCATTTTTTAAGTTGTTGGATCATGTTGTGTGGAATCCTTAGGTGTTGATTGATCAGACGGATGGTGTTGTGGCTTTCCGGGGACGGAAAGCGTTATGGTGGGGAGAATTTTCACACCCGGACATATGATATTATTTTATTTTATTTATTTTTCTTCCTTTAAATATTTTATCAGGGGTCTAGGGTGGGTCCCTGACAGAATTTCTGTGTTTTGATAAAACGTACGTGTTTTGGTTTCGACGTCGTTGGATGCACGGGCAGAGCGCGATGTTGCACAGCTTCACCCAGACAACCACATGGCCTTTTCATCATTAAAGAATTAAAATGAATAAATAAATGCAAATTTATAATGAAATTTATAATATCTATGGTTATAGAGAATTTTAACAATTTTATTTTAGATGAAAAATAAAAATTGTTAATTTTATTATCATTAAAATGAAATAAATACTTTTATTACTTTTAATTCTATGATCATGATATTATTATTCTTATTAATCTTATTAATATTATTATTATTGTTCCTTTTATAATTATTGTTGTTGTTGTTGTTGTTATTGTTGTTGTTTTTGTTGTTAATTTTAATTAGTTTTTTAGTTGGTTTTTACCCTTTTTTAGGGTTTCACACACTCTCTTCCCCCTGTCTTCTCTACATGACCGCCACATCTCCCCTTATAGTGCTGCTCAAACTTAGAATTCCCCGCATCCTTCCTCACTACAATTTCCTCTTCACAACCTTGATGATTCCCCCTTGTTTCGTGGGAACATGCCGGTGGAGATTTACTCCCCGGTGCGACCCAAGCTTCCCAGAGATGGCCTCCCTTGCCCTTTTAGCGGCCCTTCCTCTTTCATGCCAATGCCACGGCTCTCCCCCAAAATTGGAACAATAGCACCCCCCCCCCCCCCCCCTCTACCTTGTGACCCTACATCCCGGTGCTGCTCCCCCTATCCCGATGCATTCCACCCGACCGCACTCTACCAGCGCGAGTAGCGCCTCCACCCTGCCCAGCTCGTCACCCTGCACAGCTCCCAACAAGCACGACCCCAGCCCCTTGATGCGTGCTCCACCCACTCTAGAAACCTTCATTGGCCTCACCCAACCAGCATCGACCCCCGTATCCCCTGCTACCCGGCACACACCCCCTCAGCTCGGCACGACACAACAACAGTGCATCCTGCCTCCAGTTGTGTGGTCCTTCCCCGACCAACGCCCCTATTGGTGAATCTCTTTTCCTCCCATGCAGCATGGACATCACACCTAGATACTTTTTCCTCCCTATTTTCCTCCATGTCATGCACAGTGATGCCTTCCTTTTGGCTACCTCCCTATATCACGTCCTACTACAGCTCTCCCAACCGGCTCCCTTGGTGTATCCCTATTTTTCCCCTGCGTTGCGACCAAGAGACCTCAGCTCTTTCCCTTGCACAGGTTTTCTAAATAGAACCACTTGTGTGCTACTCCCCTTCCTAACACACACAATTCGTGTGACCTTCTTTCCTACCAAGCCCATCTCAGGTGTGTCGCCATTACTAGCATAAACCCATGCATGTATGCCTCTCCTTTCGGCGTGTATACCCCTCTGTCTGGTATACCCATTTATTTCATGCTCCATTGGATATATATATTTTATATATATATATATATATATAAATGTATATCGCCATGTTTTTATAAGTTTTTTTATTAAATAAGTGTTGTTTTGGGTCAGTTTGACTTTTTAAGACCCACACGAGGTGTTTTTGAGTGAGTGTTGTCATTGTGCCTTGTTTTTTAGGTAGTTTTTTCATCGCGTTTTTACCTCTAGGTAGGTTTTCACTTTTCACTTCCCTTTTAATTCGAGATTCATTTATTTCATGCTTTCCGCACTTCTTTTAATTTATAAATATTAAAGAATTATCCTTAGTTTCATTATTTAGCATGTAAAGGTTAATTTAGATTTTTTAATAAATATTTTACGTAGTAAATAGTGATTTTGGGTTTTGTGAAAGTTTTTAAAGTAGTTTTATGTTTGAAATAAGTGTTTTATTGGTTTCAAAATTGGGTTTTGGTTTTATAAATAAATGGGTGTTGAGTTTTGGGGTGTTTCAAAATGTGTTGTTAATTAATGATAATTTGACCATTTTATCAAAATGCATTTTATCTTTAAGTAATATATATTTTTTACTAATGATAAATGGTATTTTATGATAAATAAATGGTTTAAAGCCCATTGGGACACTTTTGGAAAATTAGTGAAAATTTGATTATTATAAAAACCTCTGTGGATGTTTCTCATTCCATACTTGTGTATGTATAATGGATGGGATAGCCTTTATTGGGGAATCATCATGATCTATTATGAGAGTGTATAATGTTGGACTCCTTATGTTCGTTGATAAATGGTATGATATCAGTCCATAGAGTGGCTCGGGGTGATGTCTGTTGTGCATTATTATGATTATATATGTATGTATGTATATGAATGGATGCTCGGCTGGAATCGGTTGGATCACCACTATTCTAAATACTTGAGACATGGGAATATGTAAAATTGAGAGAGTAAACTAAGAATGAGTGTCGCACTAGTATGTTATGGTACTGACCATTGACCCATAGTAGGTGCATATATTGGGATTATTACTATGGTATTTTCCCTCGGCCTTCCAGAGAAAGTATGGTCGAGTGTTTTGAGCGTTTTGATTTCCTCATGTGTGACATTTCAATGGGGATAATGTCTAGTGTATTAGTGTCTTTGGGTTTATTCTTGATCTCTTAGGTTCACCCATGTCTATTCGGCTTTTGTTTCTTGTAGTAGTGATTATGATGCTTATATGTATTCCTATATTACCCTTGCTGTTTGATTTTTTTGTGCATTTTTGTATATTGTTTTCCTTGGAAAATGGTAAAATGGTTTTGATAAGGTTTTTAATAATAGTTTTCAAATGAAAGTGTTAAATACTTTCTGATAAATTTTGAAAATATAAACATAATGTTCCCTTTCTACAATACCATTGACACTAATGAAATGCAACTAGATTTGAACATGGTTAAGAGTAATGGTTCATACATTTCTTTTGTATAAAATAATTATAAAAACATAATTTTTTAAATTGTAGTTCAAACGTGAGATGAAGTTTCTTTTATTTTAATGGTAGTTCATTTGGAATAGATTTCGGGCTAGCCTACAGATTTTTAATACTCATGCCTATAGTTCTTTTCTATTTTTAGTGTTTGAGCAGGCTACATCTTGAGTGTGCTCACCTTGGGTGAGGCTTGATCGTTGTGTCGGAAAATGACACACAGGGTCTCATGGAGTACGATCGGATGTCAAGTTCGCTTAGCTTTATTTTTTACTTATTTGGTCATTTATTTATTTATTCTTCGCAACTCTGTATTATTTCAACTTCTTTATTTATTAATATTGGGAGAAATCATTCTCATAGCCTTTGTTGATTCCCTGGCACTTGTTACCAGCCCGAGAGGATCATGAACTTCTCTTGGGCTATGTCGTGGATCGGCTCGGGTGATAGGTTCACGGCTGACCCGGGTTGGTTCGTAACAAGCCCGAATATTATATAATATAAACTTCTGTTTACACATATTGGACAAACAATTACAAAAATCTATCATTCTATATAATCATTGTACACCTCCTTTGATGGATTTTAGAACTCATCAAAACTCTATATTGATGGTATTTATATAAATAAAGAACATATATTAAAATAATAATATCGATTGTTATCCCATAATAATTGTTCCAACCAAATTAAATTCTGAGGATGAAATATCAAGTCACATAATACAAATAGCATTATAGGTAATATCATACTACATTTGATGCATTGTGTCTAGTCTTCCTCAAACAGTTTTTCATGGATGAAAAGTAAATATGTTCTTTGTACATAATCATCCTCATCAATCTCATGTATGGGGTATATAAATAGTGTAAACACATATTTGAACAAGTTTCTATCTCAACAATTGTTCAATTATTTAATTAAGATCAAATTATTTTTTATATTATCAATATACTATAACACAATGTTGGGGGAATGTTGGGAGTAAATACTCAAGTGTCATCGCAGAACACTAACCTATGTTTATGGGAGAGTGTAAAGGTATCTATCAGTGTCATGAACATCCAACCGTCACTTGAGTAAATCAAAAATAAAATAATGTTTAATAAATAAATCACACTACCCAATCTTTTGTTTATTTATTATACATAGGAGCCATGTCGTATAACAATCTATAACACCAAAGTATTATCCACTAGAATTTTCATTACACTTATAACTTTGGATCAAAAAATAATTCTATTTTACTTATTGAATTATCCATTTAACTAAGTCTATAAATTTAATATAAATTACCACATTATTTAAAATTACTCATATTGTTATAAATGATCCAAAACATCAACAGAGGATTCCCCACCATTAATATTAAACACTATATTACAATTAGTCATCCAATTATATTGATTTTAATCTCACGTAATAAAATAGAAATAATTGTAACATTGATTTATAAGCACTAAATTTACATTTAAATAACATAACTAAATTACTATGTATTCTTCAAAAAATAATATCACTTATGTAATTAAATCACATCATTATGTTCAATAGTATTATCATTAATATTATAATAACTCTTTTAATTTACATAAATCTTTAGATATATACACATTAATATCAGAACAATTATTTATATTCTTTCCATGAACTAAATTTCAAATCATAAAAATAATTTTATCATAAATTTTTTTGATTACTACTAATTTCATCAAGATATCGTAAGAAAAAACAATATTTATTTAATGATTTGTCTACTATATTTTTATTAATACATAATTATCATCTTAAATATTTTAAAAATAAACATAATTAATATTACATTCATCTTCATTTAATCTACATCATTATATTGATCACTTACCCATTAGTCGTAATCCATAATGTCTCAAAACAGTTCTTTTCATTTTAAATAATAAATATAATTTTAATTAAGATTATATTATTGTTTTAATCAATTATTGTACATTTTTAATCATAAAACAATAATAAATGTTCTTATATAAGGTCGACATGAGAAAAAGATAACACGAATACAAATGTATTATTTGATTCTAAACAGTTAAATAGGTGTACCAAATTTCTTTCAAATAAACCAAATTGAGTATTATTAGCTAAAAATGGTTAATATGAGTCCAAGAATAATTTCAACATCCAAATACGGTTTTCGTTATTCTTTTAAATTATCAAAAAATTAAAGTGGGCCACATGAATCCCCAACATGCTTCCACATATACCATTTTCCAAACCAACCCTTGATTGTACATTATCCATTCTAACAATTGATTAAAATATTTTAATTATGTTATATCATGTCACTCATGTTGTGCATCCCCTAAAAACATTCTAATTTAATGATCATATATCTATAAAGCATTAAGATTATGTATAAAATTTAAATTTCTCCCATCAATAATTTTTCCCAAAAATGTGCAACAGGCATGAAATTGGGGGGGAATGTGGAAACCCTACAATTTGTTTCATATTGTATTAGAGAGTTCTTATCAGTATAGTATGCCTCCTTCAATCCAGATTCCCCCACATCTATAATTCTCTACCATGATAGACGAAAAACTAGAGATTAGAAGTCAATAATCATCAAAAACAAATATTCATTTCAACTTCATTTCATCACTAGAATCACTAAAATGTAAATTTTATTAATAGAATCAAACAAATAAGCCACTCAAAGTGAAGTAAGTTAAAATATCAAGGAATACTTTTTCAATAATAGCATTCAACTATTATATGGGATCATAATGTTCTAAAATTATTTTAATTCTTTTTAAAATTATCTAAAATGTGTTATATACATTTAATAAAAAAAAATTTATTGGATTTATATTATTCAATATATTCTCAAAATATGTTCTAGAATAATTCATTAAAATAGCTATAAAATTGTAAATCAAAATTTGATAAACCTTGAATTAAAATATTCATAGTGATATGGGTTTATATTTATATAATCCTCTCGTCAAGAATTTTAGGTTTTTAACATCAAATATTTGAGATAATTTTTGGGTTATCAAGCTTCACCCTAAGAATAATCTCAATTTGTAGCTCGGATTGATTATATTCTAATTTTACCAAGATAAAAATTGTTCAATCATTCTTGTCCAATATTTTACACAGAAATTAAACCCATGGATAATGTTAATGATGAATTTCATTTGAATGATGGAAATTAATACAATGGAACATTATAATGAAAGAAAAGTACTATTTTCACATTAAATCAATGATCTGTAATGAATTATATATCTTTAGGGATTATCAACCTAAGAGACAAATTTACTACTTAAATTTAATTCCCATTAATCTAAATGACCAATATATAGAATCCTTTTAGGTAAATTATTATTTTTAAATAATATATATTTGTAGTTAAAAACACTGGGCATCACCACTGAAATTTTACAACATTGTTAGAATATTTTCATACTCTCATCCCAAAGGAATCCATTGTATTCAATAATTTATAAAAAAAGTTTGTTTCTCATTGTAATAATCTAATAAATATGAAATTATAGTTTAAATATTTTGAAAATATAGAAATTTAATTTTAAAACATTGCAAATTTATTATTTCAACATTAAAAAAGATATTTTTAATAAATATGGACATCATTAAATTTAGTAAAATAAAAACTTGTGTTTAATTTTAAATAAATCAAAATCATATTTTCAAGAGAACCGCATAATATTACACTATGACAACTTTAAAAATTTGTCCTTCATGAAAAATAGTAATCCATTTCTAACATAATCAATAATTTATTGGTGAAATTTACTACAAAATATTACACCATCTAAATAAAAAACATATGAATATATGTTAATTCTATAAATAAATAATTATTATAATTATTATATTATTAAAAATATTACATGGTGTATTGGAAACACAAAATCGTATTTAACCCATTTTAGATGTCCCCTCTGATATTAGGGACTCACTTTGTTACAACCAGTAATCCTCAATTGCTAATAAAACGATACAACCATAAAATACTAAATAATATTTTCACCACTATTCATTCATCTCTCTCAATTCAAAAAAAAAATTTCCAGTTAACTAGCCCAAAATAAAATTTTCAATCAACCCTCCTCAAGATTAGTAAGGAAGTGAATAAATTATATTCTCAGGAATATTATATTCAAACAACCTAAAAATATAAACAATCAATACCGATTACATATCCATAATTTCACTATCCCAAAGTGGTAAACCTGAAGATCCCTTTCCTTGAAAAAAATCAAAAAATATTACATTCATTTTTGAAATAGATAATTATGTTCATATTCCTTAAAAAGAAATATTATGGTGTTTCTATAAAAAACATATAATCTTGATAAATTTCACACATCAATGCTTCACTAAATACTACCATAGCTCAATTGGAAGCAAAACGGAATTCATATTTTATAACTAATCTACAAAAAAATCATCAATCCAAACCCAAAAGAGTTCAATTAATGATTTATCATTTAATTTGATGAAAGTAGAAACTAATCCAAATTCAGTAACATATAAAAAGATGGTCATTATTATATTTATTTACTAATAATTAATTACCAAAAACATTAATCAAATATTATATTTTCACTTCATAGAAATGTTATCTTATTAATAAAGTGATATCATATACCTTTGAAATGTAACCAATGATTAGTGATTGATATGGATATAAGTATATCACTTATTCTTACCAACATTAAACAAATAAAATATTTGAGTATAATTAAGTCCATATAGTGATGACTAATTAATCAATCATGGTGTAACATAGATTGTATGATCATTATATCATTTATCTATTTGGATGAATTTCAAATTGGAGGTCTTATTATTCATGTCATAAAAAATATGTCACGATCCCTTTCCCATTACATATTATTATCTAGAAAAATCATGCAGTTACCCCTTTAAACCTAAGTATTCACTAATACAAAATGTATCATTATAATCTAATTATAAATGTTGGTTATTAACTCGTTCTTTTTAGCACCCTGACCTGTTTAGCAATAGGTATAGTGCTACAGGTCAAATGTCACTAGGCCTTAAGCATGCATCCCCAAACGCCAAAGGATACTAAAACAATGTGTGTAAAGAGGTGATATTTTATAGAAAATTCCTCTAGTGATGATTTAGTAGTATTCTATATAAATATAAAGTAGCATAAATGAAATTCTATATAGATTCTAGAACAGTAACCCTGCCATGGATGAAGTAAAAGAAATAGAAAATAATAGAACAAAAATAAGAAAAATAAACATAGAAATAAATAAAAAATCAAAATTTTGTTTTTATATAATAAAATATATCATGCATACAAAACAGGTCATACAATATAATAAAAAAAGGTTCTCCAATGGCCATCCTTAATACATTCATATAATAGAAAGCAGATAAAAAAGAAAAATCTTAAAAATAAAACATTAGATGAGGAAATATCCAATGGTATATTTCCATTAATCCCATGTTAACTCAATCACTCAGATCATTCTTCTAATCTAAAACCATTACCTGTGTGAAAATCCATAATGTATAAACCCTTCCAAAAGGGATAGTGTAGGGTCTGAGAAGGAATCATTGTAAGCCACCACCAATATGTTTCTCTCTTACATATATGATAAAAATATTTCTCAAAATAACAAATAAAATAGGATAGCACACATTCAAAATAATAGGCCACTTCGATTATGCTTAGAATTTATAAGGGGCTGATCACCAGATTTTTCCATCGTTGAATTACCATAGTGGAGAAGATCCTTAGAAAAATCCCAAGGCATATTCTACAGTAAAGTAGTCTTGATGAACCCTTAGGTCCTGCCTCTAATAAATTCACTTAGAACCATAGTCTAACTAACAAACCATGCCTTGAAATATCTTACGTCCTAAACAAATTCCCAAATAATCAAATACAATGTCCCATAGATCTCAACTCATAAGAAACACCATTCTCTCAAACCATGATTTCTAAGGAAGAGTGATATATTTCCTCTAGGTAATATCATCATCATTTAAATATTCTACATCTTGAGTAACAATTATTTTCATCCCCTCAAATAGTCCAATCCCAATCTCCACATGTATGGAAATACTCACCTCCAACTGATTGTACCAACATGGTTATCTAATGGCTTCTCACCATCAACATCAATATTTATGGAAACAACCTCCATGTATTTCGCAAATACATATCTAATGGAGCCCTCTTCCCACATTAGTGATCAATACCACCTCTTGATCTAAGTGCTACTATGTGAAAACTACTCCAAAAAACACATTTTCCTACATAGGTGAGCAGAAATCACCAAATAAATTCCTCAGACAAACCACCTGGTACCTCTTTCGTAAATGACTTTTTCACTCAACTTTATAGACATCACCATCTCATATAACATGAGTCTAGACCATAGACAGATGACCTTTCCACCTCAATCTATGGATATTACACCCAACTAGTGATCAAAATCACTCTATATATATATATATATATATATTGAACCATGCCTACCATGGCGATCACATCACCTCAAATCAGATGGCCAAACCTATCTCAATCCTCCGGTCAAGCCGGTCATATTCCCATGGAACTAATTAATGAATATTATTAACATAATACAATTTATATAATTCAAAAAAATAAAGTTAATTAAATAAACACACACAACATAGATTCCCAAGTGGCCTCATGCACCACACCTAGCTCGGTTATGGAAATAATTCATTGCAAATGCCTAGAGGCATCCCATATAGTCTCACACATAATTTTAAAACAATGTGATAATTAATTTGGGTCTTTCTCAATATTCTCAAATATAAACTCAAAGACCCGCCCTCCAAATAACTAAAAAATCACCAATATTCATGAAATAAACATACCTTGTGTTGGTAGACATCCACTCATCCTATCTTTGCTTATAACTCGATCTGGTTTGAATGAAATCAGAATTTAAGTTTAACACTCTAAAAAAAAGGGTAAATTATCTCTTGTGGATTTAGCACTCCATATGATGAGATGAATGGATAAATGAAGCAAGAGTGTTGAATGTCTTACTAATATTGTTCCAACACAACAGAAATAGAGCTCAGATGAAGAATCTATCTCGTATGCTAGTGGATAAATAAAAATGATATAACTACTCTATTATGAGTTATAAAAGGATAAAGGAGGAAGATGACAATAGAAATAGGGTAGAAGGGTGGTTTATAAATTTAACATTTTTAATTGGTTCATGGTTAAATTTCATAGTTTATAAAACCATACACCAATTATGCAACACCTACTGTCCAAGATCGAGGCTTGCACGGTTCATGTTCATGGTCTGCCAAACCATCTGCAAACCATGTTTGATACCTCTATAAAAAATTGAAAATATGGCCACACTTCCATGTTCCCCATCCTTCTTGGTTTTTGAAACTATGCCCAGTGCACATAGAAGACCACACAGTTTCTCCTTAGAGGTTTCATGGTTTGTCCAAACCATGTTCTCTAGTCTGCACACACTGAAAGCATGGGCTTTCAACCTCTGAAAACCCGAAACCCCAACTGAACCCCCAAGAAACTATCTAAGAATCACGAATCATCCATAAAAATGGTATTTTTTAATGTAAAACTCATAATTTATCTTTTTCAAATGAGAAAAGTTTTAGGCTACCCACTAATCACTGAAAATTCAAAATGGTGTGGAATTCAACCCGCTATAAAAAAATTGGATATTACAATCTCCCCACCATAACAAAAATCAGACCCATGTTATTAAATAGAAATATGATATTGTAACAAGACTACCCATAGTATTAAATTTCACCCAGACAACCTTAGTCTCAAAATCACATGTCAACTACCTCCTATGGTCTCCATACCTTAAGAGTTACATACCCTGGTCTCATCCTAACCCAAAACTGAAATAAAACAAATGGTTCATCAACCATCCCAAGAATCATATTCATTTGGTGATGCATCATCACTCTTGAACCTCCTTTCGTGCTCATGTGTCATACTTAATGCCCATTATGTCATGTATCTCATCAGATGCCAACCTCGTGTCCACACCGCACATGACACCTATGAGGTCATGCATCTGATTAGATTCCCATAATCCATTCTAGTGCATCTCGCCTCAATGAATTACATTAAATCACATAGGCCCAGATTCCAATACACCTCACATAATTATACTTCTCATTGATTCCAGGATTACAATTCACCGCTTACAAGTTACACATCCCACGATGCTCACATATAAAACATGTGGAAACATGCCTCATATATTTATAACATGTCGGAGATGATGCCAACCTACTAAATAGTGTCTTGTTAGTCCATAGATATAACCCAGGAACCTCATGTTCCCAAAATGGACATACCTATAAAAAGGAAAATCCTTAATGAAACACAAGAAACATGTTTATGCTCATGGCATACATCTAACTATAACTGGATCCCAAGAATTATTTTCACCAAGAATCTCAACTACATGCATCTAAAAAAATATTTACTAATTGAGTTCTAGCCTCCATGTGGTGCTGTAATGTCCCTGGAACACGTACCCAACTACTGGGTCCCACAGTCTCTTACATGACCTTCATGTGTATCATATTCCCATCTACCAGCTCCTAGTACCATAATCAGTCCAATATCAGAATCCTGAGCCTTTCGAGGTCTCTAAAATCCATATTTTTTAGAAGGATTCTTGTGAAACCTCTCAAGATTCCTGAATTTATAGGATTCATGAAAATCCATTAAATCATGATCGCAACGCATACACAAATGTCCTGGATTCCCACACTGGAAGAATATCATCACTGACCCTCTCTTAAGTGGTCTTCATTGGTCATTAATATGACTACCTTTACAGAACACCTCTCAACTTTTTTATCTTCCATTTCAATTAACACCACTGAAGTCACCTGAATATATCACCTTGATTTAGTACAACTGGTCCATCAGGTTTCTCTTAGCTATGTGCACAAAATTCAACACCTTTGGGAATGAGGCCAAGATTGAAGATGTTTACATGCACTAGAGTGGAATGTTATAAACCATCCTCGAAATGCCTCACCCTAAAGGTTTCACCACCCACCATACCAGGTGTGAAGCAATAAAATTCAATGAATGTCTCCACATAGACCATGAATAACATGTATCCCTACTTTAGGCTCAAGAACACCAGAGTTATCTCTACACTCATCATATCTATAAAGAAGATCTTGACTAACAGTGCCTCAAATTCATTCAAGGACTATCCCTTCTCTATTCTTTCATAAACATGGAAATCCCACCAGCTATTAGAAGTTCATATGAGAATGTAATTCCCCAACTTTACCCTCTACCCTAGTGGTGTGCCTATGTTCTCAAGGATCATCAGCATCAAATTGATCCAGTTGTCAAATTCATGTGGTCCACCCTCACCCAGAAATAGTGGTAACTTTTACAACTAGAAATCATGAGTCAAATGAAATATTGAAGGATATCCACTCTGATATCCCCTATCATTCCCCTAGAAAACACATACCAGGCTCACCCTATGCTACTCATCAAGTCACGACCCAAAAGCTATCAAATGTTGTGGCTACTCCACCTGCACATGAACTTGTACCTGAGTTTTTACCTATAGCTCCCACATTTCTTGACCCTCCAAGGCCTCATCTGTAAACTCATGGGATTCAATATGTTATCTCTAGAGTGACACCAAATAATCTCATACTTACCTCTCCATCAGAACCCATCAGGGTGGCATCCCGCTGAATAATTGTACTAGGGTCAGACAACCCAGAAAACACGTATATATATACTTTTGATATGGAAAGTAGTATTAGGAAATGAAATATCACTGCCCTTACCCTCCCATCGTCATAGCCATGTATTGTGACATCTGGCCTTTTATCCTCTTACTTGTTTATATCAGATCCATGAATCACATATTATTGAGGCCACGCCCATCCTGATGATTCATGTTGCATCAAACTAATGACCTCATCACCCAACCCGGTGAACAAAATCACCCATTTAAGCATCCAAGACAACTCTAATAAGTTTCAGACCCACATACACATATATTGGTATCATGTGGAATTTTAATCACACATAATAGCATATAACATGAGAAACAAAAGAAACAACAGTAGAGGAATAATCAAACAGTCCAATATTCCATTTATTGATACTAAAACCAAACATGAACCATGTCCATGTCATAGAATACAATAAGAAAAAGGGACTCCAATGGATTACTGTAACACGTACATATAATATCATGGTGATACATAAAAAATAAAAAAATAAACTCCCATAGAGAGAATAACCAATGGCCCCTTTTACTTTCATCCCACGCTAACTCAATCAATAAGATCCATCACTTGATCTCAGACATTTACCTAAGTGCAAATACATAGAGTCTACATGCATCAAAAAGGGCCTATTTAGGGTGTAGGATATAATCTCTATAAGTTACCACCAATGTGTTCCAATCATACATCTATCACTAACCTAGTCTATCTAAATACTAAATATAATTGTAGATCACAAATGCATAATAATAATCTTCCCCCCTTGTGCTTAGCAGCTACTAGGGATAGATTACCTTATTCATCCAACACTAGAATGCAGTAGTGGAGTAGATCCTTTGCGTAATTACATGGTATCCCTCAATATAAATCTTATTTGATGAACCCTCAAGTCTCATCCCTAATAATTTCACCTGGAACCATGTTCCAATGAACACCTTTTTCTTTGAAAAATCTTATGTCTCAAAGACATACCCTAACAATCAAATACTTGGTCCCACAATCCAAGTTTCATAACGAACCTCAATGGAACAAAGTGTGGCATCCGAGGTGTAGTAATGTTTTCCCTATAAGTAATATCATTATCATCTCAACAACCAACTTCATGAGGAATGGTGATGTTCATCCTCCCAAATTGTGTTGGGCCAATGGCCTCAATTATAGTGAGCCTCAACCCACAACTGATAGTCTCAAAGTTGTTATATGATGGATCCTAACCATCCTTGTGGATATCTATAGAAAAAACCTAAAAAAATATCCCTAAGACTCATCTAAGGGAGGCCTCTATGCACTCGAGTCGTCAATACCACCTCATCATATTAGTCTTACTATGTGAACATGACTCCAAATGGTGTATTTGCCAACATAGTTGAGTGGAAATTTCAAAATAAATTCCTAATACATATGATTTAGAACCTCATTCCCCTAAAATAATGTCTCCCAACCTTATGGTCAACACCATCTCATATCACACATGCCTTGCTCATAGCCTAACAACCCTTCCTCCTAAGTCGACAACTGCATCACCGAACAAGTGATCAAAATCAATATATATATATATATGAGGTCATTCGCATACTGATGATCAAATCACGTTAAATTACATATCAAACTCTATCTTGATCCTTGGTTTGAGCCCTTCATATAATCTTGTAACTCAGTATTGCATAGCAGCAGCACAATATAATTCATATAAATAAAAAATTTCAATTTAATTAAATAAGCACACTTGGCCAAACTTACCTAGTTTTTTTAAGCCCCACATCCATCCCAAATATGGATTAAATGGATTGGGAATTATAATAGCCATCCCATATTCTCTCACAGTTAATTTTATGGAATGGGGTTAAATAATTTGGGTCTCTCTCAATCTACCCAATAGTGCGCTGATATTCACAACCCTAAAACAGCTACATAGTCACCAAGAAATAATATTACCACCTACCTCATGTTAGTAGAAATCCAATCATCAAATAATATCCTCTAACCCAAACTGATTTGTATCAAATAAATGTTTTTATAAAAAAACTAAAAATATGGTAAATCATCTTACAGAGATTTATTAATTCATATGGATTGATAAAAGGAGAAAGGAATCAATATTATTTAAGGTCTGAACAATACATATTCAACACCATATATGGGAAAAATAATAGAGCTCATATTAAGAATTAATATCATTTTCTAGGGGGAAGAAGAATTGGAGAACCCCTCTTTAGTGAGAGATCGAAGGAGGAAGGAGGCTAGAAAATAAAAATAGTGTTGGAGGGTAGTTTGGTAAACTCATTTTTTTAATGGGACACACGGTTATGTTTCATTGTTTAAAAAAATATGTGACAATCTTGCGACACCCATAGTCCAACCTCTAGGATCACATAGTTCATGTACATTGTTTTCTAAATAGTGCCCAAACAGTGTGTAAGCCCTCTTCCAAATACTATAAAAATGAGTGCACAACCATTTTACCTCAATTGAATGGTTTTCCCAATCATTTCTAGTTCTCATAGAGGGACACATGGGTTATCCTTAGAGACCACCTAGTTTTTATAAATAATGTTCCCCAATTTTTGTATATTGAAAACATGGGTTTTCATCCTCCGATGGACCTGTAGCCCAATAAAAATATTATGACACATTTTGTGCATAAATACTTGTCCAAACATGCATTTTCTCAAGGTAAATCCCATAATTAATTTCCATTTAATGAGAAAAGGTTTCATCTTCCAATAAACATTTAAAATTCTAAATAGGTTAGGAATTCAACCCGCTCCAAAATCTTGGAATGTTATATTTTCATTAATACATGCTAGATACTATTTTCATGGTTCATTAAAATCATCCACTTAGTAGTTAAGTTAAAAGACATATCATTTTTGATATCTCTCTTAAAAGGAACACCAGCCTCACTATTCCATATCAATCATCTCGCCATATCATTGAATAATGATTCCATCCAATTTAATCTATTGTTTATCAAAATTATATACTACCAACATAAATTATATAAAATCTTCATCAAATTATGAGAATTACTTTTTTAAATCATTGTTTATCTTCTAATTAACCTCTTACCAATGATGTATTATTTCAATAAGTATTCTTCCTCACTTACCATTGAAAATCATAGCTAATAGTCCTCTGGGGGATACTACTACCATATATGAAATGGAAAATCCTAAATACATATATATAACCATGTTTTTAATTTTTCATACCCTGAAATAACACCTAAAATCCCCAAAGAGATACCAGAATCAAACATTACAACCTATTTCTATCAAAATATTACTACACACTAGGAAAAATATTTGAACACTTTATTGATATATTATAAGAACCTGTTAATTGGTATCCTATACAAGATTTACGTTTTAACATTCAATACATAATTTATCATTTTAAATATGTTAATAAATCCAAAATTATTTATCAATCCACATACCACTGATATAATCGTATTTAGATATCCTATTTTATCACAAAAATTCTTTATCAACCCCACAACCTACAGATATAATCTTGTTTAGATCACCCATTTTATCAAAGAAAATTACTTTGATATGAAATCATCATCAAATTACCATATTTGGAGTTTCCATCCATGAAATTGAGTCCCCAAATGTTTTATTATACTTATTCCTCTTAAAATTACACTCATGTTTTTGGTACATCTATAATATATAAGCAATACTATTTAAAAATATATACCCATATTTAATGAAAAGATTCTAGTACATCTGATGAGGTGTCTCCTAATTTCGGAATCATTCAAAAAATGTATCGGTTATAGTATATTCATAAAAAATTTCCATTCTATAAACAGTATGGTAATCTTGATTTGAAAAAATGACACTCTCAAATGTATATATCATTTTTAGAAGATAATCTATCCAAATTTCAATCCATATTATTTATACATATATCACTTATTAATACCCATATAATGTTAGACCATCGATACAAGTCCATGATTCTGTGATGCACTAAAATTTTTGAAATATTATTGGTTTGTTTAATTCAAAATAAATTCCTTATATATTCCCCCACATCATAATAGATCATTGATACAACTTTAATAAATGTAACTCAGTGTTACAAAATCATTAATTCATATGAAATTAGATGAAAATTAAAATATCACATAAATAAAAAATTTAGAATCCCAATCAAAAATCAATATAATAAGAATATAAACTCAAAATATTTGTAATTTTTTTTTCTATCTAACCATAAGTAATCGATAAACACAAAACTATATAAAATATATATTTATCTTCCTAAAATTTTATAATTTTCATCCCAAAAATCACTAGAGAATTAATCCATAATGTCTCATTAGGTATCTCTGTATCACTATGATGTAGCAACCACGGATGGAAATTTTAGGTCCAAAAAATATTAAACGCTACTACTTTTTTGGATGAAAATATCCTGATATTGAGATTGTGTCATATAATGTGGATTATTATAGGTCCACCATTATTCTAGTTCTAAAAGACTATATAAAATTTATTCTAATCCTAAAAAAATAGGATCACATAATCATTAAATAAAATAACATCTTTTATAATTCTCTGATTTATAATCATGTTTTATAATTAGTTTTTCAAATATGGGTAATAAATAAGAGTATTGTTCAAGAATTTATTCATCTCTCATCACCTTTTTCAAGTCCTCTATTTAGATTCAATAAAAATATTTTCATTAATAAATGTTATTATAAGTTGTGTTAATAAAAACCTAATATTACTAACATTAAATAATAACTGAATGCACTGATAATGACCAGTCACATTAGCACATTCCATTACTTGAACTAACCAAACCCACGACTAATAAGTCGGTAGAGAGTGACCATTAGTGAAGTTCCCACTAAATGGTACGGAAATAATTAACTCAAAATATAAATTTTCACATTACGTCATGAAATTTCATCCACCATAACATAAATAATTAATCAATAATAAAATATAGAAACTATATATATATCAACATTTTATATAACACCTAGAAAAATAAATCCATTAATAATCACATCCAATTATCAAATCACTAATAGATGTACTGAAATATAATTCTTAGTACGAAAAAAATGTGTTATTCCAAATGAAATCACGACACTGTTTGCTACTATATTTACCAGTGACTTACAATCTCTAAGGTCATCAATTGTTGGTATATGTTGATAATCATGAATATAGTAGAAGACAATTCAGGAGGGTAAATAAAAGGATGACCAATAATACACAGTATTGTAATCCCAAATTGTGATTCAAACCCATTAATTAAAAGTGTCAAACTATATACATAACAGGATAATATTTAGAGTAAATTAAACATCACAATATAAATTAATGATGGATACATTTATTATGAATTTATAGAGAATCTTCTCACACCTCAACATAACCACACCTATTAAATTACTTTTAATGTATATATATATAAATATATACCCATGCCTTAATATATTAATATAATAAGGACCCCAGTTGAAAGATATAGACATGTTTAATGTTATTATTATAATTATTTTAAAAAAATGATATGTTCTATTAAAAATATCAAATAATTTATTATGGGGATAATATTCCTCGATAGATAGCATATGAAAGAATTTAGGTACTAATTAATTAAATTAAACATTACCTCATTTGTTAAAGTTAGCCCAAAATTCTATGATTAATGCCACATCATCATAGCTAAAATGATTTTAGAGAGATTCACTCTATATCAACTACACATTAATATAATTTCCCTAATTAATTTATAACGGTTCTTTGTGTACTTATATGAAAAAAAAATCTATCCCCATATAATTTCTATATGAAGCCATAATTGATCCAATAATGAAATTTGGATCAAGTATCGTTATTCTCTCTTATTTTTATCTCTAAATCCTATAAGAATACATGCGATATATCAAATTCATGTAAAATATCAAATTCACTATTGATGGGACGAACATTAGTTTATAAAATAAGGTTTAATTAATGAAAAATAATAATTATGATAATCATAATATATTATATATGTAATTTCAATATCATTACTCAATTATTAATCTTTTGTGTGTCACGTTATAAATTTTGAACCATTAGCCCAATTTATTTTTTGAAAAAGTGTTTAATAAACCCTAAAAAATTATATTCAATTTAAAAAACAATTATTGTCATATAATTTGATGTAAATATAATAACATGTTAATTCTTTGTGATATAAATTAAAGACTTATTATAATAAAATTATCCCTATAAGATATTTTTTTATTATTTCTTATAAATCCACTTTGTTGTTACATGGGTAATGGATAGTCCAGTAAAACACCATATTACACCAAATAGATTCAAAATTAAAATAAAATGACAAAAAAAAAGTCACACCTGAAATAGAGAAGTCCATTTATATGATGTAATGAATTTATTTTTAATAAAATATTTCTCCAAAAAAAAAATTATGTCTGATAGATTACTCCTCACATAAAATAAAAATTAGAAAAATAAAGACTATTGTATGATAGTCATCCAATGGGTTGGAATAAAAAGTGGTATCATAATTATGATATATATAAATATATATATTAAAAAATATACAAAATAAAAAAAATCTCACTTTAAAAATATATTCTACAAGTGGAGATAAGAAAATAATAAAAACATTTTTCTAAAATTTAATTCCTATTCTAACAAAATATACTCGGATCTGAATTAATCTTTAAAATTAGGTTAATTAGTAATTTATATGGGAAATGAAATATTCTTTATAACAAATGTCATTTCCTTTGAAAATATTTTTTTAAAGTGTTTTGTGTCTTATAAAAAAATTAGAATTTATCTTTTTTAGGATGTGAATTTGAACAAATGATAATTATTTTAGGATATATCTTTTAAAAATTATCTCAAGATGAATTTTATGAAATTTTTACAAAAAAAATATTATTTTTTGGGTGAAATGTATAAATAATTGTTTTTACAAACAATATGACTTTTATTACATTATTATTATATAAATGACAAATTAAATTTAATGAAACGTTTTTATAAGAATAAATATGTATTTTATTTGTGAATTTAAAATTTAAAAATGAAATATATATTCTTTATTTGAAAGTTTAGACCACAAATTATTTTTTGACTAAAAAATGACTGCATTATGTCTTTGTGATTTTAAAATTATTTATTAAAAAATATATAAATTTAATTTTATTAACTGTGCATAAAAAATAGAAAAAGGAAGTCCAAATTATGTAATGAGGAAGAATTTATTTTTAGGCATACGATTAAATTACTTAGGATTAAACTAGAGACTACTGTAAATGTTGAAATAGTAAAAGTTAAAAAAATATATAAGTGTAGATGACCACAAACATGTTTAAAATATGAATTAAATTATGTGGTTGACTTTTTATTCAACCAATATCACTCTAAAATCCATGTTTTTAAATATTCGAACCACTAAAACCTAAATAGATTTTATTACTTCTTATTATCATAAAAAATCCCATTCTCTTCTTATAAAAGGAACTCTTCATCCCTTGACTTCTCCACTCATTCCAAAATAATTAGGATAAAAAAACTCTTCCTAAGACACTCCTTTACACTCAAACCAGATCCAATAATTATTAACATTAAAAAAGGTAAGTATTAGTTGCATCATGGTTTTTCTTACCGTGTATAATCTAAAGAATAAATGTTATATTCTTTACCGATTGATATTAAGTCATTCATCTCATTTCCCGCATCTTTGGGATTAGTATATAATTATTAAATAAATAAAAAAGTATTAATGATATAAAAAAATTATATATTATTATGTAATAATCATTATCTATAATATCTCCTTCCCTTATACAAAAAAAACATTGTAATGTGTCAATGTGAATTGTCGCTTCTATAATCGATGGGATTGGTTTTTCTTCACAAGATTTCAATAATAATTCAATGGGATTAATTAATGGTATAATATGATATTTATAAAGTTATTATTCCTATAAAATCATGATACCACTTCCTACTTTTTGTCCATAATATCAGAAATGAACATGTCGCTCATGCATATATGCATAATACAGCCGACAAGAGATGATCTACTTCACTTTACATAACCTTTTGTATTAGTTAACTTTAAAAATATATTTAAGAATAAAAATTTCTATTTTTAAAATTATAAGTCTTTAATTTTAATATTATAAATTATATAAATGATACTAACACTAAATATTCATAACAAATTTCAGCACCCAATATGAACATATTGGGGTACGTTTCCTAATATGGATTCATTTTATAGAAACCAATATGATAATATAAATTTTTAACAAATAAATTAATATATGATATTAATCTCTATAATTATTTTATTATGATTTAGTTATTCAACATATTTGAATTTGGTCAATATACCAAATTTTTACAAAGAAGTTGATTGAATCCCCTCAATTGACAAATATAAATAAAAATATATTTTCTAAACAAAATAATAATAATTAATGAACATTAAAAAATTAAATATTTATTAATAATGTTTCAAAAAAGTATTTTTTAATATACATAATTTTCCTCTTTATGATGTTGGGTGAATGTAAAATGTCAATCATCAATGAGGTAAGGATTTATTGTCTTGTATTTTCACCCCTTGAAATATTTTTTTTGTAATACACTATGATTTAGTTAAAATGGTTTATCTAATATGATTATAAAATTGCATATAATTATTTCCTTATATTTTTTGATTCTCATGGTTCTATTCCATGCCTTTTCTATCATTGGATTTTGGCTCAGAAATTACATAACCTATAAGGGTTTTATCGAATCCATTTTTGATAAATCAAATTATAGTCTTTCTTATATGGATATAATATTCAATATTTATTTGATACTTATATTTCCCAATTTTATATAGTCTTCCACCTTTTTATGTATAGAAATTTTCCTTCACCATCAACAACCACTTATTTTATAAATATTTACATAATAAATGTAAGAGATTTATTAGAATAACTCCCACTCTTTCCAATAAATCTTTTATTCAAAGACTATATTTTCCCATTAAAAGTGTTTTATTTAATTAGAAAAAAAATTATTTTTTAAATATTATTAATATTTCCATTATTTTTTAATGAAATGGATGTCTTATAATTATTTTACCTTGTATATTATCTTTAATATGGACTGAAAAGATTAAAAAAGGCATTTAATTTCATTATTTACCACTTCATATTTTTATCTTAATTTTATCTTTTATTTGTTTTTTTATTTGGAAATAATTATAATATTTTTTTAAATTATATATTTTCTTTTCTGAAAATATTTTTGATTTCAATTTCATCATCTTATTTTACAACATTTTTTAATGGTTTTGTGAAAACATTTTTATTCTGAAATCTATTTCTCCTCCAAGGTTTATTTGTCGAGAAGTGCTGCTTTGATCACCCACTATATGATATTATGATGTGATTACATTTATATGATGAGATTTATTAATATACATTTTTTACTTATGTTTGTGTTATGTGATTTTTTTGATAGTTTTAATAATTCTATACTTTATTTAGGGGTTCTTTAAGATAACATTATGGATGATTTTAGGTGTCACACACATGTATGGTTGAGGAAAAACATGGTATTATATCACCTATAAAACATCAATTTATTTTTATATCTTATAATATTATAAGGGGATGATATATTGATATTTCACACATAAGCGTGGTCAAAATGGGTTTGTTTATATTTTTAGGAATGGACATAAGGATTTTATTCACATAGGCATGTGTATAATGTATTTTCTTATAAATGTTTTTTATGTTTATGGGTATGCCACATTACCATGTTTTTTATCATGATATGAAGAATTTCAATTATTTTTTAATGAAAATCCTTCTTTGTTGATTAGTCTATATTTTTACATTATTCTCTACATTTATATCATGTTCTCCTTTTTATTATTATTGTTATGTATTTCGGCCATGCCATTATGCCTTTCTGATAGTCTTATTATGATCTTACATTATTATATAGTGATTTATGAATATAAAAAATTGTCTAATGATATTTTTAATGATATTTAGGTATTCATCGTGTTATTCTTCATGATTAAGATTTGACAAGTTATGATATGTTTTACCCTTAATGTGCACCTGAGATCATGAATTTATTATTTTTCCATCCTCATATTAGTAATGTGATTATATAATGTGTGATTACTAGAAAATGAACTGTAAGATGAAAATTATTGAATCAAATTCTCATGTTTTTTATAATAAAATGTATATATAGTTAATCTTTAATACACCAATCCCTTTGTTCCTTGGGTCTTTAGACTATTTTTGGGATATGTTTTCTAAATCTTGAGATTAATTTATTATTAAGTCATGTCTATGTTGGGTATTTATACCTTGGGATAGATAAAGGTTTAGTTATTTTTAAAGATTAGATTGGTTCCAATAGTATTTAGGTTATTTAACCTTACATACACACGAAATGATTCGATATATAGGAAAACATCCTTAGATTTTCGTAATTTGTTGATTATGTGATTCTTTTATAAATTAAATCCATATCTAGAAACTACAATTAGCTAAAAGATTCCGAAAACATGCACATAGCAGTAATAATCCTAAAAATAGAATGTTAGGAGTTAAAAAATTCATCACCATGATAATGATAAAGAGGAAAAATTGTAAGCCTAGTTTAATACTTTTAAGGGATATGCATTGGTTAATTCAACTTATAATTATGAATAATTATAAAGGATTAGAATTTTTAAATCTATTTCAATAAAAAACTACCATAGTTAACCAAGATTGAAACATAGAGACTCATAATCTCATTTACGCATGGAATTTATGAAATCCTTATTCTATGTTTATTGTTTCCTTTTTTATATATTCATTAATTTATGTATGATAAATATGAAATTTATTTTAGTTGTTTTTATGGTGTCTATTATCCAAAAAATAAATAAAATTATAACAACCTTTTGGCTTCAAAATATAGTAAATTGTGGGTGCCTGATAGAATCTAATTAAAAATGGGTGAAAGGGACAAAATAGAGATTGTCCCAACCAAAAACCAAAAGAAATTTGGGTTGGAATGTAAAACATCATGTAATTACTCACCCAAATTTTACACGCTTGGGGAAATATCCCAAATAGTGTGGTGCTCTTGAATACACAAAGAAATGAGTAACATTATATTGAGTAATTTCTGAGGAAACAGCCACCCTATTTTAATTATTATTCAACTCCACTTTTTCCATAGTAGTTTTTAAATGAAATGGAAAATATATTTTCCATTATCCCATCCTCATACCATGAGATCATTATTTTGGATTTCTATCAGCTTGAAGTTGATGTTTACTAGTGGTAGATTCTTGTTAGGAGTACCATCAAAAAAATAATGTAGACTATATAGAATGGGAGGAGTTCAAGATTATATATTTCAATATTTATTTTTCTTGGAATAGTCTCCTTGAAATAGAGTGGGGATTCATAAAATTGAATAACAAATTGGATTAATCTATTATGTCATGAACTTCAAAATGATTTTAGAAAACTGAGATACAAGGGGTTTAATCAGTTGTTATATTTTTTTAAAAATTCATACATTAAGAAATGTACCCCTTAAAACTTATTACAATTAATTAATTATCACATTCTAGTAAAGTCACATGCATACTAAAGTTAGAAATTTAGTAAATGACATAATATTTTCGATGTTCAGCCTCAGTGTGAGAACCAACATCATTGTTATGGATACTCCCATGTGTCTATGTAAATTCTCTATTAGAAATAAGTGAATATAACTTTTGATCCAGTCATATTGGTCTCATTCTATCTCCCCATATGTATGGTTTGTTAACTATATTGTATTTAAAAAAAAATTATACAATACATGATCCAAAATAAATATAACATTGTGAATTATTCTCTAGGAATGTTCGTCTTGAAAGTCTATCAAATTCATCTATCTGATTTTTTAAAATAGTGTTCTACTATCTAGTAATCTTCCTATGATACACATTTCCTAAAAGTGTTCTTGTAAAACTTCTATACTATATAGTTTAATAAAACTCAACCACTCAAAAATTTTCTACACACAAACTCTATCTTTTCAACTATTTAATGGAATCTAAACTAACCTCTATATTATAATTTTCATCAATAAATTATGTTAGTAACTCTTCCTTAACATAGAACTCAAATTCTATTGAAAAAAACACACTAACAAAAACTTTTTCAGACTTTAATATTTCACACAAGTGAACAGTGTAATCTAGGATATACTTTTGGACACTTTTTTATAGGTTCTTTATAAATAGAAAATTCAAGAAACCAATTTTTTCTCATTCAAAAAGTATTCATAAATATTAATTTTATGCTCATTTGAATATTTTGGGATGTTTCTCAACTTTTACATAAAATTGATGAATTTTATCTAATTCTCTAGTTTTTAGAGTTATCATTGAATTTACTGAAACAAGATTTTTCAAAAACTCATCAAAAAATGTAACATTAACTCTCCAAAACATCAATCATTATCATTTTAACTCTATATAGATTTCTAATTTTAAATATATGACACTTCTAATTTGTTACTATGTACAAACTTCAACTTTTTACCATCATGAAACTCAAATATTGTAACTCTATACAAACATTAACATTGTAAATTTATAAAAAATAAACAATCTATCTTTTTAAAAACATATACTTTATAACTTTTAAAAGGTCAAATTTTTAACTTTGCACAGACATTAATGTTTTCCTTCATGAAAATATTAATTCTGAAAATTTGTAGAAACATCAAATTTTAAATATCGTGAAACATTAAGTTTTTAACCCTAAACAAACATTTACTTTGTATCCTTGTGAATCTAAAACTTTTTATCACTTTAAAAACTCAAAATTTTTAATTTCTTGAATATTGAACTTTTGTATTGGAAACATTTAATTTATTATCATACTTTTCATAAACATTATCCATCTAATAATACTATCCATTCTTTATATTATTTATATAACCATATTTTTCATCCTCAGATACAAAGCTCTATTTATAACGACATTCTGTCTGATATGAAAATTTAATCCAATTTAAAAATTCATTTCAAATTTCACTTTGTAAAAATTTAAATTCTATACATTATTAATACCCATTACTATAAATATTTTTCTATAAAATGTTTTTTGAATTCCCATTTCATCGGATGAATAAGTAAAGGCTTTCTTACAAAAATTTAATCAGGAAATTTGAAATTTTGTAACTCTAGAAATTCGAATTTCAATTTTATTTCTAAAAATTACTCTTTTATAATGACTTCTTAGAAAAACAAAATTGTGAATATTAAAGAAAATTATATCATTGTATGACTTTGTAAGAAAGTTTCCTAAAATGTTATAGATTCTAACTTCATAACCTTCTTAATTTCTTCATCTTAGAAGCTTTCTTAACTCCTTAAATTTTAAACATTCTTCATCAACATGATATTATTAAAATTTATAATTTATAACTTTATTTATCTCAATAAATTTTATAACAACCATAATTTCAAAATTTAATAACATTCTTCATTAGTGGAAATTTATAAATTTCAACATCCCAAAAATAATCTATCTTTTTATCCATTCTGACTTTCTTCTTCTACATAACTTTCTATCTTTATAAATCTATAGAACATTCTAAATTTATATATATTATGAACATTATTCATCTTTATATCTTTATAAATTTATTTATCAGTAAATCATTCTAATTTATAAATATATAGAACATTATTATTCTCCATAAACTTCTTAACAAAATTTTGATTACATATATATAATATTATTTATTGTTTTTTAAAATAATTCGTTAACAAAAGTTATTTGTAAAAAAATTAAAAACAATATTATAAAAACATCATGATGAATCTTTAATATCACCCCTTATATTTTTTTCATCATTCATTTACAACTTTTTTCAGTCAACATTTTTCATCACTTGGACTCTTCCACAACTCATTTTTCTATAAACATAATTTTTTTTTGACATTTGACAATATAGTACCTTTAAAAAAAGATATTTTCCTCAAACCATACTAACAGATAAAGTAATTTTTAAAAAATAATTAAATCTTGTAATGATAATAAATTTTCTAGTAACATTAACCTAAACTTCCCCTCACATTGAACATTATTTTCTTTTAAAATCATAATTTTTTAGTCTCCATCTTTTGTTATTTCCCCATTTTATGAAAACTATAGCTTGAGATAAATTAAATATATAAATGTGAACTCTTCTTAAAATGATATTGAATTCTCTATGAAATTTTTAAAAAAATTCAAATCAAAGTGGCAGACAACCCTATGAATTTTAAGAAGTGATTGGCGAGGCTGAAAATGAAGTTTCAGCCTGAAATCCTTAAATATTTATTTTGGAAAGTCTTTGGTAAAGATATCAAAAAATTGACACTTCATTGAAAATTATTCTAGAAAAACAACTCCACCAGTGACATAAATCTTATGAAATGATACCTAATATTTATGTCCTTTCATCATGAGTGACAAATATGATTTTTATAAATACCATTTTCACTATGATTATTAAATAATATCTTTAATGGTTTATAAGGATTCAATTTTAAATCTTATTTATTAATTTTCATCAACAAAATTTCAGTGCAAGACTATTTAGTATCAACGTATTATGATTCTGTTAGTCAAAAATTTACTAAACACTTTTTCTGACAATGATTAATCGTATAACATTCCGTAAGAAAAAACATCCTCTAGAATTTGATTCTATATCATTGTAATCTATATACCAGTCACATTTGTATAAGGATAAAACTTCATATCAAAAATTATTTCATACATCATCCCATATGAAATATTTATTTTAAAATATCTTATAATTACCTTTCCTTTTAACATATGAGATTTGTCAGGATCACTCTAATATCTGGAACATAATGTCACAGCATAAAAATATTCCTTCTTGAGACTATAAAGTAATGTACACTTGTTATCTGCTTCCAAAAAACATTCTTATTTTTATTTTATTACTTTCATCTTTACTCAACATATTTCTCACTAAAAGTATTTAAAAACATTCTATAGATTCTTCTATACCAAAACATTTTAATAGATCTCTAGCATAATTTTTTTCCCATGGAAAAAGTAATTTTTCTTTTTTAAAATTTTTAAACCCAGGAAGAAATAAAATTATCCTAACATTATAATCACAATATTAAACTTCAATTTTTTAAAAAATTATTTATAATCATTTCCTCTATACCTATAAAAATTAAATCATCCACATATAAAATTGAAATTAGTTTCCATGAATCTAATTCCTTCATATATAAGTTGAGGTTAACTTTTCCTTTAGAAAAAATTCAATTTTTTTAGAAAACTATCACATTTGGTAAATAATGAACATGAAACATGTTTTTTCCAACTCTAGGATTTTTTTAATTTATAAACCGTGATTTTATAATTATCAAGTAGAAAATTATGATATCTTACTATACACACTTATTCCTCAATATTATCATTTAAAAAAGAATACTTTACATCTATCTGATAAACATTACTACATCGGTGTGTAGTCATTTCTAAGAACATTCTGATAGTTTCAATTTATTAAACTAACGAAAAAGCTTCTTCATACTCCACACCATCCACATTTTCATAAACAATACATAAAAATTCCTTATTTATTGAAACTTATCTATGTTCATTCAATATGTTTATATACACCCATTTTTTTTAAATTTCATTTATTTCTTATGGCCCGAAAAAAGTTCTCACATTTCATTTATCTTTATTTTATCCAACTCATAATTCATTACATTCAACCATTAATTATGTTTTAATACATCGGAAACTAACTTTTGTTCAATTAGTTAAATTTTTGATGCTTTATTTTCTAATCTTAACCTTATTCTAATCTAAATCGGAGATTTTTTTCAAGTATGTTTTTATGTTCATCCTTTTTCTGTGGGGTATGAAATTTTAAATTTTCTCTTCAATATTTAATTTACTCCGCACAATATTCCTATGACACTTGTTATAAATGTTTTGGATCACATTAAGACTCATCGTAAATATTCAAAATTTTTTCCTTAACATTTTTTACATACTTTTTTAGGAATAATAATTTTCAGCCACATTCACATCATAGGAATCCAAAAAAGTTTATAAATAGTTGTTATAAAATTTACAAATTATACCGTTTGGTTAATATGCCAAGAAATTTCCTTTCTCATTTTTATCAAATTTCTCATGATCATGATTTTATATATCTACTAAACAAGGATTCCCAAAACCCATTAAATATTACAAAAAATTTCTTTGTTTGGAAAAAATATAATTTGAAGTCTTTTTTTATTTAATATGTGAAATTTTTATTTTATTAACATGTACAACATTTCTAATAACCTATATCCATTATAACTTTTAATTTTTTCACTCTACCAAAATATATATTTCAATTTCCACCAATGTTCTATTTTTCCTTTCTGCAACTCCATTTTTTCAAGGGGTGTATGGAGAACTATATTTATGTCTCAGTCCATGATTCTTTAGATAAAAATAAAATGCATTAAATGTGATTTCTATTCTGATATTATTTCACAACATTTTTATATCAACACCAATTTCACTCTCAATATATCTTCTATAAAATATAAACATATCTACAGCCTCTAATTAATATTCCATAAATAATATATCGATCATACAAGTGAAATTATCACTATAAATGATAAATTATAAAAATATTCTTTTATTAATTTATTGGTCACTGGTCCATGAATATATGATTGAAAAAGATCAATATTTTTATTTAACATAATTTATATGTTTGTATGAATTTTACAAACCATATTTCCTTTTTCAGAATTTATAAAAACAACTTCTTCTATTCTTCTCATTGTTGGAATACATTTTAAATCTATAACTTTATAAAAAATGACATTTTCCCCTATATTCCCAATTCTATGATTCCACATAATGTTTTCATCTACAATACTCATGTAATATGAGACACCAAACTCCCCTATCTAAAAAATATTTCCACTTATTATTTCTCCTATTGAACCAAATTTTCTATATTCACCACTTATGATGTAGAAAGAATATTTTTTGAATAATAATTATTTTCCATCATCTCTAATTTTACTCATATTATGAAGGTTGTGCTTGATCCCATCAAAAAATAGTGCATACATAGATTTTTTATCATCTCACTCATCGGTTCATTTTCCATTAATTTTTTAGGAACTACTATTTATAAAAGTAACTTCTCATCCATAATGATTTTCAATATATTTCAATATTTTTATATCTCCATCCACGGGTGAGGAAAAAACACCATCAATAAATAATTATTAGTTATTTTTCTTTTCTTCTAGAGTGGTCTCAACAACAAAAACTATTTTTTAATCTATCTATTTTATAGACTCTTTTTAATTTATAGGATAATAACTTTTCCATAAAAGTATATTTGTACATTCTTTATTATGGTAACCGATTTGATCACATATTCCATAAACTTCTTCTAGGAAGTCAAAATGATTTTTTTCTTCAATATTCTCTATTATCTTGAATTTTTTTTCTTAATTCATATTTCATGGTATGGTTAGACATTCTACTTCCACCATTACTTCTCTAATTTTCATGCCTATTTCTTATAAGTTTCATCATATTCCAATAGTTGTATGAATTCTTACCATTAATTCCAAAATACCAGCATATATTTGTTTCTATAGAAGTCTTATTTATATCAATATATGTTTTTTATGGTTTAAAACTTGATCGTTTACTACTTTCTATGGGTATGGGTCAACATTACTATTGGGTTGTTTTCAACATTAATAGATATTATAGATTTATAACATCCCTTACCGTCAAATGTTTTCTAAAAAAAATTCTTCAAATTCAAATTAATTGAAAAAATAGAATAAGTTATTGATTTATATGGTGAATCTCTCACCAAATTCATGTTGTGAGTTTTTTCTAGGCCTTGTATGATTCAGCTTCTAATTCTGAATCCTTGATGATGTTTTCATTTAACATTTTTTAAGTATTCTCATCTACAAGGAATTTTTATTGAGTTTTCATAATATCACCATATTGATATTCCAACATCTTATGGATGTATTCACAATTTTCCTATTTTAATTAATTCTCATTTTATAGTTTATCATTTGTTGGAATTACTTATATCTCCAAAATATTTCATGGTATGAATCCTCTTAAACAATTTCAATAAATTTTATAGCTTATATTTCACAAAAATTTATTTCATATTGTATAAATCATATAAAATCACAAATATAACACACACAAAAATTTATAAACATAGAATGAATTATGTCAGAGATATTTCTAAAAGTTACAAACCTATACCAATGACATAGTAACATGACCTTGTAAATAATAATATGAAACTTATAATTAGTAAACATGCCAAATGAATAGTAACCACACCAATGAAAGTATAAAAAAAAATTATGCATCTTATAAATGGAAGAATGATACAATTATATCATAGTATAAGTAAATAAATATTTCCAAAATTATAATTTAAGTGTTAGTATTTTTATAATCAATAATTATTAAATTGAAATTTTTAAATTATAAAAATGATTTAAATGAATGGTTATATTAATAAAATTTATTCATATATTAATATTTTCATGTCTTATTATTGTAGAATTATTTCATGAAACCATAATTAATTTTTCATTGTTATATAAATTGAGTTATAAAATTAAAATAAGTATTTTTTGAGCAAATGAATAATTTTATAAAAAAATACATTTATCATATTTAGAAATTTATTTTCATAAAATGGAAATAATTTATCTATTTTACACATATAAAAATTATTAGGGTGAATTTTTGATATTTTTCTAAAATAAATTAATTTTTTGAATGGTCAAATATGATAATTTAAAATAAATGTTAAATCCTTGAATTATATTGTCATAAATGATGTATATATAAATTGAGCCCATAATATCAAACTATAATTCATTATTTTCATATATTTGGTGATAGTTATCATGGTTTTCATATTTTTTATACAAAATAATGAACAAATGAATAAAATATTCCAAAATCACACCTCTCATATCCTACAAATAGCACCCCTCACAACCACTTTCTCTCACACATCTAGGCCTTCAAGATTTTCCAAATTCATCTCAAATCATATTTATTAGTATATCCCTTATATCCAAGAGATCTTGATATAAAAAATTAAAAAATCAAGTTCACTTAATAAGGTACTCAAGGAGGAGAAATCAAGAGGTAAATCCTCTTTTTTTCTATTTCTTTTCAACTTTATTTTTCTTTTCATATCCTCTCATAACCTTCTCTACCCAATAGATCATGATAACCATAGTATCATCTATATACTATAATTATATCATTTCAATGGAATATACATCATGAAACTTATTTCTCTCTGTCTCTTCTATTTCAAAAACAAAATCATCAATGGTGAGGTGCAGATTTATAACCTTCGTAGACGACATTTTTTCATGAATTTATCTATATGGGATTAACATGAAACCTTTTTTATGTTTTAAAATATTAAAAAATATTTATTATATCATATGTAATGTTCTAGAACCACTATATATAGTATTAATTAATTAAACAAAACTAGTGTGTAATGATCGAAAAAAAAACACCACAAATAATCTAAGAAATTATAAGTAAATGTTTATCTAATGATTCATACTCATACCATTTAACCAAAATTATATATATATCTGTTCTCACTATTTTTTTTCATTAATAATCCCAATTCTGGAAAATTATACTCATTTTCCTTGAAATTCACTACTTATAAATAAGTGAACTAATAATTAAAACCATAGAGACGAGCGCTCCCGAACCCCTATTTCCCCTCCAGGTTACATTTCCTCTTTCTATATCAACAAACCAATCCAAAAATAATAATTAATGTAATTAATTATGCATTAATTTAAATATATATTTGTTAATTTTACCTACAGTATGTGTAAAACTACTTTATATAAAATTTTAAAACATCTTTTTCCCACTCTCCTGTCAATGCCCTGTCAAAGGTCAGGAAACCACTTATGAATAAATTTCTATTTCAACACATAATCCCATCCTCAAAGTTTGGATGTTATAAACCTCATATAATATATAAAAATAAAATTATATGCATTATATTCTTCTTTAAATATTTATATTAATGTATAATTTTCATTTAGATAAAATAGAAAAAGTGTTTCAAAAATGGAAATTTCAAAGTAAAACTTTATATCAAATGCTTCAATTTAATCAACAGAAATTATTAAATATAACACAATGATTATAATGGAAATTTTTTTATATAAATGGCTATAATTCACTTCTAGACAAGAATTTTAATAAATATATTTTTTGTTCAGGAGAAAAAATGCAACAACAAAAGTTAGATTTAGAAAACATAGCTTGGGGAACATAACTACAAGATAGAATTTCCAGATAATCATAGAAGATCATACTTTAATTTTGGTTATGTATATATTATGTTGTAATTCTTAGAAATATATCCCTTTCAAGATACTACATGTGGATGGGGTTCTGACACAGATATATATAAAAGTAACAACTCTGACAAGGTATTCCGGGCCTGACTCGGGGTAACCTAGTACATAAAAACAGGACTTATTGCACACCTATTTTGAAACTCATAGGGTATATAAATAATATTATTCAAATTTTTATTAAAAACTAGTATAAATGGTTGAAAATTAAATATGTCCTCAGAAAAACCATGTTTATGAATATGATATTTCTTATACCAAAATTTTTAATTTATATTTACTATTTTTCGAGTCTTAAATTATTCATTACCGTTCATCACCTAATTTAGTGTATTCCATTTTTTGTGATGGAACCTAATGTAATAAAGGGAATCAATGCCCATAGAAATCATTGGGATTTCCCCATATTTAAAGTCAATATAGTTAATGTTGGATATGAGAAAATAATGACAATATTATAACAACATACTCCAATTATAATGAATAACCATACTACGCCTTTTTTGGAACGTTTCATGTGAAATATTCCCCCATAAATTAGTGGGACTACTAATATAGAGGTATATAAGTAGTGGATCATGTCCTTTGAAAAGATATTTATAGCATTAGAAAGAAATCAAAATGAAAAGGTAGTAATGGTAGTATATTGTCTCAAGGGACATTCTTACCAATGGTGGTCATTGATCAAAAACACTAAATAGGAAGAATAAATAAAGGAAATTGATTTGATAACCTTTAGTGAAAAATTATTTGAAAAATACTTACCTTATTTGAAACGAAATGAAATGAGTTGAAAATTACTTAGCATAATGAAAAGGTAAGAAAAGAGTATTTTAAATTATGAGGCTACATTCACCAGACTATTCGGGTATGCTACAAATTATGTTTGTGATTTGGAAGAAGAGATTGATCATTTCTTTTAAGTTCTTAAGCCAAGTCTCTAAAGGGAACTTCATTCTTAAACATTTTCATTATATTATGAAATAGTGCTATGTGCCATCAAAATGGAGAAGGAATTTTATAGATCAAATTTTTTCATGAAAAATAAATATAAAAGGAGGTATTCTAATAACCATGGAAATGGTGAAGCACCAAATAAGAATAATTGAATTAATCAAGTCCCATTATGGGAAAATTGTGGAATGATTCATTCGGTAAATTACTTTAAAGGCATGGGAGTCTATTATAAATGTGTATAAAAGGGTCACCATGCTATAGAATTCAAGTTGAATAAAAAAAATAAATGATGTTAAACTCTACAATTTAGGGATACGGGAAACTTCACATATAATTTTCCAAATAATCAAGAAAACTTTCCTCAGAAATGGACAAGAGAGAAATCCAATGCTTATATGATCTCACCTACTAAGGTTGAAGTTATAATGATGTGGTGGATGGTATCTTAATAATTTCCTCAAACATATCTAATCCTTTATTTGATTATAGATCGACACATTCTTTTAAATATTCATAGTTTTGAAAAAAATAGTTATTTCCCTTTTGATTTACTAAAGGTGTTATCATTAAAAACACATAAGTGATGTATCATTGTAACAAATGTGTGTTGATCCGTCCCATTAATGGAACATAAATATACTTTACTTAATGACCTTATAATCATACCTTTTATTGAATTTGATATAATTCTTGGTATGAAATGGCTTTAAAACTATGATGCAAACATTTTAATCCAAGAATATGTCTGTAATAATTTGTGAGAAATGTGTATAATCCATTATATTTAGAGCATAAACCACATCATATAATTCTTATCTATACCCACCCCCAATAGCTTTGTTGAATGGAATTCGTGGAGAGGAAGATAAAACATCATCTAGGAATCTTATTATTGAATATGTACCTATTGTGCAATAACACATTGATGTATTCCCAGTGTATTTACCTTGACATCCTTCAGAGAAGGAAGGGGAGTTCACTGTTGATTTAATACTGGGTTCAAGGCCTATATCAAAGAATCACTGTAGAATGGTCACTATAAAATTAGTATAACTAAAGAAAAAACTAGAGGAATTGATTGACAATGTATTTATTCACCCTAGTGTTTCCCCATGTGAATCCCTTTTATATTTATTAAGAATAAATATGGATTCAAGTGGTTGTGAATTAACTACAAACAAATCAATGATATTACAATAAATAACATGTATCAGTTTCCTCGCATTGATGATTTATTTGATCAACTTCACAGAAATCAATATTTTTTGAAGATTGACCTTAGAACTGGATATTATCAGTTGAATGTGAGGAAGGAAGATATTCCAAATAGAACATTTAGAACCAGGTATAGACATTATGAATTTACAGTAATTCCAAAAGGACTAATAAATGTACCCTTTGTTTTAATGGATCTAATAAATACAGTTTTCAAGGAATATCTTGGTGATTTTTTAGTATTTATTAATGATATCTTGATATATTCCGAAATCATTGAGGACCAGGAGGACCACTTGTGGGCTATTCTTGAGACTCCAATAAGAAAAGAGTAATATGGGATGTTGATTTAATATGAATTCTTACTTAAAATAGTTTAATTTTTTGGACATATTATCTCTAGGGTTTGAATATCATTAGATTTTTTGAATATAAACATAATCCAAGAATGGAATACACCAATGAAGATAATCAAAGTTTATATATTTATTGGATTATTAGTCTATAATCATCATTTCAAAAAAAAATTCAAGATTGGATAACCCACAAACCAAGATCATAGGTAAAGGGGTCAAGTTCGTATAGAAAAAGTATAGAATATTTTGAATAATTAAAGAGAAGATTGGTAAATTCTCACATCGTGAATTTTCCAGATGAAAATGATAGGTTTTTTTATAAGGTGATGCATCAGGTAATGGACTAGTTTGTGTCCATTTAAAAAATGATAATGTTATTACTTAATCATCAAGGGAGTTTTACACACATGAAAAAAATTGTCCAACCCATGATCTTGGGAAAGAAGACATAATATTTGGTCTGTAAATATAGAGACAGAATCTCTATGGTGAAATATTTATTATTTATATGGATCAAAAGTGTTTGAAATAAGTTTTTACATAGAAATAACTCGACACTAGGAAAATGATATGGCTTGGGTTACTCAAAGTTTTTGGTTTTTTAATACACTAAAACCCAAGAAAGGAAAATAAGGTAGTGGATGCATTCAGTAAGAAATACCATATACTTTTAACCCAAAAGATTATTGAGAATGATAATATATTCACATATCTAATAATGATAGATATTTTAATTACTATGGAAGGGTAAACCTAATTCCTTTTTCAAATTATTATTAATTCATATTTACTTGATAAGATAAAAATATCTCAATATATTGATGAGAACCTATAAATAAAAATTAAAGCAGTTAAGGATGGAATATTTGCAGACATCATGTATGAATATATAGTTTTGTAATTTGTAAGTATGTTATTTGTTTCATAAATACCTGAGATAAATTGAGTACTATTAAATTAATCTCATAAATCAACATTATTTACACACCTTGGTGGCACCAGGATGTATATAGATCTTAAAGAATATTTTTTGTGTGATAAAATTATTTATGAAATTGTTTACTATGTTTCATCTGGTCTAGTTTGTCAACAAGAAACAGATGAGAAACCATATCCTATAACAGACCCAAAACCCTTACATATTCCTATTTAGAAGTGGGATTACATTATAATGTACTTTATCCCCGGACTACCAAAGACACCTAGAAGGAATAATGCAATATAAGTAATTATTGATTGTCTTATAAAAACATGACATTTCCTTGCAATAAGAGAATATTTTCCACTCCAATGCCTAAAAATACTCAATATTAATTAATTTCAAATACTTAACGGTGCAACATTATAGATTTTTCCTAATCAAAATCCCCAATATACATCGAAATTCATGAAGATTCGTTAGATGGATTTGGATACTGACCTCTATATGAGTACTGCGTGTCACCTTTAAACCAACAGACAATCTGAATGTACTATTGAAACATTGGAATACATTATCAGATCGTTATCGCTTTAAATTCAAGGTATGTGGTATCATGTCATACCTTTGGTGGAAGTTTCCTACAATAATGGTTTACATTCTAGTATTTAATTTCCACCATATGGAAAATTATATGGAAAAAAATATTTAACTCAACCTTGTTGGGATGATGTTGGTGAGAGGAAACCTATAAGATCTTGAATTATTGAAGAGACAGTGATAATGGTTATGAAAATTATGGCCCATATTAAATCATCCCAAAATAGGGAAAAGAGTAGTGCTGGAAACCGAAGAAAGTATTTAAAATTCCAAGTGGGAGATCATTCCTTTATGGAAGTATCTCCATGGAAGGGTGTCTTATGTTTTGGTAAGAAAGGTAATCTAACCCCCATGTAAATCAGACCATTTGAAATTCTGGAAAGAATGGGAGATGTATCTTATCATTTAAAAATTCAACCTTGTCTTTCCAAATATCATGATGTGTTCCACATGTACTTATTAAAGAAGTACATTCTAGACCCAATTCACATACTCACACATGAGGATATAAAACTGAAACATAATTTATCTTATTGTGAAGAGAATGTCAAGATTCTTGATAGTAGAAAGAAAGTATTGAGAAATTGGAAAACTCATTTTCTAAAGGATGTTTGGAGAAATCATAAAATAGAAGAAGAAATGTGGGAACCTGAGGATGTTATGAAGAAGACCCATCCACTTCATTTATTCTACATTTAGAGGGAAATATACATGAATAATTTCAAGTATTAAATTTATGAAGGGGGGAAGAATATAACACCCCATGATTTCATGGTATGTATCCTCTTAAATAATTTCAATTCATTTGATAGTTTACATTAAACAGAAAATTTTTCCATTTATTATAAATCATATAAAATCACATAAATAACACAATACAAACCTTATAAACAAATAATGAATGAAGGAAGAGGTTTTTCTATAATTTATGGAGCCTATATCGATGAAATAGTAACTTGACCTTAGGAATAGTAATATGACCCTTATGAATAGTAATGAAACCAAACAAATATTAAAAACACCCATAAAAATATAAATGAAATTTAGGGATCTTATAAATGAATGTTTGATATCATTATATCATTTTATAAGTAAATAAATATTTTAAAATTTTTTATTTAAGTGTTTGTATTTTTATAAGTCACAAATATTTAATTAAATTTTTATAATTCATAAAATTATTTAAATGAAAAGTTATTTTCATAAAATGTATTCATAAATTAATATTTTTTTATTATTATTGTAGGAATACTTTATGATACCTTAGTAAAATTTTCAAAGTGATCCAAAATGAGGTATAAATTTAAATTTGGTATTTTTCGAGTAAGTGATAATTTTAATTAAAATTTTAATTTATCATATTTAGAAAATTATTTTCATAAAATTGAATTCATTTTTGAAAAATAAATATCAAAAAAATAAGGTGAATTTTTTATATTTTTCTAAAATACATGAATTTTGTGATTTGTGAAATAGGATAATATTTGATAAATGTTAAATACTTGAATTATTGAGACACAGATGATATATAGATGAGGTAAGACAATAATCTAGTAAACTACTTCACTATTTTAATTTATCTCTTGATAATTCTCAAACTATTCGTAGTCCTAAGCTAAAATAAAAAACAAATAAATAAAATATTCAAAAAACACCCCTCTCTTCCACTATAAATATCACCCCTCAGTACCACTTCTTCTCACACCTCTGAGCCTTGAAACATGTCCATATTCTGGCCAAATATTTCTTCTTAGAATCTCCCACAAATCTACGATATCTTGGTTTCAAAAAAAGGCCAAAACGTTGTCCCTCAAATAGGTACTCAATGTGGATAATTCAAGAGTTAAATCCTCTTTATTTTCATTTAATTTCCATTCAATTTCCTTTTTCATTTCTTATCCTCTCTTAACCTCACATATCAAAATGATCCCAATAACTCCAGTATCATCTATGTACTATAAATATATCATGTTAATGTATTTTTCATCAAGAAATTTACTTCTCTCTCTATTAAATTTTTGAAACAAAATCATCATCTGTGAGGTGCCAATTTACAACCTTCTAGGATGGTGGAGTTTTGTTCTTCAATTTCAATTTAAAGGCTGGGGATAAAACCATTTTTATCATTTAAATAGTTTATAAAATATCTATTAAATCCAAGTTAATGTTATAGAACAATTATATATAAATATTATTGATTCATTAAATAAAACTAGTGCATAATGATTAGAAAAACAACATAAATAATCTAGGCAATTATCACTAAAAGATTATCTAATGATTCATTTTCATTCCATCAAACCAAATGACATATATAACCATTTAAACTTATTTATTTTAATTAATAATTAAAATTTTGGATAATTATACCAAATTTACTAGAACTTCATTTCTTATAAATATGAGAACTGATCATTAAAACCATGGAAACAAGTACGCCCAAACCCCCATTTTATAATTACGTTATGCTTCATCTTCCTTTTCCTTCCAACCATTCAACAAAAAATCATTTAAGTAATTTATTATGTATTAATTTACCTATATATTAATTATTTTAACCTATTTTAATGGTCCTATTACTATATATAAAATTATAAAACATCTTATTCCCACTCACCCTTAAATGCCTTTCCAAAGTTCAGTAAACCACCAATAGAGACATTTCATTATCAATACATACAAACATACTCAAAGGATAGATGTTATAAAATATATATAATATATAAAAAATATAATTATAATAATTATATGGTTCTTTAATTAATTATATTAAATTATAGTTTACATTTACATAAAATAGAAAAAGTTTTCCAATGGTGGGAATTGTTTAGTAAAACATGATATCAAACACTTCCATTTTCATCAGTGAAAATAAAAAATATATAATGCAATGAGTATAATTGATAACTAATTATATATATTGCTATAATTTTCTTTTGAATCATTATTTTATTAAATATATATTTTTTGTTCAATATGTTCAAACATGAAAATTTTAAGAGGTAATTAAGGTAAGGGATTTCATAAAAATTTCTATTTCATTGTGACATACTTGGTATTGTGAACATAATAATTTTTCTATGGTGTATATACAACCATATTTGGGATCAGTATTCATTTGAAATTATATTTCAATAAAATATCCATATTTTATGTCATTGATATTATTATTTTTCTTTGTCGTACACTAGTTTACATACGGTGTTTATTTGTAATGCTGTATTAACTAGGGACGTATTGATTAGTATGTATCCTATACTCAACATGGATATTTTTTAGAAATACTTTTTTTAAATTAAATATGTTTTTGAAGATTTATTTGGACTTGTAGTGATGGGAGGCTCCCTCTATATCCCCTTGATGCATTGACGGGTATCATGAGACCAAATAGTTGGCAACAAACCCTTCGTGTTTGATTCCAAACAGAATCAAAGAGTTTTCTACACATAGACATAAATTTTTTTGAAGGTATAATGGTTCATGTTTCATATAAATTATATCCACTAAATAATCATTTTCTTTATTCAAAACATAGTAATTACATTCATGATATTTTCTCTATGAAAAGCGTTATAGATGCATTTTCATTGCTAGTTTTTTGATGGAATTTATTTTTCAGTTTATTTACCAATATATAATTTCAATTACTTATTAAAGTTAAATCTATTATTAATATTTTATATAAATATTACTAATCATTTTATCTCACCCTTATTATGGTTCTTTTCCCAAGTTTGTGAAGAGGAAACATTGGGATGAGTTTCAAGTTTGTTGTTTATTTCATTTTATTATTTGCAATGTTTGTATATTTTGAAATGTACAAGGGGCGTCATCTATGTAATATGGTGTTCCATGACTACTAAATTGATTGGTCATTTGAGATTTAATTCTTTTAATCATGCCTATTTAGTAAAATAATCCACCAGTTCTGGGATTCAGGGGTTGGGGCGTTACAATACTGTTTTTCTTACTGTAGTGCATCTTTTCATCCTTCGAAAACACTTCCACCTTATTTAATCATTATTATAATTTCATTCTTGAGAGTGTGGTTTTTATCGAGACATGATATAGGTTATTATATTAGATGGTATACCCATTAATATTCTTCACCTCTTTCTCCATCTTTACTATTTGGCATATCTTAATTTTTATAAAAAATTTAAAAGTAGGTTCTGATTATTTCATATATTAATCATCTGATGAATCAGTCTATTCTATATAAAATGAATATTTATTTCTTAATATGGCTCATATATTATCATTTATCCTTTGTTTCCACCGATGTACTAATTTTATTCCTTCTATGTTTTTCTAGGCTTTTTCCAAAGGGTATTTTCTTCAAAATGATCATTAAATTCACTAAATTCTTTCGATGGGAAATTCCCAGAATAGTGACAGATTCCACAAAACTCATGTATTTTGAGAGGAATGTTTACTACAAATATTCCTCTTTCTATTTGATAGTTATTAGACATAATAGATAATATTTGTTTTTCAAATCATCATATTCCTTTTCTTCAAAATTACAAGGATAAACATAATTATCATAATAAATTTTATTATTTCTCATAGCTTCAAAATAAATTTTATATTTCATAATACTTTTGAATATTGGGGATTTTTCATTTCATAGGAAAATAGAATATCAAGAAATTCATCTGGTGATAAGTACTCTTTTTCTCCAAAACAAGAGATTTTATAATCAAACATACCTTGAATATTCCTAATTAATTTCTTAACAATTATAGAATATTATAAGTCTTCTCTAAAACCTATGACATTGCAAAAAACATCATTCACTCTAGTGAAGTACATGTCAATATAATCTTGATATCTCATTTTTATGTCTGGAGACATTCTATGATAGATTTATAGATTCTCGTCCATCACATTGGAATTTCGTTTGAAAATACATTTTAGTTTCTCCCAAATTATCTTTATTGTTTCGAAGCCAATCACCTTCATGTAAAAAATTTATGATAGATAGATCAGAATAGTATATCAAGACTTTTAATCAAATTCAATATTTCTCTTTTGAGTAAAAGTCTTGTGAGTGTATTTGTCAATGGGTGTAAACCCAATCATTACTACATTAACAACCTCCAACCCAAGATATAATATATAGAGAATAAATTTTTTAAAACATGTTGAATTTTTACATAAAATATAGGAACCCATATAATTTTGGTTGAATTATGATCTTATATAGTAATTATTTGAAATGGTACCTTTATTTCTGGAAAACTTGAACTTTCTAATCATCATAGAACAACTGAGAATTGGGGTTTTAATCAGTTTCAATATTTTTAAAATTATCCAACTTTAACAACCATAACCACTATAACTTATTAGAGTTATTTCCTTATAAATTATTAGTAAACTTGCATTCATGTAAATTTATGAATGTAATCAAAGAACAAAATATTCAAAAAAAAATTGGCCTTAGTGAAAGAACCTACATCCTTTCTATTGTTATTTGCATGTTTTCATGGAAATTAACTATTAGAAATAATTAAATACAACTTTTTATCCAACTCTAACTAGTCTCATTTTATCTCCTATAGTTATGATTATACTGACTCTGAACAGTTTACAAATTTTCTTTAAAATATTAATCGCAAAACAATAAATATGATTATGTGAATTATACTCTAGAAAGGTTCGTCCAAAAATTCATTCTAATTATTAAGTCAGATTTATCCTTATGGTGTGCCTGAATCTAGTAACATCCATCTGATTCACCTTTTATAAAAAAATTCTTAATAAAGACTTATGTTCTATAAAATTTAACAAAACCCAACAACTCATTAACTTTCACAAAAAAAACTAAATACATTACAATCAAACTAGTAATATGAACTAACCTTTATCTGGTTCATCTGATCAAAACATTCTTTTTAAACTCTTTATTGACATGAAACTCATCTTTATTTGGAAAATCACTCTAACACAAACTCTATAGAACATAAAATTTCCATGCATAATAATAGTGTAAATTGGGATGTAATGATTCACTCCACTTTACTGGTTCTCTAGAAATAGAGAAGGTGGTAAACCAATTTCATTTTGTCACTCACAGCAATTCATAAATCCCAATATAAATATAACACTCATTTAATCTTTTCTAGTATGATTCTCAGCTTCGCTATAACATTGGGGAATCTTATTTAATTCTATATTTTCTAATAATTTCTTTATATTTCCTTGAAATTAATTTTTTAGAAACTCATTAATATTTGTAACATCAAATTTGTTTGTCTTGAACCTTTAGCTTCTAACTCTATACAGACTTTAGCTTTTTATCAATGTGAAACTTATACTTTTTAATTGTTCCTAGACATCAAATTTGTAACTTCACAAAACATTTATATTAAAACTCTTAAAAAATATTAAACTTATATCTTCATTTAACATTAAAATTTTCATTCTATAAAAACGTTGATTTTGTAGATTTTTGAAACTTCATCCTTGTACCTCTGTAAAAAATCAAAATTTTGAATTAATAAAACCTCACCTTTATAACTTTATTCAAACATAAAGGTTTAATTTCATGAATATTAATGTTACTAACTCTATAATAACATTAAAATTGTATATTTATAAAACTACAACTATATGACTCTCTAAAAACATCAACATTATAATTTCACAAAACTCCATCTTTGTAAATTTAGAAAATATTCTTCATTTGATCATATTGTTCATACACATTCTTTTCCTGATCATACATTCTATCTGACCATATTTTTCATCTAATCATATTTCCTATCAATTATAAAAATTTCCTTCTCATTATAAAATTTCATTCTATTATATAAGTGTTTCTATTTATAAAAGATCATTTTATGTGTACTTTATAAAACAATAAATGCCATACTTTCATAAAAATAATGGTTTGTTGTGTTTTTCTATAAAATTTATATATGATAAACTATTCATAAAATGAATAAGTACAAAATTGTAAAATCATTATTTGGAAATATGAAATTTCAATACTTTAGACGTTTTCACTTCACTTTTCTTAAAAAAAAATTCAACTCATGTAATCACTTTGACATGATGTTTTTTGGAACCTGAATGAACATCATACCATTGTCCGACATTGTAAAATATTTTATTACAAAATAAAAATATCAAACATTTTTACTTTCTTACTTAACTTATGTAATTAATTTTCTCAACACATAGTATTTTTAACATTATTCGTCTAAATAGCTATCTTAACTTACAAAATCCTAAACATTATTCATGTCATAAAATTTATAATCTTCCAAAATTTATCACATTTCTTCCTTTATTCATTTATATAAAATTATACATTCCTATATCACTAGAAAATTTTAAATTTATAGACACTCTAACATTATCCATCTATAGAACATTATTACTTTCTATATCAACATAACATTATGACTTTCTAAATCTATATAGCTTTATTCATCTATATAACTTTAAAACTTTGTATAACTATATAACTTTATGATTTTCAATATTAATAAAACCTTCACCATATCTAACAACATCATAATTTTTTTTTCTAACATACATGAAATATTATTTTACGTTTTAATAAAAACATACCTTAACAAAATTTGTTTTTTGAAAAATTAAAAGTATAGCTAGAAAACATCCAAAAGATTCTTCAGATCATATGTAGAAAATCTTACAAAAGTCCAAGGTATGACTCCTATTTAATATCTAATACTGCAAAGACAATATATATCTTAATTATTGGTTTAACACCTAATATTCGATGGTTTTTATCCATAATAAACTTCAATGGATATGAATATGCACTCTGATGTGTTCTTAAGATACAGATTGAAAGTGGAACCAATCAATATTTAGGGGAAAAGACAATTAAACTGGAGTGCCAAGGCAGAATCGATGAAAAGTAACATGGTGGTAATAATGTCCAATTTCATACATTCAATAAATATGGGGAAAAAGGGTAATTTTCTCAGGGGGGGTCAGCGAAGTGTTTTAAGTGTGGTAAATCAAGATATCAATCCCACAACAATCGATCTAAGAGTATGTTGATGTTTAATACATAATAGAATAATGTATCATATAGTGATCCACCCACACTATAATTCTAAATATGAAATGATTCCATAAATTATAAAAAGAAATGCACCATACCTCATTCCAATTACTAGAATTGGCCCCCAAACATCCCAAAAAAGGGGAAGAAGGAATGTAATTCTTGAACACAACTGTTGAGGTAGATCAATTTGAAGAAGCGATGGGAGATACACTTGATATCAATTATATATCTTCTTCTACATTTTTTTAAACTAGTTCGTTACATTCATTTATATCAAAAAAGTTTTATATGAATTTTTAATCACCACCCTAATGAATAGATATTAAATCATTATTGAAAACCACTGGTGGTTAAAATTGCATCTAATATTTATAAATCCACTCCAATGCATATTTTTAGGATGATACATCATGATGATCTAACAATTATTCCATTTTTTGAATTTGACATAAAATATGGTATCGATGGGATTTTCCAACAAATTCAACATATCAAATTTTAGCATATGGAAATCTCATTTCATATCCCAAATCTTCTAATTATCAAGTATCACTATAAGGATGATTATAAACTCCCTATTGAGGAAAATTATATAATATAGGACATTATTCTCAACATTAAGGAAGTTTTGACTCAACGATTGGGTAAGAAATCAACATTGATGAAATTATTATTGTATGAGAATATTCAGATGTATTTCTATTTGAAATTCATAGTCTTCTCCTAGAGCCTGAGATTGAGTTTTCAATAAAACTCATTCCTTGATCCATCCTTATCACAATGTGTCTATATATAATTTCTCAAATTTAATTGTGAGGGTTAAAAAATAAATTTTAAGAGAATACAGATAATGATTTTATATTCCCCAATGCTTCATGTTGGGGTTTATTAGTCCTATTTTTCAAAAATTATGATGGATTGATATATATTTTCATTTATTATCTTGATCTTAATAAAATAAAAATAAAAATAAATTATCCATTACCGCATGTCGATGATCAATTTGATAAACTCATAGTATCATGGTACTTATAAAATATTTAACATCAATATGGATATCATTAGTTAATGGTTAAAAGGGTGGATATTTCAAATAAAACTATATGTATGATATATGAACACTGTAAATTTATAGTCATTCCCCTTGTATTTATATTTTCTCCTATTAATATCATAGAACTATTTAATAGACTCTTTAGAGACTAAATTGAAAATTTTTTTGATGTATTTATAAATTATATTCTTATATATTAAATGTTATAGGAATAAAATAAAGACAATTTTTAGACTATATGGAAGAACATGATAAAAGAGTAATATGTGCTAAATTTAAAAATTGTTAATTTTTTCTATATAAAGTATCATTATTATTTCATTTTATCAAAAAAAGGAACAACCAGTAGATCCATAAAAGATGAAAGTTATTAATAAATGGACCAAACATAGTTTAAAAGAAATAAAAAAGAGGTTGTCCACCACTCCTTTACAAACGTTACCCTGCAATGGGTAAGTTTTTATAATAAACCATGATTCTTCAAAAACATTCTTGGGATGTATCCTCATGGATAATGATAAGAAAATTTATTAGGTATCACACTAATTAAATATTTGTTATAAAATCCTTCCAATTCATAACACGGTGCTAGTGGTAGTGATCATTGAGATGAATATTTTGTGATAAAACCTTCTATGGATAAAAGTGTGATATTTATAATTATCAAATGAACTGAAATATATATTCATATACAATGAATTGAATATGATATAAAATAGGAGGATAGAGTTGATAAATTATTATGACTAATAAATAAATTACCACCCGAGGAAGGTAAATAAAGTGGGAGATTCTCTATTCCAAAATGAGCATTCTACTAAATCCATGATAAGGATTGAAAATAATCAATACTCATTGATTTTTAGAGGATTAATTTGATGTAATAATGGGAGGATAAAATATTATATTTCCTAGCTAATTTCTCAACCATGAATCCACATGAAAATCAATGAATCCAAATAATATGATATATAGATATAGAAATAGGTATCAAATATTCTAGAGTTTATCATTGATAAATATGGAGTTATAAGGTTTTAACCCTGAATATGTGTCCTGATAAAATTATTTTTAAATAGTAATATCTAGATAATGTGCATAACGCATCCTTTACATTAAATCTTGGATGTTTTAATGTTTCTATAGATCTAAAACAAAATGTATGGTTGGAAAACATGAAGAATGAAATTTAAAAATACATATCTCGATGATTGACAAGACAATAAGTTAAGTTTATATAAAAAAATTAATGTTATGTTGCAACAATTTCCATTAGAAGTATGGAAATTGGAAAACATCACCATATAATTCATCATATGACTCCCTGAAACATCTAAATTCCATTATACTATTTTATTTGTAGTCGATCACATTATAAAGTAAATGTATGTTATATTCATCTAAGAATATTTATCACTTTACAATCATACCAACAAATAAAAAATTGATGTGGTAAGGTTAGATAGATTACTACTCTTGGTTTTATCTGATCAAGATATAAGGTTTAAAAAGAGTTTCTATAGGAATATTCATAGATCATTAGATATAGATGTAATTTTAACATTATTTATCAACATTAGTCCTATGGTTAGACTATAAGGAAAAATCAAACAATAAAGGATACGTTGACATATTGTACGATTGATATGTAAGGGTTTTGAGATCAAAATCCCTCCCTACTAGAGTACTTATATATATAAAAATTCATTTCATAATTTAATATAGAACCATATGAGGATCTTAATGATAATATATATTGAACTCCAACATATTGAGATGAATTCAAAGGGTGTAAAATGATTTTTCCTATCCATTTCACTGAAATATAAGATTATGATCAATCCATTAAATAGTATATAATGGTGTAATAAATAAAAAAATATTAATTTATATAATCATCAATGAGATCAATGGTTAGATGTTAGATATAAAGAGTTACATTGATTATCTCCAAGGAATTTGGTTATGATATTTGAGAATAAATGGAATTTGATCTATAGATACATCGGTCTCATTAGGATCATGGATAGTGTTAGTGTAATATCTTAACAATTATAACTCCCTTCACACCACTCTCAAGGGAAAAATGTGCTCTATGTATCTCTTTTAAGTAAGTACATACATGTTATATGACATTTACTTATCATAGATTTTATAAAACATTATCATGACATTTAATATAAAAAAAAGTGGAAATAATGGACTGAAAAGAGTAGCTTCTAAGAAATAAGGCCACCCATCTAGGAAAATATTTTTGGTGAAATCATATATTTGAGGAAGCTAAATGGGAACATTAAGATGTGATTAGAAATTTTTACCCTCACTTATTTTACTCCATGCCAAAAAAATTAAGGAAGAAATACTTTTTAAAGCGAGGTATATATAATGACCTGAGTTTCAGAAAAATATTCCTCTGTAATTAAACCATACATTTGATAGCGACCTCTGCACTCAAAAACAAAACAAAAAAGGGCATTGTAATATAGTAGTATAATTAGTTAGATAAATATTGGCAGTAGAATTATGAAATAAATGTAAATATATGTTAAAATTCGAAGAAAAAAGTAAAATGTTTCCTTTAAATATCGACACAACTAGTGAGACTAAGAAACTAATAAAATATTCTTTTCTAAAATTCACATATTTTTAAACTAAAATAATTTTTATATGAGTATATTATTAAATAAAGATTAATTATTAATTTATAGGAAAAATTATAGTTAAAATAACAATATATTTCTACAAAAATAATTTTTTCTGTATATTTTATGTTTCATAGTTAAAAATTAAATTTATAAATTTTATTAAGTTAATTTTAAAATTTTAACATTCTTTTTAGATTTATCAGGTAACTATTACCATAATGATTTTTATTTTTAGTATTTAAACAAAAGCATGATTTTTTAATTGAATATTACTAAACATTATTTTTACAAATAATATGAATTTTATGACATTATTATCAAACATGTAAGAATTAGAATCTCCGGAAACCTTTTTATAAGAAAAATTATGTATTTTATAAAAAAATATAATTTACAAAAATTATTTAATTTATAAACTCATATTTAACATTTTAGATCATAAATTGTACTTTTCATAAGAAAGTTGTTTTAATAAATTATACATTTTTTATTATAAAATTATTTTTTATTACTTTGATTAACATAATCATAATAATTGATCTAAAATTTTATATAGTTATATCAATATTATGTAAAGAAGAGTGCCTTATTTTTAGGGTCAATGTATAAATTACCAAGATAACACTAGATTCTTCTATAAAAGCTAAAATGGTAAAAGAAAAAAAATGTAAGAGTAAATGACATAAACTTTTTTAAAAACATGTGTTCACTTTTGTTGTATAGTATTTTGTGAAATATGTTCAACCCACACTCTATTTTTTTCTAATATTGAAACCATTTTATATTGTATATTATTGTTAAATTTTTTTATTTCCAAAGTTCCATTCTTCACTAATATTTAAGGAACCCTTAACCCCATTAATTCCCCCAATTTCTAAATCCAAAGTCTAGAAAGAAGCATTAAAAAATAATCTCCTTCACACATTAACCACTACATAATATCCTTCCAAAAGGAAAATCTTAGGATTCTTAAGGTGTTACAAATGGGAAATCATATAATTGTGAAAGGTGATATTCTCTATTGATCTCTCTGAAATCATTCCTTTATTTTCACACCACATTAAGATATATATTTTTCACTATTTTCTAATGATATAAGTATTAATAAAAACTGAATTTTTTTATGATGATTTAATAATAATTAATTACCTCATCTCATTCACTATGAAAAATAAAATGTTATCATGTGTACTTTTGGATTCATTCCTCTAAAGGTGACATGTTTGAATTTTATTCAATTACGTTCATGGATGGTTTAAAGGATTAAATTGATTCTTTAATATAATATTTATAGAATCATTAAAATATAAAATTATATAACCATTTCTTAATATATTTATTTTGTATAGGAAATGAACTTGTCGCTAATATGTGCAGTCGAACAACCACTCCCATGAGAATATGTACTTCAACATCCAAAATCATCTAACAAATTTAACTTTTGATATATATTAAATGTATAAAAATAATTTTTATGAAAATATTAATATTTTGATATCATAATATTATGAATTCTATAATTTATACTAACACTACATTATAATAATAAATTTAATCACCTAAGATGAACAGAACGAGCTGCATTTCCTTATATGGGTTCATTTTATAAAACACTATATAATTGCATAAATTTTATACAAATAGAATAATAAAATAAATAAACCTATATATATTTGTATATTATTAAGTTATTATAGAACACCTTTGATCATTTTCAATATACCAAATTTTTTAATGTGAGGATGACCAAACCACCTTAATAAATGAATATAAAGAAACTATATAATAAATTAATATAATATGCTAATAAAGTAACATTAGACAATTAAATAATGATGAATAATACTACAAATATGTTTTTTAATAAAATATATTTTTTAATTTAAGAAGTTATTCATATTTGAAGATCGAATCATAGTAAATGTAAGGGTTTCTTGTCTCATATTTTCACCCACTGAGACATATATCTTATAAAAACAAGTTATCTGAAAAGTTTTATATACTAAAAATCTAATATTTTATATCATTACAACCACATATTTCATGATACAAAATTGTTTTTATAAGTTTATTCTCCTATTATATGATTATTCATGAAATTATAAAAGTAATAAATGTTTTATTGAATTAATTTATGATTCATTGATTCCTGGTATTTCATACATGAAAATAATCATAAAGACATGTTTTATAATTTCAATATCCTATTTTATATGATATTTTATACTTTTAACTAGGTAAAATTTTCATTATTGATAATAACAGCTTATTTGACAGAAACAATTTCCTATCAAAAGTATAATGTTGGTAAAAAACTCATTCTTAACATTGAGTATTTTCCTCCATGGCCAGATATTCCCTATCAAAATGGATTTTTTTATTAAATTATAATATATATATTCTTTAATATTAATCATATTTTCCTATAACTATTAAATGAATTTTAAAACATTCTATATTTCTCCAATTTGTTTTCATTAAAACTACCTAAAAAGTTAATGAAGGCATTTTTCATTATTTAACACTTTAGATTTCTTAACATTATTTTATTAGTTAATAAGGATAATTTAATTAGAGAAAATTGTAATAGTTATTTTAAAGTCACCCATTTTTTTATCAAAATGATTTTGAAAATAATTTTGACTTTGTCGATAATAAAAAAATTAAAAATGTTTTGTGAAAACTTTTTTATTTTAATGTATATTTTTCCTCTAAGGTTTATCTCTCTTGATGTGATAAATTTATCACCATCCATATGTTATTATGACGTTATTAATTTTTGAAATTTATTTCATTGATAACCAATGATTTATTAAGATAATTTTAAATGATGTTCTTCAAAAATATTTATGAATCCCATTCTTTTTCTTTAGGTTCGTTAAGATGTTAATAGGGTTTATTTTAAATTTAAAATGAATGTATAGATTATTATATGTGTGATAATATATCACACTACAATTAATTGGTTTATGTTTATATCATATTGTTTAGATAAAAGTGTACATAATGTGTTTTTCCAGAAAAACATGGGTATAACGGTTTTGCTCACATTTTTAGGCATGAACATAATGAGTTTGGTCACATGGATGTGGGAATAATGGGTTTACTCTTAATGTTTTTCCTATGAAAATGGCTGTTCTAAATTCCAATGTATTTTATTATGTTATTACAAATTTCTAACATACTTTTAAGGATGTCCCATTTTTCATCAACTCACCTTATTTTTAAGGTATTTTGTACATTTATATCATTATTAATTGTTTTATGATTATTGATTTATATTTTGAGTCTTTTCATAAATTCAAGGCTTATATAAATTTTTTTTATTATCATATGTTTCTCTATCATGTTTTATGATTATTATCAATGTTAGCTTGTTCTTTTATTTCGATATTTATGTCTTCATATTGTTCTCCTTCATTTTTAAGATCTATAATATTATGAAATGTTTCCCCTATTAAAAATTTGAATTTAACCATTATTATGTTTCCATTCCCTAGGTTATGATGATGAAAATATAATGTGATATGTATAGAAAAGGTTTTTGTAGAGCACAATTATAGAAAAATGTTTTCAAGTGTTTTAAAAAATATTATTACATAGATAGTCTTCAACACACTAAATTTGTAGGTTATTTGGTTGGGTGACTTTTTGGATTTATTATTTAAATCATGATATTAATATATTATATAAGTCATGTTTATATTAGGTAATTATAATAAATGTGTGTGTAGAGAGTGAACCTTATGCCCCCAAAATCATTGGGATCTCATTCACAATAATTGTGGATCATTGGTAGATGATCCAAGTCATTTGAAAATCCCTAACTCACGCAAATTTATTTATGAACCACACTCACCAATGAATAAAACCACCAAAGGTAAATCCTATAAACCACCAAAACCCCCACATACCACCAAGATCTATATTAATTCACTTGGGTGGGAACATCACAGAAAAAACCTTATCAATGTGAGATTAATATCACCCAAATCCATTATTGATAGGTGTATTTTTATCACTACAGACAACATAAACCACTAATTGTAACTCTTTTATTATATTATCACTGTAATATATCTCACTAAGTCAGAAGGTAATACCAAATAAAAATCTATAACTAATAGTTTTCCTAAAATTATTTGGAGGAAAATGAACTGAATAACATAGCGGGTGAAATTGAATCACTCGTTATAACCACCTCCCACAAAGAAATTTTTGATTCAATTAGAAAAAAACTAGCTGAAAAAAATGGAATCACCAATAATCAAAAAACGATTAATATTTTCAAGTCCAAAATATTGGAAATACACTAACCCGATTCATTTTACCAGTCCCACACCACAGTATACATAATCATGCTTGAATAAGATGGGGTCAAACATGATGGATGTTTTAGTAAGAGAGGGAAGAGTATAGACAAACAGACAATGAGAATTGGATAGATGAACCAACAAACACCAACCATGTAGAAAGATGAATGTAAAAGGAAATAATAACAGAGACACCTTGAGAATATCTCTATAAACCCAACTATTGTCACAATCCCAAACCTCTAAAGTGACATCACTATTGAAAACACATGGTATCCCCACATGATGGACTTTCCTTTTACCTATGAGGCCCATAAATTTAATCAAGTCCCTACCAAAAAAATAAAAGGGATCATGATATTATATTATTCTACTAAAATTTTTAAAATTATGACTTAATTATTAAATAAATAAATACAATTAATAACACACCCAAAAAAAGATACATATAGATAAACATAAAATGTTTTTGTTTCCATCATACAATAAACTACATGATCATTGATATTCATAAATAATACTCAAGCATTGAGATCCCAATACACATTCTTGCTGATAAATACATCTAATTACAATCATAACTTAAGGTTCTTCTACTTGTTTATTAGTTATCATGATATTTAATACTTAATATCACTATGTGTAACTGTATTTAGAAGAAGTGTTAAATATTATGATCCTCCATAACCCAATAGTCCCACATCATTTTTTACCAATAACATTAAAATATCTAGACTATAGGATATTTTTTATGATTAATTTCATAGTATCTTGATTTTTTCATTATATTTGGTAATTGATATAACCAATTTATATGACATGTAAAATATGGAAATTAAAACATACAGTATATACATAAGTTATATGATGATCATGGTAAGTGTAAATCATGTATATATCAGACTATATTCCAGAAATTTTAATTGAAATATATAAGTTTGAGTTTCATCTATGGAACCAAATCTCATACACTCCCATATAATCTAGATCCAATATAGTAATTTGTCATAGTCTTTTGGATTTCACATGAAAAAAAATACTTTAACTATGTTACGGATTTATTCATTGGGTTATCTATGTTATTCTCTGCAGTTATAATGTTAACTACATATTCACTTATTTCTATATAATGGATAAATATATAGTATATTGGAAGTATTTATATTTTTTGATTTATTTTAACAAGGACAAATTAGGGAACAACATTTTTATAATATTATCACAATATATAATATGATAGTATTACACCTATTTTTTATTAGTCCAAGATCTAGGCTAATTTTGTGTATTTTATAATACATATTTAGGTACATAAGACCCAAAATATACTTGTTTTATAAATAATTGCCTCCCTGTAGCTTCAATGAGCTTTCATTTATCATTTTATTAACTTACCAATGACAGTTGTTTGAATTGATTTGTATGAATTTTAGTATTTTATTCCCATATTGACTATATCTATTACCTATAAGTGATAGGAATATATACTTCATTCCACTCAAGTACATACATATAGTTTAAACTAATACCCAATGTTTAAACCCAAATATTTTGAATATTTTCTCATAATTATTTCTGCTTAATAAATATAAAATCTACTATATGAAAAAAAAAATAACTCATTCTAAATTTTTTTATAGTTTTAATCATATTATATAACTTATTGTGTGTATTTAAAATTTTATATTAGATAAATTCATTTTATGCGACACAGAAAAATTTATCTCTATAAATATTACAACATTTGTTTAAATTTCATATCAAATTATATACATTTACATTCTCTAAAAAACTCATAGATAAATATAAATAGATACTTTCTCCTATAACATATATATTTTTCATTATTTCTTTGAAGAGAAAATATATTATCTGTAACTTATTAACTAAATATAAGAAAAATATATGGCTTCCCTTTTTTTCAATATATTTTACATAGAAAATAATGATACTCCCACTAAACATTTAAATATAAAACTAATTCTTTAATTAATATGACCATACCCTGATTTTAAAATTTTATATGGTTCATAGATGAATCATTATATGTTGCACATTATATTTCTTAATTTTCATTTTCAACCATTAAGTATAATAAGTATTGTTAGTTATTATGGTACATTATAATTGAAGATGATTTTTGAACCTTTATTTTCAAAAAAAATTATCACATTTAACATCTTAAAATATCATAAAACATTTAACAACCGATTTCATTATTAATAAAAGTTCACATTTCCATACATTTTCATGTCCTTCTTGAAACCCCATTTTGATCCACTATATTTTACATTAACTATATATTCTAATACACTGAAGTATTTTTTTAAAAGTAACTTTGGACCAATTTATTTCAGTGATAATAAATCCTAAAAGGCATTGACACATGACTAATTGGGTGTTGGGTTGGTGAAATGGGACCAAAAATCATGGGTGGACTTTTCAATCTGATATGTAGTTGAAAGAATGAAAAAAACCAAGTTATGGTGGAATTCTTCGGAAATAATGGGATGACCCTGAAAAATAAAGGTGCTTCATAAGGGTTAATATGCATGTTCGCACATGATTCATGATGAGATTATGTGATGAATTAATTATAAATAATAACATAGGAAATTAATATAAATTTAAAATTCTATAATTAGAAATGGTCAAATCATAAAATGGATAAATCAAATGCAAATGGTTTATATTACAATAAAATTTATCTCTTTGGGTTTGATGTTTTCTAAATAATATTTTACTCTATGAATTTTATTTTCTAATGGTATCTTCTTTAACATTTGCTAATGATAATTTAAAATTCATCTTGTTGGTTTTTTACTTAATTAATAAATATTGATTTTATAGAGTGGAAATTAATCTATTAAAATTAATTGACGGATAAATTTTTCACAATATTAAATGGAAAGAATTTATAAATTAACTATATTTATTTGAGAGAAGTTTACATTTATCAGATAAATATGGATTTATAGTGTTTATTAAGAAAGGTGGAGGTGGAGAGGTGCCTTCCTTAGTTAAAGGAAGAAGAAAGAGGTATCCCCCTTTTGGTATCATGTATTAAGTGTTAACCATAAATAAATAATCATTGAATGTACCATAAAAAGAGGCAATGATATATCACATGGAGAATTCAATGAGGCAGAATTGTAAAGATAACTATATTTGGGTGAAAATTTCATTGATTGAAAAAATCATTTGATTATAAAAAAAATTTACAGGTGACATAGTGTAATATTTTTATTGATTTTTATTTCAATAATAATTAAATTTCCAGATTTCTCTTTAGGTATATTGGGTACTCTACATAGAATACATAAATAATGATTCTTGATCTCATTTCAATTTCTACTTTGGATACCTAATATCTAAAAAAAGTGTTATTAGAGAAGGGGTGGTGTTTTAGGGTCATAATATTGTCATAGACAATGGAAGTTTTTGATGAAAAGATGAAAACATTTTATTATAATGGAAACATTGTTGGTGGAATATCCTTGGTGTGTCCATTAAATTTTAATAGATCACAATTTAGATATTTTATTCCTTATATGTAATGTTTTCATGTAATTGTAATGATCAAGATGTGTTTATCGATGATCAAAATTGATAGTGATAGAATATTGGATCATTCATAGTCAATGATGTTATGGTCGACCACAATGGATCTAGTGATGGTGTATTCAGTGATTATGGAGAATAAATATTATAATTAAAGGTAGAAATTAATATGTTTTTTGAATAATATATTAATATGTCTTTAATTATATGAAATATTATATATCAACATTTATAGAGGGAAATATATTTATGACATTAAATTCAAATAAATAATATTTTGGGTTTATTGATTTTTGATAAGGATAAATAAATCTTGTAAATGGAGATTCCAATTATCAATCAAGAAAGGTGGATATGTTGAATCCAAATATAAATTTTAATGAAAGATTTCTCTCCCATTTTTATCACATAAAAACAATTGATGATAATGAAGAAAGAGTCAATAGGGACATATGAAAATATAATGGTATTTCATGTGGAGAGTTCATTGTTTCTTAATTTGAATGAAAAATCCTTTGGATGAAAATTCCTTCTGGTGAAAAGTTGATCCATGTATTAAATTCCTTTAATTTAAAACTACATTAGGAGAGAGGGTTATATAGTGTGGGTTTTTGTGTTATTTTAACTCATATAATGGTGAAGTTTTCAAGATTTTGTTTGTGTGCATAGGGGTGCTTGATCTCTTTTTTCTTCCATAATTTCCATTATAAATCTTCATCCATTAATTTATAAAATTCAATCATGACCCCAATATCATAATTAAATTTTTCCCACCTCTTATATAATTATAGTCTTTTACTTTACTGTTACTTTTCTATATTAGGGATAGTATAGGGAATATCCATTGTGACTTTAGGATTATTTACAGAGATGAACTTCATTTTCATTAATGTGTATTTTTTATTAAAATAATATTAATAAATACTTTTAATATCCATAACAAAATATTAATATACTATTGTTTTAATTCATATTGTAATTCATATGAGTTCCCATATCACATTTTAGTTGGTATATGGAGAATAGTTTATACTAATATTTTAAAAGAATATCCTAAAGGATAATAGAATACTAGAAATACTCATCATGAATATTACTATGACATGATTTTTATAATCATTCCTTTCATTAACACCATCACAATGTTTCATATAATGTCATATGAGTTTTTTAATAATATCCTCCCAGTATTTAATGATTATTGAATTCTCAGTTAAGTTATTTTTTCAACTTGGTTGGGATGAATCTTTATTTGTACTTTTACCAAGATCATTTTATACATAAAATATTTATTTCTTAAATATCTTAATAGAGTTACATTTTTAATTCATCAATTATATATGCCTAGACATTTATATTATTTCATAAAAAGTCATTAATAATAACAATAAATCTCTATCTTCTATTGAAAATATCCCAGATACATATTTATAAATAATTCCTCATATATTTATCGTTATCACATATAATGATAAAATGGTTCGTGGTCATTATACAAATAATAAGAATTTAAAATGGAATATATATTTATAAAAAAGGTTCTAAACACCCTACTTGGTATATCTTGACATTTTCATCTCTTTTCATTCCCTAAGATTTATATTACAATAGTCAAGTTTAATTTTGATGCTTTTTTAAATTTATAGTTTATTTATGATATTGGATATTTCTTATTTATTTATAATTAAATTATTATTCATAAAAAGTATACTATAACAACATTTTTCAATGGTATTTAAATAAAATACCAATTTATCTTTACATTATATAGATATTATGTTTTTGGTAACACAAAATACATAACAGAACCACCCATTATCATAAATAATGTCTAACGACCATAAAATAAATAAAGTACATAATCAATAATCATTTTATAACATGATAAACCCAAGGAAAAGATATGGGTTCTATTATAATCTCTTAGATAAAATCATAGTCCAAACAAATAATGAATGAGGATGGTATAAATAGAAAACATGCAAGGTAATGAATTATTGAAATCTTGGGTTGTTTCTTTTTGTGAGTAAAAATATCATTCAATATCATAAAACCATTATTGATAAAAATATAGTTTCCTGTTTGAGGTCACATATAAAAAACTATCAAATTGTAATAAAAACAATTACTTTAAAAAATCTTGTGAACATGTAAAGGAAGCTTCAATGGAAATATTATTCATGTGGGATGGAAAAAATGTTCATGTCATATAAGTTAAAAAACATCCATTCGATACGTTTTTCCAAAAAGTCAAGAAATACCTCACTTTGTAAATGAAAAAAAGATTCAAATCTAAAAATTGAAAAATTAAAAAATTGGTAATAATGAATTACTTAGGTAGGAAAACTATGATAAATGATGTCATTATTCTTCTATATAAATAATAATTATCAAGAAATAATTATCACTTTCATATATAAATTATACTTTTAAAAACTATCATGAATGATAGTTATGAAAAAATGCATTCTGTTATAATCTTTAAGAAGGAAGGTCATACTTCTACTTGAGTAATGTTTCCATGATTCATTACATTGTCACTAATAACATCATAGAAACAAGTAAAATTCAAAAAAAATATTACATTCATTACATGTCATTTTCATCTATAAAATTCACTTATCAAATTATTTAACTCATATTTTGTTTATTTGAAGATATTTAATATCAATTATTTAATTTCTTAATTTATTGAATAATTATTATGTCGGAGTTTTAACGAATTTAAAGTAACTATTTATTTTAATAAATAAATAAAAATTATCCTGATGAAGATAAATATTTAATATTTTAAAATAATACTCATAATATAACTTATAATTTTGTTAACCATATTTTAAAAAATATTATATTTATTAAAAACAAGTGTGACAATTTTTACTTTTCGTTAAATAAAATATTATAAATGATATAAAAATACCCAAATGGAAAAAAATGCCATATAATAGAATATTGGATGTCTATGGGAAAAATTGACACATAAAAAATTAATGCAATTGTTTGTGTCATTTTATAATCCTTACTATTTAATTTTTAACATCAATTACCTAATTTACCATTAATCGTGGTAACAAAAAACACTATGGTTACTATTAATAATGACCAAAAATAAAAAAGAAACTATTTACCAAATTTGAACCCACTGATTATAAATATTCAATCTATTTTTAAAAACATAAAAAACCTAAATTTCAGAACTTAATTTAAAATCAAATTAGAAAAACATGATGAAATCGGGTTTTTTTAAAAAAATACCTATTAAAATATAAAATGATTTTATACTAAATTAAAGCACAAAATAAATTACAAAAATAATAATTTGATTATATTTAATATAAATGAACTATTTTTGTTTTAAAACTAAACCATTATAGAATATTAATTTTTAAATACTTAAAAATAAAATAATTTTTTTTATTAAAATTAGAATTTTCATTATCCATTGAAATATAAATCATTTTAGAAAATTCATAGAAATTTGTCACAAGATAATTTTTGACACCACTATATTCAAAAAAAATTATTTATTAAAATAAATTTAATTAAATTTTGTCAAATTAATTATATTATTCAATCATAAAAACACAAAAAAGTTCATTTTTGAAGAAAATGTATTTTTTTGAATAAAATGACTAAATAAAATTGATTAATCTTTCACTATGAATTTTTCAATGCATTTAAATTTATTAGGACCTTTATAATTACCAAATAATTTATTTATTCCTATTATTAATCTCTAATTTAAAAACTATGTTATAACAGTCACATAAAAATAATAATATTTCACTCTTAATTTAAAATTCGTGATCTATATCTTGTATGATGTCAAACATAGATATTTTATTTTAAAAATTTATCAACATATTACTTTCAACCCCACCCCCCATTATGAAATTTTTTACTATTAATTTTATCTAGGGATTGAGAACCAGGGTTTGATTTTTCAAAATAAATTCTTTAAATTTCCCACGTTGTAAAAAAGGTTAATAAATATTTGGTTACAAAATATAAGTACAACAGTCATTTGGAAAAATGAATAACATGGATTCCATGTAGGAAAGAATTAGGGGGAATTGAAAGCATAGATATTAAATAAAAGCCTAACATATGAGGACTAATAGAGAGATATTGAAAAAAAGCTCATGAGAAATATAATCCACACAGAATCATAAATCTATGATGGGTTAAAAGGATAATGATTTCTTGATAGGAAAATTATAGAGAAACATTTTTTATTTAAAATATTTTTTCATATATTTGAGGAATTATATTACATTATATAAAAAAGTAATAATGAAATATAATTAATTTTTATTAATAAGTCCATCTATAAATTATCTTCCACCAGAAACTCATCATTTTTCTCATAACAATGAGTAATCAATAATCATTTTTCAATCCTAAAGCACTATAATAATCTTTTAAAAGATCGCATAATCCTTTAATGGTTAATGAGATACTCCTATTATATTTATACAGTAATCAAAACAAAAATGGTTTTTACCAGATAATATAATTCAAAAAAATGAAAAATGATTTATACAAAGAAAAGCTTCTTTAATATTTAAAATGCAATAGTATTACCCAAATTTTATCTTATATATTTTGATAAATAACTATCCATAAAAAACCTTAAAAATAATTCATACTATGATTCAATAAAATAATATATGGATTTTATCACATTGTATTCCAAGATGTATTTAATATTTTTCCCCAAATAACATTTATCCCTATGAATGTCTCATACCAAAAATGTAAATTCCACAATAACATCATTACCATGATATGTAAATCATTTCGATAAATAACCTTAATCACCACATTAAAATCATATACACCTCCTGAAGATAATTTATCATGTATTCCTAAAATAAAATCCCATATTATTCTCTTTACCTTAATCATATTGGGTTCCTAAAATAGTGAACCTCTTCCAAAATAACATTAATCACATAATATCCAAATCCCATTTAGTATCACATTTTTCTATATGATAAAACATAAGTTCAATAAATGAAATTAAACTTTAGTTTCTAGATAAATTTAAAAAAATAATACTAATCAAGACATCACATAGGTAAGTGGTTGGTGATGCACCCTTGTCTCCCATCGATTCTGTGTCCAAACTCACAGCCTTTTTGGAAGCAATAGGTTTTTTCTAGGCCTATTGGTTGTCCTTTTTATATATATATTTTTATATAATTATAATTGAATTCAAAAAAATTTGATATAAATAATCATAATTTATCAAAATATATTAAAAATTAATAAAATATTTTAACCTCAAAGGTCGTCTCATACTTTTAATTTTTCATCCCAAAAAATGTAATAATCTATAATTACTTCGAAATAAAATATCATTTAAAACATAATGGATATGAATACCTTTAACCATGTGGACCCAAATTGAAAATATAATTATTCCTCAAATAATTTCATCACATGATAAACATTAGGGTAACATATAGATAACAATAATTAGATGCCAAAGTACTTTCATCACATAAAACATTAAAATTGTACAAATTAATTGGATAATCCTTAAATAATAATTCGTGAATCCATATACATAGACACCTCAATCATTTAAAATTATTCAAAATATATTAAGAGATATTTTATATCTAATTTCTTAATACATATATTAAAAAATATTAATCATGCACTATGATTCAATATTATCCAAACATTGTAAAATATATAATTCATACCACTCATTTCTAATGTTAAGATTACTCAACCTAAACAAAAATGGATTATGCATTGATAAAAATTTATATGTATGGTACTGTTGATGTTTTTCTTGTAGTTTTTCCCTAAGAAATAAATTTTCTTAATTATAATTATCTCTACATATAAAACAATTAATTAATACCTTGGGAAGGAATTATTTCTCCTTTATGGAGTTAATTTAGTGATTACTTTTCCTTAGATTATTATAGTTCATATCCTTATTTAACACATATAAAATATCAACTTGTTTTTTAAGTAAATTTCCATGGGTAATTATTTTGACATTCATGACATGTAATCCATTTAATATATTTATCTTTATATTCATTATCACCTTAACTTAGAATGGGATTAACTTATCTCATATTTGTTTCATTAAAAAAACTCATGAAGGATTTTGTTGTTAATAATTACTCCAGATAGCTGGTTAACAATAAACAAAATATTTCTCACTATATCCCTCATTATATTTGGTTTCTTGTTCATACAACCACATTATTCTCCTCTACATGCATTGTTACTTTTTTCAGATGGTTTTATCCATTAAAACACTAAAAAAGGTTAGTGTGTGAAGGTCAATAAAATCACAATAAAATGACACATAAGGATGATAAAAACTAAAATATCCTAAACCATGGTATCAGAAAATTATAATAATTATCCCAAAAATAAAATCCATTATCATTATATAGGATTTTTAACAAACGTTAAAATAAAATTCTAGCCTCTAAATTTATCTAAACCCTACTCTAATTCCAATTGTAAGGGATTTCCCTTAAACATTACATATTATGTTGAATTTTACCTAGAATTCACATTATTATACTTCCAATGATCTTATAGGTTTATAGTTTTCAAAATTTAGGAACTTAATCTTTCTTAACAATCCCATATATTATAAAGTGCACACTTCCACTAAGTGTCACATTTTCTTACCGAACAAATTTTTTCAAAAAGAATCATTTTCCCATTTCGTTTCCTCTCTTAAAAAATTTTCTATTGAAAAATCATTTTCCTGAATCATAATTAATCCTTTCAAAAAACTTAACATTGGATGAGAACAACAAACAAAATAAATGACATAAAAGGAAATTAAGAAACCTTAATTCTAGGAATTCTTATAAAAAAATTCATTTTCGAAAAAATTCATTGGGTTTTAAATAAAAAGTTTATTATATGATAAATAAACACCTTAACAATGTATTTTCCTACAAAAATTCATAATAAATATTAAAACAAAAAACCCATAAAAGTTTTATAGAAAAAAAAATTTAAACTTGTCACATTTAATAAGTAACATATACTTTCATTTGAATAAAATCTTAAAAACATACCTTATGAAACCATGAAATTTATGTAAACCACATGGAACAAATAAAAAATTAATGTAGGTAAGTTGAAAAATAATTTCTTATCATACCTACATATTGAGTAACCATAACTTCTATAAATGGAGTAACCCTCAGGGTTAAACGTGGAATAACACTCACAGTCATAATTGAAATAACCCTTGGAGTTATACATAGAGTGACCATAGTAGTTACACTAAGAACAAATATCATTATTAACATAAAATATAAACATAACCCATTAATTTTAGGGATATCAGAAACCCACCCATATTTTTTTATAATAAAATCACATGTTATAATAAAAAATCCGAAGAAACCATAACTTAAATAATGTACATACCCATTATTCCATTGATAACATGATGAACCTGTTAAAAATAAATTGGTTCCAAGAAAATATATTACGGTATAAATCGGTGAATTCATATGTAAAGAATATGTTAAATCAAGAGTTCTTGAAATTGAAGAATGTAAATTCTATTAAATATCACTAAAATATTCTTGAGGAAAATAACCATTTCATTTTGAAATAAAATAATAAAAAATAGTTGAATTATAAAGGAGAAAATATTTACATGAAAAATAATATTATAAACTTGTAAATTAAGATTAACTAAAATATTAATCATCCTAGTGTAATAATCCATTTATATTGTATAAGTAAAAAACATCCTTTTTGTACATTTTTCAAAAAAGTAACAAAGTACCTGGTGTAGATAAAGACAAAAAGAATCATTTCAAAAAAATTCGTCAAAGTTAATCAATGGTATAAATGAATTTAAAAAATAATAATTTAATAGAAAAATCCTTATTTAACTATTTTTTGAAATCATATATATGGAATAAAAATAAAGATTAAAAATAACCTTAAAACGATGATTTCTAAATAAAATTCTCTCACCCTGAGTCTAACTCATCATCTTCATAATTTTTCACTATAAAACAAAAAATATATATTAATTTTAAAATTTAATTATAAAACTTTTCTATTTCCTTATTAATTTTTTTCATTTACTACCATTTATAAAAATAAATATTAAATTAATTAAATTTTTTTAAGGTTTTTTAATGATATTTAGCGCATATGTCATAAATGACTTTGGTATATTAACTATGGTAAAATTGGTCATTATTAAACCATTTATAGATTAATAAACATTATATTATTATTATTATACATAAATTATACTATAAAAATAATTAAATATATTTGTGAATAATGAAATATGTTTTAATCATGTAGATGACAGGTCGTATGTACTCATGAGTAATGTTTCCATGTTTCAAAGATCAATATCAAAAGAATGTAGGTATTATTTTATATTCAAATAATCATCATATCTTTCATAAATATAATATTATTCTATTAATTAAACTTATATATATCATCCATGTGATATGGTGATGAAAAATAGATCACATCACTTAATGGAGGTTGTAGTCCACTTGTATGAACGAATGACGTTACAATTTTTCTGTTAATGAAAAGGTAATAAAGTAAATGAAATATTATTATTATTATAATGATATATATGTCATTTATATCATATATAAACATTATTTAAATCATTATGACCATCCGTGTGAGGTGTTTATTGAAAGTGAATTATATTGGTTAATGAGGAGATTGTCCTCCATACAGATGAATAATGAATTCCCATCCCATTTGACGGTGGTGGAAGATGGATTTAGATTATTATGTTTACATAATAACATCTCAGTATAAAGACCATACTGGTGTAATTATTTTATTCAGGTTGAAGAAGATTTTATGGAGTTGGAAGAAGAAATAAAACAAAAACATGTTGTCAAAAACTATACATCTTCTGTGGAAAGTCACTTTTGATTAACCCCTTGAGTTCTATAAGGTTAGTATTATTACTAAAAACAACTCTATAATGATCGGAGTGATTCTATGAATTTAATTTTATAGGTATTGGATAAAAATGGTTTGTGAATTGTCAATATATGATAAGAAGTGGTACCCTTTAATAAGAAATGGGAGGGGTACTCATGGAATTTCTCAAAGTGTTATGTAAATATAAATTAATTATCATTTATAAATATCTCAAAACTGATTTATTTAAAATATATGATGATTAATGGTCTAAATAATATCATCAAATAAAAATTATACATGTTTTTACTTTTTTATAGTTACATTTTTGTTTTAACTCATCATTAACCCCTTTTACAATTACTATGACAATAAGGTTTTTTTAATCTTTGAGGGTCATTATGGACACTATAAACGGAAAAAGGACCATAAATAGACCATGGTTAATATTATAAACCATAATCAAATAAATTGGATTAATGTAATATTTTTATGAATTTTATATTATTTAATAAAATTTTATTTAATATAAATTATGATTAATGTATATATTTTAAACTATTAATTCCTTTGACTCTAATGAAATAAATAAAACAAGTAAAATTAGAAAAAAAAATATTTTTTTATATTTATAATATATGATTTTTATTTATAAAATTCTTGTGTCACATTACTTATCTGAAATTATATTTATTTTCATATTACTAATATCATATTTTTTATTTTTCTATTAATGGTATAACTAATGCATCAACGTTTTTTTAGAATTTACTATTGTTATATTTTTACTAAATCTAATAAAATATTAAATTAATGTGATTAAAATAAATCTTTAGGATTTCAAAACACAATTTATAACCAATCTTATCCTCTAGTTAAATCTATTAAGAAATTATTATACTTACTAAAAATAAGAGTGTAACGTTTTTACCTTTACTTAAATAAAATATTATAAAATTTATAATCACACCCAGATGAAACAAATGACATATAACTGAATATTATATGATTATGAAAAAAATATTTCATAAAATAAACATAAATAATGTTTTAGGGTCATTTTATAATCCTTATTATTTTATTTCTAACATTAATTGCCTACTTTACCATTTAATGTGGTAGAAAAATTATTAAGATTATTATTCAGATGGACCAAATCTAAAAGGAAATTATTTACCAAAATAATAACAATAGATTTAAAATATAGAAACTATTTTTTTTTAATTTAAAATATTTAAATAGATGAAATTTATTCAAAATCTAACAAGAAAGATTTGAAGAAAAGAGGTTTTGGAGAAAAAATGACCATTTAAAATATAAACTAATTTTATACTAAATAAAAGTATAAAATCAATTTAAGAACATAAAAGATTTATTTTAAATCAAAATAAACTAATTATATTTCAACACTAATCCAAAATACAATTTTTATTTGTAAATAATTAGAAATAAAATATAATTTCTAACAAATATTAGTATTTCTAACTATACATTAAAAAATAAAAATATTTAGAAATTTATAAAAAAATTAATCATAAGATAATTTTAACATAAATAATTAAAAAATGAGATACATTTTTTCAAATATATTTTCTAAAATTTCCTTAAATTAATAATAATATTGAGGCATAAAATATAATAAAATATCCTCTTACACAGTTGCTTCTGAGCGTAGCTTACCACACCCAAATAGATGGAAAGTCAGAGCGAACGATTCAGGTGCAAGAGGACATGCTTCAGGCATGAATTCTAGAATTTGGGGGTTCTTAGAAGAGTCACATACCTTTGTATGAGTTCAACTAAAACAATATATTTCATTATACTATTCAAATAATGCTATATGAGGCTTTTTATGGTAGACCATGTTGATAAATCCAAAATTTTATGGAGGTAAGATAGGAAGATAGGTTGGGACCTCATCTTGTTTAGGAGACCACTGAAGAGGTTCAGTTGATTCAGAAGTGGATGTCAACAACATAGTTTCATCAGAAATCTTATGCCAATTGAAGTAGATGACCTCCAGAGTGTGGGGTCGGAGATCAAGTTTTCTTACATGTTCCACTAAGGATGGGAAAAAATTGGATTACGAGCCAGGGAAAGCTTTTGTCCAGATATATCGAGCCGTTCGAGATTATGGAAAGATTCGGGTCAGTTTCCTATCAGTTACAGTTACCTCAGAGGTGTCGGTCCATGAATAATGTCTTCCATGTTTCTTAGGTGTGATGTTTATTTTCATACTTATCTCTTGCTTTTCATCCTGAGTATGATGAGTTACATGTAGGTGCGTCCTTTGAGGAGAATTTTATAAGAATTTTGTTTTGTATCATGAATGTTCTCTATGGTCAGTCTGTTCTTTTAGTACGAGTGTTATGGAAGAATGGTCTAGTACAAGACATGACTTGGGAGAGAGAGAGGTCGATGTATAATCACAGTGTCCGGAGTTGTGCTCAGATATTTCTTTACCACCCTTGGAAGTGTAATTTTTGGATGAATTTCTTTAAGAGGGAAATTTTGTCAGAACCCCATTTTTCAATTGCGGTATGGATATTTTCATTTTGGTTTTTACTTGAAAAGTATGAGGAAAATAGGCCGATTACTGGCTGCATGGTTGTTACACAACATGACTAGTGGTTATATGCTGTGTAATCCAAGTACACACAATATAAAGAAAGTCGGAAGGACCTATTTATGATGTGAAAGGGGCGTCGGTAGAAGAAGGGAAAATTGGCATATACACAACATGTCTGGTCAAGTATATGTTGTGTAATTTTCTTTTCTTTTTTCTTAAATGGTCAATAGCCTTATATTGTTCATTTAGAGAGAACCATCACATGGGGTTTCTCGTACAGTAGCTTCAGAAAAATATTTGGAACCCTTTTCATCATCCAAACTCTTATTTGTATGCCATCAGATGCATCATAACCCCATCGGTTATTTCTAAATTACTTTTCAGCCATTCTTCGTGATTTTTTCTCCTGACATAGTTATTGTATATTTGGATTTTATGCTCATATTGTGGATATAATCTAATATTTGTCAAATTAGAGACTAAAGCTGGATGAGGAGAGCTATACGAGTACAAGATTGGTGGTCTCATGTCTTTCATTAATTGTCAAATAGTTTATATATGTCGGACTATCACGTTCTCTTTTTTGTGTGACACATTGATTTAGAACTGAACATTTTTGTTGCCTATTTATTTTTAGTAAATTGAAAATTTATTCTTGTTCATGTATAGGGTTGTTTACCTTGAATTAGGGCTAACCCATGGGTGTGTTTCCCTTGTATAACCATTTATAGACGCTTTTTCTAGGATGCATATGATGTAGGCCTTTGTTTCCCATTCTAGGGTTGTTAAAAAATGAATTGATGTTATTAAGTAATTAAAATGTTGTTAAATTTTAATTGAATTGGTTATGGGTATTTGGATGGTTGGATTTCACCTTAACCATTGTTTTAGAATGCCTTGATAATCATTTTTGTTCAAATTTCTCATTATAATGTCCTTCCCGTGTGATTTTATTAATATTAAATCCATTTAATAGTTTAATTTACATGTTTTTCTTGTTATGAGAATTGTTCCCATGTGAGTAATTGAAAGTCTAAGCCTTATGAGGTTGGTTCTAAATTGAGACTATATTTGATGTTTTTGGTTTTGACCTTTTCTTGCCTAATGAAATGTTTAATTGAATATTATATAACAAAAGGGTAAGTATACATAGGTGAACCATGGATTCCAATTCGAATGGCATCAACAGGTCTATATGACTATTGTATCTTATACCTCGAGTGGACCACAGATCCATTGAGATATTCCATGGATGTACTAAAAGGTGTTTTATGTGTTTAAACTATGAATGAAGCCTGAATGTAGTGGATAGGTTCATGGAAGCATTATTCAAAGGTCGAATGAGTCATGGAATAAGGGATTCCCTGGATGGTTTCTGTTTTCACTCTTTATATGTCTTGGGTAATATTTAGGTCTTATTTTTAAATTCCAAGGACGGTTCAGCTGACTTATATTTGAACCACACCTACGGTGAGACCAGGTTCTTAATAGGATCATCCTGATAGGCTCAAAGGATGTAGGTAGATTTCCATGTGGAGAGATAATTGAATTCCAACTTAGGAATTTCAAGGATGGACCCAGGTTATAAAACAAACGTGTAAATAGAATGACTTATGACATATCTATCAATACAAAGCCCAAGCTTGTATTCGGTCTTCACTTATACTTGTTTAGATGATCTTTTATTGACATCTATTGTGCTTACTTTTACACAGGGGTTGTTAGGATTATTTCATATCCTAACACTTATATAATTCATTGTAATTGATCTGTAAATGGATATAAAATGATGTAAATGGAAACTGGTTATTTTTGTAATATTTACTTTTGAGTACTTCTAAGTTCACTACTATCACTATTGTACATTGCATGTTATATATATTCACTGACAGATTGAAATAGACAATAGGTGGTTTCCTACTGGTATTTATTCTCACACCATGTTTAGGTCATGTTTTGGTCCCAAAAAATCATACCGTCTCAAGTGTCGATAAAGGAAAATTCCCTTATCTAGGTATGTGATATGCTTCTTAGGAGCAAGAGAGCATGAGACCAAACTGAGGCTTGTGATTATTCTAAGATTCTTTTGTCCTTTTTGTACTATTAGTACTTATATCATGTATTACTATAGTGTAACCTATTTTGTCTATTTTCTTAGAACATGTAACATGAAAAATAATCTTTGGTATGATTGAAACATAGTTATTTATAATATCAGTACTTTATTGTTTAATTTTTTTGTATGGTATTACTACTTCTACAATTGATTTATTAATTTATTCTTTTGTGTTGTACTCTACGAATGAGGGCATAGTTATGCCACTATCACACCTAGACCCTAACTACTAGTCAGCAGCCTCTAGATTTTTTGGAAAGGAACTTGATGCCATGTGGCCAACTAGGTATAGGGAACCTTCGAGTGACATCTGAATCTAGGACGTTACAGAGATTACCCAACAGGGATATAAGTATCACTAAGAGGGGGAGGGGATGAATAAGTTATATATTTTTCTTTTAAGTTTCTTTTCTTTTCAAAAAACCTTCACCTTTTGTTAAAGGGTTATTACTTTTTTGAATAAAAAACAGTCACATATCTATAAGAACATAAGAATTTAAAGGGTTCATAACTCCACAAGAGTAGATACAATGTTGATATGTTTTGGAAAAAATCCAATACCACAAAATCCACTAGAAATTCATCCTTTTTTTTTGGATACAACAAGTAGGATATGCCCTTACACTTTTGTATCACTATGATCAATACAAAATTTAATGTGGTTTATGTATCACTAAATGATGTAATAATATGATGTGTAAAATGTTAAGAAAATTTCACTAGTTTCTTCAAAACATGTTACTATTCTTCCTTGTGAACTTTCGCAAATACTTTCTTCAGAAACAATTCTTCACTTTCCTACCAATCAGTTGGTAAGAACATATCTAGTATTCATAATAATACTCAGTTTGATTTTCCCATTTTGATTCCCCATTCTTATTTCTCAGTTTGATTATATATATATTCTATAATACCACTAAAAAAATTAGAACTACTTCTATTTGAGTACATAGATATCATTCTAATTGCTTGGTCTAATAAAGAATCTCTGAATATGATATTTTATCTTCTCATTTTCTTATTCAGTCTGGAAAACATCCTTAGGAAAGAAGGATCCTGGAAATCATTCTCTCTAGAAACATGCATCACTCTACCTTCTCTCATCATCACCCATGAACAATACATTTTTCAGAAATTATAATGTACATACTCTATTTATAGGTGATCCAAATATGGATTAGGATTTATTCTGAAATACTTTCCCACTCAACCAAATTTTCCAGAATCTTTAATTCCCTTTAAATCTAAAATAAATCTTTTACTTATTCAATTATTCTTGACTCTTATTGTTTCTTCTTGAACCTTATTGAATATTCAATAATTCATCTCACTTCATACTTTCTCAAAAAAATTCTGTATGATTCTGATTTTAATTATAATTTCATCATTATTATGTAAAATAGAATATTCTTTATTACGTTTCTCTTTACAAATTGAAACATTTAAAAAATAAATGACATATCATTACGATGATCGGTACCCACTAAAAATCACAAGCTAATTCTAGTTCTCCATATCGATTCGATAAACATAATGCATTGAAAACATTCTTCCATAAACAATTTTTCTTCTTCAGTAGACTTCATCCACCTTTATTTTTCAATAAACATAGTGAAAACTTCAAAAGATTACAACACTTTATGGAAGAGCTTTAGAAATTGGTATAAACTTATTTGAAAAACTTTTTCATTCAAACTTCTGGTCCCCTTGACAAGACCTTTGTAACAAATTTAATTATTTCCCATTTTCTTCTTTTCCTTAGATCGATGATTCCACATCTGATGAAGTTATCAATGTTGGCCTATGTATGATGAAAAGTCCTCTACTTCACTTTATCTATTATTTCCAGCTCCAGTTTGATGACACTTGATTCAATTAATGAAAAAATATCATAGTTATTTCATTTTCACTTGACCCAAATTAAAATAACCAATAATTCATCTTGTTGAAAATGGTTGACTAAGTTATTCATTGATCTCAGATCCCATTTGGAATCAGTCCAATAACATCTTATTTTCTCGATCATTGGTCACCAAATCTCCCTAAATAAATTTTTTCTTCCTCTGATTGATTGGTGTAAAACCACATCCAATAGACCAGTATTAGTATCTTTGGCTTCTATAACCTTTTATATTTTCTGATTTCTGTACGTACTAACTTCATATTCAAATTTTTGTAACCTGTGGATTATTTTACTAACTAAAAACTAGCATCTTTGTTTTCACATATTCTAATCAACATTTACATCCTTTAAAAAATATGCATCTGGTGTTCTCATACTGATGAACTTGAGATGAAAAAAGTTTGACTTCATTAAATTTATTCTTAAATAAAATTCATCATTTCTCATGACTTCCATGCTTCTTTGAAGGATTAAGATCAACAAAGAACCATCTAAATTGTATTGGAAAGTATTGTAACTTCCCATACTTCCATCAATTCTATAATCCCATCCAATCCTAAATATGATTGGTAGCACTATTTATCCCACATTACTTCATCATATAGAAACAAACATTTTCAAAAAAAATCTTCATAATTTTATAAATTACCAAATAGAGTGGCATCATCTTATTTTCATCGAAGTCATTCAATCTATGATCCTCTTCCTCATTACAATTGATCCTCTCATAATAGACTCAAGCTGAGTATGATGATCCTTTTATCATAGAAAAAATCCACTAAATCCAATGAACTTTATTAATCATTTTGAAAAAGATCGAATGATTATAATTGTGAGTATGATATTTAAACTATTACAAAGTGAACTTATTTCTTCTTCTTTAACATTTCCTTGAAAACAAAAGACAACACAAACAACTTACCAATTACAATAATTTTTCCACTCTTCTTAATTTAAACTTGGTCTCAACATCCTCACCCCTTGGGAATACATGACCACTACACATAAACTTTTGGTATGGGCATTAAATTGGTACTTTTGTGGTACAATAATGGGGGGATTGGAAAATAATGAGGTTGACGTTATATTCTACAAGATCAGAATCAGTTGAGGTCAGAGTACCCATTATTAGAAGAAAATTTCAAGATAACAGGTTCACTAGAGTCATAGGGGATATCAAGTAGGGGGGAATCAGAAGTGTTTGTGTGCAAGGATGGAGGTTTGTGTGAAGTAGTTTCATGAGTAGGATTCTCTAGCACAAGATTAGTCCATGGAAGCTAAGGAATAGATACTTGAAAGATTTCATTTGTGCTCAGATTATGGTTTCATATAGGTATGTTCCCTTGCATAAACCCAAACTACATTGATAGTTTTTGTTCAATGACCACTGAATTGTAGGCCAAGTAATGTTTGGGCCCACAAGAGGACTCTCATGTAAGATTATCTACCATGGGTGGTCCATGTTTTTCATTGTCATAAAATTTTAGTTTGCATGCAGTAGAGTGATGATTTGTCTTTTCAAGAGCCACCCCAAGTGAGGGTTGAGTTTCTATCTATAGTTTAAATCCTCAATGGTTGGTGTGCAATGATTTGGGTGCAGAATGGAATTTATCATTGTTCCTTACACTTCCTCGTGGGGTGATTTTGTTCAAGATGTCTGGTATTACTTTGTATTTGGCTTGAAATGGTCCCCTTGCATGTTGTCTTTATTTATTTCACACATCAATCCTTTATTTCACATGATGGTTTGGGCATTTCAAATGGCCCTGGTAGAAAATATGAAAAATATCATTGTATTTGGCATGAAAAACGTTTTCACATGACTTGTGGTTCTTTTAGGTAATAACTAAAACTTGCAAGAATCGATCATATCCATTCAAATATAGTCTATTAAGGTATGGTTCATGCTCAGTTAATCTAAATCAAGATGTTCCATGCTCCTAGTGTAATTATGTTTCCAGAATTGTCACGTATATGATGAGTTTGTTCACATAGGCATTGTCATAATGAGTTTTCACATATTTCTATACATGTACGTAATGATTTTTTTGCAGGAACATGGGAATAATGATATTTCACACAACATTTTCTTATTTTTATTTTTATGCCATATCTAAAAGATTCTTTTCAAGTTATTCCACCATTATAAGTAGTATTTATTTGTAGGTTGTGTTATATTCTATTTTTTTTTGCCTGTTTTTAAATATACTCCACACATTTCTTATTATACCAATCCTTATTCTCTGATTTATGATCTATAATTATTTTATACTGTGATTTATCCTCATATTACACTCAATTTTGATATTTTATTGTTATCAATTATGTTTATCCTTATTGAGCATTTGAGCTCACCCATTACTTATATTTCTATTTTTTTCAGGTTATGAAGTAAAGTAATACATTTGTTTTATCTAGAAGAGTGTCTTGTAAGGTGTAATTTTGGGATATGATGAATAGTTGTTAAGGATTAAATAATTGGTCATATATTAGTAAAAATGTTAATTAGATATAAAAGACATTAGTTTTGTTTTCTAATGTTTCTTCATAATTCTCAAAAACTGTCAACCTAAAATATCATGGGAATGTATTATTATGAAATTTTTTCTTTAAATTTTTGTAATTGATATTGTATTATCCTGGGTCTGTAATAGTTAGTATAAGAGTAGGATTTAGAAAACTTTATAGAATAGGATTTCATTGATTTTGGATAATTGAAGAGATAAAATTTCATCCAAAGGTTAATAAATTGTGTTCAATCATTGTTTTAAAGGTATACATGACCCTTTAGGTTAGTTCATGTAATATTTAATATTTTATGTTGTTTAGGGATTGGGATAAAATAAAATTAGTAAGTATAAGGGATAAGACTAAGCATAATATATATCATGATGTTGTTGGGTCGGAAGAACACCCCAAGGAGGGAATGATGGCAAGAGGGGGGTGAATTGCCTTTTAAAAATTGATAAACAAATCAAAGTAAAGTGCAGCGGAAAGTAAAGAGGCAAGACACACGAAATTGATAACGGAGTTCGGCCAAAACCCGGCCTACGTCTCCGCTCCCAACTCAACCGTTGAGAGATTCTACCGCTTGCTTTTCAATGGTTTTAGCAAGAAACCCACTAGGCTTTGAGGTAGCACTAGGACCTATTACAGGTTGCTTTTGATGGTTGAGCAAGAACCCAATGCTTTTAATGGTTAAGCAATAACCCACTAGTCTTTTTACGGGTGAAGACTAGCTCACCGAGACACAAGCCTTTTAAAGGAAAAGCTTGAGAAAACCTCTTCACACCTTAGTGGTGGTGTGAGAACCCAAAGAAAAGGGGATGAGAAAAGAGTTTGGGGTTTGTAGGCACAAACCCAAATTTAAAGCTCAATAAAAAGAAAAACAATAAAACCCGTATTTGGGAAGACTTGGGCGCCTTTGATTGGATGGAGATGTTGAAGGCCGCTTCCAAGCTTCTTTGAAGGAGCTCCTTGGATGTGGAAGTTGTTGGAGCTAGGTGGGTTCCTTTGAGGAAGTCCGCCGGAGGTTGGCCAATTGATCCAAAATATGTCCGTTGGCTTCGTATATGTTACGGTTGGTGTCCGGGGCTTCCTTGGCCTTTATTTATAGGCTAGGAACCCTTGGGGAGGCTTCGGAGCCGTTGGAGAGGTCTTCGGAGCCGTTGGAGGCCAAGTGGACAGGCTGGTCAACAGCCCAACGGCTAGTTTGACTGTGTCCACCGGCTGGCCGGTGCAGGGCCACCGGTTGGCCGGTGTTTGCAAAATGGCATTGGATTCCTGTCCAGGGGACACCGGTCGACCGGTGCCAGAGCCACCGGCTGGCCGGTGGTGAGGCAGTAGCTAATACTGTTTGGGCAGGGGGCCACCGGCTGGCCGGTGCAAGGCCACCGGTTGGCCGGTGATGAGGCAGAAGCTCAGCCTTCTTCCCAGGTGCCACCGGCTGGCCGGTGGTGAAGCCACTGGTTGGCCGGTGGACTGCATTTCAGTCCAGTTTGGCCTTTTTGCCTTCTTGGCCTTCTTGGCCCAAATCCTTGGCACCTTAAATGAATGCCTATCATCCAAAAACACTTAAAACAATGTTAGAAACATAAGAGGGTGATTGTGATCATGAAAATTAAACCTCGAGGGGTTTGAGAGGTACAACAATCTCCCCCTATTTTGATGATCACAATCACCAAAACAATTAATGTAAAATACTGAAATTGAAAGGAAATGCTAAGCAAGATGAAAAGGATTCTCCCCCAATCAATCAAGAAATTTCTCCCCCTTTGTGATTATCAAAATAGAGTGGGGCATATAACTTGATTGAGGGAAAAGATTTGAAAAACAAGATTGAGATTTGAAAATCAATTGAGATTTTGGAAATTGAAATGAAAATTTGAATAACAGTTTGAATTGAAAGTTTTGAAACAAAAACAAATTCGATACCAACTGTTGGAAGCCAATTGAAAATTGAAAATTCTAAATTGAATTGAAAAAGAATTGAAAATTGAAAATTGAAACCAAATGTAATTTTTTTTGAATTTTGAGATTTTGAATCAAAAATGAGAAAGTTCTCCCCCTAAATAAAAATAATGAATCACCGGGGAGTGGGATTTTGAAAAGAAACAATTTTAGGCCCGGAGAGACTCGCAAGGAGGGATTTTTCAATCCAAACTTGTCTCATAGCGGGTCTTCTCCTATAAAATTCGTCCGAAAAGAAAAAAGATTTGGGTTGGCCATACCGGGCGTTCTTACAATTACATTCATATATGAGGTGCCCGGATTTTTTACAATAATTACAGAATTTAAATTCGGAGCTCCCCCTTACAAAAATAGTGGGTGCATGGGAGGAGGAGGCTTGGTTGGTGTAGCCAAGTCCATGGGTGGTTCTAGATATTCGTTGGGAACCTAGGATATTGTTCAAATTTTGTTCCCCTTGGGTGAACTTAGCTAGGGTCTCCCTTAGGTCTTTGATGGTTGATTCCATGGAATCAAAATTTGGAAAATTTTGGATTTTAAGGGTCAACTCTTCCTTCTCTTTAAGAAGTTGTTCTTTTTCAGAAGAGAGTTTTTTGAAAGACTTTTTCAAAGAAACAAATTTTGAAGAAAGCTCATGAAAACCATTTTCTAATTGGTCTCTAGCGTGTGAGAGTTCTTCATAAGACAAATGATTGAAAGAATTTGAATTTGAAGAGCAAGAGGATGAGGAGGAGGAAGAGGAGGAAGATACCTCATGTTTTGCCATTAGGCAATTATTACCATGGTCGCTCGAGGAGAAGGAGGAGAATGAAGAGGTGGAGCTATCACTCCATGTTGCCTTTGAATCCTTCTTCTTCTTCTTTTTCTTGGCCCTTTTCTTGTGGAGTGGGCAATTGGGCACGGATTTTGCATCGGGTTCTTTCTTTTGAGCGGGTTCTTGCTTTTGAGCCATGCTAGTACCTTCATGGGTTAGCTCTAAATATTTCCAAATATCATAAGAGGTGGTGCAAGAAGAAATACAATCAAAAACATTACGGTCAAGACCACAATGAAGAGCGTTCATGGCTTTGCCATCAAGCTCAAAATTTGCAATGTCTACGGGGGTCCATTTAGACTCATCGGGAGAAGAAAGTGAATAACCATGCATGACAATTTTAAAAATAGGATAACCAATGCTTTTAAGAAAAGTGATCATGCGGGTTTTCCAAAAAGAATAATCGGCTCCATCAAAGAATGGAGCACGATCCAAAGAATGTCCTTCGGGGGATTGAGAGGAAGAAGCGGTAGAAGCCATCAAAAAAAATAGGATCTTTAATTTGAAACCGGTTAGGGAATTATTCAAATACGTGCTCTGATACCAATTTTTAGGTCGGAAGAACACCCCAAGGAGGGAATGATGGCAAGAGGGGGGTGAATTGCCTTTTAAAAATTGATAAACAAATCAAAGTAAAGTGCAGCGGAAAGTAAAGAGGCAAGACACACGAAATTGATAACGGAGTTCGGCCAAAACCCGGCCTACGTCTCCGCTCCCAACTCAACCGTTGAGAGATTCTACCGCTTGCTTTTCAATGGTTTTAGCAAGAAACCCACTAGGCTTTGAGGTAGCACTAGGACCTATTACAGCTTGCTTTTGATGGTTGAGCAAGAACCCAATGCTTTTAATGGTTAAGCAATAACCCACTAGTCTTTTTACGGGTGAAGACTAGCTCACCGAGACACAAGCCTTTTAAAGGAAAAGCTTGAGAAAACCTCTTCACACCTTAGTGGTGGTGTGAGAACCCAAAGAAAAGGGGATGAGAAAAGAGTTTGGGGTTTGTAGGCACAAACCCAAATTTAAAGCTCAATAAAAAGAAAAACAATAAAACCCGTATTTGGGAAGACTTGGGCGCCTTTGATTGGATGGAGATGTTGAAGGCCGCTTCCAAGCTTCTTTGAAGGAGCTCCTTGGATGTGGAAGTTGTTGGAGCTAGGTGGGTTCCTTTGAGGAAGTCCGCCGGAGGTTGGCCAATTGATCCAAAATATGTCTGTTGGCTTCGTATATGTTCCGGTTGGTGTCCGAGGCTTCCTTGGCCTTTATTTATAGGCTAGGAACCCTTGGGGAGGCTTCGGAGCCGTTGGAGAGGTCTTCGGAGCCGTTGGAGGCCAAGTGGACAGGCTGGTCAACAGCCCAACGGCTAGTCTGACTGTGTCCACCGGCTGGCCGGTGCAGGGCCACCGGTTGGCCGGTGTTTGCAAAATGGCATTGGATTCCTGTCCAGGGGACACCGGTCGACCGGTGCCAGAGCCACCGGCTGGCCGGTGGTGAGGCAGTAGCTAATACTGTTTGGGCAGGGGGCCACCGGCTGGCCGGTGCAAGGCCACCGGTTGGCCGGTGATGAGGCAGAAGCTCAGCCTTCTTCCCAGGTGCCACCGGCTGGCCGGTGGTGAAGCCACCGGTTGGCCGGTGGACTGCATTTCAGTCCAGTTTGGCCTTTTTGCCTTCTTGGCCTTCTTGGCCCAAATCCTTGGCACCTTAAATGAATGCCTATCATCCAAAAACACTTAAAACAATGTTAGAAACATAAGAGGGTGATTGTGATCATGAAAATTAAACCTCGAGGGGTTTGAGAGGTACAACAGATGTTTTGGTAATGTATAGAATGTGTGGTTATCCTATAAATTACATCACTAACTAGATACAATAATGTGGGTATGATTTTAGTACAGATGCACTTAGGGGTGATCATCTTGAAAAATAATGTTAATGTATTAACTCAATATTCATTTTGGACCATGATGAGTTGGCCTGGGATTTCACACTTTAACATCCCATCCTAGGTTCCACGCACTGTTGCCCCAAACCAGACCACCACATGAACTTTGGCGTGCCTCCCCATGAGTGAGAGACTTTGGACTATTATCGAGGGTCAAATATAGATAACAGGGATACTATAAACTCTTTTATCAGAGTAATAAACCATCACAAAATAAGAATCAATATCAAAATAACATATAACCAATAATATAATAGTACCAATATCATGTGATGACCAAAAACTGGAGATACATTATCCAAAAAAAATTGTAAAAACATGTCATACTAAAGTACATTCCATGTGTCAAAATGTAAACCTTAAAGTAAAGATAGTGATGAATCCCAAACAAATCCCAAATCACATCTAGTGCCCTCATCCATGATCCATTCTGACTCAACCACCTAACATAGGGCCATTTCCCTTATCCTATCCTACAACCTTGAAATCTATTCGACTACTATTTAGGAATCCTGATAAGGTTTTCTGTACTACTCAGCAGGATACCATCAATGTTGTCTAAAATAATATACAGTAAATAGAGTGTGTATATATTTGTATAAAGAAATAATTACAATTAATAAGTAAATAGTTATTACATTATCAATTAAACATTATTTAACTACATAAATCCCTAGGTTCTCATAGACGTCTGTACTTCAATATCTGCTTCGGCTCAAGCCGGATCCCAAAGTATGTCTGAGGAAAATCATGTCTCATATTTCCATTTTTACCATTATTTATTTCACAATATAGATTGAATATATTCCCATTCATTAATTCATACTTGAATGCCCATGTTACCATTCATACTCACGTAATTTAATACCCATGTTCTGAATCTTTATTTCATAACTAAATGACCATGTGACATAAATTCACATTTGAATGACCATGTTACCATTCACCAACTGATAATTAATTCAATATTTAATTTTCTACATAAATTACATTAATAATTCAGCAATTATTTAAAATACACTATTATATTAGTTAATTCAACAATTAACTAATCACATCAATAATATTAATTAATTCGACTATTATTTAACAACGTCAAATAAATTAATTAATTTAAATATTAATTAGTCACCTCAATTTTATTTGTCAAATAAACATTAAACTAAGCACACCAATTTGATTATTAATTCAACAATTAGTTTATATCATAATTCCCTTTAATTAATTTTGAAAATAATAATTTATTTCAATATAAAATAATTAACTAATCAATTTATCAATGATTATGAAAAACTCAAAATCACATAATAAATTACACAATTAATTTTCTCAATCACAATCTCAATATCTCATAACTAATTTTATAATTAATTATCTCAAATCAAAGATTAATATCTTAAAATAAATTCATCAATTAATTATCTAAATCAAAAACCTGTATCTCATAATTAACTCTATAATTAATTATCTCAAATAATATACCTCAAAATATTATTATTAATTCAACAATAAATTATCCAAATCTGTAATCTCAAAATCCCCAATTACATATATTCTCAATTAATTAATTTATTAAATTATTCAATCTAAAAAATAGCTCAATTAAAACACATTGAATAAAAACCCTACAATTACATTCACGTAATTTAAATAACAAATATGGGATTTGAATTACATACCACCAACATTTAGTTTTATGAAGAGTTCCCGCTAAGGGAAATCCCAAAATTTTGAGTAGAATAACAACGTAGAACGATATCCGAATCAAAAACACTAAATCAAGATTTAATAAAAAAATCCACATAATATAGATCTAGATCAATAATCCGAGATCTAGACCTAATAAAAATAGAAGAATAACCCCTTTCAAGGGTCATAGAAGAAAGGATAATGAATGGGAAACCAATTGGGATATAATTCACTTACCAGGAGGGGTGTAGATCTATGATCTGGTATTTGAATCTTGAATAATGGAGGTCATGAAGGATTTGATTCCATATAAAGAGTTCCAAAATCCTGAAAGAGGGCCTGGGGTTGAATGGGTTTCGAATTGAAGTTGAATTTGGGGTTTGATAAAAATTAAAACGAATTTTAAGGTTAATAAAATTCATGCACACTATTTTATAAGAAAGGTCACACAGTTTCCCCTTCCCCTGCACCTAAATCATGCACCCCATTAAGAGGGGAATGATTACATCTAATAGGGTTCATGTTTTTTCAAACTGTGTGCCAACTATGTAAAACCCCACAGTCTAGGGTTTTATGGTTTTCTAGGTTGGGGTGCATGGTTAGGTAAATCCTTGCGCCAAAAGTGCACAGCTCTATTTCATCCATTTTTATTTTCACCCAAACACACCCCAAGGATAAACCCAAATTAATTAATGTCAAACAAAGAAGAAACAGATACCTGAAATCATGCCTAAGTCGTCTCCAAAAATGGTCAAGATCTTACAATCTCCCCACCTTATAATAGCTCATCCTCAAGTTACACTCCCAAGAATATCCAAGATTATAATTTAAAAGGATTGTTCCATTGAACCCTCATATATGCTTCTCATTCCCATACATCCTCCAACAAATTCCATTATTTCTAAAATACATGAACTATCAGTGTGGTCTTTCCCTGCAATACTCTCTCACTATGATCTAACAGACATATTGGATGTTCCTCAAAAGATGCATCTATCTCAAGATCAACATCATCCACCTCGATCAAATTAGAAGTATCAAGGTGATATTGTCAAACTTCTGACACATTGAAAATTTCATTCATATCACTGTATTTATAATGAAGAGCCATATAATATGCTACTGGATGGACTCTTTTTATTACCTCAAACGGTCTAACTAACCTGGGTGCTATCTTTATTTACCTCTATATCATGTGGTGACCCAACCAAGGAACACTTGAAGGAATGAATGATCACCCTCTGTGAACTCTATGGGACATTGGTTTCTATCATCATATGACTTCTATCTACTCTAGACCATATCCATATAGTTCTAAATCAGATGTACTAGCTCTGACGTATCCTGCATGATACTTGACCCTAACAAATCTGACCCAGCTACCTTCATCCAATAAAATGTTGATCCAAATTTCCTACCATAAATATTCTTGAATGATTCCTTATGTATATTATCCTAATAAATATTTTGATAGGGGAACTCCACTAAGGCTATGTTTTTCTCCCAAGACCCACTAAAGTCTAGAACACAAGCTCGCATCATATCATTAATCGCATGTACAGTACACTCCGACTTCCCATCTGTATGTGGGTGGAAATACATACACAATAAAACTTGTGGACCAAGAGCCTTCTATAATACCTTCTAGAATCTTATAGTAAAACATGATTAGTGGCCAGAAACAATAGTCTTTGGAACCCCTTATAGACGGACTGTCTCTCGAACATATATTGGTCACAACTTCCCCACTGAGAAAATATCTCATATTTTTAGAAAATATGATTCCTTTATCAAATTTTCTACAACCACCAAAATAGAATCACTATTCTGTGGAATCCTTGGTAGACCCACTAAAAATTCCATAATCATGTCATCCCCTATCCACTCCATAATAGGTTAAGGTTATAGAAACCCTCTTGGTTATTGATGCTCAGCCTTCACCTGTTTATAGGTGTAACATTGTGTCATGAACCCTGCTATATCCTTTTTCATGCTCATCCACCAAAACTATCATCGTACGCCATGGTACATTTTTGTCACATATGGATGTACCATCCACTTCGAGGCATGAAACTCACACATCAGCTCCTCTCACATGCTCTTAGGAACAACAACCTTATTCCTGACATAGGTGATCTCATCCCCAATTATGATATAGTCTAACGGTGTATACTCACATTCAAGGATTTCCCTCAAGGGTATAAATTATGTATCCTCAAGATGTATGTATCTAATTCATATCAAAATTTTATACCCCACTAAAAATGATACGAGATTCATCTACTCTTAGATCTCTTGAACCACCACATGCGTCTCAGCCAACATAGTCTACATATTCCACTCAACACTATACTCTTGTACCACATGAGTTTGATTTTTCCTACTCAAAGCATCAGCCCCACTACTTCCCTTTATATGCATATATTCTAGCTAAAAATCAAAAAACTCCATATACTGTACCTATATCCACTACTAGAGATTCACGTATCATTGTGAAAAGATAAACTTTAATCTCTTGTTATAGGTATATGTAACGACCCAAACTGTGTCAATGGAAAATTCCCTTCTTATATTTATAAAAACACAAAATAATGAACTACTAAGTGATAAGTGACCTTTAAACATAATTTTTTCACCCCTATATTTTGGAATTTTAAAAATCCGACATACACGGTTGTGTTCAATATAGTTTTTGGAGTCTAATGAAACAAAAAAAAATTGGTGAATAGTAACCTACCTTTACGAAAAGTAACCTACCATTATGAATAGTAATATGACTCTTATGAATAGTAAATAAGAGTAACATTACCTATGAATAATAAAATAAAATTTAGACATCTTAGAAAGTGACAATTTGACCTTAGTAAACGTTTTTGGTATTTTATAAGTCATAAATAATTAATTATAATTAATTAATTAATTTAAAAGAATATTTATTTTCCTTTAATATATTCATAAATTATTGAATCAATGTATAATAGTTTTTAGATAATTTTATAGGACCCTACGTAATTTTTGAAAGAACTATAAATTCATTTTTAATCATAAAAACTGTTTTTTAAGTAAATTATGATTTTTATTAATTATTAAATTAATAATATTTAAAAAATTATTTTTGAAAAATGGACTTCATTTTTGGATTCTAAACGTCGAAAAATGGTTGGGGTAAATTTTTGAGATTTTTCTGAGATACTTGAATTTTTTGTGAATAGTAGAATACATTAATTTACCATATAAATACGTTTTAATTAAAACCCACTATTCCTGACATCACAAGTGATGTAAGCACCCAAATACCGAACTCACATGCCTTTTTTACTATTCTTGGTCATCCAATACTCACTATTCCTTGTCTTAGGTGAAATTAATAAACTAATCAATTTTTTATTAAGGAAACCCCTCTCCCCTCCACTATAAAAGCCACCCTTCACTCCCTCTTTTCCTCACACCTCTCAAACTCTAAGACTTCTCTAAACTCTGCCCAAACACCTTCCCTATCTCATCCCCCACGTCCAAAAGATGCTTTTCTCATCAAAATACCAAGCCTAGCTTCATTAAAGAGTATCTCAAGAGGAGAATTCTAGAGATAATTTCTCTCTCTCTTCTCCTTTAATTTTCTTTCAAGATCAAGTTCCTTTCTTAATATCTCCCTACATATCTTCATAAAAATTGTTCTTTAAATACAGTATTATATATATAATTTAATATTATGATTCTAATGTTATATTATATCACCCCACACCCTTTCCCTCTTCCATTTATTTTATTAAAGAGAACGTTGTTCATGAGGTGTTAAATTTATCACCTTCAAAAATGACATGTTCTCTTCTTCTATTTCTACCTTCAATCTGGTCATGAAACAATTTTATGGTTAAACCAGAATATTTTATATGTATTATGTTCTATTTTATGTTCTGGAAATAACCTATGGCCTTATTTCTAAGTTAAATGTTAAAACAAGATTGTTGTGATCCAAAAACCGCCCTAATTAACCCAAATAACCATCATTAAATTTTTATCTAATGATTCGTCCACTTGGATCTAATATAATTCACTATAAAATTATTAAATATACTGTAATATCATTAATAACATGTATCATCAGTTCTGGATTTTTACACATGATCTACCCAAACATCAATTTAAGAATACAAGTGGACCGCTCAAGAAAACCATAAAAATGAACATCCCTGAATAATGTTTTTAAACTCTATAAGTCATCCAAAGGAACATAATATGAAATAATGAAACCATAATGAACCCTATTAATGTATAAAAGGTTCTATAATATTTAATTAATGAATATAATGTCATTATACAGGACATTAAAGAGAAGGAGGCATTCGAGTACAAGGTAAGGGGAAATCTCGAACCCAATTTTATTCCTTCGGGTTCTCCCTCTTTCACTCCATTTTGGATATGTTTACTCCTAAAAGATCATTTTTTCATCATTTCCTTTACTTTTCTGGGATATACATGTTTTTCACTGTTTTTTTATGTCCATCAAAATGTTTTCCAAAAAAAATCTTCTTTCAAGATCTCACCTTTTACCTCTCATTCAAGGTTGATAGTTCTTGTATCAAGTGTGTTGTTCCCTCTTTCTTTTGGGAACCCAAAATCCTATGAATGTGTTATTAAGATATGAAACCCATTCCTTTCCATGGGTTATTTATGTACATGTTTGATATGTGTTCTACGTGTAAATCATGATAATGATAATGTTATGATGTGACGTGTGCGCCCGAAATTATATAGCGCAATATGAATGTTTAAATGTGACAGGTGCGCCCGGAATTATACAGCGCTCCAATGCATTGGGTAAAGTGATGAATCTCATGAGTAAATGTGAAATGATGTGTGAAAATGTTGCTAGCTTTGTTCACAAGTATGTGTGGTAGTTAACCACTAAGACATGATGTTTCATTTTTATGCATTGCTACATTTCAAGTCTTTTACTTATGCTCCTCTCATGTTCATGATCTTTTGTCTATGTTATGATTATGCTCACCCCATGATGTATTGTTCTTATCTATCCTATTACTGGGATTTTATCTCACCCCTTTTGATGTATATCCTCAAGTTTCTACATGTACTAAGTAGAGGAAAAGTGCTACTAAGAAGCTATAGAAGAAGAAATTAAATAAATGTTTATGGTTGATATTGTATTTGTTATGTATGGTCCTAGTTTTCCCAAGACACTAAACCTATGGATCCTCCATGTGTAATACTATTGTGTTGTTTATCTTTAAAATGATGTAATAGTAATGTAATAAAAGGTCGGGTCGCTATAGTTGGTATCAAAGGAAAGGTTTAGTTAATTTGGGAATTAGGATTAGTGAACCCTAAAGAAAACCTCTAGCATGAGACTAAGTACAAATATGCACACAAGGATATTTACCTAGGGATCCAATATGTTATTTTTTTGGAATAATTGTTTAAATGAATAAGTTATTCATGATTTCTTTACTTATGTTTTGTTTTAACCTTTTCTATTTTAGAAAATGGTGGGAACTAGGATAAATTAGGCCAACAACTCTTGCGAGGTCCAATGCAACGATTGCTCGAACGACATCCCCAAGGATTTTGGAGGTGGAGTTCAAAACTTCATGGTGATGATTACCCAATTATCTAAGGTTATGAATAATAACCATAATAATGGAGAACATCCTCCTTCACCAAAGAGGGAGCAACTAGAAATCGAATGTTTTATGCGGCAATGACCACCGACGTTTTGGGGATCTTCTAATCCACTAGTTGCGGAACAATGGGTCCACTCCATGGAGAAGATATTTTCTGTTCTTCATTATTCCAAGACAGAGAAGGTGACTCTAGCCGTTTATTGTCTAGATGGAGAAACTGATCAATGGTGGGCTTTGATTAAGAACACTAAGCCAGGGAAGAAATTCAAGAGATAGAATGGGAAGACTTTAAGATAATGTTTCTTAATAAGTACTTCCCAAGAACTCTTCGCATGAAGATGGAGAGAGAATTCATAGATCTTAAGAAAAAAGAAGGAGAATATGTCACAACCTATGAAGAAAATTTCACAAGGCTCTCAAGGTATGCTTCGGGTTTTGTTATCAACAATGATAGCAAAATTGATAGATTCTTTAGTAGATTAAAACCGCATCTTCGAAAGGCTCTTGCAATTCGAGAATTTGGGAGTTATGAAGAAGTTGTTCGGTGTGCCCTCAAAGTGGAGATGGAGTTTGGAGAATGGTCCCATGGCTATGGTGATAAGAAAAGAAATATGCAGTTTCAAGCTGATGGATCTAGTGATAAAGATGGGAAGAAAACACAACGACCCATATGCCAAAAATGTGGGAAGTTGCACCATGGGAACTTCCTCAAAGGTACGGCGAAATGCTTTAAGTGTGGGAAGGAAGGACACCAAGCTCACGAGTGTCGAAAATACATGAAAAGGAAGGATAATGTAGCCGATGAAAGGAGAGAACCACACGTGGTTCAATGCTACAATTGTACGGAGCTAGGGAACTATTCAAACCAGTGCACTAAGCCTCGAGCTCTCGAGTGTAATCAGTGCCCACAACCATGAAAGCCAAAGGAACAAGGGAAGGCTTATGCCATCACTACTGCGGAGGTGGAACATGATAATGAAGTCATACAAGGTACACTTCCAATTCAATCAAGAATGGAAAAAGTATTATTTGATTCTAGTTCAACACATTCCTTTATATCTTGAATGTTTGCTAGAACTATAGAATCGAAGCCCCAAAACCTTGAAGTAGAGATATCTGAAAAAACACCAAGTGGTGAAATAATTGCAACCCAAGTGTTCAACTCTTCTCCTATTGACGTATCTGGGAATATTCTTCCGGCAGATCTCATAATACTTCCCTTGGTGGAATTTGACACTCTAATGGGAATGGATTGGCTCTCGTTATATAGAGCACATATCAACTGTCGGGAAAAGGAAATATATTTTCATATTCTGAACCATCCCATGCTCCTCTACAAATGCAAGTAAGATCATGAATCTCCTTTGATAAATCCTTCAATGGTTGGGTGTTGATTCCCTATGAAGAATCATACCTCGCCCAAATGATTGAGTCGAAGGAAAGTTCCAACCTTGAGGAAATGCCCATCGTAAGGGAATACGGTGATGTATTTCCCGAAGAGTTACCCGGAATTCCCCCGGATCGTGAGGTAGAGTTCTCAATTGAACTCATACCCGGAGCTACTCCTATCTCGAAGTGCCCCTATAGGATGGCTCCTATCTAACTAGAGGAGTTAAAGAAGCAACTGCAAGAGCATCTGGACAAAGGGTTCATACGCCCTAGTGCATCACCTTGGGTTGCGCCAGTACTCTTTGTAAAGAAGAAGGATGGTACCATGCGGCTGTGTATCGATTATCGAGAACTCAACAAGATCACCATAAATAACAAGTATCCTCTCCCAAGGATTGATGACTTGTTGGATCAGTTAATAGGAGCTCAATACTTCTCAAAGGTGGATCTTCATTTTGGATATCATCAAGTAAAGGTGAAGAAGGAAGATATTCAGAAGACTGCCTTCCGTACAAGGTATGGGCACTATGAGTTTTTGGTGATGCCCTTAGGACTTACTAATTCCCCTGAAATCTTCATGGATTTGATGAATAGTGTCTTTAGACATTACCTCGACAAATTTGTGGTAGTGTTTATCGATGATATTCTCATCTACTCCAAGAACAAGGAGGAACATGAAGAACATCTAATACTTGTGTTGGCGAAATTGAGAAAGGAGAAGTTGTACGCCAAGTTCAGCAAGTGTGACTTTTGGATAAATCAAGTCACGTTCTTGGGACATGTGTTCACAAGCGAGGGAATTTATGTGGACCCTTCAAAGACAAAGGCAATTGAAGAATGGCCTAGGCCCCCTAGTGTCACAGAAATCCGTAATTTTCTTGGATTAGCTGGGTACTATCGACGTTTTGTGAGAAACTTCTCACGATTGTCAAGCCCGCTAACTAAGTTAACAAGGAAAGGGGTAATGTATGTCTGGACGGATGAATGTGAGGGAAGCTTCAAAGAGCTAAAGAGAAGGCTGATCACTGCACTTGTACTCACACTACCGAAAAGTGGAGAAAGTTTTGTGATATACAGCGATGCTTCAAAGAAAGGCTTGGGTTGTGTACTCATGCAAAATGATAATGTGATAGCCTACGCCTCACGGCAGTTGAAGATCCATGAGCAGAACTACCCGATGCATGATCTAGAGCTGGAAGCCGTGATTTTTTCCTTGAAAATATGGCGGCACTACCTTTATGGTGAGAAGTGTGACATATACACCGAACACAAGAGCATAAAGTATATATTCACACCAAAGGAGCTCAACATGCGTCAAAGGAGATGGTTAGAGCTAATCAAGGATTACGATTTCTCTATTCACTATCATCCTAGAAAGGCGAACAAGGTAGCTGATGCTCTATGCAGGAAAGAACCTGCTACTCTATCCCTGTTGAGGATTGAGAAAGACCCTATCTTCTTGGATATTCAAAGGATGGATTTGGAAATCGTAAAGGCAGGGGATACATCCTACCTTGCCCAAATGATTGCGCAACCATCCATCCAACAGAAGGTTAAGGAAGCACAAAGGGATGATGTGGAGATACAAAAGAGGGTGAATGCAGTAAAGGAAGGGAAGCTGCAAGAGTCCCATATCGACGATGATGGTGTGATTCAGTTTGGAACACGACTTTGTGTGCCTTCATCACCCAGAATAAAGAAGTATCTATTGGATAATGCACATAGCTCAACTTTCACTATTCATATTAGAAGTACCAAGATGTATCGTGATCTCCGAGAACACTTCTGGTGGGATAACATGAAGAAGGAGATTGAGGAATATATATCAAGGTGCTTGGTATGTCATCAAGTTAAAGCTGAGTGGCAAAAGTCCAAAGATATGATGCAGCCATTTCCTATACCCATGTGGAAATGGGAAAATGTTACTATGGACTTTGTCATGGTTCTCCCAAAAACGTTGAGAGGAAATAATGCGATATGGGTTGTGGTTGATCGACTCACCAAGACTGCCCATTTTATCGCTATTTGGGAAGACATCTCACTTGAACAACTTGCAAGGATATATGTGAAGGAAGTAGTGAGATTGCACGGTGTTCCACTCTCGATTATCTCTGACCGTGATCCAAGGTTCACATATAAATTCTGGAGGAGCCTTCAACATGCTTTGAGTACTGAATTAAATTTCAACATGGCCTATCACCCCCAAACCGATGGCCAGTCTGAAAGGACTATTCAGACACTCGAAGATATTCTAAGAGCATGCTCTCTAGAATTCAAAGGTTGATAGGATCAGCACCTTCCATTGGTTGAGTTCTCATACAACAATAGCTTCCACTCGATTATTCAGATGGCTCCGTATGAAGCTCTTTATGGGAAGTGATGTAGAACTCCAACCTGTTTGGATGAAGTTGGAGAACGAAAGCTACTTGGTCCCGATCTTGTTCAAGAGATGACAGAGAAGGTTCAAGTCATCCAGAAACACATCAAAGCTGGTCAAAGTCGGCAAAAGAGCTATGTTGACAACCGTCGAAGGGACATGGAGTTTGACGTTGGAGATAAAGTCTTCCTTCGAATATCTCCATGGAAGAGAGTCATGAGATTAGGGAAGAAAGGGAAGCTAAGCCCAAGATACATTGGCCCCTTTTAGATCCTTGATCGTATAGGAGTCGTGGCCTATCGTCTGGAACTTCCACCGAATATGGCTCACGTTCATGATGTGTTTCATGTATCACTACTGAGGAAGTACATACCAGACCCCTCACATATACTAAACTTAGAGTTGGTACAGTTGGAAGATGATCTCTCCTATAAGGAGCAGCCGGTAAAAATTTTGGACCGAAGTGATAAGGTTCTACGCAACAAGAAAACCTGCCTTGTCAAAGTGTTGTGGAGGAACCAAAAGTTTTAAGAAGAAACTTGGGAACCGGAAGAGGCAATGAAGGAGAAGTACCCTCACCTGTTTGTGTAAAGTGAAATTTCAGGGGCGAAATTTCTTAAGGGGGGGAGAATGTAACGACCCAAAGTATGTCAATGGAAAATTCCCTTCTTATATTTAAAAAAACACAAAATAATGAAATACTAAGTGATAAGTGACCTTTAAACATAATTTTTTCACCCCTATGTTTCGAATTTTAAAAATCTGACATACACGGTTGTGTTCAATATAGTTTTTGGAGTCTAATGAAACAAAAATAATTTTTGTTGAATAGTAACCTACCTTTATGAATAGTAACCTACCCTTATGAATAGTAATATGACCCTTATGAATAGTAAATAAGAGTAACATTACCTATGAATAATAAAATAAAATTTTGACATCTTAGAAAGTGACAATTTGACCTTAGTAAACATTTTTTGGTATTTTATAAGTCATAAATAATTAATTATAATTAGTTAAATAATTTAAAATAATATTTATTTTCTTGTAATGTATTCATAAATTATTGAATCAATTTCTAATAGTTTTTAGATAATTTTATAAGACCCTACGTAATTTTTGAAAGAACTATAAATTCAGTTTTAATCTTAAAAACTGTTTTTTTAAGTAGATTATGATTTTTATTAATTATTAAATTAATAATACTTAGAAAATTATTTTTGAAAAAATGGACTTCATTTTTGGATTCTACATGTCGAAAAATGGTTGGGGTAAATTTTTGGGTTTTTTCTGAGATACTTGAATTTTTTGTGAATAATATAATACATTAATTTACCATATAAATACATTTTAATTAAACCCCACTATTCCAGACATCACAAGTGATGTAAGCACCCAAATTCCGAAATCACATTCCTTTTTTACTATTCCTGGTCATCCAAGACTCCCTATTCCTTGTCTTAGGTGAAATTAATAAACTAATCATTTTTAAATTAAGGAAACCCCCCTCCCCTCCACTATAAAAGCCACCCTTCACTCCCTCTTTTCCTCACACCTCTCAAGCTCCAAGACTTCTCTAAACTCTGCCCAAACACCTTCCCTAGCTCATCCCCCACATCCAAAAGCTTCTGGTCTCATCAAAAGACCAAGCCTAGCTTCCATAAAGAGGATCTCAAGAGGAGAATTCTAGAGGTAATTTCTCTCTCTCTTCTCCTTTAATTTCCTTTAATGTTCAAGTTCCTTTCTTGATCTCTCCCTTCCTATCTTCATCCAAATTGTTCTGTAAATCCATTATTATATATATAATGTAATATTATGATTCTAATGTTATATTATATCACCCCACACCCTTTCCCTCTTCCATTTATTTTATTAAAGAGAACGTTGTTCATGAGGTGTTAAATTTATCACCTTCAAAAACGACATGTTCTCTTCTTCCATTTCTACCTTCAATCTGGTCATGAAACCATTTTATGGTTGAACCAGAATATTTTATATGTATAATGTTCTATTTTATGTTCTGGAAATAACCTATGGCCTTATTACTAAGTTAATTGTTAAAACAAGATCATTGTGATCCAAAAACCGCCCAAATTAACCCAAATAACCATCATTAAATTTTTATCTAATGATTCCTCCACTTGGATATAATATAATTCACTATAAAATTATTAAAGCTACTGTAATATCATTAATAACATGTAGAATCAGTTCTGTATGTTTACCCATGATCTACCCAAACATCAATTTAAGAATACAAGTGGACCGCTCAAGAAAACCATAAAAACGAACATCCTCGAACAATGTTTTTAAACTCTATAAGTCATCCAAAGGAACATAATATGAAATAATCAAACCATAATGAACCCTATTAATGTATAAAAGGTTCTGGAATTTCTAATTAATGAATATAATGTCATTATACAGGACATTAAAGAGAAGGAGGCATTCGAGTACACGGTAACGGGAAATCTCGAACCCAATTTTCTTTTTTCGTGTTCTCCCTCTTTCACTCCATTGTTGATATGGTTACTTCTCAAAGATCATTTGTTCATCATTTCCTTTACTTTTCTGGGATATTCATGTTTTTTACTATTTTTTTATGTCCATCAATATTTTTTCCAAAATAACTCTTCTTTCATGATCTCACCTTTTACCTCTCATTCAAGGTTGATAGTTCTTGTATCAAGTATGTTGTTCCCACTTTCTTTTGGGAACCTAAAATCCTATGAATGTGTTATTAAGAGATGAAACCCATTCCTTTCCATGGGTTATTTATGTACATTTTTTATATGTGTTCTATGTTTCAATAATGATAATGATAATGTTATGATGTGACGGGTGCGCCCAGAATTATATAGCACAATATGAATGTTTAAATGTGACGGGTGCGCCCGGAATTATACAGCGCTCCAGTGCATTGGATAAAGTGATGAATCTCATGAGTAAATGTGAAATGATGTGTGAACATGATTCTAGCTTTGTTCACAAGTATGTGTGGTAGTTAACCACTAAGACATGATGTTTAATTTTTATTCTTTCCCACATTTCAAGTCTTTTACTTATGCTCCTCTCATGTTCATGATCTTTTGCCTATGTTATGATTATTCTCACCCCATGATGTATTGTTCTTATCTATCCTCTTACTGGGATTTTAGCTCACCCATTTTCATGTATATCCTCAGGTGGATACATGTACTAAGGAGAGTACAAGTGCTTCTAAGAAGCTATAGAAGAAGAAATTAAATAAATGTTTATGGTTGATGTTGTATTTGTTATGTATGGTCCTAGTTTTCCCAAGACGAAAAACCACTAGATCCTCCATGTGTAATACTATTGTGTTGTTTATCTTTAAAATGATGTAATATTAATGTAAGAAAAAGGTCGGGTCACTATAGTATAAATGATAAACTTCTCACCCAATAGGTAATTTCTCTAAGATTTCAAAACACAATCTACTGTTGTTAGTTCAAGGTCGTATATCGGTTAATTCCATTTATGAAACATTAACAACCAAGACCCATTTTCTATTACTCGATCTCATATAATCAACATTTCTCTATGTATGATCCTAGAAACCTCACAATACATCATATACAACTCACCTGGCTCGTTTAGGATCAGAATCAGTGACAACAAACTCTTCATCTACTGGAAGGAATTCTCACATCCTTACATCCATTCAAAATTTCTCCCCTTTTTGGTATATCCTGTAAGTTGTGTTTCTAATAAAAAAAAGTACCTGATGAATCTTGGAAAGTATCCAACCAACACTATAAATCTAGAGATGTCGTAAATATATTTGGGCTGCTCCTAGGAAACAACTACCTGCACTTTTTCTGGGTCCACTGACACACCTTCCAATTAGATAATATTGCCCAAAAAGTGTACCTAATAAACAAAAAATTAGCACCTACATTGTTGTGAATATATCCATCACTCTATCAGTGTACTCAGTACGATGTTGATATGTTGGTCAAGATCATAATGAGTCTTTTAGTATATCAATATTTTATCCACAAGTACTACAAAAAATTAATCCAGGTGTGAACAGAATATTTTTTTCGTCAAGTCCTTAAACATTGTTGGTGCATCTTTCAACCTTAACTACATTATGAAAAACTCATATAGGACATATCTAATTATAAAAGTAGTCCTTGGAATATCATAAGTGTGAAATCTCAATTTATAATACCATGATACCATGTTTATCTTAGAAAATACACAATATACCCTCAACTAGTCAAGAAGATCACTGATACATAGAATATGATACCAGTTTTTCCCTATCGTTCGGTTAAACTTCTGGTAAAAAACACATAAATGAAAAGTTTTTTCATCCTTCTTAGCAAACAAAATTGGTGAACCCTAAGGAGATATACTCAGATATATAAATATTTTATTCTCATACTCCTTCATCATAGTCTTGAGATCTTGTATTTTTTCGGTGCCATTCTATATGGTGGAATAGAAATTGGTTTATGTCATAGAATAATATCAATAGTATATTCCAAATCTCTCTTAGGTTGAAGTCCAAATTAGTCTTCAATAAATAAATCCTGACACTTTTCTACTATTGGTGGAAAGAAATATCACTTTACACCTTCTTCATACAGAAATAGACTAAAAACCATGGCCATAGTCTCTCTTAGTTTCTTAGTAATTGGACCTTCTCGGCTTTCCTGGATATCCCACTCTCCATGGAGAATAAAGTTTTCATTCTTAAGATATGTAAAATTTACACTCCCATGGTAACAATCAATGTGGTCGTTGTATTCTACTAACCAGTCTATACCCAAAATTTGGTTGAATCCTGACTTTTTAAGAATATGGAGATCCCATAGAAAACAATACTCTCCAATCCCAAGATAAAATACCTTGAATAAGAAAATCTCTCTTGAACATACTCCTTGAGGTGGGTCTATCATTAAGACCACTACCAAGCTCAATCCATTCATAATCTGTGCAGAAATAAAGGAATGAGGGGAACCAGTATCAAATAAGGCACTAGATAAATTAGAGACTTCAAGAATAGTACCTCTCACCATCGAAGGTCCAGCCTTTCTCTCCAAAATTATAGTTTATTGTGAATAAAACTACCCTTCCCCTATTCCTTGTGATGCATTCTAACTCCCCTGAGTTTTACCACTCTGGTGGTATCGGAACTCTTTCCCAGAAACACCATGTCCACCACCTTTTTCACCTTGGCTAGTAGAACTCCATCTTTTAGAATGATATGGTGTGGAATATCCCATTCCTACACTATAGTTTTATCAAGATCCTGTATCACATCTCGTTAGCCATAGGTTCATGAAGAACTTATACATACTACCGATATTACCACATGATTGGAACTATACTGATGTTTAGGGGAACTATATCTAGAAGTGTCCAAAACTACCACACTAGTGATAGATTAATCGAGTAAGATCTTTAGAAATTTATCCCCCTATCTGTACACCCCACTCCCCACTACCTTTGTTGATGTTATCATAGATAATTTTCCTACTCTCAGGAGGAAAACATTTTGATCTTCCAGTTTTAACTGTTTTTCCTATACATAAATCCTCCTTCAGTTTCCCCTCTACTATGAGAGCCTGATCCACCACCTCATAAAACTTTTAAAACCAAAACATTTTAACCAGGGACTTATTCTCACATTTAACCCATCCTAAAAACACCTCAACATAGTTCTATAATACCCATAAAATACTATATCAAATTGTTGAAAATCTATAATTTTTCTAGCATTGTCCATCAAAGACATACTCCCCTGATTCAACCTCACGAACTAAGAAACTATCTCTTATCTCAGTGTCTCTAAATAGTACTACTCAAGGAACTTCCCTAAGAAGTCCTTTCATATCATACAATCAACCTATCTAGACTACTCTATAATGTCCCACCATGTATTCACTAATCCTCATTGTATATAAGTATCCAAGTTGACCCACCTCTTAGCTGATGTCTAAAAATGGCCAGGTATCATCTTGATCGACTCAACCCAAAATTTAATTCCCTTAGGTCCACCCTCTCTTTTAAAAGTAATTGGGTGATGCAACTAAAACTATGTCATAAAATAATACATACTATTCAAAACCCAAAATTGGTATCTTTACATAAGTTGCATGAAGCAGTCCAAGTTCTCTCATAACTTCTCCCCAACTTCCTCACCTAGCATGGATGGTGCCTTAGGTTCTACCACTAGAAGATCATCCTTGGCCATGAAATCTGATCATCCTCTCGACAAGTGTCATCATGGAGGCATACTCTATACAATTCCAAACACTATCATAGGACACATTTGAAAACATGAACACATTTAAATAATAGGGAAAGCTCAATATGACAAAACAATTCATTTCCCCTAACCCTGATATGTGGTCAAAACTATGACGATATCACTACACTTAAATATCCTTCACCTAGGTCCTAGTTAAAAAAGGTAAACACATTATTGTAATTCCATTTTATATTTTAAACTTATATTTATTCCATATTGATTTATTTTATGTTCTTTCTAAAATTCATGTTTGGCACCATTTTTCATTTCAATTCCACAAGAAAGGAAAAATTGTTCAAGTTCAACAACTTACTAATAACTTGTTTTCATGTGCGTGCTTGTGACGATGCATGTCACAATAACATTGAGTTCCAAGAGTGATGCAAGAAATTGAACACTCATTCCATACTAGTCCATGAGTAAAATCTCAGAAAATATCAACATCAATAATCATATCACACAACAACTATTTCACCCATGGTGATATAATATTCAACTATAACAGTAGTAACAACTATTACCACCCTGGATACATGGGTTATCTCTCATACAAGGGTTAGATACTCCCATAAACTAGCTCATAATTGAGGCTCGACTCTTCCTAGCCTCATGTATACCTTACCCAAATAGTAATATATAAGAAAAAAATAAATCTCTTCTGATTCCACTTACAACATCTCGCCCTAGGTGCCATGAACCGGTGCCCTGAGCCAGAATTCCACATGAAACTACTAAAAATATAGCTTTTATCAGTGCTAAAAAATCATTGTTAATCGAGGTGAAGATAAATGGGGGGTCCCTTTTATCAGCACTCAGAAAAGCGTTGATAAAATCCCCCTTTTATCAGTGCTAAAAAAACACTGATAGAAGTAAAAATAATAAAAAAATAATTTATATTCAGGGGGAGATTTTAACATCACTTGCCCCCCCCCCACCTTATTAGTGCTAGGAGGCCCCTCCACAATCCCACGCATTTCCCTTTCCCAGGTTTCCCACACATCCACGTGCACTTCCTTCGTTCCACCCGAACTCGAACCCGAGACCTCCCCCTTGCACGCCTGCACCTTTACCACTAAGCCATTTCGTTTTTTTCTGTTTAATGATACATCTATTTATTTTTATATTAATATATATTAATATTAATATAAATATATTTAGTTATATTAATACATATATGTTTATTCATATATTATTATATATATATTCTTTCATATATTAATATATATTTATATTTATTTATATATATATTTGTAGTTACAATTTTTTATTCGTATATTAATTTTTATTTTAATATATATTTATAATATTGGTTTTATATACATTTATAAAAAAAATTATGTGTGTTTATAAATAAATACATACATACATATATACATATATACAACACACACACAAAGACACACACACACACAGATATATATATATATATATATATATATATATATATATATTTATTTATTTATTTATGAATAAATACATATATATGTGTGCATTTGAAAATCCATATAAAGTTAAAATGAGCATAACATCTAATATAGAAGCATGTTTCAACTCCACAACTAGTCAAATGAAAGAAAATGAAACAATCACTCATATGATATGTGGTACAGACCTAACAGACATCTAGATCAAGAGTTATACATGTTTTAATGTTAACAAATCGGGGTATCCAGACTAAAAAATCAGTTTTGGAGGACTTATGGGCCTTTTGGGGCTGACAATGTGAAAAAATCTTTTCTTGGGTCACAATTCCATAGAGCTCATCGCAGGCTTCGATTTGATATGTTGTAGAGATCAAACGGACTCTCGGATCAAAAGATATATCCATTTGAAGTTTGAGTTACATTTTCAACTTATTTTAGATCTTTTATTAATTGTCTTAATTTTTTGTGTCTTAAAATTGTTATTAAATTATTTTTAATCGATAATAATTATAAAATTATTAATTAATAAACTTTCTTAAAATATTTTAAATCTATTTTCACTAAATTTATTATATATTAAATTTAATAGTCTATTTATATGTATCTAAAACATAATTAAAAAATATATATTATATTTATATCAATATAAATATACTTACATAACAATATATTATTTTTCATGAAAAATTATTTCTTTTTGAAACATAAAATTTATCAGTGCTCGGAAAAGCGTTGATAAATCCTCCCTGTATTAGCGCTACTAAAAAAAGTACTGATAATGGGGTCCCCTTTAACAGCGCTAAAAAAATTTTGATAAAGGGGAGGCCTTTATCAGTGCTAAAAAAAGTGCTGATAAAGGTTCACTTTAAACAGTGCTTTTTTTAGCACTGTTAAAGACCCCCCTTTATCAGCGCTTTTTTTAGCGCTGATAAATGCCCCCTTTATCAGCACTTTTTTTAGTGCAGATAAAAGGGTAGCACTTCCCTTGCCCGTTTTTGTAGTAGTGTGACCTCAGGTGCAACTATCCAAACTCCAGAAGCTTCCGACTTGCCGCAAGGGACTAATATTGATCATGGAAAGACTATAACATCTCTTATCATAGTAATAAACTAATGTAAAATAAGAATAAATATAGGAATAACATATAACTATAAAAAAAATAGTACTAATATCACAGGGTGACAAAAAACTAGAGATATAATATCAAAACTAAACTGTAAAATGGGACATTTTAAAGTACATTCCAAGTGTCAAAATTAAGACAAAAACGTAAATATACTGAAAACTCCCAAATGGGTCCTGAACCATGTCTGGTTCCCTCATCCAAGCTCCATCTTGACTCATCCAACTAACATAGGGCATTTTACCTTAACCTATCCTACGACCATGAAATCTATTCAGGTACTGATTAGGAAACCCGAGTAGGGTGTGAGTACAACTCAGTATGCCACCCCCAATGGTGTTTAAAACAATATCTAAAAAATAAAAACTTTATACAGTTGAATAATGAAATAATTCCAATGAAAAAGTAAACAATTATCACATATTAAATTAACCTTTATTTAACCTCATAAATCTTCGGGTTCACATAGACACCCATAATTCAATATCTATTTCGGCTCATGTTGGATCCCACTATATGTTTAAGGGACATCATATCTCATAATTCCCCTATTACCATTATTTAATTCACACAAAAAATGACAATGTTCTCATTCTTAAATTCATACCTGAATACCCATATTACAATTCAAACTAATATAATAGAATAACCATATACCAATTATCTGTTTCACAACTAAATAACTATTTCATCATTCCTAAATTCACATTCGAATGACCATGCTACCATTAATCAAAAAAAATTAATTCAAAATTTAATTATCCACATAAGTTCCAATACAAATTCAACTACTATTTACAGACCATTATTATATTAGTTAATTCAAAAATTATCTAGTGACATCAATAATATTAATTAATCTGATAATTAATTAACCACATCAAATACATTAATCAATTTAAAAAATAATGAATCACTCCAATTCTATTAGTAAAATAAAAAATTAACTGAGCACGAAAATTTCATTACTAATTAAACAATTATTTTATCACATAATTCACCTTAATTAATTCCCCAAATAACTATGTACATAAATCCCAATTAATTTAATCTTCATTTAATTAACCATTATAAACAACTTTTTTTCCCCATAATTATTTCCAAAAATCAATTATCTCAATATCTGATAATTAATTCTACAATTAATTATCTCAAATCACAACTCAATATCTTATAATTAAGTCATGAATTAATTATTTAAATAAATAATCATATCTCATAATTAATTATAACTTTAATTATCTCAAAACATCTATCTCAAAATCTAATAAATAATTAAAAATTAATTCTCTAAATCTATAATCTCAAAGTTTCAAATTCCACATCTTCTCAATTAATTAATTAAAAAAAGTAATTAATCCAACAAAGAAATCAATTTCTAAACATTAAATAGAAATCCAACGATTATATAAATATAATTTAAATCAGGACTATGGGATTTGAATTATAGGCCACATACCTCGATATTGAAGAGGAGCACTCTCCAACAAAAATCCCCAAAATTTGAGCAGTATAATGACGTAGAATGAGATCTGATTCTAAAACCCTAAATAAAGATTTAATAAATAAATAACCTTTGAATCTATATCTAGATATACAATCCTATATATTGATCTAATAAAAATAAAATAATAACCCCTCCCAAGGATGAGAGTAGAATGTATAATGAATGGGAAACCAATCGGGATAGAATCCACTTACCTTGAGGGTCCAGATCTATGTTATGGTTTTCAAATCATGATGAACATAGGTCTAGAAGGCTTGAAATCCATCCAGGGACCTAAAAAATCTTGAACGAGGTCATATGGTGAATGCGGGTCAAATTGGAGATAAAATTGAGTTCAATAAAAATTAAAACTAATTTTTTGGTATAATTAAATTCTCGAACATGGTTTTCAGGGAAAGGGTGTATGGTTTCCCCTAAACATGCGCCTAAAACATACACCTCTTTTATAGGGGGGACGATTACTCTTAAGAGGGTTCATGATTTTCCAAAACATGAACTAGCTATGGACATCCCCATTGTACATGTTTTCACAATTTTTTGGCTTGGGGTGCACAGTTTGGGAAAACCATGTGCCCAGAGTGCACTACACTTTTTCGTCCATTTTTCTCAACTTTTTACCAAAACACACCCCAAGGATTAACCCAAATTATATATGATCAAATAAAAGAAAAATAATAACTTAAATCAAGCATGATTCATCTCCAACAAAGGTTATGATCTTACACACACTATGTTTGATATACCTTGGGTGTGTTTGGTTGATCATATGTCCATTAGGAACAATTATGAATAATTTATTTCCCAATTACATTAAGGTGTTACATTAAGAATCACAAGATAATAAAACATATTGTAATTAATATTGAACCAGTAAAGTTATAAAATAAACTAAGTATGAAATAGTATCATAGGTTGAAATGAATTTGTCATTGGAAAAGACAACATAGGATTGATATTTAATATTCATATTATTGTTTACTTTAATTCTATTAGATAATGTCATAGTTATTTTGGTTTTAGTATTTAGTTGAAATAGGATTTAAAAAAATGAAGATAATAAAGGATTGAATCTAGAAACAACTATGTCTTATAACTAAATAAGGCAGATTACTTGAATGGTTTGGAATCATAGTATATGTTTTTTGGATATAAAAGGTGATTTTATGAGTCTTATCTAAGGTATTCAGTTTAATATCATAATAAAAAATAAATATGGATATGTTGAGAAATTTTCATTAGTGTGTGATATTTATCAATGGTATTCAGGTATATTATAATGGATATGAGGATTATGTGAAACATATAATGATTATTCATTAATATTATTTGTTCAATGGTAGGTAAAATATATTAAATTGCATCAATAACATTGAAAAATGGTTTTATTAAAAGGTTATATTTTGGGTATAACTATTAAAAAACACATGATTGATGGGTATGTAATTATTAGGTTTATCATATGATTGATTTTGAGATAATATATGGTTTATTGATTTTGAAAAATTGAGTTACAAAGTATTGATAACCTTGGAATTGATAATTAATTCATCATATTTTTGGTAGTTTTCTCTGAATATTTGGGATTGGGGTATATATAGACTAGTTTGTGACTTTATGAACTATTGGTTTAAGATATGTGTTAATTTTTTAAGGAATATACGATTTCTCAGTGGTTTAATGTATTTTAGATTCAAATGGTTCTAGGAATAGTATGTTATAGAGAATATATGATTAGTGTATATACATATCTGGGTACATTGTTATATGAATGATTAATGTTGTTTGAGAAAATAAAAATAAATTTACATATCCTAAGAGAGTAAGCTATATCACATATTAGAATTTATATCCCAAATGATGAATATGTTAATAGTTCCCTCAACTACTTTAATCTATGATTTATAATTAATATTTCAAGGGCCCGGTTTATTTAATGGGGGTAGAATGTAAAGACATGCGATTTTGGACCCTTTAAATTAATGTTAGTTCCAATAGCATGTGTCCCGTGTAACACTATACTAACACAAAACCAAACTAAAATGAGTCATGATTCATTACAATTACATGAATAATATAATAATTAGTATAGAAAATGAAAATAATTACATATAATTATTATTCTTTTATTGACATTTTAAAAAGGATGTCTTTCATAAAAACCTTTTAAGCTTATTTTATTTTATCTTAAAATTGTAATTTATTAAATTTAAAAGTTTATTATAAAAGGTAATATTTATATTTATAAACTAATATTCCAATATTCAATTATTGAGAAATTTATAATAAATATGATTAAAGACATTATAAATTTAAAAGTCTAATTTTATTTAATAAAAGTTGTTTTTCTTTATATATTGTAATTTCATTTAAAAGTTAAATTTATATATTTAATAATATTAATTTTTAAAAAAATAACATCAACTTCATATTAAAAACTCCAATATTACCTTAGGATAATTTTTTGGTATTTCTCTAAAATAATTAAATTTTAGGTGAATGATGAAAATATACAGATTTTTCTAATACTATCACTTTCATGCCGTTATCATAAAAAAAGAATAAATTAAAAAAAATTAATTATTTTTTAATATTAAAAATTTTATAAGTTATATATATTAATTAAAAATAAAATGATTAATTAATGAAACTCATATTTAATATAAAGCAAACTTTAATAATTATTTACTCTAAAAACTATTTATTTCAGTTAAATTAGAATAAGATTACACTAATTATAGAAATTAAACTCAAAAATGAAATTAATATCTTATATAAACATGTTAATATTATTTAATAATTTAAATATCATTTATATTCATAAAATTAATATTACTAAGATTAAAGTTAATGACCATGATAATAGTTGAAGGGAAATTTTAAAATAATTATTTTATAAATGTTGTGTCATTTTTTTCTATAAAATTAAATTGTTATATATTATATAATTAATTTTATATGATTTTTTCACATATATAAAAATATATTATCACTAATTTAAATAGTAATAAATTATATATAATAATAATACTTAATGGTGTATATAATTGTTTTCAACGAAACTGTTATTCTATATATGAAATGTTTTAATATAAATGTTAATTTCTTCCATATTTAGAAATTGAATTATATTGTTTTGGGAACAAAACCCACATTTTTAGGGTATTTGACCTTTTTTTAATGAAACACAAATTACATAGTGAAAAAAATATTTACCAAATTAACAAAAAAACATAGTATATTGAAAAAACAATCGATTTATTAAAGGATTAAAATGTTTCAAAATGTATTTTATAGTCTTTATAAAACCTATATCACCAAAAAGTAAATTTTTATCACTTTTGGAACCATTGAACCTTAAATAGTTTCATTCCATTATTAAAAAATAATGGGTGTTCCCAAAAGTTCTCTTCTCTTCACTTCTAAAAAGGGACCACTTCCATCCTTTAAAATTTATACATGACATTTGAAATTTCATTGAAACGCTTCTTAATTCTCTTATCTTATATGTTTCTTTAAATACCAAAATCCATTTTTATCGAAATATATCATAATCCCTTCATTTCTAAGGAGACTTTCAAGAGAAAGTTCAAGGTCCCAAAGTTGGTATTTCTTAAACCTTAATTGTTTATTCTTATTCATACCCTTCCACACCTATTCTGAACCCAATTATATAATGGACTAATTATAATTATTATACTTATTTTTTATTATGTTAATGGAAAAAATTAGTATTTATTCATTTCCATCCACTAAATAAACAAAAGAGCGTTGACCAGACATTTGTGCGGGTTTCCAACTAGATGAAGTGACGTATTCTATTTTTCCCCAATACCTCTATTCACTAGTTATAAGTAAATGATTAAAGAATAAATTTCAAATATATAATATAATTATGATTATTATGTGATATATTATATTCCACCTTCATTCCCTCCCATTTGTTCGGAAATGAATGCGATCATAGTGTGTTGTGTGGACTACCACCATCACAAAGTAACATATCAAATTTTTCAACAAGTTGTTTTTTTATTATTTATAATATCTTAAAATATAAATAACCACCGTACAATTTTATAAATAATATCATTATTTGTCCAAAATAATGATATTATTCCAAACAAATCACTTTCATAACCATAATCATCTATCAATTATGGTATGTTTATATTTGGGTCGGTCTGACCACTTACTTGAATAATGCGATAAAACGTTATCATGAATAAATAAATTAACTTAAATAATTATAATGTAATAATTTATTAAAAAAATCATGTTTTTTTATGGTTCTATAAAGTTTATATTCATTATAAAACTTATTATTAAAATATCATCTTCAGTCACCAAAATTGTTGAAATAAGTTGATCATGATTCAATGTTCATGAGAATTAACTAAAACACATATATATAATGAGATATGATATTAATAAGTAAATATTTATTATATGTTACATTATCTTAAAATATCAAGGATTTATACCTTTTTATCTAATAATGTGTACTAGAATCAACATAACAAATCATACACAAAACAACTAAAGATACTAACACTCGATAGTAAAAATAAGTCATAACTAACAATTATATTCAAAATAAATAATGATAAATGTATACGATAAAATGTAATGTAAATTAATAAGGTTATAAAATAGAATATTAATATATTTATGTTTTTTATACAATTGGTTAGAAAACATCGACTTTCTGGGGAAGCAAGGTAAGTGTTTATTTGACTAATTTTCAAATCTATGAGATATATTTCATATTGTGCACCATCAAATATATTATTTAGTGTATTGGATATCCCAATTTATTAAATTAAAATTAATATATTTAATTTATTTATATTTTAATGTCCATTTCATGGTATCCTTATTATGTTCTTTGATTATTATATTACCATTACCTTAAGGATTTTGGTTAACATAGCTCCCGTCATTGAGTTAGAAGGATTCTTCTTGAACTTCTTTACCCAACATTGGTTTCTTCCACCATAATATTTTTTTCATGTTTCTTTCTCTTCTTCTATAGTGTAAAAATATCTTTTTAATCAAATACTTTACCCTGATAAAATTCCATTCCAAAAAGTTATATCATATTGGGGAATTATTTACATCATCTTTAATAATAGTTTTCCCTCCTAACTTATATTTTCACTTCCTCATAATGTTCTCATTTATATATGGAAACATTATTAGTTTTTACCGGATGTGATCCATCGCTAAATATTTATTTCCTAACCGTCCAATGTGAATAGGCATAAATTTTCTCTTAATTCCTTTCCTCTTTGGATACCATATTTTAATTCCTTTGATTAAAGGGTTCCCACCTAGTTACTCATACAACGATTGATTGGGGAAGTATTGAATAATCCACATATGATTTGTCAATATGGTTTAAATACCATGAATTATCTTATTTTATGGTTATTTTCCAAGATAGTTTCTTAATTTCTTCGTATACCCATATATATTCCATGGATTTATCATGTTATGGCTATACTTGAAATTTTGGTATCAATAAATCTAAATATTGAAGTTTTCTATTTTATTCCATTTTGAAATGTCATAAAACCAATTATATTTCCATGGTTTATTTATGATGAATGGTTTATTTCTTATGTAACACATATGTAAGGATGATGATGGGTAGTTCCCTATATATCCCTTTAGTATATTGGATTAAGTTAATATCTCATGATATTTCTAAGCATCGATATAATGAGTTTGTCCACATGGTTCTTGTCATAATGACTTTTCTCATATTTTTTGGCATGTACCTAATGATATTGTTCACATAGGTATGCGAATAATGAGTTTGATCTTAATATTTTTCAATGCTTATGGGTTTTCCATTTATATATGTTGTTTTTCATGTAATTACACCTTTCTAAGTCAAATTGCAATTAATTCTATGTTTAAATCATTATTTATTCCTATTTTCTAAGATATTCCACAGTTTTATATTATTACATGATTTATGATCTATGAATTATTGGGTATAACTTTATTATATATCCTGATTATAATTATATAGTCATATTTTTTCACTTATGATCTTTTATTGTTATAAATAAAGTTTACGCTTACTAATTTTTTAAGCTCACGACTTTCTTATGATTTTATTTCCCCAAGTTATTAATAAAATAAATATGTATGGTTTGAATAGAATAGAATCGTTAATGGAGAATTTCTATAATATTTTTAAGACTTGTTAATGTTTAAGAAGTCCTTGATATAGTGGGAGATAATTTATATTATTTGAAAAAGGAAATAGTGTTGTTAGTTAATTTTTTATCCTAATTATATAGATCCTTGGTCATAAAAAATAATGGGAATGTATTACAATTCAATATTCATATATAAATTCATTTAATATAGATGGTCCCATCTGTGGGTTATTTAAATAGGGTTCCAAGTGTATGTTTGAGTACAACTTAGTAGAAATCCACCATTGGTGTCCCTAAAAATCCTAGTAAATACAAGATCATTCTGAATGTGAAATTATAATAGAGAAATAAATAAGAAACTCATCACATCATGGAATTGTTAGTGGCCAAACCAGGTGTGACCATACCTTCTATGGACAATAACAAAATAAGAAGATATCCCTTGGTCTGTATACACTTTGAGTATGGATGACATATTACCCATCTTTTTTAAATCATGTTTCATGTAGCATCGACTGGTGAACATGATATCACCACTCTATGTTGATTATATAACTTTTATATAGATCCTAGGTGGATGATTAACTACCAACCCAACACTCCATAGGGGAATGAGGCACAACCAATAACAATTACAATGGTGGATGATATACCATCACTAAGTATCTCTATTTAAACAATATACCGCCAATATAAGTCTCTAATAAGATGAAAAATCATCAATACAATTACCATCTGTGAAACATATAACACAAATACATGTCTATAAATAAAAAATATGCAATAGATACATCTCCCATGGGATTATTATAAACCACAGATACAATTTTCCAAGTGGATAATGCACCCTTGAGATATCTAACCAAATTGGATGAGGTACCACCGATGATGACTCTCTATGTAGAAACTTTACCTCAATTATTTCAATGGTAGATGAGGAATCACCACTTACAAGATTTAGGAGGATGAGTTTCCACCTATAAATAAGGCCCATAGTTAACAATGGACACCCATCTCAATTAAGTTGGATAACATACTACCAATCCATCTCTGGTTGGATGATGTAGCACAAGACTATACTGAGGAAGGAGGCTGCATACCCTCCTGGATAGCAGTGTGAAGAGGAGATATGGGAACTTATTGTCCATTATGAGGAAGAAATATGGGAGAAATATATTCCATTCAATGCCTTGAAAGAGGATGGTGATAAGATGTCTGAGAGATCACTTCATGTGGCCACTACCCAGGTGCGGACAAAGTGGATCGACAAGTAAGATTGTATCTTGGAAAGAGGATATAATGTAGTGAAGTTAAACATAGAGGAATTCATACAGATGTGGGACAATTTTTCCTTTTAGTTCAAGGAACTTATCAAAGACGATCTGGATTTTGAGGTAAACAGACTTCTCTGGAAACATTCTAGGAATAATGCATCTAATAGACTTAAACTTGATTTAAATGGTTCATCTATCTCTTTTTCTATTTAATGCTCTGTATTTTTTACCGACTTGGGTTCTCACTCTCCTATAAAAGTGTTTGACAATAAAAAAGTAATTTTCAGGAATAATTATTTACCCATGAATGGTATTGTCCTCAATTACAATAATGTGACAAATGTCTCATACCAATGATATTCCCCCGCAAGAAAATCATGTTCTTTGTTCATTAATAGTACAATAATAGTCTAGGACCCCACTCAGGGATCCTAAAGTCATGTCACGTGCATAATTTACTAGTTATAGGTCTGAATTAAATGTTATATAAACTTTACACTAATCTAATGGTTAGTGGTTACTATAAACTTAATACTCATCACTCAAATGACTTATCATGGGGCTTTTATTTTCTGATTATACTATATTTAATTAAGTATTTTTTTAATATTTTAGATAATTTTTTAAACTGGTTCTACCTATATTTCGTATAATGCATTCCACACATTTAAAAAACAATGATAAATAATGTGGCCACCTATATAAACCAAGAAGGGTCCTACTCATCAAATAAAACTGGGTAATTTTCATAAAAAAAATAAATTGAATATCCTATCAAAACTCCCACATTAAGACAAAACTGATGATGTATGGTGAAATAATGAGGGAAAGGTGGAATAATTGGAAAGGAATGTTTGACTAACCTGTGGTGCTCCCCAGTAATATAAGAGACCAATATTAGAACACAAATGATTAATATCCAAACCTAGAAAAATAATGTCGAGAGATGAATAGAGAGAGTAGTGTGTTCTCCACTCATTAGGGAAGAAATGTGGTTAAATCCTCATTTGAAAAAAAATAAACCTTTTAATTAAATCAAATTAAAACATGACAAAAAAATAAAAGTAGGCCCCCGTGAAGATCTAATGTGCCTCATTAGAAATCTATTGAGGTGGAATGTAGTCGATGTATGATCCAAGGTCCACTATAATTCAAGTGGTCTCCAATGAGGTTTGGTAGCCCTCCGTCGAGGTTCTAGTGGGCTCTACCAAGGTTTCAGTCGCCTCCAAAGAGGTTTTGGTGGCCACCACCAAGGTTCGGGTGGCCTCTATTGAGGTTCCCATGGTAAATATACAACATTTTATGATTCTTTCTGCCTAGACCATTTCATCAATGATTCATCAAAAGGATCCTCTAACTCCACCATCACCCAAAAAAGGTCAAAATTAATGTGGTTGGGTATAATTTACACAGAATTCATACTTCATAGATATGTCTGGTGTAAAAAGATGTCTTAATGTTTATAAACTCTTAATATGAGAATCAAACATATTATATGTACCATAAGATTTATGTATTTAGACCATATAATTTATATTTAAGATTATTATCATAATGTCATAAACTTATCAATATAGTTGGGAACTACCTTAACCTATTGATACGACATGTAATTAAAGAAAATTATTACATATATTTTAAATTAATATTTTTTTTACTATCATGATCAAAATAAATCATTCATATATAATATTGTATAAATGATGTGTTTATCAACAAGTATATATTTGAGTTGGGTATAGGGTACCCACTCTCACGACACTCCCCATACACTATATCTTTCTAATGTCCAACAAATTCATATGATCCAAGCCCCAATGTCCTATAAACCAATCCTAAATCTCTTAGAGATTACTATTGATACATTGGTTCTAATCCTCACATTTCTAAAATTCATTCATCAGTTTACTTATATAGTATTAATTATCATACCACTCTAACCCTCCTGAGAATCCTCAAACACCTCCCATGATAGATATAGGAACTCATACATCCAATATGTGTTATTATTGATGGAATGAAATGAAATATCTCAAAATAATAATATCATATAACGCTACATAATATTTCTTTTATAGAAAATGAATCACATAGGTTTCACTATCATGTCACATTATAGTAGTAGCTTTGCATTTAATCTCATGTTAGAGTTGAGGATTTTTTTCTATTATACCTTAATCCTATTTTAGTGTGTGATAAGTAAATATTTAATTATCAAATCTACATCTAACTCGATATAAGATTTTTGGGTGAAAATAAATGGGTAAATAATCAATATATCATTCCTATATTAGTTTCTTGGTTATGATTAAATGATTGAGTGTATCATGAATAACATCTAACCTGAAGTAGTGGGTGAGTAAACAATAAAAGCACCAACGTCCCCATTTAAATCTAAACCATGTCGGTGAGTGATTATCAAGGTATCCACTAATGCGATCAATATCCACCTATCTATAAATTGATCACACAAAACATTAAGATAAATAAACAAATAAATCACACTAATCGATCGAAAATCCATTTATAAATCACATAAAACATCCCATATAATGATCCACAATTCGATATTATCATCCTATGGGATTTTCCTTATCAATAGAATTTAAAATATAATAAAAATTCAATTTTTCTTATTGGATTATACAATTAACTGTGTCTGTGAAATTAATATCAATAACCACATCATATAAATATACCCATATCATTAAAAGTGATCCAAATAATCATAACAAGATCCCACCTAGTTAATATTCCACACTAATTATCCATTAGTAATCCTCTTATCTTTACCACAATGTTACGTTTACGTATATAAATAATTATAAAATTAATTTATGACCACTACATTTTCATTTAAATATCCAAAGAAAATTACCAAGTATTCATAAATAATTACTATCACAGGATTAATTTACTCACTTACTTATGGTATATTCTATTATTAAATACTAAATTTTATCTAAGAAAATTTATTTTATAAATTTGATTAATATTTAAAAATAAATTAATTAGGATCTCAAAAGGAAATTATTTAATTATATAATTATTTATCTTCTTCTCTTATATAAATATTTATTTATACTTATAACATTTCATGTATAACCAAAATACAAACAAAATTCTATTATGACCTGAAAAGAATGTAATTATATGTGTAACAAGCTATGATTTTAAAATAGGAACATCATGTTCGATATCATATATAAGACACAACACAAAAATTTAAAGTCAAGGAAACACATTGATACTTTATAACATATTTATTCAATCCCTTTGATAGCTTTCAATGAATTAAAACTTGTGTTTAAATGAAACCTGATACTGTATTAAAATATTATTATTTAAATATTACCATCATTTCCTAGAAATTGAATTGGAATATAAGAATATAAATAAATAAATTATGAAAATTATATGTTTTAAATGTGTATAAAATATATTAAATTTATATCTATTTATTATATATAAAATAAAAATAATTTCAAAGTAAAATAAATATTTTTTGAAAGCTGTATTTTTCTAAACGGTCATTTAGTCACACTTTAAGCACCTAATTGATAATTTATTTTTAGAAAATATAGAAAATTTATTTAAATAAATAAAACTAATTCTATAAATAATAATTTCAATATTTAAAAATGGAGATATCTTTTTCTTTTTCAAAAAAAATAATTGTTTTAATATATATTAAAAAACACCAATATTGTAAAAAATGCATTTTATATTCAATAAATTAATTAATTTATTCATAAAATTATGTATTAAATATGATTTAAAGGATCATAAGTGTTACTAATTTATATTTATTCCACTTAATTTCTCTTCAATCAACTTTATATTAGATTTTAATAAAAGTTTTTTTATGGTTCAAAAATGATATTTTTCTAAAAACTATTTTAAAATGCATAATGTTTCACCAATGAAATTAATTAAAATAATCTCCAATTGAGATTTTTTATATCAAATTTATATATTTTATATAATTAAATTTTAATCTACTTTAATTCAATTATCATTATTAGACACATAGATAATATAAAATCATTTCTTTCTTGAAAAATACACTTCTTGAAAATATGCTTTTTCATTGTGTCTGTGGGTTTGGTTTGAAATTAAATTTTACCACTTACTTGAATGTAATTTGGTAAAATTTATTCAAAATTTTTAATTATAATAATTTATATATTCAAATAATTTCAACTTAATTTTTTACCTTAATTAATATTGAAAATAGTAAAAATTAATTAACCTAATTAAGGTAAAATTCGATTTATCGGGAGTTAAATTAAAAAAGAAAGGGTCAAATTGCCTAAAAACATTTAAAAATATTTTTAGTGGAAATATATAGACCTTATTACTTATAGTGTCAGGAATGGTCCATTATTGGAGCCTTGTGACATAAAAACAACATTTGTGTAATTCATTTTTTCAAAAATTAAAAGTGTGCCACTCACCTCACTTGTTAAAGGCCACACCGTCTCCTCCTCTATTAACACCTCAAAAAACTGTTGTTTCTAGAAATAACTACCAAAATAACTTCTCTAATTAACTCATATCATCCTATAATCCTTCTTTTTTACATAAATCCGTCCATGGAATGCCTTTATTGCAAACCAAAATAAGTTACCAGAAGAAGCGATGATGTTCTTCAACGAGTATTTTTTATTTTATTTCATCCTCCACCTCCTTCAATTCTTCATAAATCATGATTATTTAAAGAGTATGTATCATAAATATACTTATATGTTATTATGTTAATTTAATAACACAAATCCTTCCTCTATTCCATCGAAGTAGTTATGAAATCATCATTTTTGTGTACGGAGTACTCCCGCCTCATGAACTAATGTCATTCGTTTTTCCATCAACCTCTATCAAAGTTTGGTATAAAAATGGATATAAAGTATATATCTAATATTTATAACATAATTATACCTATTGATTCATTATATCATGTATACCTTTTAACATTCCATTCTTTATGGGATACGATAACGTTGCGCATGTGTACGGACGACAACAGCCTCACGAACCGATGTGATTTGTTTTTCTTTAACGCTTTACATAGAAGGAAATAAGGGTAAATATAATTAATATATGATATATTTTTGATATAATCATGATATGTTTGACATATATATCATTAATAAAAGACAATATATATCATTTTTTTCATTCCTTTCCACTAATTAAATATAATAACATCGTTTGTGTACATGTGGACTACCACCTCCACAAAGCGATGTGAATCTCTTTTCATCACTGCACCACATGAATGATATATATAAGAATATTTAAAATAATTATATAATATATATAATATTATCAAAATTATTTTAATATAAAATATTTATTAAATTCTTTTCATGATGATCATTGTAAAATAGAACTGTTACTCATGTGTATGTATGGCCTACCGTCTCCATGATCGCAGCATACTTCATTTTTTTAAACCATATTTCATGTTTAGTATTAAAAATATATTTGATGAATCAAAATAATAATTATTTCATGATTATTATTATGTAGAGGATGAAACTTTATAAAATTAAAAATAACCAAAAATTTCAGGAAAACATATAAATGAGAAAACAAGGAAATTATGAACTGGAATAATGAAAAAAATGAAATATAATTAACATAATGGTTATATGATGTTTTTAAGATCCCATAATATGTGGAGGTATATATTTGTTTAAATTTTATATTTAATTTCATAATTTTATCTAAGTAAATTTTTATCGAGTGTATTAGGAAGCAAGGGGGTGTTATAGGGGTTTAGGACATGAATGAAATGGAAATCAGGCCATCTTGTGCCTGTTGCACAGTTAATGAATGGCTACTAAAAACTGTGTAAAGGGTGAGTCCAAACTGTACAACCTTGTAAAGAGTTATTCCACATGGTTATTTCATGGTTGGTAAAATCATGTAGAATCTCAAGGTAACCATGCGACCCAGCCCCTCTTGGATACAGTTATATGCATGGTTGGCATACGGTTTGATAAAACATGCATCCAAACCGTGAAACCCATTAAAAAGTGAGAATTTTACAAATTTTCCTAGGGGATTTTAATCTCATCGTCTGATTTTCTTCTCATTTCTTCCTCCTCTGGACCTAGTTAGGTACCAAATCCCCCAATTCTTTTTAAGGGTCGATCTCATTCGATTCTAGGTAGTTTTTAGTGTCGTTGGTTAGGGAAAAATCTCCATGTAATTATAACAATCCATTTTCTTCTCTTTTCTAGATTGGGGATTTTGGTTTCATTTTTCTTCTTATGAAGCCTTAAACACCTCTTTTTCCAATAAATCTTTGTTTTGGTATTAAAATTATTCTTGAATCTGGATCTAAGGCTAAGATTAAGGGTGTGTTCATCTTTTTATTTGAGTTAAGTGTTTTATAAGTTATATCGCATAGTTTTGATGTTGATTTGTGCATATATTGTTTAGTTAATAGCTTTCTTTTGTTGTGAATTTTATGCCTTTAGAAATATTTGTTAAAATGGATGGATAGATGATTGATTGAACCCCTCATGATCCTCATGGGATTTAATAAGGATGATTATACTTGTTTAGGTCCACACATGGGGTGTGCCAAAATTCTAGAACATGGAAAATGGTAATGTTAAGCTTGGAATTGACTTGTGATAAAATATATCCCGTGATGAAAATGTTAGTATGTTACTTTCATTAAAAATGGAATAATGATAGTCATTTCTAGACTTTGATAATTTTCTATGGGATTGTTTGAAATGTTGTGAAATGGGTTAATTGTATTAGTATGAATGTGACCAATGGAATATGAATTGTAATTGAAATTTATAGGTGGTTTAATTCATGTGATGTGATGAATTTTTTTAAAGGGGTTAAATCATGTGAAATGATAAATATATCAAATGGGATAATGTATGATAATCATTGAATATTCATAATGGGTTAATGCAAGAGAAAGGGAAAGGGGTGAAAGGGGGATATGTGATGTAAATGATAATGTGATAATGGGTTAAGTCTTGATGTCAATCTACAGGTTGATTAGTTATAGATTATGAATTTTATGTGTATTTATTGTTTAACAATTTGTGATATGGAATATGTTGTGAATTTATAAATAAGTACTTTCATGTGGATTGGTATTTATGGGGTATTGGACTTGAGGATATATGCCCATAGGTCAGGTTATACTGAGGTTCAAAACCCCACCCCATAATGCACATTTTATATAAGGGGACTGAGGCACTATACCCCTAACAGTTGTATTTTATCAGACCATATGGATTTAGGATCCGAGGTGAGTGTGATGTACTTATAGTTTTATGTTTATCCCTAATGAGATAAATACCTTGAAATGTTTCCTTATTCTTAGTAATTGAATCTCTTAGTCCATTTTATAAATATTTAATTTTCTAACCCATTGAACATGTGATTAAAATGAACATAGTAATAGTGAAAGGAATGTGATGAAAATTGAAATAGTGATGGAAATGATTGATGTGAATATTGTTATCTAAAGACACATGATTTGTATTTTGTGTTAATTTTCATTTATTTAGTACTTTAATGCATTATCTTTTATAGTGGTTATTTTTTAGACAAAATTTTTGGTGGACTAATGAGTCGTACTCACACCTTTATCGAGTCGTCGTTGGGTACCCGAGTAGATTTCATGGTTTCACATCAGTACTTGGGCAAAGGACATGTGTTAAGTATTTGAATTGGTAATGGGATGTTAATGTATGAGGATCCAGACATGGAGTTAGGAGCTTCTTTTGGGATTAATTTTGTTCAATTTATTTTGGGTTTTCTTCAATTTTGGCATTGTTATCATGATATGAGATATTTATTGGTTTGGTTTGGTTTGTACCATATCTGGAAACTTGTTGGTAATGAAAGTTTATAGTTTATAAAATATTATTTATTTATTTATTTATTTCATATGTTATCTTTTGTGTCTTAATCTGGTAAAGAGGGTATAATCATCACTTGTAACCTATTATACCCTCACTACTAGTTGAAAACCTCTGGCATATGAGGAGGCTCACTTGAGGTCATGTGGTGACTTGGATTGGGGCACTATTTTGTTGGATTCCTGGTCAAGGACATTAAAAAGTAGTATCAAATATGGTCCTTTTATGTGTTCTAATTATTTTGGGATGGTATATAGAATATTTGGATGCTTTACCATGGAAATGGGAACTTTATTGTTAGTATTTAACATATTTATGAGGGAAAACCCTAGTACCCTGGGTGGGATTTCTTGTTTTGGATGTGTGTTTTTATTGTTGAATGATATTTCACCATTGGCTGGTGCACTTGTTGTGGGATGTGAAAATTTTAATATATTTTTCTCATGGCCATAACGGTATGAGATTTTTCATTCATGCATCTTTATAGGAACCTAGAGATATGGGTGTCATGCATCATGATAGGCACACACATGATGGGTGTGTGGGACATTAAGGGCAGGATGCATTTTTCTTTATGAAAATTTTAAAGAAAGGAATTCGTAATGAAATGATGTAAATGGTAAAAATGTAAATAATGTTAAGGAATTATTAAATAATTTTTCTTAATAGAGTCTTGTGAATGAGTTGACATATTGGTTGTAACAATTTATGGAATAAGAATTTTCCCTTAGAGGAAAGATATACATAGTGAGTGATGACATGGTTTTAAGAAGGTGTCTAATGAATGAGTTGTAACTATGTATGTGGTTTTACACCATGATAGCCAGGACTTGTGGTAGGGATGGTCAAGGGTAATTTTTTAGGTGTGATGATTCCCACTTGGATATTGTGTGTAGAATGAGTTGTTATGGCTTGTGAAGATTCTTATTTTATATAAATTGTGGTATCTTTATGTTATATATTCTAAATCTCATTCTTGTCATCATAGGAATATTCCACTATGGTAATGTGTGTTGGTTGGGAGACAAGAGTAAGTCACTAGGAATTATCCTAATAAACTATGGTAGGAAATTATAGTATTTCAGGGTAAAATAAGAGAGGATCAATTTTGGGAGAACATTTCTTGTTACATGCATATTATAGAACATGACATATGGTGGGTTGTACCAAGTATGTTTTATCTAACCAGAGAGTTACAGTTGCAACGCCCTCTAAATTTTTCTTAGGATGGAGGACCCAAGGTTGTAGAGTTTTGTATAGAGTATATCCAAATAATTTTGGATCACTTGGAGACTCCCACGGAAATGAGAGTCTAGTTTCCAACATATATGTTGTAGGTATTGGTGAAGTGTTAGTGGGATATCGTGGTTCAGACTTAGTAGAAATATGGATTTCTATGGAATAAAATCAATGAAATGATCCTTGAACATTTTTATCTAGAGACTATGATATAGGAGTGGGTTGTAGAGTTTATGAGGTTGATGCAGGGAAGTATCTTAGTGATATATTATACAGGCCAAATCATGAACTTGCAACGCTTTATCCCAATGTTGTCAGGAGACAAGGCCACTATGTAAAGACATTTTTAAGATGGTATTATACATTATATTATATCCCAAGTAAACATATTCCATTTAAATATATTTGCAAGAGTGGTGGATCAAGGACATATTTCTAAAGGGAACTTGATGAAGGCTTCAGGTGGTGGACATGTGGTTCTAGTTAGGTGGACCAAGGGTGAGACTTTCGAGCATAGGAAGCATAATTTTAAAAATCTTCACTAGGGTGGTAGTGTAAAGAGTAGTAAGATGAGATTATAATTTTCTCATGAAGGGGACTATGTGTTTTACTATTATAGTGGAAGGTCAGAACACAAGTGAGGTCAGTTCCCTTGACCACTAATTGAGAGTTGAGAGTTCGATAGGTTAGGTCATGTGTAGAGGTTCTGTAGTAACCCTCATTAGTTTGGAATGGATGGAGAATTGAGGATGATGCTGAGTGTAGGAAGGGGGTCAGTCACCCTATATCAGGCATGGAATTTGTACTCTAAAAATCATACTTATAATTCCTTAGCCTTAAACATTACATAATATTGACTTAAGTCAAGAATTCCCGATGAGGATATTTTCAGGTTTAGATTTTTGGATAATTAGGTCATAAAAATTATATAACAACTCAAATTTAACAAAGTAGATACCTCTACTCACTATACATTTTTTCTCAAAATAAAACTCTTTAAAATAAAACATGATTTATTTTCTTGATAAAATTATTTTTGATTTCATCCAGTCTCTTAACCATCCTTATGCCTTGTGGAAAACATTTCAAAAACATGGGATGAGCATAAAAAGATTAGTATGGGATATACAAGGAAGTAAAAACTGTTAGTCTTGAAAAAACATGTAAACCACGAATACTTTATCCTAAATTATAATATTTCAACTTTAAGAATTGGTAAATAAACATTAGTAAGTATAACCTCATTACTTACTATTTTTTTAATCAAAAGATCACATTAATACCCATATAAAGAAACATATAACATATAAAGGTAACTTGTTACATAATCACATTTAAATGGAATAAACATACGATCAACTTCCACACATATCACAAAATGGAATATTCAACCGTCTGACTTTCATAACCAAAGAATTTGAGATTATAACATAACCACTAATCCTTGGTTTATCATGAAACCACCCATCTTTGGTTTATCATGTAACCACTTGTCTTTGGGTTATCATGCAACCAACCATATTTGGTTTATCACATAACCACCCGTAAAATTTACATGTACCATTATATAATCACAACACATAAAATATTGCAATTATAAACATTTCACTCATAACATTTCATTTTCAATCACAAGAAATCATTTCATGATATTGAAATATTAAATCCATTTTAAAAACCATTTAAAAAATTTAATAAAAAGTCTTTGGTATCAATGTTTTCCATAACACTTTCAAAATTTTAGATTTCTAAAATTTTCATGTCCATATAAATAAATTCATAGAAACCATTTTGAAAACATGGACATGAAATAAAATGTTTTAAAAGAATAAGTCTTTAAAAAATTTAAAATGATGTTTTAGTTAAAGATTCCCTTGCCACTAGAGAAACACTTGAATAAAAAACATTAATGAATAAGAATAAATAAAACTTTAAAAATAATTAGATGACATAAATTATTGGTATAACATATCAAAAGGGTTATATATACACCTTATATGATAATAAAGGTGTATAACATCATGATACACCTCAATGAAAGGAGATCGAGACAAAGTACCTTACAAATATCATATCATTAGATTAAGGATAAATCAATGAGATAATCAAGTGTGAAAAAAATAAATACACCCAATATAATTTTATATTCAGTGTAAAACAATCAGATTTCATTCACATGTATTCTTGTAAAAACAAAACCATATACATGGATATTCTACTCAATGAATGGAGATTGAGTTAATATTGCCCTTACCTTGAGTCTGACTTGCCTCGTAAATTATTTATTTTCCCGAATAATGAACATAGGTTAATTTATAGATTCATGAGAACATTCTTAATGTTTATCATTATTTTTATATCAATTATTAACATGTTATAAAAATTACATAACTATTTATGTTTATATCGGGCGTGTTGTTGATATTCGGTACTTAAGTCAAAAATGAACTTGTTTTTATATAAATTGTCCATGTGGTAAAAATTACATCATATAGAGAGTAGTATTAAGGATTTAATTATCATATATATCCATTATATAAGTATTTATAATATCCATAATAATTGGATATAATAAATGAAATACATCTTTCCTGGAAACAGTAGGTCGTACGTATGCATGAAGGCTACTTTCATTTCATTTTCATATTAAAAAATAATAATTAAGTGATATAAATATATATTATTACACCATTATTATATTAATTTCATGTATGTATCATATGTTTAGTTAAACTAACCTTTAAACATTCCATGTACAGCAAGAATGAGTAATATTGCTTTAATGGGACGGTAGTCCACACTACTTGAAACGAAATTATCATAGTTACACAACATGGAAATCATAAAAGTTTGTTATAAATAAAAATTATAGAATCATAGATACAATATAAAAATAAAATATATCATATTTAAAATTTGATAAATTATAATTACAACCATGAGAGGTGGAAGGGAAAAAATGATCAATCATCGTTTCGTGAGGGAGTAGTTCTTCTTACACCGAAACAATATGTTTGTTACCTAATAAATAGAGGTGTGTGTGAGTGGAGATCTAAAATATATGTTAAAATATTCCAAGAGTATTTATTATATTGGTTTTTTTATGTAATCCTAAAAAATATATTTTATTTAGTAAATAATGGAAATGAAAAGAAAAAAACATGAGAGAAGGTGTTACCTCTTAATCAGGTAAAATCCTTCGGTTTATACCAAAAGGATTCCTTGGTAGGCTTTATCTCCTATGGAAGGATTCAAGGATGATGGTATGGATTCTAGAAATCTTTTGGGTAGGGCTTGGCCCAACCAAAGGGTTCTTGAAGTGTGAGTATTAGAGAATAGAGGATACCTTTTTATAGTAGAGGGGAGGGGCACACATGGAAACTCTTAAATTATTAAATAAATATAAATTATTTTTTTAATTCAAAATGCTCCAACTTCAGATCTGTAAAAGATAAGATAATGATATGCCTCAACAATATCATCCAATAATTTTTATAAAAGTATTGATTTTATTTTAAACTTTATCTTTTAGGTTTACCCTTAATTGTTCTCTTTTAATTTTAATTGTGGTGATAATATTTTAATTATTAAGTAGCTATTAGTTTTACATGTATGCACTACATTTTCCATGATTGGACACTTTGTGAAATGTTTTGACCATATCAAGTAACTTTTTGATTTTAAAAGATTTTTAGGATTTCAAATAATTTAAGAAATTACTATTTTTATAAAATATAAATTATGTCAATTTCTACAATATTCATTTTATTGAATTTAAATAAAATCCATATAGAGAGATAACATCAAACCAAAGAATTTATTAGTCTTATAACATATCATATTCATCTAGAAAAATCGTGGATGTCATTAATTAAGTCACAAATAATTATTTTAATATTTATAAAATCATTTATTTGATTCCTCCATTAATAAAGAAATCACTGAATCTTCAATGTGTCATAATTAAATTTAATTATTTAATATCAAAAAACTATAAATAAAATACTAGGATGTAGTAAATATTTTTATATATCTAATGAATATTTATATTCGAATATATCACTTATATAAACTCATATAAAATTGTTTTTTTATGAATATTTATGTTTATAAAATTTTTTCTTTTTCTTTAAATTAAAATATATAAGTGTCATAATCACACCCGAGTGGCTTCCAAAGGCCAAATTTTCATCCAGAGGGTTTTTTTAGTCAGACATATCTCATAAAATAGGATTATGAAATTATTTAGGGTTGTATAATATTACTATAATATTATTTTGACCCTTATTAACCTGATCTACCCTTTAATCGTGGTAAATAAAAATAATTACTAAAGTTACAATTAATCATCTAAAATAATAAAAGGGAAATATTTAAATAATTAGGCCCTTATAATTAAAAATATGGAATCTATTTTTCTAAATTCATAATTTGTAGTAATTAACTTAAAATTAATTCCCATTGTCAAATGAGAAAACGTTTTTTAAGTAAAAACCATAAAAAGATTTACATGTGTTTATATCAAATTTCAATGTGTAATTACCTACAATGACTAGAATTTTATTAAATTATAAAAACATAATCCAATTAAACTTCAAAACCAATTAAAAGGACAATATAACTATATAAAAAATAGATGAAAAGGTTGTTTTCAATTAAAATGCAGTATTTTTTAATTTACCTGAAAATATGGTTTTAATTTGAAAAATACCAAAAATTCAAACAAAGTAAATTTTATTTCCCTATTCCAACTAATAAGTTTATTTTCTCAAATATAATGTATAAAATGTTCAAAAATATATTTAAAATGGTTTCTCCATCGATAAGCGGTAAAACTACATTTTTTTTGAAAAATACTTATTTTATTCAAAAAATAGAATTGGTCCTTATTTCATGTCAAGAAAAAATATAAGATAAATTTTAGATGTTAAATTGAATATATTACATATATATTTCATTAATAAAATTCATTAAGTGTGGTTTTATTATTTTATAAACTAAATTATTTTCATTTGAAAGGTTTTTCAAGAAAACATTTCCTTTTAAAAAAAGGGTTTTACTTTCATTTATAAATAATTGTTCACAAGATAATTAATAATGTACAAATTTAAACAATATTTGTATAAATCAATTAATAAAATTAATTCCCTCCATTTCAATGTCTAGGTTATAATGGTTATATTTAAATAATATATTTAGTTTTTCATTAAAGCTCAATTTAGCATATCTTGTATACTATTGAACATAATTTTTATTTCTTAAAACTCGAGATGTTACATCACCCCCATAAAATAAATTTCATCCTCGCAATTTGAATTTGGGGTTGGTAACTAAGGTATAAATTTTCAAAATACCTTTATTTCAATACCACATTAGAAAAATGGTTAATAAAACTACCACATTAAAATAAAGAAAGAGAAATACAAAGGTCACCAGAGATAAAAAATACTAGAATTCCATGTAGGAAAAAAAGATATGGAATAAAAACCAAGTGTCGGGTTATGATGTAGAGTGATAGAAAACATGATCAAGAGAAATTTAACAATCATAAAACCACAAAATTATGATGGTTAAAATAGTATTTGATTTCACATTAGGAAAAGTAAACGGAAAAAAAATTTGTTTTAAGATCATTTTCAATAATTTGAGAAATATATTTACAATTTTGACTAATAACATATGGAAACATACTTACTTGTCAAGTAGAGTTTTATCCTTTAAAAAATTTCTACCACAAACTCATCTTGTCTCCAAATGATGAGTATTCAATATGAATTGGTCACACCTGAAACACTAGAATCAACTTCTAAAGAATCACATAATCTACAAAAGATTAAATATATATTCATAATTTCTTGAAATATTTACCAAAACCAAAAAGTTTAGGATAAAATTAAAAAATTCCCCTAAAAGAATAAACCATTGTATGAAGAAAAACAACTTTTAATCTCTATAATTCAACAGAAATATCCCATGTTTAGAAAAGAACATTAGATAAATAATTATCTATAAAATTCCTCAAGATAATCCATCCTAATATAAAAACCCAAAAATTATAATTATTTGATAACATTGTCTTTCAAGATAAATTTTAACATTTATATGCAAATAACATCAAACACTATTAATGTATCATACCCAAAAGTAATTAACTAAGTCAAATTTTCTCCCAATATAGCTTAATAACTTCCATAAATAACATGAATCTCTATAATTCCACTATAAAAACATATATTCATCCAAAATAAAATTCAACCATTAATCCTCATATAAAATATCATAGTATTCTATTTTACGTAGGCATATAGGTTTCCCAAAATATAAAATGTATTCCAAAATAACATGTATCACTCAATCCCAATTTCATTTTCCAATACCAAAGATATCCATTTGATAAAACATAACTTCCAAAAAATAATCTTTATATTATTCCATAAACTAGTTTAACAAAAAAAATCTAACTAGGGACTTCATGTAGGCTAGTGGTTGGCGATAAAGCCCAGTCACACTTCAGTTGTGGGTTCGATTCCTACAGCCATGTTTGATGAGATAGGTTGTCACACGGTCTACATGTTGCCCTTTTTCAAAAAAAATGATATTTTAAAACATTCCAAAAAATGATATAAAATACTCAAAAATAACCATAACATTTTTAAACTTTCAAGGTTACTTCCTACCTTGTATTTTTCATCCCGGAAACTAGTATCCCATAATTTCCTCAAAGGTGAATGTATCCAAAAATAACATTAGTCTCCTTAATATTTCAGATCAAAAATCCTCAAAAGGGGTTTCTAAGACATTTAACTTATGATCTATCTGAAAATTAAAAACCGCTGATGATATCCCTATCTCTTAAAAAAACATCATAATCTCCAAAGTTTTATAAACCATCCTCTGATACAAACTATAAGGCCCCAACCTTAAACATTACATAATCTTTAGTTAAGTCAATAATTCTTCTTAAGGATCTTTTTAGGTTCATATTTTTAGAGAATTAGTCCATAAATATTACATAAAAACTCAAATTTTACAAAGTAGACACTTCTACTCACTATCCATTTTTTATAAAATAAAACTATTTGAATAAAAACACGAATTATTTTCGTGATAAAAAACTTATTTACTTCTTTCATTCTCTTACACATCCTTATGACTTATGGAAAACATTTCAAAAACATGGAATGAGCATAAAAATATCATTCAGGGATACACAAGGAATTAAATATTGGCAGTATTAGAAAAAAATTTAAACCATGAATACTTTGTCATAAAGTAATACATTTCACCTTTAAGAAGCAGTAAATACACTTCACATAATATAACCTCATATCTTACCATTTTTTGTAATCAAAACATCACATTAAAACCCATATAAAGAAACATATAACATATAAAGGTAACTTAGGACATAACCATACTTAAACTGAATAACCATAAGGTTGACTTCCACATATATCACTAAATGGAATGTCCATACAACCAATTTCTATACCCAATACATTGGAGGATTTAATGTAACCATTTGTCCTTGGTTTATCACATAACCACCTGTCTTTAGATTATCACGTAACCACCTATATTTTCATTATCACGTAACCACCTGAAAAATTTCCAACTACCATTATATAATCATAACACATAACATATTGAAATTATCAACATTTCACTCATAAAATTTCATTTTCAATCCCAAGAAATCATTTCAATATATTGAATTATTCAATCCATTTAAAATATTTAATAAAAAAAATTGAATCAAAGTGTCCCATAACAATTTGAATCTTTTAACAATTTAAAATTTTCAAGTCCATAAAAATAAATTCATAAAAACCATTTTGAAAAAATGGACATCAAATAGTGTTTTTTAGAAGAATAAATTTTTACAATATTTAAAATAAGGATTTAGTTAAAGAGTCTCTTACCACTATAGAAACACTTGAATAAAAATCCTTAAGAAATATGATTAAATAAAATGATAAATATCATGAGAATATAAAATTCCAAGTATAACGTGTCAAAATGGTTGTATATACACCTTATAGGATAATAAAGGTGTGTAACATCAAGATATACCTCAATGAAAAGAGATTGAGATGAAGTCACTCACAATTATCATATCTTTATATTAATGATAAATCAATGAAAGAATTATGTATGAAAAAAATAAATACTCCCAATATAAGTGTATATTTGGTGTTGAACAATCAGAGTTCATTCACAAATATTCTTTAAAAAAACCAATTAAATATATATTTAACTCAATGAATAAAGGTTGAGTAAATATTTCCCTTACCTATAGATCCACTTGTCTTGTACATTCTTTATTTTCCTGAATAATAAACATTGCATAATTTCTATATTCTTGAGAACCATTTTCAAATTTATTATTCAATTTATATCAATTATTACCATGTAATAAAAATTACATTACTATTTAATTTTATATCAGATGTTTTGTTGATATTCGGTACTTGAGTCAGAAATGAACTTGTTTTGATGTAAATTTTCCATGTGGTCAAAATTACATTAACTATAGAATTGTATTCATGATTTAGATATCATATTTATCCATGTAAAGACCCGGAAATTTCAAGGAATTTTTTTCCCTCTTAATTTTCTTTGGAATTTTTAAAAGAACGCATTTTCTGACGGCGCCTGATTCCAAGGCCTGGTGTGCCCGGAATCAATTTCCGAATTTTGGCTCGGGTACGTTCAGTGAACGAACGAGCGGGATTTCCTATCATTTGAACCGGTGCTTGGAATCAAATTATAAGGGCACCAATGGAATCGCAACACCGTTTTTTTCTTAGAAACGCCTCTTTCGGAGTTCTGTTTGCTCGGTTGTGCTTTTTAATTTTTTGGGGTTTAAGTTAAGAAATAAAATAATGTTGTACGACAATTTTATTTCATTTAACTTAAAGCCGCTTAAAGACCACATAAATCTACTTAAGCTGGGTTGAACCGGATAGGGTGCAATTCAAAATATCCTACCCACTTGGTAGGATATTTGTGAGGTGGGACCCACACGAGCCCCACTGTTTCTTTTCTTCTTAAGTAACGAACCCACACCCCCTATTAAACGAAGTCATCCAACGCATTTCCTTAATTTCATAACGCCTCTATTTAATTGGGCAGTTAAGTTTTACAAATAATTCTTTGAAATTAATTGTGAGGGTTACGTAGTTTGAATTTTGAAATCGTTGGCGGAAAGCAATAAAATAAGGCCTTAGACTCATTTTATTTTTGGGTTTGGAAGCGTTGCGCTGAGTTTTCCTCTCCTCCTCCTCCTTCGCGAAGAACGCGAAGAACGCGCCACCTCTGACAAAGAACGCTCGTTTTCCTTCCACAGAATTTTTCCCCTTCCGCGATGAGACTCTTCAACGGATCTTTTTCTTCCCCTTCATCATCAACGGATCGACGAACAAGCTCGGAAGCGGAATCGGGTAGCGAGCGATGACGGCTTCGCCGTCCCTCGAGTCGGACGAACGCCGACGTCCCCCTTCGACGTCATCATCCTCGCGACTCCATACCGCGATGAACCTCGAACGACGACGCCTCCTTCCGATCAGCTTATACCCAAGGTAGGGCTATGACTATTTTAAGTTGGTGATTCTTTCCTTCGAATGTGAAAGACAAATCTGTCATCCATGTTCCAATTTCTATTTAAATTAAAAATTGTGAAGGTAAAACGTTTTACGCCAACTGCAATCGAAATAACAGGAGGGAATCGGACCGCACAAAAACGGTCGATACCCCTCCCCCCATTTCTTTTCTTCGGTTTTGATTAGCGAAGACGGTATTGCATCGTTGCACCGCGCTTGAGCGAAAGGAGGCGCGAACGATGCAGGCCGCGACGAAGAAACGTGACGCCATCGCGCCGCGTCGAGGGTACGAACGAGGCCACGACCGGAGTCGGGACACGCCGGAAGGACGCGGCGTCGTCATGCCGCGCTGGACGAATTTGCAGCCATCCTGGAAGTGGTGGCCGGAAAAACCGGCCCCCGGAGAACATGAAGAAGGCAGCCAGAACCCGGGCCGACGGCGCTAGAAGGCGCGGGACCGCGGGGTCCCGCGGCAAGAAATCGGTCGGCCCTACACTGGACGGCCGTTATAGGGGAAAAGCCGAGGGGGTTACACCCCCCGGGTTTCATATGGCGTGGCCCCTTAAAGGGGCCGCCGTTTTAATTTAAGAGGGGCAGATCCTATCCCTTAGGCGCGCTCGCGCGGCACGCTGGCCGCGCTGGCCGTGTCGCCGCGCTGGCCGCGCCGCCGGCCGGGCCGGGCCGGGTCGTCGGGCCGGGTCGCCGCCCGAGCCGGGTCGACCCGGTTCGGCCGACCCAGGGGGTACTGGGTCGGGCCGGGCTGGGCTGAGACCCCCCATTTTCAGACTGTGTTGGTTCAAACGCCCATATCTTGGGCTACGGACCTCCGACCGACGCACCGTCTGTTGCGTAGCGATCCTTGGAACGAGACGGCCGTTTCTCTATATCGCACTCAAGGTTTCGGATTACTTTGAGTTTGGTCGGGTTGGTTCGTACACGAAACCAACCGGGTCCTCGGAGGGGAAACACTCATATCTTGAGCTTCAGACGTCCGATTGACGTGTCGTTGACTTTGTTGAGTTTCTCTTAGTGAGACGGATCATTTGGCTTAATCCGCTCGAGGTTTGGATGTCGTAGGAGTGCGGTCGGGTTGGTTTGCTTACGAAACCAACCGGGCCCCTGAAACGAGAAAGCCAATAACTCACAGACCGGGCGTCTGATTGATGCGTTGTCTGTCTCATTATTTTCTTCTTGATGAGACGGAACTTTTGGCACACTTCGCCCGAGATTTGGTGCTGTTGGATAGTGGCCGGGTTGGATTGTACCCAAAATCCAACCGGGCCCCTGGAACGGAAAAGCTGATATCATTCAGAGCAGACGTCCGTTTGACGAACCGTCAGCGGCGTTGGTGATCACGTTGAAAACGGTCCCTATGAGTATACCCTATGAGTGTTCGGGGTATAGTTGAGTTACGGCCGGATTGGTTCGCACATGAAACCAACGAGGCCCCTGGGACAAAAAGGCTAATAACTCACAGACCGGGCATCCGATTGACGCGCCGTCTGTTGCGTTGAGACCCCTATGACGAGGTGATCCTTTGAGATACTTCTTTGTGGGATTTGAGATGCTTGGAGTTTTGACCAGTAGCTCGTGGAGCGGACCCTCCCGGAGACGAGCGTGCGGAGTACGGACACCGTGTAGCCGACTGAGACCTGACGACTGCTTGACCGACTCGACTTGGAGTGAGTCGACTAGCCCAGTGGATGGAGCGCCCAGTATTTGGCGGCAGACCCACGGTAGACGGAGCGCCTGGTAGTTGGCAGCAGACCCGCGGTACTCGACTGGAGGAGTACCTCTGTAGGCTATTAGGGGAAGTGCCCGGTATTTGGGGACAGACCCTCAGCGGACGGAGTGCCCAGTAGTTGCCCGCAAACCCGCGATACTCGACAGGAGGAGTACCTCAGCTGTCTTAGGTTAGTGAGTAGTACCTCGGAGTCGTGACATGACCACTGTACACTCCAGATACGGGGCTCTTTAGCAGTTACGTTTTCGATAACAAAAATCATGGTTTGAGCTGAGACTTTTGACCTTTTTGTTTACCTCATGATTGAGATGGGTCACTTGATAACTTAGGTATATGTATGGGCATATACCTGGGTAGTGATTATCCATTGATTTCATGATCCTTGTGTTTCTTCATGATTGAGATGGGTTACTTGATAACTTAGGTATATTTAGGGGCATATACCTAAGTAGAGGTTATCTGTTGAGATCTTATTTGTGGTTATACTTGTTGGTTTAGGTGAGACATTGAGGGTCTCGGGGTCTCTACTAAGTATCGTTATACTCACCCCTGCACGGGTTATGCCTGCACCTCGTTGTGTTGGTTACAGACGACGGGCAGTGATGACAGAGGCCGAGTGTCCGAGGACTGGACGGTACCCGGAGGTGGACTACACGACGAGCCAGTACCCGGAGGTGGACTACATGATGACTCAGTATCTAGAGGAGGACTTCACGGCGAGACGAAACATGGAGGAGGTTGACAGGTGAGAGCATTGAGGAGGCTATCTGTACCTACCCTTCAGGTAGGATCCATGGCGGACGAACCAGGAACTGCGCTATCTGTACCTACCCTTCAGGTAGGATCCGAGGAGGATGACCCAGGAGATGATTCCTTCTTCCAGCTGTTTTCCTTTTTATGTTGTACTTTTGTTCAGTTGTAGCCGCACATTCAGTTGGGTTTGTGTTCTGGCCCATTTACTTTTCAGCACTTTCTTTTGCACTTACTGTTTTTCTTCCGCTTGTACTCTGTGATGTTTTGTTTACTTTTAAAAAGGCAATGACTTCTCGGTTATCGGGATTTTCGCCTTTGGTGCTAGTCGCCAGCCCCTGGCCTATGGAAGGCGGGCTTGGGGTAGTCACGGCACGGGCCCCGAGGACGGGTCGTGACAAATTAGTATCAGAGGAGTCGGTTCTACCGCAGAACTCAGAACTCTGATCTTTTCTTTCTTTGAAGCAATAGTGTTAGGAGTACTGAGTGTGGTTTTCAGTTCAGGGAGTCCAGTGTTGGTGCGGGCGTCCAACGTATCCATACACCAGGACCCTGACAACTGATTTCCGACTTTGTGCATGAAAACACTGATTGAGTGTGTGTTTCCAGAAGTTTTTTTTTTTGAATATCAGCTCAAACAAGGTCAGCTCACCAGGTATATTTGTTTGACCGTGTCATGTTTTTTTCTTTCAGGATGCCTCCCCGCGGACGACCAACTAGATCCCTGAGAGTGTTACGTACTGACAGCCCGTCGAGCGACATGGACTCAGTACAGGGCCCTATCCCAGTTGAGGCACCAGCGGAGGCACCAGTGGTACTACTACCCGTTGGGCCACTGATGCCACCAGTCCCAGCAGTAGAGGGTGCACGTCCCTTGAGCGCACTGCATGAGTTCCAGCGCCAGAGGCCACCCAGGTTCCATGGAGGGACGGACCCGCAGGTAGCTGAGGATTGGCTAGAGGCTGTGGTGAGAGTCTTCAGGCTAGTGGGGACGCCGGCAGACTTCATGGTGATCCTTGCTGCCAGCCTTCTTCATGCAGCAGCAGGAAGATGGTGGAGCCTGATGCCCCAGATGCATGACGAGGCGAAACTACTTTGGGAAGACTTCGAGAGCCTATTCCAGGTAGAGTTTGTACTAGCCACCCTTCGAGCGGTGTGTATACAAGAGCTACTTCAGCTGCAGCATGGCAGCATGACAGTGGCACAGTATTCAGCGAAGTTCACAGACCTCTCACGCTACTACATAGATATTGTACAGGACCCGTTCTTCAGGGCCCGAACCTTCGAGCAAGGGCTCAGGCGAGAGATTAGAGCTTCTATTGTTTCTCACAGCATTCTGACGCAAACAGGGGTGTTGGAGAGAGCCCTCTTAGTGGAGAGTTTCCTTGCTGAGCAGTCTCCAGCAGGAGGACCCACCACTATCCGTCTTGTGGCGGAGTCTTCTACAGCAGAGTAGACAGATGACGCAGAGGTCCAAGAGGACCAGACCTACCGGTGGCCGACTGCACGACTCAGGTTTAGTTGTGCAGGGAAACTGGGGTGGAGTCAGAGCCAGACGTGCCGAGAGTGGACAATGTTACTCCTGCGGTGGGATTGGTCACATGGCACGTGACTTTCCGACCCGCCATGCAGATGACCAGAAGTTAAATGAAGAACTTTATAGGTAGAGGTTTGATCAGGGCAGAATGCAAGGAGAAGGTGGCCATGGACGAGGAGCAGGTCGTGGAGCTAGAGGTGGACGACGCTTCAGGGTGTTTCCACCCCCACCACCAGGAGGCCCACCCCGACCGCAGGGGATAGGAGGACATGGGAGAGTTCAGCTTCAGGCAGCTGAGACCTATGGTCATGGAGCTCCAGAGGCAGATGGATAGGAGCAAGACTACCTCCAGACCTGGAGGCTTTTGATCATGTTTCTTCTAGTTTTGTTTTTGTTACATTCGTTTCTTTGTACTATGAGATGCAATAATGAAAAGACACTTATCTTTATTAAGTTTTCTTTCCTGTCCTTTTTGTTTGGTTGATACTGAATGGTCCCGGTTAAGACTGTTGACTTGACCCTCACTTTTGAGATTTCTACTGGAGGAGACCTAGTGACCTCACACTGATGCTGATAGTGTGACTCGACCCTTGGAGGCGAGAGTGAAAGTTGGATCTCTTAGTAGTTATGCCGAGGCCTTACGACATCATCCATGGCATGAATGCATCATTCATGTCAGGATTGACTGTATTAGGCAATGAATGTGGTTCATCCAGGGGATGAGACCGGATTTCTCTTATCGGAAAAGAAGAAATCATAGCAGCTCTTTTGAGAATAGAGAAGGTCCAGGTCATCCAAGAGCGGATGAGGACAGCACAGGGCCGACAGAAGCCTTATGCTGATAGGACTTGGAGGCCTCTAGAGTTCGAGGATGATGATCTTGTCCTTATACGGGTATCACCTTGACGAGGTTTACGGAGATGTGGCCAAGGCCACAAGTTATCTCCGAGGTTCAAAAGACCTTTCTAGGTCCTCAGTTGGGTAGGCGGGGTGGTTTACCGCTTGACCCATCCACCTCAGTTGCACTGGGTGCATGACTACTTCCACGTATCTCAACTGAGGAGATACGTGCTCGACCCTTCGCATATCATCGACCATGAGGAGCAGGACAATGGCGATGGGGTTACTTCCACGGAGGTTCTAGTGGGGATCGAGGATCGACAGGAGCAGATCCTACAAGGATGATCAATTCCTTGGGTGCGCTTTCTTTGGCAGTACGGAACCTCCAGGTAAGCACACAGGAGCGGAAGGCTCGGATGCGTGCTCAGTACCGTTTTTGTATCTCTAGTTTGTGTTGAAGCTTTACGGGGACGTAAAGCCCTGAGGTGGGAGTAATGTAAAGACCCGGAAATTTCAAGGAATTTTTTTTTCTCTTAATTTTCTTTGGAATTTTTACAAGAACGCAATTTCTGACGGTGCCAGATTCCGAGGCCCAGTGTGCCCGGAATCAATTTCCGAAGTTTGGCTCGGGTACGTTCAGTGAACGAACGAGCGGGATTTCCTATCTTTTGAACCGGTGCTCGGAATCGAATTCTGAGGGCACCGATGGAATCGTAGCGCCGATTTTTGCTTAGAAACGCCTATTTCGGAGTTGCGTTTGCTCGGTTGCGCTTTTTAATTTTTTGGGGTTTATGTTAAGAAATAAAATAAAGTTGTACGACAATTTTATTTCATTTCACTTAAAGCCGCTTAAAGACCACTTTAAGCTACTTAAGCTGGGTTGAAGCGGATAGGGTGAAATTCAAAATATCCTAACCACTTGGTAGGATATTTGTGATGTGGGACCCACACGAGCCCCACCGTTTCTTTTCTTCTTAAGTAACGCACCCACACCCCCTATTAAACGAAGTCAACCGAAGAGTTTCCTTAATTTCAAAATGCCTCTATTTAATTGGGCAGTTACGTTTTACAATTAATTCTTTGAAATTAATTGTGAGGGTTACGTCGTTTGAATTTTGAAATCGTTGGCGGAAAGCAATAAAATAAGGCTTTAGCCTCATTTTATTTTTGGGTTGGGAAGCGTTGCGCTGAGTTTTCCTCTCCTCCTCCTCCTTCGCGAAGAACGCGAAGAACGCGCCACCTCTAATGAAGAACGCTCGTTTTCCTTCCACGGAATTTTTCCCCTTCCGCGGCGAGACTCTTCAACGGATCTTCTTCTTCCCCTTCATCGTCAACAGATCGACGAACAAGCTCAGAAGCGGAATTGGGTAGCGAGCGACGACGGCTTCTCCTTCCCTCGAGTCGGACAAACGCTGACGTCCCCCTTCGACATCGTCATCCTCGCAATGCCATACCGCGACGAACCTCGAACGACGAAGCCTCCTTCTGATCAGCTTATACCCAAGGTAGGGGTTCGACTATTTTAAGTTAGTGATTCTTTCCTTTGAATGTGAATGATAAATCTGTCGGCCATGTTCCAATTTTTATTTAAATTAAAAATTGTGAAGGTGAAATGTTTTACGCCAACTGCTATCGAAATAACGGGAGGGAATCGGTCCACACAAACACGGCCGATACCCCTCCCCCCTTTTCTTTTCTTCGGTTTTGATTAGCGAAGACGGTATTGCATCGTTGCACCACGCTTGAGTGAAAGGAGATGCGAATGATGCGAGCCACGACGAAGAAACACGACGCCGTCGCGCCGCGTCGAGGGTACGAACGAGGCCGCGACCGGAGTCGTGCCGCGCCGGAAGGACGCGGCGTCCTCACGCCGCGCCGGACGAATTTGCAGCCATCCTGGAAGTGGTGGCCGGAAAATCCAGCCGCTGGAGAACACAAAGGAGGCAGCCGGAACCCCGGCCGCCGGCGCTGGAAGGCATGGGACCGCGGGGTCCCGTGGTAAGAAATTGGCCGGCCCTACGCTGGCCGGCCGTTATAGGGGAAAATCTGGGGGGGTTACACCCCCCAGGTTGCATATGGTGCGGCCCCTTAAAGGGGGCCACCGTTTTAATTTAAGAGGGGTGGAGCCCCTCCCTTAGGCACGCTCACGCGGCACGCTGGCCGTGCTGGCCCTGCCGCCGTGCTGGCCGTGACACCGCGCAGGCCGCACCGCCGCGCTGCCGGCCGGGCCGGACATCCGGGCCAGGCCGGGTCGTCGGGCCAGGTCGCCGCCCCGGCCGGGTCGACCCAGTTCGGCTGACCCAAGGGGTACTGGCTCGGGCCGGGCCGGGCCCAGACCCCCTATTTTCGGACTGAGTTGGTTCAAACGCCCATATCTTGGGCTATAGACCTCTGACTGACGCACCGTCAGTTGCGTAGTGATCCTTGGAACGAGCCGGTGGTTTCACTATATCGCACTCAAGGTTTCAGATTACTTTGAGTTCGGCCGGGTTGGTTCATACACGAAACCAACCGGGCCCTCGGAGCGGAAACACTCATATCTTGAGCTTCGGACGTCCGATTGACGTTCTGTCAACTTTGTTGAGTTTATCTTAGTGAGACGGATCTTTTGACTTACTTCGCTCGAGGTTTGGATGTCGTCGGAGTGTGGTCGGGTTGGTTCGCTTACGAAACCAACCGGGCCCCTGGAACGAGAAAGCCAATAACTCACAGATCGGGCGTCCGATTGACGCGCCATCTGTCTCGTTATTTTCTTCTTGATGAGACAGTACTTTTGGCATACTTCGCCCGAGATTTGGTTTCTGTTGGATAGTGGTCGGGTTGGATTGTACACGAAATCCAACCGGGCCCCTAGAACAGAAAAGCTGATATCATTCAGACCAGACGTCAGTTTGACGAACTGTCAGCGGCGATGGTGATCACGTTGAGAAACGGTCCCTATGAGTATACCCTATGAGTGTTCGGGGTATAGTTGAGTTACGGCCGGATTGGTTCGCAAATGAAACCAACCGGGCCCCTAGGACGAAAAGGCTAATAACTCACAGACCAGGCATCTGATTGACGCGCCGTCTGTTGCGTTGAGACCCCTATGACGAGGTGGTCCTTTGAGATACTTATTTGTGGGACTTTTAGATTCTTGGAGTTTTGACTAGTAGCTCATGGATCGGACCCTCCCGGAGACGAGCGTGCGGAGTACGGAGACCGTGTAGCCGACTGAGACCTAACGACTTCTTGACCGACTCAACTTGGAGTCAGTTGACTAGCCCAGTGGACGAAGTGCCCGGTATTTGGCGGCAGACCCACGGCGGACGGAGCGACTGGTAGTTGGCAGTAGACCCGTGGTACTTGACTGGAGGAGTACCTTTGTAGGCTATTAGGGGAAGTGCCCGGTATTTGGCGACAGACTCTCAGCGGACGGAGTGCCCGGTAGTTGGCCACAGACACGCGATACTCGACAGGAGGAGTACCTCAGCAGTCTTAGGTTAGTGAGCAGTACATCGGAGTCGTGACATGACCAATGTACACTCCAGAGACGGGGCTCTTCAGCAGTTATGTTTTCGATAACGAAAATCCTGGTTTGAGCTGAGACTTTTGACCTTTGTGTTTACCTCATGATTGAGATGGGTCACCTGATAACTTAGGTATATGTATGGGCATATACTTGGGTAGTGGTTATCCGTTGATTTCATGATCCTTGTGTTTCGTCATGATATATATGGGTTACTTGATAACTTAGGTATATGTGTGGGCATATACCTAAGTAGAGGTTATCTTTTGAGATCTTCTTTGTGGTTATCCTTCTTGGTTTTAGTGATACCTTGAGGGTCTCGGGGTCCCTACTGAGTATCGTTATACTCACCCCTGCACGGGATATGCCCGCACCTCATTGTGTTGGTTGCAGACGACGGGCAGTGCTGATAGAGGCCGAGTGTTCGAGGACTGGACGGTACCCGGAGGTGGACTACACGACGAGCCAGTACCCGGAGGTGGACTACATGATGAGTCAGTATCTGGAGGAGGACTTCACGGCGAGACGGCACACGGAGGAGGTTGACGGGCGAGAGCGTTGAGGATGCAATCTATACCTACCCTTCAGGTAGGATCCATGGCGGACGATCCAGGAGCTGCTCTATCTGTACCTACCCTTCAGGTAGGATCCGAGGAGGACGACCCAGGAGTTGCTTCCTTCTTCCAGCTATTTGCCTTTTTCTGTTGTACTTTCGTTTAGTTGTAGCCGCACTTTCAGTTGGGTTTGTGTTCTGTCCCATTTACTTTTTAGCACTTTCTTTTGTACTTAGTGTTTTTCTTCCTCTTGTACTCTGTGGTGTTTTGTTTACTTTTATAAAGGCAATGCCTTCCCGGTTATCAGGATTTTCGCCTTTGGTCCTAGTCGCCAGCACCTGGCCTATGGAAGGCGGGCGTGGGGTAGTCACGGCATGGGCCCCGAGGACAGGTCGTGACAATCCATTATATATGTTTTTATAAAATCCATGCTAATTGGATATAAAAATGAAATGCACCATTCATAGAGACGGTAGGTCGTAAGTAAACTTGAATGCTATATTAATTTATTTTTCATATTAAAAGATTAATAAGTAAATGATATAAAACTATATTATAATAATAGTATAATGATAATTTCATCTATGTCTCATATGTTTGATAAAAACATCCTTTATATGTTCCATTTATAGACGCAATGAGTCACATCGCTTTGAGGGGTGGTAGTCCACACTCTTTCAAACGAAATTATCGTATTTACACAACATGGAAATCAAAAAGGAATATTATAAATAAAAATATATAAGAATAGATAAAATATAAATATAATATATATCTTTAGTAAAATATTTTCAGATATAATGTCCACCATGATAGGTGGTATGGGAAAGTTAAACAATCGTCATTTCTTGAGGCAGAAGTTCGCCATACACAGAAACAGTAAGTTTGTTACCCATTAAATAGAGGTTTGAGTAAGTGTAGATGGAAAAAATATCATAACAAAATACTAGTATATTTAGGTTACTCATTGTTTTTAATCATATAATAATTATAGTTTTGGTAGAGGATAATATAAATGAAACTAAAAAACATGATAGAAGGTGTTACCTCTTAATTGGGTAACTTCCGTTGGTTTATACGAAAAGGATTCCTTTGGAGGCGTTCTTCCTTAAGGCTGGACTCTAGGATTATGGTAGGGATTATAGTAATATTTTTGGTCAGGGATTGTCTAAAAAAATGGTTCTTGAAGTGGGAGTATTATATAATAGTGGATACCCTTTTATAGGAGAGGGGAGGGGCACCCTTGGAAACTCTTAAATTATTAAATTAATATAAATTAGGTTTTTAATTCAAAAGTATCCAAATTGAGATATGTAGAATATAAGATTTGGATAGTTCTAAATCATCTCATACAATAATTTTTATACATGTATTGATTTTATTTTAAACCTTAACATATCGGTTTACCCTTAATTATTCCCTTTTAATTTTAATTGTGGTAATAAAATTTTAATTATTAACCAAATATTAATTTTACTAATATGGGGTAAATTTCCCATAATTATATATTTAGTTTTTATTTAGACCTTATCATAGTCAATTTTTTATTTTAAAAAGATTCTTTTTATTTTATAGAATTTAATAAATAACTATTTATATAAAACATAAATTATGTCAATTTTTAGAATACTTGTTTTATTGAATGTAAATAAAATTCAAACAGAGAGATAACTTGGAACCAAATAATTTAATAGTCTTCCGACATGTCATATTCACCTAGAAAAATCTTGTATGACATAAATTATCTCAAATAATATTTATTTTAATATTTATATTATCATTTATTTGATCCCTTCATTAATAAAGCATCCATTGAATCATCAGTGTGTCATAATTAAATTTAATTATTTAAGGTCTCTAAATTTTAAATAAAATACCATGATTTCTGAATTATTTTAATATTTATAATGAATATTTATAATCAAATATATCACTTATATAAACCTATATTAAAATTGTTTTTTATGAAGATTTATGTTTAAAACATATTTTCATTTACTTTAAATTAAAATATATAAGTGTCATAATCATACCCAAGTTGCTTCCAAATGACACCTTTTTGTCCCAAGGGTTGTCTTGCAAGGACATATCTCATATGGAAGTTGGTGGGTACCATTTTCAATGGGATTTGTTTGTACATGATATATCATGATTTGATCTAATTTTGGGAATTGATTGGGTGGTGTTATACCAGGCCCATATTGGTTGTTACCAATGTAGGGTGACATTCATGTGACTTGTGGGATACACTTATGTCCATCATGGTGAATGGTATGTATGAGAAATTCATGTAGGTCCAGTTGGTGAGTAGATGGTTGAAAATGTAGCCAAAGATTATTGTCTTATTCTTGATTAAGGGTGAGTAGAACAACATGTCTTTCCTACAGTTGTAAATTAGTTTTTGGATGTGTTGCCTACAGACTTATCCAGGATTCCACCTGAGAGAGATGATGAGTTCATGATAGAATTATTTTTGGAGATGAAAAAGTTTCTATTGTTCCATAAAGAATAGAATCATAAGAACACTAGAGGATTAATCCCATTTGAAGGAATTGTAGAGTATAGGGTATATTCATCTGCGTATGTCACCATGGGGATCTCCTATGTCATTTTTCATGAATGATGATGGATCATTTAAGTTTCGGGTCAATTATAGTTTCTAAATTATATGGAGGTTAAGAAATGATACCATATTCATGATATAGATTATCTTTTGGACTAGTAGAGAGGTGCATCAGTGTTCTCTAAGATTGATCTTAGATAAGTGTGTCATCAGCTAAGGGCGAGACCATCTGATATATTGAGAACTACCATTAGGAGTAGGTATGGGTTGTATGAGTTTGTTGTGATGTCATTCAGTTTGATAAATGTGTCATTAGTGTTTATGTCCCAAATGAATTGAATATTTAATCCTTAACTAGATCAATTTGTTATTGTCTTTGTTGATGACATCTTTCTGCACCCCAAAACTCATGACTATAATGATAAAAATTATGACATCATCCTGATTACTCTTATAAAGAATAGGCTATATTCCAAGATATCTAAATGTCATTTCGGGATTAACAAGGTGCATTTTTTAGGGAACATCATCTTAGAGGAAGGTTTGTTAGTGGACCCATAGATAGTGAAGGCAGTGGTGTCTTGGTAGAAACCCAGAAATGTTTCTAATGTTTGGATTTGTCTATGTCTGGATGGCTATTAACATAGTTTTATTAAATACTTTCCCCATTTAAAATCTCCACTTTCAAGTTTGGCCAAGAATGGAATTAAGTTTGAATGGTCTGAATCATGTGATATTTCTTTCCTATATTTAAAGAGATGGTTGAAAACCGCACCAATTCGGATCTTACATGAGCCATATAAGGGTTATATGTTGTCCTGTGACATGTCTAGTGTGGGGATTAAGTCACTTTCGATGCTAAATGATCATGTTGTGGCGTATGGGTCATTAAAAATGAGGCCTCATGAAATAAACTAAACTACGCATGATCTTGAATTAGTTACAATGGTTTATACCATAAATATTGGCAGAACAACTTGGGGGGAATGTTTTATGATTTATACTAATCATAAAATCATTAAGTACATATTTTCATAGTGTGATTTGATTATTTTTTATAGTATATGGGTTAAATACATGTAATAATTTTATTTTTATCTAGTTTACACACCAGGAAAGGGAAATAGTGTTTCATATTGTTGGAGTAGGAAGAATCAAAATCAGGTAGTTTAGGAATCTAGTCCTAAGTATAGGATAATGGTGTTGTTCAGCAAGATACATCTTGAGGTGAAGCATGGACTGGAGAGGATGAACCTTGAATTCTTGAAAGTTGAGTATGTTCTTCTAAGCCAATTCAAGGAGAAGCATCATGAGGAATTAGAATATATGGCATTAAGGGAAATTCTTGAAGGTGGGAGGTCACCTTCTAGATTAACTATTAGAGATTATGATATTTTTTATATCTTTGGTCATGTGGTTGTGCCAATGTGTATGTGAGAATAGTTTATCCAAGTGTTTCATGCATCGAAGTGGGAATTTTATCCCAGATTGATGAAGATGTATCGTGAGTTCTGTAGTAAGTATTAGTGGGGATGGATAAAGAGAGAGTTTTTTGTTTTTGTTTTATGATGTCTTGCCTCTCAGGAGGTGAAGGTCAATCATCAATGAGTGAGTGGGATGTTACAGCAATTTTCCATTCCAAAATGGAAGTTGGATGATGTAGCGATGGAATTTGAAGTGGGTCTTCCTTGGACTCCTCAGGATAATGATATGATATGGGTTTTTGTGGTTTGATTAACAAAACTTTCTCATTTTTTACAGATTTGAGAGATCATCAATATAGATAAGTAGGGTGAGTTGTATGTTCAAGAGATAGTGTGGTTACATGGGGTACCACAGACTATAGTTTTGGATTGTGACCCACACTTCATGTCATGATTCTATTAGGGGCTATAGAGGGTACTTGGAACTAAGGTGTTTTTGAGTACAACCTTTCACCCACACACGGATGGGAAATTAGATTATACTATTCAAGTACATAAGGACTTTTGGAGAGATTGTGTCTTCAATTTTGGAAGATCATGGGAAAAATATCTAGTTGTTGTTGATTTTTCATACAAAACTAATTATGAGACTATGATTTATATGGAACTATTTGATGTGCTCTATGTTAGATCATATAGATCAACATTATGTTGGATGGAAGTTAGGGAATCAGAGTTTTTGGGACCAAGTCTCATGCAGGATACATCGAAACAAGTCTTGTTGATTTAGATGAAAATGGAAATGTATTAGAGCAAGTAAAATTTTTATACAGATCAGCATTGTATACACCTTCATTTTTGGGTTAATGTTTGGTTGTTTATTCATGTGAATCCAAGGTTCATACACCATTAGATTTGGAAATAGGTTAAGATGGAACCCAGTTATGTGGGGCTATTTGAGATTTTGGAGAGGATCAGACTGGTACCATATTCATTGGATATTCCGTAATGGTAGAGTGATATGAAAAAAAAATTACATGTGTTTCATCTTCAAAATTACCAACCTGAACCATATCATATGATTGATGATGATGATATTGAGCTTGAGGTTGATGCATTTTTTGAGGATTGTTTGGTTTATATTGTGGATCATAGTGAAAATGTCTTGTGAGGCTGGATTTTTCCCTTGATTCAAGTTTTGTGGCAACAGGGTAATATTTGAGAAGCAAATTGGGGGATAGGTTGAATATGAAAGCTGAGTGGCCCAACTCTTTTCATCGGATACATATTGATTCTTGGAAGTGATGCTCGAGGGTGGTTTGTAATAAGGTGGGGAGGTTTTAAGATCCCAAACTTCTTAGAGGTACACTCTTGTTTAAACTTTGGATTTAATTTATTAAATATGGCTAATGAAATGTTTACTGGGTGTATAAGGAATCTATGGGGTGTTTTGGGGGTTTGGGAAATGAAATAAATGGAAATCAGGCCATTCGGTGTATGATGCACAGTTGGAACATGGGTAATGAAAACTGTGTAAGGGGTGAGGACAAACCGTGCAATCTTGGATAGGTTCATTTTTCCATGGGTGGTGCATAGTTGGTCAAACCATGTAGAATACCATGGTAATGGTGAAACCCTACCCCTCTTGGATAGAGCTTGGTGCATAGTTGGTTCATGGTTTGGAAACTTGTTTTCCCAAACCCTGTACCCCATTAAAAATTGAAAATTTACCAAATTTCCCACATAGTATTTTAAGTTATTCACCCTATTTCCTACCATTTATTCCTCTTATATCCCTAGTGATGAACAAAATTTCACAAGTCCTCATAAGGGTCAATATCATTTGATTATAGGATGTTTGGAGTATATTTGGTTATAGATCAATCATCTGGGTAATTTTATTTCCCACATATCTTCTCTTTTCCTGATAAGGGATTGTGGTTTCATTAATATTCTTCCAAATCCCTAAAACCTGCTTTTTCTATTGGATCTTAGGTTGGGTATTCAAATGGTTCGTGAATCTAGATCTAAGTCTATGTTTAAGGGTGAATTCATCTTCAAATTCTAGTTAGGTATCCTACAAGTTATATACCATAGTTTTGATGTTTATTTTTGCTTGTATGTTTTTATTTATGGTTCTCTCTTGTTTTTAAATTTAATCCTTCAGTAATATATTGTAAAATTGATTAATAAATGGTTAATTGAACCCCTCATGACCCCCATGGGATGCATTGAGGATGATTATACCGATTGAGATCCATCCATGGGGTGTTCCAAAATTCCCAAACATGGAAAATGGTAATGTTAAGCGTGGAATAGATTTATGATAAAGTAGCTCCCATGATGAACATGTTAGAATGTTAGTTGGGTTAAAAAGGGAATAATGATAGTTGTGTATAGACATTGATAATGGCATAATTGATTGTTTGGTATCGTGTGAAAATGGGTTAATTGGTTTCATTTGAATGTGACCAATAGAATATGAATTGTAATTGAAATGAATAAGTAGGTTAATGCATGTGAAATGATGAATGTGTGTAAAAGTGTTAAATCAAGTGAATTAATGAATATATAAAATGGTATAATATATGATAATAATTGAAGATGCATAATGGGTTAAATCATGATAAAAGAAAAGGGTTTAAATGGGTTATGTGATGTACATGGTAATGTGATAATTGGTTAAGTCTTGATGTGAATTCACATGTTGATTAGTTATTGATTATTAATTCTATGCATTTTGATTTTTGTATAGTTTGTGACATGGAATATGTGGTGAGTGGGTAAATAAGAATGTGAATATGGCTTGGAACATTGGGGTATGGGACCTGAGAATCTACGCCCACGATACGGGTTAGACATAGTCTATAAACCTCACCCTATAATGCATGCATTAGGTAAGGGGAATGAGGCTATATGACCCCAATAGTTGTATTTTATAATACCACATGGACAAAGGCTCTGAGGTGAGTGCGTTGAACTTTTAGGGACATGCTTATCCCTATTGAGATAGGGAACATGACTTATTCCATTATTCTTAGTAATTGACCGACTTATGAAATTGTGTAAATGATGCAATTTCCTAACCCATTGAACATGTAATAAAAATGAACATAGTGATGAAGACAAATAAGTGATGAAAATGTAAATAGTGATGGAAATGGTTAAAGTGAATATAGTTATATAAGGGAAATCACATTGTATTTTATTTACTGTGTCATTTATTTAGAACGTTAATGCACTATCTATCTATATTGGATAATATTTAGACACCATTGGTGGTTTCTTATTGATTTTTACTCACACCCTACAAAGTCTACTATTAGGTTCTCGAGCAAATTTCATGGTTTCAGGTCATGAAAAAGGAAAAGGGCTCTATTCTGGGGAGTTGATTTGGGATTGGTATGTGCACAAATGAGGATCCAAACTTAGAGTCAGCACCTATTTTGGGGATTAAACTATTTCTATTATTTATGGGGTTTCTTCACTTTTGGAAAAGTTAGCATGACATTAAATATTTATTATTTTGTTGTGTTGAGTACCTTGTTTGGAAATTGGTTGGTAATGCATGTTTCTGGTTTATAGATTATTATTTCATTATTTCCTATTTTATCTACTATGGATTACTCTATTAATTATTTTATAGTCTCCCCATGGGACATATTAGACCATTTTCGTTGGTCGGAAAACTATGGCATACAAGGTGCCATGCTTAAGGTCATGTGGTTACTCTACTTGGGAATCAGTTTAGAGGTTTCTGGGTTGGGGACATTGCAATATTATAAAACCATCATATATGATATCATACATATTATTATTGTTCTATAATGATTTAATAACATGTTCTAAACCACTATAAATTAGGTTAAATCATGTTTAACCAAAATTAAGCATCTGCTAAGGGAAATTGTCTCATTTTTCCTTCGTTAAGACATATTTAATTACTATAAACCTAATTTCTTATATATGGTGTAATTACTGACCCTTTGACATGTAATATTATAATTCCTTAATAATTTATGTTATTTTAAGTTTTATTTTCAATTATTTAATCCAAGGGTAATTGATTTAAAATTTACCATGTAGTAAATAATTTCATAACTCAATTTTTTCCATTTGGTTATATTACTTATTCATCATATATGATATTCTTTGATTATGTGTAAAATTAATTTTTATTATATTATTTTGTATTTACACTTTTTTAATTTCGATTTACATTCTATAAATATATTTTATTCATTCACTGATTCTCACTTCAATGAAATGATCTTTGTAAGTGTTTATTTTACAACCTCATTCCAATCAAGATTGTTTATTATTGAATTTAATTTGAATGGAATTATTAGAAAAATAAATAACAAAACAATTTAATATTTTTATCCTCTGGTTATTCCGGATATTTTCAAGTAATAGTTCCATTATTGCACTATTTGGTATTTAAAATTTTTAAGAAAATATTTTACTAGAATCTGAATTCATTTCTCTCTTTATTAGAAAATTTGTTTTCTACCAAACCTATTTTCTAAAAATGTTTTCAAAAATGTTTTTATCCTTTTCTAAATGATTTATTAAATACAATTTTACCCATTTTTAATTTATATTAATTGTTTTTTAATAATTATGCATGTGTTTTTTAAAACCATTCCCATATTAATTTTTTGGAAAAAGTGAAAAGAATATCTATTTCAACATATATAGAATGAATCGATTTTTCATCTATATTAACCACTCATATTTTTTTAAAATTATTTTATATGTTTTAAAAATTATTTTCAAATAAAACTATTTTCAAAAATATTTTATAAATATTTTTCACAAAGGAAAGGATTGTTTTTCTCAAGATATGTTTAAAATGATTTTTTAAGATTCATTTATATGTTTTCAAAGTTTTTTTCAAAGAAATGGATTTTAATATATTTTGTGAATTTAAGTTTTTAGAAAGTGATTTCCAAAATGAAATTTTTTTTCCCTAAAGTTAATTTAATGATATTTTTTGGACTCCTCATGTATTAATCATGTTTTAATGATCACAAATCCTATTCCTGCTAATTAATATCAATCTTAATTTCACATCTTGCTAATGCTCTTCAGTCTCAATAATAACTACACATCATTTTTTAATGATAACAAATCTTATTGATGTTAATTACTCGATTTATTATTTGCAATTCTTATGCATGATCACAAATCTCACTTATATTATCAAGACTTTATATTTATGTTTCAACTTCTCTTACTCTCTAACGATTAAGATTAATTCATATTCTGCATATTACTGTTTAAGTATAAATATAGATATTTGTCTAGGTATGGTCACACCGTGAAGGACACACCGTGACCCAGACACCATGAAGGACACACCCTGACCCAGACACCGTGAAGGACACACCGTGACCCAGACACCTTGAAGGGAACACCTTAACCCAGACACTGTGAAGGACACACCATGACCCAGACACCATGAAGGACACACCGTGACCCAGACACCGTGAAGGACACACCGGGACACAGACACCGTGAGCTACACACCATGACATGGAGACACAGTGAACCAAATACCGTGAAGACTATACCATGAAGAATACATCATTTACATTATCAATGTGACACTGTTTCTTAACTTTTTGTCAATATTATTTAAATAATGCTAATGGTCATATTTTAAGTTTTTAATAAAATTAATGTTATTTAATGATAGTTGTTTGGATGTCAGGAAACCGTATCTCGTACCGATGAAAAGTGAATTATTCTAACTACCAGAATGAGTGGAATATAAGGAATATTGAGATGCAGTACACGTATAAAAGTGTAAGTAGTGGTGCACAAGTGTGACGATACAACAATAAGAACTTATATACGCCCAAGAGCACTATGTTGAACAAAAAGAACAATCCTGATCAAGAAGGATATTTAAAGACTTTCCAAGAACTCTCATGAGTGCAATCCAACACCACTGAATAACACACGACGAATCAAGAGATTATTTTCACTCTTGTAGAACACAAGCTAAACTAAGACACTCTGTTTTTCAACAGAAAAACCAGATAAGTTCTAAGAAACAATGATGCTGAATCCAACGAGTCTAGAGCTGCATTGCTAATCACTACTGCTTTCTAAACTCTTATCTATTCTCTCTAAGTGATTTCTTTATTTACTTTAAAACAGTGTGGTGTACTCTGTATATCTCACACACACATTGTATCCTGCACTAAACTGGAGGATATCAAAATCCTCACTCTAATACTCCTAACTCTTGTTTACCCACGTCAATTGTGGAAGATGTCCTTGTGTGGCCGGATCTTGTTTTGTTTCCCATGAAGAAAGGTGGTAGAGGTCCCTGTGTGGCCTAGACAGTTGTGTAAACTGTTTTTAACCCCGATCTAGGGTGTTGATAAAATTTATATAAATTTGAGAGGACTAAGTCTCGACTTAAGACTGAACCTCTCGTTACATCTTTTTTTCATCTTTAGTTTAAGTTTAAAGTATACTACATATATCTTTTATATTATGTTTCTATTAATCTAAAATAAAAAACTATTTTTAAAGCTACTTTGATAGTTAAATTAGAAAGTGTTTACACTCATTGTAAATCATTAGGATAGTTTCAAAAGTTAGTTTGATCTTATGGTTAAATTAACTGAGACCTAATTAATCTTTGAGAAGTTAAGTGAACATTTACAATCTGTATAAATTCACTATAGTTTAACTTGTTTTATAAATTGGGGGATTTTAAAGAGACAATATTTTAATAGAAATTTTAATTGGAACTAAATTAAACCCCCTCTTGAGTATCCACTCTAACCAACATTTGGTATCAGAGGTTGTTTTTTTTAAAGATTTTTGAAATACTCTATTTTTTAAACTGTTATTTTAGTTTCACCTTTAATGAAATTAAATTTCTGTTAGTTATAAATTTTATCTCTTTAATTATACTTTCTAAAATATAGTTATGGAATATAGACTAGAGGGTGCTGCTACTAACAGGCCACCATTCTTCAATGGAACAAACTATGCTCAGTGGAAGATTAAAATGAAAAATCATTTAGAAAGCATGGGTTTTGATATTTGGACTACTATAGAATCTCAATATAAAATTCCAGAAACTGAAAGAACAACATGGGATGAACCTACAAAGACTGCCTATAATAATAATTGTAAAGCTATGAATGCCATGTATTGTGCTTTAGGAGATGAAGAGTTTAAGATAATTTCTGCTTGTAAAACTGCTTTTGAAATTTGGGATACTTTAAGTGATTCTCATGAAGGAACAACCAATGTTAAAGAAATGATATTGAATATATATACTATTAAAAATGATAATTTTAAAATGAAAACTGATGAACCTATTTTTCATATGTATCTCAGGTTCAATGAGACAGTCAATACAATTTATTCACTCGGTAAAGCTGTTTTAGTAAAGAAACAAGTTATGAGGATACTGAGATGTTTACCAGACCAATGGAGAGGCACATATGTTTCAATCATAGAATCATGTGACATTGTTGCTCTACCTATCAAAGAACTCATTGGTAAGATTATGATGTATGAGGAAGAACTCAAGGTGAATAAAGAGGAAGAGGATGAACCAAAAAGGAAATCAGTGGCTTTCAAGACTACTGCTTCAAAGAATAAAGACAAAGAAAAAGATCAAATACAAACTGACAATTCAAAAAGTGAAAGCTCAGACTCTGATAGTGATGCTGAAATGGCTCAAATAGCTAGAGGGTTTAAAAAAATTTATAGGAAGAAGAGATTTTTCAGAAAATCAAATTACAAAGGAAAGTATGACAATAAGGGACATTGGAAGAAGGACTGGAAAAAGTCAAATAAAAGTGATGATGTTGTTTGCTACGAGTGTAAAAGAAAAGGACACATTAAAGCAGACTGCCCAAAGCTAAAATTCAAGAAGAAATGTGATTACAAAGATAGTAAGTACAAGAAAGCTATGAAGGCTACCTGGATTGCTTCTAAAGACAGCACAAGTGAATCTGAAATGTCTGATTCTGAAAAGAATCGTGCCAACATGTGTTTCATGAAAAACACATCTGAGGTAACCTTAGATACTTCTATTTTAAATTCTTATTATTCTAGAGATGATTCAGAATCTAATTCGGATTTTGAAAACATGACTAGTGATGAATTATTTGAATATTGTATTATGTTATAGGAGACATGCAATGAACTTAAGGATAAATACAAATCATTAAAGAAACACCATTCTCTCACTACTACTATTAAAACTAAACTTAATATTGAAAAAGAGAAGAATGCTCAACTGTTAAAGGAAAATACTGAACTGAAAATGTCAAATGAGCAACTTAGAAAGGACTTAGATAAGTTCACAAATGGAAAGGATACACTAACTCAAATTATAAGAAAGAAAGTGGCACCAAAATACACTACTGGAATAGGCTACAAACCTGGACAGAAACAGTTTACTAAGAATAGCTTTATTCCTAAATCTGGACAGAATACTGCTAGTTCTAGTTCTGGAAATCCATATGCTTCAACTAGTTATTTAAAAAGTTATAAATCAAATAGAGTTTATCTTTCAAAATATATTGATTCTATAAATTATATGAGACCCATAAGACAAATTTGGGTTCCAAAATCATTGATTTCTAACCTGTCTAAACCCAAGAAGATCTGGGTACCAAAATCATACTCTATCTAAAACTGTTTTCTAGGAAAACTGCTTGAAGAGTTCCCACAAGAAGACATGGTATTTGGACGGTGGATTTCCAGGACATATGTCTGGGGATTACTCATGTTTCAAGAGCTTAATAAAGGTTGATGGAGGCTATGTCACCTTTTGTGATAATTCTAAAGGAAATATCATCGGCCTAGGCCAAATTGGTAACACTAATTTAGTTTTAATTTATAAAGTTTTATTTGTTAATGGACTTAAATATAATATATTAAGTATTTCTCAATTATTTTATGATGGTTTTAATGTCAAGTTCGAAAATGATTCTTGTAATGTTTTTAATTCTAAAAATGTTTTATTATTTTCTTCTTTAAGAAATGAAAATGTTTATGTTTTGGATCTAAATTCCTTAGCTAAACAAAATTTTACCTGTTTAAATGCATTTCATAAAGAGTCATGGTTGTGGCATAGGAGATTAGGAAACTGCAATATACACTCACTTAGTAAACTAACTAGGAAGAACTTAGTTAGAGACTTACCCAAACTTGAGTTTCCAAATGGCAAAGTGTGTAATTTCTGACAAAAGGGAAAGCAACACAAAATCTCTTTCAAACCAAAGAAAGAAGTATCAACTTCTCAACCTCTCAAGTTGGTTCACATGGATCTATTTGGACCATATAGAGTATCTAGATTAAATGGGAAGAACAATGTCTAAGTCCTAGTAGATGAATTTTCTAGATATACTTGTGTATACTTCTTAGCTCACAAAAGTGAATCTTGTTCTTATTTTGTTAAATACACCAAGTCTGTAGAAAACCCTAGTGGACTTAAGATTAAAACTCTAAGAAGTGACCATGGATGTGAGTTTGAAAATCATGAATTTGAATCCTGTTGCTCACACAATGGATATAATCATAACTTTTCTTCTCTTAGGACACCTCAGCAGAATGGTGTAATAGAAAGAAGAAATAGAACTCTACAAGAAATTTCTAGAACTATGCTTAATGAATATGACCTGTCTATTTACTTTTGGGATGAAGCTGTGAACACAGCTTGTTATATTATTAATCAAGTCTTAATTAGACATGTTCTTATGAAGACCCCATATGAGTTGTGGAATAATAGAAAACCTAAATTTAGTTACTTTAGAGTCTTTGGATACAAAGTTTTTATTCTCAATACAAAAGATAATCTTGATAAGTTTTCTTCTAAGAGTGATGAAGGAATATTTTTAGGATATTCTTTAACCAGAAAAGCCTATATAATCTTTAATAAAAGAACCAAATGTGTGGAAGAATCTATTCACATCAATTTTGATGAAACTCATCCATATGAGCCTAAAACCTCACTTGAAAATCTTGATGAAGATTTGAGTATTCTGAAATTTAATGAAAATCTAATGAACCTACTGTAAAAACATCCAATTCTGGACATATTCCATAATCTTCTGCTATATAACCTGAACCTATAGATGAACCTGAAATTTCTAGTCCTACCTTTACTAGATCAACTAGAATTCTAAAAAATCATCCTTTAGATGTTATTGTAGGAAATCTTGATAGAGGGACTCAGACTAGAGCTTCTCTTAGAAATCGGGTTGAACATCAAGCCTTCTTGTCATAGCTTGAACCTAAAAACATTGATGATGCTATTAATGATGAATTTTGGGTAATTCCTATGCAAAAAGAACTCAATTAATTTGAAATAAATAAGGTGTGGAATCTTGTTGAAATACCTAAGGACACTTTCACCATAGGCACTAAATGAGTGTTTAGAAATAAAGTAGATGAATCTAGAAACATAGTTAGAAACAAAGCTAGGATAGTTGCATAAAGATATAGTCAAGAGGGATGAATTGACTATGAGGAGACTTTTTATCATGTAGCCATATTACAACCTATTAGGATTTTACTTGCTTATGCTGCACATCTAAATTTTATACTATATCAAATGGATGTCAAGAGTGCATTCTTAAATGCTTATATTGCTGAGGATGTTTTTATTGAACAACCACCTAGATTCTCAAACCCTCATTTTCCAAATCATATTTTCAAATTATCAAAATCTATATATGGTCTAAAGCATGCTCCAAGAGCTTGGTATGATAGATTAAGTACTTTTCTAATTTCTAAAGGTTTTACAAAAGGTATAGCTGACCCTACTCTTTTTATAAAACAAATTTCTAAAGATGTTGTTGTTGTAAAAATTTATGTAGATGATATTATTTTTGGATCTTCAAGAAATTCCCTATGTACTTATTTTTCTAAAATGATGCAAAATGAATTTGAAATTAATTTAATGGGTGAACTCAAATTCTTTCACGGATTTCAAATATTTCAAAATGATGATGGAATTATTTTAACTCAAAGTAAATATACTAGAGATATTTTAAAATGATTTGGATTAGATAGAACAAACAGTAGTGACACTCCCATGAGTACCACCTGTAAGTTGGATCTTGATGAGGATGGTAAATCTGTTGATCAAACCACTTATAGAGGAATGATTGGAAGTGTACTCTACCAGACTGCTAGTCATCCTAATTTAATGTTTAGTGTATGTATGTGTGCTCGTTTTCAAGGAAACCCAAAATATTCACATTTAAATTTGGTAAAGTGAATTTTCAAATACCTCAAGCATACTCACAATTTAGGACTGTTCTATCCCAAAGAACAATCATATGAACTAGTTAGTTATTCTGATGTTAATTTTTTTGGATGTAAGTTAGATAGAAAAAGAACCTCTAGAACATGTCATCTTTTAGGCAAGTCACTAGTATCATGGTGTAGTAAGAAACATAATTATGTTGCTTTATCTACTGCAGAAGCTGAATACATAGCTATTGAAAGTTGTTGTGCTCAAATTTTGTAGATGAAACACACATTACTAGACTATGGATATCAATTCAGACATGTCCCAATAAATTGTGACAACACTAGTGCTATTAATATTTCTAAGAATCTTATTTCTCATTCTAGGACAAAACATATTGATGTAATACATCACTTTTTGAGGGATCATTATCAAAAAGGTGATATCACATTAGAATTCATTGGTACTGAATATCAACTTGCTGATATATTCACTAAACCATTAAATTCTGAAAGATTAGACTACATCATACATGATCTTGGTATGATTAATCATAAATAGATATCTTACTGATCATAATACTCAATACTTACTGTATTTTACTTTACGGTTTCATCACTCACTGTTTTACAATTATTGTTTCATGCTTACGGTCTCACAGTTTAACACCTTGTACTCACGGTCTGTCACCTAACTGTCTCACTGTGACTGCACAGAATGGTCACTCTCTCACCGTGACTGCACAGAATGGCCATTGTCTCACTGTGAGGACCACCAACTGTCTCACCGTGATGACTGTTTTTCATCACATTGTAATACCTCCTCATGGTCTCACCATGAAGATTATTTATACTCCTATTTTAACTCGTATCGCAGTAATTTTTATGTCACCACAATTTGATTTCCTGCGTTCTTGTTTTTATGACGTTTGACGTTCTGAAATGATAAAACTTAAGGGTTTCATTCGTTTCAATTCCTGAACTCTATCCTGAACCTTCTCTTTCTTGAAAAACTTCTCTTACCTCTCGCCTGAACCTTCAGTGGATGCCAAGGATGAAGCGTCCATCATCACCCTCATCTGAGAAGTACCGCTCTAAAAAACAGAAAAGGATACCGAGGATAGTTCCCGAAGGACCTCTAAACCGAAACTTGGTAAGCTGTATTGTTGTACCTGAAAAAGAAGTTTTCCCTCAGTGGTTGTTGTCTATAGAGTCATTAGTTTTGAAAGTTTTAAGAGAACAAGGATGGTTGAATGGTTCTCTGGACAAAATAGACTGATTTACCCAAGGCTGTTATCTCAATTCTACCAATATGTGAAGTTTTCCTTTGATTTTGGAGAAAGTGTTATGGTGACCAGCTAGATCAATGGTCAGAAGTGTTCCTTTTCTTCAAGGATGTGGGATGCAGGCCTAAGAATTCCACAAGAAGGAGTTTGTGAAGACTACCAGAGATACCCTCCTCCATCTTCTGATATCTTCAATCTGAAGAATTCTTTGGAAATCCTGACTGGAAATGGCACCAAGCGAAGGGCCATAGCTGCTGAATTAGATGGGGAGACATGACTTCTTTTAAAATTTGTTCAGAATTTGATTAGTCCAAAAACGGGGATTTTGCTATAATGAAGTATCAGGATGTGTTCCTGTTTCACTTTTTGATGAATGGCCATAAGTTCAACCTATGCAAGTATGTTATTAACCATATCTGTGAGTTGATCAAAGTCACTTCCAAATCCACCTCCCTGTTTTAATCAAGGATGATTTCAGCCATGTTAGTTTCCAAAGGGATGGTTGGATCGATTGAAGAAAAGTTAGAGGACTTTGATTTCTTCTTATCCATGCCTATCATCAGAAGGATGAAGATAAGATGGAACCCCTAGGGCTTGAGGATAATGATCAACTCTATAAAAAGTTTAATCATGTTGATTATCCAAGAAGATATAAGAATCTATCTGATCCTGGTTTGGAACCATATGAAGTGGATGAGTATTCAGAAGATGAAGAAGAAGAATAGGAAGTAACAGTTGAAGTATCACCTAGAGAAGAAGCAGGAAGACCTCCAATGGAAACAGTTCTGGTTAAAAAAGAAAGGGTTGTTTTCCCTGCTGTTATCGCTGCTGAAATACCTTAATAAGAGGAAGTTGCTATTGGTTTGAGGGAAGAGAAAACTCCTGCTTCTAGTGAGGATGTCAATCCAGAAACTCATCCTAATGCTGCAAAAAAAAAAAAATTTCCAGATTCATAACATAAAGTAACCATAGAGATAGATCCTGTTGAATAGGATCTCCCTGTTGAGAAATAATCAAGTCTGGAAGCTCAACCAGTGGAACAATTGATTCCCAAGATAATTCCCTCTACTGAAGAGAGGATGAAAGTTACCTTTCAGTTGGAAAGGAAAAAGTTTGTTGAAGATATTAGGGATGATCTTGTGAATCTTGATCATGTTTCTGAGCCTATAGTCTCTGAAATGGAAGCACAATTTGAGGGGGAGGAACCTGAAAACCTTCAGATTATAGAAGCTGGATCTGCTGAAGCTTCTCAACCTACAGTCACATATTCTGAGCAAACTCGGTATGAGTTCCCAATATTTTATGATGTGAATGAGTCACAGCAAATGACTACAACTGGAATGGATCTTTCTTCTCTGTTTCAACTGAAGTTTGTAGCTCATCCAGAACCTGTACCAGAACCAGAGCCTCAATCTGAATCAGAATCTATGTCTGAAGATGACTCTGAACCGCAACCTGAACCTGAACCTCTACCTTTACCTGCACCCTTACCCGAGCATCACTCTTTTGTAACTAAGGATGATTTTAAAGTCTTTGGAGAGACTATATTGGGTGGTGTTGAGAATATTTTATCCACTCAGTCTCGTCTTGTGACTCAGTTAAGTCAAGAAGATGCCTCAATTCCGCAGGAAAATATTATATTTCATATTCAACCAAGGATGATCCGTGAAATTCAAGAAGTCAGGGTTGAAAATTGATTGCATAGTACTGATGTTTCAAATTTGAAAGGTTTGGTGGAAAACCTTCAATCAGAACTGTCATCAAGATCAGAGCATGTGCCTGCTCCTACTTCTGCTCCTGCACCTATTGATGCTTCTACTGAGCCAACTGACTCGACCCTTGCTAGGGAAATTGTGTCTCAAGTGCATCCATATCTAATATCTTTTATTGAAAAGATTGGAAAAAGACACACCAAGATGCTGGAACGTATGAGGGAGCTTGTATAAAATCTGAATAAACTCACATATGAGTACACTGGATGCCTGCAAAAAGTTCTCAAACAAATCAAAGTTCTATCCGAAGCTGTAAAAGCATCCCCTTCTTCAGGTAAACCTTATGTTCCTCATTTGGATGATTCTCTACTGAGATCCACAATCAAGGAAGAACTTCATAATTCCTTAAGTGGCTTGGATCAATCTTCTTTGTCAAAAGTGGTTAAGAATAGTGATCGAGCATTTGACTTTGTTAGAATTCATTCTAAGATAGCCAATGATGCTCAACAGGAGGTAACTAAGAAAATAGATTTTTATCTCACTCGGATTTTCTCCAAAAGGGATATGACAGATCACTTTTGATATCTTGTGTAAAACCTGAAAATTCCTCCTGCAACTCACACTTTTAAAGCTCAAGTTCATAAACTTACAGAATTCACCAGATTGTTAGACAAATTCGTGGAGAATAAGGACGGTTTTGAAAAGTCTATGTAATATGGTGGTGAAATCATTACTGATTTCATCAATCTTCTGAAGCCATATCTTCATGTGCAGAGTACTACTATAGTTGCTCTAGCTGCTGCACCCCTTAGACCTGGTCTACCTGCCTTAGCCTCAACTACAATGTCAGTCGGCCAAGCTCATTGTCAGATCTGTCCAGTCATTCTTGACCAACCACAACCTATATCTTCTATTCCTCCTACTTTGGCTCCATCTGTTTTTGAAGGTCTACCCTTACCCTCTTTGTCTACCACATCTACGCCTTCTTCTATGTTAGCACCAGCTCCTGCTGCTGATAAAATCAATGAAAAGGAGGATCCCTGATGACTCCAAGGATTGTTTTCTTTTTTATGGGATGTATCTTGTTGTTTAATGTTTTTATTTCTCCTGTATGTTTTATTATAAACCTTTTCAATGACAAATTCAGTGTTTCCCTCATTTATCTCTACTTTTTTATAATCTCAAAAGGGGGAGAAACACTAAAAGTATCAGTACTATAATGAAATATGTTATTATCGAATCTATTATTCTATAATTTTTACTATTCTAATATTCTAGTTTCTTTAATGTTGAATTTTATTTATATTTTGAATATACATGATTTTTGATCATCAAAAGGGGGATATTGCTGGAATCCTCATGTATTAATCATGTTTTAATGATCACAAATCATATTCCTGCTAATTAATCTCATTCTTAATTGCACGTCATGCTAATGCTCTTCCGTCTCAATAATAACTACACATCATGTTTTAATGATAACAAATCTTATGGATGTTAATTACTCAATTTATTATTTACAAGTCTTATGCATGATCAAAAATCTCAATTATATTATCAAGCCTTTATATTTATGTTTCAACTTCTCTTACTCTCTAATGATTAAGCTTAATCCATATTCTGCATATTACTTTTTAAGTGTAAATATATATTTTTGTCTAAGTATGGACACACCGTGAAGGACACACCGTGACCCAGACACCGTGAAGGACACACCGTGACCCATACACTGTGAAGGACACACCGTGACCCAGACACCGTGAAGGACACACTGTGACCCAGACACCGTGAAGGACACACCGTGACCCAGACACCATGAGATACACACTGTGACATGGAGACATCGTGAACCACATACCGTGAAGACTATACTGTGAAGAAGACATCGTTTATATAATCACTGTGACATTGTTTCTTAACTTTTTGTCAATATTATTTAAATAATGCTAACGGACATATTTGATGTTTTTAATGAAATTAATGTTATTTAATGATAGTTTTTGGAATGTCAGGAAACTGTATCTCGTACCTATGAAAAGTGAATTATTCCTACCGCCATAATGAGTGGAATATAAAGAATATTGAGATGCAGTACACGTGTAAAAGTGTAAGCAGTTGTGCACAAGTGTGACGACACAACAAGAAGAACTTACATACGCCCAAGAGCACTGTGTCGAACAATAAGAACAATCCTGATCAAGAAGGAGATTGAAAGACTTTCCAAGAACTCTCATGAGTGCAATACAACACCACTGAAGAACACACGACGAATCAAGAGATCATTTTCACTCCTGTAGAACACAAGCTAAACTACGACACTCTGTTTTTCAATAGAAAAACTAGAGAAGGACTAAGAAGCAATTCTGCTGAATCCAACGAGTCCAGAGCTACATTGCTAATCACTAGAGCTTTCTAAACTCTTATCTATTCTCTCTAAGTGATTTGTTTATTTATTTTCGAGCAGTGTAGTGTACTCTTTATATCTCACAAACACACTGTCTTCTACACTGAACTGGAGGATATCAAAATCCTCACTCTAAAACTCTTACCTCTTGTTTACCCATGTCAATTGTGGAAGAGGTCCTTGTGTGGCCTGATCTTGTTTTATTTCCCACGAAGAACAGTGGTAGAGGTCCCTTCATGGTCTGGACAGTTGTGTAAACTGTTGTTAACCCCGATCCAGGGTGCGGATCAAATTTATATAAATTTTATAGGACTAAGTCTCATCTTGAGACTGAACCTCTTGTTACATCTGTTGTGCATCTTTAGTTTATGTTTATAGTATACTACATATATCTTTTATACTCTACTGCTATTACTTTGAAATACAAAACTATTTTTAACGCTACTTTGATAGTTAAATAAGAAAGTGTTTACACTCATTGTAAATCAATAGGATAGTTTAAAAAGTTAGATTGATCTTATGGTTAAATTAACTGAGACCTAATCAACCTTTTAGAAGCTAAGTGAACATTTACAATCTGTATAAATTCACTACAGTTTAACTTGTTTTACAAATTGGGGGATTTTAATGAGACAATATTTTAATAGAAATTTTAATTGGAACTCAATTCACCCCCCTCTTGAGTATCCACTCCGACCAACAATATTTTATTGGTATTTTCATTCATCAATGTCAAAAAAAATTATTACTAATTCCCCAATGGGGATATTTTTTAAGGATTATATATTCATTATTTATATAGATAGATTAATATTGATTCAGAAATATTTTTATGGAATAGGTTTCTTCTACATGGGTCAGAAATGTTTCAAATATATTGTTATGGAACCCATTTCTTTTCTTGGGTTAACTATGTTTCATATATATTTTTTAGAACCCTTTTATTTTCAATAAGTAAATCATGATTCCGATATATTGACATAAAAATAATTTATTTTACATGGATTAATCACATTATAAACTTAATAATGATTGGTTCTATGATTTTTATGATGAAATGAAAGATCTATTTACTTTATTAATGTTTTGGTTCTAGGAAATTATATATGATGGGTATAACTAGATAGCATTGGGGTATATTATAGCTTATATGATGGGTGGGCCTAGAAAACGCTATACTTTTTTGAGTGATCAATATATTCTATAAAGAATTATATTAGAATTCATCCATATAGTTATTCTAATTTTAAGTGCTTTATGATAATCATGTTCCAAGATACCAACACATTTTATTTGTTATTTCCATAGGTTTATAATTCTTCCTTTGATCAAGTTTGATATAACATGGATCATCATTGTTGATTATTTTGATTATTTAATTTTTAAATCCTTATACTATGTTTCATGGTTGATGATTTAGGTATTGATAGGTATGAAATATTTTATGATTCGTTCATGCAGTCAAATTATTTATCCATACCCTTATTCCCTTCTTATACTCATTGATGACTATCAATTGTTAATTATTTTTTCTAACGATACTGATCATTTGGGCTCACACTTATTTTTTCCTTTTTCTAGGATTCTAGGAATTTTACTATGAAAAATATATAAGGATATTCTAGAGGGAATTCTGATATTATCGAAAAAAGAAGCTTTAATTTATATTTTTAAATTAAATGTGAGACCAAAGTATGAATCTAGTATTCCAAAACAACTGAATTAGTGAGTCCTTCAGAATATGATTCCTTATATATTATGTTAGTGTAATAAAGAAGGCATGGGATCAGGATACTATAGTCAGGGGTGCTATAGTTTGTATTAGATAAAGTTTAGCAGAATCCTTGGAAACTAAATTTTGTAAAACATAGATTTTGGATCATAAACCTTTGATATAAATTAATGGTATGAAAATAAAAATATCCTAATGTTTTTGTAAGGTGGTGATTATGTGGTTTTTCCTAGAAATACCTACTTTTATGGATACAAAAGTGGATTTGGTTCTAGAATAGATGTACCTAGGTGTAATAAATCTAAAAAAACATCACATTAGACTTGACCCAATAATCACTTGGTGTGTGAAAATATGCCTTACTGTACACCATGTTTGACACTCCTGATAAATATTCTTAGGATAATTCACATTTTATTTACAAAACATTTTGAATGATTTGATAGATTATGAAAATGAATGACCTAGGATAAACCGAAGTTGTCTCAAAGGAATGGGGAAATTTTTTATGCATTGAAAAGAAGGGTATAGAGTAATGAATTAATAATGAAAAATTAATAGAATGTTGTAAGGAAATAAATTTCAAATTATTGATCCATTTATAGTTTTTTGTATTAAATTTGTAGAAACAAGGAATTATTTAAGTCAATAAATATAACTAAATGTTGACACCAAGACCATGGAAGGACCTATTTTGAAATAGAATGGTCGACGTTTTTATTAGGATTCCATAACTATATTATAGATATATTTTTACAAATGGTATTTTGGTATAAGAATCATAAAACAGTTAAGAATTATGGTAAGCTTTAGAAGCATACATGTCTTCATTAGCTTAGGAGTTCTGGATACCATCATGGGATAATAAGTTTAATATTGATCATAATTTTAAATTCTTAAAAACCACTTTTAGTTTTTATGTGATGAGATTCTACCAAGAATAAGGATATTTTGTGAGAAATTTATGGTAATACAACCCATTGAATTAGTATATGTTTTAGTTAAAATATTATTTAAGGAATAATACCATTAAAATTTATATACATAAGTTCAAAGGTATTGATATCCTTTAGGGTTGATATGGTCATTAAGGACACTGTAATAATTTTGAAATAAAAGTATTTGACTTTATAAAAAATTGGTTATATTGAAGACCATAGTAAATATGTTATTTAATGATTAATTTTATTTCAAGGATGTCAATCTTTTTTTTTTTGTAAAATTATCAGAATTTTATTAATATTGTTCTGAAAAAGGAAAACTCACATACTGGTTGACAACCTGTCACATTGAGAAAGGTCATAGGGCTTGAACCCCTTATAAACAGATGATAAGGGTTTAGCAGAACCCTTGTCCTATGCAATGTCCTGGTTAATATATCACTATTTTTAGTTAAATGATTTGAAAAATAAATATTAATGATAAAACACTAGTGTTACTTTTTCAGTTTATAGATTAATTTATTGGATAACTTGTGCTAACCATATTGGTTTTGGAAAATATTTATAGATATATAGAAAGAATTTTCACTCTATTATGGGTCATATGATACATTAAAATTGAATTTTATTTCTTCAGACATAAAAAAACTTCATTTTTTTGATATTTTTTATGAATTTTAAATTGATTAAAGAAAGGCTAAAGGATGAAAATTTTCTTATAAAATAGGAACGTATCAAGTAAGTGTATTTCCTTATAAACATATATAGTAAAATAAGTCTTTAACTTTAGTAAAAGGGTCTTGATGGAAAAAACTTTATCCCATTACATTTATATCCAATGAATAATATTTTATTATTTTAGAAAATATAGGTTTATATATCTTCAATGACCTCAATCTATCTCTATAATTATTACAAATTTTTCCAACGTCCATATATTCACGTCCCACCTTTGTTATCCTACTTGGAAACCTATTTATGTGTTATTCTTGATGATCATATTACCTCTATTTCTCTATTATCAAAAATATTTTTTTTAACCCTTTTTAAAATGTGGGTTTCAAATAAATTTATTTTAAATTATTCTATCTTTTATTATTGAGAGAGAGTTCAAATTGTGAGGATGTAATTTATAAATGGGGATGAATTAACAACCTCAGATTTTAAATTTAGAACATCTTATTCGACATCATGTATAACATGTGACACCAATATTAAATGAGAATATATCACCCTAAAAATTAATGATATATTTATTCAATCCCTTCTTTGTTTTTCAATTCACATTACACCAAGTTTAAAATAAATATGATACTCAGTTAAAATATTATTATTCAAACATGACCATTATAACCTAACTGTTAAATTTGAAAGTATGATTATAAATAACTATATTATAAAATTTATATAGTTTAAACATGAATAAAATAAATTAATTTGATATATATTAATTATATATGAAATAATTGTCATTTGAAATTAAAATAAATATTTTCTAAAAAAAGTATTTTCTAAAAGGTTGTTTAGTCAATCTTTACGCTCATAATTTATGATTAATTTTTAATAATTCTAGAAAATTGATTTGAAAAATTAAACTGCATTATTTAAATCATTATATCAAAATTTACCTATGATTAAATTTAATTATTTTTCAAAAAAATAAATATTTTTTTAGTGAATAGTAAAAAATACCGATTTTTATAAAAAAAATGTATTTTATTTTCAATTAAATAAGTAATTTAAAAGTAAAATTTTGTTTTTAATATGATTTAAAAAAATAAGTATTATTTAGTTATATTGAATCCACATAATTAATCTTGAATCAATTTTATATTGGATTTAGTATAAGTTATATTCTGGGTTTAAAATGGGATATTTCTAAAGAAACTATTTTAAAATGCAAAATGTTTCTCCATTTTAATTAATTGAAATAATACATAATAGGGAATGTTTTAAACGAAATTTATAGATTATATTTAATTAAATAAATATTAATTTTCATTTAATTATTATTAATATTCAATAATATGATATAAAATAATCTTTACCTTGAAAAATACACTTCTTGAAAACCCACATTTCATCGTGTATGTGGGTTTTGTTTTAAATTAAATTTTGGCACTTATATAACTTGAATTTGTTAAAATTGATTCCATATTTGGAATCAAAATAATTTACATTTTTAAATAAGGCCAACCTAATTTTTTACCAAAATATATAGTGAAATCGTAAAACTTTATTACCACTATTAAAGTAATAATTGATTTACTAGGGGGTTAAACTAAAATTATAAGGGTTGAAATTACATAAAAACTCATATAAAATCTATTTTATTGACATATTTTTATCTTTTACCTTATATTCATGAAAAATCTCAATTATTTTAGCCTTGTGACATGAAAAAAACATGGGCGGAATTAATTGTCTTTAAAAATTACTAGTGGGTCACTCACCTCAAATATAAAAGGGATCTAATCCTTTCTTATCACCTTCAAACCCCATTTATTATATTGTGGGTATTTCAATTAAAATTTATAGAACCATTGAGGCTTTTAAATTGGGAGATTATTCTAGGGTTTGGGTAGAATTAGATCTATGTTTGTGCCTGATTCATATTATTTTGTTCTCTTCTTTGGATGATGATATCTCACTAAAGGTGGAATATGATAGATTTCTTGACCTCTGTCTTGACTATCAAGTGATCAGCCATGTCAAAGATAAGTTATTTAAAAAAAATCACTTTTTTCATTAAAACAGTATTGTGATACTTCCTTATGAAAAAGATGAAGAGACAAACAACGCAGAATTAATAGAATTATATTAATGGAATGAAATACCATACTATTAGAGATAATGAGTATATGAGTGCTAATGTTTCTCAAGAAATGGAATATGATCTTCAGAAAATTACACAAGATCCATACTGAACAATGTTTTTTAGTGCATGAAATATAGGAATGTAAACCGCCCTTGACTAGATCTAGGAAATGGTTAGCCGTGACATTGGTGGATGAGCATGGTGTGAATGTATAAGCTAAGGGTGAAATGAAATCAGGATTTATTTTTGTAAATGAGAAGAAAGGATTTGGTCCTATAATCGAGGAGTAACAAATTCTTTGTGATGGTGTGAATATTTGAAGTATTCTGGAGGAAATTATTAAATTAAAGGAAACCCAGGGAATCTATGGAAGCTGGAATGATTTAGAGAATGATTCACCATAAATACAAACCTATAGTTAGTATTTTTATAAAGGAAAAATATTGTTGTGGATGATAAATATTTTCAATCTGTTCCTCAAAGGAAAGTAATACATATCAAAGAATACTCATATCTGAAGCAAACTATGGTTACGAGGTATCATGGTTCTATTGATTATGATTCTAACTAGTATGGTTATTATGATGATTCTAATTAGAGTGACTCTAATATTTTATTTTATCTTTTATTTGGTTCCACTTGGCACGAGGGAATGAATGCTTTTATGACCGCTCCCATATTCCTTTTTTCCCATTCTTTAATAAAAAGGGTCAATATTTAGAATTCCTATTTAATTGTCTAAATAAACATACTCATCTTATAATCCTTATCTCTAATATAAACCCAATAAAGCATGTCTTTGGTGCAATCCAAAAGATGTTACCCAAAGAAGAGGTAACATTCTCCAACGAGTGCTTTTAATTTATTTATTCCTCCACATCCTTCAGTTATTATTAAACCAATATGATATAAAAAAATCAATATCTTAGATAAATTTTGATTTTATTATTTTAAAATAATAACCCAAATCATTCTCTTCTTCCATCTAATTGGTTATGAAATCATCATTCATGTGTACGGCGGACTACCACCTCACAAACCGGTGTCATTCGCTTTTCCATTACCACCTCTAAAAGTTGGATATGATGGTGGATATAAATTATATATATTATATTTATAATAAAATTATACCTCTATATTTATTATATCATATATAAATTTTTTTAGTTACTATTCTGTAGGGGATAAGATAATGTCGCCCGTGTGTATAGTGGATATTTCCTCACTAAGCGGTGTGATTTGTTTTTCACTAACACATTATAAGTATGGTAATATAGGTAAATATAATGAATATATGTGATATAAATGAAATAATTATTATGTTAATGGAATATTTATCATTATTAAAAAATAATATATATCATTTTTTTTCTTTCCATTTCAATTTCGGAAAGATAATACCATCGTTCGTGTACTTGTGGACTACTACCTTCACAAACCGATGTGACTCTATTTTCATCACCAAACCACATTGATGACATATATAAGAATATATAAAGAACTAATATTATACATATGATAGTATGATTATTATAGAAATATATAATATTACTTACCTTTTTTCTATGATGATCATTGGAAAACTGAAACCTTACTCAGGTGTATATATGGCCTACCATCTCCATGATCATATCGTACTTCATTTTTCAAAACCATATTTCAATATTAGTACTAAAAAGTATAATTGATGTATTAATATGATAATTATTTCATTATTATTATTATATAGATGATAAAAATATAAAATAATCAAAAGAACCAGAAACATCATGACAAATCATGAATTAGAAAACAAGGAAATTAACACACAAAACAATGAAAATCACAAACGATTATTAACAGAATAGTGATAATATGTTATAAAAAGACCATATATGATATTATAAATATTAATATTTTTCTATTATAAGTTAATAAAATGTTTAAAACCACTATATAGGAGGTTAAATATTTTTAACCAAAACGAGTCAGAAGGTAATTGACTTCGTCTTAAGTTATCTTCATTGAGGTGTATTTTATTGTAGTGCACTTAATTTCTAATATATAGTGAACATACTAACCTTTTAACATGTAATATCATTATTACATAATATTACATGGTATTGTATGTTATATTTTTAGTTATTTCATCCATGGGGATTCTATTTTAAATTTTTCAAGTGGTAAATAAAATCATAACTCGATTTAATTTCATAGGGTTGTATTACATATTCATCATCATTGATATTCTATGATTATGTGTGAAATTAATTTTAATTATCTTATTATTTATTTATACTTGTTTTATGTAGATTTAAATTTGATACACATAATTTATTCAATGACTAATTCACACTTCAATGTTAGGATCATTGTAATGGTTTGTTTTACAATCTTATTCGAATCGAGATTATTTATTCTTGGATTCCAATTGAAGGAAATTATTGTAAATATTCCTAATAAAACCATTTTATTTTATTCTCATCAGGTTACCATTACATTTTCAATTAATAGACCCATTTTTTATTTTAAATATTTAAAATTACTGAGAAAATGTTTTTACAAAAAATCGACCCCATTTCACTTTTGGGTTGAAAATATATTGTGTACCATAACTCATTTTTCTAAAAAAAATAAAAAAGACATTTTTCAAATTATTGTTAAAATAAAGTTTTTAACAATTTTTACTTTTTTAAAAAAAGTTAGAATGTAATCCTCATGTCATTTTCAAAAGAATTATCATTTTTCTTTTACTAAAAAATTTAATGGAATATTTGTTTAAAAGTGTATGTCATGAATTGAATTTTCAGCCATAATAACAAATCAAAAGTTTTAAATATTCGTCTATAGGATTCCAAAAATATTTTCATATAAAAAAATTTCAAAATTTTGTATGTTTTAAAAGTTTTTATTCCAAATGGAAAGGATGATTTCCCCAAGAAATGTTTTAAATGATTTTTCAACTTTCTTTTATATGTTTTCAATGAATTGGGTTATGATTATGTTCTATGTATAGTTATATTGGAATTCAGTTATATGGTGATTACAAATGTAATGGTTCTTTAGGGGTTCTATGATGATGATGTTCCAAGATACCAACACATTTTATCTATGATTTCCATGGGTTTTAATATTTCTATTGATCAATATTGATATCACATGGCTCATGATTAGTGATTATTATGGCTCATTCTTATCTTTAATCCTTAGTACATGTTTCATTATTAATGAATCTGGAATTAAGGGTTATGATTTATTTTATTTTTCGTTAATGTAGTCTTATTATATCATTTTACCCTTATTCACTTATTATGATCATTTATGACATTAAATTGTTAATGTTTATGTATACCCATAATGATAATTTGAGCTCACACTTATTTTAATTCCTTTCCTAGTAATCCAAAAAGTGTACTATGAATGTTATTCAAGGATATTATAAAGGGAATAGTGATATTATAAATAGAAATAATGTTGTAATTTGTGTTTTCAAGTGTAATGTATGACTCAAATATGTATCTATTTTACCAATACTCTTAACAAATTCAGTCCTTTAGGATTTGATTCCATGTATCTTATGCCAATGTAATAAAGAAAACACCATCCTTAGGATTCTTCATTCCAGGTAATGACACTATTAGTAAGAGAATCATTTACAAATAAGTGGCCTTTAGTGACAGTGAAGGGAGTCTATGTTTGTAGATACTTTATTAAGGGTAAGGGGTGTCTATAAACATGGAATTTTATGTTGAATGAAAGGAATAACTAGACCAAAAACATTAGTGAATGCTGAGGGGATCTAGTGAAGAGTCAGTGATCATTAATTTAATTACTTGGATGGTAAGAAAGAGATATAAGCATAAGTTTATGGGATTATAGACAATTATCAATATAAAATTTAAAACTATCAACATAATTTAGTTAATATTCCTCTTAATTTATTCCAAACTATTATAGTAATCATGTGACATTCAATAATATTCCATAACATCCCAAATTAATTATTTTTATTTCAAATATTTAATATAAAAAATAAATAATATTATTAATTAAAAAATAATATTTTGCTTAATTATCACTAATTTCATTCACACTATCATAAAATATTTCTCAATATCAAATTAATTACACAAATCATTTACTAAAACCTATCTATATAATCAATGAAAGTATTTATCAAAGTTTTTCATGAAAAAAATCAAAATAAGCTCACATTTCTTATTTGATTCAAAATAGGTCATTTGATCAACTGAATATCTAAAAAATGTTTCAAACAAGTCTCCCTTAAGCCTCTGAAGCACGTACGAGTCCAATGTAATTGTGTTTACCCAAATTACTCCTTCCACAACCCTTTAATTATATAAATGAATAATAGACCACCATGTGTCACCCCTACACACCTTCATGTGTGGATCTATTTTGATAACCCTAGATTTAGATATTGGATATATATATATATATATATTATTGAATGAATTTGTGTCACATTACCAATGTGAAATTTCACCCAAAAACTATAGTCATATAATCCATTTATCAAATTTTCATTATGCACGCAGATAACACCTATTCCTTGTGTTATTCCCCTCTCTATGTTTACGTAAAAATTTCTTTCTAATCCAAGAATTGTATGGAAATATATTTTCTATTCAGTGAGATTCATCTATAAAAAATTAGACACCATATGGTATCCCCTAGTAAATTCAGTCTCATGTTGGATGATCCTCATCCACCCTTCACACCTTCATCGAGTCTACCATTCCCATCTTCGATCTCCATCACCAACCATCATCATTGAATATTATTCATCCACCACTATCATGGCATAAACTAGTAGAGTGAAACTCCCAAATTTACACTAAATTTTCACTTAATATGAATTCCATCAAGAGAATAATGGAAATGCAAATTATATGTCATTAATCAAACAAATAAGACACCAAAAGTAATATTAACATTATAAGTCAAGGAAACTTGTCTCAATAATAACTTGTAATCCATATATCATATATTCATGTTCTTGGATTCAATATATTTATTTTAAAATTATTTTTACAATGGAATATCATTTCACCAAGATTGTTTATATATTTTAGTTTTTCTTGATTGTATTAATTTTACACAAAAACATATGACTAAAATATCTATACAACCATAAATACAAATTTCTAAAACATAATATTAATATATTCAAATTTAATCATAGAATAAAATTATAAAGAAATTTCATCATGAATTTTAATTTCACTCTTTCAAATATTAGAGAAAAATATGGGATTTTCAAATTTATTTCTATGAATAAAATCAATCCTTATATCATATTGATTTAATTACCATTTCATTATATTCATAATGGTTTACTATTACTTATCCAGGTATTTCCCTCCAAAAATCAACCCATAAAAATATAGAGTGGGGTTCAATTTTAATGATATAAATTAACATAGGGGAATGTCATAGTCATTAAATTGTACCTCTTTTCATGTAAAAACAATGATTTCATATTATATCTATTATTTCAATGGTATCTATACTTTATAGAAAACATTAACCTAAAAGTTCATGACCATTAACCCTAATTATTAATATATAAAGGAATTTTAGGAATAATAATTATTTTAAAATAGTTATATTATTATTTAAAAAAATCTCCCCCACATCAATAAATAATTATAACATTTAAAAAAAAATTCAAAAATATCATCTCATAGGAGACCCTCATTACAATTGTAATAATTAAACCCATTTATTAATCTGACACACTAATAAAGAGAAAATTATATTTTTATACTCTTCAACCAAAAATAAATATTTCCTTTGAAAATGTTAAAAAATGATTTTTTTAAATTTAAAAAACATCATCTGATAAAAAAAAGACACCATTTAATTCAAAAAAAATAAAAATTATATTAAAATCTATGTATAAAAAATTATTATTAGAAGAAACCCATAATATTTTATCACACCATTCAAGTAATATTTTTTAGATTCATCATATTAAATTATTAAATACCAATGGTGTTAAGAGGACTAAGAAGTAAATCATCTTATATTAATATATACAAGAACAGATGCTATGAATTAGTATGTTCAGTTAGAGGGTCTCATTCCATTCACCAATTTTCTTTATTGTCATATTCCTCAAAAAACTAACACCAAACATTCTACCACCTAACTTAGCTCTTTGCCAAAGGAACTTACCTTCTCAAGGTTAATATGATTGTGATAAAAATATCTAATAGCTGCCTAATAATAGTGATCTTTCTAAAATAAAAAGTAAATATTATAAATCACACAATGAATGCCTCTTCATGGAAATCATTTCTCATCTTCAGAGAAAGGTCACTATAACAATTATTATTATATAACAAATATTCATAACCTAAGTATCTATTCAATATAAATGAAAGATAACTGGTGGAAAATAATCTTAGTTCTCTAAAACCACTAATACACAACCCTCCCAAACAAGAAAACACAAGAAATATATATAGTTACATAAAATAGTTTCATTGATCACTATGGATTTTAGTAACCATCTCTCAAGTAACGCCCCGACCCTATTTACCTAGAGTCAGTGCATTATTACATAATATTGGCATGATCACAAGAAAGATCAAATCTCAAAAGACCGATTGGTTTAGTAGCCTTGGAAACACTAGATATATTCATAAGTCTTACATTACATCATAAAATGAAAAACTACTACAACAACATATTGTCTACATAATCCACACTCATATCCCCACATAATATCCCTGCAGGTCATTCATAATTTACTTCTTCACATCCTGGGAAAAATAAAACATAGAAAAGGGGTGAGCTCAAATGCCCAGTAAGGATAACAATATAGCGGAAACTTTCATAAATAAGAATAAACATTTAAGGCAATGTATAACTAAAAAAAAGCCTTTCAAACATGAACTTTCAACATGGTATGGCATAAATAAAATGAAATAATGTCATTTACTTATTCACATGGATATTCTAATAATCGAATAATCACATGCAAAATCAATAACCACTTTCATAATGTTGGAATGCATAATTCTGAACTTTAATTTCTTTTCCAAGGCCTCGTCCCAAGACCTTGGGTTTAACTGTAACCGGAACCCAACCCGGAGTGCCTCTAATAACCGGACACCAACCCGGAGTGCCTCTAATAACCGGACACCAACCCGGAGTTCCTCTAATAACCGGAGTTCCTCTAATAACCAGAGACCAAACCGGAGGGCTTACTTTTACCGGTCCCCAACCCGGAGTTCCTCTAATAACCGGAGACCAAACCGGAGTTCCTCTAATAACCGGAGACCAAACCGGAGGTCTTACTTTTACCGGTCCCCAACCCGGAACATACTTGTCTAACACATTCATCTGAATGAAAGGTTGTAATATAACATAAACATTCGGATTAAAAATAACTTATGAAATGTAAATAATTTAAAAAAAACATGAGTGACATAAGAATAGCTTATCCACAGTCAAAAATATCACAAAATCTTCAATAAAATATGGATGTTTTGTATCATAATAAATCAACTTCAAATAAGCTTAAAATCCATCAAAGGATGTGGATATAGATGAAATCAAAACTATTTTAAAGAAATATCTCTTTTTTTTAAATCATTTTAAAAGTAACATAATTATAAAATAATACATTAAATTTGAAATTATTCTTATAAGCTTGTAAGGGAAGCTTTGACGATTTTATAACGGCGGTAAATAGCCGCACCCGCCGTATAAGTTAAAAAAACATTCTTACCTTAAATTTATCGAAAAGGTTAAAAGTGCCTTGTTTGGAAAATAATGGAAAGATTCCTTTCGAAACACATAAGGGTACAAATGACTTTAACCCATATTCTTTTAAATAGTAAAAATGTTTTGAAATACATTATTAAGAAACATGGATGTGGATGATAAAGAGATCCCAGTAGATTATTACGTATAAACAACCTCGGATAATGACGAGATTGTGAAATAACCCTTACCAATTTGGTAACATATGAAACATACAACCCATAAAAGTGGTATCATACAATGAATATGTAAATACACATAAATTAGAGTGTATTACACAGAGAATATAATTATGGGCAGTATATACACCACACAGAAGGTGATGGTGGCAATATGGCATGAATCTCACCGGAATAAGGAGTGAGATGAAAACCCCTTACCTTGTACTTTTCCTTGTTTGGGGTAGGTTAACCTCCTGTATAATGATGAAATAATTGTTATTAAATTATACAATAATCATATACATTAATATGATATCATATATGATCTTTTAATATTGATTTGATAATAATATCTTAGTATTATCGTTGTTTCGGGTGTTAACTTACTTGTTTTCTTTTATATGTTTTGTTACGTAAGACATGTTTGTAAAGGATAGGTTGTATATTATTCATATACAGAATGATATCAAGTCCTTAAACATCATTTTTTAAATCATGAAATGATAATTATACTTGAATGGATACGATGGAGAATGAATCTCATCGCGTTCGTGGAGACGGTAGTCTGTACGTACGCACGGGCGACAATATCATTCTTTTGATATTAAAATAATATATAAATGGATGTTATATCATATATAAAGAATCATTAACATGTTATATTTATTATTTACATGAGTTACATATCATTATTATACCCATCCAAATAATAATATATTGAATAACAATTACACCACGACCTGGAGACGGTAAGCCGTACGTACGCACGTATGGTGACATGTTATTCAAATGGTGGATAGAATAATGAATATGGTTGTACCATATTTATAATAACATCACAGTATATATATGATACTGGAGTTATTATTTTAGAATGGTAATAAAAAAGGAAGAAGAAGTGGAAGAAGAAAGAAACTTGGAAAAGGGTGGTGAAATCATTACCTCTTCTTCGGGTTCTTCCTTTTAATTTGATCAAAAGGGCTCCTTAGGTTGGCTTTCTGACCAAACAAAGGCCTCTAGGTTGTAGTGAGGGAAGTTGGGAGAGTATTTGGGCAGAGTTTTTCTGAACCAAAATGTTTTGAAGGTGTGATGAAATGAGAAGGAGGAGTGCCCTTTTATAAGAGAGGTGAGGGGCACCTTTGGAAAAGCTAGAAATATTAATTTATAATAAATTAATATTCGGTTTCCAATGGCTCCAAAGTTGACTATTTAAAGGTTAAGGTGGGGATGGGTCGAAAACAACTCAACCAATATAATTTATACAGGTTTTGGTACTTATATTAACCTTATCTTTAAGTATTAACTCTAAGTTAATTAGTTTCACTTTTACAATGTCTCTTTGTATTTTTATATAATATGGTTAATAAACTTACTATATACATACAATAGACCCCCAAGTGGTTCATTAATGATGAACCTATCATGATATAAGTCTTTTGGCCGAACCTTAGATTTTTAGGAATTTAATATCAATTAATAATATAATATTTGTTTTAAGAACTCTTTTATGTCAATTTTGACACTATTCAATAGTTGATTTTTTGTAAAAATCATAACAGATTGATTACTTTGAACAAAGTCAATTAAATCAATCCTAATATATCATATTATCATATAAAATTAGTTTAATTCATTAAAAGTTTCATATTATATTAATTTGGTTATTTGTAATATCAATTATTTTAATTTTTCACTATTATAGCAATTAATTCATCATCATTGTGTCATAAATAAATTAAATTATTTAATGTCTAAAAATTATAAATAAAATATCATTATGTAGTAAATCGTTTTATCTTTCTAATGAATATTTATAATCTAAAATCCAACATATATAACCCTATGTAAAAATTGTTTTTCTAAACGATATATGCTTGTGTCATTTTTGTATTCATTTTAACTTAATTAAAATAAAGTGTCTCTATCACCTACAAGTGGCACCATGGGGTCCCACAATCGACCCAAAGATGCCTATGGTCGAACATGTATCAAAAAATAAGGCTAGGACACGTTTTAGGGTAATTTAGTATTATTATAATATTATTTGTTTTAACCCTTATTTACCGGAATTACCCTTAACCATGGTAAATAAAATATTTACCGCAGTAATTATTCAAAATGTCTAAAAAAATGTTACCTATTTACACAATTTAAACATCCTGATTCCAAATATTGAATTCATTTTTCTAAATTCAAAACACAGAAGTGTCAGAAATTAATTTAAAATTAATTCCCGCTGTCAAAACAAAAAGCGTGTTTTTAAGAGATAATAACTATCAAAAGATTGACACCTGTTTGTGTTCGGTTTAATTGTAAAATTATGTCCAATGACCAACATTATATTAAATGGTAAAAATATATTATAAATATACTTTAAAACCACTCAAATTCATAATTTATCACTATTAATTATTTTGATTAAAAAAGTTGTTTTTAATTAAAATTTAGTAATTTTCACTATTCATCAAAATATGAAAGTTATCCGAAAAGTACCAAAATTTCACCTTAGGATAAATTCGATACTCCAAATCCAAAAATGAAGTCCATTTTGAGAGATAACATTTCTAAAATTTTAAAAGGTAGGTATTACTATTCATAACGGCTAGTTTGATTGGTTGTGGTGTGTTAGAACTCGAAGTTGCGTATAACACACGCTACTGTATTATTCAAAGGAAAGCGTACCGTGGAAGCTTGGGATGTTTCATTTTAAATTTTTTGATGTCCCCATTTAGTCAAAAAGTTTAAAATATTGTATTTAAAAAGGTTTCACTATTAAAAGTTGATAAAAGTGCAATACTGAAAATGAATCTGTTCTTGCATTATGTCTAAGAAACTCATAATATGGATTCTAAAATTATAAGGATTATATAAAGTTTAAAATTTAGTTAATACTATTAATAACCCCTTTTGAATGGATTTTTTTTGGTAAGTCACGGTGTTATTGAACTCGGTGTTGCGTGTAGTGCAAGTTATTGAATTATTTTGAAGAAATAACACACTATGAAATCTTGGGGTGTTACATTCTCCCCTCCTTCAATAAATCGCATCCTCGCAATTTGAAATTGTTCTTCAAAAATAAAAGTCTGAAAAAAAAGAAAATATATTTGTGGGAAAACCCACATCAGAAATTGGGTTACTAAAATTTAGTCTGAAAGGGTCACCACCAAATTATGATCTCGATTAGGAGAACATCGGTGGCAATTAGAGACATATAATTGGAGGAAAAACGTAAATATTTATAGGTAGTGATTGAGGTCATCAATCACAAACAAGTATAAAATTGAGGTCCTTAAACTCATCAATCTATGATGATTTGAAATACCATCGGTTCAACAAAACATAGGGTATTGGGATAACACATTTTTTACGTTTCAAAATATCTTAGTTGAAATCCCACATCGAAAAATGAATTAATGAGGCCTCTATTTAAAATAAAGGCTGGAAAGTATGAATATTACCGAAAATAACACATACTAGGGTTCCATGTAGGAAAATATGGATATGGAAGAGAAATCTAACCATCAATTATCTGATGGAGAGTGGTAGAGAACATGGCTATGAAAAGGCCAACAATCCCAAAGCCATAAATTAGTGAGGATTTAAGGTACCATCTAGGACAACATTTTTGTTCTAAGTTCCTTTTATTAATGTTGATGAAATTATTTATGAGATTGGATAAGATCATAAGGAGATATACTTACTTTATAATTAGAGTTTTATCCATTAATAAATTTCTACCACAAACTCATCTTTCACATTAAAAGATAATAGAACGTAAAAAAAATTCTATTTATACTATTCGTACAGGGTTCCAAAATAAATGAATTTATAATTCATCTACCAGATGATTTAAAAAAACTACATTATTTAATCCAAGGCATCTCATGGGCCAGTGGTAGGTAATACACCCTTGCCGCCCTTCAGTTGCTGGTTCAAGTCTCGCAGCCTTGCCGGACGCGACGGGTTGCTGCCTGACCTCCAGGTTGTCCTTTTATGGTAATCCAAAATAATCCAAACTAGAACCATCCAAAATACTTCTGTCCAAACTCATAGTCAACATTTATAAGGAAGGTAAACATAATGTAGATCCTTTTTACCTAGTAATATCATATGAATACCTTCATCATGTATTCTTTTAATACACTGAAACATCCTGAATTACCATATTCCTTATTGATTACATTCATGCTCCCTTATTCCATATAGAATGCTGGATATACTTCATCAATCCAAAAATGTTTTAAACCCCAACAATGATGGAATATACAAATCATTAATCAGTTCCAAGGTAGTCAAGAATATCCAATATAATTTATCCAAAATAATCATGTATTATTCCAAAATCACTACCTCGGTATCAGAACTATATTATGGTTTATCATTATCTCAACCATATATTTTCCAAAAATTTATCCTGCTATTGAGTCACTTTTCTTTGTTCCACACAATCTCAAGTCCTTAATGAAATAGTACTGCAGTACAATCCTTATATACTCCATAATTATTATAACAAGTCCATTGTTGATACAACACTCAATTGACATAATCAACATAAGAACTCTAATCATTCCTCTTCATCTGTGGTAGTATCATAACTTGATTATTATCTAATAGCATCATTTGCGGAATAGTCTGATGACTGGGACATAGGTTCGCGTAGTGTCGAAACTCCTTTCAAATGAATCATTGTACATTTGAAACCATTTTCTTACCCTTGCAGTCACGTACTTTGTTCCCTTTTCCTCCACACTTATAACAAACTCTCATTCCTTTCAGGAATGTTCTAGGGTGTTTCTTTCCACAGATATCACATATGGGAAAATTCTTCTTTTCCATCTTCCCTTTATCCATCTTTCTCTCTTCCAACCTTTTCTTCTCTTACTTCCCTTCAAAGCCATAAGACTCAGTAAACTCTTTACTTATCTTATCAACACATGATATTATTTCTTCATATGATGATAATACATGCGAGACTATTTCTCTTGTAAATTATGGCTTAAGACCATAAAATATATGATCCTTCTTTCTCTTTGTATCATGTGCATTGCTAGAGCTTTCATTCCTTCTACTGGGCGCCATTTCTAAACAATGGCATACATTAGATTAGTTTATGAATAACAATACCTAATCCCAAACTTGTAAAACACATAACATAAATTAAATAGTGTATGGATATAATCCATAATCATAAAAATTTCTCCTTTGAGGAAGTATATACTCATAAACCCTTCATAATGATTTGTAAAGAAAATGAGAGTTATCCTAAGCATATCCCCCGGGAGTGTCGTAACCAAGAGTGCAGCAAGGCCCGTTGTCGTGCACCAGTTCCCGTTCGAGTGTAGCTCAAAATGGTGTTTTTGGGTTTTACCCCTAGGTACATCTGTGCCAGAGCCTCCTCTACCTGCTCGTATCCAGACAGGGATGTATTGCTCGGAAAACTTACAAAATCTCTACAATACCAAAATTCTAGGAAGTTCTTCTATACTAATCCTCAAAATTCATCTTAAATCTATGTGCTCTAATCAGAGTTTATCTAAATCTAGCTTCCAAGGTTTGTACCAAACTTCCTCTGATACCAACTGTAACGCCCCGACCCTAGTTACCCAGAGTCGGTGCATTATTACATAACATTGGCATGATCACAAGAAAGATCAAATCTTGAAAGACCGATTGGTTTAGTAGCCTTGGAAACACTAGATATATTCATAAGTCTTACATTACATCATAAAATGAAAAACTACTACAACAACATATTTTCTCCATAATCCACACTCATATCCCCACATAATACCCCTGAAGGTCATTCATAATTTACTTCTTCACTTCCTAGGAAAAATAAAACATAGAAAAGGGGTGAGCTCAAATTCCCAGTAAGGATAACAATATAGCAGAAACATTCATAAATAAGAATAAACATTTAAGGAAATGTATAACGAAAACAAAAGCCTTTCAAACATGAACTTTCAACATGGTATGGCATAAATAAAATGAAATAATTCCATTTACTTATTCACATGGATATTATACTAATCGAATAATCACATGCAAAATCAATAACCACTTTCACAATGTTGGAATGCATAATGCTGAACTTTAATTTCTTTTTCAAGGACTCGTCCCAAGACCTTGGGGATAACTGTAACCGGAACCCAACCCGGAGTGCCTCTAATAACCGGACACCAACCCGGAGTGCCTCTAATAACCGGACACCAACCCGGAGTTCCTCTAATAACCAGAGACCAAACCGGAGTTCCTCTAATAACCGAAGACCAAACCGGAGTTCCTCTAATAACCGGAGACCAAACCGGAGGGCTTACTTTTACCGGTCCCCAACCCGGAACATACTTGTCTAACACATTCATCTGAATAAAAGTTTGTAATATAACATAAACATTCGGATTAAAAATAACTTATGAAATGTAAATACTTTAAAAAAACAAGAGTGACATAAGAATAGCTTATCCACAGTCAAAAATATCACAAAACCTTCAATAAAATATGGATGTTTTGTATCATAATAAATCAACTTCAAATAAGCTTAAAAGCCATCAAAGGATGTTGACATAGATGAAATCAAAACTATTTTAGAGAAATATATATTTTTTTAAAATAATTTTAAAAGTAACATAATTGTAAAATAATACATTCAATTTGAAATTATTCTTATAAGCTTGTAAGGGAAGCTTTGATGATTTTATAACGGCGGTAAATAGCTGCACCCGCCGTATAAGTTAAAAAAAACATTCTTACCTTAAATTTGTCGAAAACGTTAAAAGTGCCTTGTTTGGAAAACGACGGAAAGATTCCTTTCGAAACACATAAGGGTATAAATGACTTTCACCCATATTCTTGTAAATAGTAAAAATGTTTTGAAATACATTATTAAGAAACATGGATGTGGATGATAAAGAGATCCCAGTAGATTATTACGTATAAACAACCTCAGATAATGAAGAGATTTTGAAATAACCCTTACCAATTTGGTAACTCTTGAAACATACAACCCATGAAAGTGGTATCATACAATGAATATGTAAATACACATAAATTAGAGTGTATTACACAAAGAATATAATTATGGGCAGTACATACACCACACAAAAGGTGATGGTGGCAATATGGCATGAATCTCACGGGAATAAGGAGTGAGATGAAAACCCCTTACCTTGTACTTTTCCTTGGTTGGGGTAGGTTAAACTCTTGTATAATGGTGAAATAATTGTTATTAAATTATACAAGAATCATATACATTAATATGATATCATATATGATCTTTTAATATTGATTTGATAATAATATCTTAGTATTATCGTTGTTTCGGGTGTTAACTTTCTTGTTTTCTTTTATATGTTTTCTTATGTAAGACATGTTTGTAAAGGATAGGTTGTATATTATTCATATCCAGAATGATATCAAGTCCTTAAAAATAATTTTTTAAATCATCAAATGATAATTATACATGAATGGATACGATGTAGAATGAATCTCATCGCGTTCGTGGAGACGGTAGTCCGTACGTACGCACGAGCGACAATATCATTATTTTGATATTAAAATAATATATAAATGGATGGTATATCATATATACAGAATCATTAACATGTTATATTTATTATTTACATTAGTTACATATCATTATTATACCCATCCAAATAATAATATATTTAATAACAATTACACCACGACGTGGAGACGGTAAGCCGTACGTATGCACGTATGGTGACATGTTATTCAAATGGTGGATAGAATACTGAATATGGTTGTACCATGTTTATAATAACATCATAGTATATATATGATACTGGATTTATTATTTTAGAATGGTAATAACAAAGGAATAAGAAGTGGAAGAAGAAAGAAACTTGGAAAAGGGTGGTGAAATCATTACCTCTTCTTCGGGTTCTTCCTTTTTTTTTGATCAAAAGGGCTCCTTAGGTTGGATTTCTGATCAAACTAAGGCCTCTATGTTGTAGTGAGGGAAGTTGGGAGAGTATTTGGGTAGAGTTGTGCTGAACCAAAAGGTTTTGATGGTGTGAAGAAATGAGAAGGACGAGTTCCCTTTTATAAGAGGGGTGAGGGGCACCTTTGGAAAAGCTAGAAATATTAATTTATAATAAATTCATATTCGGTTTCCAATGGCTCCAAAGTTGATTATTTAAAGGATAAGGTGGTTATGGGTCGAAGAAAACTCAAAAAATAGAATTTATACAGGTTTGGGTACTTATATTAACCTTATCTTTAAGTATTAACTCTAAGTTAATTAGTTTCACTTTTACAATGTCTCTTTGTATTTTTATATAATATGGTTAATAAACTTACTATATACATCCAAGAGACCCCCAAGTGGTCCATTAATGATGAACCTATCATGATATAAGTCTCTTGGCCGAACCTTAGATTTTTAGGAATTTAATATCAATTAATAATATAATATTTGTTTTAAGAACTCTTTTATGTCAATTTTGACACTATTCAATAGTTGATTTTTTTGAAAATCATAAAAGATTGATTACTTCGAAAAAAGTAAATTAAATAAATCCTAATATATCATATTATCCTAGAAAATTAGTTTAATTCATTAAAAGTTTCATATTATATTTATTTGGGTATTTATAATATCAATTATTTTAATTTTTCACTATTATAGCAATTAATTCATCATCATTGTGTCATAAATAAATTAAATTATTTAATGTCTAAAAATTATAAATAAAATATAATTATGTATTAAATTTTGTTATATTTATAATTAATATTTATAATCTAAAATCCAACATATATAACCCTATTTAAAAATTGTTTTTCTAAAAGATATATGCTTGTGTCATTTTTGTATTCATTTTAACTTAATTAAAATAAAGTGTCCCTATCACCTTCAAGTGGCACCATGGGGTCCCAAAATCGACCCAAAGATGCCTATGGTCGAACATGTATCAAAAAATAAGGATAGGACGTGTTTTAAGGTAATTTAGTATTATTATAATATTATTTTTTTAACCCTTATTTACCGGATTTACCCTTAACCATGGTAAATAAAATATTTACCGCAGTAATTATTCAAAATGTCTAAAAATAAAAGTTACCTATTTACACAATTTGAACATACTGATTCCAAATATGGAAACAATTTTTCTAAATTCAAAACACAGAAGTGGCAGAAATTAATTTAAAATTAATTCCCGTTGTCAAAACAAAAAGCGTGTTTTTAAGAGATAATAACTATCAAAAGATTGACGCCTGTTTATGTTCGGTTTAATTGTAAAATTATGTCCAATGACCAAAATTATATTAAATGGTAAAAATATATTCTAAATATACTTTAAAATCACTCAAATTCATAATTTATCACTATTAATTATTTTTATTAAAAAAGTTGTTTTTAATTAAAATTTAGTAATTTTCACTATTCATCAAAATATGAAAGTTATCCGAAAAGTACCAAAATTTCACCGTAGGCTAAATTCGATACTAAGAATCCAAAAATGAAGTCCATTTTGAGAGATAAAATTTCTAAAATTTTAAAAGGTAGGTATTACTATTCATAACGGCTAGTTTGATTGGTTGTGGTGTGTTAGAACTCGAAGTTGCGTATAACACACACTACTATATTATTCAAAGGAAAGCATACCGTGGAAGCTTGAGATGTTTCATTTTAAATTTTTTGATGTCCCCATTTAGTCAAAAAGTTTAAAATATTGTATTCAAAAAGGTTTCACTATTAAAAGTTGATAAAAGTGGAATACTGAAAATGAATCTGTTCTTGCATGATGTCTAAGAAACTCATAATATGGATTCTAAAATTATAAGGATTATATAAAGTTTAAAATTTAGTTAATACTATTCATAACCCCTTTTGAATGGATTTTTTTTTGGTAAGACATGGTGTGATTGAACTCGGTGTTGCGTGTAGTGCAAGTTATTGAATTATTTTGAAGAAATAAAACACTATGAAATCTTGGGGTGTTACATCTCATATCATGGGATTCTATGGGAGCTCCTCGTCATCATCCACCATATTGGAAGAATTCAATTCATACTGATCAAAATAAAATTCTTGTAAAATATATATTCGTAAGAAAAAGGATAACAATTTAGGATACTCAAATGGTCTGCAAAAGGGTATAGAGAAATTCAACTTAAAAATAGTTCAACATAATAGTTTCTTGGGTTCATTGGGTATAATACATTCCTCAACATATGATAAGAAGTATACAAGGTTCATGTTCCAAATTAACATGGTCCTTGTGTCACTGGGTATTAAATGGTCCTAAAATTATATATTGTGATCTATAGTGTAAGGCCCCAACCTTAAACATTATATAATATTGAATTAAGTCAAGAATTCACATTGAGGATATTTTCAAGTTTATATTTTTAGAGAATTCGGCTGTAACTATTATATTAAATATCAAAAATAACAAAGTAGACACTTCTACTCTATCCAGATTTTTCACAATAATAAAACTCCTAAAATAAATCAAGAGTTATTTTCTTGATATAAATCTTCTTGAATTCCTCCTTTCTCTTACCCTTCTTTATACCCTGTGAAAAACATTTCAAAAACCTAGGATGTTCATAAAAATATCAGTAAGGGTTATAAAACAAGGAATGAAAATATTTTTCTGTAAATACATACAAATTAATGAAGTCCTAATTTCTAATCTTTAACATACAACACAAAATCATAAGATTTATGAATAACAGATAGAAATCATAAATCAGGAAAATAAATTTTGGCATCCATAACATACTTATGTTGTAGCTTTCACAACTACGGACGGAGTTAAATTTGGAATAACCATCATAGTATATTCCCTAAATCTCATAGGAGAAACATTAACATTTACCTCTGTCATTTTACCCAATGCATTGGAGAGTTATCTTGGGCTCACTCACCCAAGGTATATCATGGAACAACCCATTTACGTAAAAAATTCCCAATAACCATAACATAGTCATAACACATAAAACAATCATAAAGGAAAGATAACATTTCTACATTACAATCATAATATATCATTTCAAGATATTTACATAATCAATGATTTTTCAAACTATCTTCGATTACATTTAAAACATTTAATAAAGAGATTTTTAAATCAAAGTGTCCCATACCACTTTGAAGATTTTGAAAGAAATTTTAATTTCAAAACATTCATGTAAATATAAATAAATCCCTAAACCAATTTTTAAAACATGGAAATTAATGAGAAATATTTATAAGAATAAATCTTGAAAAAATTTGTAATGATATTTTAGTTAATGAGTTTTTAACCAAATTAGAGACACTTGAATACAAATAATTGAGGAATATCATTAATAAAATCATATAATATCATGATAATAAGAACATTCATGATATAATATGTCAAATGGAATTATATATGTCATGTAAAAGTGAACTGGTGTATAACAACAACAAAACAATCTCAATCGAATGTAAATTGAGACAAAGCCCCTTGCAAATATCATATCCTTAGATTAAAGACGAATCAATGACATAATTATGTGTGAAAAATTAGAATACACCCATTAAAAGTGGATATTATGTTTAAAAAATCATATATCATTCCCACATATTCATATCATGACATAATCATGAAGTAGAAGTTTAACCCAAAGAATGTAAATTGGGTTAAGGAGTTCTCTTAAAAAATTTCGACAGCCTAATGGCATCACTTTAAAATTCAGAAAATGATTTGATGAAAGAGAAAATGGTCTCCCATCACATGTACATAAAATGTAAATAAACAATGATATACAATAAAACATCCCAATATAATAAAATGTAAATTTAAAATACATAACATAAAACAAGTCTTTAACTAAAAGAGGAGGGTGAAAGGTTCCCTTGCTGATTTGGTATCTTATGAAACATACACCGCATGAAAGAAGGATCATAAAATGAAGATTTAAATACCCATAAATTAAAGTATATTACAAAAATAATATAATAATGGGAATTACATACACCACACAATAGGAAATAGTTTAAAATATAGCATGAATCTCACAGGAATAAAAAGTGAGATGAAAACCGCTTACCTCAAGTCTGACATGTATTGTATGTTCCTTTTTCTTACAAAATAACATACTTAAGTTAATTTATACTTTCTTAAGAACCTTTTTCAAGTTTATTATTCCTTTTATATCACTTATTAACTTTCTATAACAATTATTTAATTATTTTTGTTCATATCGAATATTTTGTCGATGCTCAGAACTTGAGTCAAAAATGAACTTGTTATAATTACAAAATGCCCATGTGGTAAAAATTACATTATATACATAATAATATTCATGATTAATACATCATATATGTCATATATATCCAGTATATATGTATTTTCAATTGTAATTCCCCGACCCCAGAAGCCCCGAGTCGGTGCGTTATTTTAATACATTGGCATGATTACAAGGAATCATGTCCTAAAGGACCAATCAGTTTAGCAGTCTTGGAAAATATATTACATTCATGAACTTTACAATAAAATTTATAACATAAAATACAATATATATAGTCCTTTTATAATTCCATTGTTCTTTTAGATTAAACCTCCGTATAAAACATAATACACTTCTTGGCATCCTGGGAAAATTAAACATAAGAAAGGGGTGAGGTCAGATGCTTAGTAAAAGTAAATAATTTAGATTAAGTTATAAACATTTAAGGAAAGATATGTAATAAAAACTACATCCTTTTTAAACATAAAATTGAACATAATATGGGAAAAAATAAATGAAATGTTACTATATAAACATGCACATGGTTATTCTTCCAGTCGAATAATCGCATGTAATAACTAATTTTATAACGTGGGAATGCATAATGTCGGACATCATAACCACATAGCAAAGGCATCGTTCCAAGACTAAAAATAACAATTTTTTCAAGGCCTTGTTCCAATACACTAATTTGTCTCATGAGACCTACCGATGCATCGAGGGGCTATAGTGGGCCCCAACCATCACTTATTAAGTCCAATGCATTCCTCATATGAAATGGGTGAAACATAACATAAACATTCGTTTTAAAACTAGCATAAAAAATATTTGTACTTCAACTATAAACCATTAATGGTAAAAAAACTTCACATCCATAGTCATCATATCATAATTAATTCAATACAATATAAAACATTGTATTATAATAAATAAACCTCAATCATGAATAATATTCGGTAAAGCATACTGATATAGTTGAAAATGATCAGTAAAACTCTTTGAGAGAAATATCTCTTTTTCACAAAATCATTTAAAAGTCACACAATTTATAAAGGAATACATTTAAAAGGCATTTTTGAATCAAAGTGTCCCATACCACTTTGAAACTTTTTCAGGGAATTAACATTTTAAAACATTAATGTTCATATAAATAAATTCTTAAACCATTCTGAAAACATGGACATTAATGAGAATGATTTAGATGAATAAATATTCAAACCATTTAAAATGATGTTTTAGTTAAATATTCCCCTAAAAATAATCCATTTGAAAACTCTTTTATGGAACATGTACATGGATAATAAATATGTCTCAGTAAAAACTTACACATAAACAATCTCGAATAATATTGAGATTGAGGAATTAACCCTTAATTTGTATTTTTCCGTGGTTGAGGGTATGTTAACCTATTTTATAATAGTAAAATCATTGTTATTAAATTATAAAATAACTATATACATATATATGATATCATATATGATCTTCTAATATGGATTTGTTAATAATATTTCAGTAGTTTCATTGTTTCAGGTTCTAACTGATTCGTTTTCCTTTAATTGTTTTGTTATGTAAATCATTTATTTTATGAATATGATGTTTTTTATTAATATACATAATGATATTAAGTTCTTAATCATTATTTTAAATCATAAAATGAAAATTATTCTGGAATGGTTACGATGGAGAATTGATCTCATTGTGTTCATGGAGACGGTAATCTGTATGTAAGAACTAGCGACAATATCATTCTATTGATGGTGAAATAATATGTAATTGGATGTTATATCATATATAAATAATAATTAACATGTTATATTTATTATTTACATAAATTATACTCATTATTACACACATCCAAATAATTAAGTGTTGAATAACAAACTACACCTCGACGTGGAGACGGTAAGTCGTACGTACGCACGTATGGTGACATTCTCATTAATAGGATGGATAGAATAATGAATATGGTTGTACAAACTTTATAATAACCTCACAGTATATATAATTTACTATAGTTATTACTTTGGTATGGAAACAACTAAAAATAGGAAGTGGAAAAAGAAAAGAACATCGATAGAGGTTATGAAATTATTACCTCTTCTTCGGGTACTACATTTTTGGTTTGATCAAAAGGGATCCTTAGGATGGATTTATAATACAATTAGAGACTATAGGTTGAATTTAGGATAGTTTTTAGTATATTTTAGCAGGTTTTGGCTGAGGAAAATGTCTTTGGAGGTGTGATTTTGAGAGATGGGGAAGTACCCTTTTATAAGAGAGGTGAGGGTCACTTTAGGAAAAGATTGAAATATTATTTTATTATAAAATAATTTTCGATTTATAATGGATCAAAAAAGATTTATTTCGAGGATAAGGTGGGTATGGGTTGAAATTATCTCAACCAATAGGTTTTATACAGGTTTAGGTCACCATATTAACCTTAAAGTTTAGATTTAACTCTTAGTTAAATAGTTTAATTTTTACCATGTATTCTTGTATTATTAAAATAAATGGTTGATAAACTTACTATAAACATCCAAGTGAACCCAAAGTGGTGAATTATTTAAATATATAACCTTATATATGTCCTTTTGTAGAACCATAAATTTTTAAGAATATTATATCATTTAATAATATTTTATTTATTTTAAAAAATCATTTATGTCAATTTGGACACTATTTGGTATTTTGTTTTTGTGAAAGTCATAAAAACTTTATCACTTCAAAAATAATTTATTTAATAAACCCTAACACGTCATATTAACCTAGAAAATTATTTAAATGTATCAAAAGTATCAATTTTCATTTATTTGGATATATATAATATCAAATATTTTAATTATTCATTAATAAGGTAATTACTACATCATCATTATGTCATAAATAAATTTAATTATTTAATGTCTAAAAATTATTAATAAAATACCATGATGTAGGAAATATTTTTATATTTCCAATGAATCTTTATAATATAAATTATCTTATGCATAAACCTATATTAAAAATGATTTAGTTATCAAAATGTGAATTTAATAGTTTTTACTCTTCTTTAAATTAAATAATAAAAAATGTCCTAATCTAATCCAATTGGATCAAAAAGAATAATATTTTATTCTTAAGGTATATTTTTTTCGAAATACACTTATACAATAGAATTAAGACATTTTATAGGGTAATTATAAAATCATTTTTACATTTAATTACCCTATTTACTTTTAACTAGGTTAAATAAAATTTAAAAGTTACTATTCACCAAAAATTATTTTCATCCTATTGAACTACATTTTACTTACAAATGTCAACTCTGAATTCCAGATTTTTAAAATTCAAATCATAGAAGTGGTAAAATTATGATTTATGCAAATTTTCAAATGTGCCGAGAAGGTGGGTAAAAGAAGCTAAAAATTTCGATAAAATTTTATATGTCTAATATTATTATAAAATGACTCCAATTAATTAAATAGAACTAATATAGGTATTATGTATCTTTTTTGACTTTTAAATAAATTTTTATTAAAAATAATTATTGAAATAAAAATTCGGTTTTAAATAATAACGAAGTGCTTTTCCTTATTCATCAAAAATTGAAAGTTTTTAGAAAAATACAAAAAATTCACCCCAAAGATAATTTTGATATTCCAAACTCAAAAAAGATGTCTATTTTACCAATTTCAAAACTTGTAATTTTCATTAATTAATCTAAAATTAAATCCCCTTGTTAAAACTAGAAAGCAGGTTTTTGAGAAGTAAAAACTATCAAAAGACTGATATGTTTTTATGTCGAATTTAAATGTAAAATTACTTACAATGACCTACATTATATTAAATGATAAAAATATAATAAAATTATACTTTAAATCTATTCAAATGTATAATTTACCACTATAAATTATTTCGATCAAAAAAGTTTTTTTAATTAAAATATAGTATTTTTCAGTATTCATCAAAATATGATAGTAATTAGAAAAGTACAAAAAATTTAACCAAACTAAATTTATTTCCTGTTTCTATGGAAGAATTTTATTTTTTCAGATTGAATATATAAAAGTGTCAAATATTGGTTTTAAAAGGGTTCACCATTAAAAGGTGGTAAAATTGTATTTTTTTCAAAGACACTTCTTTTATCTAAATAATTGAATTTGTCCATATATTTTGTTTAAGAAACACAAAATATGAATGTTAAAATTATATAGTATATATATAAAGTTAAAAATGTTGCTAATACTATTCATAGCCTCTTTTTAAATGGCCAGTTTGAAAAGTTGTGATGCGCTTCAACTTAGTGTTGTGTGTAGGTCTAGGTATGGAATTACTTTAAAGAGATAATGTGCTATGAAATACTAGTGTTTTACAAGAATATTCCATATCATTTGGATATATGAAAATTAGATGCACCATTCAAGGAGATGGTAAGTCGTACGTACGCATGAACACTACTTTAAATTCATTTTTTTCAATTTTATAGGAATGAAAACCAAATTATACATAGATATATTATTATTCCAGTATAATATAATATTATATATATGTTACATAAGTTCATTAACATAATAATTTATATGTTTCATGTATCGTATGAATGATTCATATCACTTTGATGGGGCGGTAGTCCGCACTTCCTCAAATGAAATTATCATATTTATATAACATGAAAAGCATAAAGGTATGTTATAAATGATAATAAAAGAAGCATTTAGATAAAATAAATATCATAAATACCATATATAATTATATTTCCATCATAAGGGCCACCATAATAAGTGGTATAAGAAGATCAAACAATCATCGTTTTGTCAGGCAGTAGTTCATCATCCACAAAAATAGTTTGTTCTATACCCATTAGATGGAGGTTTGTGTAAGTATACATCTAATTATTATCATAAAAACAACCTATTATATTTAGGATATTGGTGTTGTCATGAAAACAATGAATAAGAAGATCACAGGGTGTCACGACCCGTCCCCCAGGGCCCATGCAGGGACTACCCCAAGCCTGCCTTCCATAGGCCAGGAGCTGGTGACTTGCACCGAAAGTCGTAATCCCTAAAATTGGGAAGGCATTGCCTTTATTTCCTATAAGGACACGCAACCAATCACAAAGCAAGATAAAATCTCAAGTAAACTGAATAGTAAACAGAGTGTGTACAGTAAGTAAAGGGGTCCAGAATATAAGCCCAACTGGAAAGTAGAAGAAACTGAAAGTAAAAGTAAACAAGAGAAAAAAGGAAGACAACTGATGGGTCATCTTCTGAGGTTCCTACTTGAAGGGTAGGTACAGATCTCCTCCACATCACTCCATGTCCGTCTGTCTCCTCCGTGTACCAACTCGTCGTAAGGTCCTCCTCTGGGCACCATCCAGTCCTGGTATCATCAGTCTCGATCAACGTTGTATGTCGTCTACACCAAACACAACATGGTGTGGGCATAGCCCATGCAGGGTTGAGTATAAAGATACTCAGTAGGGACCCCGAGACCCTCAAGGTCTCACAAAATCCCCAAAGGATAAACCTCAAAGCATGAAGTCAATTGTCAACCATACTTAGGTATATTCCCATACATATACCTAAGTTATTGATTAAACCCATCCTAATCATGAGGTAACATAGGGTCCAACCCAAAATCCCAAAGCTCAAATATTCCATAAAGGAAGGAAAACCACAAAGGCAAGTACCACACTGGTATGACACACAGAAGAAAACCACCAAGGTATTACCATGAAGAAAAGTACCACATAGGTACGAACTCAGATTACACCAGGTATAACATATTTATGGTAGTATAGATGATTAGTTATAGCTACTAAATCATCTTACTCTGTTAAGAGGCTCTGCTGCTGACCCACACAAAATATATAGGAGCTGACCCACACAGGATCGCTAAGAGCTGACGCACACAGGATCGCTAGGAGCTGACCCACACACGATCGCTAGGATCTCACCCACACAAGATCGCTAGTAGTTCACCCACACAGGATCACAAGGAGATGACCCACATAGTATAGCTAGGAGGTGGCCCACACAGGATCGCTATCAGCTTACCCACACAGGATCTCTAGAAGCTGACCCACACAGGTTCGCTAGGAGCTGACCCACACAGGATGGCTAGGAGCTGACCCACACAGGATCTCTAGGAGTTGACTCACACAGGATCTCTAGGATCTAACCCACACAGGATCCGTTGGATCTGACCCACACAAGAATTCTAGGAGCTGACCCACACATGATCACTAAGAGTCGATCCATAAAGGATCACGAGTTAGTCTTCTCGTTACAGCTAGTTACTGGGTTCCTGCACTATGCTCACTCATCTCCAGGATGATCCGCTCCACAAGTCATTGTTCGATACTCCAACTGCCATAAAGTCTCACAGAGAAGTTTCTCAAAGGACCTCTACATCATAGGGGTCTCAAAAAGCAGATGGCGTGTCAAACGGATGCACGATCTGTGAGTTATTGGCCTTTTAGTCCGGGGGGCCCGATTGGATTCGTGCTCTATCCAACCTGACCGTACCCCATCATAATCCAAATCACCATGGGGTATACTCAAAGGTACCGTCTCACTCCATGATTTCCAATGTTGTCGGCGGTTCATCAAACAGATTTCTGGTGCCAAAGTAATGGCCAAAAGAGCGTAAAATGGGTCGAAGTGGGTCCAGGTCAGGTCTGACCCGGTCGGACCGACCCGGCCCGACCCGCTGGGTGGCCAGGCCTCGAGGGCTATGGGGGTTTGTTCGTGGATGGAGCAAGGACATTGGACGGCTCGGTCGAGAGGCGGCTCGGCCGCGGGGTGGCATGGCCATGGGGCATCTCGGTCACGAGGAAGCTTGGCCGTAGGGGGCTACAAAGAGGGTCTGAGGCTGTAGGGTGGCTCGGCCGAGTTGGCAGAGGCCATGGGTAGGCTTGGTCACGGGGGTACTGTGAGGGAACATGGTGTCTCAGAGGGCTGCAGCAGCTCAGAGGGACACGGGGGACTCGGCTAGGTCGCAGGGTGGGGAGTGGCGGCAGGCACTGGGCGGCGGAGCGCTGCGGGGTGGCGTGGAAGGCCGAGGGTAGCAGAGCACCGCCGGGAATGGAGGAAGCGGGTAGCGGAGCGTCGTAGGCGGTGGCACGCGGAGGCCACGGGAGGCGGAGCACCATGGGGAGAAGTGGCTATAGGTAGCTGAGCACTGCAGGGCACAGAGGACGTGGGCGGAGGAGCGTCGTGGGGCACAGAGGGCACGGGCAGTAGAGGCTGCGGGCGGCAGTAGCCGTGGGGTGGGTTTGTTTCCTTCGTCGCCATCATCCACTTCATCGTTCTTGATAGTTGTCATCCTCCATCGTGAAGAACACAATAATTATCCAAAGAAATTCGGAGAGGACGGGCCATGTTTGTTAGGTATGCACTCTCCGCATTAGAGTGGTAGAATGCGGCTATAATACTTGAATCAAAAGAATAACAAGAACGGGTAATGAAAATAATTCAAACACCCTCCCTATCTCGTTTGTTTGATTCGTTGAAGATTTTCTATGGGGAAAGAGATGAGTTCATTTGGAATTGACGAATGTCGATGACATCTATGATTCATCAATCGTCGGTTCGTTGACGTTAAAGATGTTCATCGTCAATGATTTTCCCGATGAAGAAGTCTAAGTTGTACATTCTTTATTGGCGTTGTTCATTTGAGATATTTCTCCCAATTCTCCAAGTTTCTCCTTTTTTCCAAGAGTTTCCCCCAATTCCACCAAAATGAGGAATAGCCAACTTAATATATTATGTAGGAAAAATTTCCAAATTGGTTTAATTAATTAATTTATGGGTTGGCTTAATTAATTAAAGGAGAGAGTTGGCATAATAAGTGAGGGATTTCAAGATGTTTCTCTGCACTTAATAGGGAGTTCAAGAGATTTCAAGCCTCATGTGGTTTCCACCAACATAACCTCTCATGGGAAGTTTAGGCTCGGTGGTCCCCACCTCCATAACCTCTCATGGGAGGTTTTAGTTCAGTGGTACCCACCTATGAAACATCCAAATGGTAGTTTTAAAATAAAATAAAAATAAAATGTTACACCATTTTATTTTATTTTATTATTTCACGAATATGTGAATAGATAGCTTCTCCCATCAACCAACTTTAGTTGAGGTGAAGGTATCCTTAAGAGAATACCGGTGTTGTAAGTTCAATGGTGTCCTCATATTTCAATTCCATGAACCAGTTCAAAATTTAGAAAATCCTGCTCGCACGTTTACTGAACGTACCTAAAATAAAGTTCAGAAATTCATTTCGGACACTACGGGCCTTAGAATCATGTGCCTTCAATTTTCATAGACTCGTAAAATTACAATTTAATTAAAAAAATTACATGGAAATTCTGGGTCTTTACCTTCTCCCCTCCTCAGGTATTTACGTCCCCGTAAGTCATAACTCAAACTAAGGGAAAATGTGGAGATACTGTGCACACATCTGATCCTCCCAATCCTATGTGCTCTCCTGGAGGTTCCCATGATGACAGAGTATGCGCACCAGAGGTATCGACCATCCAAGAAGGACCCTCTCTTGTCGATCTTCAATCTTTATCAGAAACTCCATAAAAGTCTCCCCATCGTCGATGTTCATCTCTCCATGGTCGATGATGTGAGAAGGTTTGTGCATGTATCTCATCAGGTGGGATACGTGGAAGATTTCATGCACTCGGGGCAACTGTGGTGGAAGCACTAAGTGGTAAGCCACCTCGCCAACTCTGCTAAGGACCTGAAAAGTTTTGATGAACCTTGTTGATAACTTGCTGCCTCGGCCAAATCTTTGCAAACCACATCGAGTTGAGACCTTTAGAAAGACATGGTCACCATCCTCGAACTCTATAGGTCTTTGTCTCCTATAGGCATATGACTTATTCCTGCTCTGTGCAATATTTATCTTCTCATGGATGATCTGCACCTTCTATATGGTATCCCATACCATCTCTGGTCCCACTAGTGCTGACTCCCCTGGTTCTGTCCACCACAAAGGTGATATGCAAGGTCGCCCGTACAATTCCTCAAAAGGTTCCATCCCAATGGTTGAGTGATTGTTGTTGTTGTATGAAAACTCCACCAAATGAAAGTGATCCTCCCAGCTGTGAACAAAGTTGAGGATGCAAGCATGCAGCATGTCCTCAAGTGTTTGAATAGTTCGCTCAGTCTGACCATCCATATGAGGATGGAAGGAAGTGCTGAAATGAAGCTGCATCCCGAAAGCCTCCTGCAAACCCTTGCATAGTTGTAAAGTAAAACATGCATCATGATTGGAGATGATCATCTAGGTTACTCCATGTAGCTACACAATCTCCTGCACATAGAGGTGTCCCAAGATCTGTATTAACCCTATTCTCTAATCAGTAGGAAGTGGGCTGACTTGGTGAGTTGGTCGATGATTACCCAAAACAATTCATGAGCCCTGGATGTATGTGGAAGTCCCCCGTAATGAAGTCCATAGATATCCCATCCCACTTCCACTCTGGGACCTCTAAAGTCTAAACCAAGCCTACTGGTACCTGATGCTCTGCCTTCACATGCTGACAAGTGAGGCACCGAGAAACAAACTCTGATACTGCTTTCTTCATTCCTAGCCTCTGGTGCTATCGTCGGAGATCCTGGTACATCTTATCCACTCTTGAATGTACCACTAGAGAGGATTTGTAGAACTCCCTCAACACTTCCTCTTGAATTGAAACTCGTACCATGGTACGTTATCTGAAGAGGATGATGTGCTCCCCACCTTCAAAAAATCCATTAGGTGCATGTCCTATGGATATCTAAGCACGCCTGGTCTTGCATTCAGCATCCCCTCGTTGTTCCTACCTAACTCACTGAAGAATTTGGGGAGTTATGGTAAGAGACTGAAGAAAAGATGATCCATCTCTATCCAGAAAGGATATCTACAAAGCGGCCAGCTTCTCCATCTCCTTTCCTAGTAGCTATATACCAGTCCTCATGTTGAGTGCATCTACTACAATGTTCCCCTTCCCATGAGTATAGACAATCTCAAAGTCATAGGCCAACTGAAACTCAAGCCAATGTTGCAATCTCAGGTTCAGGTCTTTCTGAGGGAAGATATACTTAAGACTCTTGTAATCAGAGTACACTGTAAAACACTCGACCATCAAGTAATGTCGCTACATATTCAAGGCTAAGACCACTACTGCTAACTCCAGGTCCTGGGTAGCATAGTTCTTCTCATGTTCTCTCAGATTTCAAGAACCATAAGAAATCATTTCTTTCTCCTGCATCAGTACACATTTGATTCTGGTCCATGATGTTTCGTTGTAGACTACATACCCGACGCCCTACTCTGGAAGCCTCAAGATGGTGGCACTAGTCAGCCTCTGCCTCAGCTCCTAAAAACTCCGTTGGAATATCTATGACCACACAAATGGTTTCTCCTTCTTTTTCAACACTGATAGAGGTGCTACAACTCTGGAAAAATCTGTCACAAACCACCAGTATTATCCTACCATACCCAGGAAACTCCATACCTCTGTCACACTCCTAGGTGGGTCCCAAGAAGTATAGCCTCAATCTTCACAGGATCCACTTCAACTCCAACCTATGATATGAAATGTCCCAGAAAGTGATCCTCTAGGATCCAAAAATGGAACTTTGAGATCTTACCATAAAGATGGTGCTCTTGGAGTGTGTCCAGTACAACCTAAAAATGATAGGCATGCTCATCCTATATAGCCTAGTAGATCATAATGTCATTGAGGGAGACTACTACAAAGTGATTAAGGTATGGTTGAAAGATCATGTTCATGAATCCCATGAACACTGTTGGAGAATTTGTTAGGCTGAATGGCATAAAGAAGAACTCGTAATGGTCATATCAACATCTTAAATCTGTCTTCTACACGTTCTCGTCTCCTACTCTGAGCTGGTGATAGCCTGATCTGAGGTCTTTCTTCGAGAACCACTATGCTCCCTTCAGCCAATCAAAGAGGTTGTCAATCTTTATAAGTGCGTACTTGTTCTTCCCGGTCACCTGGTTATGGCACTGATAGTCAAAAGAAAGTCTCAATCTCCCCTCTGCCTTTTTGGCGAACAAAATCAGGGCTGCCAAAGGTGAAACAATGGGCTGAATGAATCCCTTTCCCTACAAGTCCTCTAGTTGTACCTGTAGCTCATGAAGCTCTATGAGAGCCATCTGATACGCTGGTGTAGATATTACTGCCATATTGGGGTACAATTCAATGTTAAATTCCTTCTCTCTGGGAGGAGTTAGACCTAGAACATCATCAGGGAAGACATATGTGTACTGATCCACCACTATTGGATAACTCGGACTCCCCACATCAACTGGTCCAAGGGTAAGGCTAGCCAAATGATGAGTGCTCGGCTACACTCTCCTCCGGGTAAGTCTGTCCTGTGATGAAAAGGCTCCCTTCTCACTGGTAAAGGTAAACCTAGTCCCATTCATGTGGACACACTGCACTTTGCATCTAATACAGTCAATATGAGCTTGGACTGTAGATAACCAGTCCATACCCAAGATGACGTCGTATGGCCTTGATGACGCTACAAGGAGATCCCAGCCAATGCTCTCACCTCCTAGAGTAAGCTCAAAATGCTGGCACCAGTGCGTAATCATTTAATCCTCTCCTATAGAAGTCTCTATCCATAATGATAGAGCCAACAGCTCCATCAGAATCTCTGAGCTCCGAATGAGGGTAGTTGAAATAAAATAATGTATGGAACTTGTGCCTATAAGTACTATAGCTAAGGTGGAGTAGACACAGATCGTACCTTGTATCATCTATGGAGTGTTGTGATCGCAGGCCTCAGCTACCTAGAGCTGAGCTCTCCCATGTCCACCTACTCTCTGCGGTCAGGGTGGACCTCTTGGTGGTGGTTGCGGTAACATCGCGAATCATTTCCCATCGCTAGCTACCTAGACATCTCCTCTTCCACGTCTGCCTGCTCCATGCAGACCTCCTCAGTTGAATCTCTGTCTCCACATGGGAGGTCCTTTGACATTCTTCTGTTCATCTATATGACGAGTTGGACAGTCACAATCCATGTGACCCTGCCCTCTGCATGCATAACAGTTCCTTCTCCTAGCATGATTGGCTCTGTCTCGGGTGCCCCGCACAACCGACCCAGAATCATAAGGTTGTCCAGCTGTAGTTCTGGTCCCCTTGGACCTTTGTGTCATCTATCTACTGCCAGCTACAGAAGACAGTGCTACATGATGTCTAGTGGTGGGTCTTACTGATGGTGATTGGTCAGAAAGGATATTCTCTACTAGTAGGGATCTCTCTAACACCACCACCTGTGTCGGGATGCTGAGTGAGATCATCGAAGCCCTAATCTCTCACCTGAGTCCCTACTCAAAGGTTGGGTGTGGAAGAATGGTTCTTGCACCAAATCTGTGGAGTAGCACGAGCGGTCAGTGAACCTTGCTGAGTACTGAGCCACAGTCATGTTTCCCTACTGCAAATGAAAAAGCTTTTGTATGCACATTGTACGAAGTGTCACTGGGACAAACTCAGCCCGAAATAGGCTCTCGAAGTCTGCCCAGAGAAGTGTCACCTCATCGTGAACGTAGAGCATCATGATCCACCATCTGCATGTTTCTACCTGTAGAAGGATGGCATCAAGTATCAAAATGAGATCGTCCGGTGTCCCTACCAGTTAGAAGAATCTCACTACGGTATCCAACCAATCCTCAGCTGCCTATGGGTCTGTATCTCCCCTGAACCTTGGAGGCCTCTAGCCCTGGAACTCATGAAATGTACTCAAGAGGCGAGCACTCTCTACTGCTAGGGCTGGTGGAATCAGTGGCCCAACGGGTAATAGTACCACTGGTGCCTCCACTAGTGCCTCTACTGGAAGAGGTCCCTACACCAAGGCATCGCCGCTCAGTGGGATATCAGTGCATACAACTCTCGGAACCCTACCTGACTATCTTCGTGGAGGCATCCTAAAAAGAAATTGGAGTGTCATGATGAAAAAGTTATACCTTGTGAGATGAATCAAAGATATCACAAAGAAAAATATTCAAAACACAGACGCAATAAGTGTTTTCGTGCACTGATTCGGAAATCAGATGTCAGAGTCCTGGTGTATGGATATGTCAGCAGCACCACCAACAGTGGATTACATAAACTGATAACCACACTCACTACACTTAATACTATTGTCATTAAAAGAAAGATCAGAGTATTGTGTTCTATGGTAGAACTGACACCTTTGGTATCAATTTGTCGCAACCGGTCCCCTGGGGCCCGTGACATGACTACCCTAAGCTCGCCTTCCATAGGTCAGGTGCTGGAAACTAGCACCGAAAGGTGTAATCCCGAAAACTGGGAAGGCATTGCCTTTATAACCTGTAAGCACATGCAACAAAGCACCCAGTAAGATACGAACTGAAGTAAACTGAATAGTAAATAGATTGAGTATAGTAAGTAAAAGAGGCCTAAATGAAAGCCCAACTGGAAAGTACAAGAAACTAAAAGTATAATTAAACTGGAGAAAAAAGGAATATAGTAGATGGGTTTTCCTCTGAGGTTCTTACCTGAAGGGTAGGTACAGATCACCTCCTCAGCACTCTACCTTTTTCTGTCTCCTCCATGTACTGACTCTTCATACGGTCCTCCTCCGGGCACTATCCAGTCCTAGTATCCTTAGACTCGATCAACGTTATCTGTCATTTACACCAAACACAACAAGATGCGGGCATAGCTCGTGCAGGGGTGAGTATAAGGATACTCAGTAGGGACCCTGAGACCCACAAGGTCTAACAAAATCGACAAAGTATAAACCTCAAAGCATGAAGTCAAATGTTAACCCTACTTATGTATATACCCATATATACACCTAAGTAATCGAGTATACCCATCTTACTCATGAGGTAACATAGGGTCTAACCCAAAATCCAAAATCTCAACTGTTACACAAAAGAAGGAAAAAAACAAAGGCAAGTACAACATAGTTACGCCACATAGAAGAATATCACCATGATATTACCACAAAGAAAAGTACCACACAGGTACGAACTCAGCTTAGACTAGGTATAAATTAGGTATGTTAGTAGAGATGATTAGTTATAGCTAATAAATCATCTTACTCCATTAAAAGGCTCTGATTATGACCCACACAAAATCTCTAGGAGCAGACCCACACAGTATCGCTAGGAGTTGACCCACACAAGATCACTAGGAACTGACCCACACAGGATCACTAGGAGCTGACCCACATAGGATACCTAAGAGCTGACCCACATAGGATCACTATGAGCAGGATCACACTGGAGCTAACCCGCATAAGATCGTTAGAAGCTTACCCACAGAGGATCGCTAGGAGCTGACCCGCACAAGATCGCTAGGAGCTGGCCCACACAGGATCGCTAGGAGAAAACCCCCACAGGATCGCTAGGAGATGACCCACACAAGATCTCTAGAAGCTCACCCACACATTATTGCTATGAGATGACCCACATAGGATATCTAGGTGGTGACTCAAACATGATCTCTAGGAGTTGAGCCACACAGGATTTCTAGTCAGTCTTCTCGTCACAGTCAGTTACTCGGTTCCCACACTATGTTTGGTCATCTCCGAGAGGATCTGCTCCACAAGTCACTGGTTGATACTCCAACCGCCACAAAGTCTAAATTAGAAGTATCTCAAAGGACCTCCACATCATAGGGATCTCAATGAAATAGGTGGAACATCAATCGGATGCACGGTCTGTGAGTTATTAGACTTTTAGTCCCGGGGGCCCGGTTGGATTCGTGATCGATCCAACCTGATCGTACCCCATCATAATCCAAATCACTAGTGGGGTATAATCAAAGGGACTATCTCGCTCCAAGATTTACATTGTCACTAACGGTTCGTCAAACGGAAGTTCAGTGCCAATCTAAATGCCAAAAGAGCGTAAAATGGGTCGAAGTTGGTCTGGGTCCAGTCCGACCCGGTCGGCCTGGCCCGCTGGGCGGCCTGGAGGACCGTGGGAGTTTGGCCGCGGATGGTGTGAGGTTGTGGGACGGCTCAGCCGCAGGGGTATACCGCAATGGTGCGAGGCTGCAGGGCATCTCTTCTGGAAGGGTGGAGGCTTTGGGGCGGCTCGGCCGGAGCGGCTAGGCCAGAGGGGCACGGCCGGAGCGTCTCAGCCGCGGGGGTGGTGCGAGGGCATGGGGCGACTTGGAGGGCTCCGGTGGCTTAAAGGGAGGTGGGAAGATTAGCTACAATGTGAGGGGGCTCGATGAGGCCGCAAGGGGCGAAGCACCGTTGGCGGCGGGGCGCGGAGGCCGCGGGCGGTGCAGCGCCGCGGGGCGCGGAGGCCGCGGTCGGTGGTGCGCCACGGGGCGCAAAGGCCGGGGTCGGCGGAGCGCCGCGGGGCATGGAGTGCGCGCCTGGTGGAGCATTGCGGGGCACGGAGTCCGAAGTCGGTGGGGCGCCGCGGGGTGCGGAGGCCGTGGTGAGTGCCACTATGCACGGGGGCCGCGATCCGCGGAGCGCCATGGGGAGCGGACGCCGCGGTCGGTGGAGCATTGTGGGGGGGCAGAGGCCGCCGGGCGTAGAGGCCACGGGCGGCGGAGCGCCGCGGGGCGCAGAGGTCGCGGGGGGCAGAGCTCTGGGGGGTGCGGAGGCCGCGGGGGGTGGAGCTCCGCAGGGCGCGGAGGCCGCCGAGGTTAGAGCGCCGCAGGGCACGGAGGCCGCCGGGGGAGGAGCGTCACAGGGCGCGGAGGCCACGGGGGGTGGAGCGCCGCAAGGGGCGGAGCGCCGCGGGGTGCTGAGGTCGCGGGGGGAGGATCTCCATGGGGGCGAAGGTCACGAGGGGCGGAGCACCGCGGGGCGCGGAGGCCGTGGGGGACGGAGCGCCGCGGGGCGCGGAGACCATGGGGGGCGGAGCGCCACGGGGCCCGGATGCTGCAGGCAGTGGTGGCCGCGGGGTGGCGTTGTTGCCTTCATTGTGGTTGATAGTCGTCCTCCTCCATCGTGAAGAATAAAAGAATTATCCCAAGAAATTTGGAGAGGATGGGTCTTGTTTGTTTGTCCTGAACTCTCCAGATTAGAGTAGTAGCATGCGGCTATAATACTTGAATCACAAGAATAACTAGAATAGGTAAATGAAATAATTCAAACAGCCTCCATACCTTGTTTGTTTGATTCGTTGAAGACTTACTATGGGGAAAGAGATGATGTTGTTGGTAATTGACGGATGTCGGCAGCATTTTCTCGATCATCGGTTCTTTGATGTTGTAGACGTTTCTCTTCAATGATTTTCCCGAGGAAGAAGTCGAAGTCGTGTGTTCTTTGTTCGCGTTCTTCATTATAGAGCTTTCTCTCAATTCTGTAAGCTTCTCGCTTTTGCCAAATGTTTCCTCCGATTCCACCAAAATGAAGAATAGCCAACTTAATAGATTATATTGGCATAATTTCCAAAAAACTTTAATTAATTAATTGTTGGGTTGGCTTAATTAATTAAAGGAGAGAATTGTAATAATAATTGAGGGAGTTCGAGTGGTTTATCCCCACTTAATAGGGAGTTCAAGAGGTATCAATCCTTGGGTGGTCGCCGCCACCATAACCTCTAATGGTAGGTTTAGGATCGGTGGTCCCCACCTCCATAACCTCTCATGGGAGGTTTTAGTTCAGTGGTGACCACCTGTGAAACATCCACATGGGAGTTTCAAAAGAAAATAAAAATAAAATGTTACACCATTTAATTTTATTTTATTATTTCACGAATATGTGAAAAAGCTAACTTCCACCCTCAACCTACTACAGACGAGGTGAAGGTCTCCTTAAATGAATACCAGTGTTATAAGTTTGACGGTGCTGTCAGATTTCATTTCTAAGCATCGGTTCAAAATTTAGAAAATCTCGCTCGCACATTTTCTGAATATAACCGAAATAAAGTTCAAAAATTCATTCTGGGCACTCTGTGCCTCAGAATCATGTGCTGTCAATTTTCACTGATTCGTAAAATTACCATTTAAGTAAAAAAATACATTGAAATTCTGGGTCTTTACACAGGGAGTTGATATGGAAAATAAAAGAAAAGTACTTTAGAGAAGATGTTACCTCGAATCGGGTAACTTCTTTTGATTTGAGACAAAAGGTTCTCTTGAATTGTCTTATTCCTATGGTAAGGCTTCTATAAGGAATAGAGAGATACTAGAAGATTATTTGTGTAGAGGATAGATGATCCAAGGGGGCTTGAGAGGTGTGAGTAATGGTTAGAGGTGATAGATTTTTATGAGGGAGAGGAGGGTCTCTTTACGAAAGTTTAAAAATATTATTTTATTACAAACTGAATTTCGATTTCAAAAGGTCACAAACTCATTTAATTCGATGATAAGGTGCATAGTGTTTGAAATCCTCTCATCTAATGGATTTTAGATTATTTTAGGGAATAAAATTAACCTTATCTTTTAGCTTTAACCTTTAGTTAACTAATTTATCTTTTACCAGGCCCTCTTGTATATTCATACTATATGGTTACTATATTTACAATAAAATTAAAAGATATCAAAAATGGATAATTAATAAAAATTTTAACATTATATGTGACATTTAGTCAAATATTATATTTTTAGGACTGTTTTATCATTTTATAAAATGGTATTCATTTTAAAAACTCATTTGTGTAAATTTATAAACTCTTCATATCACGACTTTTAAAAAACCTATAACAACTTGATTCTTCTTAAAAACATACATTAAGTCAAAAAAACAAGTTAGAATCATCCATAATATTTCTGGATGGCATGAAAATTTTCAAAATAAATTTATTTTAATAATAATAATCTCATTTATTTAAAATATTCATTAATGATGTAATTATTATATCATCATTGTGTCATAAATAAATTTATTTAGTTTGTATATAAAAATTAAAAATAAAATACGATGATGTATGAAATATATTTATATTTATAATTAATGATTATAGTCTAAAATAGAACTTATATAACCCATTATAACAAAAATTACTAAGAGATATATGTTTATGTTACATTTTCCTTAACTTTAAATTAATTTGTATAGTGTCATTTTCACTTACAAGTGGCTCCATGGGGTCTCAAAATTGACCCAAGGATGACCGTGGTTAGACATGTATCATCCAATAAGATTATAAAATGTGTTAGGGTAATTTAATATTAATATAATATTATTTTTTTTACCCTTATTTACCAGATTTACCCTTTAACCATGGTAAATAAAATATTTACTAAAGTTACTATTAATAATGTCTAATAAAAAGTTACCTATTTACAAAATTTGGACCTCCTGATTCAAAATATAGAATCCATTTTTCCAAATTCAAAACATATAAGTTGAATAAATTAATTTAAAATTAATTCCAGTTGTCAAAACCAAAAAGATATTTTTTAAGAAAGAATCACTATAAAAAGAATTGCATTTGTTTATATCCAATTTCAATGTGAAATTACTTCCAATGACAAAAATTGGATTAAATTAGAAAAATATAATCAAATTACACTTTAGAACCAATTAAATAGATAATCTAACCATATAAATAAATTAGATTAAACGGCAGTTATAAATTAAATTGCAGTATTTTTCATTATTCATTAAAAAATGAACATTATTAGAAAAATACCAAAATTTCATCAAAAGTAAATTTTGATGTCCCGATTCTAAAGAAGATTTTTATTTTGTCTAATAGAACATATAAAAGTGACAAAATAAATATTTAAAAATGTTTTTCCATCAAAAGGTGCTAAATAGACCTTTTAAAAAATATTAGTATATTTATGCTTAAAATTGGATTAATTCACAGTTTAAGCCTCTAAATTTTAATCGATAAAGGTAAATAAATTTAAAAAACATGTTTAATAATAATATGGTTAGTTCTGTTCATTCATACCAATAAAGCATCTAGGCATTAACTACCATTTAAAATAATTATATTTTTATTATTTTCAGTATGACTCAGTATTGTGTGCAACATAGGACTTCGGATAAACCCATTATTGCATGTCGGGTATGCCATCGAACATAGAATCCTATTTAAAGTAAAATTAATAGGTAATTCAAATAATTTAATAAATATAAAAAATTTCATATTCTTTATTTACCTGGGATGTTACATCCTTCCCCCATTTTGGGAATTGCGTCCTTGCAATTTTAAAATTGTTATCAGAAACTTTATTAAAAGTCCCACTTCAGAAAAATATTCAATAAAACTATCACTTTAAAATAAATAAACAGAAGTAAAAAGGTCACCCGAGATAACACATACTGTAATTACATATAGGAAAACATGGATATGGATGATAAACAAAGTGTCAAGTTAGGATTAAGAGTGATAGAAAACATGATCAAGATAATGTTAAAAACAAGAAAACCACAAACATGTGATGGGTTAAATGGAAATTTTTTCTCTATAGGAAGAGTAAATGAAAAACATTTTTTTTAAGTTCCATTCAATAAAGTTAAAGAAATTTGTTTATGAGATTGATTACGATAAAAGATAAGTATACTTACCTTTCAAGTATAGTTTCATCCTTTGATAAACTTCTACCACAAACCCATCTTTTCTCCAAACGATGAGTATTCATGATGACATGGTCACAACATAAGTGGTAAAATCAACTTATATATAATCACATAGTCTATAAAAGATGAACTATATATTTTCCCTATCTTTAGACATTGACCAAAACCAAAATGGTTGGTATGAGATCGGATAATCCACAAATGGATAGTCTTTTATAAAACGAAATAATACTCTTAAACTCCAAAATTGAACAAAGAGTACCCAAACTTCAAAAAAGATCATTCAATAAACTGTTGTCCTTAAAATTATTCAATATAATCCAAACTAAGTTTGAAACCCAAAATTCAGAAGGATTTAATCACATAGTATGCAACAATAAATATTAACATTTATCTCCAAATAACATCAACTACTCTTAAAGTCTCATACTGAAAAGTAATTAACCTAATCACATATTCTCAATGATAGGTTAATCATATTCATAAATAACCCAAATCTCTATCTATCCATAATAAAAACATAAATTCTTCCAAAATAAAATTTCGGCCCTCACTCCACAAATTAAATCCCATAGTATTCTATTTTCCATAGGCATATACTGTTTCCTAAAAAGAGAGAACGTCTTACAAAATAACCTTTATCACTTAATCACCAAATCATTTTCCTGTACTAACAATATCCATTTGAGAAAACATAAGTTCCCAAAATCAACTTATTCTTGACCCATAAAATCATTTAACAGAAAAGAATTATTCATACAAACCAGCAGCTACACGTAGTCCAGTGGTAGGTGATATGCCCTTGTCACCATTCAGTTGTGGGTTCGATTCTGGTAGCCTTTCCAGACATGGTGGGTTGTCACCCATCTTTCATGTTGTCCCTTTTTATAAAACTTGAAAATAACCCTAACATGAATTAACCTAAATGGTTGTATTATACCTCTCATTTTCATCCCAACTCATAATTACCTCAATATCTTAATTCATTAAGTCTTATATATATTAAATTTTTTTACCTCCATAAAATAACATTATTCTCAATGAAATAACATCGTAGCTTTATCATGATGTTCACCTAGTTTCATCACCATCTTGTTCACGAAGATATATGGTCCATCTATTGCAATAATGATTTATAGATACTTTAAAATCACCTACTTTCGTTATCCAAATACACCTTGTACTACTTGGGTCATATGAGTGATCAGAGAAAAATAATTTTTGAAAATAATCGTGTATGGAATATAATTTAAAAACATCTGATAAAACATTATTTTTATAAAATATTCAGACTAAGTTTGTGTTGAAACATTCAATAAATGGTCCTTTTAAAATACCATAAGTACATGCTAAAAGACTATAATTTAAAAGAAAATATAAATATGTTGTTCAAGGGTCTCCTTATTCAACACCTTTTTCAAAATCATAATATGATTCAAAATCTTGTGATAAGGTAAAATATTAGAAAATTCCTTGATAATATTTACCTTTCTTGAAGATATGAGAATATTTAAAAATTTTAATTTGATTAAATACAACACATGATCCATGATGGTATCTAGTTATAGCGGAGGAGTTTGATATCTCAAACAATTTATTTCAAGGGAGTTTTATGTTAGAAAATTCTTCAGAATCGTTTGGACATGACTTTTCAATAATTATTGTAAGAAATTCATCAGGAAGTGATAGGAATGTCGTTGGAGATCCTCCTCCTTCCATTTGTAATATAATTTCCTTAACCTGAAAAAGTTACAAAATAAGGATTTAACTCAATGAGAATTCATAGAGACTAACCATGTGTCTAACCAAACTCATAATCCCTAAAGTTGTCTAAATTGACCTATGATACCAATTGTAAGTCCCCTACCATAAACATTATAGGATCTGGAATTAAGTCAAGAATTCACATTGAGAATCTTTTCAGGTTTCTGGTTTTAAAGAATTAGGTTATAACTATTGCATTACATCTCAAAAATAAAAAAGTAGAAACTTCTACTATATCCAAAATTTTCACAATAATAAAACTCTTTATATTAAACAAGAGTTCCTTTCTTCATATAAATATTCTTGAATTATTCCTTTCTCTTACCCTTCCTTATACCCTATGAAATTCATTTAAAAAACCTGGGATAAGCATAAAAATTTCAAAAAGTGTTATAAAACAAGGAAATAAAACATTAGTCTATCAATACATACAAATCAATGAAATCATACTTTTCAATCATTAACATACCACACAAAATCATAAGATTGATGAATAACACCAAGAATTCATAAATCATAAAGGTAACATGTGGCATCCATAACATACTTACGTTTTAGCTTTCAAAACTACGTAGGGAGTTATATTTGAAATACCCATCACAGTATATTCCCAAAATCTCTTCAGAGAAACATTAACGTTTACCTCTGTCATGTTACCCAAGGCATTAGAGAGCAATATTGGGCTCACCCTCCCTATATATATCATGGAACCACCAGTATATGTAAACAATTCCCAATAACCATAACATATTCATAACACTTAAAACACGTATAATGTAAAGATAACATTTCCACATTACAATCACAATATATCATTTCAAGATATTGATATAATCAATGCTTTTTCAAACCATTTAAAAAATTTAATAAAGAAATTTTTAAATCAAAGTGACCCATACCACTTTGAAGCTTTTGAAAGAAATTTTAATTTCAAAAAATTTATATCCATATGAATAAATCCTTAAACCCATTTTTAAAACATGGAAATTATTGAGAAAAATTTTGAAGAATAAATCATTAAAACATCTAAAATTATATTTTAGTTAAAGAGTTCCTAACCAAATTAGAGGCACTTGAATACAAATAATTGAGGAATAACATTAATCAAAGATTATAATATCATGAGAATAATAAGATTCATGATATAATATAAAAATGTTTAATATATACACCATATAAAAGTTAATTGGTGTATAACAAAAAAAATTCTCAATGGAATGTAAATTGTGACAAAGTCTCTTGCAAAGATCATATCCTTAGATTAAGGACAAATCAATGACATAATTATGTGTGGAAAATAAAAATAAACCCAATATAAGTTGATATTAATTGTAAAAAAAAAGAGTTCATTCACACATATTCATATCATGACATAATCAAGAAGTTGAAGTTTAACCCAAAGAATTGAAATTTGGTTAAGAAGTTCCCTTACAGCAATTCGACAGCCTAACAATGTCACTTTAAAATTTAGAAAATGAGTTGATGAAAGATAAAAGGGTGTCTCAACACATGGAAATAGAATTTAAAGAAATAATTTTATATAATAACATATCCCAACTAAAGAGAATTTAAATTTTAAATACATAAAATAAAATGTCTTTAACAAAAAAAGGTGGGTGAAAGGTTCCCTTACCGATTTGGTAACTTGTGAAACATACACCACATGAAAGAAGTATCATATAATTTAGATGTAAATACCCATAAATTAAGTTATATTACCTAAATAATACAATAATGTGCAGTACATACACCACAAAAAAGGAAATAATTGCAAATATAACATGAATCTCACGAGAATAAAAAGTGAGATGAAAACCCCTTACCGCAAGTCTGACTTGTCTTATATGTTACTTGTTCTTCCTGAACAATAAAATTAAGTTAATTTATATTTTCTTAAGAACATTTTTCAATTTTATTATTCATTTTATATCACTTATTACCTTTCAATAACAATTAGTTAATTATTTTAGTTCATATCGGACATTTTGTCAATGGTCGGAACATGAGTCAAAAATGAACTTTTTATAATTAAAAAATGTCCATGTGGTAAAAATTAATTTATCTCTAGAATGATATTAATGATTAATATATCATATATTTAATATAAATATAGTATATATGTATTTATAATAGTCCATATTATTTTGATATATGAAAATTAAATGCATTGTTCATGGAGATGGTAAGTCGTACGTACGCATGAAGGCAACTTTCATTTCATTTTTTCATTTTTAATGGAATGAAAACCAAATTATAAATAGGTATATTATTATTTCAGTATAATAAAATATTATATATATGTTAAAAAATTAAATTAACATAATCCCTTAAACATTCTATGTATGGTATGAACGAGTCATATCGCCTTGTGGGGGTGGTAGTCCGCACTTCCTCAAATGAAATTATCGTATTTATACAACATGAAAAGCATAAAGGTATATTATAAATGAGAATTAAAGAATAATATATATAAAATAAATATCATAAATATCATATATAATTACATTTCCATCATAACTTCTACCATAAGAGGTGGTAGAAGAAGATTGAAAAGTCATCGTTTCGTGAGGCAGTAGTTCACCGTCCTCGAAAACAGTTTGTTCTATACCCATTAGATGGATGTGTGTGCAAGTGTAATTATAATAATTATAAAAAAAACAAAATATTATATTGAGTATAATATTTTTGTTATGTAAACATAGAATAAGAAGAGCATAGGGAGTGGGTAAGCAAAATAAAATAAAAGAACTTGAGAGAAGACGTTACCTCAAATTGGGGACCTTCTTTTGGTTTGAGCCAAAGGGCTCTATTTAATTTCTTTATTCCTAGGGTAAGGATTAGAGGAGGAATATAGGGATGTTGGGATCTTATTTGTGAAGAGTTTGGATGAGACAATGGGTCTTGAGAGGTGTGACTAATGGTTAGAGGTGATGGGTTTCTATAAGGTGGAAGAGGGGCTCTTTAGGAAAGTTTGAAAATGTTATTTTATTATAAATTGAAGTTAGATTTAAAAAGTTACCAAACTCATTTAATTTAAAAATAAGGTGATTATATTTCTAAATACTCTCATCCAATGGGTTTTACATAAGTTTATGGAATAAAATTAACCTTATTGATTAGCTCTAACCGTTAGGTTACTAATTTAACTTTTACCATGTCCTCTTGTATATTCATACTATATGGTCAATATTTTTAATATAAAATTACAAGAGACCTAAAATGGATCATTAATGTCATATTTAACATTATATATTTAATTTTACCGAATATTATATATTTATTATTATTTTATCATTTAATAAAATAGTATCCATTTTAAAAACACATTTATGTCAATTTATAAATTGTTTGTATCAAGACTTTTAGAAAACCAATAACAACTTTATTCTTTCGAACAACCTATATTAATTAAAATATAACAAGTTATAATAATCCATAAAATTCTTGTATGGAATAAATATTTTCACAATAAATTTATTTTAATAATTATAATCTCATTTATTTAAAACATTCATTAATGAGGTAATTATTACATCATCATTGTGTCATAAATATATTTATTTATTTGATGTCTAAAAATTATAAATAAAATACCATGATTTAGGAAATATTTTTATATTTCTAATGACTACTTGTAGTTGAAAATATCACTTATATAACCCCTTTTAAAGATTTATTTACTAAGAGATATTTGTTTATGTTACATTTTCCTTAACTTTAAATTAATTTTTATGAAGTGTCATTTTCAGTTACAAGTAGCTCCATGGGGTCCCAAAATCGACCCAAGGATGATCATGGTCAGAAATGTATCATCCAATAGGATTAGAAAATGTGTTAGGGTAATTTAATATTATTATAATATTATTTTTTTACCCTTATTTACAAGATTTACACTTTAACCATGGTAAATAAAATATTTTCTAAAGTTACTATACATAATGTATAAAAATAAAAGTTACCAATTGACAATATTTGGACCTCCTAATTCCAAATATAGAATCCATTTTTTCAAATTAAAAAATCATAAGGTTCATAAATTAATTAAAAATTAATACTCGTTGTCAAAACCAAAAAGCGTGTTTTTAAAAAATAATAATTATCAAAAGATCGACATTTGTTTATGTCCAATTTCAAAGTGAAATTACATCCAATGACCAAAATTGGATTAAATGGTAAATATTTAATCTAATTAAACTTTAAAACCATTTAAAAATATAATCTAATTATATAAATAAATTATATTAAAAGGTAGTTTTGAATTAAAATGCAGTATTTTTCACTATTCGTTAAAAATGTACATTATCAGAAAAATACCAAAATTTCATCCAAAGTAAATTTTGATCTCCCAATTCTAAGGAATAATTTTATTTTTTCAAACATAACATATAAAAGTGGCAAAAACTGGATATAAAAATGGTTCTCCATCAATAGGTGGTAAATAGACCTTCTAAAGAATATTAGAGTATTTATGCTTAAAATTGGATTCATTCACATTTTCAGCCTATAAATTTTATTGGATAAAAGAAAAAGACATTAAAAAACATATTTAATCATAATATGGTTAGTTCTATTCATTCTCTCCAATAAAATGGTTAGTTGTTACCTACCGTTAAAAATAATTATATTATTATTTTTTTCAGTATGACTCGGCATTGTGTGCAACATAAGACTTCAGTGAAACCCATTGTTTCCTGTCAAGTACACCATCGAAAATAGCATTAACTTTAAAGTAAATTTAATATTTAATTCTAAAATGTTAATATATATGAAAATATCATATTTTTTATTTACCTGGGATGTTACATGTAGGACCAAAACATGTACCATGTCGTAGCTACAACACTCCTCCATGATGTGATGATTTTTTAATCAACACTAATCTACAGTGTAGAGGATTAAAAAAATTTGATCCATGTCTATCCTATATCACCCAATAAATGGAGGAAATTCTCCCCACATAATATGTGCATCATGAAAACCAATCTCAGGTTGAATAAATATCATTGGTCATCTAGGTGAATGATCATGTGACCGATCACAAACTACATCACCCAAATGAATTGGTAATAAAAAATTGACCACATGGATGATTTGATAGCATGGGGCTAATCTTCCCCTACAATTGAACTATAGAAACTTATTACACCAAGTCACTACAATAATATAATTTTTTCTTCCACCATCGATATATTTAATTGACAACATTGAGATGTGGACTATAATTGAATGAGGATATTTAATATGAGCTAGGGTAATTGGAAAGAGATCATTACAACCATCATTTATCAAGAAAAAAATTACTATTTATTTTATAATCGAAGTATACTACTATTCTATCACCCATCACCCTTGGTTGGGTGGGTTTTTCATCATGGAATCTTGGTCACCCCAAAGTACCCATTGTCGACAAAGATGTGTTATTAAGTTATAAATTTTTTAGTACCAAGTGGTGGGAGGGGAATTTTATATTATGGACCCCTCAATTTTATTTATTATAAATTGATTAAATTAATTAGTGTAATTTATTTATTTATTTATTATTCAAAAATAATTATATACATATTTTCTTAAAAAAAATTATTATCTTCAAATATATTTAATATAATTGAAATCGGCGTTTGAATAACCATTACTTGACAATTCACCACTAATCACTCTAAATCGTTGTTATAAACTCTCCAAATAACTATTATAATATTTAGATTAATGTTATTAATTTCATTTTATGTAAAGAGTGACTTCTAAGGGATATAAAAGTTAAAATTTAATAATTTTACTCCTCAAAATAAATTTTTCTGAACAATAATCTCCTAAATTTTTTCTAATTGGATGTCTCATTTTTTATATATTTTCATATTTATGATATCCCTTGTGTACGAAAATATTAATTTTTATAATTAAATAATTTCACTAATTTAAATCACAAATATTTAAATTTAATATTATTTTAAGCATCAAAAACATCCACAACATTGAAAAAAAAAATATATTAAAATGTTATACTAGTAAAAAAATATAAAGAAAATATTGATAATAATTTCATAACTTTTCATCCTTTCAACCTTCAATTTTTTTCACTAAAAAGAAATAATAAATCAAACATGTAGATATATTAATATATTATATAGTTCTCATTCTCTTAAGAAATCTTACAAATCCCTCTATGACCCTAAAGGAATATCAATATTAGAATTGTCCTCCCACAGAGGAAGTTATCCCAATGGTATTATATCTCCATTGACTATGAAATTCCCTATCATCCTGAATGACTCTTCAATATCTAAGACATGGGGTTCTGTGAGCTCAGGTTCACCTACCCATACATTAAAGTCTTCTAAAAAGTAGTGAGGGTCTAACTTGTTACAATGGGGATACTATACCGTTAAAATAGAATAAAATAAAAAAATAACCACACAACATCCAAAAAATAATCATAGTATGTGAAAGTATTAAAAAAATACATTCTATATCAAATGAAATATATAACAAAATCATATATCTCCATGGATCAATCAATGGGCTGACCACATATACAAAAATAAACAAAATAAAAAAATAAAAAATATGATCGATTACCATCCTTAAGTATTATCTCATCTAATACTCAAATCTCCATCAACCTATGTCAGAATGATTATGAACTCTATTCATCTACCATATTTGATCCTATAAACAATGTTTTATACTCAAGGGAAAAAGTTTGAGGTCCTCATAACCATTTTATGAGTTAAAAAATAGGCCACCACTAATATTATCCTTAACATAACTAGTAAAGTATTTCATGCAAACCGTGATATACTCTAACAACCAAACCATAGTCAAAAGAGAAAATCAAGGCTAATCTTAGGAACAATTGTGACCTAGAGGGTGTCACAATTCTCCCCATCCTAATTTTTTCTGTTCCAATAAATTCCTTAATATCATAGATCAACAATTATAAAAGGCTAATGTTTCCTCAACAAAGATTCCATCTCCCACATCTTGTGTCTTTCCAATCTGCACCACCACCATTCCCAAATGGAGGGAATATTTTTACTATACATTAGATTATCCAAGAGATCTGTAATGTTAACTAGTTTATCAACAATGGTGGTATTAGGATCAAGATCAATATCTTCCCATATAGACACATGGGAAGGATTTGAGTGATACCTCCTCAGTTGGGAAACATGAAACACATCATGGATATAAGTCAAATAATATGGAATGTGTAGTCAACAAGACCCCTTTATGAGTACATACATGATCCCAAAGGGGATAAAAACCTCAATGCCTAATTATTATACCTAACCAACTGATGATGTCCCAAACAAGGTGAAACTCATAAATAAACAAAATCATAGACCATAAACTCTAGTAGTAAATGGTGACAATATCAATAAGATTTTGGATGGATCTATTCAATGATAAACCTCTTGCATATCAACTATATAGTTTCTATCATCTCCTGGAAAAGACTTGGCCCAAACAAGGACCGCTCTCCTAGTTCTTCCCATCATAAGGGATATTTATATGGACACACATACAATGAATTAAAGGGAACAATATTTATCAAATCTTAATAACTATTGTTACAGTAAAATTAGATAATTGGAAAATTATTTTCCCAAGTTACACCAAAATAAAGCATGCTAGCCTAAAGAATATACTTAAGAACCAGGATAGAACTCATTGTATATATATTTGTCTACTATTGATAAGTCATGCTCAATTTCCACTACAACCCATCACATCTTCCAAATATTTCCAGAAAATAGATGTGAGAAATAAGTCCCTATTAGAAAAAAATACAGAGGGAATACTATAAAGTCTCACAATCACTTGTACATAAAAGTACCCAAGATATTCCACATTCATCTTCTCCTTGATATAGAGTAAATGAGATGATTTTGTGAGTCAATCAATGATCAAACAAATTGAATCCTTCACATTGGGAGTCTTTTAAAAAATAAAAAATCCATATATATATATATATATACCATCCCACTTCCATACCAAAATGGTAAAAGGTTTCAAAAAATCATCTAGTATATGGTGTACCACCTTATTTTTCAGACAAGTGAGACACGATGAAACAAAACTACAATCCATCAGCTCATCCCCATCCACCAACACTTTCATCTAAAATCATGATACATATTCTTAACATTACCAATTATATAAAAACATGACTAACATCCACTATCCATCAACTCCCTCCTCGTGAAAAATAGAACAACCAACCTATTTTTAATGCACAAAGCTCCATTGGGAGACTGAGACCACTCACCTGAGGTCTCCCAAACATATAATATTCCACTAAATCATATGAACCTAGTTTTTATTTATTTACCAATCCAAAAGTATCATTAATATATGATTCTATTTTCAGTAAAGCCGAGAATTCAAATCCACCATCATATTCTTCTCCCAAGCTCATCTTAGTTAAAAAGCCCATCAAATACCACTCTTCAACTCATTACTTCACAACTTATGTTGGTAATTTTTTACTCAACCCAATGGTACCAAGATTCTATTTTCCAGGAGTGTACACAATATCAAAATCAGAATTCTAAAGTTACTCTACCCAGTATCTCTTTTGTAATTTTAGATCACTTTGAGTTAAATATATTTTTGGATCTTATGATCAGAATACATTGTAAATTTCTCCCCAAAAACATATTGTCGCCATGTTTTGAGTTCATGTATAATTTCTTGCAAATAAATATAATAGGTAAGCTAATTGTTTATCATGAGGTATTAACTAGAGAGATTCATAAGCCACAATGTATTTCCCCTTCATCAAGACACAACCCACACCCATACTAGAAGCATCATAGTAAACATCATAACCAAAAATTTGTTATGGAAGAATTATAACTTGGGATGAATTCAAACACACTGTCATATCCTCAAGAGATGCCTAAAAGTTTTCATTTTATTAAAAAATTTCACCCTTATAGGTTAAATTTATCATCTCACATGCGATCTTGGAGAAATCATGAACAACCCATCTATATTGACTAGATAAACCCAAAAATATCTGAATATCAAACACATTTATGTGTTTCTCCCAAGACCTAACATCCTATAACATTTATGTATTTATTTATGCACTCCTATCAGATATCACATGCCCTGAAAATTTCACTTCTCAAATCCAAAACTCAAATTTGTAAATATTACCATTGAGACAATATTCATTCAAGGTTTTAAGAATGAAATCCAAATAGTTCATATGCTCCTCCTCTATCTTGGAGTACAAAAAATTATTATCTCACGATAATAAAATATCAAGTATTGATGCAAGACCTAGTTCATAAAATCCATTAATACCACAGTAGTGTTGGTCATACTTAATGGAAGAACTAGAAACTTGAAATTCCAAAATCATCTCTTAAATGTTTTATTTGGAATATTATCATCTCAAAATCTCAACTAGAGGTACCATAAATAATGGTTAATCTTTGAAAACCAAAATTTCCCTCAAAGATGTTCAAAGAGATCATAAATCCTTAGAAAGGGATATTTATTCTTAATAGTAACAGAATTTAAATTTTTACAGTCCTCACAAAGTCTGAGACTCCTATTTTCTTTCTTTGAAAACAACACAGGTGAATCTCATGATGACTTGTTAGGATGCATAAATCCTTTAACCTCTATATCCTAAAGTTTTACTTTAAGTTCCACAAAATCATAAGGTACCATTCAATAAGATGGTAGACAAATAGAAATTATACTAGGGAGTAGGTTAAATGTAAACTTGACCTCTCTCTAAGGAGGTAAACCGTAAAAATAATCTGTAAAGACCCTAGGGAATAAATACACCACTATAAAAATCAGACTACCCATGCATGGGTCAAAATAATCAAGGAAAATCTCTAACCACTAGTATGATATTACCCCAACATAAAGAACCACAAGCCCCACCCTTCCTGATCTAGAGTCCCACTAACCCTAAAAAACATGAGTGACCCCATCGGAACATTAAAACTAAAAAAGATGAAGATAACATTCCATTTGGGTCTTAATATTTATTATCTAATCTAGGTTGAGTATCTAGTCAAATACTTCAAGATCAATAACTAAGAACTACCATATAATCTCAAAGTTAGCAATCATCACCCAGAATGTGGAACACTTAAAACCTTGTTCCAACATCTTCCCTAAAGGTATAGGATGATCCAAAAAGAACCAAAAAATTAATAAACATAATCCCAACATGTAAACTAAATTTGAAACTATAAAATAATGATTAGCACCTATATCAAACAATTCTATCATTATAGAATAGGAAATAAACATCGTACCTATAGCAGTATCATTCCGTCATTCAAATTCCTCAAGTGCATAATCAGTCACACAAAGTCATCTGGTATTTCTACATGAAAATTTTCATTAGCCTAAGGATTAGACCCACCACACTTGTATGAATCAATACGAACATGTAAACCCTTGTTGATAGTGGATCTTATCTTATTATCCTGGGATATTCTTTCATAAAAAACTATAGATCCCGATAATCTTCCAAGTTGACAATTCTTAGGAGCCTCTATACAGTTAAGCTTGGTATAACCATGTCTTCCACATTGATAGCATAAAATCTTTTGTTTTACTTACAAAGACCATAATTCTATTCATGAAGAAAATTGACCACCCTTAAACTTCCTTTTTTGTCCAAAAGTCATATCCTAGCTAACAACTACACAAATCAAAGCTCCATCCAAACCTGTATTTCTAGCTATGTATTCCTCAACCAAATGATGATTTTCTAACTACCTAAAATATGGTTGAAAGGAACATGAAAATCAAGATAAACCAAATATTAGGCCTCAGTCCCAACTCAAACCTTCTAGGATTTAGATACTAATTGTTGATGCAGTCTACTTCCAGATTCAGCAACTTAGCTATGTGGGTTGAATACTCTAAAATAGTATACTCCCTTTGTTCCAAGATCATAAGCACCCAAGTCTTTTCCTCACATAACATATCATGGTAAAACTTATGATTAATTATTTTCATGAAAGAGTATCATGTAATATCCTCAATCAAATTAGCTTACACAATAGAGTCCCACCATCTCGCTCCTGGACCCTCATGTATATACATGGTGAAACCCTACATAGATTCCTTAGGCATATTGAAGAAGTTCAAGTTACTCTCAATCTGCTTCAACCACAACTCAGATTCTTAGGTTCCATTATTACCATGAAATATGGGTGGATGATACTTATTTAACATAGACCATGATACACTACACATCCCAGGTTCCTGACACCCACTTGACCCAGATTCTGAAATGAGTGGATTACAATTTAAACAAAAGAAGGGTTTGTTTTTGGATTCTCCTGTGGAACCTTTCTCATATCTTCATCTCTCAGGTTCCTAAGATCTCTTCTCATAGTAATTGTCAATTAATAACAACACAATGACAAATCAACTTTAGATAATTTTCCAAAATCATATAACCAACTTCAATAATACATGTATAAGCTTTAAAATTTAGGAATTTAAATCAATTTCGAATTCTATAAATGAGAGGAAAATCTTTTAGAAGGAACAACTCAATTTAAGTAAAAATACCATATATATCATTCAAATTACCTCAAACTACAAGTCCCAAAAATTGTAAAAAAATTTTACCACCCATGTAAATTCATATTTAGAAATATAAGTGATCTTTCTAGGTATCCAACCACACTTACTACCTGGATTTCAATGGTCCAAACTCTTGTTTACCCAAAACACAAAACCAAAAAAAATAAATTGTAACATACTTGAGGATAATAATATCTATGATAACAAATTTTAATAGGCTAGAACAAGTCAACTAGACAAGACACCTGACTCGGCCTACCACATGGTGAGTAACAACAGTTTGAAAGAATAAGTTGTGTATATAAAAAAACAAGACATACAACCAGAGCACAAGGAGAATAAAAAGATAAAACCCAATCTATAAAATCCAATATAAACTAGATAGCCGATGAATTATGAATAAAAAATTCCCTAAAATTCTCCATGTGACCAATATTCACTTCCAAAACACCTAGAGCCGAAGGTTGAGATAACAAGAGAAGCCAACATTCTATAAGAATCTCTTCCCTTTACCTCAATCCTGTAATATAACATTTACAACTACCCAAAGGAAAAATTATGGTGTGAGAAAAAAATACCATTATTATGCCACCGTAGATTTTATACAAGATCTAATATAATTAATTCTTCATTTATAGCTTTTAAAACAAAAAAAAAATTGTTAGAAAGTATTTTCAAAAATCCAAACCCAATTGTAAATAATTTTCCTTTGGTTTTTATAAAACATTTTCATATTCATAAGTCAATAATATTAAAAGTATAAGGAATAAAATAGGGATTCATATCCATACATCATAAGGTAATCATGTAAACACATCTCCACAAAATAATCCAAAATATGGAGTGATGTGATATAATATCAAGTGAATACAAAATTTGAAAACTGTCCATGAAAAATATCATTTGACAAATAGAATATGACAAAGAACTCTATATTTGAGTTCATATATTATAATAATACATATAATAAATATTAGATCCTAAACAGGTCAAAAAAATTATAACTGATATCAAGACCTTCCAATCGATATCACATAGTAACCCCTAATAGTGTCACACTCACAGAGGTTACCCATGTCTATTTCTCAATACACCCAAGGTTCATAATATGAAAATTATCTAAAATACTTTTAAAAACCATGCATATAATTTTATAAAACATTTTAAAATCCAATCTAATTAACTTTAGTGTTTAAAAAACCATTTCTAAATAAAAATACCATTTAAGCATTTAATCAAACACTTGGTGTGCAAATCCTCATTTCTAAAGAAAGCCCTTATAAAAAAAATTCTACTTCCAAGACACCCAATGAAATAAAAAAACATATCAACTAGATGAATAATACAAAGTAATTTTACAATAATGTTAATAACTACATATAATTAACCCTTTTTATATAAACAATTAACTCAAAAAAGAGGTTGCGCAAACAGTCTATAAAAATGGAGACTAAGAAAAGATAAATCAAGTCTCTATGATCCTATATCCATAATAACCAACATCAAAAACTCTATAAAACCCTTTATATTTAGAATACATAGTCCTTTCAGGTTCTACAATCTGATAGGGTACTATATCTAATATGGATCTATAAAGAAGACGATAAACTAGGACATTAACACAACATAACTCATAGAGATCTGTCAAGAACAAAGTATTTCCACCTAGAATCCAAGTAAGGAGACCTCTAAAGGGAATAGAAAGGATAAACATGTGACAATATGATATTATGGGTGATTAGGATTAAAAATACTGATAGATAAATATTGAAATCTCATTTATTTTAAATGGTATGGAAGAGGGTCACAAGGTTTCCTAGAGAAGGATGTATGGATAAACTAATTATTAAACTTAATCATGTGCCCCTAATATCCAGTCTATCTCAGCGTCCACAGTTTTCATTTGTGGGATAAATGGTTAGTTTAACAATGTTAAAATCATGAAAACTACACAAGAACATTAGAGATGAATGTTTAATGGTTACTGTGTGGTAAACTAATAGTGATCCTCAACTATGCGCCTTGCATGTTTTCTACAAAACAGCCCATTGTTATCAACCTTGGATCCCCCAAAACATCCTAGAATCCAAAATAGTAAAACCAAGACTCAAATAAGGCATATAAATGACTCATAAGGCATCATATATGATCTACATAATAAAATTAAATAAAAAAGTGTAATATATGAATCACCAACAATCCCCGGGTTCTTAATTGACATTTGGAATTGACTATACTTACTTCAATCAAATTTATATTTCTATAAGAACAAAACATACCATCTTGGTCGGATACACATCCTACCTTGGAACCACAAATCAAATAAACTCAGTGAAAAACCCTCACTAGAACCGTATATCACATAGAATATTGGGGAATTCTCTCTCTTTGGAAGCACATATAGAATACACCTAGAGAAATATCTACCTCGAACCTCATCTCATATACACCTAGGGGTTTTCTCCCCCCCCCAAACATAAATATACTTCATAGGGTTCCCCAAATCTATCCTAAGGACCATGAAAATATTAACTAGGGTTATCCACATCCATCCCCATAACCATAAAATCATACACCTGGGGGTCACATCCTTTGTCTGTAACATATGAAGGACTTCATTTCCCATGGGGTGGAATCCCCCCCCCCTCGATTCCTACACACTCATTCACATATCACAAGAAAACATATACCATGAAAACCTAAAGTTACATCCTCACGAGTACCTTATATCATACCTCATGGGTTTTACACTCACCTAAAATCAACACACATCAATCAATCCAAGCTGAACATACATAAATATTTCATCATTTTAGATGAATATTGAACACATTCACAATAATTTATCCCCAAAACCATAAAGGTTTATTGTATTTGGATAATATATATATAATAAACTTATTTCAAGAAATGTATTCAATATCTACCAAAATTTTATTCTTTCATAGTACTCTTATTGGATATATCCTACTTAAATCCTTTCATTATAACCTATGGAAAATAGAAACATGAGAGATTGAGATGTTAGATTCTTAGTAAGGTTATACATAAAAGGTATCAAATAAGGATCATATACAAGACTAAGATAAGAAAAATGGTGTGATATTCAGATTAAAACTTATGAATTTTATACCCAATTGTTCATAGATCATTAATTATGATTCCTAGAATAAATATTTATCATTTGAAAATACATGATTCATAAGAGTGTGGAATCGTCATTAATCAATCATGGGCCCTGAGAGAATGTCATTAGCATAAAAACATGTCATAGGAATTACGAAACCATCATAATAATAGATAATAATTAGATTAGTCGAGTTTAACTTCCAAGACTATCATACTATACAAAGTCCCATAATGTATTGGGCCCACTCCTCATTCCATCATTTCCATAGTCAACGTTCACTCCTAAAACTATCATAGTGGAAAGAGTCCCTTATTGAACTTTTTTCACTTTCCATTCAATTACTAATTATTACATGATATAAAAATCATTATAAAATTTATTAAATGGATTTAACATACCCACCTATCACTTAATTAAAACCATATATATTTGGGCCAAAAGATCATAAAACATTAATCAATTCATCATAACATAACCCATAGAAAATTAATGGGTTTCATAAATATTTTAATATCATATAATTATAATTCAGGTAGGTAAATAAAATATATCCTACCAATATATCATATCCCGAGTGAATCATAAGAAATATCAAAGGATTTTGAAAAATATGAAATATTATTTTAAAAAAACATTTTAACCTTTCTTTGAAACATAAGAAAAATATTATTCTATTTTTATAAAATTTTACTAATTAAAATTTCCATAATATTAAAAAATCATTTTATATGAAAATATATATAGAAAGATATGAATTATTATTTAAATTAAATAATAGTTATGATGGTAGGAAAATTCATTCATTTAGAAAACGTCAAAACAAATATTCTTTTCACACTTTTTGTAAAAAATCCTAAAGTAACTCATTCAAAAAGAAGATGATTCATTTCAATAACATGAAAATAAAGTAAAATGAGGTTGAAAATGGATTAAAATATTCATTTCACCGCAAAAAAAATTACTTATAGAAAACATTTCAAAAAATATGGAGATATAATAAAAAGTTTGTTGAAAAAATAAAAACAAATGGAAAACTTTTCTTAAAAACATTTCCTTGGTCATTTTAAGTAAAAAAGAGAGGATAATGTATGGAAAACAATAAAACCCCCAAAATAACCATAGTATAATAAAATATAAGGGGATTAATAGTTAAATAGAATATAATTCTCCCAAAGGAGATTCAATAAAAACAATCTCGATTAAAAATGATATTTCAATAGAAACCCTTACCTTAGGTCCCTAATTTATTCATATGTGCTCTTAAGTTTCTGTATAATAAGTTTATAATTATTATAAATACATACCATAACCATATCCATACTTTGATTATAATATATCATTCCCTTATAATTTATAATAACCCATTTATTAACAATTCTTAATTAAAATCAACATTCACGTGAAAATTGGTCTACTTTCCATGTGTATTTCGGTTTCACAGCACTAGTCCTTGAACATTGGTCTTGGTTTAATCATCTATAGAATATTAATAATGATTTAATTTTAATACTTATTCATTATATACAATTATATAACCATTCAGATAAGTTGGTGACAAGAAAAATTAATTACATCGCATTGCGGAGATGGAAGTTCATGCGTATGCATAAGTAATGTTTTTATTTTCCAAATAATGGAAATAAAAATCTTAAATAATAATATATCATCTCATAATAATGATAATTTCATAAATATAATTCATATTCATTAAATCTATCTATATTATCATCCATTTATGGTGTGTATATTAATGAATCACTTCATTTCATGGAGGTGGTGTCCACACATACGCACGAACAATGTTATCATTTATCGTAAGAATGAATGAAAGTAGAAAATGATTTTTCCATTTATGTCACATAATTGTAGTATAGTAAATATATTTATGTAATATGTATAACATGGTAATATTATATTTGGAGGAGATTAAGTAAAACAAGAAACTTAAAATAGATCGTTAAAGATAATTGTAACATCTCCAACCATGAATCCACTAAACCAGTTCCCCTAGCTAGGTTGGTACATGACCTCATGTGTGCCCCCTCCATGATAGAGGAAACCGAATAGTACAAAGGGTATAAAAGAACATGTGGGGAGTCTATAACCACTTTTTGAGAGTAATCCATAGTAGACAACAATGAAAAATAATGGTAAAAATAAATAGTAAACTAGAAACATGAAATGTCAACCTTTCCCAAAATTGGGTGGAAAAAACAACAAAAAAAAAATATTCCATGTCATTACATATAGTGTCACGTGATAAAAAACCTAAAATAAAAATAAACTGAAGAATCCCCAAGATGAGTTCTAAGTCCATGTCCAGATCCTCATCCATACACATCCTATGCCCAACTCACCCCTCATTAATTGGGCCCTTTATTGTTTCCTAACCTGTAACCATGAAATCTGTTCAAGTACCCAACTATGGCTAGAGTAAGGTGTGAGTACAACTTATTAAGACACTACTAATGGTATACATAAAATATAGAGTCTAAAAAGATAGTGTATGCAGGAACTAATATATAACAATTAAACAAGGAGTAAAAATATTCCATTTTTAAGACATTATTTAATTTTAATCCATTATTATCGTTTCTTTCCATGGTCTAAGTGTTTTATTTATTTCACAATGGCCCAAGCTGGTTAAGCACCATGAACAAGTTAATAAATCAAGTTCTTTATCTCACTAGGGATAACATCATTAAAGAAAATTTATTACACATACCTTGGAGAATCAGTCCAGGTAATCTCAACCAACTTCATCACACTTACCTAGGAGCTTTAATCTAGGTATTCATCCAATGCATTTATTAGGGGCCTAGAATGTTAGTCTGGCTCCCTAACACATTCAATCTAGTGGTGGGGTTCAGAGACTCAATCCCACCCGACCCATGGGAGTATAACATCAGTAAATAATTACAACTACCAATACATATGTATATTAATTCATTAAATATTACCCATATTCAACATACCACAAATAATATTCAATAATTTCACTTGACCTTCATTGTTACACCTGGAAATTCTAAAGTATGAACCTTATATTTGATAGCGTACATGAAATGAAACACCAAGCACATAAGGGTAAATAATACCCTTATACTATAAAATATGATCACTACTTTAAATATATTTTAAATATTCTATATTAGTTAATTCACTCGACACTGAGTAACCTTGAGTTACACACAAGAGAAATTGTCTTCGAAAGATTACAATACATGAAAAACTGAGGTTTACCAAATAACGATATATTATTAAATACATTAATACATAACCAAGAATTTAAATTATTAGTAATTAAAAGTGGTAAATAATTTATGAAAATATATGGTTTACACAAATTTAAAATAAATTCATTGGTTATAAATTAATTAAAATTAAATATCAAAATTAACGAAATATAAAAAAAAGTATTCTTATTTTCACAAATATGTTTTACCATAATAGATTTAATTAATAAATATTAGTGGGCGATATTAATGTAATATATATATCATATATTCAACATAATATTTTTTATGTTCATCCAAAATATTTTATAAGCATAATATACGAAAAAACCAAAAATTCAACATAAAAACATATTTTTTTTATAAAGGCAATGTTACCGACATTTAGTGGAGAACCCATTATAAATCTGAATTTAGAATATATAACGGGTTTAATATGATAAAATAAACATTATATTTTAATTTGAAACATAAATATTAGTCTAGGGTGATTTTTTTATATTTTTCTATAACATTTCATTTTTTAATGAATAGTTAAAAATATAGCATTTTAGTTCAAAACTGTTTTTTCATCTGATTTATTTATAAGGTTGAATTGTGTTTAATATTGTTCTTAAATTATGATTATATAATATTTTTATGAATTAATAAAATTTAGGTTATTATAATCTATTTCACTTTGAAATTTACTATAAAAAACATAGCAATCCTTTGGATGTTTTAACTTTAAAAACATGTATTGTTGTCCTGCTTAGGGGATGAATTTTAAACTAATTTCTACCACTTCTAAGATTGTAATTCGGAAAATAGATTCCATATTTTTAATAATAATAATTTCTAATTTATAACAAGTTTATCTATGTTTTTGACCAAAAATATTAGTGAAAGTGATTAAAATTAATTACAATTATTAAGGTAAAATTAAACTTAATAAAGGGAAACCCCTTTAAATTAAGTGCCAAAATGACCTAGAAAATTACAAAAAATATATTTTATGGAAATATATCATCCATAAACATTAAATTATTGAGATTTTTTGGTTTTTTATGAAATGTTTTAGGTAATTACATGTGTTCACCTATCTTATTACTAAAAATTCTAAGTTATACATTTTCCTTCCTTATAAAAGGCCACCACCTATCCCTATTCATCACAACTCTAAAATAACCTAGTTTAATCCAATATATTACCCAATATCTTACCAAAATACCTCGTCTCAACATTTAATTCTTCATTTTATCTAGAATCCATCCACAGAATCCTTTTTCTACTAATAAAAAGAAGTTTCCCGATTAAGAGGCAACATCTTCTCTCAAACCCTCTTGTTTCATTATCGTTATCCACCCCTAAAATATCTTTATTACATAATTATATAACAAAAACTATATCCTAAATATAATAGCATGTTTTTATGTAATTTGTTTTACCTACACTTGAAAGAACCTTCATCTAATGGGTAACGAACATGTTGTTTCTCTTTACGACGAACTACTACTGTACAAAATGATGATTGTTCAATTTTCTTTTACCACTTATCATGGTTGAAATTATGATAGAAAATATATTTATATATGATATATATTGTATTTATAATGTATTTATGACTCATAATGTTTTATTTATAACAATCATTTATGCTTTCTATCTTCTGTAAATATAATAATTTCATTTAAAGAAGTGTGGACTACTACTACCTCAAAACGATATGAATCATTCATGCCATACATGGAACATATAAAGGACGGTTTTAATAAACCTATGTAATATATAGATAATACCTATAATACAGGAATTATAATATACATATGTATCATTTTTTTTCATTGTTTTAACACACAAAAAAATGAAAGTAGTTTTCATGCGTATGTGCAGTCTATCGACTCCATGAATGGTGAACTTCATTTCTAATGTCCAAATATTATAGACTATTATAAATACATATTTACTGAATATAAGAGATAATTATTTATTTCTTACATTCTGGATGTGATGAAATCATGATCTATGAAATATCAACGGTAAGTAACAAGTCAAAACATACATGATAAAACTGGTCTATTAACACCTAAAATAGTAAAAACAAAGAAAGAGTGATAACCAAACGGTAATAAAATATTTTAAGAAGTTAAAATATGATATTATAAAAAAATTATGGTTTTTTCATAGGTTGGTAAAATATTTTAAATCGTTATAAATGAGGATAAATAAACTCCAAAAAATGAAGGTTAAGGTAAGGGAATTTCTTCTCAATTTATATTTCATTGAGGCTTATTTGTTATTTTGCACAAATTCACTTTTATTTCTTGTGTATACTGAATTTTTATTGTTATATAATGAATACATGTATTCTCATGATATTATAAGTTTCATTTAACATTATACCTTTCTGAATATTAAGATTTAAATGTTTCAAAATAGTATGGGACACATTAGAATGTTTAAAGATTATTCTTCTCAAGATTGTTCTTCGTGATTATCTTTGAAATATCACTTTTTTTATTTTTAACCTTTTGTTGAAATAATCAATTTATTGTAATCATTTTTTATCTAAATATATATATTCTTGTACAGTGGGTATTAGTATTTCCTAAATTGTATACCATTTTACATATGGTGTCTACTTTGAAAATTATTTGATATTGATAATTTTGTATTCTTTATTTAGTATGGATATTTGATATGGAATATTTTCTATTTCTAAAATTGGTTATTCAATATGAGTAAATTTTTGAACATTAAATGATGGGTGTAGCCCAAAAATTATATATTTCCTTGATGCATTGATAGGTTCTCATGAGACAATTATGTTGACCAAATTAAAAAGGTTTCTACGTTTAGTTTTAAAATGTTTAGAGGATGGATCTTGATAGCATATGTCATCATGTTCCTAACCCATGATGTCAAATAATTAATCATTTCATTCATATATATTTCAGTTATTATTTATCTATGAGATTTTTCATCGAAATATCTATGGATACAATTCAATTTAGTTCATTGATTAAATGGAATGTTTACCCATTTCTTACCTTTACACATAGAATTTTCCTTATCTAGTTATTTCAATGGCATGTGTTATTAGTTATTTACCTTTCCATGTTAATTTATTCTCATTTATTCATTATTACTTCTAATTTACTTACACTTACTAAGAATTTGATCTCACCCTTATTATGTTTCATTTCTCTAGGTTAAGAAGAAGAAATCATTGAATAATCTTTCAAGGATGTAGTTTATTTCATTTTATTATATATAATGTTAATAATTTCTATTTACCAATGTATTATGGGTATGGTGTATGTAATTTGTCTTTCTGAGACTGCTAAATTGATCAGTTGGTATCAAGGGAAGTTTAAAAGAATCCTTTGAAATCTGGTTTATAAAACATAGATTAGGGAGCACAACCCTATATAGAAATTGAAAAGAACAACCAAGAATTTTGGTAAGTAAGATATCATGTCGGTATTCCTAGAAATACGTACTTGACTAGATACTACAAGTGAAATGGTTCTAGAATAGATGTACCTAGGAGTAATAACTTCATCAATGTGTTTTGGGCCTAACTCCGGATATCCTAGTATACGAAAAGGGGCCTTACTATGCACATTTTTTGACACTCCCGGGGATACGATTAGGATAATTCACATTTTATTTACAAACCATTATTTTAAAGTAAAGATGTATGCAGAGAATCCATGTTTACAATTATGATATTACCTACGCATAAATTTTTCAATTTATGTAAAGTGTTCCACTCATTTTTTGGATTATACATTATTTTGTTATTTAATCTACAGTATTCCTTTGTTTAGAAATGGAAGCTAGCATAAGGAATGTGAACTCCACCAATGAACATGATCCAAAGAGTATGAAGGGTCAAATCTTTCATGGTCTTGATCCTGTATTTTAAAGGGAAATAGTCTCCAGATTATTATCATTATATGAGTAAATAATATCATGTTATAATGATATAGGTAAATAATTATCCAAGTCCAACATATTTTAAGAAAACCAAGAAAAGAAGAGTCTATATAGGCACCACAAAAAAATGAATTAGTCAAAGAAAACGAAGGGAAATAAGGATTTTCTGACATGTGATAATTTTAGAAAGAAAACCTATGTTACCTTCTTGAAGGGAAAGGGAGTTTGTTATAAGTGTGGAGAAAAATGAAACCAAGTTCATGATTTAATGGGTAAATGTAGCACCCTCGGTTTGAGGTATGTTTCCTTTGTTTATGCATTTTTATGTGTTTAAAGTTCATGGGATGAGTTGGGAAGAGGTTGGGAGAGTTTGGAATGGTTTTGGATGGTTTTGGAGGCTTTTAAAGGGGTGCACGGTTTGAGCAAGGTTAGTGGAAACCATGCGGATATCTCAGGAAACCATGCAAATGAGACAGTAGGCTTCGCATGGCCTATGCACGGTTTTCTAAACTATGCAAGGAAACAATGCGGACCCTTTCTCTCGAGGCAGTAGTGTGCGCACAGTTAGCGCACGGTTTTCCAAACCGTGCGGGCTAAACATGTGGCCACTTAAAAATAGGGTTATAAGTTTCAGGCTCTCTCGGGATTATCCTATTTCACTCCAATCATCCTCCCACTCGAGCCTCACTCGGGATTTTGGGTTCTCAGTGGTTAAGGGTGCTCTCCCACTCAATTTAGAAGCGTTTCAAAGGGTTTTCAAGGTGGTTTGAAGGTGATTGATCCCAGGTAAGTCCCTCCTCTTGATTCTCTTGTGTTTTCCTCTAGATCCACATCCATATCTTTCTTGGTTTTCAAGATCTACACCTGTTTTGTGTTGATCTAGGGTTTTGGTTTCCTTGGATGATGTTTTTAAGGCTTGTGGATGTTAGGGAAATGGATCTACAGATGTTTCGGTGGGGCGTTCTCCAGATTTTAGGCGCGATTCTTCGTGGGTTAATTTTTCGAGAACCCAAATGGTAGGTGGCTTCTCTATCGACTCCACTTGGTTAGAAATTTTGGTGTTTGGTTACAATTAATTTGTGGAGCTAAAAATTAATTATGTTTTGATGTGAAATTGTGGTTGGAAATCCCTTGTGTGATGTTTTGGGGATTTTTGTGATAAAGGGGGTTTATGGTGAAATGCTCTTGTTGTGGATTTTAAAAAGGAGATTTTAAGATGGGTTGCTGAGTTTGATTTGTGAAAATGGTTGATGGAAATGGTTTTCAATAAAAAGGGTTGTTTTATTGAAATGTTGTTTGGCATGGAAAATGGTTTTCAATAAATAGGTGATTTATTTATGTGAATTGATATGCAATGGAATTGGGTTGATTGCATGTGGTTGTGAACTTGGTGAACTATATGCTTGGCTTTGGCTTGATTGAAATTTTGTATGGAAGTGAGTGGGAATTATCACTATAAAAAGGGGATGGATAGTGGTTTTAAGAACCACCATATGAGTAGTGGTCGGGAAGTACCTCTAGTTGTGAATGGGTGGATGGGTTGGGTGGAAGTCCCACCATTTTGATTGTTTTGGTGTGAATGGGTGAACAGGTTGGGCAGAAGTCCCACCATTTTGGTTGTTTGTTGTGCGTTGCTTTGCAAGATGGAAGTTTTTGTGCTAACAGGTAAATGATGAGATGGTTTGTATAAAGTTTTATTTGGATTTCCCTTGGTTTCTTGGGTTGGATGTGATGGCTTGGTAAGGGCATGTTTGGCTTGTGAAAAATGGTTGCACTTGTGATTTATTTTATATAAACTATTTTATATAAATGTGCTAATGGTTTTATACTAGTGGTGTGTGTAGGGAAGTAATTTGGGGAAATCCTAATGAGATTTAAAACTCACCCCCTACTTTGGCACTCTGGTGTCTTTGCAGATGTTTTGTACCATGATGTTGGCAAAGGTAAGGCATCACCCTCCTTTAGTGGAGCATTGTGATCCCTTAGTGGAGCTTGGATCTTGGTTCTTGGTATGGAGCTATGTTGGTGTCATGGCTTGTGGTGTTTGGTTGTTTAGATTCCTCAGTGTACTCTGATGTTGTGTGGACATGTTTAGTTGTGTTGGTTTCGAGTTGTGTTGTGGAACAACTTGGTTACCTTTTTGGGAATGCATGGTTGGGTAATTGAATTGACATGCATCATATAGTGGCTGTTACTGGATGGTTTGGTTGGTTTTTTTTAAGTTCAAATCAATCCCTAACTTGATCTTGAATCCCTCGACATTTATTTCCAGCCTTTGGCATCTTGGGAACGTCTCTTAAGGCCATGTATACCTCACCGCCTCCTTAAGACAATGAGGTAGGTGCAGGGTGTTACAAGTGGTATCAGTTTGTTCGGTCCTTAAGAGTTGATTCTCGGATTTGGTGTTGACATTGGTTGTGGTATACTCCTTGAGTCGGGATGGTATCAAGGTGTAGGATTGTCAGAACATGGAATTTATTGCATCAAAGGATGTAGATAACCCTTTTTTTATGAAATTCAAGTTACCAAGGAGTTGGGTACATAAGGTTTTTGGAGACACTTATAGGCATTAGAAATCTCATGGTCATGGTTGTAGCCAATGAGATGAGCACGGAATGCATGGTATAAATGAATTCCCACTGGGATTCATATTTCATTTTGGTATAATGATGTATTATGTGATATGAATGTGTGAAATTGTAATGCGAATAAATTGGTTTTTTGAAAATGGTTTGATTTTCAAAATGGTGGAACATGGCACATGTGGAAAATGTGGAAAGCCTTTTTGTGATAGTGTTGTGTAATGTGATTTTAAATGGGATCTCATGATGTCTACAGAAGTGAGACTCATGGTGGTTTGTTTTTTGTTTATAGAAATGGCACTGGGTAAGCATCGTAGAGACCAACTGGAGGAGGCTGCTGAGAATGTGGTAGCACCTGAGCCTCAGGTGAACTAGTAGCTAGTGAAAAGCATAGTGCAATCTTTACATGCTGTGGAATGTGGAAACAAAGTGGATGAACCAAGACATGTGGATCATGCGGTTCAGTTTCAGAAGCAGAATCCACCCGTCTTCAAGGGTGATTCAGAGCCGGAGAGGGCAGAAGCATGATTGAATAGAATGAACAAGATCTTCGAGTTCTTGGGAACACCGGTAGAGTTAAAGGTGAAGTTGGCCACATATATGTTGGAAGATCTTACCCTTTAGTGGTGATATTTGGTAGTCCAAGCGGGGATGGACCAGGGAATGATGTGGGAATGCTTTGAGGAATTGATTAACAAAAAATTCTACCCAGATTCATTTAGAATTTATCATACGATTGATTTCTTCAGTCTGAGGTAAGAGCTTATGTCTATGACAGAGTATGAAGCAATGTTTATGAACTTAGTGCGGACTGCACCCGAGGTGGTGGGTAGCACATCATTTAAGGAAAGGATCATTGAAGCGGGGTTAAGGCAAGAGATCCATTCAAAGATAGCGGTGTTGTGTATAAATGATTACACATAGATGGTGAATAGAGCCTCGGTGGATGACAGGGATATGTTGGGTTCTCCGGGTGGAGGAAGCATGGTTGTACCCATGGGGAATAGTAGGAACTCTAACGTTGGGTTCAAGAGAAGGAGGGACAATTATTCCCAGGGTGGGAAAATGGCAGATAATCTGATGGCAGGATCGGTAAATCTTCCTCCGAAGCCCCAGAGAAAGCGAGGATGTTTTCAGTGTCGTTCTATGAGCCACATCAAGAGGGATTGTACGGAACAACCTCGATCATGTCATAATTGTAAGCAGATGGGGAGTCTACAGCGTTATTGTCGGAATGCTCCAAGGTCGAGTGTGTGTGACACTTCTCAGGGATCGCAGATGTCGTATGCTTCGACGGGAAGGGGACAACAGCATACCCCTCGTCAGTAGAGGAAAGTGGGTCATGGTGATTCTCGGAATACCACAACACCTCAGCAGGGCAATAAAGAGAAGAGTTTGGCATGAAAACATGTGTTCAGAGCTGAGTAGGTTGTGGTGGATGATCAGTCGGGATCATCTACAGTGTGAGGTACTATTCTTTTAAATTCTACCATGATGTAAGTGTTGTTGGATATAGGTGCTTCACACTCTTTTATTGGTGTACGTGTGGTTGATTTTATAGGTTTAAGGGTAGAAATGATGCCCCTGGTTTTCAAACTTCAAACTCCTCTAGGTCAAAGACAGTGTCGAGCCTTCTTGTGTAGAGAATGTTATATCGTTGTGGGAAAGGTTGAGATAGTGTGGAATTTCTCAATTCTTGATATGGATGGGCATGATGTAATCTTCGGAATGGATTGGCTAGTGGCGTTTAAGGCCCACATCGATTGTGATTCATGGACAGTGGATTTTACGACACATGATGGTGTTAGACATCTCTTTGGAGGATAGAGGCATGAAAGGTAGGGTGAAACGGTTTTTTTGGCACCAGTAATGGGTATGTTATTGTAACATTTGGTCATATTGTCATTGGAATTAGTAGAGGGTGTTGAGAATTGTGTTCCTCCGGAAATGGTGGATCAATTCATGGATGTTTTCCCTAAAGAATTCTCTAGGTTACCTCTTGTAAGAGAAGTGGATTTTACGATTGATCTCTTTTCGGGGATCAGTCCTATCTCAATTATGTCTTAATGGATGGCACCAGCTGAACTGTGGGAATTGAAAATCCAATTGGAAGAGTTATAAAACAAAGGTTTTATCTAGCCTAGCATGTCTCTGTGGGCATCGTCGGTGCTGTTTGTGAAAAAGGTGGATGGAATATTGAGGCTCTGTGTTGATTATCATAGACTTAACCAAGCTAAGATAAAGAATAGATATCCACTTTCATCAATTGAGGATTTTTTCGACCAGTTGAGGGGATCCCAGTGGTTATCCAATATTAACCTGAGGTCGGGATATCATCAATTGCGAGTGAGGAAGGAGGATATTCCAAAAACATCTTTCAGAAGTAGACATGGTCATTGTGAATATGTGGTTATACCCTTTGGTCCAACGAATGCGCCAGAGGTGTTTATGGCATTGATGAATTGGATATTTCAGAGATATCTGGATTCATTTTGGTGTTGTTTGTAGATGATATTCTGGTGTATTCAAAGACAAGGGTCGACCATGAGCTGCACTTAGAGTCAGTGCTGGGGATCTTGAGGGATCATCGGTTGTATGCCAAATTGTCAAAGTGTGAGTTTTGGATACGGGAATTTTGTTTTCTTGGCCATGTGATTTCTTAAAGGGGTGTTTTAGTGGATCCAGAAAATATAGAGGCTGTTATCTCATGGAAACCACCGAATAATGTGTTTGAGATATGGATTTTTCTTGGTCTAGCTGGGTATTATCGGCGTTTTGTTCGTGATTTTTCACGTTTGTCTTCGCCAATGATAGCTTTGACAAGAAATAATGTTACATTCCAGTGGAATGATCGTGTCAACAGTGTTTTAAAGAGCTAAAAGGTCATCTTACATCAACACCAATCTTGTTTTTTCCAGAACCAGGAAAAGGGTATGTGGTGTATTACGATGCATCGGGATCAGGGTTTAGGTGTGTTCTCATGCAAGGGAATCATGTGGTTGTGTATGGATCACAGTAGTTGAGGGTGCATGAGAATAACTTCCCAACTCATGATTTGGATTTGGTAGCAGTGGTCCATGATTTGAAGGTGTGGTGTGATTATCTCTTCGATGAGAAATTCACGGTATATACAGATCATAAGAGCTTGAAGCACATTTTCTCCCAAAGGGATTTGAACTTGAGGAAAAGGATATGGATGGAATATCTCCAGATGTTTGATTTTGACTTGATGTACACACTGGGTAAGGGAAATTCGGTGGCGAGTGCATTAAGTAGAAAATCATATGCTCAGGTGTTGAAACATGCATCAGAGCAGTGGCAGTTGATGTTGGTTATAGTCGATATGCGGTTGTAATGTGAGGACCCGGGCATTAAAGTGGTCTTCTTTCCGATTTTTTTGATTCCTGACATGGATGGCCTGGTTAAAAATGCATAGATATCTGATTTTGAGTGTGTGACCATGGGTTCGAGACTCAATGGTGGGGAGACCATTGAGGGTTGGAAACTGAATGGAGATTCAGTTTTGTGTTTTCTGAATTGGATGGTTGTACCAGTCTCTTGTTAGGAGGATATTCTTAGCACGTACCATCATTCTTGGTTGCTTGTTCATCCTGGAATTCATAAAATGTATAGAGTATTGAAAGCGCAGTTTTGGTGGGCTGGCATGAAAAGAAGAGTGGCAGAGTTTGTTTCGAGATGCTGGACTTGTCAACAGGTTAAGGTAGAGCATCAGAGGCTAGTAGGAATATTGCAGTATTTACTAATCCCTGTTTGAAAGTGGGAGCAGATAGAAATGTATTTTTTTACAGGTCTCCCAATAATATTCAGAAAGCACGATGCCATTTGGGTGATATTGGATCAGATAACAAAGTCAGCCCATTTCATCCCGATTCATGAATATCATACGGTAGAGGATCTTTCCAAAATCTATATCTAGGAGGTGGTAAATAGGCATGGTGTTCCAATTTCGATTGTATCAGATAGAGATCCAAGATTTACATCTCTTTTCTGGAAATCCAAGCATCAAGCCTCGGGGACACATTTGACGATGAGTATGACTATCACCCTCAGACGGATGGTCAATCTGAGAGGACCATATAAACTCTGGAGGATATGTTTCGGGCTTGTGTCATGGCTTTTGGTGGCTCGTGGGAGCACTTTTCGTTGGTTTATTTCTTTTACAGTAATGGTTAGCAGGCATCTATACAGATGGCTCTGTTTGAAGCATTGTATGGGCATCCATGTCATTCTCCACTATGTTGGGTGGAAACGGGTGATTCCTCGATGGTTGGACCGCGCCTTGTCCAGGAGACGATGGAGAAGATCAAGTTGATCAAGAAGATAATGGAGATGGATCAGAGTCATCAAAAATAGTATGTAGATCATCATTGATGGCCATTGTCATGCGAGGTGAGTGATCATGTGTTCTTGAGGATCTCCTAAGCTAGGACATCGTCGGTTTGGGAAGTAGGAAAGTTATCTCCAAGGTATATTGTACCTTTTGAGATTCTTGAGCGCGATGGTGAGGTGGATTATCATTTGTATTTTCCACCAAGATTCAGTGAGGTGCACAATGTGTTTCATGTGTCACTGTTGAAAAAGTATCAGCCGGATCGTGACCATGTGATTCGATGAGATCATGTTGAGATAGAACTGGATGCTTCATTAGTGCATGTGCCAGTGTAGGTTGTGGATAGGAAAGAGAAAGTATTTCATGGTAAAAGGATCATTTTAGTTTGTGTTTTGTGAAAACATAGTAAGATTCAAGAGGAGACTTGGTAGCGGGAGAAAGAGATGGTCGAGCAGTGCCCCGAGATCTTTTGGCCAAGGGCGGGTTCACTACTTTTCGAGGACAGAAAGTCCAATGGTGGGGAGAATGTAGCACCCCCGTTTTGATATATGTGGCATTTTTTTATGCTTTTTTATTTGTTTAAATTTAATGGGATGAGTTGGGAAGAGTTTGGGAGAGTTTGGAATGGTTTTGGATGGTTTTAGAGGCTTTTAAAGGGGTGCACGATTTGAACACGGTTAGAGGAAACTGTGCGGATTCCCCAGGAAACTGTGCAAGGGAGACAGTAGGCATCGCATGTCCTGCGCATGGTTTTCCAAACCGTTCGATGAAACCATGAGGACCCTTCCTCCCGAGGAAGTAGCGTGTGCACAGTTAGTGCACGGTTTTCCAAACATTGCGGGCTAACCGTGCGGCCACTTAAAAATAGGGTTATAAGTTTCGGGCTCCCTCTGGCTTAACCTATTTCACTCCAATCTTCCTCCCACTCAAGCCTCACTCAGTATTTTGGGTTGTCAGGGGTTAAAGTTGCTCTCCCACTTGATTTGGAAGCGTTTCAAAGGGGTTTCAAGGCGGTTTGAATGTGATTTCTCTAGGGAAATTCCCTCCTCTTGTTTCTCTTGTGTTTTACTCAAGATCTACATCCCTATCTTTCTGGGTTTTCTAGATCTACATTTTTGTGTGTAGATCTATGGTTTTGGTTTCCTTGGATGATGTTTTTAAGGCCTGTGGATGTTAGGGAAAGGTATTTAGACTGGTTTCGGTGGTGCGTTCGCCGAATTTGAGGCGTGATTGTTCGTGGGTTGATTTTTTAGGAACCCTAAAGGTAGGTGGCTTCTCTCTCGACTCCACTTGGTAAGAAATTGTGGTGTTTGGTTACAATTAATTTTTTGTTCGAAAAAATAATTGTTTTTTGATGTGAAAATGTGGTTGTAAATCCATTGGGTGATGTTTTGGGTATTTTTATGAAAAAGGGGTTTTGTGGTGAAATGCTCTTATTGTGGATTTTAAAATGGAGATTTTAAAATGGGTTGCTGAGTTTGATTTATGAAAATAGTTGATGGAAATGGTTTTCAATAAAAATGGTTGTTTTATTGAAAAGTTGTTTGGCATGGAAACCGGTTTTCAATAAATAGGTGATTTGTTTAAGTGAATTGATAAACAATGGAAATTGTTTGATTGCATGTGGTTGTGACCTTAGTGAATTATATGCTTGTCTTTGGGTTGATTGAAATGTTGTATATAAGTGGGTCGGAAGTATCACTATAAAAAGGGGACGGAAAGTGGTCGGAAGAACCACCAAATGAGTGTTGGTCGGGAAGTACCTCTCGTTGTGAATGGGTGAACGGGTTGGGCGGAAGTCCCACCATTTTGATTGTTTTGGTGTGAATAGGTGAACGGGTTGGGAAGAATTCCCACCATTTTGGTTGTTTGTTGTGCATTGCTTTGCCAGATGAAAGTTTTTGTGCTAACGTGTAAATGATGAGATGGTTTTTATAATGTTTTCTTTTGCTTTCCCTTGGTTGCTTGGGTTGGATGTGATGGCTTGGTAAGGGCATGTTTGGCTTGTGAAAAATGGTTTCACTTGTGATTTATTTTATATAAACTATTTTATATAAATGTGCTAACAGTTTTATCCTAGTGGCATGTGCAGGGAAGTCATTTGGGGAAATCCTACTGAGTTTTAGTACTCACCCCCTGCTTTGGCATTGTGGTGTCTTTGTAGATGTTGTGTACCGTGATGTGGGAAAAGGTAAGGTATCACCCTCCTTTAGTGGAGCATTGTGATCCCTTCATGGAGCTTGGAGCTTGGAGCTTGGCGTGGAGGTGTGGTGGTGTCATGGCTTGTGGTGTTTGGTTGTTTAGTTTCTGCAGTGTACTCTGATGTTTTGTGGACATGTTTAGTTGTGTTGGTTTTGAGTTGTGTTGTGGAACAACTTGGTTGCCTTTTTTGGAATGCATGGTTGGGTAGTTGAATTGGCATTCATCATATAGTGGCTGTTAGTGGATGGTTTGGTTGGATATGTTTTATGGTAAAATCATTCCCCAACTTGATCTTGAATCCCTCAACATTTATTTCCATCCTTTGGCGTCTTGGGAACATCGCTTAAGGCCAAGTAGCCCGCACCGCCTCCTCAAGACAATGAGGTAGGGGCGGGGTGTTATAGTAAAACAAAATTAAATGTAAAATGATTGAAGTGTAAGGATATGGGATAATATGTGAATCAATGTCTTAAGAATCAAAATAATATAGCCCAAATTATTATATTGGATAATGTTCAAGTTAATATACTATATTAAATGAAGAGGAACAATTAATATTTCTATTCAAGATTATTTCATTTTAATATTTAATCATCAATGTACCGGTTATAAGAATTAAGAAATATATGAGGTTGTGTTGTAGAACTTTTTCATTAAGGATTTGATACCTTATTCTAAATGGTACCAAGAAACTTTTTTTCTATAAATTTATACTTTTCAGAAAAACATGATTGAGATAAATATAGCCCTTAATATGTTTTTGATGTTTAGATGATATTGCAGAAATGATTGATTTGTTGTGTTGACTACCTTGGAACTGATTAATGACTTTTCAAAAAGTATTCTACGCTATCATTTATAGAGCTTACAATAATTTTAGATTAAAAAAATTGTCCAAAAACAAATTTCTTACTTAAAGAATAAGGAAGAATGTGGTTTCCAATGAGGTTTTATGGTGATTCGAGTTATTACCATATTTCAAGAGGATACATGGAAAAGTTATTGACATGTTTGGATAGTGAAAATTCAGATCTACTTCATGTTTATTAAAGGTTTATGATAAGTACATTTTGTAAATTTAGTGACTCTCCATTAGAAGTGACTGGATCATAATCTGTTCTACAAGTTTACTATTTATAAAATTGTTTAAGTTGATCATTGGATGAGATTTTAGAAGTCCTTGTATTGCATCACCATATGATGCATCATGTTCTAAAAGATAAATTAGAAATAGTTCAAGGCATACCAAAAGGAAAAAAAGATGTTTATAGAAATGCATATTTACTTATATTATTATAGAGTGAAATAATTCCTTAACTATATAAATAAAATGGTTTTGAAACAAAAATGTTGTCCTATTTTCATAATTTTTGATGTTATAAATGACCTTTATTCACACCTATGGTTTATGGTTTTGAGGTCATCAACTTTCATGTGAACATTTTATCTATCACTCTCTATTATAACTTTATTGTTGGATTGTTTCTTCCATATCCATGATTCTATTTCCCACCATTGTTCTCCTATTTGGAAATCTAGTTACCTAACCATTGTACTTTATTTTCCCTCTTATTAAGAAGATTTGTTATTAACTCTTTTTATAATGTGTTTCTTTCAATAATAGTTTATTTTCAATCCCTCTATCACCGAGATCAAGATTAAATTGTGAGGATGAAATTTAATTAATGTGGGGAGAATGTAACAACATGAAATTACAAATTATAAACCATATATTTGATAGCGTGTATGACTCACGACACCAAGTGTGTGAGATAAAATAGTACCCTGATACTTTATAATATATTTACTATTTTAAATATATTTGATATATTGTATATTTTTTAATGTCACAAACCAAAACATGTCAACCCTACACTGGTCACCCGAGTCGGCCCGCGATAAGGCCTGAAGAGCATTCTTGATCCCCACAGGCTGACAACTAGTGTCAGGCATCAAAATGAGATATTTGGGAATCTTTTGGCCCATAAATAAAAGACATATGAATATATACAAACTAAAAAAATTAAAAAACACTAGAGTCCGAAAAATAAATATAACTTGGTGGCTAAACATACATCTAAGTGGCCTTAGGGGTCACCTCCAAATGTAGAAACACACTCGTTGCAAGAGCGATCCAACACTAGAACTAAAAACTAAAAAGTGAAAGTGGGCGTGAGAACCCAGATGGTTAATAGGAATGAAAAGGTACAACAATTCCCTATTCCCTTACCTTTAAAAATAATACCAATCACGCATGTTGGAAAAAAAGACATAATAAAATAATTTTTCCATTCTTTTCAAATTCTAGTCCCAAGTTTACATTTTGAAGGAAAATGTTTATATTCCTCTACATTTTTAAAATATTTCCCAATAATGCATTAACATTTTAAAATGGAAAAAAAATATAATATAATTTTCATAAAGGATAGGACTAGCCTGAAACAACTAAAATGAGAATCATGTCACATGCACCATGGAAAATCCCTAAGAATCTAGTGTTAGTTGGGGACCTAAGATCCTCAAACCTCAATCAGATGTGGCATAGAAACCATGGACATCATCATTCACATGAACGATCCACATATAGGGGACACCCTCATTACCTAGTGGTCTCCAATCATCGTAATCATTTAGTTAGTGTTGTAATTTCCAATCATGCTAGACGAAATAGGGAGGAACAACTTTCATATCATCTAGTGTACTTGTCCTAGTATTCCAACCTTGGTACTTGGGGTTTCACATGTGCTATATTCCAAATGGCAATGAGATTTTATCAAGAAAACATATTTAAACATATCACATTCGTTACCCAAAAACCCTTTCAATATCCCACCACCAATCTCGATCTATAAGTGAATTCTGCTTTAAACATCACACAATAATGCACAAGCCTCAACACTAGGAAAATATCACAAATAACATATTAACACTTACATCACATTTCTAAAACTAGTGGGGATTCCTCGTGAGGTGTTTTCCACTTTCTCAAACCATTTTCAAGTTCCAAACAAGCCCCGTTACTTTATAAGGAATATTTTTATTTTAGAAAAGCATAATCACCACCACTTTCTAAAACCTTTTAAAAGACTTATTAAAGAACTACAGAATCGCATTATTAAATTCTATATTGAAACAATGCTTAAAATAGATCAGAACTTTTAAAAAAGGAAAAATACTAACTAAACTCAATTTCATACCAAAACCTTTTCATTTTTTTAAACTAAGCAAAAAATGAAATTTCCCCTTTTTAAAATCAAGAACTAACCAATATTCATTAAAGTCATCTTGCAATGCTATTATACACAAACCAAATATCTTTGGAAATACTTGTCATACTCTTAAAACCATTTATGAAGCCACTTTTAAATATTTAACATTTAAAAACAATTGAGAATTAGAAATGAATCACCTTTTCAAAAAAAAGATAAGATCATATATCAAAAAAACACACGTTGTAAACTTAGATAAACTATAAAAAAAATGTAGAAACCTTTTCTGAAAATCACAAACATATTCCATAGCTTATAAATATACTAAAAAAATATAAAACATTTTTAAAAAAAATGAAATTATGGAATTCAAATTAAAGGGTTTGGCATAGGGAACCTATCTTAAACATGTATCTCTTTAATGACGACCACCTGAACTGACATGTCACACTTACACACACATGAATTTATGCATATATATAAAAATACTCCTAAATGCATTTCACATAACCCCTGAACCATGAAATAATATTTGCAAAGAAGAAATATATATATTCCTTACCCAATGCATGTACGTGTAGGAACTCTCAACGCCCGCAGCACAAAAACACATTAGTGATGTCCAAAACAGTCAAGAAAAATTAACAAAAAACTCAAAAAACCATAGCAAAGACCCCCATACCCAAAATAAATTACCGAAAACTAAAAAACCCACAAAATATCTAATTAAAATTAAACTAAATGTAAATAATTGGAAACCCTTACCGAATATAATAGAAGATGAATCACATAAGGTGGTGGTTGTTGAAACTTGCACAATGAAGGCCCAGTGGACCATCCAGACAATCCAACCTTGGAATAAACATAGAAAAATGGATCAACCCCAACCTAGGGTTTTGTTTGAGCTACGTTGGGTGAATTGTAGACCTAAATGGGTCGAATTGAAGAATAAGTAGGGATAAGTCCTTACCTTGTAGTTTTAGAGATATTTCATGAAGAAACAGCAGTGAACTGGTGATTGGAGGAGGGAGCCAGAGGGGGGAGGCGTGATTGAGAAAAGATAAGGGGATAAAAATGTGTGAGGTAGAGGGGAGGATAAGAGAGAACAAAAAAAATAATACAGAAAAAAAGAGAAAAGAAAATAAAGAAAATAAAGAAAATAAAGAAAACCAAAATAAATAAATAATAAACTTAAAAATAATAATATAATTATTATTATTAAAAATTATTTTGATTTTATTTTATTTTATTTGTATTATTTATTTTCATTAAATTTTATGATTTTTTTTTATTTTTTTAACACAACGCAGGTTGCACGCTTTAGTCTCACGGTCTGCCAGGCTGTGCTTCAACCGTGCCCAACCTACAGGAGGGAAGGGGAACTTGTATGGGATGGATGCATGGTTACCAAACCATTCTCCAACCATCTATAACACCTCTAATTAGATCCATAATGTACCCATATAGTTATTGCATGGTTTCCTAAACTATGCGCAAACATCTGCCAGATGCTGTCAAACTCAAAATATCCATTTTTCACCAAAACTCAACAATTTTAACTAGGACCAAACCTGATCCTTGAACGGATATCCAAGCCCAATAAAAAAATAAAATAAATAATTTTAAAGGTCAGGGTGTGAAAATTTTCCCCACAATAAAAAATTTATGCCCCCAGAAATTCATCCAGCCAAACAAGGAATCAAACTTGAGTTCGAAACTGAATGAGGCTAATGAAACCACAAACTCATATTGACCTTTCACTCTACCAGTCACACCCGACTAGTTATAAGATAAAATTTAACAATAAAACCCATGATGAAATGAGTAGGGTTCTCCCCACCACAAGAACCCGACTAGCATGGCCAACATTGAAACTCTCAGCATAGGCTAACTCTATAACTACCGACATGAAACAAAGAGAAAACCCCTAACACAAACCAAAACTCCCACACATAATAACTCCTAAATAAGGAAAAAACAATATACAAGGTGTGTCTCTACCCCATTTAAGAATCAACTAGCTTAGACCAACCGACATAGACTAACACAAGAACATCCAACCCATACCAAAAACCCCCGACACATGGCAATACCCATGGAAAGATCAAACCAAATAGTGGAATGAACCATGATTCTTCATTACCGTATGATATGAGTATCTTAAAGATGAATAGGCCATAAATCAAGGAAGATCCACAAAAGTTTGAACCACATAAGAGATACAACCATTCAGAGACTCATATTTGAGGAGGCACAACCACTGGATTTACAAGAAAATGAGATCACCACACCTTATTATAAAAAAAATAGAACCTTTAAAAATGAGGAATATACAACATAGAAATTTAAACCTTCCCCATTCTATCACTGGAGAAAAAATCCAAACCAAGGTCCTTAATGTGCAACTATTTCCCAACTGCGTGAAAATCATTACTCTCAGACCTATGGTTGGAGCTCTAATGTATTGAAGCATCTACTACCCCATAGTGAGGAGTCGATGGTCTAAACTAAAACTTCTCATTCATCAATGGTACTCAGATAACCCCTCAAATAATCCAAGCGATTATGCTGAAGAAAACATATTTTCATCTAAAAATGATAAATTCTTCTATTTTCTAGCTAATGAAGGTAGGAGACAAACCAAGAATACTCATGTGTGGTCCATAATTAGAAACGTCTCTATCTCCAACACTAAATTCGGAGTTTGGGTAGAGTATCCAATGAGAATAATCAAAGAAATACTCATTTAGAATTTCTTAAAGAACCCTAACCACCTAATTTTTACAATTTCCTACCACCAATGATGATTAACACTAATTCACCAAACCGACCTTCACATGACCATAGAGGAAGCCATCCTAAAGTTTGATCTTCCATTTCTTACTATGGCCTTTCTGGGGCATACTCAAAACAAGAGGCACAAAGCCAAATAAAAACGCATCACAAAATGAAACCCCACACTTCAATCACAAACCAAAAGTCAAATTAAAATCCCAATTTCAACACCATTTTTAGAATGTCAAAACTAAGAGCCGAAAAATATAATTCCAAACATGACAATGAAACACTAAAATATTTCTCACATTTCAAAACATTAAAATTTCCATTTTTGCAATTCAATTTTCAGTAATCCAAAAAAATTAAATACCCACCATTAGTATTCCATGAAGTCACAAATATATATATTTCATTTTTTCAGATCAAGAACCCATACAAACATACCACCAACTATCCACTCACCATATGCATACATCCATATATGTGATCATTCATAGAAATACCAAGGATAAATTACAAACATTTCTCATTTCCAAAACAGATCATTCAAATCAAAGCCCAAATTTCCAAAAAAAACATTCATCTCACACCCCCAAAATCATTTCCAAAATCACAAACTAATTCCAAAACACATTTTATTTTTTCCCTTCAAAACTACACATTCCTTTAAAAAGAAAACAATTTCCATCCCAAAACCCATTTTTCCACTCTAAAAACAAAATTCCTTTTACAAAACCCCTTTCATTAAAATCCATTTTAATTTTCGCGATTCACTCACACCAACCAAAATGAAGGCCAAACATAACTCACATCAAAATTTTCAAAAATAAGGGACTTTTTCGATTCCAACTTGGAAATGTGGCCTTGCAAACCATTTTCCAAGAAGGTATCGACCATAGGAAGTATCATGAATCATGAAATCGGGCTACACATGGTTTGATACTCCATGAAATCTTGTATCATAACAAAAACTCACTCCCTTTGTCGTCCCTCATCCACATAGACCAATCAGGAGAAAAATTAAAACTCTAAACTACCCCTAGCATCTCGAAGCTCGGGACAGAAAAGTGTTCATGATTTCTTCCTGTACCTATCTCTCGATCCCTGATAGTTCTAATCTCTAAGATGAATGACACACCAAATAATAAGAACCTCCTCCAATACCATCTTTTCATGAACCCACTTGGGTCAACCATGAATTGTTCACCTAATTCATCTCACACCATTGCTGGAAAGGAATTCCAGATCACCATGGGTTGGCAACTAGTTTCAGGCATCAAAATGAGATAGTTGGGAATGATTTGGATCATAAATAAAAGAAATATGAATAGAAATAACTAGACTAAAATAAAAAATACTATCATCATAAAATTAAATAGAAACTGGTGGCTAAACATACCTCAAAGTAACCTCATGGGTCACCACCAAATGTGGAAACACACTCGCTACAAAAGTGATCCAAAACTCTAACCCGAAACTAAAAAGATAAAGTAGGCGTGAGCACCAAGATGCTCAGTAGGAATTCCAAAGTACAAAAATGCCCAATTTACATACCTTTAAAAAGAAACTGAATCATTCTAGTTTAAAAATAATACATAATAAAATAATGGTTTTTATTCTTTTTAAATTCAAGTTAGAAGTTTACATTTTGAAGGAAAATGTTTCCATTCCACTATATTTTCCAAATAGTTCCCAAACATGCATTATCATTTTAAAATGGAAAAAACAATTTATATTAAAATATGGTCTTCACATAGGAGAGTAAAATAATGAAACAACTAAAATGGAAATCGTGTCATAGACACAATGGGAAATATCTAAGCTGATATTCCCAATTGGGGACCTGGGATCCTTATACCTTAGTGAAACATGGCATAAAAACCATGAGCATTATCATTCTCATGCATGATCCACTCATAGAGGACACCCCCATAACCTAGTGGTCTCCAATAATCATAATATTTTAGTTAGTGTTGTAATCGTCAATCCTACTAGATGAAACTGAGATGAACCACTTCTGTATCATCTAGCGTACTAGTCCTAGTCTTCCTACTTAAGTACATGGGTTTACCCATGTGCTCTATTAAAAATGGCGATGATATTTTATCAAGAAAACATATTTGAACATATCAATTTATTTATCCAAAAAAACATTTAACATCAGACCACCGACCTCCCTCCTTATGTGCATTCCCATTTTTACATCACACAACAATGTACAAGCCTCAACACTAAGAACATATCACAAATCACATATTAACACTTATATAAAATTTCTCAAACTAGGGGGAATGCCTCAAGAGTGGTTTTCCACATTCACAAGCAATCATTAGGTTCCAAACTATCCTCTTTACTTTACAAAGAATATTTTTATTTTAGAAAATCATAATCACCAACACTTTCCAAAACCTTTTAAAATCCCCATTAAACAACCAAGGAACAGTGCTTTTAAAAACTAGTATGAAACCATGGTTAAAATATATCAAACCTTTTAAGAAAGGAATTATACCAACAAAATTGAAATTCACACCAATCCCCGCGACTTTTTCCTAACTGACCAAGACATGAAACTTCCCCTTTTTAAAATCATGCACTAACCCATCTTCATTCAAGTCAGCTTGCATAACTATTATACACACACAAAATACCTTTGGAAATACTTATAAAACTCTAAAAAAAATAGCAAGACACTTTTTATTATTTAACATTTAAAACCAATTGATCTATAGAAATGTATTAAATTTTCCGAACAAGTTCAAGAGCATATATCAACAAGAAAAGCATACATTGGACTCTTAGATATACTGTGAAAAAAAAATGAAGAACCATTTATAAAAATCACAAATAGATTTTATATATTATACGTATAATACATAAATGTAAAACATATTTTTAAAATAATAAAGCAATTATGGAATTCAAATTAAAGGGTTAGGAATAGGGAACCTACCTCAAACATGAAGTTCTTTGATGATGACCACTTGAACCAAACATTCGCACTTACACGCACATGTATTTATACACACACACAGAGATAAATATATATATATATATATATATACCTTGCTTTGTTGCACATATCCTATACTCCATGAGAGAATATGTAAAAATAGATAATATATATATATATGCCTTACACAATGCAAGTACATGTATGCACTCTCGAAGCCTGCATCCCAAAACCTTTGTAGTGAGGTCCAACACACTATAGAAAAATTTACCAACAACTCATAACAATACAAAAAATACCCACATACCCAAAATAAATTACAAAAAACTCAAAACCCAAAAAACCCTAATTAAAATTAAAACAAAGTGAAATAATTGAAAACCCATACTAAATAGAGTGGAGGGAGGACTGAAACGGTTTTAAATGTGTCACCTTTAGAGGCGGTTGTTGAAACTAATTTAAACAAGGCTCAGTGGACATTCTGCATAAAATAAACTCAGAATAAATCAATAAAATGGATCAACCCAAACCTAGGGTTTCAACCGAGCTACACTAGGTGGCAGACATACCTAAATTTTCCTAACTAAATAAAAAGAAGTAGGGATAAGGCCTTACATCCGAGTTTTAGTGAGATTCCGCAAAGAAATGGTGGTGAACCAGTGATTAGCGGAGGGAGCTAGAGGAAGGGGAAATGTGAATGAGCAGGGAGCAGGGGAGGGCGAAACATGATGGATATGGGAGGAGAAAAGAGAAGGAAAGGAAAACCAGAGAAAAGAAAAATAGAAAATTATAGAAAATTAAATAATGAAAAAAAAATAAATCCAAGGTAAATAAATAATAAAATTATTAATAATAATAATAATAATAATAATAATAATGTGATCATTTTCATTATTTTTAAAAATTATTTTAATCTTATTTTATTTTATTTCTATTATTTATTTTCATTTAATTTTTTTACACTGTGTAGGATGCACAGTTTGGACACACGGTTTGCCAGACCTTGTGCCAACCGTGCTCAACCTACTTGAGGTAAGGCTCACTCACATAGGTTGGACACATAGTTAACAAACTGTGAACCAAATGTGTTGAACGCCTCTATACGGATCCAAAACTGAACCGCATAGTTGTTTCATAATTTCCCAAACCATGCGCAAACGTTGTATTAGATGCTGTCAAACTCAAAATATCGATTATTCACAAAAACTCAAAAAATTCAAACCAAGACTCTACCCAAACCATGAAAAGAATATCCAATTATATGAAAATAAAAAAAAATTAATTTTAAAGGTATGGGTGTGACAATTAATGAACTTGACACGGAGTTATCTTTCATTATACACAAGTGAAACTTTCTTTGAAATCTTACATTACACACAAAACTGAGTTTTACTGAATAATGATATATTATTAAATATAATAATATATAACATATACTTTAAATTATTTTTTTAGGAAAAGGTTTAACAAATTTATTAAAATATATGGTTTAATGAATATTAAAATTAATTCATTGGTTATAAATTAATTATAAATGAATATGAAAACTAATTTAATATAAAAGAAAATACTATTATTTACAAAAAGTTGTTTTACCTTAGTAGTTTTAATTAATGACAATTAGTGGGTGGTATTAATTTCATATATATATATATATATATATATCATATATTCAATATAAATTTTTTTTAATTTCATCTAATTGATTTGATAATCATAAGATATGAACAAACCAAATATTACACTTAAAAAACTATTTTTTTATAAAGGAAATTTTACCCCATTTAAATGGAGAATAAATTTTTAATATAGATTTTTAATATTTAATTGATTTAATATTAAGAAATAAACTTCATATCTAAAATAGAAATATAAAAATTAGGTGAGGGTGATTTTTTCATATTTTTCTGAAACATTTCATTTTTTAATGAATAGTAAAAATGTTGCATTTTGTTCAAAACATCTTTTTCATCTTCTTTATTTATAAGGTTAAATTAAGTTTTATTTTATTTATAATTTTTAATTAGAAAATATTTTTATCAATTAATAAAATTTTGGTTATTATAATCAATTTCACATTAAAATTGACTATAAAACATAGGAAACTTTTGGACGTTTTTACTTTAAAAACTCGAGTTATTTTTTAACTTATGAGTTGAATTTTAAAATAATTTCTAACACTTATGTGATTTAAATTTGGAAAAATGGATTCCATATTTGGAATTATAATAATTTATATTCTCTAATAAGTTCAACTTAGTTTTGACAATAAAAATATTATTGAAAGTAATTAAAACTAATTACAATTATTAAGATAAAATTAAGCTTAACAAAGAACTAAACCTTTCAATTAAGGGCCCAGATGACGTAGAAAATTTTCCAAAAACTATTTTATGGACATATCTTGGCCATAAACCATCTATTATTGAGTCTATTTGGTTATTTATAGATTTGGTTAAGTAATATCATGCGATCACAAAACTTGTTATCAAAAATTCTAAGGGAGTCCTTTTCCTTCCCTATAAAAGGCCACCATATCTCCCCATTTCTCCCACCACTAAAAACACAGAGTATTGGCCAATACCTACACAAATAGATTTAAAAAATCCCTCCCAAATACCTTGAATCATCCCTTTTGTCATAAATCCTTCCAAGGAAGCCTTTTTGTACAAACTAAAAGAAGTTACTTGATTAATAGGTAACGTTATCTCTCAAGATCTCTAGTTTCATTTCAATTATCCACCCACTCAAATATATTTATTTCATTATTATATAACAACACTAGTATCCTAAATTTACTATGATTTTTTAACTTAATTTTGTTTACCTACACTTACCCACACATCCACCTAATGTGTAATGAATATATTGTTTCTATGTGCGACAAACTATTGCCTCACAAAATGATGATTGTTCAATTTTCCCTTAACACATACCATAGTTTCCATTACAATGGAAAATATATTTATATATGAAATATATAATATTTATAATTTATTTATTCTTCTTTAATATTTATTTAGAACATTCCTTTATGCCTTCCATCTTTTGTAAATATGATAATTTCATGTGAGAAAATGTGGACTACTACCACCTCAAAGAGATATGACTCATTCATGCCATAAATGGAATGTATAAATGATGGTTTTAATAAACCCATATAAAAAATATAGAAAATATATGATAATTTAATTATAATATACATATGTATAATTTATTTTTCATTCCATTAATTCATCAAAGAAATGAAAGTAGCGTTCAGGTATACGTACGACCTACCATCTCGATGAATGGTGCACTTTATTTCTAATCTCAAAATATTATGGACTATTATATATAAATATGTAGTAAATATATAAGATAATTAATTAATGTTTTAAATTATTTATCATAGGAAATCAAGATCTAATAAATAGTAACAACAAGTAAAAAATAAAAACATACTTGAGAGAACTAGGAAATTAACACCAAAAATAGTTCAAATAATGAAAGAGTGTTAACAAAAGGGTAATAAAATATTGTAAGAAGTTAATATATGATATTATAAAAATAATTATGGTTATGGTATAAGTTTTTAACCAATTTTAAACCACTATACAAGAGGATAAAAACCAATCAACAAAAATAATAATGTAAAGGTAATGGAATTTCGTCTCAATTTACATTTCATGGAGGCTTATTTGTTATTATGTGTCAATTCACTTTTATTTGGTTTATATACTGCATATATATTTTTATATCATGAATCCCCTTATTCTCATTATATTATATGTTTCATTAAATGTGATACCTTTTTGGATATTAGGATTGAAAGGTTTCAAATTGGTATATGACACTTTGGATTGTTTAAATATTATTAACCCCAAGATTGTTCTTAATGATTATATTTTCAATCTCACTTAATTTTATGATTTTTAACCTTATATTGAAATAATAACTTTATTTTAATCATTTTTTATATGAATATCCCTATTTTTTCAATAGATTTTAGTATTGCCTAAATCATATACCATTTTACATATTATGTCTACTTTGAAGGTTATTTGATATTGATAATTCTGTATTCATTATTCAATATGGATATTTGATCAGGCATATTGTATATTGATAAAATTAGTTATTAAATATGATTAATACTTTTTATATTCAATTATAGGTTGATCTTGGACTTTATACAGCTCTACGATGCGTCGACATGTTCTCATGAGACAATTAAGTTAGACGAATTAAATAGGTTTCTACATGTAGTTTTAAACTATCCCATGGATTGATATTGATAGTATAGGTCCAAATTTTCCCAATACATGAAATACAAAAATTAAGCATTTTCTTCATATATATTTCTATTGTTATTCATCCATGATATTTTAAGTCGTCGTATCTATGAATACATTTCATTTCAACTAATTTATTAAATGGACTGTGTTCCAGTTTCTTACCTTTCATTATTGAATATACTTTATCTTGTTATTTGAAGGGAATTTGTAATCAGTTATTTACCTTAAAATATTAATTTATTCCCATTTATTCATTATTTCATCAAATTTACTTACCCTTACTGAGCATTTGAGATCACCCATATTATGTTTCATTTCTTCTGTTTATGAAGAAGAAATATTTGAATAAGCTTTTAAGGATGCATTTTATTTTATTTTATATTATATCATGTTTATAATTTCTATTTCCCAATGTATTATAGGTATTTTTTATGTAATATGGCCTCCAATACTACTAAACTGATCAGTCCTTCAGGATTTGATTCCTTCTAATCATGCCAATGTAATAATGTAATGCACCAGCTTTAGGCATCTGGAATCAGGGTGTTACATTCAAAAATCACTAATTAATAGACACATAAAATTTGACTTCATACCTTAACTCATTTATATTTTCCCTTTTCATTCCATAATCTGTTTTTCATAATCACATTAATTCATTTAACTCATTCACAATGTTCCAAAAAATCTCTTATACCATTATCGATAACTAGAAACAACCATCATTAGTGTCTTTCAAAATTTAAACTAACTTTTCAACACATATTTCATGGTAACTATTTCATCATAACAATTCCATGTTCAACATCACAATTTTTCATGTTCAAGAGTATGGTGTAGCCCATGGGTGGAACTAAGATGAGTCTAATCAACCTCAATGCATCCCACGAGGATCATGAGAGGTTTAATTCACCATTTTTCAAAAAAAAAATACCAATTACCATCAAAGGAAACAAATTCACAACAAAATATAACCAAAATCACAACCACACATGTAAAAATAAACTTCATGACAATGGGATCTAACTCATAGGTCATCTACCTTGAATCAGTAGATTGGTGCCCTCTTAACCTTAGCCTTAGACCTAGATTCAAGTACACTTTGAATCCCCAACTTAATATCCTCTTGAAAAAGATGGTTTTAGGGATTCAAAATAATAATAATGAAACCACAGTACCTAAAATAGAAAATAGAATCAATAGGATTATTATACATACCCAGAGCATTGATCCACAACCAATGGCACTCCAAACAGACAAGAAATAAAGGAAATCAAACCATGGGAATATTTGGGATCTTTGGATCATCACTAGGGGTGGAGGAGAATGAATGGGGAATAAATTTAGTTGAAACCCATAAAATACAGTGGTGGAAATGGTAATAATCTCTTTTTAATGGGGCACATTGTTTGGCCTCACGATTTTCCGAACCAAGCACCAACGGTGTTCCAGCCTATATCCAATAGGGGTAAAGTCGAACGGTTACATGGGGAGCTCTAAACGATTTAAAAAACTGACTACCAACCACCCAAAAATATTTTATCCAAGACTGTACGTTTTTTATTTCATCCATTCATGTTTTGCAAAATACTTCTCCCTTTTACCCTATCTAGCATGGTTTGGTGCATGATTTCCCCTAACCATGCGTCAACCATGAAACATGAACTGGATGGCCAATTTATATCTCTTTTGTGTCCCAAACCCTGGTAACATGCCTGAGCCTCCTAATATACATGGTAAACATTCTAGTAACTAAAATTAATGAATTTCAACAACAGTTTATAAAGGAACATACCTCTATGATGTTTGGAATCTTATAACCTCTCCACCTTATTATGGATCATCCTCAAGCCACACTTCCAAACATCACTGAGCTTACAAGAAAAAGAGATAGGGCCACTAGGACCACATATCTAACTCCCTCTCCAAAGTTTCTTCCTGAACCATGCCATGCTTACATAAATCTCAAACCAATGGCATAGTCTTTACCCACAAGGAATTCTCAATATGATCCACAATACGAATCAGGTGATCCTCAAAGAATGCATCATCCACTGGCTATACATCCTCAATGTCAATCACATGATATCAGTTAGGGTGATAATGTCGATGTTGTGGCACATGGAATGCATTCCTCATTACATTATACCACTAGTGAAGATCCAATAGGTACGCCATTTGTTTGATCCTCTCTACAATACCAAATGGCCCCACACAACCGGGCTCCAACTTACCCTACATTTTAATCTGATGGTGACCCAACCTTGGAGACACGCAAAGAAACACATGATCACCCACCATAAACTCAATAGGTCTATGATGCTAATTCAAATACAACTTATACCTACTTTGAGTCATTTCCATACACTTCTGGATAAACTAATAATGCTCTGACTTCTCCTGCATGTGACCCAGACCCAGCAATTCTGACTCCCCAACCTCCATCCAACATAACAGTGACCTACATATGCTCCCATAGAGGAACTCATAAGGTGCCATCAAAATCATAACTTGATAAATTCTATCGTAGGGGAAATCAATAAGTGATAAGTATTTCTCCCATGATCCAACTGTGTCTAGGATACAAGATCTCAATATTTCCTCTAGAACCTAAATAGTATTCTGTAACTTTGAATCTATATATGGGTGGAAAGTCATACTAAAAAATACCTGTTTACCAAGTGGGTTCTATAACCCCTACTAAAATCACAAATTAAAACAGGGATCATGGTCTATAACTATCTTCAATAGAACCCCATGAAACCGTACTATCTCCCAAACATACAACTAACCCAGTTAATCAATGGACAATGTCACTTGAATCGGTAGGAAATGTAATATGTTATTCAAGTGATCCACAACTACCCAAATTAAATCATGATTTCATAGTGTCCCTATAATACCCACAACAAAATTTTTCATCATGTTTTCCAACATTAATTCCATAATGGGAAAAGGCTATTGAAAACCACCTGGCCACTGATCCTCAGCCTTAACCTAATGACAAGTAAGGAATCGTCCCAAGAAACTTGTGACCTCTTTCTTCATCACTGGACACCAATATAGTCTATTAATATCAAGATACATTATGGTAAAACTAGGATGATCTACCCACTTTGATCCATGGAACTCATTTATTAACTCTTCTCGCATACAAGTGGGAACATAAATGCATCCATGAATGTAAAATATCTCATCATCACAAACATTCCTACCAAAATGTGGTTCCCCACCTTCAAGACATCCCCTCAAAGACAAGCACACTATATCCTCATACCACCTCTCCTTGATCTGACTAATAATTGGGGACTCGACTACTAAGGATGCAAGTTTCATCTGCACATGCTTGTATTGAACCAATAGGTGAATCTAGGAAAACAATTCCATCACCTCCACTCAGAACTGGATTTATGAACCATTTGGTATTGATTCATCTAGATCAATGCATCTGAAACATTTTTCTCCTTTATTCATGTATACACCATTTCAAAATTGAATTAATTCATGTATTCATCCTATCTTCACTACTAAAGATTCAAATCACACTAAGATAATATATGCATAATTATTTTATGATTAGTATACATAGTAAACTGTTCTCCCAGTAAGTAATGTAGAAATAATTTAAGGTTAAAACCAACATAGTCAATTCAAGATCATACATAGGGTAGTTTCATTCATGATGCCACAATTTCTGAGACCCATATCAAAAAACCGGATCCTTATATATCAACACTGCCCCAAGACCAACATCTTAAGAATCACAAAACAAGGTGTATTATATACTTATCTCAGGTAGAATGAAAATAGGTGAACTATTCATCCTCTTATTTGACTCCTAGAAGGCATTCTCGCATGACTCAAACCATTCAAATATGCATCCCTTTTTTGTTAACCCTAAAAGTAGTGTATCCAAACAGGAGAGTTCTTTGATGAAGCTTTTGTAGTATCCTTCTAAGCCTTGAAAATTTTGGATATCAAAAACATTCTTGGGATTCTCCCAAGACACAACTTTCTGCACTTTCTTTGGGTCCACTGACACACCATCCTCTGATATGATATGACCCACGAAGTGCACCTTGTCAATATAGAAATGGAATTTGGATATCTTTGAGTATATCTAATTCTCACTTAATTTACTCTAGATGCTATTAAGATGTTTGGAATGATGGTCATGAGTCTTATATTACACCGAGATGTCACCAACAATGACAACAATGAACTAATCCAGGTAAAAATGAAATATTAGGTTCATTATGTCCATAAAAATTGCCGGTGCATTGGTCAACCCGAAAGGCATAACAACAAAATAGTGTAACCCATACCTACTCTTGAAGGCGTTCTATGGTATATCATAAGGTATCACACTTATATGATGATACCCCAATCTTATATCATTCTTAGAGAACACTAAATAACCTATTAGATAGTAAAATATCATAAATTCGAGGATGATGGTATCAGTTCACAATCATCATCTGATTTAGCTTCCTATAGTCAACGAATAACCACAATGAACCATTGACCTTCTTGGAAAACAACACTAGATATCCCCATGGTGATATACATAGATGAATAAATACCTTATTATCTAAATCCTCCAATTAAGTTTCATGTTCCTTGAGTTCTTATGGTTCTATTATATATGGCAGAATGGAAAATGGTTCTCCTCCTAATAGAAACTATATCGTGAATTCAACATCTCTCTCAGTAGTAAGTACAGAGAAATACTTAGGAAAACATACAAGTACTGATCCACCACTAGAGTAAAGGCATGTTTCCATACTCCACAATCATTAATCATAAGACAAGCCACTTGGGTTGTGACCCCACCCATTTGTTGACAGACTGGTCATGTATAAATTGATTGGATGTCCCATTCTCCATGATGGACATAAGTGTCTTCATCAAGGGACATAAATGTTACCCTATGATGGTAATATTCAATGTATTCCTGGTAAAATACTAGCAAAATCATTCCCAAAAATCATATAAAACCTAAAATTTAGAGCACAAACAATTCCCATAGGAAACGATACTCAACGACTTCAAGAGAACACCATTTGTAGTATAAAATATTTTTTTATCACCCCCTAATGGTTTATCCATTGACATAACACCACACATACATTCCATTAGTATACCTGACATGGCCACAAACTGATCAAAAAATTAATAATGTGAGGCACCAATATCAAATAAATAACTGGGAAGTGTATAACCTATAAGAATTTTACCTCGAACATTTGATGGCATGGCCTCACCACATCTAGGTATTGGCTGAACTACTTGATGTTGACTTGTCCCTCTGCCCAGGGTTCAGATCTATGTTCTTGGTGTTGTACTACGCTATGAATAATGATTCCCTTTTCTTGGTGCATCATGACCACTACCCATAGAGGTACGTATGGTAGAGATATAGTTTCCTTCCAGATATGGGGTAATTGACCCCCTACCTACACTATGAACTAGCCTCATCCTTCTATCATTTTCTAACTTTTGAGGGTTCCTACAGAACCTCTGTATATCCCCCAACCACCTGTATGCTTGTAACCCAACTAGTGGCTGGAGAAACTGACCCCACATGTGTCTCGACCTACCTCACTAAAAACAAATGACTATGTCTCTACCTTGAGAAACAGATTCCCTTTTACGACTACACTACCCACTGTTACCCTGGTGGAGACTCTCAAAACGGTTCTTCTTACCATCAAAAGTCACACCACCAAATCACCCAACTAGAACAACATGTACACCCTCAGAATATTTCTTGAGGTTCCTCTATAAAATAATATCTTGATCCATCACTACCATTAACCTATTTAAGTATAATATATTTACCTAGGACTTAATCTCGTGTCTAAGTCCATCAGGGAAACATCTCTGCATAGTTGCATCATCCCCAACCAATGCTTGGAAAAAATGTTACAAGTCCTTGAAATAAACTACATAATTTATTACTATCATAGTCCCCTGGGTCAATACCATAAACTCTACAGCCTTCTCCTATATCAAGGTCTATAAATAGTAATTCTCTATAAATTTATTTCAAAACCCATTCATCAGAAACTCTATACCTACTTAGTTTGAACCAAGATGTCACACCAGCACTTTTCCTGACCTCGGAAATTATAGGTTGTCAGCTTGACTCTCTTCTTAGAGGGAGTCTCTAAATGATCAAGTATCATTTGGATAGAATCTATCCCGAATTTTAATGCCTCTAGTCCACCCTTCTCGATAAAGGTTAGAGGGTGTTACAACTAAAACTCTTTAGTCATCTCAAAGATGCTCAGTGCAACCTTCCCTGGGCCTCATTCCATCAATTGCATAAGATGACTGAATTTATCTCAGAACTACTCATCTCCTCTATTTACATGAATCACTAGGGTCTCTTACAACACTTATGGGCAAGAATTATCAATGATTTCCTCTTTTCTGCCAACTGGAACACATCTTCATGGTGGCATTTATTGATGATTCCAAACATGATTCTCAAAAAACATAACAAAAATATTTAACAATTTATATAAAATAAGGATCTCCAATAACCATAAATAACCCATTTCACTTACACTATCCTAAAAGATATCGTCACACCTAGAAAAGTAGACCCAAATATTTATACTATGGGTCATGGAGAACATGGGGTTAAAAACATACAGAACCAAATGTCTTTAAATAAACAAATTTTCAAATCATTTCCACACTCACAAGGTAAATCTTTCCTCTTAAACACATTTCCCAGTTCACAAATTGTTATAAGAAAAATTTTAACTCATTTACAACCCTTCCTTAAGCACAATTCTTTAGCCATTATTTAGCATTATTTCCATTTCCCATTTAAATATCCTTTATTATACATTAACTTCTTCATATTTTTAAGTAATATGAAATGTATTCTACCCATAATTTTCTATACACCCTTCACATGTGTTCCTTATATGATGCATGTCACATTTTTTCCTTGGTGCCTAATATGATGCTTGAATGTATGACCTCATGTCATTCCATCCATGAGAAAAATATCGCAAAATAGTCACATAACAGAAAAAGTGCATCACCCTATGGTGAAATATCATTCAACTATAATAACACTCACCAAGAACAATAATCCCACCCTAGCCACTTGGGTTTTACCCTATACTTGGGTTAGATACTGCCAATAACAAGCTCATTTCCAAGCCATGACACTTCATAATATCCCATAAAACATTGCTAAATGATTATACCATAGAAAATAATGATCTCCTACCACTTTGTAACTTCCCCAACCCGGAATCCACTATGTCGGTGCCCTAGGTTAGGTCACTACATAACCTAAATCACACCTATGCAAACACTAGAGGCTAAAAACAAGAAATGAGGTTCTAAAAACACAAAATGACACTATAACATCTTTATCAAAATAATCCGCATTAGATAATAATGATAAATAAAGTAAATAATAAACCGAAAACTTCTATTACTAACCATTTCCCAAAATTAGGTACAACCCACAGTGAAAAGTAAATATTTCATATCATGTCTCATAGTTTCAAGTGGTAGGAAACCCAAAATACAAATAATTTGATAAATCTAGAAAATGGGTCCTAAGTCAATGTCTGAATCCTCATCCATGCACATCCTAAGTTGAAATCACCTCTCTAGCATAGGTCCCTTACCCTTGCCTTCACCTACAACTAATAAATCTTCTTGGGTACCTAAAGACATCCAGAGTAGACTGTGAGTACAACTCAGTAGGTCACCCCCAATGGTGTATACAAAATATATAGTTTAAATAGATTTTGTATGAATTCACTAATATATAAAAAGTAAATAAAGAGTAACAAGATTCTATTTGTAAACCATTATTTAATTTTCAACCATTATCACCATTTAATTTAATGAGATAAGTGTTTTATTTATTGCACAATGGAATAATCTGGTCAACCACCATGAACAATGTAATAAATCAAGTTCCCTATCTCCCTAGAGAGAACATCACACAAGAAAATTTCTTATAAATACCTTAGAGTATCATTATGGGAAATCTTAACAAACTTAATCACATTTGTGTTGGAACCTCAGTCCAGGTATTCATATAATGCATCCATTAGGGTCCTAGAGCATCATTCCAACTCCTTAACTCAGGCATTCTAGTGGTGGGGTTTAGAGCCTCAGCACAACCCAATCCATGGGAGTAGATCATCAGTCAATACCCACAACTACCAATACATGTGCACATTCTTCCATTAACCATTACTCATATTCACCATATCACAAAGAATATTGAAACATTTCGCATGAACTTCAAAAATCACAACTCAATCAACACATCAAATTTAACTTCATTTCTTAACTCATTGAAATATTAACATTTCATTCTATATTCCATTTTTCATAATGACTTTAATTCATTTAAGACATTCAAAATGTTTCAAAGAATCCGTTATACCAATATCGATAACTAGAGGAAACAAAATTAGTGTCTTTCACAATTTAAACTAACTTTTCAACACATATATCATGGAATCTATTTTATCATAACAATTCTATATTCAAAATCACAATTTTAAATGTTAAGGAGGATTTCACACCCCACGGTTGGCCCTAATATTTTTCTAATCAACCTCAATGAATCCCATGGAGATCATGAGGGGTTCAATTCAACATTTCTCCAACTATTTTGCTAATTCCCATCAAATGAATCTAATACACAACAAGAGAGAACCAAAATATCAACCACACATGCACAAATAAACTTTAAGACTATGAGATATAACTTGTAGATAACCTACCTAAAATCTTTAGATAGACGCTCTCTTAGCCTTAGTCGTAGATCCGGACTCAACCACCCTTTGAAGTACCAACTTAATATCTGTTATAAAAAGAGGGTTATAGTTATTCAGAATAAGAATAAAGAAACCAAAATCCAAACTCTAGAAAAGAGAATAAAGAGTAGGGATATTCTTACCTGTAGATTTGATCCTCAACCAACAACACTACAAACAACCTATAAGTGAAGGATATCGACCCTTGGGAAGATTTGGGTACTTAGGTCTATCACTAGGGATGGAGGAGGAATAATGGGGAAGAAAATCATGTGAAACACTTCAAATACTGTGGAACAAATTGCAAATTTATCACTTTTTAATATGGTGCTTGGTTTGGCCACATGGTTTTCCAAAATGTGCACTAACAGTATGCCAACATCTTTCCAAGAGGGGCGAAGTCGCATAGCTACCTAGGTCCTATTCATAGTTTAACAAAATGTGTGCCAACTGTGAAAAAATCCTCTGTACAAGATCACATTTTTTGGCTTTCCCCTTGCATATTTTACTTAACCTTTCACCGTTTTCCCCTGGATAGCATGGTTTGGGCATACGGTTTCTCCTACCCATATGCCAACCATGAGACATGCACTGGATGGAAATTTTCTCTCTCTTTCATGTCTCGAACCCCTAGAACACCTCTGATTCTCCTCATACACCTGGTAAACATTCGATTAACCAACCTTAAGGTTTTAAAAAAAGGTTAAAATAGGATAATACTTCTATTAGGTTCAAGATCTTACCAAAATTACCTCTTATTTGTAAAATTTCTTTTGTCTTATACCTTAATCATTTAAAGGATGGTCTTTTAGGAAGAACAGAACCACAAAAAATGATAATGAAAGTTAATAAGGTATTTGGATATGGATTTTCTAAGATATCAAAATCATAAAATTTTAAATAGATTAAGGTTTAGGACCTCCTTTTATAATGGTGGGGATCGTTACTCTCATAAATATTTAAAACATTAAAATATAATAAATGCATATTCAAGTACAAGTGGCACTAAATTAAACCAAATTCAAAGATAAGATAATATTTTATTGAATTAGAGTTAACCAATATAATTTAGACAATATTTTATGTTATTTTAAAACTTCTCTCTTTAGTTTAACCCCATGTAAACCTTATTTAACCTATACCATAGTAGTGGATTTTTACCTTAGTTTTTATTCATTATGTCCAACGAAAATTTCCTATTTACCAAATATGGAAATGAGGATTAAAAATATTGAAATATTTTTATCAAATTAAATTCCTATAAGGGGAATAAATTCATTTTAAAACAAGCAAAAAAAAATAAACAAAAATTGTTTTTAGAAAATTTTATTTTTAATTATAACACTAAATTTATTCTCTTTTTTATCCAAGTAAAAACCAATAAATGAATAGAAACTTATTTTATTGAATATATTATAATCAAATTTAATTAAAATAATTTATAAATAGTAATTAATTTAATTTATTAATATAGAAACACATCGCATATACAAAATATGTTTTTTAGAAAAATAACTTTTTTACCTTTAAATTATTTTATTTCCATTTCTAAACAATTGATAACTAATGAATTAATTTTATTTTATGTGTAATGAATAAATTTTCATGTTCTCGGTAATATTAAAAAAATTAAATAATAAATTTATGAAAAAAACAATTCACATAATCAAAATACTTTAAAATTGTCTTTTAGGTTCAATAGTATTTCTTAAATGAATTAAAAATTACTTTCAACAATTATATACTGTATAATGTACTTAATTTAATATTGTGTTATAATTTTTCACATAAGTTAATGGTTTAGTTATTTACAAAAAATTGAATGAATTTATTTATTAAATAGTAATATATTCTAAAATATTAGGGTGTTAAATTATATCCCCTTTATAATAATTTATCCATTGAAATTATATCACATTGATATAACAATTTGAGGATACCTATGCCTCATCACATATTCATATTCCCATATATCTTCTTATAATTTCTAATCCCTCTATATAAACTTAACTATGTGAGTGATATTTGTTCATAGAACATTATCTCTATGATTCAAAATTTCTACTAGTTACTCATCATAAGAAAGATCATGCTCCAATGGTATGACCATTGAGATCAGTACATGTGAATGATATGATATTTACTTTTTTAAAATTGATACATAGAACACATCATAAACAAGGGAGGGAATCAAAGGAAGTGAAAATAAAGAAGATACCATCCTGATATGATCAAGAGTTTAATAGGGTCCTATATTCCTATGTCTTATATTATCCTACTTTATAGATCTCATAACATTTTTCCAAGGAGATATTTAATGGAAAAGATTATCAGCAAATTTAAACTCTAGATATCATCAATGATTATCAACATAAATTCTCTTTTCAGTCTCAGCTTCCCTAATGTTTTTTTCAATGACTCTAATATTATCTTTTATCTCCTCAAATAGATTAGGACTCAATTGATTCTATTCATGAATTTCATCTAATATTTCTTGATTCCTTCACTTCTTTACATATAGGGATTTATAATGAGACATATGAATGATTGAGTGAAAGAAAATTCAACAATATAAAGGTTTTAATCACAACCTCCTTTCAAACCAATTGAGTAATATCTTAGCTATCAACTAGGGTTTCAATGGTCCTCTTAGAATGTCCATCATTGTGAATATGATATGTAGTGCCAAAGCTCAACTCTATTATCAAAGATTGCTGTAGAATTCTCCAAAAATTTAAGGTAAACAACAGATATCAATAAAATATTATTGATATTGGCACTCCGTGAAACCTTAACAATTCTATAATTTATGACATGGAAATATAATTAAGAGATAAATATTTACTAATATTATGGAAATATATTGATTTCATAAGGTGTTTGAAGATAACCCAAATAACAGTGTTACCCTTATATTTCTTGGGGAGAAAAAAGATGAAATCTATGGTGATGTATTCCCAACTCCACTCAGGCATGGGAACAAGTTTTAACATCCCCTTATAATTTTATGTCCTAGACTTAACATGCTGGTATATAAATCACCAAGATATATACACAGCAGTATCTCTCTTCATGTTACCCACTAGAAATTCTCTTTGTAATCTCTATACATATTTTTACTTTTAGGATAAATATATTATTATAAAATATGATCTTTATATAGAATATCCATCATATATTATGTTATTTATAGGTAAAAAACCCCATTCCTGAACCTAAAAATTCCATCATGGTCAATGTTAGACTCTAGAACAGTCTTTACCATCTTTTTCATCTCCACATATATCATCTACACCTATTTAATATTCACATGAATAGATAATATAATAATAATTTGGGGGAAAAAGATATTTCTACTTTCCCTATGATTTAAAGGTTTGTTATTTTTAAATCTATAAGTTTATGATCTATTTAAATTTTTATCATGGGAAAACTAGCATAGTCCTTCTGAATCAAATCATCAACCAACTTATTAAACATCCCAATGTGGTAATGTATTTTGTAGAAAAAATAATTAATAAATTCCAAACATCTTTTTTAATGCATATTAAACTAGTTATATGTGAATATATAGTGAAAAATTTTATGATTAGTATATATGTCACATGTTTCACCATTAAGATAATTCCACCATATCTTCAAAGAAAAATATTCTTTGGACAGTTCCAAAAAATGATTCGGGTAATTTTTTCCATAAAACTTTATTTTTCCTGAAGAATAAGATTATTCCATGAAATTTTACATGAGTAAACATCCCAGTCCATTATTTGATGCATCGCTATAGATCACAAACCCTTATCCACTATAATGTAGTGTGATTATAAGTTCACCAACGAAACTACTCTTTAGTTCATTGAAATTCCTTTCACATTCATCTATCTAAAGAAAATTTTAAAGGCCTGGAAATTTCATGGAAATTTTTTTAAAAAATAATTTTGAATTTTACGAGTCTGTGGCTTCTGACGGCGTTTGATTCCGAGGCCCGGTGTGCCCGAAATCAATTTTCAAAGTTTAGCTCGGGTACGTTCAGTGAACGAATGAGCGGGTATTTTTGACTTTTGAACCGGTGCTCAGAAATAAAATCCGAGGGCATTGATGGGCTCACAGTGCCGGTAATTGCTTAATGGGACACTTACCGTAGTTGCATTCACAAAAGAGGAGAAGATAATTTGTGGGGGTTTATTTAAGAAATCAATAAAAATTGTCGGAACAATTTCTATTTTCTTAAGGTGGTTTTTCCCTCTCATGGGTAGTTAAGAGTGGGGCCCACAGCCACTTAACTACCAAAGTGGGAATGTAAAAGAGGTGGGGGCCCGCACAAGCCCCACCATTTAATTCCCTCTAAATATTTTTAAGAAACCCCATTAATTTGGCAAACCACCATTAAATGTCGCCTCAATCCATTAAATTATGTCAACCTATAATTTAATGAGGAACCTTCCTTTTCCACTTTTTAATTTAAACTCCCAATGCGTTTAATTGTGGGGAACCCTCTCTCTCCCTTCTTTAATTAAATTTCAAAACATTTTAATTAGTGTGGTGAATTAATTATGGGATAGTTTCATTGCGTATAATAAAATAATATGGGGAACCTATTATTTTATCAAGGGGAGAGTTTCGTTGTGCGGGGAATAACTCTAGCCTCCAACGAAGAACGACGAAGAACGCCGACCTCCGATGAAGAATGACGAAGAACGCCGATTCCTTGGAGATCGAAGACGCACCACCAATCATCTTCCCCGCGGCCAGAGAGGAGACGCTTCTTCCTCCTCGGTGCACCCCGATGACGCCTACGATCATCTTCTCCGCGACTCCATGTACCGTGATGCCGACGATCATCTTCCTTGTTGAGGTAGGGGTTTTTGGTATAAACTACTTCATGTGATTTTTTATACCCTCGGCATGGCGTGCTTTATATATAGTGATTTTCAAAACCACTAACGCAATGGGTGTGGACTAACGAACAAATCTGAACCCACCGCTGTTTTGTTCCTAATTTGAAAAATCCTTGGCAACGATGAAACGGGACCGTTTTGGCGATTGAAGGTCGTCGCAGTGATGTACGGGTCCCGAGACAACCGCAGGCGCAGATGGGAGCATGAACAGACCACCGGAACGACTCTGGTGGCCCGTGGAAATCACTGGTGGCGTCGAAGGCCGTAGGCGGTAGCCGGCACCGGCCGGCCCCCTGGAGGCAGTGGCGCCCCGGTGCGCTGCCGGAAGGAGCCCTCCGCGGCTTCAGCTACGGCGGCGAGTGGCCGGATCCAGCGGCTGCGCGGGATCCGAGGAAGACGTGGTGCCAGGCACCGCGTCCGCGGAACAATGTGGGGGACCGCATCCCCATTGCTCAGCCCGCTGGCTGAGCCAGCGCACCCCCCAGACGAGGCGGGGCGGGTTGCGTGGACCGGGCCGGGCCGGACCGCGTCCCCCCTGCTCGGCCCGCTGGCCGTGCCAGCGCACCCCCCGGCCGGGCCAGGGCGGGTCGCGCGGACCGGGCCGGGTGGGGTCGTGCCCATCCAGGTCGGGCCACACCCAGCCGAGTCAGGTAACTCCCTACCAGTTCAGACCTAGACCTGAGTCGGGTCGCCCTGGTTCAGGCCGACCCAAGGGGGTTGGGTCGGGTCAGGCCAGGCCCATACCCCCCACTTCGGACCATTTTCAGTCTTTTGCCTATAACATGAGCCACGGACCTCAGATCGACGCCCCATCAGTTTTGTAGGAATCTTTGGATTGAGACGGTCCTTGAGGTATATTACACTCGAGGTTTTGGCAAATTTTGGGTATGGCCAGTTTGGTTCGAACCCGAAACCAACCGGGCCCTTGGAGCCGAAACGCTTATAACTTAAGGATCGGACGTATGATTCACGTTCCGTCAATTACATTGGGATCCTTTTGTTGAGATGGTTCTTTTGGCTTACTCCGCTTGATGTTTGGATGCAGTTGTAGTATGGCTGGGTTGGTTTTAGCTTAAAAACCAACCGGGGTCTTGGGACGGAAAAGCCAATAACTCTCAGACCGGGCGTCCGATTGACGCACCGTCTGTCGCGATGGGTTTCTTTTGACGAGACAGAACTTTGGGATAGATCAACTTTGGACTTCGTGATAGTTTATGTATCGAATCTCTCTCTTTCTCGAGGAGAGGACCCTCCCGAAATTGAGTATGCTTTGTGAGGGAACCCTAGAGCTGGTTGTGACTACGACGATGACGACTGCACTTGGATCCTCCATGGGTTCGGCAGCAAGGACAATTGTACTTGGATACTCCATGTGTTCGGTAGAGATGAAGACCGTACTGGAATCCTACCTAGGTTTGATTGTGATGACTACTGTTCTTGTATCCTATGTGGGTCCTGCAGTATTGACCTCTGTACTTGTATCTTGTGTGGGTACAGCAAAGTAGCTGGTCTTGTATCCTTTGTGGGTCCGAGAACTTAGATGAATCAGTGACTATGTCTAATCATCTCTATCACCTTACTAAGTGTATACCTATGTGAGCTGAGTCTTAATTCTCAATCACTATCATTGATGTGGTTGACTTGTTTTCCTATGTGGATTGGGTTGTGCTTTCCTATGTGGACTGGGTTTTGCTTTGGTTCGGGAGCTAGAGCCAAACTGTAACTGATTACTTAGGTATATTTATGGGCATATACCAAAGTAGAGTCATTTGATACTTTGTGATTGTATCTTTCCTTTGTGTTTTATCCTGCGTGGATTCTGAGAGACCTTCGGTGGTCTTGGGGTCCCTACTGAGTATCGTATACTCACCCCTGCACAGGATATGCCCACACTATGTTGTGTTGGATGCAGATGACGGACAGCACTGATCGGGGTGGAGGCTTGTGGAGGCTTGTGGAGCTAGAGGGTACCCGGAGTTGGACCACATGGCAGGACGTACACGGAGCGCACGATCGGACCCGAGGAGCTGAGGAGACTATTTGTACCCACCCTTCAGGTGGGATTTCTGGATGAAGAATCGGTGTTGCTATTTTTCTTACTATTGTTGCACTTTCCTTTCAGTTTTACTGTACTTTCAGTTGGGTTTGTATACTGGCCCATTTACTTTTTCAGCACTTACTTTATACTCAGTTTTACTTATTTTTTACTTCAATTTCATACTTTGTTATGCATGTTACCTCATAAAGGCATTGCCTTCGTTTATTTTTGGATTTACGCCTTTGGTGCTAGTCGCCAGCCCCTGTCCTACGGAAGGCGGGAATGGGGTAGTCACGGCACGGGCCCCGAGGAAGGGTCATAACAAATTGGTATCAGAGGAGTCAGTTCTACCACAGAACTAGGGACTCTGATAATTTCTTCTCTGTGAAGAAATAATGTTTAGAGTAATGAGTGTGGTTATCAGTCCAGGGAGTCCAGTGTTGGTGCGGCGGCTGACGTATCCATACACCAGGATCCTGACTTCTGATTTCCGACTCAGTGCACGAAAACATTGATTGCATGTGTGTTTCAAAAGTTTTCTTTGTGATTACTTTGTGTCAGCTCACTAGATATACTGTATTAATCATAGTGCCCCTGTTTCTTTTCAGGATGGCCCCACAACGTCAGCCATCTAGGGTTATGATCTTTGTGTGATATGGAATCCCACCAAGCGACGAGGCCTCGGTGTAGGGCCCCATTAAAGCGGAGGCACCGGTGGTACCTCTACCCGCCGAGCCACCAATGTTACCCACCCCGGCGGCGGAGAGTTCACGCCGCCTGAGTGCATTGTACGAGTTTTAGAGGTAGAGGCTGCCCAGATTCCGTGGAGAGACGGATCTTCAGGAATTCGAGGATTGGCTGGAGGCTATCGTCAGAGTCTTCAGATTGGTAGGGACACCAGCAGACCTCATGGTGATCCTTGTCACGAGTCTCCTACACGCGGCATCAGGTAGATGGTGGAGCCTGTTTGTCCAGGTGCACGATGAGGCATCTCTACTTTGGACGGACTTTGAGAGCCTCCTCTGCCCGGAGTTCATTCCATCCACCATCCGTGCGGTACGCATCCAGGAGTTACTACAGCTACGGCAGGGCAGCATGTCAGTAGCCCAGTACTCGGCGAGATTTACCGACATCTCGCGCTACTCCACGGACAAAGTACGGGACCCATTCTTCCAGGCCAGGACCTTTGAGCAGGGGCTGAGGAATGAGATCAGAGCTTCAATGATTCCACTCAGCATCCCGACCTAGGTGGGGGTGCTGGAGCGAGCCCTGCTAGTTGAGAGCTTTCTTGCTGAGCAGTCGTCAGCAGCGAGACCCACCGTAGGATGGCACAGAGTGAAGAATTTTGTAGTAGGCAGTCGACAGATGACGCAGGGGTCTAAGAGGACCAGGCCATCTAGTGGGAGACCTCAGTACAAGGGTTCGGATGTGCGGGGCTCACGGCATAGATCCATACTTCTGAGGAGCAGACAGTGTTATACATGCGGCGGCCAGGGCCACATGTCTCGTGACTGCAAGACCCGCCATGCAGATGAGCAACAGACAGTGGAGGGACCTCCCAGGCAGATGCAGAGGTTCGACCGTGGTGGTCTGCAGGGAGTAGGAGGATGAGGTAGAGGAGCTGGACGAGCAGTGGGTGGTGGGCGACGCTTCGAGGCTCTACCACCACCACCCCCAGGAGGTCCACCCCAACCACAAGGAGCTGGAGGGAAGAGGCAGGCTCAGCTCCAGGCCGCCAAGGCATATGACCACGGCACACCCGAGATGATTCAAGGTACTATCTGTGTCTACTCCACCCTTGCTGCAGTTCTTATAGACACAGGGGCAAGTCATTCTTTTATTGTTGCTACCCTTGTTCGGAGCTCGGAGATTCTGACGGAGCCGTTGGCTTGATCCTTGCTGCTATAGACTTCTACAGGAGTAGACACAATGATTACGCACTGGTTCCAATAGTGTGATCTTACTATAGGAGTGTAACAGCCCAAGATTTTATGAAAAATATTCTTTTTAATTTCACTAATGTCTTGTGTTGTACACTACACCAAAAGAAGTTTTCAAAACACGCATCATTGACTTGCCTTGTATTACACTCAATCGTGACCTTCCTCGATAGCGTGTGTAGTACGCAATACTGAGTTTCACTAAACAACGATATGCTATTAAAATATTATTAAAACTAGCCGTTATGAATAGTAATAACCACCTTTTAAAATTTTAGAAATTTTATCTCTCAAAATGGACTTCATTTTTGGATTCGGAGTATCGAATTTAGCCTAAGGTGAAATTTTGGTACTTTTCGGATAACTTTTATTTTCTGATGAATAGTGAAAATTACTAAATTTCAGTTAAAAACAACTTTTTTAATTGAAATAATTAATAGTGATAAATTATTAGTTTGAGTGGTTTTAAATTATATTTAGAATATATTTTTACAATTCAATACAATGTTGGTCATTGGATGTAATTTCACATTTACACCAGACATAAACAAGTGTTAATCTTTTGATAGTTATTATCTCTTAAAAACACGCTATTTGTTGTGACAGCGGAAATTAATTATAAAATTAATTAATGAAACTTATATGTCGGGAATTTTTAAAATAGAAATCATTTTTGAATTCGGAATATCAATTATAGCTTAGGATGAAATTTTGGCATTTTTCTGAAAAACTTCAATTTTTGATGAATAGTGAAACTACTAAGTGGTAGTTAAAAAAATTAATTTTTTCCTAAATCTTAATTTTACCGCTTCTGTGAATGGAATTTCAAAAATCCGAGAGACACAGTTGATGTTAGTAAGTAAAATGTGGTTCAATGAGATGAAAATAATTTTTGGTGAATAGTAACTTTTTACTTTTATTTACCACGGTTAAAAGTATATAGGGTAATTAAGGGTAAAAATGATATTAATATTATCCTAACACATGTCCTAATCCTATTGGACAAGTTTATCTCGACCAAAAACAACCTTAACTGTAAAATATTATCATTTAGGCCCACTTGGATTAGATTAGGACATTTATTATTATTTAATTCAAAGAAGAGTTAAAAGAGTTAAAATCAAAGTTTATTTACTAAAACATTTTTAATATAGGGTTATACATAATATAATTGCGACTATAAATATTAATTAGAAAGATAAAAAGATTTCCTACATAATGGTATTTTATTTGTAATTTTTATACTTTAAATAATCTAATTTATTTATGACACAACGATGATGCAGTAATTACCTTTGTAAGAAAATATTAACATAATTGATGTTATAAATGCCCAAATAAATGTAATTTGAGCCTTTTTATGACTTACTCTAATTTTATAGGTTAATATGACATGTTGTTGTTGATTTAGGTAACTTGGTTCGAACATATCAGTCTGTTAGAAATTTCATAAAAATCATGTACCAAATAGTGTCAAAATTGACATAAATTAGTTTTTAAAACAAATATTATATTATTAATTGTTATTTTATTCCTAAAAATCTAATGTTCGGCCAAATGACTTAGATAAGGTTATATATATTAATAATAAACAATTTGGGGTTCGGTTGGCTTCTTATTGTATGTTTATTAACCTTATAGTGTAAGAACACAAGAAGACACGGTAAAAGTAAAATTATTTAACTTAATGTTAAATCTAAATGATAAAGTTAAAATAGGAACCTAAACTTGTCTAAATTCTATTGGATGAGAGGTTTTCGACCCATCCCCACTTTAGCTTCGAAATAAGACCATTTGGAACCATTATAAACCGAATTTGACCTTAATATAAAATAATATTTTGAGATTTTCCTAAGATGCCCCTCTCCTCCCTTATAAAAGGGCACCTCCTCCCTCTCCTCCTCACACCAATTTGAGCCTTCAAGCTCGGCCAAACCCTGCCCAATTCTCCTCTCCACTTCCCGAGCAATATTCTAGAGGTTCTGGTATTCCTCAAAGACCAATTTTAGTGCCCTAAAATAAGGTCTCAAAGAAGCACTTCAAAGAAGAGGTAATGTCCATTACCGATTCTTTCATCTTTATTTCTTCTTCCACTACTTCTTCTTCTTTAGTTGTTTCATTATGAAGTAATAACATCAGTATCACTAATATACTGATATGTTATTATATGTATGAAATAACCCTATTTCACCATCTATCCATCCTACGGAAAAAGAAATCACCGCGCGTGCGTACGTACGGAATACCGTCTCCACGTCGTGGTATAATCTATTTTCCACCACCACCTTAATTTGATGGGTATAATGGTGTAATGAGTAACTATATATTATTATTATAAAGTTATATTGATAATAAAATATTATACATACACTTCAACACAATTCCATGACCATGGGAACGATATCATGACTCGTGCGTACGTACGGAATACCGTCTCCACGATGTGATGTGACTCGCTCTACATGATCTTCATTTCATAATGATTATATAAATGAATTTAATTGAATGAATATGATATATATTACACTAATACCATTCTGGAAAATGGGTATCTATAACCTAAAGAAAAGAATAAGAATTTATTCGACAAAACACGCATAAGAACAAAAAGTAATAAACACCCGAATAACAAGTAGTAATGAAATATTACTAATAATAAGCTAAGAATATGAACATATATGATATCATAAAAATAAGTATGATTCTGGAATAAGTCAATAACATTATTTAAATCATTATACATGAGTTTTGGACACTTACAAAGCAAGTCGGACCTAAGGTAAGGGAAATATCACAATCTCATTTTTATTCGAGATTGTTTATACTTTGAAATTTACTGGGGTGTATTTTATCATCCACATCCATGTTTCCTCAATATGTAATATTATTTTCATCCACCTAAAATTGTTTAAATCCAATTTTACCCTTCGGTGAGTTTTTAGTAAAGGATATGAAAGTAATCTTCTGTCGTTTTTCGTATGAGGTACTTTTTGACTTTTCTGACAAAAGTACGAAGAATGTTTTTTTAACTTATACGGCAAGAATGGATTTTTAAAACATTATTTCCAAGAATCTTCCTTTATAAGTTTTCAAGTTTATTTATAATCAACTTCTTTTAGTTTATAATTGTATGACTGTTAAGAAAAGAAAATTGTTTTTGAAGTAGAAAGGATATTTTCCTCAAGAATGGAGTTCAAATGTTTTATCAAAATTATTTTCCATCTAAGATAATATAGGGTTCTGTTTTTATCCATATTATTACATTGATTTGATTATGTTTTGAGGGAATTATTTTTATGAAGTAATTTACCTTATATGATTTGTTTTATGATTTCATGATGTTTCAAGAATCCCATTTTTGTTACATGTGTTATGCGATGATATATGATTTATGATTATGTGGCACACATAAGAAAGGATTCATTATAAGATGGGTGGGACCTATATCTCCTTCCAATGCATTGGGTAAAGATTTTATATCTCATGAGATAGACATGGCTGGAATGGTAGGTTATACCGGTTCAGTGAAACAGGACTGAAACGAGGGTGACTCGGTTCAGAAAGGGACTTTGTCCACTAAGATAGTCTTGGCAATGAGTCTTGACTAACAAGAAATGATTCTCTATGATTATGTGTGGATGAAACAAAGTTTCATGTTTTAAGTTATGATTATTGTGATTACATTTCACTGCCATGATTTACCCCATGTTATGAAATTATGATCTCTTTTGTAGGTTAAGATTTCCAAAAGTTATGTGTTTGTGTATACGATGTGATTGATATTTCTTTTGTTTACCCTTACTGAGCATTTGAGCTCACCCTTTTATGTTTTCTTTTCCCCAGGATATAAAGAAAGGTTTTAGGTATTAAAAGTAAGATCTTTATGGGAGATGTTGAAGATCTTCCACCACGATTAGAAGATTATATTCCGAGTTTCCAAAGACACTAAATTATTACGATCCTTGTGTGTGTGTGTTTTTGTTATGTACTAAGTATTCCGCGAAAGTAATATAATGTCCATGTACGTCAAGCTTCGGGTCTCTACAGTTGGTATCAGAGGAAAGGTTTAGTCAACCTTTGGAAACTAGGATGCGAAAACATTAGTGAGATCCCTAGAGATATTTCTAAGGTATGTCTTGGGATGTCCCTAAGGATAAGTATACGTATAAGATACAGTCCTAGAACTATGGTAACGATCATAGAATTTAACCTAAGAAGTTAGATATTGAGGAAACTCCCCCTTTATAATGTTGTTTTCCCTAGCATAATTTTTGCCTCTCACACTATCCTTTTTGGGTTTTAGACGATGGCTGGAACCCGAAGGAACTGTGTTGATCAATGCATTGGATAATGCAATGATTTTCCTCCTGAACAAACAAATGTTATGGGAGATGGAGTGAAAAATCTTATTTCTATACTTACACAAGCTATGAATCATTCTAGACTTCCAAATGAGCAGAGAAGGGAACAATATTATATTGAGTCCTTCATGAGGAAACGTCCACCTTCTTTCAGTGGGTCTTCTGATCCACTTGTTGCTGAACAATGGATCAGTACCACTGAAAATATATTTTCAGTTCTTCAATGTTCTGAACATGATAAAGTCATCTTATCAGTGTATTGTTTGGAAGGTGATGCTGATAAATGGTGGAATCTTATTAAGAATACAAGGAAAAGGGATGAAATTGAGTCCATGGAATGGGACGAGTTCAAGAACTTATTTTTCAATAAGTACTTCCCTCATATTTTTCGAACAAAGATGGAAAAGGAGTTTCTTGAGCTGAAGTAGAAGGATGATGAATCTATTGGTATATACGAAGCAAATTTTACAAGACTAGCAAGGTATGCATCTGGCATTATCATCCAACCTGAAAGTAAAGTTGATCGATTTTTCAGTGGCTTAAAACCAAGTCTTCGAAGGGCATTAGCTATAAGAGACTTCAGTAGCTATAAAGAAATTGTGCGTTGTGCTATCAAGGTAGAAATGGAAGTTGGTGTTACATATCCATCTCATGGTTTTGACAAGAAACGAAAGATGGAGTTCAAGTAGAAATCTCAGAATAATGGTGAAAAGAAGATGAATGTTTCCTTATGCACAAAGTGTGGAAAGAAGCATGGTGGAGATTGTCTTAAAGGGACTAGAAAATGTTTTAAGTATGGAAAAGAAGTTCATCGAGCAGCTGAGTGTCGAGGTAATGGAAAAAGGGTTTCTAATGATGTGAATAAAGCAAACACTGCAGAGAACGCACCACCAACACTTCAATGCTTCAAGTGCAAGGAAATGGGGCATTATACTAATAAATGCCCTAATCCAAGGGCTAGTGATGATCAACATGAGCAACCACTTAAGTCAAAGGACAAAGGGAAGTCACATGCGATCACTATTGGAGATGTTGAATATGACAACGATGTGGTGGAATGATTAAGTGTTTATGTAATGGGATTCCAAAATAATGTGGTATCATAAAGTATTTTAATATTTATGTGTTGGTCTAATGTGGTATTCCAAGTGATTGATATATTTTTAGAAATAATATTATATGCGAATAATGAAGGGAAAACGAGAAAATGAAATGTTTAACAGTATTCATGAGCTCATGATTGATATAAGGACTAAGTGATATCATGGTTTGAGTATATAGAATTTTGAGGATTTTGGTATGTGGAAGGTGTTAACTTTTATCTGCATTCATGTTTTCACTAAGGTTCAAGGGTATTCAAGATAATACATGATTAAGTACTTTGAATGTTTGGAATGTGACCAACAAAACATATCTTATGATATATGGGGATCAACGATGGCATTAAATCTCTAGTAATCGTTTTCACTATTATATGAGAGTGGACTGTAGTATTATGGATAAGCCTAAAGATTGGAATGGATTATGTTGGACATAAGTTAGTATTGTCAAAGGATAGAAGTTTTTTTCGATATTATTGATGGGATGTTATAGTTTTAGAAAAAGGACAACCTGCAGGACGGGCGACAGCCCATCGCGTCGGACAAGGCTGTGGGAATCGAACCCACAACCGAAGTGCGACTGGCCTTTATCGCCTACCACTGACCTACATGAAGTCCCTGTTTAGTAGAAACTAGTTTTATTATATTAGGCAGTATGATATATGAAGTATAAGTCCATTTTAGGAACCATATATGATTAATCTCACTATAGAATGACTTATGTATATTTAATAACTTTTTCTATCCTTTTGTTTGAGACAGATGGAATGACCCGTCATTCTATCACATGATCTGCTAACACTTCACGAATAACAAATTCAACTTCATTTATTTAAGAGATGAAGTGGAAATTGTTCAAGGCACGAATAACAGTGAGATTGTACCAAAATAAAGTAAGTATTTATTCTAATTCAAATTCTTCAACTTTAGGGAAACGATCTTGAAAACCAAAAATGTTGTCCTAGTGCTCTTATATCTGATTAATCAGATGGTACCTTAGATCGTCACAAATTTATGGATTTGTGATTGTTGGCTTTTCCATAGCCATGTTCTCTACCACTCTCCATCAGAACATGATGGTTAGATTTTTCTCCCATATCCATATTTTCACCTATGTGGAAACCCAGTGATTAGTTTATTTGGGTAACCGTTACGTTTCATACTTTCGTTTTTAAATATTGGTTTTGGTATTCCTTTTTACGATGTGGGTTTCTATTAAAGAAACTTTCTAATAGTAAACCATTTATAACCCCGACGAATTTCGAGGGCGAAATTAATTTTAAGGGGGGTACAATGTAACAGCCCAAGATTTTATGAAAAATATTCTTTTTAATTTCACTAATGTCTTGTGTTGTACGCTAAACCAAAAGAAGCTTTCACAACACGCATCCTTGACTTGCCTTTTATTACACGCAATCGTGACCTTCCTCGATAGCGTGTGTAGTATGCAATACCGAGTTTCACTAAACAACGATATGCTATTAAAATATAATTAAAACTAGCCGTTATGAATAGTAATAACCACCTTTTAAAATTTTAGAAATTTTATCTCTCAAAATGGACTTCATTTTTGGATTCGGAGTATCAAATTTAGCCTAAGGTGAAATTTTGGTACTTTTCGGATAACTTTTATTTTCTGATGAATAATGAAAATTACTAAATTTCAATTAAAAACAACTTTTTTAATCGAAATAATTAATAGTGATAAATTATTAATTTGAGTGGTTTTAAAGTATATTTAGAATATATTTTTATAATTCAATACAATGTTGGTCATTGGATGTAATTTCACATTTACACCAGACATAAACAAGTGTTAATCTTTTGATAGTTATTATCTCTTAAAAACACGCTATTTGTTGTGACAGCGGAAATTAATTATAAAATTAATTAATGAAACTTATATGTTGGGAATTTTTAAAATATAAATCATTTTTTAATTCGGAATATCAATTATAGCTTAGGGTGAAATTTTGGCATTTTTCTAAAAAACTTAAATTTTTGATTAATAGTAAAACTACTAAGTGGTAGTTAAAAAATTAATTTTTTCATAAATCTTAATTTTACCGCTTCTGTGAATGGAATTTCAAAAATCCGAGAGATACGGTTGATGTCAGTAAGTAAAATGTGGTTCAATGAGATGAAAATAATTTTTGGTGAATAGTAACTTTTTACTTTTATTTACCACGGTTAAAAGTAAATAGGGTAATTAAGGGTGAAAATGATATTAATATTACCCTAACACATGTCCTAATCCTATTGAACAAGTTTATCTCGACCAAAAACAACCTTAAGTGTAAAATATTATCATTTAGGCCCACTTGGAATAGATTAGGACATTTATTATTATTTTATTCAAAGAAGAGTTAAAAGAGTTAAAATCAAAGTTTATTTACTAAAGCATTTTTAATATAGGGTTATACATAATATACTTTAGACTATAAATATTCATTAGAAAGCTAAAAATATTTCCTACATAATGGTATTTTATTTGTAATTTTTATACTTTAAATAATTTAATTTATTTATGACACAACGATGATGTAGTAATTACCTTTTTAAGAAAATATTAACATAATTGATGTTATAAATGCCCAAATAAATGTAATTTGAAACTTTTTATGACTTACACTAATTTTATATGTTAATATGACATGTTATTGTTGATTTAGGTAACTTGGTTCTAACTTATCAGTCTGTTAGAAATTTCATAAAAATCATGTACCAAATAGTGTCAAAATTGACATAAATTAGTTTTTAAAAAACATATTATATTATTAATTGTTATTTTATTCCTAAAAATCTAAGGTTAGGCCAAATGACTTAGATAAGGTTATATATATTAATAATAAACAATTTGGGGTTCTTTTGGCTTCTTATAGTAAGTTTATTAACCTTATAGTGTAAGAACACAAGAAGACACAGTAAAAGTAAAATTATTTAACTTAATGTTAAATCTAATTGATAATGTTAAAATAGGAACCTAAAATTGTCTAAATTCTATTGGATGAGAGTATTTCGACCCATACCCACTTTAGATTCTAAATAAGACCATTTGTAACCATTATAAACCGAATTTGACCTTAATATAAAATAATATTTTGAGATTTTCCTAAGATGCTCCTCTCCTCCCTTATAAAAGGGAACCTCCTCCCTCTCCTCCTCACATCAATTTGAGCCTTCAAGCTCGGCCAACCCCTGACCAATTCTCCTCTCCACTTCCCTAGCAACATCCTAGAGGTTCTGGTCTTCTTCAAAGACCAAGTTTAGTGCTCTAAAAGAAGGTCTCAAAGAAGCACTTCAAAGAAGAGGTAATGTCTGTTACCGATTCTTTCATCTTTATTTATTCTTCCACTTATTCTTCTTTAGTTGTTTCATAATGAAGTAATAACATCAGTATCACTCATATACTGATATGTTATTATATGTATGAAACAACCCTATTTCACCATCTATCCATCCTACGGAAAAAGAAATCACCGCGCGTGCGTACGTACAGAATACCGTCTCCACGCCGTGGTGTAATCTATTTTCCGCCACCACCTTAATTGGATGGGTATAATGGTGTAATGAGTAACTATATATGATTATTATAAATTGATATTGATACTGAAATAGTATACATACACTTCAGCACAATTCCATGACCATGGGAACGATATCATCACTCGTGCGACCGTACGGAATACCGTCTCCACGATGTGATGCGACTCGCTCTACATGATCTTCATTTCATAATGATTATATAAATGAATTTAATTGAATGAATATGATATATATTACACTAATACCATTCTGTAAATTAGGTATCTATAACCTAAAGAAAAGAATAAGAATTTATTCGACAAAACACGCATAAGAACAAAAAGTAATAAACACCCGAATAACAAGTAGTAATGAAATATTACTAATAATAAGCTAAGAATATGAACATATATGATATCAAAAAAATAAGTATGATTCTTTAATAAGTCAATAACATTATTTAAATCATTATACAGGAGTTTTGGACACTTACAAATCAAGTCGGACCTAAGGTAAGGGAAATATCACAATCTCATTTTTATTCGAGATTGTTTATACTTTGAAATTTACTGGGGTGTATTTTATCATCCACATCCATGTTTCCTCAATATGTAATATTATTTTCATCCACCTAAAATTGATTAAATCCAATTTTACCCTTCGGTGAGTTTTTAGTAAAGGATATGAATGTAATCTTTTATCGTTTTTCGTACGAGGTACTTTTTGACTTTTCCGACAAAAGTACGAAGAATGTTTTTTTAACTTATACAGCAAGAATGGATTTTTAAAACATTATTTCCAAGAATATTCCTTTATAAGTTTTCAAGTTTATTTTTAATCAACTTATTTTAGTTTATAATTGTATGACATGTTAAGAAAAGAAAAGTGTTTTTGAAGTAGAAAGGATATTTTCCTCAAGAATGGAGTTCAAATGTTTTATCAAAATTATTTTCCATCTAAGATAATATAAGGTTCTGTTTTTATCCCTATTATTACATTGATTTTATTATGTTTTGAGGGAATTATTTTTATGAAGTCATTTACCTTATATGATTTGTTTTATGATGTCATGATGTTTCAAGAATCCCATTTTTGTTACATGTGTTATGCGATGATGTATGATTTATGATTATGTGGCACACATAAGAAAGGATTCATTATAAGATGGGTGGGACCTATATCTCCCTCCAATGCATTGGGTAAAGATTTTATATCTCATGAAATAGACATGGCTGGAATGGTATGTTATACCGGTTCAGTGAAACAGGACTGAAACGAGGGTGACTCGGTTTAGAAAGGGACTTTGTCCACCAAGATAGTCCTGGCAATGAGTCTTGACTAACAAGAAATGATTCTCTATGATTATGTGTGAATTCCACAAAGTTTCATGTTTTTAGTTATGATTATTGTGATTACATTTCACTGCCATGATTTACACCATGTTATGAAATTATGATCTCTTTTGCAGGTTAAGATTTCCAAAAGTTTTGTGCTTGTGTATACGATGTGATTGATATTTCTTTTATTTACCCTTAATAGGCATTTGAGCTCACCCTTTTATGTTTTTTTCCCCAGGATATAAATAATGTTTTTAGGTATAAAAAGGAAGATCTTTATGGGAGATGTTGAAGATCTTCCACCACGATTAGAAGATTATATTCCGAGTTTCCAAAGACACTAAACTATTACGGTCCTTGTGTGTGTGTGTTTTTGTTATTTACTAATTATTCTGCAAAAGTAATATAATGTCCATGTACGTCAAGCTTCGAGTCTCTACAAGGAGGTGAGAGCTTCAGCTGGGATCTTCTTGTTGCGGCGTCAAGTCCTTACGATGTCATCTTGGGTATTGGATGGTTGTCTACAGTCCATGCCCAGATCGTCTGTATTAGGCGCAAGGTGTGATGTGTCCGCACGGATGGGACCAAATTCACCTTCACCGGGGAGAAGGGAACCTTTGCATCAGAGGATGGAGTCACGTAGAGGAGAGAGAAGCTGATCACACATCAGTTGGCTAGTCTCATCCTCATAGCAGTTGATGTGCCGAGTCTGAGTTTTCCTGTAGTGGTAGATCAGTATGCTGATGTTTTTCCTGACGATGTTCCAGGACTACCTCCTCGCAGGGAGGTAAATTTCTATATAGACATGTACCCCTAGAAATCACCGATATCCACTCCATTATATTTAATGTCTCCCACTGAGCTTCGTGAACTACGGGTACAGGTGGAGGACTTACAGAGGAAAGGTTTCATCTGACCCAGTGTTTCACCCTGGGCTTCTCCTGTCCTATTTGCCAAGAAGGCGGATGGGGGATTGCGACTGTGTGTCGATTACCATCACCTAAACCACATGACCGTGAGGAACAAGTATCCACTTCCGAGTATTGACAACCTCTTTTATCAGCTCAAGGGATCATGTTGGTTCTCGAAGATAAACCTCAGGTCAGGCTATCATCAGATCCGAGTTCGGGATGAGGATGTGCAGAAGATGGCCTTCAGGTGTCGGTACGGCCACTATGAGTTCTTGGTCATGACCTTCGATGTGACCAATGCTCCAGCAGTGTTCATGAGTCTCATGAATAGGATCTTCTAGCCCAACCTCGATCAGTTTGTCGTAGTCTTCATTGACGACATACTTATTTACTCGACCACTAAGGAGGAGCACACCTACCACCTACGGATTGTACTAGATACACTTCGAGAGAACTAGATTTATGGTAAGATCTCGAAGTGCTAGTTCTGGATTTGAGAGGTTCACTTCTTAGGGAACGTCATCTTAGAGGCGGGAGTTGCAGTGGATCCCGTAAAGGTCGAGGTGGCGCTTTCTTGGGAGCCACCCAGGAGCGTGACGGAGGTGCGGAGTTTCCTAGGTCTGGCTGGGTACTATCGGAGATTTGTGCCAGACATTTCCAGAGTTGCAGCACCGCTTACATCTCTGATTAAGAAGGGGAAACCCTTCGTGTGGTCAGACAGATATCAGCAGATCTTCCAAGAGCTGAGGCAGAGATTGACTAGTGCGCCCATCTTGAGGCTGCCAGAGGAGGGCGTAGGGTACGTTGTATACTACGACACATTAGGGACCGGACTCGGGTGTGTATTGAAGCAAGAGTGAGTAGTGATCGCTTACGGTTCATGGAAGTTGAGGCAGCATGAGTAGAACTACGCCACCCATGACCTAGATTTAGCAGTAGTTGTCTTCGCCCTAAAGATGTAGAAACACTATCTGATGGGCGATCACTTTATAGTCTACTCTGACCACCAGAGTCTCTGGTTCATTTTCCCACATAAGGACCTGAACCTGAGACAGCGGTGATGTCTTGAGTTCCTCCATGATTATGACTTTGATATTGTCTATACTCCTGGGAATGGGAACGTTGTGGATGATGCTCTCAGCAGGAGATCGAGCATTCAGCTACTTAGAGAGGCGACAGAGTAGTTAGCCACTTTGGAGATATCTTTCATGGATAGTGATGGGGCAGCCTATCTATAGTCCCTCATAGTCACTCCTCAACTTCTTCAGTGGGTCAGTGAGGCACAGCATGGAGACGTTGACTGTGAGTCTCGATGTGCTCAGATATCCTCCGGGCTAGCACCCGATGGATTTTCTAAAGGTGGGGAGCACATCATCCTCTTCCAGGGACGTACCATGGTATGAGTTACACTACAGGAGGAGGTGATGAGGGAGTTCCACACTTCCCCTCTAGTGGTACATCCTAGAGTTGCGAAGATGTATTAAGACCTCAGACGAAAGTACTGGTGGTTGGGTATGAATAAGGTTGTGGTAGAGTTCGTTTCTTGATGCCTCACTTGTCAGCAAGTGAAGGCAGAGCACCAGGTACCTGCAGGCTTGGTACAGCCCTTAGAGGTCCCGGAGTGGAAGTGGGATGGGATATCCATGGATTTCGTGACGGGGCTTCCACGTACTTCCAGAGGACACGACACCATCTAGGTGATCGTAGACCGACTCACCAAGTCGGCCCACTTTCTACAAATCAGAGAGCAGGGCTCAGTAGATATCTTGGGACACCCCTACGTTCAAGAGATCATATGTCTTCGTGGTGTGATATCTTCTATCATCTCCGATCGAGACGCTCGCTTTACTTCCCGGCTTTGGAAGGGGTTTCAGGAGGCTTTTGGGACGCAGCTACGCCTGAGCACTGCTTTTCATCCTCAGATGGATGGCCAGACGGAGAGGACCATTCAGACACTCGAGGAAATGCTCTGTGCATGTGTCCTTGACTTTGGTCACAGCTGGGAGGATCACATACCATTGTTGGAGTTTGCATACAACAACAGCTATCACTACACCATCGGGATGGCACCTTACGAGGTACTGTACAGCCGACCTTGCAGATCACCTCTATGCTGGACTGACCCAGGGGATTCAGCACTCGTAGGACCAGAGATGGTTCGGGCTACGACGGAGAAGGTGCAGATCATCCTAGAGTAGATGAGGACTGCACAGAGCATACAGAAGTCCTATGCTGATAAGAGGCGGAGACCACTGGAGTTTGAGGATGGCAACCACGTTTTCCTATAGGTCTCACCTCGACGTGGGTTGCGATGATTTGGCTCGGGCGGGATGTTATCTCCGCGCTTCATCAGGCCTTTTCAGTTCCTCAGTAGGGTAGTCAAGTTGGATTACCGCCTGGCCCTTCCACCTCAGTTGCACCTGGTGCACGATGTATTCCACGTATCTCAACTGGGGAGATACGTGCATGACCCGATGCATATCATTGACCAAGGGGAGCTGGACATCAATGACGGGGAAACTTTTGTGGAGGTCCCGGTGGAGATCGAGGATCGACATGAACGGGTCCTATGTGGATGGACGATAACTCTGTTGCGCATTCGTTGGCAGTACGGGAACCTCTAGGAGAGCACATGGCATCGGGAGGCTCAGATGCATGCTCAGTACCCTCATTTGTTTCCCTATTTTATGTCGTAGCTTTACGAGGACGTAAATCCCTTAGGTGGGAGTAATTTAAAGACCCAGAAATTTCAAGGAATTTTTTTTTAAATACTTTGGAATTTTACGAGTCTGTGGCTTCTAACGGTGTTTGATTCTGAGGCCCGGTGTGCCCAGAATCAATTTTCAATGTTTAGCTTGGGTACGTTCAGTGAACGAATGAGCGGGTATTTCTAACTTTAGAACCGGTGCTCGGAATTAAAATTTGAGGACACCGATGGACTCACAGTGACAGTAATTGCTTAAGGGGACCCTTATCGTATTTTCGTTCACAAAAGAGGAGAAGATGATTTTTAGGTGTTTGTTAAAGAAATAAATAAAAATTGTCGGAACAATTTCTGTTTTCTTAAGGTGGTTTTTCCCTCTCATGGGTAGTTAAGAGTGGGGTCCACAGCCACTTAAGTACCCAAGTTGGGATGTTAGAGAGGTGGGGGCCCACACGAGCCCCAGCATTTAATTCCCTCTTAATCTCCTTAAGAAACCCCATTAATTTGGAAAACCGCCATTAAATGTCACCTCAATCCATTAAATTATGTCAACCCATAAATTAATGAGGAAACTTCCTTTTCCCCTTTTTAATTTAAATTGGCAACGCGTTTAATTATGGGGAACCTTATCTCTCCCTTCTTTAATTAAATTTCAACACATTTTAATTAGTGTGGTGAATTAATTATGGGAGAGTTTCTTTGCGTATAATAAAATAATAGGGGGAACCTATTATTTTATCAAGCGGAGAGTTTTGTTGAGCGGGGAAGAACACCAGCCTCCAACGAAGAACGAAGAAGAACGCTGGCCTCCGACTAAGAACGAAGAAGAATGCCGGTTCCTTGCAGATCGACGATGTGATACCAATCCTCTTCCCCACGGCCAGAGAGGAGACGTCGCTTCCTCCTCGGCGCGCCCTGAAGATGCCTATGATCCTCTTCTCCACGACGTTGTGTACCGTGACACTGATGATCATATTCCTTGTTGAGTTAGGGTTTTTTGGTATAAACTTATTCATGTGATTTTTTATACCCTTGGCATGGCATGCTTTATAGATGGTGATTTTAAAAACCACTAACGCGGTGGGTGTGGACTAATGAACAAGTCCGAACCCACTTCTATTTTTTCCCTGATGCGTAGAATCCTTGGAGACGATGAAACGGGATCGTTTTGGTGATTTAAGGTCATCACAGTGATGTACGGGTCCCGAGACGACCGCAGGCACAGACGGGAGCTAGAATGGACCACCGGAATGACTCCGGTGGCCCTTGGAAATCACCGGCGGCATGGGTCGTCGGCGCGGTGGCGCCCCTGTGCACCGCTGGCAGGATCCCAATGTGGCTTCAGCCGCGGTGGAAAGCGGCCGGATCCCGCGGCCACGCGGGATCCGGGGAGATTGGGCGCTAGGCGCCGCGTCCGCAGAATAAAGGGGGGGACCATGTCCCCCCTGCTCGGTCCGCTGGCCGAGCCCGCGCACCCCCCATCCGGTTCGGGGCGAGTCGCGTGGACCGGGCTGGGTCGCGCCACGCCGGGCCGTCCCCGGACCCGGGTCGGGTCGCCCCAGTTCAGGCCGACCCAGGGGGGTTGGGCCAGGTCGGACCAGGCCCAGACCCCCCACTTCGGACCATTTTCGGTCTTTTGCCAATAACTTGAGCTGTGGACCTCCGATCGACGCACCGTCAGTTGCGTAGGAATCCTTGGATCAAGAAGGTCGTTTTAGTATCTTACAATCGAGGTTTCGGCAATGTTTTCATACGGCCAGGTTGGTTCGAACCCGAAACCAACTGGGCCCTTAGAGCGGAAACGCTTATAATTTAAGGACCGAACGTCCGATTGACATGCCGTAAATTACGTTAGGATAATTTTGTTGAGGCGGTCCTTTTGGATTCCTCCTCCTGATGTTTGGCCACATATAGAGTACGGTCGGGATGGTTTTAGCTTAAAAACCAACCGGGCCCTTGGGACGTAAAAGCCAATAACTCTCAGACCGGGCGTCTGATTGACGCACCGTCTGTCGAGATGGGTTTCTTTTGACGAGACAGAACTTTGGGACACATCAACTCTGGACTTCGAGATAGTTGATGTATAGACTCTCTCTCTTTCTCGAGGATCAGACCCTCCCAGAATCGAGCATGCTGTGTGCAGGAACCCTAGAGCTGGCTGCGACCGCGATGATGACGACTTCACTTGGATCCTCTGTGGGTTCAACAGCGAGGATGACTGTACTTGGATCCTCCATGGGTTCGGCAGCGACGACGACCGTACTGTAATCCTCCATGGGTTCAATGACGATGACTACTGTTCTTGTATCCTATGTGGTTCTAGTAGTATTGACCTCTGTACTTGTATCTTATGTGGGTCCAGAAGAGTAGCTGGTCTTGTATCCTTTGTGGGTCTAACAGCTTAGCTGGTCTTGTATCCTTTGTGGGTCTGACAGCTTAGATGAATCAGTGGCTACATCTTATCATCTCTATCGCCTTACGAAGTGTATACCTGTGTGAGCTGATTCTTGATTCTCAATCACAATAATTTATGTGGTTGACTTGTTTCCTGTGTGGACTGGGTTGTGCTTTCCTATGTGGATTGGGTTGTGCTTGGGCGTGGGAGCTGGATTTGAACTTTAACTGATGACTTATGTATATGTATGGTCATATACCTAAGTAGAGTCATTTGATACTTCGTGATTGTATCTTTCCTTTGTGGTTTATCCTGTGTGGATTCTGAGAGACCTTCGGGGGTCTCGGGGTTCCTACTGAGTATCGTATACTCACCCCTGCAGGGGTTACGCCCGCACTACATTATGTTGGATGCAGATGACGTACAACACTTATCGGGGTGGAGGCTTGTGGAAGCTTGTGGTGTAACACCCCGAGATTTTATGAAAAAATATTATTTTTAATGTCTTGTGTTGTACGCTACACCAAAAGAAGCTTGCACAACACACATCCTTGACTTGCCTTGCATTACACGCAATCGCAACCTTCCTCGATAGCGTGTGTAGTACGTAATACTGAGTTTCACGAAACAATGATATGCTATTAAAATATTATTAAAACTAGCCGTTATGAATAGTAATAACCACTTTTTAAATTTTAGAAATTTTAGCTCTCAAAATAGACTTCATTTTTGGATTCGGATTATCGAATTTAGCCTAAGGTGAAATTTTGGTACTTTTCGGATAACTTTCATATTCTGATGAATAGTGAAAATTACTAAATTATAATTAAAAACAACTTTTTTAATCGAAATAATTAATAGTGATAAATTATTAATTTGAGTGGTTTTAAAGTATATTTAGAATATATTTTTACAATTTAATACAATGTTGGTCATTGGTTGTAATTTCACATTTAAACCAGACATAATCAAGTGTCAATCTTTTGATATATATTGTTTCCTAAAAACACGCTATTTATTTTAACAGCGGGATTTAATTATAAAATTAATTAATGCAACTTCTATGTTATGAATTTGGTAAAATAGATTTCATTTTTGAATTCGGAATATGAAATATATCTTAGGATGAAATTTTGGCATTGTTCTGAAAAACATCAATTTTTGATGAATAGTGAAACTACTAAGTGGTAGTTAAAAAAACTAAATTTTTCATAAAACATAATTTTGCCGCTTCTGTGAATGGAATTTCGAAAATCCGAGAGACACGGTTAATATCAAGGACTAAAATGTGGTTCAATGAGATGAAAATAATTTTTTGTTGAATAGTAACTTTTTACTTTTTTTTTACCGCGGTTAATAGTAAATAGGGTAACTAAGGGTAAATATGATATTACTATTACCCTAACACATGTCCTAATTCTATTGGACAAGTGTAATTCGACCAAAAACAAACTTAGGAATAAAATATGACCATTTAGGCCCACTTGGATTAGATTAGGACATTTATTATTAATTTATTTAAAGAAAGGTTAAAATAGTTAAAATCAAAGTTTAATAAGTAAATAATTTTTAATATGGGGTTATACATAAGATAAATTCGATTTTAAATATTCATTAGAAAGCTAAAAAGATTTCCTACATGATGGTATTTTATTTGTAATTTTTAGACATCAAATAATTTAATTTAATTATGACACAACGATGATGAAGTAATTATCTTATTAATGAAATATTGACATAATTGATGTTATAAACACCAAAATAAATGTAATTTGAGATTTTTTATGAATTCCACTAATTTTCTAGGTTACTATGATATATTAATGTTGATTTAATCAACTTGGTTAGAACATTTAATTCTGTTATGACTTTCACAAAAAACATATATCAAATAGTGTCAAAATTTACACAAAATAGTTTTTAAATCAAATATTATATTATTAATTGTTATTGTATTCCTAAAAATCTAAGGTTCGGCCAAATGACTTAGATAAGGATATATATATTAATAATAAACAATTTGGGGTTCTTTTGGCATGTTATAGTAAGTGTATTAACCATATAGTGAAAGAAAACAAAAAGACATGGTAAAAGTTAAATTATTTAACTTAGAGTTAAATCTAATTGATAAGGTTAAAATAATATCCTAAACTTGTCTAAATTCTATTGGTTGATAGGATTTCGACCCATCCCCACTTTAGCTTCGAAATAAGACCCTTTGGAACCATTATAAACCGATTTTGACTTTAATATAAAATAATATTTTGAGATATTCCTAAGGTGCCCCTCTCCTCCCCTATAAAAGGACACCTCCTTCCCCTCCTCCTCACACCAATTTGAGCAGTCAAGCTCGGCCAACCCCTGCCAAAATCTCTTCTCCACTTCCCTAGCAACATCCTAGAGGTTCTGGTCTTCCTCAAAGACCAATTCTAGTGCCCTAAGAGGAGGTCTCAAAGAGGCACTTCAAAGAAGAGGTAATTACCGTTACCAATTCTTTCATCTTTATTTCTTCTTACACTTCTTCTTCTTAGGTTGTTTCATTATGAAGTAATAACATCAGTATCACTCATATACTGATATGTTATTATAAGTATGAAACAACCCTATTTCACCATCTATCCATCCTACGGAAAAAGAAATCACCGCGCGTGCGTACGTACAGAATACCGTCTCCACGCCGTGGTGTAATCTATTTTCCACCACCACCTTACATGGATGGGTATAATGGTGTAAAGAATAACTATACATAGTTATTACAACATCATATTGATTCTGATATATTGTATAATCCACTCCAATTCAATTCAATATTTATAGAAATGATATCATCGCTCGTGCGTACGTACGGACTACCGTCTCCACGACGCGATGAGATTCATTCTCCATGTTAACCATTTAAGAATGATTATAATGTATATATAAGAAATAATAATGAAATATATGACATTATAAAGCTACTGGATTTATGTATATATATACATATGTATGTCATCTACTTACATCCATTTCAAGACAATAAGGAAAGAAAAACAGCGTTCATGCGTACGTACGGACTACCGTCTCCATGAACGGTGTTTTTCATTTTATTTATCTATCTATTATATATATATATATATATACTGAATATATATGATATATAAATCATATTTTATATTCTGTAAGTAAGTAAATCATGATATAAGTAATAATGATGTCAATAACAACAATTCAAAACACCTACGATAAATGAAACGATTTTACCCAAAACGCTTCTTTAACATGGAATTTACAAAAGAACGGGTAATATAATGTCATAAGTGAACCATATATGATATCATAACAATGAATATGATTCTGTAATAAGTCAATGACATTATTTAAATCATTATACAGGAGGTTCGGACACATACGAAGCAAATTGGACCTAAGGTAAGGGAAATATCACAATCTCATTTTTATCCGAGATTGTTTATTCGTAAGTATTTACTGGGGTGTATTTTATCATCCACATCCATGTTTTATCAATATGTAATATTATTTCCATCCACCTAAAATTGTTTAAATCCATTTTTACCCTTCGGTGAGTTTTTAGTAATACGTATGAAAGGAATCTTTTGTCGTTTTTCGTACGAGGTACTTTTTGACTTTTCCGACAAAAGTACGAAGAATGTTTTTTTTTAACTTATACGGCACGAACGGATTTTTACGGTTTTATAAAGCCTTATTTTCATGAAGCTTCCTCTAAAAGATTTCATGACTATTTTCAATAAAATCTCTTTCTTTTAAAATTGCATGATGTTTTGTGAAAAGAAATTGATTTTGAAGAAGAAAGGATATTTTCCTCAAGAATTCAATTCCAGTGTTTTATCAAAATTATTTCCCATCTAAGATAATAAAGGGTTCTGTTTCTATCCATATTTTTACATTGATTTGACTATGTTGTGATGGAATTATGTTTATGAATTCCTTTATCTTATATGAATTGTTTTATGATGTCATGTTGTTTAAGAATCCCATTTTTATTACATGGGTTACGCTATGATGTATGGTTTATGATTATGTGGCACACATAAGAAAGGATTCATTATAAGATGGGTGGGACCTATATCTCCCTCCAATGCATTGGGTAAAGATTTTATATCTCATGAGATAGACATGGCTGGAATGGTAGGTTATACCGGTTCAGTGAAACAGGACTGAAACGAGGGTTACTCGATTCAGAAAGGGACTTTGTCCACTAAGATAGTCTTGGCAATGAGTCATGACTAACAAGAAATGATTTTCCATGATTATGTGTGCATGCCACAAAGTTTCAAGTTTCATGTTATGATTATGGTGATCTCATTTTCACTTCTATGATTTGTTCCATGTTAAGATTTTATGACCTCTTTTGCAGGTTATGATTTTCAAAAAGATATGATATGATTTTTATTTCTTTTGTATACCCTTACTGAGCATTTGAGCTCACCCTTTTATGTTTTCTTTTCCCCAGGACATAAAGAAAGGTTTTAGGTATAAAAAAAGGGAATATCTTTATGGGAGATGTTGAAGATCTTTCCCCACGATTAGAAGATTTTATTACGAGTTTCCAAAGACACTAAACTATTACGATCCTTGTGTGTGTGTTTTTGTTATGTAATAAGTATTCCGCAAATGTAATGTAATGTCCATGTACGTCAAGATACGGGTCTCTATAGTTGGTATCAGAGGAAAGGTTTAGTCAACCTTTGGAAACTAGGATGCGAAAACGTTAGTGAGATCCCTAGAGATATTTCTAAGGTATGTCTAGGGATGCCCCTAAGGATAAGTATACGTATAGGATATAGTCCTAGAACTATGGTAACGATATTAGATTAAACCAAAGATGATAGATATTTAAGTTACTCCCCCTTTATTATGATTTTTGCATCTAACACTATTCTGTTTGGGTTTTAGAAAATGGCTGGAAATAAGATGATTCACGATAATGGAGAATATGATGGACAATGGAATGATATTCTTCATGAGAAACCAAATGAAATGGGATTTGGAAGTCCAAAGATCATTATTATGCCGAATCAGCAATCTCATAATATGATCAATAAAGTAAAATTTGGTAAGTTTCCTGACTTGGCTAATAAGAGAAAGATGGAGTTTCATGATGATCAGAGAGGAAAGAAAGTTCAATTTCCCCTATGTAAATCATGTGGGAAGAGGCATCAAGGAGAATGTTTCAAAGGAACTGGAAGATGCTTTGGGTGTGGAAAAGAAGGACACAAAGCAAGTAAGTGCAAAGGAAAAGGTTCAGTTAACACCATGGATGAGGATAATGGTATTGCTACGACATCAAAAATGGTTAAGTGTTTTAAATGTGGAATGTATGGGCATTATGCAAACCAATGTCCTAAGGGAAAGACTCATGAAGAGAATCAGTATGGCCGTATGGGTAGTATTTATGTGGATGATGATGAAGAGACTACAAATGATATGTGAGATGAAAGAATTGTTGAAGCTCGGTTAATGGTTTAAGAATGTAGTGGAATGATTACATGTTTATCATGTGTAATGTTGTATAAGTAATCTCATGGTACTATGGAATAAAGAGACATCTAAGGATTGTTACACTATTGTATTTCCTTGAGTTTTGAAAGTGTATGATGAATGGTACCAGTAACCATGAAAGGTTATTCAAATACTTTTGTAAAGTAGATGATATACGCATAATGAAAGGATAAGAAGATAATGAGATGTTTGATTGTATTCATGAGCTCATGATTGATATAAGGACTAAGTGATATCATGGTTTGAGTATATAGAATTTTGAGGATTTTGGTATGTGGAAAGTGTTAACTTTTAACTGCATTCATGTTTTCACTAAGGTATTCAAGAGAATACATGATTAAAGACTTTGAATGTTTGGAATGTGACCAACAAAACATATCTTATGATATATGGGGATCGACGATGGTGTTAAATCTCTGGTAATCGTTTTCACTATGTTATGAGAGTGGACTGCAGTATTATGGATAAGCCTAAAGATTGGAATGGATTATGTTGGACATAAGTTATTATTGTTTAAGGATAGAAGTTTTTTCGATATTATTGATGGGATGTTATGGTAATATAGTTTTAGAAAAAGGACAACCTGCAGGACGGGCGACAGCCCATCGCTTCGGACAAGGCTGTAGGAATTGAACCCACAACCGAAGTGCGACTGGCCTTTATCGCCTACCACTGGCCTACAGGAAGTCCTCGTTTAGTAGAAACTAGTTTTATTATATTAAGCAGTATGATATATGAAGTATAAGTCCATTTTAGGAACCATATATGATTAATCTCACTATAGAATGACTTATGTATATTTAATAACTTTTGTTATCCTTTTGTTTGAGACAGATGTAATGAACAGTCATTCTATCACATGATCTACTAACACTTCACGAATAACAAATTCAACTTCATTTATTTAAGATATGAAGTGGAAATTGTTCAAGGCACGAACAACAGTGAGATTGTACCAAAATAAAGTAAGTATTTATTCTAATTCAAATTTTCAACTTTAGGGAAATGATCTTGAAAACCAAAAATGTTGTCCTAGTGATCTTATACCTTATGAATCAGATGGTACCTTATATCATCACAAATCTATGGATTTGTGATTACTGGCTTATCCATAGCCATGTTCTCTACCACTCTCCATCAGAACATGATGGTTAGATTTCCCTTTCATATCCATATTTTCACCTATGTGGAAACCCAGTGATTAGTTTATTTGGGTAATCGTTACATTTCATACTTTAGTTTTTAAAGCCAAGTTTTGGTATTCCTTTTTACGATGTGGGTTTCTATTAAAGAAACTTTCGAATAGTAAACCATTTATAACCCCGACGAATTTCGAGGGCGAAATTCATTTTAAGGGGGGTAGAATGTAACACCCCGAGATTTTATGAAAAAATATTATTTTTAATGTCTTGTGTTGTACGCTACACCAAAAGAAGCTTGCACAACACACATCCTTGACTTGCCTTGCATTACACGCAATCGCAACCTTCCTCGATAGCGTGTGTAGTACGTAATACTGAGTTTCACGAAACAATGATATGCTATTAAAATATTATTAAAACTAGCCGTTATGAATAGTAATAACCACTTTTTAAATTTTAGAAATTTTAGCTCTCAAAATAGACTTCATTTTTGGATTCGGAGTATCGAATTTAGCCTAAGGTGAAATTTTGGTACTTTTCGGATAACTTTCATATTCTGATGAATAGTGAAAATTACTAAATTATAATTAAAAACAACTTTTTTAATCGAAATAATTAATAGTGATAAATTATTAATTTGAGTGGTTTTAAAGTATATTTAGAATATATTTTTACAATTTAATACAATGTTGGTCATTGGTTGTAATTTCACATTTAAACCAGACATAATCAAGTGTCAATCTTTTGATATATATTGTTTCCTAAAAACACGCTATTTATTTTAACAGCGGGATTTAATTATAAAATTAATTAATGCAACTTCTATGTTATGAATTTGGTAAAATAGATTTCATTTTTTAATTCGGAATATGAAATATATCTTAGGATGAAATTTTGGCATTGTTCTGAAAAACATCAATTTTTGATGAATAGTGAAACTACTAAGTGGTAGTTAAAAAAACTAAATTTTTCATAAAACATAATTTTGCCGCTTCTGTGAATGGAATTTCGAAAATCCGAGAGACACGGTTAATATCAAGGACTAAAATGTGGTTCAATGAGATGAAAATAATTTTTTGGTGAATAGTAACTTTTTACTTTTTTTTACCGCAGTTAATAGTAAATAGGGTAACTAAGGGTAAATATGATATTACTATTACCCTAACACATGTCATAATTCTATTGGACAAGTTTAATTCGACCAAAAACAAACTTAGGAATAAAATATGACCATTTAGGCCCACTTGGATTAGATTAGGACATTTATTATTAATTTATTTAAAGAAGGGTTAAAATAGTTAAAATCAAAGTTTAATAAGTAAATCATTTTTAATATGGGGTTATACATAAGATAAATTAGATTTTAAATATTCATTAGAAAGATAAAAAGATTTCCTACATGATGGTATTTTATTTGTAATTTTTAGACATCAAATAATTTAATTTAATTATGACACAACGATGATGAAGTAATTATCTTATTAATGAAATATTGACATAATTGATGTTATAAACACCAAAATAAATGTAATTTGAGATTTTTTATGAATTCCACTAATTTTCTAGGTTACTATGATATATTAATGTTGATTTAATCAACTTGGTTAGAACATTTAATTCTGTTATGACTTTCACAAAAATCATATATCAAATAGTGTCAAAATTGACACAAAATAGTTTTTAAATCAAATATTATATTATTAATTGTTATTGTATTCCTAAAAATCTAAGGTTCGGCCAAATGACTTAGATAAGGATATATATATTAATAATAAACAATTTGGGGTTCGTTTGGCATGTTATACTAAGTGTATTAACCATATAGTGAAAGAAAACAAAAAGACATGGTAAAAGTTAAATTATTTAACTTAGAGTTAAATCTAATTGATAAGGTTAAAATAATATCCTAAACTTGTCTAAATTCTATTGGTTGATATGATTTCGACCCATCCCCACTTTAGCTTCGAAATAAGACCCTTTGGAACCATTATAAACCGATTTTGACTTTAATATAAAATAATATTTTGAGATATTCCTAAGGTGCCCCTCTCCTCCCCTATAAAAGGACACCTCCTTCCCCTCCTCCTCACACCAATTTGAGCACTCAAGCTCGGCCAACCCCTGCCAAAATCTCTTCTCCACTTCCCTAGAAACATCCTAGATGTTTTGGTCTTCCTCAAAGACTAATTCTAGTTCCCTAAGATGAGGTCTCAAAGAGGCACTTCAAAGAAGAGGTAATTACCGTTACCAATTCTTTCATCTTTATTTCTTCTTACACTTCTTCTTATTAGGTTGTTTCATTATGAAGTAATAACATAAGTATCACTCATATACTGATATGTTATTATAAGTATGAAACAACCCTATTTCACCATCTATCCATCCTACGGAAAAAGAAATCACCGCGCGTGCGTACGTACGGAATACCGTCTCCACGCCGTGGTGTAATCTATTTTCCACCACCACCTTACATGGATGGGTATAATGGTGTAAAGAATAACTATACATAGTTATTAAAACATCATATTGATTCTGATATATTGTATAATCCACTCCAATTCAATTCAATATTTATAGAAATGATATCATCGCTCGTGCGTACGTACGGACTACCGTCTCCACGACGCGATGAGATTCATTCTCCATGTTAACCATTTAAGAATGATTATAATGTATATATAAGAAATAATAATGAAATATATGACATTATAAAGCTACTGGATTTATGTATATATATACATATGTATGTCATCTACTTACATCCATTTCAAGACAATAAGGAAAGAAAAACAGCGTTCATGCGTACGTACGGACTACCGTCTCCATGAACGGTGTTTTTCATTTTATTTATCTATCTATTATATATATATATATATACTGAATATATATGATATATAAATCATATTTTATATTCTGGAAGTAAGTAAATCATGATATAAGTAATAATGATGTCAAGAACAACAAGTCAAAACACCTACGATAAATGAAACGATTTTACCCAAAACGCTTCTTTAACATGGAATTTACAAAAGAACGGGTAATATAATGTCATAAGTGAACCATATATGATATCATAACAATGAATATGATTCTGTAATAAGTCAATGACATTATTTAAATCATTATACAGGAGGTTCGGACACATACGAAGCAAATTGGACCTAAGGTAAGGGAAATATCACAATCTCATTTTTATCCGAGATTGTTTATTCGTAAGTATTTACTGGGGTGTATTTTATCATCCACATCCATGTTTTATCAATATGTAATATTATTTCCATCCACCTAAAATTGTTTAAATCCATTTTTACCCTTCGGTGAGTTTTTAGTAATACGTATGAAAGGAATCTTTTGTCGTTTTTCGTACGAGGTACTTTTTGACTTTTCCGACAAAAGTACGAAGAATGTTTTTTTTAACTTATACGGCACGAACGGATTTTTACGGTTTTATAAAGCCTTATTTTCATGAAGCTTCCTCTAAAAGATTTCATGACTATTTTCAATAAAATCTCTTTCTTTTAAAATTGCATGATGTTTTGTGAAAAGAATTTGATTTTGAAGAAGAAAGGATATTTTCCTCAAGAATTCAATTCAAGTGTTTTATCAAAATTATTTCCCATCTAAGATAATAAAGGGTTCTGTTTCTATCCATATTTTTACATTGATTTGACTATGTTGTGATGGAATTATGTTTATGAATTCCTTTATCTTATATGAATTGTTTTATGATGTCATGTTGTTTAAGAATCCCATTTTTATTACATGGGTTACGCTATGATGTATGGTTTATGATTATGTGGCACACATAAGAAAGGATTCATTATAAGATGGGTGGGACCTATATCTCCCTCCAATGCATTGGGTAAAGATTTTATATCTCATGAGATAGACATGGCTGGAATGGTAGGTTATACCGGTTCAGTGAAACAGGACTGAAACGAGGGTTACTCGATTCAGAAAGGGACTTTGTCCACTAAGATAGTCTTGGCAATGAGTCATGACTAACAAGAAATGATTTTCCATGATTATGTGTGCATGCCACAAAGTTTCAAGTTTCATGTTATGATTATGGTGATCTCATTTTCACTTCTATGATTTGTTCCATGTTAAGATTTTATGATCTCTTTTGCAGGTTATGATTTTCAAAAAGATATGATATGATTTTTATTTCTTTTGTATACCCTTACTGAGCATTTGAGCTCACCCTTTTATGTTTTCTTTTCCCCAGGACATAAAGAAAGGTTTTAGGTAAAAAAAAAGGGAAGATCTTTATGGGAGATGTTGAAGATCTTTCCCCACGATTAGAAGATTTTATTCCGAGTTTCCAAAGACACTAAACTATTACGATCCTTGTGTGTGTGTTTTTGTTATGTACTAAGTATTCCGCAAATGTAATGTAATGTCCATGTACGTCAAGATACGGGACTCTACATGTGGAGCTGGATGGTACCCATAGGTGGACCACTTGGCTGGATGTACACGGAACAGACGGTTGAACCTGAGGAGCTGCGGAGACAATCTGTACCGACCCTTTAGGTGGGATTTCTGGAGGATGACTCAGTGTTGCTATTTTTCTTTATATTGTTGCACTTTCCTTTCAGTTGTACTGTACTTTCAGTTGTGTTTGTATACTGGCCCATTTACTTTTTTAGCACTTACCTTGTACTCAGTTTTACTTAGTGTTTACTTCGCTTGCATACTCTATTGTGTATGTTACCTCATAAAGGCAATGCCTTCCCTTCTTTTAGGATTTACGCCTTTGGTGCTAGTCTCCATCCCCTGGCCTATGGAAGTCGGGCTTGGGGTAGTCACGGCATGGGCCCCGAGGACGGGTCGTGCCAAAACTTTCCTCCAATCAACATTAACATGGTTAGTGGGTTTCATGGCTGTGAAAAATTTCTTGAGAATCCCCAATAGTATCCTTATAACCCAAAAAAACTATGGATTTGTTCATTATGGTTGATCTAGTTTAATGTTCAATAACTTTTATCTTTAAGGGGTCCATTAATATACCCTTTATTATAATTATATCACCCATTAATGATATTTTATATATTCAAAATTGGAATTTACTAAATTTAACATACATATTATAATTATTGAAGGTATTTAACACAATACTAAAATGATCCACATGATCTACCTTTCTCTAGGAATATAAAATAATTTCAACTATAAATACTACGAAAAACAAATCATGGAAATTTATAAATACTCGATTCATTATATCCATGAAGATAAATAGAAAAATTGGTAAGCCTTAGTGGAATCACTATAAATTCCTAATGACTATACCTCATATCAAAAATTTTCTTCAATATATCCTTATTTTTTATCCTCAACTGATGATATATAGATTAGAGGTCATTCTTTGAAAATTATTAAGCTCCTTTAAATTGATCAAATGAATCACAATTAAGGGGAAGAGGTTACCTATTCTTGATACTAATATTATTTAGTTTCCTATAATTAACTTAAAGATGCATTGGACCATTTTTATTATTATAAAAACGAATAAGTAGACTACATGGTGATGTACTTGGATAAGAAAATCCCTTATCAAGATTACCATTAAGTTTATTCCTCGATTACTACAAATAAATTAAGTTTATTCTATTAGGATAATTTTAAATATTAATAGAACCATTTATAAGTTCTATTAAAAACTCTAATACATGATTCTGGGGAAGACTATGACACAATTCAAGAAATTCAACAATATATTCCCTCAAAAAAATCATATCTTCAAGGTATATTTTATCCCCCAACAATTTTACATAGATACCCCCTATGAATATGTAATTAGACCCACAAAATATAAGTAGTTTCTATTTGCTGATCATTTTAATCATCACATGGAAAGACAATAATGGGTTTATTTGGAATATAAAACATAACTTAGCTTCTTTGATAATGGATAATGACTCTATATTCGTAGTCATAACCCATGCCAAAAATCACATTAAATTCAACTAGAGGGAGAATCATAAGATTTTCATGAAGAAAATTCCATAAAATTGTAGTCAAAGATGATCTATAGTATTATGATGTGATCATTTTACCATTAAGAGTTTTCACCAATAATTTAACAAATAATATATGAGGTGATGATTTATTACCATTGTAATATTCTTTAGATACAATATGGTGGGTAACAATAAAATCAAATAAGAGATTTTTAGTTCTATAGTGGATGATAAGTTTACATTTCACCACGTCATTCTCATGACCCACTTCAGTGGTTTTGATCGCATGATATTTCCCTTATCTCTTAGCATAAGAGGTTAATGACACTACTATTTTCATTAACCCTTTGATTTAGGTATTTTTTATCATAATTATCATACTCTTTGTAGTTATAGCATTAGATTTTGGGTGGTTCATTTAGTTGAGATCTCTACACATTCATTTCATTAGATATACTTTTATACATATCTTTGTCATTCCCTTCCATGATGGTCTTCCTTTCCACAATTGAATCATTTACTAGTTCCCTTAAGAAAATTTCTCTCAAAATTATTTCTACATTTATAGTATAAAGGAAGATTTATTTTTCTTTCCTCCATGGGTTTTATTATTATAATTTCCTTAAAACTCAACCTTTATCTTCTTATCAGAACCATGATAAATATGGTAATGTACACTCTATATTTCTACATTGATATCCTTCCAAATTATTTATTCATAACTACTAAATCCCTTATGGCTATAACCTTTAAAATACTTAGTTTTAAGCTACCGATGAATAGATCAATTTTTATTTTAGGGTTTATGATAAAACTAAAATCATTCCTTTAAGTTACTGTAAATAAATTTCCATAGGAACCACTAGATTTATTATTATTTAGTTTAATCTCTTGTAATTATGTTTACATTTTTGTTAAAAGTTATTTGGGAAATTACCTACTGAAAAATACCCTCTTAAACTCATCCCATTCCATAGATTCAATTTCTTCCTTTTCCCTTGTATTCATAATAATATTTCACCATTTTTATAATTCACCTTATAAATGATACACTTCTAGGGAATCTTTTTCATGCTTTGAGAACTAGAGAATGAAAAAATATAATTTCAATGGTGCTGATCCATTTCTCAGAAACTAGTATATTAGAGGACCCAGTAAAAGAAGGTGTATTTTGCCTCAAAAAAAATAGAATAGTGTGTTGGCCCATATGTTTATCATTTGTAATCTCATCATGATTCATGATTTCAGATATTTTCATTATCATAGAAATAATATCTTTCATTCCAACTCCCATGTCGTTCAGTTAATCAATAAAAAAATTACTGCATTTTCCACCACATTTATTGTAAGCAAGATTCATCTTGGTTCTATCCATAGACTAAAACAAAAAAATAATAGTATAATCATAAATCTGTGATAATTAGAGTGTGAAATAATATAATTATGAAAATCATTCATGAGATTTTATAAATTATGACACCTTATTATTAACCTATGACACCTTTAGGTTCACCCTAAGTCACTTCCAATACATCATAGGTTGTCTTAAGTTATATACTCATATTATTCATAAATTAATATCCAAAAATAACTAAATTATTATCAAATTCCAACTATTAAGACCTGATCATATCATACATTAATATTAAATCATATTAAATAAATAATTAACATGTTTCCCAATAATACACACTACATAACTACAAAGATTTAGTGTTTTTAGAGAATAGATACATAATAAACTTATTTAATAAAATTTATTAAATATTTCCCACATTCTATAAAATTACCCTTCTTATAAATATCCAACTTAAAAATATTCTCCATAAACAAGGTAAAATGGAAATATAAGAAAAGGTGATCTCAGATTCTTAGCAAGTGAAAACATGAGAGATATCAATCGATGATCATATGAAAGAGAAAGATAATCATAATGGTATATGAGGATGACCATAACTTATTAATTTTATAACCAATCAGTCATAGATCATAAATCAAGATTCAAGGCATAAATATTTATAATTTCAAAATACTTGAGTTATAGGAGTGACAAATCATCATTAATCAATCATGAGCTATGAGAGAGTATTATAGGAATGAGAAAATGTCATAGGAATTGTGTAATAATCATATTAATGTAAAATAATTTCATTATTCAAGGTTCACATCCAATAATATATTAGTTTAAATAGTCCCATAGTGGATTGGGTTCACTTCCCATTCTATCATTTCTTTAGTCAAGGTTCATACCCAAGAATATCAAAGTAGATAAATTCTCTTATTGATCTTGGTTTACTCACAATACTATTTTATATTATCTAATGAGATATAAATAATTACCTAATTAATTGGATGGATTTAGTGGACCCACTCATCACACAATTAAAACCATACATATGTGTTCCACAAAATCATAAAAACACTCATCAATTCATTGTAGCATAAATATTGGAAAAGAAAATAGTTTCATAAATATTTCACCATAAAATAATCATGATACATACCTAGAAAGAAAATGTATGGTATCATTATATCATAACCCTATTGAATCATAAGAAGAATCAAAGGATGTTTACATATATGAAATATAACATTAAAATAATATTCAAATCATTCTTGGAAAACATGTGAAAAATATGCTTCTCTTTTGATTACATTTTAAATTAAAATTCCCAAAATATAAAGAAAATTATTTTATTAAAAAATAATCGTGGAAATATTTATAGTAATATTAAAATAAAATAATAGTTGTCACATGGGAAAATACATTAATTTAGCAAATGATAAAACAATTATTCAATTCACACTTTTTGTAAAAAGTTAAAAAATACCTTATTCGAAAAACAAAAACAAGATTTCATTTAAAATTATGAAAACAAAGTAAAATATGTTTGAAAACTAATTTAAATAATAATTTTATTATATAAAATAATATTCCTGAAAACATTTTATATAACCTAGACATGTAAGAAAAAATTCATTGATAAAAGAGGAAATAAGGTCGACTTTTCTAAACACAATATCAATCATTTAATGTACTAAAGAGTTTATAATGAAATAAAAGCATAAATAGTCTATAAATAACCATATTATAAAAATTATATGTGTTTTAATAGTTAAATATCAAACAATTCCCCAAAATGATATTTAAACATAAATAGTCCTGATTAAAAATGAGATTCCATTATAAACCCTTATGTAAGGTCTTGATTTTCCTCATACATTAACATAAGTTCATATATAATAAATTTATATTTATTAAAAAAATATATTTGAACCATATTAATACTTATATTATAATATATCAATCTCATAAAATTTTAGATTACTCAATTATTAAAATTTTCATTAAAATTAATATTCTAGTGAAAACTGGTATGTTTTCCAAACATGTTTCTGTTAAAATTTTTTTTCCCTTTCACCTTGGTCATGGTATAATCATATCCTAAATCTTAATAATTTTTAGGTAAAATATTTATTCATTATAAAAAAAATTACACACATTCATACAAGTTGTTAGTGAAAAAATAATTACATCACATTGTTGAGATGGTTGTCTGTACCTATACACAATTAATGTACTCATTTTCCCAAAAAATAGAAATAAATAAAGATAAATAATAATATATATTTAAAAAATAATACTAATATCATAAATTTCATATATATTCATTAAATATATACATATTACCATCCATTTATGATGGACCTGAAAAACCATTCACATCGCTTTGTGGAGTTGGTACTCCACACATACACACGAACGATTTTATCATTTCACATGGGGTTTAATAGAGGAAAAAATGGTTTTAAATTTTACATAATACATTTAAGTAAATTAATGGTACTAATTTCATCATGTTAATTTAGTTATATAATATTTATAGGAGGTTAAGTAAAAAACAAACTCAAAATAGATTGATAAATACAATTACCTATTCTTTGAGAAACCTCATTTGCCTTACAATTTTGGCCTTCAAAGGCTAGTATTATGGGAAGAAAAGAAGATATAGAATGTGGGTATATAGGTTAAGAAGGTATTTGTGTATGTATGTTTCTTTCTAGATGTCTCAAAAGGTTTGAAGTAGTGATGGGGAGAGGGAATCCTGTTATAAGCCAGGGGAGTGGTACTCTTGTAAATACTTAAAACATTAAAATATAATAAAGTCATATTCAAGTGAAAGTCGTACCAAAGTTAAAAATTAGAATATAAGGTAATATTTAGAATAAATTCAGTTAACCAATAGGACATAAAAAATAGGTTACTATAAAATTTATCCCTTAATTTTAACCTCGTGTTAACCCTTTTTAACCTTTATCGTATTGATGAGTATTTTACCAAGTTACATTTCATTATGTATAAAAAAATAAATTGAATTATTTAAAAAAATTACATGATGATTAAAAACATGGAAACCATTTTATCAAATTAAATTCTTATAAGTGTTATAAATTTATTTTAAACTAAGCGCACAAAACACAATGAAACCCCTTTTTAAAAAATGAATTTTTAAGCAATATACTAAAAAAAATACATTCCTTGCAAAGTAAAAAAGATTTATAAGAATGTTAAATTATTTTATTGAATATATGATATTATAATATAATTATAAAAATTCATCAAAAGTTATAAATTTAATTTATTATAAAAAAATATATTATGCTCATAAAATTAGATTTTCTAGAAAAAACATCTCTATTTTACCTTCAAATTCATTTATTTTCATCTATAAAGAATTGATAACTTTTTAATTAATTTTTTTCATATATAAAAATAATTTTAAAATGAAACATATATGATAAAAAAATTCTCATAAACAAAATACTTCAAAAATAATTTTTTAGGATCAATTGTATATCTTAAAATAATTAGAAATTATTTTCAAAAATTATATAAAATATAATCTAATAATTTTATAATGTATAATAAATAAACATTTAATTTCATGTTTAAATTCTCAAAAATATTTAGAATTAGTTTATTTATTAAATAGAAATATATTCTAAAATATCGGAGTGTTGCAACACATTTCCGAGGTTTGACTCTAAAGAACACAACTCATACTTGTCACTATAACCATGATGCGTTATTCACATTGATCCTTTGATTTTAATTTGAAACATAATATTTATGTCTTTGAATTCTAAAAATACCCATATCTAGGTTTAATATAATAGTTGGTCACCCACCAATGTCCCCTGGGTCACATCCCTACTTAAACACACTACATGGGCTCTGGTGCATTATTCCCAAATCCCTAGAACAAATCCCATCACTTTGAGGGAATAAAATCCATCATAATTTCCCTGATCACACTATATCCCATATTTCCTCATATGAATGATTATACCATTTTTACACTATAGGGATGACCTAACTTCTAATTCCCTTTTGAAACCAACCTTGGTCATTTTTCTCACACACAACCTATCTATAGTTCTACACAAGGCATACCTGCATGGGTTTACACATACTAGTGGGGAGGAATCCTTACCCCATTATCTTTTCAATAATATCTAAGTTTCTAAGTTTTAACATGTTCTAATCAATACTAAATCATCCAATCATTACCATTCAATCACTCACCCCTCCCAAAAGATAACTAAGGGCTCATATCTTAGGATTACTTGTTTATTATCTATATTTCTAACCATATTGAGTCCATGTACCTCATGGTGGATATTTATAATCAATACATTGACCATAGTTATTTGAGTTTTTACACTAATGTCAAGGTTCCATCATGGCCATTAACACTCCATTCATTTCTTGGGATATTTATAAAGAAATTCATTTTATATTTTTTAGTTCAATCACCCATTAGTGGGGATACTACAAATCAAATTCACATAAACATCGAGCATATATCAAAATGGGAGATGCTTTTGGATCACCTACCTTAAACATAGTTAATTTATTAAATAAATCATAACCATTATCACCCAAACTCAGGTAATCCTCACATCATCTTCAAAAATCCTATCTCAATCTAGAATATTAAAAAACGTATAACAATCTATATTTAATTTTAAAATTTAATTCAAATTGGAATAATTACCTAAAAACACACCCAACCATCCTTCCACAGTAAAACAATGACCAACTACACCTGAAAGCTATGTCGAATGCCCCTTATGTTATCTGAAAAAAATACCCCCTCAATTGACACCCGATTAATAACTAGTGTTATATTATTTAATATAAATACCTAGAAAAACTAATAGGGTTACATAAATTTTTGAAAACAATGGGAAACGGTAAAATACCATCAGTCAGGGATTCTCTTTATCCTAGTTGAGAAAAAACCCCATCATATGGGATGATTTCCAACATTATTTGATGGAAAACATCACTAAATCCCTATATAAAATCATAAAAAATCAGTTATAGTAAAAAAAGGAGATGAATAGATATAAAATATAAGGAATGTACTTTAAATCATCCCAAAAAGTCACCCAGTAATGATTGATATAATGGGGCTGATTTTTATAGTAAAGATAAGGTGATTACCCTCAAGTTTATCCATGTGAGAGGGTATGAATTTGGAGATGGTTCTTAATAAATTGTGTGGTAAAATGGTCATTCCTCACTTTTTTTGAATCCTAGATAGTTGCATAGTTGGGTATAATGGATTTTCTAACTGTAAACAAACTATTCATCATGGACAGTCTTATTCCATACCCCCTTTACATGGTTTTTCCACATGGTTTACCAAATGATGTGCTAACTATGTGAATTTTATAAATTATTTTAGCACTGAGCACAATTTCCTTGCATTGTTTAGTGTATTTGTGAGCCTTGACCCCTCATGAAAAATAACTATACATTATTTAACCTCATCACCCGTTTATTTTTCCTTAACTACGTGGTGATTGAAATAGGGTTAAGACCCTTTTAAAAATTATAAACATGAACCCCAATTTATGAATATTCTCATGTGAACCCAAACCCCCTATTAATCATGGATCATTATCAACAAACATCTTCTCAAGATGCATCAACTATCATAATTTTTATCTGAATCCAATTTCAAAAAATAACCCCTACTCCAAAACCAAAAAATCAAATTCATTATGAATTTCACTACCTATAATGATGTTCATGTTTAATTACTCCACACTATAACGTTTCTCACCTAGAATAGGTCTCAATGGTCTTCCATCCACCAATCCTAGGTTACCCCATTCATTAATACACTATCAACTCGTTGTGATCTATCACAAAAAACATCATATGATCATCTATAGTGAAACTCAACCAGAATGTGAACTATTCACCAAGAGTCTAGCTACCCACTCATTCCCATCATCAATATTAAGATATATCACAATTGTACTGGTCCATCCAGAGACACTAAATCCTCTGAAAAAGATTAATCCTTGGGATCATGCTGCTCCCACCATAAGGAACAACTCATAAGGGTCTACTCAAATCCTAACCCATAATATGAATCTCCTACTAAAACATACTTCAAAATTCCATCTATATTCTTCATGTTATTTCCATCCAATTTCACCCAATTCCATGTAAAAACATGATTTAGTCTTCTAGGTTACCTTTCCTAAAAACTCTTAGCATCACCTATTTACACACTACCACAACACCCAATAATGATACTTAAAACATCATAGGAATATCCATATCATCAAAACATACACACAAAAGTTTTAACTTATAACTTTATGTAATTTCATAGTTGGAACCTCAATCAACCAACCATTTATCATTCTCTCACCCTAATCACTAGCTCACCTCTGTACCGACCCACCCTCGAATCAAATCAATTTTATATTAATTCTAATACCAATGCAGTGGCTCCAAAAACTCTATATCTAAATTATAAATCATATATTCATTAAGGAACCAATGTAATGTGGATTATCCTAGACACTGGAATTTGATTTCTATCTCAATCACCCAACATAAAACATTAATTACAACCCACTCTCTACCCATAGTGAATGTTATCCTTAAAATCCAATGAAATTAAATACATGATGAGGTCCACACCATTCATCATCCAATAGTTCACTTACCACCATATGGATTTACTTATAATTATCCTTGACCATAATTCTTGACATTCTCTAATATCACATGAGGGTCCCTTTTACCAAGACACGCTCAACAATCATGTCAAACCCTTAAACAATCCATCTATGATATCACCATCTATTAAAAAAGGGGAATTAAAAATTTTCAATGATATTTTGGGACTCTATTCTCACAATTACCTCACTAATACCAACTATCCTCATCCCACGCATTCTCACTGATAAAAAACTAAATGGAAAAGCTGAATGAATATAATGAACTTTCCCCCAAACATCAAAAAATTTCCTAAAATTCCTGTCAGCCCTCACTATCCTCTTTTGAGGAAGAGTGATCCACTAATAACCCTCTCATAAGTTCTCATTCATTATTCATCTCATCCTCATCCAAACCTAATGGGTGTCTACTCCCATTCCACCCTATCACACCATGTGACTCACAATCCCATGAATCGCATATCATAAAAAAGGATCACATGTATGTACTATTGACCATGTTCTCCTCACACATAAATCTTATATAGACAAAAGAACCACAGTTCTTACTTTCTTACCAGCTTAATATCTCACCCATTCCAAGACTACCAGATGATCACCATCCACCTGAGCATCATCCAAAAATCTCAAGTATATACCTACACACAATCCATCCAATACCCAAACATATAGATTCAAAATATAATATCTTATCAAGAACCACACTTAAAATCAATTGTTATAGGCATCCTAATGAACCTTCCCTCTAAACCTGATCTAAATATTAAAGCACATCAAGTTATTTTCATCATGAAAGTCAGAGGCATATCTATTTCTACACTGCATATCTAATATAATCATTCATGCGTCAATATTAAAAACTAAGAATCTACCCATGTCACCCTCATATAAGTGAAATAATTTGTTAGGGTTCCCCCTTCTCTCAGGTTACCCATATATATCAAATCTAGTCACAATTAAAATATGAAAGTATGATTCTTTTGAATTATAACACCCAACTCACGAATATATTGATTTGTATAACAGGGGAACTAGGCTCTCCCATATTACACGAAACCGTGTCTTACATAGGTCACTGCTTGTTGGTAAATATCATAGTTCCCATATCAAATATCATTGGAAAACTCTTGTTCCAACACACCCACTCTAGGGTTCCCACATATAAATATATGGTATCACACATTGAGTCCACCACCCTTCATGAGAACCCATCTTTTTTGGTAATCAACAAATGATAATACCACTCTAAAGGATCATGTTGTATCTATTTTATTATAACACTATCATCATAATATGATTCATAATGGGTAACCCATATTCATAATGTTTGGTTAAGTACAATTTCTCTAAGAAGATATACGATAAAACACCATATACATTGTTGTTGAAACATTAAGTAATTGAATATATTTCCTTTTCCAGAAGCAGTATCAATGCATCCTATGCCTATATTAACCCACCAAGTGTCACTATACATTCCCTACATAGACACACTATTTATCCATATCCATAGAATATCACTCCATAAGATCCACATAAATTTTCAACATAAGAAATATCATGGTGTATTTATGTATAATGACACTAAGAAGTTATATGGTAAAAAATCATATAAGTTATTATTGACACATTAAATAGTTAAACACTCTATTATCAGGGATATAAACCACACACAAGAACACAAATATTTTATTAATACTATGTTATATGAATTATTCATGTATGTGACGCTCTTTCTAGTGATCCAAGAGACAAAAACCATAAAAACCCCTATTAACACATCCTACTAGAATAAATATCATGATTGTAATGTCGAAGACGAAGAACTATAATCCCATAACCATGGTAACTAGGATTCCCCACTAGAAAAGGTACGCATGACACATTAGTATAAGTTACATAATAAGAACCTACTTATAACTATTACTAATCTACCATATCCCTTAATTGAAATATAAAGAATTAAGATGATTTGATACAACTTTATATTGTTCCACCATCCCTCGACTACTCAATAGTGTCTAATATAGAGGTGTTACATGACCTCAAGAATACCTACCCATATAGTATAGAGGGTATAAGTTGTTTTTGTTGGTAAATTATAGCATCATATTAGAGTTAAACATTAGAAAAATAACAAAATAATGTCCATAATATAAAATAAGTGTATGTTGAAGCATTAAACATATACATGTTATATTAAATGAGATGAATAATATAGTTATACTTCCCTATTGATCATTCACTAAGCTAAGCACATATAAAAAAGAAACAAAATACATGGATTCTCTACCATCATCTTTAATCCTTATCTCATGTAAATCTCTAATCCTCATTTAGATTCTCTAAAACAATTAGGAAATACTAGGCCTCTTTCATATTTGAACTGATTAACTATATGGTATGTATGATTGGAAAAGTGTGAGCGTCACTCAAGAAGGGTGTGAGTAAAATTCAGTAGGCCCCCACAAGTGTTTTCCCTGACATAAATAGTAAATATGTTCATGTATGATTTTATATACATAATATAATAAAAGTAAACGTGGAAAAAATGAATCACTGTTGATCTTTAAGTTATAAGGTGACTCTTATAATTTATCATACCTACTTCAGTCAATTTAATATATCTTTGGCTGTAAAACAAATCATCCAATGGGGATATGCATCCTACCCTTGAACCACATATCACATACACCTGGGGAGAAACTCTCCTAGGAACCTCACGTCACAAACACCCATGGAAACACTCTCTCCCCATAACCATAGGTAGAATAATCTTGGGGATAAACTCTCCACAAAACCTCATATCACATGCACACATGGACAGGCTATCTCCCTAGAATATGAATATACTACCAAGGAAAACAGACATCAAACCCTAAAACCATGAAAATACTATATAGGTATATCCACATCTTCCATGAAATCATGTGACCATTGTACTAGGGGGTCACAACCCCAAACCAGAATAAGTACTAGACTCCATTAACCAGGTCTTTAATCTTACCCATTGAGCCTAGATTCACATTAACATATCACAAATATATATATATATATATCACATACTCAAGGTTACATCCTCCCTAAAACTGCATATAATACCTCATAGGTTTCAAACTCTCCCAAACTCATAAGACATCTCCTAGGTTGGACCCTCAAGAACATAACCAATTATTTTCACTATAACCATATTATGTTATCCTCATAAATCCTTGGGTTCTAAGGAAACACTCTAGACTAAGGATACCTTCCTCCCAACACTACCCTTCTCCAAGGTCAATATAATATTAGGGAACCCACTGGGGATCCCTAGGTCACATCCCTACCAGAACATCCTAAATGGTCCATGATATCTTATTCCCAAATTTTATTTCCAATTCATGCCACTCAAAGAAGATAATTTCCCTCAACACTACCATGATCACACCAAGGACTCACTAGGTTATTAGGTAAAACATTATCATCCTTATATTATAGGTATAACCAGAAGTCCATATCCCTTTTCCAACTAATCTAGTTTAGTCCTGTCACATAGAACCTACATATAGTTCTACCTAAGGAATACCTACTCTGGTTACCACATACCAGTGGGGAGGAACACTCACCCCATTCTATTTTCTATCAACATGAAGGTTTAAAGGCATCTCACGGTCCCATCATCGATGAATCAGCCAATCATTCTCATTCCATCACTCACCTCACCTCAATGGGAAATAAGGGAACCTATCTCAAGACAATGATGATTATTATCTGGATTTATACCCCTCTCAGTTCCACATACCTCATGTAATGTATTTATAATCAAGCCCCCAGACATAAGAAGATGAGTCGTCACACTAGTTTCATAGGTCCATTGGATCCCATGACACTCCATTTATTTCATGGAATTTTGACAAAATCACTCATTTTTATTTTATTTTTAGGTCAATAAATAATTGGTGGTTAGACTATATATCACATTCACATAAAAATAATACATATACAAAAGAGGTAGATGTTCAGGGACCCCCATTATAAAATGGATTTATTTCCTTAAAGAGAGATTGGTCATCACTGTGCACACTCATCCAAGCCATGAATCATCTACCAATATCTTATCAAAAGCCTAAAAATCTAAATTAATTAATTAAAACAATTTATAATTCATTTTACAATTTAATTAAAATAGACATAATTACCTAAAAATCACATGACTATCTTGCTTCAAAAAAACCAGGATCAACTTCACCTAGAAGGCCTATGGTATACCCACAATTCTATCCTAATAAAAATCCATATCAAGTGGAACCCCATAAATTACCAATTTCAATCAATTTATTCAAACCCCATATAAAAATTCATAAGATGGTGTGACTTTACCCAAATAGAAAGAAATAATGTATGATCATCCTCCTGGGATGTCCTCTGTCCATGCTAAGAAAAATATCGTACTAGATGATTCCACCATGATCTCGTGGAAATCATCACCAAATACCAACCCAAAATCATAACAAATTATTACTGGATAATGGTATAAGATCATAGATAATATATAAGGAAAATATATTGGATATACCCAAAAACACCACTAATAACACCCCAAATCGATGAGATATCATAATAGGAGGGAGAGGGTATGGACCCCAAATTTTGAATTCCTGAGTAGGAGGAAACATAGAGGAAAGGGATTAAGAAATAAAGGGAAAATAGACATTTATAAATTCTAAGAATTCAGGTAAGTCACATGGTTTGGACACATGGTTTTTCAAACTGTTCCCCAATCATTCAGGTTATACTATTAAGAGACACACCCCCATGTATGGTTTGGATACAAAGTTTATGAAACTATGTACAAATAGTGTAGAATATAAATATATTTTAGTACCATGAATCATTTACTTGTGCAATTATCAAAAAAAAATTGCAATTTTTTCTCCTTTAACCCTCATGAAACATCACTCTGCCTAGTTCTCCCTGGTCAACCACTTGGTTTTCCTTAACCATGCAGTGATCATTTATAAGGGTAAAACCCTTCCAAAAAAATCCAAACAATAACCTTATTCTCCCAACTTTCACCAAGAATCCTAAACCACTTCTAGGCCTATATCCCTATCTAAAAAAATATTTTCAAGATTCTCCAACTCTCAAAATTTAAATTTCAATCCTAATTCCAGAATAACCTATGTTATGTGACTAAAATTAACATTCCTTCTAAATTTCACAACCTGTGAAGATGTTGGTCTTTATTATCTACTTCATGAATGTTATGTCCTGCTCAATTACTTGTGAGTGAACATTCATGAATGTAAATATATTATTTATTAATAAAATGTGATCGATCATGAAATTAATTCCTTAGTTTGGACTTAAGAAAGATATCATGTATAGTCTTAATCTGTGGTGATAGTAGAAAATGATATTTCACTTCTCCAACACAACTCAAAATCCTAAATTCTTCGATATATTTTAAGTAATAACTTTCTTCTACATAAAAAATACCTCTTACCAAGGCAAAAAAATAATGGTAGGAATACATGATCACATACCCCAATATCTAAGATCTTTTTTCTTCAGTATTCATAAGAATTTTGATTACTATGAGGAATCCCTATCCTCTCAGGAATACCTATTACCTTATCACTATTTTTCTAAAGTTAATTAGTCTATAGTATAATTTTATCTCTAATATAAATATAAAATAATTATAACCTAAAAATAATATATTATAATACCACACAAGGTACTATACATATCAATAGTTTGCAATTATTATTATAATGAAAATATGTCAAGGGAAAATGTTTATCCCAATATCCCCCAATGTTAAACATCCAATAATAGGATTTAATATAACACCAATATAATTCCTTGTATATAACCATTCATCTATATAATAACCTAAACCTCACACACATAATATTATATAAAAATATTATAAAATCCATATAAAACACACCCAAAAAATCTATATTTCAAGTGTCTTTCTAAGATTTGATACATAGGAAAACATTTTTAAATAGAATATATAATTTTTAATTTTACTCTTCATAATATTCTCATAGAGATCACCACACCTTTATAAATTTAAGGGATTCTTTGGTGATATACATGAAAATTTTTGAGTTAAAAATCCAAATTAGGGGACTAATCAGTACCAATATGGTATGAGATATATCAGTAGTCGATGATCAAATCTTATAATAATAAAAGACAAGGATTATAAACCATCACATAGAAACATGATATCATAGAATCATGGTAATCATGAGAATCATTATAATATGGTACAAACATAACATATATCATCATAAATATAATATAAGGCTCATTTTCAAGATAATATAACATAATGTACTAGGTGCACTCCATGTGCACCATACATAGTATCTCACGAGAACTAAGAATTATCAAATCGATTGGGGGTTGTATTATTTTGGACCCATACATATTATAAATATATGTCATTAATATGTGTGACACATAGAATCGAAACATACATCAAGCATAAACATTAAATAAAACCATGAGAAAGAAATAGGTTATATAATAAAATCACAAAGCATGATAAAATATTGAATCATATAGATACCCAAGGTTACAAGGTAAGATTTCATATTATATGTTTAAATATAAGATTAAAAATAATTAAAGACAATAGTTTTTTTATGGATTAATAACTGTGGTAGAATAAATATAATAATAATTGAGGAATGTAGAAAGAAAATGGAAATTTTCTCTTTCATACTACAGAGTTTTTATATCAAATAAAACAATAATGAAACATAAATACATTTATATACTCTAAATAATAAAGTAAATTAAGTAAATATAACATAAATTATATTATAACGATGAAAAAATAAGTTATAGAGTGATATAGATAATGATAGAGAACATGAATAAAGGGAATAAAAAGAGTGGGAGCCCCCTTACCTTGAGTTATTAATCACTTAGTTGATTCATAATAATTTTCTTGTTTCTTTATTATATTATAATCCCTTTATTATTTTTATATTATTCATTTATTGGGGTCTTTTAGTTCACTTCAGTTGTTTGACGTGGTTTGGTTAATACTTCCAATGTCACTTTGGTATAATGGTAATGGTCAATGGTATTTTTCCCATGATTAGTTACAAAAGTTTCATAGAATAGAGTAATGTGATTCAAGTCATAAAAGAGTTCAATTAATCGATATATTCTATAAAATATTTCCAAATAAATAATCTATTCTTCTTAAGATCATTTTAGATGGTTAAAATAACTACAATTATTTACTCTTAAAATCTTTATTATCATGCATGTTTTATATATGTAATCAATTTTTAAGAACATATATAAAATATTTGAGTTAAAATAAAACATCATTATTCACTAGAAGTAGTATAAACCTACCATGGATGAATAATTTTTTTTAAAGTTCAAAAGTAAAAGAAAACAAATAAATATTTGAGTCTCATTAAAACATTTGAGTAGAATATACTATTTCTTAAAAGTTACATTAAATATTACTTGTGTTATGGAATGAATAATAGGATAATATAAATGGAATTTAATTAGATTTGTAACCCTTACCATTCTCTTTGAGTTTCCTCCTTTGATGTGAGCCTTTATCCTTAAGAGGAGTGTCCTCTAGAGAGAACAATGACAAAAGAATGTGGATAGGAGTGTTTAGAGAGGTATTTTCTTATGGCATTGAAAAATAAAGATATTCTTTGAGTGGGAATAAATGGGTGGATAAGTAGTGTATATATAGTTTAAGGGGGTTATTTTTTAATAAAATATTGATTAATTTATTATTTAGGCTCAAGAATATGAATAGTGTTTACCATAAAGACTACCCATAGTGTTTTAGTAAAAAATATATTTTTTGAAAATTTTACATACCCAAAATCATATGTCATCTTTGGAATATTTAATTTAAATTAAGGAATCAAAAATGGTTTTAATTGGAATAAAATATAATTTAGTATTTCAAAATGGATTTATAGGTTTTGAAATTAATTTTACAAAATTTTAAATACATTATTTTACTCATTAGATACATTTTATGTCATAAAAAAATAAAAAATATTCATTAATTTTTACATTATAATAATATCATAAAACATTCCATTCTTTAAAAACATATATTTTTTATATGAAAATAAAATTTATTTTTTTTAATAATACTAAAAAATAACCCTAAAATAATTTTGACAGACAGATTAAAACAATGAGATCTATTTTATCAAAATATATTTATAAATTATATAATTATAATATTTAAATTTTAATATAAATTTGATGTTTTAATAAATCAGCTAAAATGTGACTTATTAAAAAATTACTTATTCATTATTTAAGTTATATAATTTGAGAAATCATAAAATAATATTTCAATATATATATTAAATTATTTTATTCATTGAAAATATTAATTATTTGGAATTTTAAAACTCTCAATGGTCAGGTTACTGTCCCAACAATCAGTTACTATTTGAAAAGTCAAATGATTATTATGCTTCATAGAAATAACTTTTATTTCATTCATTATTCATTCAAAAAAATTTATATCAATGTTATTTTTATTTATTTTATACAATATAATTATTTTTTCTGATTTTATTTTTTATTTTTATAGTACTGTTTGGGGATATTCTTTTTCTAAGAGTCTATAACCCCTTGTATTTTTAAATTTTAATTGTATTGTTTTTTTATTATAAAATTATTCTTTTAAAAATATTATTCATTAAATTCACCCTTAGTATATAATTTTATGCAATGAAATAAAAGGATGTTTACATTACTACTGGGTGTGTGTATAATAATAGATCTAGGAAAAATATATGTTTTATAAAATATGTGTTTATATAAAAATGTGGAAAGTTACAGTCTAAGGATGAAATTCCACACTATTACACAATTTTATAAAAAATTATTGATAATAAGTTCTATAAAAAATGTGTGAGAAGTTATAGTCACAGTTATATATGAGCATTCACTGAACCACATGAATTTAAAAATTATTATCTACATATAATCATCTCAATCTCTCTACTAAACTATACTCTCATATGGGTGTAAAGTGTACCAAATTTTTAAACCTATTTATGATCACCTTGATGATTAAATAGACCTTCATTATGTAAATATCCTTTTATAAATTTCATTGATATGTTTTCTCAATTCCACTATGGAACACTCAATAATTGACACACAATACTGGACACCTGGTTATCAACCTTCACCTACTAACAGGTAAGAAAAAAATCCATATACTCACCTATTAACATTTTAACCGTAATAGTGGTGTATTGGTTCAGGTTACATGTTCATGAATCTTGGTTGTAAAAATAAGGATAAAGAGTAAAACTCCCTCAACATATCTTCCATTTTCTCTATTGACACCACCAATCATCTCAAAAAAAGGATTTCAATCTCCCCATACCTAGATAATCCTTCATGGTAATATGAAATACATATTTGATAATTCCAACACTTACAATCCATATATCCTAGTTAAGTTTCCTTCTCTAGTTAGGGAGTATCGTATTCACATTTATTGTACTCAAGTAAGAAATATATCAATATTAAGTTATCCATAAGTGAATAATAATAATATTCCCTATCATATACAAATCTATGTACTAATATTACTATAATTGTAACCTCAACATGATTTTAGTTATGTCTACAAGATCATTTAACTTACCAAGAGCTTAAAAAATATTATTCATGGTCCGACAAGAGCTCAAGTTATATAATCCATCACATATTCAAATCATTCTTATGAAAAATGTGTACAAGAATCTTGTGGTCTATCTAGACCACAAATCACTCCTTGATCTAGTCATGTCTTCCATTTATTCAATTTGAAAACAACTTAGAGAAATATATATCATCAGTTATATAATTATGATCCTGGGGTTTCATTTTTTTATAACCCATAATAAATCATAGAAAAATATAGTAGTATAAATCACTCACTACAAGTATAGAATGTATCATTAAATAATTCGTATTATATAACCTCTTCCAAAAACTATAAAGTTTCATTTTTTCAACTATAATTTTAACTCATCATTCCCCTACGGTGGAATTTTGTGGAAATTCCCTCTATTGGTATTAGTGATTTCTTGAGTTTGGATCTCACTGAGTACATTCTTACCTTGTTTATTTCATACATTTCTATATAATGTATCCCCTTTCCCAGAATAAAATTATTATTTAGCTGAGATATTTTTATAATTTTAACTCATCATAATATTATTAGAATCTATATAACTATAAAAATAGTATCACATTTTATTAAATGTAGTTATGGGTGTTTTAATCCTTGAAAATATATAATAAAAATCTAATAATATCTAATAAACATTAAAAATTGGGTACCAAAAAAACATTCACAGACAGATACCAAGAAATCATTAACATGAACTTTCTTAAATTCACAACAAATCTACCCTCCTAGATGGAACTCCCAAAGAAATTAATCTCTTTATCTTATAATTTACACAACAAGATCATAGCATAAATTTGGTACTCCTAATGAGACTCAAGGATCATCCCCAAATACTAAGTATAGTTATCCTCTATCTAGGAATAATTCTTAATATCATCCATAAATCATACTATAAAATGATACAAGAATAGTAGGAATATCTAATTCACAAGGTTTATGTACATATATGGTAGTTTATCAAACAAAATAGTTTCACTAGAAAATTTTAGTGATCTTAGAGGTACTTGATATATGACTCCAGGGTGTCCTCATACCAAACTCAGTGTTGAATGAACCCAAACCGGAGGTTCATCTTTGAAAACCACTTCATCTAAATTTATTTTCTCAAATATATCATTAATCCTAAGTAAGATATACTTTTTCATTTGTTTTACTAATTTAGGAAATGGTAGTCAATTAAAAACATTTAACACTCATCTAATTTCATATAAATAATACCAGTGATCCTCAGGGAACGAAACATGACCTAATGAAATATTTCTCTATAAAGTCTTTTAGATAAATATTTATCTCCCTCAACTCTATTGGAGTCATAAAATTGGTTGAAATTGATATAGGAGTATCTCTCAAGTCAAAATCAATAATATAATAAATCTCTTATCATTGGAGTAAACATAAAATTTCCTAAATAAATACATCCAAATAGTCATTTAAAACTATCAATATATCCACTACCTGAGCCTCTATTTCACTATGAGTTATGATACTAGTCTTATAGGGGTTCAATTACTTCTCTCTTATACTTGGGAAAGTTTAAACTACTTGAGTTTCCCATTTTTTTTAGGTCAAATATTTTCTCAACTTTCTTAATGTGATTCAAACTAACCTAAAAGAAATTAACTCAAGATTATGTCTTGATTAGTTAAATCATTCCAAGAATAAAATTATAGTAGATTAAGTATATCAAAATCAAATCCCGAGTGAACTACTAATTTCTAAATATAAGATAAAATTTCCAATATATAAGAATAATATTTTATGTATCTCATTCTAGACTAATTTACTACATATCTGAACTCAAGAACACCATGAGGATCTACAACAGTCATATGATTTATTTATTAATAAAAAAATTAAATTTAATGTGAATTAAAACATGCACTAAGGTAGATAAATTTTATATCATACATCGAACCATGTCAAGGGAAATATGATCAAATCCATTTTTCAAATGTATTTTACTTCATCCTCGTTTTTTAGGTTTTATTCCTTAAGGGACCTCCAATGTGTTATTTATGATTATGGGTTGTGAGAGTAGTGGGAATGGATTAATAATCTCCCATCCCTATCTTCACACATTCCTACTTCATGTCCTTCAATACAAAACCATTTATAACCTTCATTTGGGTGCCCCTAATCTAAATATTTCCTTCTATTGAATGTATCATCCAATATCTCTCTGTGACAATTAAAAAAATATTTCCCCCATATGAATTACCTCACTGTATAGAATTTTATCCTATAAGAGAATCAGGTGATTCCTTACTTATAATATGATATTACAATTGATATTATTATTGTTTATTATAAAGAAAAATATTATCCTATAATCATCTTCATTTAGTATATAACTGAATGATGTATTTTACAAGTTCACCAAAATAATTCATCTATAAAAAATGGATATCATCAAACAATATTCAATCGAGACCTAACCAATAATTTAACTTTAATCATAACTCCCTTCATAACTTTTGGATAGATACATTAGTAATAGGAAATTAAACCTTCTAAAAAATCATAGACCTTACACAAACTAGTGAGAATTTAAAATATTTTATATCATTGTATTTGTTTAAAATATAATTATGTCTATGAAACTTGTGGAATACTCTATGAAATTCAAAATTTTTTACTAAGTCGAGTAACACATAAATTCTAAACATCCTCAAAGTTTTCGTATGACATACCAATTTTAAAATTCTCAAAAACTTCTCATTTTCTACTATCTCCTTATCTCTAATCTAGATCATTAAAATTAATGAACATCTAAACCAGTCATGGAATTAACCCATTTCACGATTCAACATCATTTTCTTACTCACCATATAGAATACCTGACTGATTTAATCTGTATAATTCTCTATTTTTCGATAATCGGGTTCTCCCAAAAACATAGGCGTCCAATGGAATGGAAATTCTTATAGAACCTATAAATTATGAGCTTCCCAACCTCTATTATGAGATAAAAATTCACTCCAATTAAATATTAAATAAATATAGTTGTGGATTTGTAAGTGAAATCATCATCAATAGAATTTATAGTAATTTGGAAAATGATAAAAGATGTGTGTCTCACTTCCTCCAACCTCTTCCCCCTGGTAGTATGTCTCTGTATCAACATAATTCATTTGAAAAGAAAAAATAATCAATACATTGTGAATAATTTGGATAAAATATAATTCTTAGAATGTGGGTATTTATTTTCCCCTGATTATTTATTCTAGAAACACTCCCTAAAGCATAAAAATGAATGTACAAAACATGGTACACATTTTAGTATATAAAGAATATACTAACTTATCTATTCCATTCCTTTTATTATATATGTTTGAATGTTAGAATACAATAAAGGACTTTTCAAGGAAATATATCAATACAAATATATTTATTTGGTTTTTTAGACTCTAAGTAATTTTCTTAAGTCCCTCAATAACTATCACTTAACGAAAAACCCAAATCACATTAATATCACCAATATAACATCGATATAACACTGACAAGACCTCGACCTTCCTTGTCCTCAATTTTTTCTACCCCAAACCCTCTCTTAATAAGATAAGGGTTAATTAATATAACCAATATGGAATAAAAATACATATGAGAGGCATTTTCCCAATTAATTCAATAATTAGAAAAGAACTCATCCAATAAAAGAGTGAAATATTCAACATAGAATTGGAATGCATGTATGATATGAAAAATACATAATTATTATATCAAAATGAAATAATATATTGTAAAATAAAAGAAAACCCAAAGTAAAAAACAAATTAAAAACTCTTAATATGGATAAAACTATCCTTTATTATAGAACTATGAATAAAAAGTCTATGGAATGTATTAATATTTTCTCTTCTAACACTACGTCCATGATTGTATATTAGAAGATATAAACCATATATAAATCCATGATTACATCATCAAAATTATTATATAAAATAGTGAGTATAGAAATACCTAGTAAGAAAACCCAAGTATTAAATAACACCCATGTTCAATATCAATCCTGGATAATAATAATGTGATAACATAAATAAAAACTACTCAAAACCTCACTACAAGGCACTAAAAAATTACAAATAAAATTCATAAAATTATATAGGAAGCAATATATAATACCCAAATCTTATTGTAGTCAATTATATTGTAGTATTTTATATTAATTTGGGTCACTTTGAGTTTCAGTCATTTTTTTGCTTAAATTTTGATGTTTTTGAATAATTTTGGGTGTTGTACAGTTGGCCCGCTTTCTTAGGATAAATCTTGAAAAACACATTTAAGGAGTATTTCTGTGGGGAAATTAGAGATTTTCCCAGTATTTTTACCATTTTTTCAACTATGTGGAGCTTCTTATGAGACTGTGTATCCTGTTTTGGGTTGTTTGGGAAGCCCAAATGGTTAGTGCATGGTTACTCATAACGTTTCCACCAAACCATGTGCATCACCAAAATTTGTTAAAAAATTTGAGAAATCGCAAAAAAAACATTGATATTAAGGATCTTTCTCCTATATCCCCTCTTATCCTTTTCAATCAACCCCTAGTAGCTCATGGGAGAGCATTTCCCTCCACCCCTCTTTGATCTTGGACACTTTCCACTATATTTCAATGGTTTTCATAAGTATATACTCCCCTAACCCCTTATTTTTTCCTTTCTCATCTTTTTTCTCTTAGTTCAAATAACTCTCACGCACTCTAGGGGTCTTATTGGTTGATTTAGGTTTCTAAGGTGAACCTAATGTAATTTATTTTAGTTTCTAGGGCCCATTTTAAGCATGTTCCTCTTTTTCTAGGTGCTCATCATCAAATATGATATGTTTTGGCATGATGTCACTCAATTTTCACATCATTAAGGTAATTTTTTCAATTAAATTATATTATTTGGAAATTAATAGTATTCATGATCCTTATAAAATAATTTTTAATAAAATTATGGATATATTTTATATTTTTGTGGTATTTCCAAATGTATTTCATGGATTTTGGCCTTATAATAAAGGGTTTGTTTGATGAATTTAAAAAATTTATACGATATTCCATTCCCTTTATGAAAATATATTAATTGATATTTAAATTGATTTTTATGAAAAGCAAAGAATTTATCCTTATTTTGGTTTTAAACAAAAAAAATCATATTTTAATGAGGTATATTGAAATATAAATGGTGTATGTGATTTCAAATGATTTTTAAAGGGTTTCTTCTTGTGTAATTTTTAAGGAGTAAGAAGGCATCCTTGTTCATTTTTTATTATTAATGGTCCATTTTTAATTTTATAAAATGAATGGTTCTTTCTGTGTATGACCCTTGATTTTTCCCCTTCAATTGTTCTCCCCTTGTTTGGGTTGTTTATTAATTAATTATTATTGTTACTTCATTCTAGGGATGTGATATATTTATGTGTTGAATGTATGATGCATAAAGGGTATGTTTTATGTGTTGGTGATGAATTCAAGTGAGAGTTATATGTTTATTCCATGCTCACTGATCATGGATTGTTATATTCACTTTTTCTAATTTATTCTAGTCAAGGGAACCTAGGAAGATAAGTGTGGGACCTTGATTCTTGATACACTATTTGATTCACACACTATTAATATTCCCCCTAGTTATGTGATGGGGCTATTAGGGGTGTCTCATCCTGATGAGGCCGGTGTGGGCTAGTTGGCTGCTTGTGTATAGTTTGGATTCAACTTGTGAAAGTAGTTAGTTCATATGGATTTGGTATTTTTAGGACCATCTCATATTATAACCTATGGATAAACTATGAAAATTATTCCTCGATTAATGGTTGGTTCTATGGGATTTTTTTCTTGATTGTATTATATTTTACATATATTGTTTATAGAACCTTTTAGCTCTTTTACTTGATTTTTATATCCTACCTTGTGGTTATTATATTAAAATATTCTTTGTCTTTCATGTTTGGTTAAATTTATTTAAATAGTAATTCAAATAATTTTTGGGTAAACTATTTTAAATGAATTTATTTCATTTTTCGTTTGAAAAGGTTTAAAAATGTTGTTTCTGAAGTGGTTTAAAGGTCAAAAAAATGGGTGTTATTGGTAAAGAATTTTTTGGCAAATAAAATGGTTTAAAAGTTATTGTTTTTATTTAATGAAAATAAATAAATGAAATTTTAACACATATGTGGTTGTTTTTTAAGTTTTACTTGTTTAAAATACTATAGAAATTATATATTACAATGTATTTCAAACTATCATTTATGGATTTCCTTATGAAAATAATTACATTAACTCGGTGGGGGTAACCTACTAAGGAGTATAGATCAAACCAATTTATTTTAGGTTCAAGGATTTTAATTTGGATTTTACATATATTTCTTGGTTTACTTATACATTGGTATATTTGGGATGAGATGATGTTTAGTGAGAAACCTTGGGTTTCATGGATCAGTCACTTTTTGGTATTGGTTTTAGTTTTTTTTATTTTCATTTGGAAACTTTTTGTATCGGCCTATTTGGCCTAATGTGATTTATATCTTTTACTCTTGAATACTCTCCCACTATGTATTTATTATTCAATTTAATTTTATTATTTTTTGATGGTTTTATATTTCATTATTATTGGTTTGTTTACTCATTTATCTGATGTTTCTTCTTATATATTTTATATATTTCCAAAGTTTATACAATCCATAGTGTATTTTAAATAAATTCTTCATTGTTGTTTAACTTTAATTTCCAGGTGAAATCAATATTGAAGTTTTTTCATTGATTCTCAATAACTAGTTTACAACCAATGGGGATTGGAAATTCCCTACGGGATGAGTGGTGAATTAGGTTGAATATGAGCTCAGGTGGCATCCTTGGTTGTTTTGTTACATTATTTCTATCATATAATCCATTCTTAAGAATCACCACATCAATGTTTCCCAAATAATAATCTCATAAGATTTTAGAATACACACTAAAACCAAAAGACCAAAAAATATGCCTCTATCAATGATAAGTATAATCATTGAGAAAATAGTGAATCACACCCCATCAAGGCACCCACTTGTGGAATATCACACACTATTTATGTTATCATTACTATTGGTATATATATTGTTATATCATCACATAATGGATAACACATTCTTAAATATTAGTTCTAGTCAAGATATTTTACTCCAATAAAAAAATTCCACCATTGTAATCTCAATTTAATCTTCAAGCCTATGAACTTGATCACTTAATTAACCTCATGGAATCTAAAAATTTCCTTTTTGTCATTATGGAAACATAGATAAAATTATTTAGTTGGTTTTCAACAATAATGTTATAACTGAAAACAAATAAACATTTTAAATTATACACTGAAATTTTCTAGGAAGAAACTATATATATGTTTAATGTCCAAATTACTAAAATTATTTATCATTAGATAATTCTTTTCTATTAAATAATATATTCAAGTTCAATAAGGTAACATGATGTAAAAAATATCTTAGTCTTTCATCATAATGTGAATGTTACCCACCATAATAAAAAAATCATGAATTCCATATATTTATCATTACATCATTTAGCTTTAATGAGAACTATTTTTTTTGTGATCATCTACGAACTAATGGGATTATATATATAATACTTCATAACATCTATCGTCATCTCAAAGATTGACACATGATGATAGGGATGCCATATTCTACTAAAGTATTTTTTTTATAAAAAAATATCAATTTAACAGCTTTAAATGGTCTATATAATTATATTAGGAGGTTATATTAATTAAATTTAGAATAATTTAGTTCATAGGGGTTGATATGTATGTATTACTTCATACACTATAGTGCCCATATGGCCAATCAATGAATTCCATAGAGAACCCTCCCATACATGACACACACCAGATATGAAACACATGTACCATGTGTGCTTGGATTACTTTGACTTCATGTTATATAATTTTTTGTTCCATTATACATTCCTTGAATTAGTGATCTATTTTATTATATAATAATAAATCTATTAATCCATGTGTATTACTAAGTGAATGTGATCAATGTTTGACTTTAATTACACAATAAGTCAGTTATGTGTGACCTTGTATAATAAAGATATGGAATGTGAATAAATTTAAACACATGAATATCATAAGTGATGGATAATATTAATGATAAGTTAAAAAATTATATGTTTTAGGAGAGATATTTTTCTCCTCATGACATCTCCCTTATAAAATAATGTGGTCAAAAATTGATTATGTGATCAATTTAATAGCTCAAGGGATATCTTACCCAAGTAATAAAACTACACACATTCTTGTTTTGAATTTACTCTAATGAGAAACCTCAAATTATTTTTTAATGAACCTCATAGAGTTATTAGGATCTATGATTGTCTTTCACTAATGATCTCGATTTATGGCCTCAAATTTATAATGAAACCACATAAACATTATCCTTTGTTATATACAAAACCCATTCATTGATTTTTTTGTATTAATTTTCCCATGTTCTCATAACACACAATCCATAGTGTTAGTGGAATATATTTCACAATGACATAACTATTGCAAGATCATCATCACCAACATCAACACATACCATAACTGATCACATAATTGGTAACCAAGATGGGGAGCATAGTTTTCTAAAAAATTCCTCTATATTTTTCTCAATTATTAATATATTAAATTAAATTAATTAACTCAATACATTATATACATTTTTTATTAAAAAAGTTATACAATAATAAATTGAAAAAATATAATTGAAATCAGTGGTTCGGTAATATTACCTCAAAAAATTCATATATGATCTATTTGAACCTATGAGGTCCACCACATCTTAAAACTAAACAATATCTAAAGATAGAGTGGTCTTATAGGGTTAAAAACTAATAAATTTAAAACATTACGCTTTAAGGATTTACATGTTACTTATCATTACAATAATGGTAAGATATTTTAATTTTTCTTCTAGGATCACTTATTCAATAAAATATTATTTCTTATAATTAAATATTATTTTTATTGTAAACACTACTATTTAAATTAAAATTTTCATTACAACATTATAACCATCCAGAACATCAAATAAAAATGGTTTAAAGAATAAAATTTTAAAAATAATAATAATAAGATATTATGTCACTTTTGACCAATAGTAGTATAATTTATAATGTTTAAGTTATTACTTAAATTAAAGTATGGTTTTACTTGGATTATATAGTATAATGTAACCAAAAGTCATATTATAAAATATAATTTTCTAAATTTAGTGTGTAATTCTTCCATGGGAACTCAAATATATAACTAATATATCAAACGTTTGGCATAAATTAATGATGATATGGAAGGGTGATATTAACAAGATTGAATAACTTAATGAATGGTTCAATGGTCATTAGACTTAGTTGTAGTATATTATTCATATTAGAATTTAAATTTGAAACTTGATAATGCTTGAGAAGTGTTATAACCTAGTATCACCTCTCAAAGTAAATGGATTGTTATAATAGTGGGCCAATAATCAAAGCATTGTACTAAACAAAATTAATTTCATTTTAGTTAAAGTGAATATATTATATTCTATCTTTTCATTTGATGTGTTATCACATCGGGGGATTTTGATACAATCTATAAATTATATTAATGATATCATAATTATAGAATCACTATCCTCCATTATAGTGATCTCTCACAAGAATTCACTGAAAGGAGGTGAGTCGGTGCATGGATATTTTTTAATAATTTCTATACAAAATTACCTTCATCATAGGTTAATATAAATTAAACAAAATATATAATCCAAACATTTTTATTCAATACTAATTTAGTGATATTAATAAATTTTATTTAATGACTCTTCTTCAAAATTCAAACAAAAAATAACAAACATAGCAATGTACATGTTCCCCATTTATAAAATATGCCCACATCCTTAGCATGGAATAGTTTCATCTATTTAAATATGATCAACTAGTATCATCTAATGGTTATAGTGATAAAAATATATCCCCGATCTCATGTTAAAAAAATTATCTAGATAGGATAAATTCAATATCTCACACCTCCTCATTGGCTTGGGTCAAGGTGAAATTGCTACTAGGCATTAAGAAATATCCCCATGGCTCCAAAGGCTGGAAATAAATTCCAAGGGATTCATTAACAATTAGGTGATGATTTTCCCTTTTTAAATAAAACAACCCAAACAAATATGAAATAATGAAATAGTATTATATGATGAAAGATAAAAATTTTAAATAACTCAAAGTAATATAATCAAAATCAAAACCAAACTACAAAAAAGTACCAGAGCGGAAGATGACTATCATAAATGTACATAGTGGAAGACAAAGCCAACAAAACCCAAATACTCCAAAGATATATCTCAATAACTCAATACATTATCTATTCTCTAATACCACAAAATAGCACAAGTATCATAAAGATCCACCAGAGAAGATTGATACTTTACCTTTGCCTATGCCCCAATAAATAATATCTGCAAAAGAACCAATGTTCCCAAGTAGGGGTGAGTAATGAAACATAGTAGGCTTTCCAGAAATTAATTCCCTACTCATTATAATAGGAAAAAAAGTTAGCATATTAATGTAAAACAATTTATATAAAAACCATTTAAAATAGTTCAACAATTTATAACAAAGACAAAAAAATCCATATTAAAATTGTTTTCTCAAATAAAATAATTTACAAGGAAATAAACCAAACAATTAATTCAACAATTTCTCAATTTATATATTTTCATAACCAATTACATTCCACATAATCACACACACAGACTTAAAAACACAACAATGTAAGCTTGGTGTTACAGTTGATGGTGGAACTTCATGTCCATACTACATCCCTTTGATAGTGGTACTTCAGGACCATTATCCATCCCATTCCATCAATACATAACCATTTATTCCAATGAAATTATAATAAAACTATTTCAAACCAATTCAATAATTTAAATAAGACCTCTCCTTTATTGAAAATCATTCCAACAAACCATTTCAATAAAACCAACCCTTTTATTGAAAACACTTTTCCAACAAACCAATCCAATAAAACAATCCTTTTATTGAAAACAATTTTCCAAAAAACCATTACAATAAAATAAAACATTTATTGAAAATAATTTTCCATGAATAAAAGAAAATTCCCATTTTAAAATAAATTTATTATTTTCACTTTCCACCAAAACACACAATTTTCATAATAAAATAAACTGCCACTAAAAGAGGATTCCATCAAGAAATTCACAACAATTTAACAAACAATATCAAGAAAAACAATCAATTTTAAATAGTGGCTTATAGTTATAGAAATAATAGTCAATAGTGAAGCCACATACCTTGGTAAATATGGTGAAAAAGAATAACGACACTAAAACTCCTACGAAACCAGGTTGAATCACCGAAAACCCACCATAGATCTCTTCCCCTAACATCAAAAAGGCTAGATAAAACTATGATTTTCATAAACCGCGTTATATATATCTATTACAGTCCTGATCTAAGAAACTAAGAGAGTGAGAGAGACGAAATTATATCTAATAAAAACCATGAAAAACTACAACAAATGAGGGATTACCAATGGAATCGGGCTTCAGCACCCCAAGAAACACCCTTAGATCACTTCCAATTTGATGGGGACAGGTTCCAAATACTATGGGAGGAATAATTTTTGAGTTATGGATGAATAGGACAAAACACAAAGGGTTAAATGTTAATCCTAACCTAGATTTACTTTCTGGGATCTTGTTTTTAAATCGTGCATAGTTAGTCATATAGTTAGGAAAAATCAGGTGTTAACCGTGTACTAGACATAGCCTCAAGAAGTACCTCACATGGATGGCCCACATAGTTAGATAAACCATGATGCATCCATTAAAAGGTTTATTATCCCACATTTCATATTTTATAATGGGTGGAAGCATGGTTTGGTAAAACTGTGTGCCTAACTATGTGCCTTCCCATTACCCCATGTCTCAATTTTCATAGTTTCCAATCGGATTTTCATGGTTTCCACAAATCAGGAACCTACTGTTAACCTTTAGAAAAGAACTAAACGCTTTCTAAAATTCTTCCATACTCTCCCAAACATCACCCAAATACTTTACAAATATAAAACGCATAAATAAAGAGTTACTCGAAAATAGGGCTTCTATAATAAATTTTCTCCCACACAAACAATATGTGGTTCTTAAAACGATATAGAAAATATCATCTTTATCCTTATTCATGAATATCTAAATTTTTTTGATAAATTAACACTTATTTTTCTTCCTCTTTAATCACTAAAACTATAAAATTTAAAAATTAACACATCACTTTTATCACCCAACACATTATTTTTTCCAATGATATATCATGAAGTGTATATGAGTGTTATAATGTCATCCAATAAGAAAATTCTCAATAAAAAATTATATAACAAGATAATTCCATCATCCTCTTAAATTTATTTTTTATTCATTACTTTAATAGGATTACTCCTTTGATAATTTTATTAATGAATATATTTATTGAATCACTTCTTCCTTGGGTGTCTTCTTCAAATTATCTCCCTTCTACTCTTATTCCACACTCAAATTTGTGTAAATATATAATATAACCTCTAACACTCTCATAAATTTAGAATTTAATATTAAAATCTTTAAAACTAATATCACAAATTCCATCAAATTCTACTTTAAATTTAATCCATTCAATCAATTGAATATTTAGAGTAACATTTTATCTTATAAAAGGATTTTTGTGCTATAGTCTAAATAAAACAATTTGAAAATCATCAATCCAAATTATAAAAACCACTCAAATTTGGTAAATTATATAAATCATGATTTAATGGTGAGTATTACTAAATATTTATCAATGAAATTCTTTGAATCTAAAACTAAAAATGAATTCATTACACCATAGTGTTTATTTTTACAATTTAATATATTATCTTCTAGTGACTTTATTTCATGATAACATTATCATTACTATAATAATAAACGAAAATAATTTATTATATCATTATATTAAAGAGTAATTGACTTTTATAGTACCAAATAAATTTACCTTTTCAAATAATGGATGCATATTATGGCCTAATTTTAACCTGTATGGAACAAAAAACTTATTTCGTGGAACAATTGTGTCCTCACATGGTCTATCATGAACTCATATAAATAATAACCTCTTTAATGTGGTGTTACATATATATATATATATCATAAAAATAATATAATAATCTTCATAACCGATAACCAAATTATGACTCAATATATATGTTTTACGATGTGATTTTTTAACTATTTGTATAGAAATCCTTGATATATATACCAACATTATGAATATCATCATGGAATGATTTATTTGATTGTGAGAAATATTTTTCAAACACTTTCTTAGTAATCCCAGTGAGTCTTAAATATTCACCCCCTTTGTATTTTTTGTCAACTATAAAAACATAAGTCACCCTCAAACTTAGTGATAATAAATTATTCAATCATTATAATCCAATATGATAATAATCAATATAGTAACCAAGAATATTGAATAACAATCACAATTTTTTTCATAATAGTAACTCATGTAAACTTCAAATATTCTCTCATTATTCACTTCTAATCAACCACCCTCATTTTTATGTTCTAAAATAATTTTATATACACATAATCAAAAAAATAGAATCATAAAAGCTCATATGACATCCAAAAAAACACACATTAAAATCACATATTCACACTCACACACAACAATATGTACACTGAATTCACAACTTTTTCCTTTTAAAAACTCATGATAAATATATAGTCCCCATTTATAATATATGTATCCCATAAAAGTAAAATATATATCATTGGATTTATGATTATAACTCTCCCAATTTGATAAAAACAATCTAAATAAAAAGTAAGAGAGAGGATTTAAACAACATACCTTAGCCTTGAAAATAGAATGCTCAAGCTCCAATTATCAACCTTTGTTTCTAAAATCATACTTATGCAATGATTTAGTAAACACATATGCCACTTACTCATTTATAGAAGCATATTGTATCTTAAATAATACTTATTCCACATTATCCTTGATAAAATGTTATGTTATATCAATTTTATTTAATGAATAATATTTAAATAGATTTTTTATTGATTTAAATCACTTTGATATCACAACAGACTAACAAGGGTAGCTTCACTTCTATAGAAAAGATCATAAAGTTTAGTCTTCAGACACCTTAATTGTATCATTTCTTATATGAAGGAAACACATTCAGATTTTTTTCAATCAAGTTAACTGAATTATTTTTCTATTTGTGCTAATATGCACATTAATCTCTCAATAAAAAGACTCCATTTGATGAGGACTTAGGATCATCATCATTTTTAACCCAATCCACATCATTTTATTTATAGAAACTAAGAATTAATTTTCTATTATAAATCAATACATAACATTTAGTTCCATTAATATACTATAGAATTATTTTCACTAGTATTAAATTATATAACTTTAGTTCACTTTAATATCCTACGTATTATAAAATAACATAGATAATATCAAGTCTTGAAAATGTCAATTAGAGAAAATAGATAATTAATTTACAGAACCCCTTTCTATCAACCTTAATTCAGTATTTCTCTTTTAAGAGACTTAGTCACAACTAAAATTAGAGTATAAATAATCTATTTATACTCTATTATAACTTATTTTAAATAATCAATATTTCTCTTGATAAAAAAAAATACAGTCATTCTCTTGAAAAACTTGAAGACCTAAAAAGTACTTTATCTCTCCTAGAATTGAAATCCCTAAAAAATCCATTATCTGAGTGTAAAATTTATTTTAAAACACATATTTCCTTTACAAGAATAATAATACCATCAATATATATGATAATAATCAGTGATACCTCTAGATTTATTTTATTTTGGGTTATATTTCCCCATCTATTTTCAGAAATTAAATAAATCCAAACATGATATGAGATTTGAATACCATACCCTCTAAGATTATTTGACCCATATAATTTTTACTTGAAACTATAAACAAATACATCAGGATCTATAAGAAAAACATTAATTTTATCTATATAAATTCCTCCTCAAATTCATTATTTTAAAAGGCCAACTTTACATATATTTATAATATCTTTAATCATCTCTAAGTATTGATGGAAAGAGTTATATTTGTGGTTTCAAGACAAGAAATAATAACAAATTTATCATTTAATTCAATGCCTTAAACATTATAATTCCTTTTGTATATAAGAATTTATTTGATCCATAACACTTATCCTTTCACTTTCAACCTATTTCAATACCCAAGATTTTTTCTAATAAATTTTTCTTTTGGGATTAGAAACCAAATGAAAAAAAATATATTCTTAATATGCTCTAGCTTTTTAATCATGGAATGAATCCACTCTTGATACATTAATTCTTCATTCACACTTACTAGTTTAATTTTAAAAATTAATGATGTGTGGGATGTTGTCCTCAAAGACTTAATTGTTTAAACCATTTTCCCATGAATTCAAATGATATCATAGACATTAACCAACGTACTCAATATTATATATACTAAATTTAATATTTAATAATTTATTGAAATGATTGAATTATCTTTCCTTCATACCCATCACTCAAATCATCCATATTTAATGAAATTCCATAACTTTATCCATCAAATTTGTCATAATCTATGTTAACTTTATAAATTGTACTTTGTTATTCACACACATCAAATGAGTTTTATAAAACCTTCAAATAATTAGTATTAACAAAATTTATTTATTACTTTTTTAAGTATAGATATACCCTTCTATGTAGTGGATATCCACAAAAAATTACATTGACACCTCTTTGCTCAAACATACTCATATTTTAACCCTTTACTTTGATGATACAGTGGCTTAAAAATACCGTATGATACTACATTCATGGGGTATTATTAAAAATATATATCATAATAAGACATATTAGAGTTTAAATGATATAATACATGGTTTTAAATGTGAACTATTGTCCCAATTGGTTATAAAGAAATGAAATGAGAATTTCCATGTTCCACCAACTTGGTATAATCCATCACAATCAAACCTAGATTCTTCATATTAGTTACACCATTTTGTTTAAGGTTATACCATGGATTATACTTCTATTGAATTCCATGATTCTATAAGAAAATATAAAAACTTTCAATTATATATTCAAATCTATTATATAAACAAAACCTCTTTGTTAAAGAATCATATTACTTTTCATTACTTCTCTAAAAACTCTTAAACCTCTTTTATATCTCTTACTTATGTCTCATCAACATAATAGATGTGACCCAAGTAAAACAATCAATAAATGATAGAAAATATTTATCTATATTTATTGATTTCTTCTTCATCTATCCATATATGTCTGAAGGAACAAATTCAAAGTGATGAGTTATTTAAATCACTTCACTTTTATATAAATAAATAAAAATGTTTCACTTTTAGCATGTGGAACACACCCACTTTATCTTCCTATTAAGTAATAGTACATCAAGAACGTTTTCCCCTCAAGAAGTTTTTTTATTTGATTTTGGATAATGTGACTGACCAAACCATTTATACCAAAACATGTTATAATCCTTCATGATTAATTAATATGAATTTTAAACTTCACCAACTTGAAATAGATTACCTCTAATTATCTTTCCTCAAGTAATGACCCATATATCTTTCAACCACTTCACCAAGACATCATATTTTTGAAATATATCTCTATTTTCTTCAACATTTAGTTATGAAGAATTTAAAAAATTATGTTTTAAATAATTATTCAAGTACTCTTTGAATTCATTTTTTTCTCCCTAAATTATTTCAATTAATAAAATTGATTTTAAGTGATATATCGTTTCCAAATGTGATGGATCCTTCCTTAAACTTCTAAAATCTTTTTAGAAACCTCGTATCACATATCATGTGTGATAATCACCCATTTTCATGTATTAATAAATGGTTTTTTGATATTCCATCAATGTTTATTCAACCATAAGTTATTTATCCTTTAGACTTTCATTATTCTCCAAATAACATTAATCATAATTCATACCCAATAGTGTCATAAAAATTGTAAGAACCCGGGTTTTTTAATTAGGTACATATCTTGTTGTTTTATGTTTAGATGCTTTTCAAATTCCAATTGTGAGTTCCCAATATGATAATAGGTGAATAGGGGTTTTCTGGGGATTTTTTGGAGCTCAAACCCCTCCTTTTAGAGAAAATAGATAGGTTGTATAGTTGGGAGAAACTATGCAGGGAAGGTCATGTGGCTAACCATAACCATGTGAAGCTTGACATAAGGCTCTAAGGATCCGCATATTTTGATAATGTCACAACCCATCCCCTGAGGCCCGCATCATGACTATCCCAAGCCCGCCTTACATAGGCCAGGGGCTGGCGACTAGCACCAAAGACGTAATTCCCTAGATCTGGGAAAGCATTGACTTTATAAAACGAAAACACATACAACCAAATAAAAAGCAGAATCAAACACTAAGTAAAGCAGTATAACAAGTGTGATGAAAGTAGAAAGGGGCCGGAAATACAAGTCCAATGGAAAGGTACAACTACCACTAAAATAAAGTACAACTGAAAAGACAAACAGTTGGAAGATGGGAGCAGCTCCTGAATCATCCTCTGGGTTCCTACCTGAAGGGTAGTTAAAAATGTCCTCCTCATCACTCCACGTCCGTCTGTATCCTCCAGGTACCGACTCATCATGAGGTCCACCACCGGGTACCCTCCAGTCCTCATACACTCTTCCTTGATCAGCGATGTTCGTCATCTGCATCCAACACAACGAGGTGCGGGCATAGCTTGTGTAGGGGTGAGTATAATGATACTCAGTAGGGACCCCGAGACCCTCAAGGTATCACAAAATCCAAAAAGGATAAACCACAAAGTAAGATCTCAACAGATAACTTTTACCTAGGTATATGCCTATATATATACCTAAGTTATCAAGTAACCCATCTCAATCATGATGAAAACACAAAGGTCATTGACTCAGCTCAAACCAGGATTTTCATTATCGAAACCATAACTACTGGATAAATCCTCCTCTGTCGAGTAAAGTGGCCTTGTCGTGACTCTGAGGTGCTACTCACTAACCTTAGACTGCTGAGGTACTCCTCCCGTAGAGTACCACAGGTCTGCTGCCAAACCGGGCGCTCCTCCGTTGTGAGTCTGCCGCCAAACCGGGCGCTCCCCCTAATAGCCATAAGAGGTACTCCTGTCGAGTACCGTGGTTCTGCTTCCAAAATAGGCGCTCTGTCCACTATGGGTCTTCCTCCAAATTTGGAGCTCTGTCCACTGGGCTAGTCGAATCACTCCGAGTCGAATCGGTCAAGCAGTCGTTAGGTCTACAGCTTCTAGGTCCCCGCACTCTGTCTGATCCTCTTCGGAAGGATCTACTCCATGAGCTACTTCTTGATACTCCAAGTGTCACAAATTCTCACGTAGAAGTATCAGAAAGTACCGCCTCGTCATAGGGGTCTCAACTCAACAGACGGTGCATCAATCGGACGCCCGGTCTGTGAGTTATTAGCCTTTTTGTCTTGGGGGACTGATTGGTTTCGTGTACATACCAATTAGACCATATCTCAAATGTACCCCGAACTCCCACGGGTTACACTCAAATGAACCATTTCTCAATGAGATTACCAACTCCGTTGACGGTTTTTCAGACGGACATCCCGTCTGAGAGTTATTGTCTTTTCCGTTCCAGGGGCCCGGTTGGTTTCTAATCTAAACCAACCTGACCGTACTCCAACTGCGTCCAAACCTCAAGTGGATTATGTCAAGAGAACTATCTCATCATAAGGAATCCAACATAATTTCTGGAACTTCAATCGAATGTCCGGTACTTAAGTTATAAGTGTTTCCGCTCGGAGGGCTCGGTTGGTTTCGGGTTCGAACCAACCCGGTCATGCCCAAACATCGCCTAAACCTTGAGTGTAATATACTGAAACAACCGTCTCGATCCAAGGATTCCTATAAAACTTATGGTGCATCGATCGGAGGTCCTTAGCTCATTATATGGGAGGATGACCGAAAATGTTCCAAAAAGTGGGGTCCGGGCCCGGTCCGACCCGGCCCAACCCACCTAGGGTCGGCCCGAACCGGGTCGACCTGACCCGGGTCCGGGTTCAGCCTGGTAGGTCACAGCCTGGCCCCGCTGCTGTGTCCCACCCCACGCATGGGTGGCCTGCCCCGCGCGGCTGGCAGCCCGGCCCGCGCAGTGGCGGCCCGGCCCAGTGGCCAATCACGGCTCGGCCATGTGGTCGAGCACGTTGCGCGGAGCTGGGGGTGGCGTTAATTGAAACAGTCGGTGCTAGCTGGCGCCGCCCCTCCCTGCCAGCCGACTTTATCGGCCCATCTCGTCTAGAAAGGGGCCCGCACAGCGGGCCGCTGTCTTCCCGCAGCGCAGCACCAAGGTGGCGCCGAGGTTTCTCTTACCTGACTGGCTTCGGCCAGTTGGTTTCCTTTACGCGATCGACACGTCGGTTCCGGTACTCCTCCACAGCAACTCATCTTGGCCGTGGACTTTGGTCACTGTCTCCTTACGGTCGTGGACTCTTTCTCCAGTGCGGTGAAACGTCACCGCACCCTTCTGACTCTGCCTCCATCGTCAAATAAACCAACAAGCAAAGGAGGAATGTCGGGCCGTGTTGGTTCAGCCCATGTCCTCTGAATTGAATTATTACATTTGTCCACTGACGAACCACGGAGATCAACGAAGAACGAGGTAATTTTATTCCACAAAAATTAATCAAAAACCCCTACCTCTATTCAAGGGTGTTGTCGAAGTCGTGGAAGATGGCATCACGGAAGTCGGATGTCGTTCCATCAATGTTGGAGAAAAATAATTTGCTGTTGGCGACGGCGGCGTCTTCTCCTTTGACGTGGAGGAAGAGGAAAGATGACGGTGTTCCTTGAGGCGTAGCCTCACGTTCTTGCCTCGTTTGAAGATGGTAGGAGAAGACGTGACATCGTTCTTCGGTGGAATTAGCGTCCTTCGTCGAAGAGGACGTTGTTCCTAGTGTTCTTCATTGGAGAAGGTAAATTCTCCCAAGCCTTTCTCCACAAAAATAATATCCAACCCCAAAAGAAATAATAGGCTCTCTAAAAAATATAATGATGCCATGAAAATTCAAATTGAATTCATGACACCACATATAATTAATTAATTGGGGTGCTAAACTCATTAATTCGAAGTGTTGGCATATTAAAAGAGAGAGAGGAAGGTGGAAGGTTTAACCTTAATGAGGGGAGGTGTTAAGAATTAAACAAGGGGTTTAAGGGAGTTTGAGGGGAGCTATGGGGACATGAAAGGTTGGGGCTCATGTGGGACCCACCTCACAAATATCCACAGATGGGAAGTTATATGGGTGTGGGCCCCAAAAATAACTTCCCCATGTAGGATTAAACTTCCAAAGACAAATAAAATTATTCACAACAATTTTATTTAACATTTTTATTAAACCTCAAAAATTAACCTTCAAATCGCATAAAACACAACTGCGGTAAAGGTCCCCTTAAGCAAATTCTGGTGCTACGAGTTCATCGGTTTCCTCGGATTTCAATTCCGAGCACCAGTTCAAAAGATAGAAAAACACGCACGTACGTGTACTGAACGTACCTGAACAAAACTTCAGAAATTGATTCTGGGCACACCGGGCCTTAGAATTAGGCATCGTCAGAAACTTCGGAATTGTAAAATTTCAAAGAATTTAAGAAAAAATTTCCTTGAAATTTCTAGGTCTTTACATTACTCCCACCTCAAGGATTTACATCCCTGTAAAGATACAACATATAATAGGAAAACAAAAGCGGTACTAAGCATGAATCTGAGCCTCCCGCTCCCATGTGCTCTCCTGGAGGTTCTCGTACTGTCAGAGAATGCACACCAGAGGAATCGACCGTCCTCGTAGGACCTGCTCCTATCGATCCTAAATCTCTACTGGAACCTCCGTTAAAGTCACCCTGTCATCGATATCTAGCTTCCATTGGTCTCTAATGTGTGAAGGGTCGTGCATGTATCTCCTCAGCTGAGATAGGTGAAAGACTTCATGCACCCGGTGCAACTGAGGTGGAAGAGCCAAGTGGTAAGCCACCTCCCCTATCCTACTGAGGACCTGGAAAGGTCCAATGAACCTCAGAGATAACTTTCCACCTCGGATAAATCTTCATAGACCTTGTCGAGGTGAGGCCCATAGGAAGACGTGGTATCCATCCTCGAACTCCAAAGGTCTCCGTCTCTTATCAGCTCAAGACTTTTGCCTGCTCTGTGCAATCTTCATCTGCTCCTGGATAATCTTTACTGTCTCTGTTAAAGATCATACCATCTCTGGTCGGTAGGAAGTTGGCCGACTTGTTAAGTCTGTCGATGTTCACCCTTCTTCACCTATGATCTGTAAAATATGCTAAGATTTATCCTTTTCCAAAAAGAGAAATACGGTCTCATCCCCGGGATGAACCACGTCTTTTGACTAATACTGTCTATTGTGACATGAAAAATACTAATTCATGTCATGGATAAGGACTCGACACTACTACCAAGAGATCAAACCATTACTATCACCTCCAAGGGTCGAGTCACACTGTCGGCATCAGTGTGTGGTCAATGGGTCTCCTCCAGTAGGAATCTCGAATGTGAAGGTCAAGTCAACAGTTTTATCCAGAACTTCTTAGTATTAACCACACAAAAAGGAAGAAAAGAAAACGTCAAAAGGACTAGTGTCTTTTATTACTGCATCTCAAAGTACAGAGACATAAGGAAACCACAACAACAACATTAACGAAGATAGAATCATCATAAACAAAGGCCTCTATGCCTAGAAATAGTCCCGCTCGAGTCCGCTTGCTTTTGGAGCTCAAGGTGAACCGCCACGGGGTGGGATTAGTAGTGCTTGGTGACTCTGACCACCATCCGCTGAAGGACCTGCTCCACTGCCTTGTCCACTGCTCGGTTGATGCTCAAGATCCTGCCACTGCCTCTATCTCGGTGGCTCCTCCATCACCTGTTGATCAACTGTGCGGGGAAGTTGGACAGTCACACGCTCTGTGACCCCATTCCCTTCAGGAATAACACACTCTTCTCTATTTAGGTCTCCCTCAGTGTCGAGTGCCCCACACCCCCGTTGCCATATCTTGGGGTCGTCTGTCAGTAGTTCTAACCCGCTCGTGCCCCTGTGTCATCTGTCTACTACCTACAACAGATGACTCGGCTACTGACGGAAAGCCATGTGGAAAGAGCAGTAGCTTCTAAGCATGCATAGAGTGTAGAGTTGCTGGTATAAGCTCTTCCCTGAAAAGACCCTCAAACTTTCCCCAGGTGATGGTCGCCTCGTCGAAAAACTGGAGCATCAAGATCCACCACCTCTCAGTTGCTCCCTGAAAGATACTAACATCTAGGTACACCATCAAGTCTGCGGGTGTCCAAATTGTGTGGAAAACTCATGCTACAAACCCCATCCAGTACTGAGCCGTCTGTAAGTCTGTCTCACCTCGAAACCTCAGACGCCTATGTCATAGGAACCCGTGCAACGCATTCCAGTGGTGTGCACCCTCTGTAGTTGGGTCTGGTGGTAACGATAGCCCAGGGGGTAATGGAACCTCTGGTGCCTCTGCTGTAATGGGGCCCTACACCGTGGCCACACTGCTCGGTGGGATACCATCACGCTCTCCACTCGGAACCCATGCTAATCGACTAGATGAATACATCCTGAAAAGAAACAGGTGTGACACGGTCAAAAGACTGTACCTGGTGAGATGACCTGGTTTGAGCTGACATGAAGAAAACTATTGAAAACACACATGCAGTCAGTTCCTTCATGTACTAAGTCGGAAATCAGAGGTCAGGGTCCTGGTGTATGGATACGTCGGCCGCCGCACCAACACTAGACTCCATGAACTGAAAACCACACTCAGTACGCTTAACACTATTGATTCAAAGAAAATAAAATATCAGAGTGCTACGTTCTGCGGTAGAACTGACTCCTCTGATACCAATTAGTCATCACATGTCCCCTGGGGCCCTCATCATGACTACCCCAAGCCCGCCTTCTATAGGCCAGGGGCTGGAGACTAGCACCAAAAGGCATAATTCCCTAGATCTGAGAAGGCATTTCCTTTATAAAATGTAAACACACACAAAAAGAGAACAAGAGGAAGAAAACACTAAGTAAAGAAGTATAAAAAGTGTGATGAAAGTACAAAGGGGATGGAAATACAATCCCAACAGAAAGGTACAGCTACAACTGAAAGAAAGTACAACTGAAAAGACAAACAGCTGGAAGATGGAAGCAGATCCTAAATCATCCTCCATGTTCCTACCTGAAGGGTAGGTATAGATTTCCTCCTCACCACTCCACGTCTATCTGTCTCCTCCAGGTACCGACTCGTCGTGAGTTCCACCTCAGGGTACAGTCCAGTCCTCATACACTCTACCTCGACCAGCGTTTTCCGTCGTCGGCATCCCACACAACAAGGTGCGGGCATAGCCCGTGAAGGGGTGAGTATAATGATACTCAATAGGGACCCTGAGTCCCTCATGGTCTCACAAAATACAACAAGGATAAACCAAAAATTAATATCTCAACAGATAACCTTTACTTAGGTATATTCCCATACATATACCTAAGTTATCAAGTAAACCATCTCAATCATGAGGAAAAAACAAAGTTCATTGACTCATCTCAAACTAGGATTTTCATTATCGAAACAACAACTACTGGATAACTTCTCCTCTATCGAGTATAGTGTTTCTTTTGCGACTCTAAGGTTCTTCTCACTAACCTTAGACAGCTGAGGTACTCCTCCTGTCGAGTACCGCGGGTCTGTTGCCAATCCGGGCGCTCCTCCGCTGTGGGTCTACCACAAAACCGGGTGCTCCCGCTAATAGCCATCGGAGGTACTCCTTCTTTCGAGTACCACAGGTCTAATGCCTAACCAGGCACTCCATCCGCCATTGGTTTGCTGCCAAACTAGCCAATCCGTCCACTGGGCTAGTCGAATCACTCCAAGTCGAATCGGTCAAGTAGTCGTCAAGTCTACAGCTACTAGGTCTCTGCACTCTGTCTGCTTGTATCTGAAAGGATCTGATCCACGACCTACTGGTTGATACTCCAAGGTTCAAGAAGTCTCACTTAGAAGTATCACAAAGGACTGCCGCATCATAGGTCTCTCAACGCAACAGACGATGCGTCAATCGGACGCCCAGTCTGTGAGTTATTAACCTTTTTGTCCTAGGGGCCCGGTTGGTTTCGTGTATGAATCAACCCGACCATATCTCAACTACACCCCGAACTCCCATGTGGAATACTCAAAGTAACCATTTCTCAACGAGATTACCAACTCCACTGACGGTTTTTCAAACGGTCGTCCGGTCTGGGAGTTATTGGTTTTTCTTTTCCAGGGGTCCGGTTGGTTTCTATGATAAACCAACCCAATCGTACTCCAACTGCGTCCAAACTTCAAGCGTAGTATTTCAAAAGAAGTCTCTCATCATAAGGAATCCAACGTAATTGACGGCACCTCAATCGAACGTCTGGTCCTTAAGTAATAAGCGTTTCGACTCTGAGGGCCCAGTTGGTTTCGGGTTCGAAGCAACCTTTCCATACCCAAACTTTGCTAAAAACTTGAGTGTAATATATTGAAATGACCATCTTGATCCAAGGATTCCTACACAACTGAAGTTGCATTGAGTGGAGGTCCGTAGCTCAAGTTATTGTCCAATGACCGAAAACAGTCTGAAAAGGGCGGTCTGGGCCCGGTCCGATCCGGCCCAACCCACCCTGGGTCGGCCCAAACCGGGTCAACCCGACCCGGTTCTGGGTCCGGCCTGGTAGGGCGTGGCCAGGCCTAGCTGCTGTGGCCTAGGACGCGCATGGGCGGCCCGACCCGTGCGGCTGGCAGCCCGACCTACGCGTAGGCAGCTCTGCCCGGCGCTGGCGGCCCGACCCGGCTCTATGGCCAGTCACAGCTCGGCCATGTGGACAAGAGCAATGCACAGAGCGGGGGGCATGGGGGGTGACGCGGCCCCCCGTTAAATGAAACCGGTGATGCCAGCTAGCGCCGCCCCTCTTCGTCAGCCGGTCGAAGCCGGCCGGTTCCGTCTAGCGCGAGTGGCCCACACGAGTGGGCCGCTGATCTCTCACGTGGCGCCAAGCGACACCACGGCTTCTTCTGTATGTCCAGCTAGCAAGCTGGCTGGTTCGCCCACCGAAGTGGCCCACCCAGCACGGGTCATGGTCTTCCGCAGAGCGGCGCCTCAAGGCACCGCGGTCATCCTATCCGGCCAACTTTAGCCAGCCGGCTCATCAAGCAAGCGGCCCGCATAGTAGGCCGCAGTCTTCCCGCTGCGCGGTGCCAAGGTGGCGCCCCAGTTTCTTCTACCCGGCTAGCTTCAGCCGGCTGGTTTTCTTCGTTCGAGCGGCCCGCACCATGGGCCGCGGTTTCCTTCACGCGGTCGGCGCGTCGGTGCTGATCCTCCTCCACCGCGGCCCGGCTTGGCTGCGGCCTTCGGTCCCCACCGCCTTAAGGCCATGGTCTCTTTCTCTAGTGCGGTGTGATGGCACCGCACCCTTCCGTCTCCACCTCCGTCGTCAAATAAACCAACAAGCAACTGAGGAACATCGGGCCGTGTTGGTTCGGCCAGCGTCCTCCGAATTGGATGATAACATTTGTCCAATGATGAACCACAGAGATCAATGCAGAACGAGGTAATTTTATTCCACTAAAATTAATCAAAAACCCCTACCTCAATTCAAGGGTGTTGTCGAAGTCGTGGAAGACAGTGTCGCGGAAATCGGACATTGTTCCGTCAACGTTGGAGAAAAAGACGTTGTTGTTGGCGACGACGGAATCTTCTCACTTGACGTGGAGGAAAAGGAAAGATGATAGTGTTCCTTGAGGGTTCACCTTGCGTTATTTCCCCGGTTGAAGAAGGTAAGAGAAGAAGTGTCATCTTTCTTCGTTGGAATCGGTGTCCTTCGTCAAAGAGGACGTCTTTCCTCGTGTTCTTCGTTGGAGAAGGTGAATTATCCCAAGCCTTTCTCCACAAAAATAATAGCCAACCCCAAAAGAAATAATAATCTCTCTAAAAAATATAATGATTCCATCAAATTAAAAATGAATTCATGACACCACATATAATTAATTAATTGAGGATCTCAACTCATTAATTAGAAGTGTTTTCATATTAAAAGAGATATAGAGGAAGGTGGAAGGTTTACGTTAATGAGGGGAGGAGTTAAGAATTAAACAAGGGGTTTAAGGGAGTTTGAGGGGTGTTATGGGGATATAAAAGGTTGGGGATCGTGTGGGACCCACCTCACAAATATCCACACATGGGAAGTTATGTTGTTGTGGGGCCCACCAATAACTTCCCAATGTAGGATTAAACTACCAAAGATAAATAAAATTGTTCACAACAATTTTATTTATCTTTTTTGTTAAACCTCAAAAATTCACCTTCAACCCCCAAAAAAGGAAACTACGATAAAGGTCCCCTTACGCGAATATCGGTGCTATGATTTCATCGGTGTCATCAGATTTCAATTCTGAGCACTGGTTCAAAAGATAGAAAAACCTGCATGTATGTTTACTGAACGTACCTGAACAAAACTTCATAAATTGATTCTGGGCACACCGGGCTTCAGAATCAGGCACCGTCAGAAACTATGGACTCATAAAATTCGAAAGAATTTTAGAAAAATATTTACTTCAAATTTATAGGTCTTTATAGATAATACATTCAATTTGGGGTGCATGACCATACAAAAAAATACATATTTTTTGAAAGTGGTTTGAAACACAGTTTCCACATGGTTAGTCAAATTGTGTGTGCAAATCGTGCAAGGTGCCCCTCCTTATAAATTTGGGTACATAGTTAGTGCATGATTTTTCCAACCATGTTTCATAGTGTTTTTGGGTAAAATTAAAAAAAATCCTTACTTAATGTTAAATCCTAAAATCCTTTCCTCCTTAATTTGTTGAATGGAACCTATGTGGTTAGATCCCTTTTAAAGATAAATTCTTGGCTTTTCTACTGTTTCATCATCTGAGCTCGGAATCAAGATTCGTTCATCTCATTGGATCTGCATCGGTGGTAATTAATTGTTTTTGTGACATTATTTGTTTGTCTAGGTATTAGTTGTTCTATTTAGGTGAAAGCTGATATGGCCTATTTCTAGGTTCTTTATCAGTGCTTCATTTTTCTCCCAATATGAGTCAAATCAGGAGCTTATACTAGATGACCACTCTACTACCAACCTATGGTAGGTGGTATATAGATTCACTATTTGGTTTGGTTCTTTATTAGGATATTTTCAATTGTGTTTCCAGTTGAATTTTCCAAAGATTCCCCAAAATTGAACTGAATAAAAAAAGAAATAAAATGGAACCTATTAGGGGTTCCCTTTAGTTTATTTATGATTTTTTAGGTTGTTTCCCCAACCAAGGCTATGTATGGGGTGTTCCATGTAAATTTCCTATGCTTATGCCTTTGTTAAACCTCTCATGGGGTGTTTTTAGTGCTTTCCTAGTTAGAGGAAACCGGTTCATAAATGAAGTGAGATGAATTGCTTAATAGTAAATCATTTTCCTTCATTGCATGCAATTTCTTTTGATTAAACAGTTCATATTGAATTGTTACATGAGTGGGTAAAATTAAGGGATGGAATTGAATGTGAACTTTGATATGAGTGGGTATACTCATTGAAATTATATGTGAATTATTTTATTTAAAAGTGAATGGAATGAAAAATGGTTACAAAGAATTCCATGTGTGTATTACACCATGGTTCATGGAAATGGTAGAGAATTTTGTAGACCCATATGCTCCTTAGATTCTAATTTCATGGGGTAAATTATGACATTATACCCCTTGGATCTAGTTTTTGATGGTCACATAGTGGACATAGTTATGAGACATGCACCTTGGACCCCAACTCAAGCCAAACCGAGTTTCCATTGCGATTCTCCAAGGACTCGATGAGGATACCTTTGTCCATTATACCTTGGACGAGTCCCCAAGGGGTCAGAAAATATAGATTATATGGCATTAACATTATAAAAGTGATATGATTTATTATATAGTACGGTCATGTAAATGTGATATACTGGATTTTATGGATCGACCAGGTTTATTCTAACACTTATGGTTATACAGAAAGGTCATGGTTGAAATGATATGTCTGGATGTATAGTGAGGTCTTGTTAGTTTTTTATATATTGTTTGTAGCTACCCTTTTATAGGAGCTTGACCCATGTTTTATAGGGAGACTTGTGGGGATATTCAGTATCACTTTTCTTATAGTATATATTCCATAGGCACTTTACTTTTATTTCCTTCTTTGTTGTGGTATATATTTATCACTAATTAGCCTATTTTTCATATCTAGGACTTGTTATAGACCTTTGGGTGGTTACCTATTGGGATTGTATCTCACATCCTATTTGGGCCATCATTGGGTACCCAAACAGACTTTATGGATGTAGGTAGGGACTAAAGCATGCACCCATAGTTTGATGCTTAACTGTGTGAAATGCTTAGGAGAAGGGGAGAATGGGACCAAGGTAAGGATCATGATGTTATCAATAGACAGTTTTTTTAGTATTTTTGGTATTTTTCATATATGTATTGTACTGATTTCATGTATACCTATTTTGGATTATTTATAGAAACATGGAATGACTTTTATATGCGATTATTTTGACATTATTATCTATTCATTCTATCAATCAATTATCTAGCTATTATACTACTTATTATATTTGTTTTTCAAGTTTTCTAATGCTCTGTTACACTATGGTGAGATGGAATAGGATCCCCACAAACACCCCCGAGGTCTTCGCTTCTAATCAGCAGCCTCAGAAGTTTAGGGAGTCGTTCTTGAGACCATGTTGCCATCCGAGCTGAGGTCACTATTGAGTGGTATACAGGTTTGATAGATTACAATAATGGTAAAAAAATAATTACCCATTTAACATTGATAATCACGTCTTCCACAAAATTTATTCAGAATTTGAAATTTATTCTTTGTTTGAACTTATATATTTTTTGTTTATTTCTAAACTATTATTATATGATTATATTGACTCTGATATGTCTAAATGGAATTATGTGATAGATGCCCTAAAAGGGGGGTTAATTAGGGTGTGAAATATTTTTCCAACTTATATTCTTCTCCATAGACTCTCATTTCCCTACTTAGATCTTGGACTCTTAATCATAAGGGTCACCTATTTTTCTATTTAGATTTTGTATTGATCCAATTACTTGAAATATATTTTATATCAATATTTATTATGATAATTCTCTAATATTTTAATTTTATAGTCACTCATGCCTACCGAGAGGATAACGTTTTAGTGGATAGTCCTTCCAATAAAGGTTTCAATCGTAGTGACATTATCATATCTAGTGAGACACCAGCTAATCAAAGTTCTCTTTTAAATCATTTTAAAACTTATTTCTTTAGACTCGTGTAACCTTATTTCCTTTTATTTTAATAAAATACCCATGTCCGCAGGAGAAAATTCTCACCCTTTATATTTTAATTATTAATTATATTATTTTATAATGATGTTCATAAAGTAATGAAAAATAATAACAAAGACAAGAAAATTTTTACTTGGTTGGCCACTATGGGATAGTCTAATGAGCATGAATCAGGTTGTGTGTCACTGCACTATAAACACTAAAGTCGCTAATTTTTTGTTTTATCCTAGGTTACTCTAATATAATCTCAATTCCCTTATAATGGTTTAGGATAAATGAAATATCTCTCTGGGACCAGTTCTGTTATAATTCCCTCAATTTCTCACTACTCTAGAATGGAATATACTTTGTGTCAAAGGACAAGAACAAAATCTCCATATTATTTAATGAGTTTCACCAAGTAAGTATTGGTTCTATTTATCTTAAATCTTCTCATTCACAAAAAAATTTTAAAATTTTCCTTGAATAATATCATCTTCATATTTCCATGAGATGTCATGGAAACACCTTTTCATTTTTCAAGTACTTCAAGAGATGGAAAAACTCCATATATTATTTCTATCACTCCCATATTAAATTACAATTATTCTTTAGAATTAGAAACTGGGATTCATTTTTTATTATGTATTTTAGTAATCACCTTCTACTCTTCTTAGAAATAAAATCAATGACAACGTATAGGTTTCTTTCTATCTTCTTTCTCTAGAAAATTTCGATCTACAAATATTCTTATCTCTAAGTTATTAACTTCCATGAGAAAATATATACAACTTATAACACTCAAAGATTTTAGTTTATACATACTATTTACAATATCTTTTGATACATGCAATTTTGATATTAAAACAAACTACGTTATATTGTTAAAATATCATTATTTTTTAACTATTGTTACCGAACCATTGGATTGGAGGGTATTAATATAATTAAATTAATTAAGAAATATAAATATAAATTTTTTACTTAAAATGGATTTCTTGGTAAATTATTAGGTTACAATAACTCAATTTTAAATAAAATCATATAAGATTAAAATATATATTCTTTAGGAAACATATTTATGTACATAATGTATTTTTATCAAATTAAATGAAGTTAATCACCATAGATGGATAAATTCAAAGAAATGTTTTTCATATATTTTATAAAATAAATTAACATACATCTAATGGTGATTACTAGAAAATGAATGAGTATAAATTTATTTTACACATCAAGAACACATTTACTTCAAAAATGGTTTTTAATTCATTCTGTGTGTGGATATGATAATTAGTTCCATCCACTTTTTAATATTTTATTTGATAAAATGGATATCATTTTTTATATTATCATGTCAAAATAATATTAATATAAATTTTTTATATGATTTTAAAAATGTTGGTTTTGGGGAGAATAGTTAAAAATACCTAATTTTTAAAAATAATCATTTCATTTCATTAATCAATAAAATTTAATGTTATTTATTCTTTTGGATTAATTTTTTAGTCACATAAGTATAGTTTTACTGAAAATAATCCAAATATCTTTATGAGAATCAACATCATACTTTATTTTTATGTAAATTATTTTTTATGCCAAAAACATGGAATTTTTTTAAAAACAATGTTACATGAATTTTGAGTAATTATAAGTAATTTATAAAAACATTAGAAAAAAATATTATAAAATATATTTATTATTGAGAATACAATGAATCAAATTTGGTAAATATTCCCGTTTTTCATATAAATAATTCACCTAGGTAAAAAAATTCGTCATGGTAATGGGTAAAACATGTTAGTTACAGTCCTTACTATGTGATGTAATACCAAAACCTTATCTCCAAATGGTTATATGATCCTTTATAAACATCTATCTTATACCTAATCAATTTTGATACATTTTTTATCCACTTTACATGATTATGAATTCTCTTTCTATATTATTAAAATTATGCTTAAAAAATGTCACTTTCTCAAATTTAATATCTTAAATATGTTTTCATGGTAAGTATAAGAGTAAATAGACATTATAAATGAAACTAAATTATTAAAATTATATTAAATAAATTATATTCATGTTCATAATTTATTTTTAAATTTAAAAAATAATATAATTTTCTAAAATTCTTATACAACATTTCTGAAAATAAGAAAAAAGTTAAGTTAATGATTTTAATGCAATTAGAAGTGATAAAATTTAAATGATTTATCTTATCACATTAATTTTTTATATAATTATGAAATCTATCTGGTTATTTATCTATTTTAATTCTAATTCTATTGTTCTCTTGTTATGTTTAAAGTTAAATTTTGTGTATAGTCTCAAAAATGACCTTAAATTGTATTCTATGTTTGGAAAATATTTTTAAATAATTAAAAAATCATAAAAATACCATCCTAACTCAAATAGATGAGAAATTATCCTTCCACCAAGCCCTGATAGTGGTCATATATCTATATTTCAATGGTATTAAGATCAAGACAAAGGATGATATCAAAAGAGGAGGTATAAGTCTTAACTGATTTTTTTTATGTTAATTTCTTCTTCCACCTAATTCAATCCATCATAATCTTGCGGTTGTTAAAAAATAAGTATCTTAATTATCATAAAATGATTTTTTATTGATATTAAAACTCTTTTTCATATCCTTTTATATCTAATGGTGAATGAAATAATCACCTATGCATACGTATAGATTACTATCCCCAAAAAGTGATAAAATTTAGTTTCCATCACTACCATTAATGGATAGTTTATATGATGTATTTAAGTTATATATATGATATTTATAACATAGCTATGTTTCTATAATGATTAAAAATTATCTACCTTCTTACTCTTCCATCTGTTGGTAAATAATAATGCCACACTTGCATATGTGCAGATTGTCACCTCCACAAAGCAATGTGATTCATTTTTCATTTATAACATACATGGATAGTCATAAGGATTGATTTAATGAATAAATATGGTATTTTAAATATTTTTATTATTTTTTAAAGGTAAATATTTATCAACTTTATTTTATTTTCATCTATTATAAAAATGAAAATGATGTTTATGTGTATATATGGACTATTACATCCATGAAATGATGTGCTTAATTTTTCATTTCCACCTCACATGGATGATTATAAAAGTATATTTAATGAATAAACATGATAAATATAACTTTTTTAATATTATATATATAATTCAACCATTTCATAACACACTTAATATAAACAAATATCTCAAAGTTGTTTTGGAAAAAATAAGTGAACAACCAGTGTTCAACATAAGAATGATATATATAATGAATGGATGTTAAATGAATATAAATAGACATTAAAACGTGGAAGATAGATGAAAGTCTTATTTATAAAATAAGGGGTCGATGTCTATTTGATATATGGGAAGAAATATAAAAAATGATAAATTAAAGGCTCAATGTGCATGGAAGTTTTTCATAGGAATAATTTCCACAAGATTTCATGGAAAAGAAAGTTATAGAGACACATACTTCATATTGGTAGCTTTTCTAGTTGATTTAAAATCCAGGGGTATTCAATAATTCATTCCATCTAACAAAAACAAGTGTTTATATTATTATTATTTTTCAATTAATGTAAAATCCAATGGATCTAAATGGGTATTCAAGAAATATCTTCAAATGAATGGTAAAGTGAATATCTAGAACTAAATATATGTTTTTAAACGTTTAAGATATATTATGGAATAAATTATGATAAAAATATTTAAAATATATAAATATTCTAAAATCCATTTCAATTCTAGTTTCCCTAGTGATTAAGACATTATGAAAGCTATAAGGATCAATTAATGTATCAAAATCATTCATTAAATCATGGGATAATTATTTAATGATTTTTTTACAACCGTTATGTAGGATTTTTAGGGTTTTATAATTGATATATATTTGTAATATATGGAAAATGTATATTAGTAATATGTTTTATAAAAAATTAGTTGAAAATATTTCTCCAACAAATAACTTTAAGTGGAAACCAATTTTCTTGGGAATATTATCTATTGAGATTGGTTTATGGGTTTCTTATACTAATTAAAAGTATAAAAACTAACAAGGTGTTGAAAAATACTATTTGGAACCATTGAATAGATAACTTTATCCTACTTATCTTTTTATAAATCCCTCCAACATTATGTGTTTAAGAAAAATAATTGGATTAATAATATGAGTAGAATTTCATATGTCTCAATTATGGGATCTATCACATATTCCATTTCATATACTAAATTTAATATTTTCTATGTAGAAGGAGTTGGGGGAAAATATCAAAAAAAATCCATGAGAATTTAATTGAATAATAATTAAATATATACAATAGTATTTGAGAAATTATAAGGGCTAAATTCCTGGTAATTGTAGATAATGGAGTACTAGTCATCAAAGAGCTATATAATCTATCATTTAAATTGATTGGTTTGACACAGTATTGAAATTATTCTATGGAAATCAGAAAATTATTCTCATTAAATCTATAAGTAGTAAATTCTAAAAAACTGGGTATATTATAGAATCTAATTAAGAAAAACAAGAAATGAACATATATTAAATTGTTACATATATTGGTGGGTAAAAAGAAAGTTAAATATTACCACAATTTATATTGTAACAATATTTTAGTGGTGAAACTAGCTAATAAGAATAAGTTATGATAGAGGGGAAAATGTATACACTTTAGAGATATCATCTTTGGAGGTATTTTGTTCAAATACACAATATCACAATAAATGAAATGGATATTGAATAAAATATAGTAGACCCAATGACTAAAGACATGCCTTAGTAAAATCAGGGTTTCTTATATGAGAGATAACTGGTTTGGAATAGTTAGAAATTGTATCAAGTATAGGTGGAGTGTTTTGAGGGTGGGTTCCTTAGACTCAACTTCAACTTTTAATTTTCAATTACCACATAGTGTATACATATTATATATTCCTTGTTTTTACTTACCTTTATAGTAACACAACTTATGTATATAATATATATGTTAATGTACTTATATTACATGTTATATCAAAATTTTTAATGATTCCCAGATATAATAAAAACCTCATGAAAGTATGAGGGTAATCATAAAAATATGTTTTATATAAGAGGTTCATTAATATGAATAGGCATAAATGATGCATGACTATTGGGTTTTAAAAGATCATATACATTAGGAATTATTTTCATATTGTTGACACTTAGTGATATCAAGTATAGGATATCATGAGGAATGACTCTCCAATATAAACAATATCTGTTTTGGGTTCTATTGGATGTTATTATCTATGAGAATGTGTATTGGTCTCTCAACTTAAGATCATTATTAATGTATATCATTCAATCATAAACTTTTTTCATGATGAAAACCATGATATTTTATTTTTTTGGTGAGTTATCTTATGTTGGATTCATCATTAAGGGTATAACATTGATTGAATGATCAACAAAATATTTTTCATTTCCAAGTATAGGAAGAAGATATTTATTGACCATTTACTAAGTAGTATTAACCAGAATAAATTAATAGTCATTATAGATGAAGTAAATTTTATCCGATATAGAAAAATTAAGATAAATAAATCCTAAAAGGATGGTGACACAAAGTGTGAATCCTCGATACGAGATATCATGAGATAAAGAGAGTATATTATATAGTAAGTGTTTATATGATGTTGTCATAGATATGTATTATCATTATCTATATAGAGTCTATGATATTTTTCTAGATACTACTCTAGGTTTATGAGTTTGTCTCATAAATATTGAGATAAGGTCATAGGGGTCACATATAAAGTGTATCTAGAAGTTATAATAATTTATATAATTAGTGTAGGATGAAGAGGGTCGCACATCTATGGGTTGGTGAACCATTGATATTGTATTATCATAAGTAAATAAATTAAAAATTATATTTTATTTTACTTAATTTTATAATTATAATAATTAAATTTATTTCTCATGGTGATCAGAAGTTATTTAAGTGTAAAAAAGTGAATATGATAAAATAGTTTTTTGAATGAATATTACAAATGAGATATTTTTTTAAAAAAATTAAGAGGAACAAGCCTAGTTAATGGTTTATATTTCATCATGTATAATATTAATTGTGTTACAAGTAAGTGATGATATATTAATGTCACTTTTGATGAGTTATTTAATTTATAAGTGAAGATTTGAGTCATCTATGTTGTTTAAGTTTCTTAAGGAACCTAAAGAAAATTTAAGAAGTTTATAACCTATGAATTTAATCATATTTTGGGACCAAAATATAAATAAATACCCATCATGAATTATAGTTCTCCTATATATTCTCTCAAAATTTAGAGAATGAAAAAATAGGTAATGATAACATCGAATTGATTCATCCTTTTTAGATTTATTTCATGATATTGTAGTTATCAAAATAGTGTGATAAATCCCATCGATCTTCTATAATAGTACATGAATATTGAATAAATATTTACCAAGTTATATTTAGTTCATTTTTTAATGATCTAGAGAAATAATTATTTTGTTCCTTGAATCTACAATAATTCGGTGTTAAGAAAACTATATCAGGATTTCATGAACGAATTAAGTAACATTTCATTTACTTTCAACATGAATAATTTTTTTTTATTTGACTCTTTAATGAAATTAGAGAAGTGGTATGTGAAATATTATGTATGTTCATATATTAGGTAGATATTTTTTTAAAATACCAGTACTGAATGCTTTAGTTTTTCTTGAATTCCTTTTCCTGTCACATGTTTAGTCCAAATGTCAAAGATAATGAAACTTTTCTAACAAATATATGGTATATTAGATCACACCAAAACCCTTTTTAATTTAGGTAGTTATGAAATGTTTCTATTTATCACTCTTAATTTATGATAATGAATTAAAATTATAATCATTATAACTTTACAAAGGGCCCTTGGGGTCATACATATAATAATGCTAATTTATATATTTGAACTTTCATGATTAGTTCTTGTATAAATAATTTTGTGTTTATAATAATATAATTGAATTTATATTTTGTTTATTTAAAATATTTAATTAAATAATTAATTTGTTTTTATAATTTAAATAATAAATTATTTATAATATTAATACATAAACATGATGAAATAAAAAACACAAATGGGATTTGGGATTATGTTTGATTTAAAGGGATTACAAGACCTATAACATTAGATAACTTCATAGGGAAACTTAAATATTTCATTAATTACCTACTTTGTTACCTTTAACTCATTTGTAAGATCATTAATTATACTCCAATAGTGGTTTATAAATTAAACCACTTTTATATGATATTTAATGATTGAAATGACCTTCAGGGGATCTTCATTTCACTTACTTTATTTTGAAGTGGATTTAGATTTCATGGAGGCTATTGAATGCCCCTTTTATATAAATAGAAATAAGGGGTGTAAGATTATTGTAGCAACCCTAGGGTGTAATTTTGGATTAATTTTTAATTAAAAGTTTATATTAAATCTTTAGGTAGTTTGATGTGTGAAAAAAAATTGGATTTAACTTGAGGATCCTAGATATATACACTATATATTCTGATAAATAGAATAAATCAAGCCATGAACACAAGTATAACACCATGAATATTTTATATTTAAAGGGAATTGATCATATTTGAGGGTATTTAATTCAATGACCTATTAGTCACATCGTGAATATGATTATGTGAACTATAGTTGTTTTATATTTCTAGTGATACTCATGTTGTGGAACTGAGTCACACTACAACAAGTATGGAGGTTGAAGATATTTGGAATTGATTAATTCATGATGCAATGGAAACACCATGATTGAAGGTATCATGTTACAGTGTCTGGTTGTAGGGAAAACAGTAGGTTTGGTATGCTTTGGGGGTTTTTCCAATGAAAAACAAAATCATTTGATGATAGAGAGGCCACTATGTAGTTGAACAAAGAACATTTTGATGTTCACAATGTAAAATAAAAAAGGATTCTATGAAAGTTAAGGTTCAATATGTTAAGTAAAAAAAATATAGTGACATTATGAATATATTTTTTACACTATTATAAAAATGAAAATTAAATAATAACTAGAGAATAAACTAGTCTTTTATTCCATTATGTATGTCATCAGGATAGGATTTCTAGAATCTAAAATATTTTGGTAGATTTCATGATTTAGATTTATGAAATAAGTTTGCAAGTTATAGAAAAAACATTAAATAAATTTTTTAAATTTCAATGAATGAGATCTACAGGAATAGGATCCAATGGTTGGATTGGAATTAATGAATTTTGTAAGTTATGGGTTTAGTGTGAGAAGTTTTTTCTAGGTAAAGTGTTTGTAATTTCAAAAGGAAAATATTGGAAATTGACACTTGGGAATCTAGATGAAAACATTGCACCATCACTGTGAAATGCTTGGAATAAGTCTAGATGAAAAACCATAATTTTAAAAAGATAAACTAATTTAATTAAGAAGATACGGTGTGGGTGAACTCGTGTTCATTGAATAGAAGTCTTTTCTTATTGAATGTAAATACTTCTAGAATAACATTCAAAAAAATTCCTTGGAGTTAAGACTATTAGAATCAGGTTGAGAACAGGTAGTACATAAAAATAAAGGTGGATTATGAGAATCAAAATTTTTATAGTTTTCAAGGAACATAGAGAAATATAGTAATATTTAATAGGAATTTATTTAAGTAATAAGAAGTAACAACTTTGGATGTTGAATGAAAGTTTCACTGGTTTATTGGTGAAGCATTTTGTGAATGTTTCTTTGATGAAAATATGTTGAAGATGAAACACATGATCCACTCCTTTAAGACTTTGGTAATGATATATTTTGGATAATCATAAATGATTAGATAATAAATTATAATAAATAGTAAACTAGAAGTTAGTTACTAGGTGGTGATTGTTATGGGAATTTTGAAGTTGTTAGATCCTACATATGGATTCCTTCACATTTTGAATTGTAGTTTTAACTGGATGATTGGATGGGACCCTCTAGAATATTTCTATTGGTACACCTGTGAAAAGTATGAATATGTAAAACTGATGAGTTCTAAAAAATGATGATGAGGCTCACCCTTTTTAGAAGACAACTTGGGTGCACACAAGTGTCTGAGGCATCATAGGAAAATGTAAAGGTCAAACATTCTGAAGTATGGAGACTAGAATAATAAATAATTGTAGACATTGGTAATACTTCTTCTAGTAGTTTGATGAGGGTGACTGGGAGGTGTGAGTTTCCTTGTAACCTGAACTTCCCTATGAAATATGAAAGTGGTTTCATTTCTCCCATGGATATAGGACACAAGTCCAAATCATGTTAATCCACATTCTACATTGTGATTGTGTTGGTTTATGTATATTTGTGTGGCTATCATTTGATTTTTTTATTTTTCAAAAGGAGAACTAAAAGAGGAATGGAACCATATGGTGAGATGAATCAATATAATAGATGGGGTTACTAGACATCCCATTTCTAGAATCCAAAGTCATGGGACATCTTTCATAATTATGTTTTTGGTGGTATCATGGATGCTTCCATTGAATATTTTAAAAGTAAGACTTTCCATGGGATTCCCAAAAGGTGGTATTATATGCGGTTATCATTCGGATGTTTGATACTAACAAGTGGTATCAATAAATGTTCTAGTTATGATATATTATACCAATAAGTGATATTGAAGGGACTGAATTGTAGAGTTTTATGGAAAATAAAGGTTATAGAGTTTTGTGGAATTTTTTTATTAATGTTTTAATGAAAATATAGTATGAATAAGCGATTATACCAGAGGTTTTATAGATATAGAAAATATTCTTGTATAGATAGAGTCTTGAGGTGAATTACAATGTTGAGGCGGTGGTATGAGTTTGTATGAAAGACTATGAGGTTCTCCGGGTCAGGAGATCCATCAAGTTATAAAGGATGTTAGCCATAATATGGTGGTAGTACCAATTGTGATGCTTCATATTGAAATTTATCTAGTCAGAGGTTTAATTTTGTATGTTCTATTCATTAAGTGGAATTCCAAAAGCTGCTGGAAGAATACTGTTGAAGTTATAATGGAATTTGATGATGATCTAGTGTTGTATGTTGTAGATCTTGGAGAATAATAGTTATTCTACTACTCAAGGATTTGATGGTTTTGTTTGATGGAGAAGTAATATTGAATTAAGGGAGAAAACTGTATGTCAAAAAAGTAGCACAGGGATGGTTATAGAAGTTTTAATCATAGGTTGACGCATGTTCTCAAAATGAGGTGCAAGATAAAGGTGTCAATTATTACCAAACATTCGATGGATTTGGGAAACAACCCATGTTTATTTATGGATTTTATTATGGAAAAGGAGATAGAAATAGGAATTTTAGTGTAAACTCCTAGATTGAACCACCAAGTTTTAGCTAGAGTGTAAAATTACCTCATGTGTGTCTCCCCATATACAAGAGGCTTCTGACTATCAATGGGGGTCTAAGTCTATCCATGGGGAGACTGCACCCTCAGTACCTTGTTAATGGAAAAATAATAATAAACAATATAATAAATAAATATTCAACGTAACATGCATAAATCTAAAAAAAATCTCATACATGTTATAAAAAATAATAGATCCCAATGGGGAAATCCTAGCAAAGTAATAAGTATAGATAGATAAATAAATAAATAGTGGGGTCCACTAGTTTCCATCTTGTTCAACATTCAGATTGAGGACTCTCTACTCATCTATCCACCATAGTTCCCTTACCCTTCATTGATTCCCTCATGAAATATACAAGTGCATTTAAATTCATAATTTGGGTGTGAGTGCAAGACTCTTTAAGACATCACCAATGCATAATTAAACTCAAGTTCTCAATTATAACATGTTTATACCATAATAATAATATATACATAATGAGAATAAGTATACAATCCAAAACAGAGTGTTCATGGACTAATTAAGGTTCCACCAACTCCCAGTTGTACTTGCTTCAGCTCCAAGATGTAAAGATATGAACGGAATATATTAATAATAATGAATCTGAACTAGGATGGAAATCCATATATGATATGTCATAATGTGAAAGGAAAATAAATAATGCTTGAAATCCATATCTTCAAAATCATAAGGCATCGAGTAAGATCAATCCACCAGACCATCACATCTCGACTCTTTCACAAGTTAGGCCTCAGGGTTGTTATGCCTCTTGGGACCTGCCACTAGGTCATCACACCCCATCGATGACTTGAGTCACTCCCCCAAGCTGTCATGCCCCTTAAGTCAAGCCCCCAGTTTGTGATGCCTCATACACTATTTTTAGGTCCATTTTCATCATTATTGAAGCTGCACACACTCCCACTCTAGGGGATGTACATCACACAATATTCCACCTTTTCATATACCAACACACAACCTATAATGCATTGATATCACAAATTATAGGGTATTTATACAAGGCAGGAATAATATATCATCAATAAAAATAAAGTACTAATACATATTAAAATGTGATCATCCCACACTCCATTAAAGTATATCACTCAATATCAAATCATATCCTCCAATATGCATATAGTCTGGTTGGATTATTCGTATGTCTAGAAATTGTATGTTGTTCTCAATATCAACTGATCCCTAGATGATTTTTTTAATCCGTGGTAAAAAAATAACATAAATTGTGAATCTATATCTAAAAAAATCTAAGGATTCTCTATTCAAGTGTGAAACCTCATGAAAAAAGAGTAATCATATCTCCTACACTGAGTGATTCTCTATGATCTTTAAGAAGTAAGAATAATTTATTAGTATATTGATAATCACATAAACTGCATTTTGGCTCCTCATGGTCGAAGGTAACCCCATAAAAAATTCTATCATGATATCCTTTCACTTCCCTATAGGTAATGGGAGTGGCTACAACAACCCACCTAGGTGTTGGTGCTCAACCTTCACCCTTTGATAGGTAATTCATCAATAGAAAAAACAAGCAATGTCTCTCTTCATCCCTAGCCTCCAGAACCGCCACCTAAAGTCATGATATATATTGGTTCGTTATGATGTACTGACCATATAGAGGTATAGTAATCTTTCATAATCTCATCTTTGATGGAAACAGGGACTAAAAATCTTCCATGTACCAAGATCACATCATCACTATCCATAGACCATTCATGTATCAAGTCACCACCAGCTAATTTTTCCCTCATTATAAAACACTCGGATTCTAACTCTTTTATAGGCTTTACTTGGTATACAAGTGATGATATGACTAAAAAGGTATAACAAGTCATAGAACCCTAGTCCTCTTAGGAATACATCATTGAATTAGATGAATATCACATAAAGTGGCACTGCTCCTCTAAAGGCCAATCACCAAGCTCCTTCTCATATTGTTTATTATGGTTGAGAGAATATATAAAAACATTTTCATTCCTAGGTATATACACCTTCTCAAAACCAAATATCTCTAGATAAACAACCTAGTACCTCTATCTCAAGTTCAAATTTCTCTGTGTAAAGATATAGTGAAGTCTCTTTTGGTACATGTAAAAAAAATCTACTACCTACTCTCACTGCATCAATGTTGCTCCCAGACCAACACCTAAAGTGTCACAGTACATTATATAACCAATCACAGGCTCGGGGAGTGTCAGCACTTGTGATTTATTAAACCTTCCCTTTAGATCAAGAAAAACCAGTTCGCATGGTTCTATCCAATGTAACTTCACTCCTTTCTTCATCAATACTGTCATGGGTGTTGATAGTATAGATAATTCATCAATAAACCATAATTAATATCCTACTAAACCAAGAAATATTTTTTTATGAAACATGTTTTGTTGATGTGTCTAGGAAATGACTATTTCAACCTTCTCTAGGTCCACAGATATACCTATCTTATACACCACATGTCCAAGGAACTTTTCCTCTTGAATCCAGAATTCACACATCTGTAATTTGACATAAAGTAAATGTGATTTAAGTGAATGTAGAACTATCTCTAAGTGTCTATCATGTGACTATGATTCTAGTGAGTAGATGTAGTAATCATCAATTAACACCATAATTAATGAATCTATGTATAGGTAGAATATTTTTTTCATGAGGACTATTAGCATATTCTATTCATTCATCTACCTGAACGACATAACCATGGACTCATATAACTCATACCTACTCTAAAGAACAATCTTTAGAATATCCTCTGCTTTAAGTCACAATGGATGATAGCCCGATTGAAGTTCAATCATGGAGAACCATCTGGATCCCCAAAACTAATTGAAAATATCATCGATCCTAGTAAAGGTATATTAGTTCTTCACCATCACCTGTTCAGCTTATGATAATCAATACATATTCAAATAATATCATATACTTTCTTGGAGAAAAAATAGTTTCACTAAATTGTGAGTTACCCAACCTGATGAAGCCCTAATTATCCAATTCATCGAGCTCTTTTATCTTAATAAACACCTGACACACTTATATTTAAAAAAAAATAAAGTTTTTTTAAGGGTTTTAAATGGATTTTAATCTATATTCACATATATTTCAATGTTTTATTGAAAATTTAGAAATTATAAATTTGGAATTGAAAGGGGATTAAAATTAATGAAAAATGTTGAATTGTGGTTATTAATTTTAATAATGAAATTTTGGTTGGTATTTTTTTAAGTGTTTTAAAATTTTCATAATTTGTTTCCAAATTTATTTCAGGTAAAAAAAATTAAAATCTTCTTTATCCCTCAACCGACCAGTACCAAGTCACATATAAATCCCTTAAGAGGTAAATCTGACCGTGTTGGACTAGTGGGAAATCCAACTCGGGCCGGTGAGGTGCAAGGCCCATGGGAGGAACCACAAGCATATGTTGATCCAAGGGCTACTAGGGTCATGCAGTGCCCATGGCACATATCATGTGTGCTAGTGAATTTAGGATTCCACTTCGATGCAGGTGTTTGAATAGAGACAATCAATAGTTTTAATTTAAATTCTCCACAGACCATGTATTATTTTTTATGTGGGACACAATCTAGTGGTTACTATATATTAATTAACCAGAACTATGATATCCCACTTATTCCTCAGAACCCACACCTAAAACACAAGCCGCCACCATCCTCTCCCATCTCTACTTCCTGACTTCAGCTCGTCGACACTTGTACTCACTAGGAAACACAATTTTCATGATCAGGGGATCTTGAGATCAATGTCGTTATCCACTATGAACTCCTTCCACCACTCGAGAACACCTATAGAGCTATGGACGACCACTATGAAGGCTTCCTCTATCCACACAGAAGGCCGGATGAATTGGATGGATCGATGAAGACCACCACTTCCACCATTTTCAGTGTTTCCTTTATCTCTACCACATCATCCATGAATTTCTATGCATCCATTCATGTGAGAAAAAATCTAGGAATTCAGTAAAAAAAATTGTCCAAACTGTGAAATAAGAAAGCACCGAGTCTCATGGAATATCTTTAAAAAATATATTTATCTATATTCAAACATAAAAAAAAGAGATACACTATAATTTTTAAAAATAATCCTTGATAAAATATTTGGAAGCTAAGGATCATTTCTTCCTATAAAAATAGAAGGCTTGATGCCCATCAAGGAGTAGGACACTGCAGGGAGGCACATTCTAGGTTGTTGGTGGTTTTTTTCTTATTTATATTTTTATTTTTTTCTAATTCTTGTAATTTTCTTTTCTTTTAGGAAATAAAAAATGCATTAATATCACTTCTTTAATTTAAATTTTTACCAACATTCATATTCTCTTCCCTTATTCATATTCTCCTTCAATTCTATATTTTATTTTTATTCTTTATTATTTTTTTTATTCTTTCCACATTCGGTCCATTTCTATATTATTAATTTATTTTCTTTTATTTTCTTCTTTTTATTCTCTCTTTATCTTCTTATTCTATTTTTACTTCTATGATTTCATGTGTTATTCTTCCTTCCCTTTTATTTTTATTATTATTATCTTTTATTCTTCTCATTATTACCACCATGACCTATTACCCTAAAAAATGAGAGACTAATCTGAGCATTGGACCAGTAGAGGTAATTGGTGTTTAAAAAATTATGAGCTTTAATTCATATGTTTTATTTATGCCTTTTTTGATAAAGGGTGATGTTCAAGGTTGTAGTGACTTTCCAACTCAAAACAGAACTCAAAATTAATTCTAATATTTTATTTAAATATTTTTCTTCCCTTTTAATGGGAACAATATCTTCATACAATGAAGTTGAGCCATTCACTGGATAAAATGGAATATGATGGATCTAGGTCCTGGAAGGTGTCACATTATCGATCGAGGTGTTCTATTAACCTTTATTACAGGAGGAAGAGGAACTATTTTTATAGGATTTCAATATTTCAAGATCATTGAATAAAATAATAGTAGTTTAAGAATAAGATTACATAATTAAAATACCAAACTAAATTTAAATAACAAACAAAATAATGATGGAACTCATAAACCAAACCAAAAAGGACAAGTTATTTTTTCATTGTCCAACTTTTCATGTTAGTATATTTTAAGATTTAATTTATTTCCTCAAATTCCATTGTTTCCTTAAATTAAATAAAAACAAAAAAAATAAGTATTTTAGGGGAATTTGATTAATTAAGTAGATAAACTAAGAATCTCCTCAATTGATAAGGCCCTAGTCATCCATTATTCTGCACTAGGAAACAATTTAGAAATTTTCATTTCGTCACACTATAATGGGAATGCATCAAAACTTGCACCGTTTCTAGGGAGCTAATCAGTTATTTATTTAATTTTTCTATTTTCACATTATAGATATTTTTTAATTTTTTTTCTTTAAAATTTAAATAATATTTTTAACTCTCTCTGGTTTATATTTTATAGTGTTAATTTATTTTCTAGATAGATCAGTAGATCCTACAGACAAATAATTGTAGAGGATAAATTCACCAACCTTATCCAATAACTTAAGAGACCCTTGATCAACCATTGGTCGAAGGATTAGCTAGAATACTAACTAAAATCTAGGAGTAATTCCTAATGTTTTATGAATAAGTATTCAAGATTCCAGTAGAGACATCCTTTATTCCTCCCAACATTTCAAAAGAAACCCGCTAAGTGAAATTTTATGAATAAGTGGCTAACAATGATTTAAAACATGAGATTTAATAGATTGAAGAGATGGTATAGGATAGGTAGAGAAAATGGAATGGCTAACTAGTTATTTTAATTCATCCCTCGAGAAACCTAAACTTGAACTAGAAGATTAACCATTATTCATCCCAGATTTTTCTAAGGAAATATAAGAATTTGAGGCAATTCTTAAAGAGTATTCACATCCCAACAATCTAAATAATTAGATCCAGGATAACTATGATGATCTAGAGTAGATTCATGGTCAGGATTACTTTCCTGATCTATTTGTGGGAGAGAAATAATATCAAGATGAATTTTAGAATGAGTGTGAGGTAAAATTTGATATCCTATTTCCTTGGGAAGTAGAAGATCCATCACCATTGAATATATAGCTATCTATGGAGGAACGCACCACCCAAGTGGTGGAATTTTAAGAAAATATTGATGATGCTAACTTCCAAATTCTATCCTATGAAATTTAAATTCAATATTCACATACAACTAAAGAAACAATTTAAACCAAACCAAGACAGGGATTTGATATTTCCTTAAACTCTATTTCATTTGATTTCATTCAATTTGAATTGAGTATTAATTCCCCCTACTTCTAATTTTATGATTTAGAAAAAAAAATCCATTAAGGAAGATGATAAGGATGAACATTAACTTATTAAGGAACACATGGTGCTCCCTGATTTTGATGAACATTCATTTGAGGAATCCCATGAATATGTAAAAAAATTAATCCAAAGGAAATTAAGATATAGGCTGCTCACTTTTAAAGGGATAATTTTCTCATTAATAATTCATATTTAAATTTTCATTAAGTAAAAATACCTAATTATATTTCTTTTAATCATTTAATTCATGACTCTCTATTGATCAAGAACTGAATAAAAAGAAGTAGGTTTCACAAGTAGAAACAATGAATGAGGATTATCAATACTTCATTCTACCCCCACCATGCAAGTTGTACTTAATTGTGAAGGGGATGGGTATGGTATACTCTATCTATGGATTATTCCCCACTAGAAAAGAAGAATTGGAGGTTAGTGAAAGTCACATTTTGTGGCTCAAATCCAAGAAGATGCACGAACCATAAAACTATGGATGAGAACTGGTATTTCTATCTAGAGGTAGTAAAAATACTGGGCCCACATGGGGGATTATACTAAGATTTATCTTTCTATTTTCATTATAGGAATTTATAATTCAATTTCATTCTAATTAGAATAGATCCCACTCGCTCTATCCTTTTTTGAGCTTTGATGGCATGATCCATGTGTTTTAATTTAGTGATTTTATTTTTTAGGACTATAATGTCACAAGGAATCCCCCAATAAAAATGTGGAGGAAGAGGAATAAAGCTTAATTTCAAAAAGGAGTTCTCTTTTCTGATTTTCTTTTAAACTTGATACATTTTTGTCTAAAAACTGATTTGATCTTTAAATTGGAATTTTCATTCCCATGATTTAATTTATGTTTTACTAGACTTATCAAGGATATAAGATTTTTCTTAGAAATCATGTGATTCCATGATTTAGATTTCAATGATAATAATATTTAATAAGTAAAATAAAGAGTTAAATTTTTATAGTGAATCATGGATAACAAAATGACGACTTGTTATTTGAGGGAATTAGTTGATTCATGTAAATGGAATTTCCATATCATTTTTCAAACATTGGATTTATGAAATTCATGTGAATTGATTTATTATTATCATACATACCATGGTTGACTATACCAAATCCAATTTATCATTATAGAGAGGATTTTTAGGCCACATATTTCCAATTTTATCTAGATTTTATTTCTTGAGTGATCTTGGGATATTCCACCTACCAAAACATGCATTAAAACTTGTCAAATATATGACTATGAAAAAAAAAATTTAAAATGATTGAAGAATCTTTTGATAAGACCTTATCCTTAAGATAACCTTATACATAAATCTAGGATTATCCCATAGAGACCATGAATGACTTATTTATGAATGATCCATATTTCAAGCTATTTTTAGTCGTCCCTACCATAATATTTGTATTTTTATGATACTTTAATTTTTAACTATGTGGGTAATGGAAATCATAGTGAAAGGGATAAAATAAAATGTATGTTAAACGTGTGTGGGAGTATATGTGGGTATTAAGAAAGTTTCTTTATTTATATATTAAACATTTATTTTTTCCTTTCTTGAAAAAGTTATAAAAATAAAAAATGTATATATATATATATATGTGAGTGTGTGTGTGTGTGTGAGTGGGTTGTGACTTGGAATAATAAAAAATCACCATTACTAGACTGATAATTGTTATCATATTTGGTTTGGTGGTGGATATTATATTTATTACAAGAATTAATTTCAATAAAAATGAAAAAAACATACTTTGAAATAAAATTAAAAGTACAGAAAAATCAAGAGGGTTCACATAATTAATTAAGCTTTATTTTGTAATAAAATTTATTTTGAGCATGAGAAGTGGGACTTGTTATTTTTAAGGGGATAATTTCATTGATCTTTTACTTTTGGTATCATAATTAATACTTTTGATATTAACCTCTTCCTTAAGCCTTAATTTTTAAACATAAATTTCAATATACCTTAAGCCTCACATTCATTATAACCTTAATTAAAAAATTACTCATGATTTTATGTACATTTTTTCTTTATAGAAGTGAATAAAAGAGTTATTTTACAAGCCTGTGTATAAGGAGAATGTTCTCATGATATGTGCATAGCTCTACTTGAATTATATCATGAATGGTGAGAGAAAAGATTCAAAAGAGGTATATCATTATTTTTCATATTAAATAATAATGAATTAAGGAGATTGAATATATGAAAAAATAATTTCCATCATTTTTTAATGGAGAAATTAAAATATTTGAGTTAATTATTTCTTTGAAAATTGGGAAATTAAAATGATATTTGATGTGTATTCTTGAACGTTTGATTTAACATTGATAATAATTTTATTTAGTTTTTTGAGATTTGAATAATGGTGAAAATGGTTCCCTTTAATTTACAATGTTGATATTTTATGTTTGAGGAAAACCATAGTTTAAGTGTGGGTGTATTTAACACACTGATATTTTTATGAAAATTTTTAATCATTTTTATCATTTTTCGTGAATTTTAATCTATATGCAAATGTATTTGCAAGATTTATTAAAAATTCGTAAATTATAAATTTGGAATTTAAATAGTTTAAAATTAATTAAGAATGTAAAATTGTGGCTGTTAATTTAAATTATAAAATTTTGATTGGTATTTTGTTAAGAGTTTTGAAATTTACTTATGTTGATTTCAAATATATTTCATGTAAAAAAATTTCCAAGCATGGCCAGTTATTAACCAACCATCACCAAGTCACATATCTATCCCTTAAGAGGGCCAGTAAACCATGGTGGAATAGTGAGAAGTCCACATCAAGATTGATATTTTAAAGGCCCACGACAGGACCCGCAGGAATAGATTAGGATAAGGCTCACTTGGGCCACATAGTACGCGCAACCCATGTTGTGTATGAAAGGAAATCTAAGAGCCCACCTTGATGTAGGCATATGAATAGAGATAGCCTCCATTTTTAATTTAAAATCTCTAGGACATGTCTTATTTTCAATGTGGGACATAGTCCATCGGTTACTATTTATTTCCTAAATGGCACAATGTCGTCTCACTCAGTCTCATAACCCCGCAACTCAAACACGAGCTGCCACCACACTATGTTGTCTCTGTCACCCGATTTCAGCCCATTTTCTTCATGAACTCATCGATAAACACCATTTCCATATCCATGAGAGCTATATATTGATACCATTTTCCACTAAGAATGCCTTTCACCACCCAGTATCACCTCTGGAGAAATAAAAACCCACCATAAAGGCTTCATTTAGACGCTTTGAAGTACAGGTGACTCAAAGGGCTCAATGATGACCACCTCTACCACCACTATCTTTGTTACCTTCATTGTTTCCAAATAATCCGTTCATGACCATGATACTATGAATGTGATAAGCTAATTCAAGTCTTGGTTCCACATTATCCACTATTTACACTATAAAATAGAAAACCACTGTGTCTCATGACAGATCCTTAAAAGACATATTTATCTATATTCAAACTTATAAAAAGAGATACATGAGTATTTAAAAGAATAAACCTAAACTAATATTTTTTAATCTAAGGATCCTATATTCCTATAAAAATATAAGGCTTGTTTCCCATTTAGGAGTTGGATACCGGGGGTTGGGACGAACTTGTTATGTCACTGCTTCTTTTTTTCTTATTTTTTCATTTTTATTTATTTTACTTTTATTATTTTAATTTTATATTATTTATAAAAAATCACATGAATTGTTTTCTCTTATTTAATTCAATGTGTTACCCATTTTCATCTTCTCTTCTCTTCTTCCAATTATCCTTTTGTTCTCTATTTTCTTTTTATTCTTCCCACTTATTCTTCTTCTTAACACATTCTATCCATTTTTATTTTCTTACTTTATTTTATTTTATTTTCTTCCTCTTCTCTATCTCTCTCTTCTTATTAAATTATTAATTTTTTCACTTCATGTGTTCATCTTCTTTTCCTTTTCCTTTTATTGTTATTCTCTTCTCTTCTTCTCAGTCTCCCCACCATGAACTCTTACCCTCAAAAATGAGGTTCTAACCCATGGCTTATCCCAAGGTAGTTAAGTGATGTTTCCAAAATTAAATGATTAAATTCATATGTTTTATTTATTTATTTTCTGTGATAAAGGGTGATGTTCATGGGTGTGGCGATTTTCCACAAAAAACACTGAACTCAAACTTAAAACAAATATTTTATTTTAATATTTTCCCTTCGTTTTACTAGGAATAGAATCTTAAAATGATGAAGTTGATCCATTCAGTGGACGAAAGAGAATATATTAGAGTCGGGTCCTTGATGGTGTCATATTCTCAATTGATTTGTTCCCTAAACATTTATTATAAGCGGATATAGAATTTAGTTTCCTATAGGCAGTCAATATTTCACATTCACTAAATAAAAAAATGTATTTTAATAGTGATATTTCATAATTAAACAACCAAAATATATATAAAAAACAAAGAAAATAATGGTAGAACCCATAAACCAAAACCCCAATTTCCAATTTCTTTATTCACTATCCTACATTGCATATTATTATATTTTAGAATATCATTTATTTCCTAAAATTAAATTATTTTATGAAATTAAATAAAACCCACATAAATATGTGGTTTAGGAGAATTAGATTAAGCTTATATACAAAATCAGAAGCACCTCAAGTGACACAACCCTATTAAACCATTATAATACACTATGAAACAATTTTGAAATTTTCTTTTTCCATACCCCACGACAGGCATGAGTCAGTTCCATATCATACATGGGTATCAAAATGGGATGTGTACCCAGCATGAGTTCAATATCATCTTAACTTTATGATCCTTCATAGTATCTACTAGGTTAAATGTCCCCACAAATATTATAACCCATTCTTCAATATCTTAAGGGCCTTTGTTTCCCAAGAAGAATGAAGAATGTGGGATTTGAATTCAGGGAATTTTTTACTATAGTTATAAACACCAATTCCTAGGATAGGCACTAAGAAAAATAATTATAATTTAAGTGGTAATGATACCTAAAATTCATAGTAAGTGTGGGATCATGCTCAAATGCATTCTCATATGCATCTAGTGATAATGAATAAAAATCCTCCCTTGTGGGAGTATTACAACCAACTTCCCAAGTAGTACCATAATACTACAATGACGTGACTTCATACATAATATAAAGGAAACACTTCTAAATATGAAACAGAGCTGTTAGTATAAACTAAAATCATTTTATGGTATCACAAATGGTTCTCCTAGGTGTCTACCCTAAACCCAAGGTATACCCTAACTAGTGATAACCCTAGTATCCACCCCTGAATATTAGTCACATTCATCATATATACACTAAAACAATACCATTCTCAGTTAAACTATTTAATTCCAATAAATATATATCATAACAGCATGTCGTCATATATATATCACAGAAAGAAAAATTATCCCAAATAGATCTCACAAATTGCGGAACTTAATTAAAGAATTAATATGTAGAACAACAAGAAGTATATATATATATATAACAAGTGAATATAAATTCTAAGTTAGGATATATGAATGCACCCAAAATTTCATAAATCACATACCAACATCATGTATGTAACGACCTTGGCCCTGATAGCCTAAAGCTAGTGCCTTACTTTATTACATTAGTATAAGATATAAGGAATCCCATCCCAAAGGACGGAATAGTTTAGTAGTATTGTTAAACAATAAATATTTTAAATTTACCAGGAATAGTTTTGTAGTATTTTTAAACAATAAATATTTTAAATTTTCCTTACATTTGAGAACATAAAATCCAAAAACAATTTCACTGAGTCAACAATTATTCCCCATTTGTGTAACCATGAATATCAATCATAATATAATTCTTGGAATCCTAGGGAAAATGAAACATATGAAAGGGGTGACCTCAGATGATTGGTAGGGGTATAAATACAAATAAATCTATCATAAACAAGAATAAACAATTATAGAAATTTTATTTACTAAAAAACATTTCATTTAATCAATATCCTTCGCATAATACGGTGGGAATGGAAGATGATCAAATAATTCCATATAAATAATCACATGAGAATGAAAATTAAACATGGATATTATACTAGTAGAATAATCACATGGAATAACAATAACTATTATCATAATACGGGAATAAAAAATATGAGACATCATAGAAATACTGTTAGGGTTTTAGCCAAGACATCAAACATAATTGGGTATGAAATTATCCAAAACACAAACAAGTTTGTCTCGTGAGACCTAACTATGAATTGAGGAGATCTTACTGGCCCTCCTCAACACTAAATAAGTCCAATTCATTACTCTTATGAAAGGTATGAAATATAATCAACATAATAATTAATATTAAGAACTATCATATGAAATGTGAATACTTTAACCATAAACTATGAATGGTATCAAAATAGCACATCAATAGTAAAACTAAATCATAACACATTCAATGATATATGGTAAATGATATCATAAGATATAAACTTAAATCAATAAAAATATCCAACAAAGGATTTCGAAATAGATGAAAATATTCTAAAAAAATAATTAAAATTTTCTGGAGAGTAATAACACTTTTTACTTTGAAATCATTTATTTAAAAGGCCGGAAAATTTCAAAAGAAAAGAAATAAATTTTAAAAAATCTTGTAAATCATTTAATTAAACTTCAATAAATTAAGGTTTTGTGGTAAAGAAATAAACCTCTCATTTTATAAAATATAAAAAACATTCCTTCCATATATTTTATTAAAAAAATCATAAAGTACCTCATATGGAAAATGACAAAAAGATTAGTTTATAAACATTTTATAAAAAGTTGAACATGGGTAAAAAGATTTTAAATTTTTTTAGGAAAATAGTAAGAACATTATCAAAAAAAATTACAAAAGTTTGATATTGAATAAAAATCCTCCCCAGTGGAGACTTAAACTTAAACAATCCTAAATAATAATGAGATTGTGAAATTACATTTACCAATTAGTAATCAGTGGAATCGTATGCCCCATGAATGAAAGAAAAATATATGGATATATAAATACCATAATATTCATAATAATACTCATAAAATACATTTATGGGTAGTATATACACCACAAAAAATCAACAAGTACTGTATAAAGTATGTGTCCCACAGAAATAAAATTGAGACAAAAATCCCTTACCTTACGTCAGATTTCCTCTGTAGGTTTCTAAAACTAACGTATAGTGGTTTTAAACATGTTAATAACATAAAACAAATAATAATAATATTTATAATATCATATATTATCCCCTTATAACATTTTACCACTCTTTAATTAATAATAGTTTCTTCAATTTACTATTTTGTGTGTTATTTATCAGGTTTTCTCATGCTTATTTTGTCTTAAATGTATTGATACTATTGAATATGATATATATCCAACATATATAGAATAATATTAATGTCATAAATATCATATTTAATCATTAAATACATTTTATATAATCAGTCTTGAATTTTTAAAATAGAAAATGAATCACATCACGTTGTGGAGATGGAAGGTCTTACGTATGCACGAGCAACGGTATCATTCCATTAATAGTGAAAGGATATGGAATTGGATGAAATATTAATTTTTCTATAATCAATATAATTTCATAATTATTATATAAATCCATTATTTTTATCATTATAACCATCCAAGTAATGTGGTGATGAAAAATAGATTACACTACAGTGTGGAGACGGTAAATCATACATACGTACACATGATGTTTTCATTTTTCAGAGGATAGATAAATAATGTAATATGGTTTTACCATAATCATAATAATACATAATAATATATATGATACTTGTTTTATAACTTTAGTATATAAACAAAAATTTAAGAGTAAGTAGAAGAATAAATGAACTTGAATTAGTTGGTCAAATAATTACCTCTTCTTCAGTGGACTTCCTTTATATCACATCTTAAGGAATCAAGAGTTGGCCTTTTTGGAAGGCCAGGACCTCAAAAACTTATATAAGAATGTTAAGAGGTGAAATTTTCAGGTTTTTTCATCTAGAATGCAAAAAATAGTGTGATAAAGTAAGGGAGGATGTTCCCTTTTATAATTTAAATGAGAATCGCTTTTAGAAACTCTCAAAATATTAAATTAATATAAATTAATTTTCAATTAAAAATGGATCCAAAGTGATATATTTCAAATATAAAATTATTATGGTTCTAAAAAAACTCAAAAATTAATTTTTAGAAAAGTTTGGGTCTCATTCTTACCCTTATCGTTTATTTTTAACACTTACTTAAACTCTTTAACTCTTCCCAGAAAACATGTGTTTTTACTCTTTGAAGGTTAATATAGTTACTATAAAATGATAAAATATCCTTAAATGGATCATATATGAAATTTTAAACCTTATCCAAATTAATTTTACAGATTTTATATTTTTATGAATTTTATATATTTTAATAAAATATTATTTATTTTAAAAAAGCATTAATGACAATTTTGACACTTTTCATTACTTGACTTTTAAAAAAATATACAAGATAAATTAGACCCAAAAACATTAATATATCCCTAATATTTATAGATAATCTAAAAAACCTTGGATGAAATTATTTATCACAAATCACATTTATTTTAATATTTTTAATATAATTTATTTGATATTTCTATTAATTAAACAATTATTACATCATCATTGTGTAAGCCTTTAAGGTAATTATTTATTTCATAAAAATTAACAATAAATTTATATTATGAAGATGAAAATTTTAAGTTTAAAAAGGCAATTTATAGTTAAAGATATCTTCTGAATAACCACATATAAAAATTGTAATACTTATTAAAAACTTGAGTATGACATATTGGACTTTCCTTAGAATAAAATATTAAAAAAGGCTCAAAGTCATCCATGTGGCTTCAAGAGGCCATAAAATTGTTCTAGAGATGATTTTAGTTGACACTAAACCATACAATATAATTATTACATGTCTTTGGGAAATTTTATAATACTTATAATATTATTTTTAGCATTAATTACCTGATTTACCCTTAACCATGGTAATTAAAAAAACTAAAGTTACTATTCATATTGTCCAAAAATAAAAGGAGAAGATTTACTAAATTTTAATCTTATGATTCAAAATATTTAATCCATTTTTCAAAATTCAAAAAACTTAATTTTATAAAATTTATTTAAAATTAATCTCATTGACAAAACAAGAAAATAGGTTTTCAAAGTGAAATCGTTCAAAAGATTGAAATTTTTTTATATAAAACTTCTATGTGAAATTGATTAAAATGACCTAAATTATATTTAATTATAAAAAAATTATTACATTATTCTTTAAAAATAATTAAAAATATAATTGATCACTATAAATTATTTAGATTAAAAGGTTGTTTTCAATTAAAATGCAAATTTTATCATTATTCATCAAAATATGAAACTTATGAGAAAAATACCAGAAATTAAACAAAAGAAATTTTTTATATTCTGATTTAAAATAATAATTTTATTTTTTCAAATATAATTTATAAAAATGTCAAAAACTATAATTAAAACAAGTGCACCATTATAAAAATATACTCTTTTGTGCCTAAAATTGGATTTATTCTTATCTTAAGTCTATCAAACTTATTGGATGAATTTAAAAACATTTTTTTAATATATTACATATATATTTCATTAAAATTTTCACAAATATTTATTAATTTAATTTATTATGATAAAATATCATTGTGGTCATAAAAATAGTTTTTTCATAAAAACACATCCTTTATATTCAATTGGTTTTTATTTTCATTTCCAATGAATTCATTTTATAAACATGTGTAAACTATATTTTTATAATTTATTTAATAATATTCACAGTATCAAACTTAAATAACAGTTACAAAATAATAATATTTATTACTATATCACAATTCATTTAAGTTCGGTGTAGTGTACAATGTATACAATCGAGGAAATTAAATTTATTTAATAAGATGCATACCATAAAATTCTGGGGTGTTACACTCTACCCTCCTTAAATAAATTTCCAATAGTGGCCTATTCCTTTCATTTATCTATTTTAGTCTCATCATCGTTAGTATTATAACCATTACTTGTAGATTCTAACCATTGACCAAAACCCAAAGCACAACCTGAGAAACACTAGTCATAGTGATATAGTCATAAAGAATCATTTGTATGATGTCTAAATCATGAAATCATCTTATCAATATATGATTCTATATGTTTAAACTAGGTTATCCATGGTATTAAAAAAAATATTGTATGTTATAATACACTTAGTCTTATCCTCAAAATCAGTCATAGGTATATGTTTTCTAATTCGGGATATCATAAATCTTGTTCCCAAGGTTTTTACTAAACTTTCTTTGATACCAACTACAATGAACCCAACCCCAGTAGCCCAGATACCCTGACTTCAATTATTACATTGGAATAAGATACAAGGAATCACTTCCCAAATTACTGAATAGTTTATAAGTCTTGGTAAAATAGATACATATTTGAAATTCACATTACATTTTAAAACATAAAATATACAAATAATTTCATTAATCCTTCCATTATTCCTCCTTTGTGTGACCCTATGTAACAGTCATAATATACTTCTTGTAATCCTAGGAAAAAAACATATGAAAGGGGTGAGCTCATGTAACACCCCAATCTTCCACAGTACGTTTCTCTTTGAATAATGCAATAGCTTGCGTTGTACTCAACTTCAAGTTCTAGCACACCACGACTAATCAAACTAGCCATTATGAATAGTAATAACCACTATTTGAAATTTAATAAGTTTTATTTTTTAAAATGGACTTCATTTTTGGATTCAGAATATTAAAATTATCTTAGGGTGAATTTTTGGTATTTTTCTAAAAACTTTCAATTTTTGATGAACAGTGAAAAATATTGCTTTATTGATTAAATCATAATTTTTATTTAAATAATTATTTATTTTATTAAAATTTATTTTATCTAAAAAAGATACATAATACCTATATAAGTTCAATTAAATTCATTGGAGTCATTTTATAATAAAATTAAATGTATAAAATTTTATTGAACATTTTAACGTCTTTTACCCACTCTCTAGGCACATTTACAAATTTGAATAAAACGTAGTTTTACAGCTTCTGTGAATTGAATTTCAAAAAATAGAGAGTCACAGTTAAAATCAGTAAGTAAAATTTTGTTTAATAAAATGAAAATAATTTTTGGTGAACAATAACTTTTGAATTTTATTTACCACAGTTAAATGTAAATAGGGTAATTAAAGGTAACAGTGATATTATAATTACCCTAACACATGTCCTAATTCCATTTGATAAGTTTTTTTTCAACCGAAATCAACCTTGGGAATAAAATTTTATCCTCTTTGATCCACTTGGATTAGATTAGGACATTTATTATTATTTTATTTAAAGAAGAGTTAAAAGTGTAAAATTCAAATGTTCATAACTAAAACATTTTTAATATAGGTTTACACATAAGATAAATTCAACTATAAATATTAATCATAAAGATAAAATGATTTCCTACATAATGGTATTTTATTTATAATTTTTAGAGATTAAATAATTAAATTTATTTATGACACAATAATGATGCAGTAATTACCTTATTAATGAAAGATTAAAATAACTAATATCATAAATATCCAAATAAACGTGAATTGAAACTTTTAAGGCATTAAACTAATTTCATAGGATAATATGACATTTTATTATTTATAAAATAATTTTTTTATAAGTGATAAAGTTTTTATGACTTTCAGAAAAAAAATACCAAATAGTGTGAAAATTTACATAAATGAGTTTTTAAAACAAATAATATATTATTAAATGATATAATATTCCTAAAAATATAAGGATCATCCAAAAGACTTAGATAAGATTATATATGTCAATAATAAACCACTTGGGGTTTTCTTGTCTTTTTATAGTAAGTTTATTAACCATTTATTATAATAATACAAGAATACATGGTAAAAGTTAAACTATTTAACTAAGAGTTAAATCAAAACGATAAGGTTAATATGGTGACCTAAATCTATCTAAAAACAATTGGTTGAGAGGTTCGCAACCCATAACCACCTTAGCCTATAAATAAATCCTTTTTAATCCATTATAAACCTAATATGATTGTATAATAAATTAATATATCAAGCTCTTCCTAAAGTGACTATTACCTCTCTTATAAAAGGGTACTTCCCCTTCTCTCCAAATAAAAACTCCACATCCATTTGTCTAGGCCAAACCCTACTCAAATATTCTCCAAAATACCCTCAATTTAACCTATATATCTTACTTTTATCAAAAATATAACCTAAGGATCCCTTTTGATCAAATCAAAAAGTAGCACCCGAAGAAGAGGTAATAATTTCATCACCTATTTCAAAGTTGTTTTCTTCTTCCACTTACTCTTTCTTTGTTTTTTACATACCAAAATAATAAATAAGGTACCTTATAAATATTTTGATGTAATTATAAATATGGTAAAACCATATTTATTATTCTATCCATCCTATGAATGACAAAGTCACCATACGTGTGTACGTACGACTTACCATCTCCACGTCGTGGTGTAGTTTGTTATTCAACACTTCATTATTTGGATGGATATAATAATGAGTACAATTTATGTTAATAATAATTATAAAATGTTAATTATTCCATATATATGATATACCCTCCAATTACATATGATTTTACCATCAAAAGAATGATATTGTCGCTCGTGCGTACGTACGGATTACTGTCTCCACAAACACGATAAGATTCATTTCCCCATCATTACCATTAAAGAATAATTTTCATTCTATAATTAAAAATAATGTTTAAGAACTTAATATAATTCTTTATATGAATCAAATACATAAAATCCATAAGAAACCTGACTTACGTAACAAAACATATAAAGTAAAATGAATCAGTTAACACCTGAACCAATGATACTACTGAAATATTATTAACCAAACAATATTAGAAGATCATATATAATATCATATTTATGTATATGGTTCTTGTATAATTTAATAAAAATTATTTACCTATTATATAATAGGTTAACTTACCCTCAAATAAGGAGAAGTACAAGGTAAGGTTTAATTTTACAATCTCTTTATTATCGAAGGTTGTTTATACGATGGTATCTACTAGGAACTCTCTATCATCCACATCTGTGTTTCTTAAAAATTTATTTCAAAAAAAATTCTATTTACTATATTATGGGTTAAATTCATTTATACCCTTGTTTGAATTTTTATAAAATGGTTTTAAAGGAATCTTTCTATCATTTTCCAAACAAGGTACTTTATGACATTTTTGAAAAATTAAGGAAAGAATATTTGTTTTAACTTATACGATGGGTGTGGCTATTTTCTGCTGTTATAACACCTTCAAAGCTTCCCTTGTAATATTATAAGAATATTTTAAAAAAAATTATTTATTTTATAATAATCTGACTTTTAAATGATTTCAAAATAGAAAGAGGTATTTTTCTCCAATAGTTTTGATTTCATCTATGTCAACATCCTTCGATTGATTTTACACTTGTTTGAAGTTGATTTGTTATAATACAATCATTCATATTGTATTGAAGGTTTTGAGATATGTTTGACTATGTATGTGTTATTTTTTATACCATTCATGGTTTATGGTTAAAATATTAACATTTTATATTCTAGTTTTAATATGAATGTTTATGTTATGTTTCAACCTTTTCATATGAGGAATGCATTGGACTTAGTAAGTGATGGGTGGTTCCCTCTATAGCTCCTCGATGAATCAGTAGGTCTCATGAGACAAACTAGTTTCTTTACACAAGGCCTTGAAAAAATCGTTTTTGTGGTCTTGGCATGAGGCCTTGACTATGTGGTTATGATGTACAACATTATGCATTCCATCATCATGAAATTAGCTATTTATATTACAATGTGATTATTTGACTAGTAGAATATCCATATGAATAAGTAGATGTAATTATTTGATTTATCTTTTCCATATTATTCTGAAGCTTATGTTTAAAAGGATTGTGTTTTAGTCTTATACATTGCCTTAAATGTTTATGCTTATTTATAAATGTTTCTACTATATTGTTATCCTTACTGAGCATCTGAGCTCACCACTTTCTTATGTTTTATTGTTTCTACAATGAGAAGAAGTATATTATGATTGACCTATAGGAATAGTAAAATAGATATGACTGTGTTAAAAAGGGGACACAATGTTGTTGTTGTTTTTCTTTTCATAATGTAATGTAAAACTTATGTATGTATATAGTACTTCAAATGCTACTAAATTGATCGGTCCTTCGGGAATTGATCCCTTGTGATCATGACAATGTTATTTAATAATGCACTGACTCTGGGTAACTAGGGTTGGGGTGATACAGTTGGTATCAGAGGAAGTTTAGCACAAACCTTGGAAGCTAGATTTATAAAAACTCCGATTAGGGAACACTACCCTAAGATAGAATTTGATGATTAGTATAGAAGAACTTCCTAGAATTTTGATAATGTATAAATTTTGTGTATTATCCATGCAATACATCCCTATCTGGATATTAGAAGGTAGAGGAAGCTCTGGCACAGATGTACCTAGGAGTGAAAACTCTTACAAGGAGTTTCGAGCTTGACCCGGAGTATCCTGGTACACGAAAATGGGTCATGATTCACTCTGGGTTACGACACTCCTGAGGGATATTTTTAGGATAATTCACATTTTCTTTACAAACCATTATGAAGGATTTATGAGTAAATAATTCCTCAAAGAAAACATTTTTTATGATTATATATCATATACATAAATTGTTCAATTTATGTTAGGTAATTTACTAGTTTGGAATTATGTATTACGATTCATAAACTAATCTAGTGTATGCCATGGTTTAGAAATGGTGCCTAGTGGAAGGAATGGAAACTGTATCAACGCACGTAATCCATGTAGGGATTTCCCTCATACTCAAGATAATTATAGTCATGTTGGTAATGCAACCAGTGTTGAACAACTTATAACCATACTGGGAAAACTCACTCAGGTTATGAATAATAACCTTACCTATAGGGAGAACCCTGATCCACAACGCAGAAGATCAATGTTAGACCGCTTCATGAGGAAACAACCACCAACATTCAATCGGACTACAAATCCATTTGTACTTGAGAAATGGATAAGTTTCTTAGATAAAATATTTCATTCTTTGGGATGTAATGAAATGGAAAATGTTGTAATGGCAGTTTATCACCTCACGGAAGATGCAGATCAATGGTGTTTATTAATTAAAAACACAAAGGAGGATGAAGAAGTATAAAATATGGAATATAAGGATTTTAAATATATTTTCTTGGAAAAATACTTTCCTCGTGACCATCGAGTGTATATGGAATGATAATTTTTGAGTTTGAGGGAAAAGGAGGATGAGAATGTCGCAAAGTATGAGGCTAACTTCACCAGGTTCACAAGGCATGCAGCAGATTATATATGTAACCCAAGGAGTAAGATTGATCAATTATTGGATGGTTTGAAACCATTTCTCCATCGAGCATTAATCTCACAATCCTTCCCATAGTATAAAGATATTGTCTCATGTGCTATCAAGATAGAAAAGTAATTCTCTTTGTCTTGAGACTTTAAAGAAAAAAAAGATAATAAGAGATCTATTGAACACTCTGGAAATGGAAATAAGGGGAAGAAGTGAAAGGTTGAATTTCCATACTGTAGTAAATGTAGGAAGATAAACTCTGGTACTTTCCTGAAGGGAATGGGAGTCTGTTACAAGTGTGTTGAAAAAAGCCACCAAGCTCATGATTTCAAGGGAAATAAAGAGGATGTCAATGTTGAAAGCTACAATTTTTGAGAAATGGGACATTATGTAAATGAATTTATTAAGAACTAGAGAAACTTTCCTCAGAAAAATACAAGGGGTAAAGGCCAATCTTATGAGATCACTATAACTAAGGTTGAAGCTATGAATGACGTGGTGACTGGTAATTTAACGATTTCCTCAAATTTATCAAATGCTTTATTTGATTATAGATCACTGTATTGTTAGATATATTCCTAGTTTTATAAGAAAAATATATATTTAAAATTTGATTTAACAATGGAGTTTTCAATCAAAACTCTAAAGGGAAGTATCATTGCAACAAAGTTTTGACAATTAGTTCCCATTATGGTATATAAATGTTATTTATCTTCTAATCTATTTGTCATACTCAGGATTGAATTTGATATAATCCTTGGTATGGATTAGATTTTAGACCATGATGTTACAATTTATTGTAAGAATATGTAGGTTACAATTTTCAATTATGATAAGGAGTACCTTATCTTTAGAGCAGAAATGTCACCATCTAATTATTATCTAGATCCACCCCCAATATCTCTACTAAATTAAACTATTGTGGAGTAAGATAATGAAATAACTATGGTTGAGGAAAGTAATGTTCAAATATATTATGTATCTATTGTGTAATAACATATTGATTTGTTTCCAGAGGATTTACCTCAACATCCTCTAGAATGAGAAATTGAGTTTTCAATTGATTGAATTCCTGTTTCAAGCCCCATATCTAAGTCTTATTATAGAATGGCCACTATGGAATTAGTGCAACTAAATAAACATATAGATGAATTGTGTAATAAAGGATTTATTCACAATAGTGTTACTCTATGGGGAGCCCCTATTCTTTTTGTTAAGAAAAAAGATGGATCTACGAGGTTGTGCATTGACTATAGGGAGATAAATGCTATAACAATAAAGAACAAGTATCCCCTACCTCACATTAATAAATTATTCGATCAACTTCATGGAGCTCAATATTTTTCAAATATTGACCTTTGATCTGAATATCATCAGTTGTGTGTGAAGAAGGAATAAATCCTGAAGACAACATTTCATACCATGTATGGGCATTCTGAGTTTACAGTAATGCCTTTTGGATTGACTATTGCACCCTCTGTCTTCATAGATCTAATGAATAGATTTTTCAAGAATTATATTGATGACATTTTAGTGGTATTTATTTATGATGTCTTGGTTTAATCCAAAATCTATGAATATCATAAAAATCACTTGCACTATATTCTAAAGACTCTTAGAAAAAATGAATTATATGCGAAGTTTAGAAAGTGTGAATTCTGGCTTTAAGAGATTTATTTTCTTGGCTATATTGTCTCTAAGGATGGAATCTCTGTTGATATTCTAACAAAAGAGAAATACAAGAATATCCAACATCAACGAGTATAACTGAGGTACTCAGTTTTATTGGTTTAGTAGGTTATTATCAGTGTTTCATCCATAATTTTCCTGATTGGAAAACCCATTAACCAAGCTCACATATAAAGGGGTTAAATTTTTTTAGACAAATGAGTGTGAAGAATGTTTTGAAGAATTGAAGAAAATATTAGTCAGTTTTCTTATCTTGACTATACCATCAAGGAATGATGGGTTTGTTATTTATAGTGATACATCAAAGAAAGGACTTGGTTGTGTCCTTATGCAGAATTATAGAGTTATTTCTTATGCATCACGGAATCTAAAAATTCAAAAAAAATATCCTACTCATGATCTTGAGTTAGCAGCTGTAATATTTTCTTTGAATATATGGAGACACTATCTATATGGTGAAAAATGTGAGTTATATACTGATCACAATAATTTGAAGAATATTTTATCACAAAAATAACTCAACATGAGGTAAAGAAGATAGCTTGAACTACTCAAGGATTATGATTTCACTATACACTACCACCGAGGGAAGAAAAATTAGGTGGAAGATTTATTGAGAAAAAAGGATCATGGAGTTTTGAACAAGATGAGAGTTAAAAGGGATCCTATGTTCATGGATCTAGTAAAGATGTATATGGTAATAATCATGGAAGGTGAAACATCAATACTTTTTCAAATGGTTTCCAACCCATATTTACTATAAAGGAAAAAAAATTCCCAGACTGAGGATGAGGAGTTTCAAAAGAAAATTAAAGTTGTGAATGATGAGAGATTGATTGAATTCGTATATGAAGATGGAATTTTTAAATTTGGGAAGTGACTTTGGGTTCCTAACAAACCTGATCTAAAAAGGGAATTATTGGGTGATACTCATAGCTCCAATTTCTCTATACAGCCTGGTAGTACTAAGATGTATAGATATTTGAAGGAAAATTTTTTGTGGGGAAACATGAAGAGGGAGATTGCTGATTATGTGTCAAGATGTATGGTTTGTCAACAGGTGAAGATAGGAATACAACATCCTAGAGGAGTCATTCAACCTCTTCCCATACCTGAGTGAAAATGGGATGATATTACAATGGACTTTGTCAGGGGGATACCAAAGACTCCTAGATGGAATGATGCAATATGGGTCATTATTGATCATATTACCAAGTAAGCACATTTTCTTTCTATAAGATAAGATTTACCACTTTAATATTTTGCAAAAATATGTATTAATGAATTTTTAACACTTCATGGTGTACCACTATTGATTTTTATGATCAAGATCCTCATTTGACATCAAGATTCTGGAAAATTCTTGATAAATCCATAGATACTAAACTTTGTTTAAGCACTGCCTACCACCCTCAAACTGATGGACAATCATAACATACTATTCAAACCCTATAAGACATGTTGAGATCTTTCTCACTTTAATTTCAAGGTATATGTGACCAGTGTTTACCCCTGGTATAATTTTACTATAACAATAGCTTCTATTCAAGTATTCAGATGGCACTATATGAATCATTATATGGAAAGAGATGTCGCACACCAACTTATTTGGATGATGTTGGTGAAAGAAAACTTATATCCCCAGAACTTGTTGAGGAAACAATGGAAAAGGTGAATATTATCCAAACCCACATCAAAGCATATCAAAGTCGTAAAAAGATCTATGCTTATAACTAAAAGATGGATTTGGAATTTCAAATAGGGGATCATGTTTTCTTGAAGGTATCTCCATGTAAGGGAGTTATACGATTTGGTAAGAAGGGTAAATTAAGTCATAGGTACATTGGACCATTCAAAATTCTAAAACGAATTGGAGTTGTAGCTTACCGTTTGGCAATGTCTCCAAGTCTCTCCAAATTTGAGGATGTGTTCCACGTATCACTGTTGAGAAATTACATGCCTGACCCAATGCATGTACTCACCTATAAGTAATTTGAATTGGAACCTAATCTATCTTATTGTGAAGAGCATATCATGATTCTTGATACTAGATAACAAATTTTGAGAAATCGGACGACTCATCTGGTAAAATTTCTATGGAGAAACCATAAGATGGAAGAGGCAATGTGGGAACCCATGGAACTTATTATGAATAACCATCTAAATCTCTTTATGCGGTAGTATTATGAAAATTTCGAGGATAAAATTATTGGTATGAGGGAAGAATGTAACACCCCAAGCTTCCATGTTACGTTTCTCTTTGAATAAAGCAATTACTTGAATTTTACGCAACTTTGAGTTTTAGCATACCATGACCAATCAAACTAGCCATTATGAATAGTAATACCCACTTTTTGAAATTTTATAAATTTTATTTTTCAAAATGGACTTCATTTTTGGATTCAAAATATCAAAATTATCTTAGGGAGAATTTTTTGAATTTTTCTGAAAACTTTCAATTTTTGATGAATAGTGAAAAACATTGTGTTATTTTTTAAAACCTAAAATTTATTTAAATAATTATTTATTTTATATAAAATCATTTTAGGTCAAAATAGATACATAATACCTATATAACTTTAATAAAATTCACTGGAGTCATTTTATAATAAAATTAGTAGTATAAAATTTTATTGAACATTTTAACTTCTTTTACCCACTTCTAGGCACATTTACAAATTTGCATAAAACGTAATTTTACCACTTCTGTTAATTGAATTTAAAAAATCAGAGGGTCAAAGTTTACATTATTACATAAAATATGGTTCAATAGAATCAAAATAATTTTTGGTGAATAGTAACATTTGAAATTTATTTACCATGGTTAAAAGTAAATAGGGTAATTATAGGTAAAAATGATATTATAATTACCATAAAACTTGACCTAATTCTAATGGATAAGTGTTTTTAGACCAAAATCAACCTTAGGAATAAAATATTATCCTATTTTATCCACTTGTATTAGATCAGTACATTTATTATTATTTTATTTAAAGAATAGTTAAAAGTGCTAAATTCAAATTTGCATAACTAAAACATTTTTAATATAGGGTTATATATAAGATAAATTCAACAATAAATATTCATTAGAAATATAAAACTATTTCCTACATAGTTATATTTAATTTATAACTTTATACATTAAATAATTAAATATATTTATGACACAATGATGATGAAGTAATTACCTTATTATTGAAAGATAAAAATAATTGATATTATAAATATCCAAATAAATGTAAATTGAGACTTTCGATTCATTACACTAATATGATAGGTTAATATGACATGTTATTATTTATTAAATAAATTTTTTTCAAAGTGATAAAGTTTTTATGACTTTCACAAAAACAAAATACCAAATAGTGTCAAAATTGACATAAATGAGTTTTTAAAATAAATAATATATTATTAAATGATATAATATTCCAAAAAATATTAGTTTCGTCCAAAGGACTTATATAAAGTTATATATGTTAATAATGAACCACTTGGAGTTTTATTGGTTTTTTATATTAAGTTTATTAACCATTTATTTTAATAATACAAGAATACATTGTAAAAGTTAAACTATTTAACTAAGAGTTAAATCTAAAAGATAAGGTTAATATGGTGACCTAAACATATCTAAAACTTATTGGTTGTGGTTTTTCAATGAATCCCCACCTTATACTTGAAATAAATCATTTTTATCCATTATAAACCGATTATTATTGTATAATAAATTAATATATCAATTTTTTTCTAAAGTGACCCTCACCTCTTTTATAAAAGGGTATTTCCCCTTCTTTAAAAATAACACCTCTAAAGCCATTTGACTCAGCCAAAACCTACTCAAATATCCTCAAAAATAACTTCAATTCAACTTATATTCCTTAATTTGATCAGAAATCATACCTAAGGATCCCTTTTGATCAAATCAAAGGGAAGGACCCGAAGAAGTGGTAATAATTTCATCACCTCTTTCAAAGTTCATTTCTTCTTACAATTCCTCTTCATTTGTTATCTCTGTACCAAAATAATAACGTCAGTACCTTATACATATTGTGAGGTTATTATAAATTTGGTACAACCATATTCATTATTCTATCCATCCTATGAATGACAAAGTCACCATACGTGCGTACGTATGGCTTACAGTCTCCATGTTGTGGTGTAGTTTGTTATTCAACACTTCATTATTTGGATGGGTATAATAATGATTTTAATTGATTTTAATAATAAATATAACATGTTAATGATTCTGTATAGATTATAAACCATCCGATTAGATACTATTTTACCATCAAAATAATGATATTGTCGCTCGTACGTACGTACGGATTACCGTCTCCACGAACGTGATAAGATTCATTTCCCCATCATAACCATTCAAGAATAAGTTTCATTCTATGATTAAAAATAATTTTTAATAACTTAATATCATTATATATATGAATCAAATAAATCATATCCATAACAAACATGACTTATATAACAAAACATATAAAGGAAAATGAATCAGTTAACACTTGAAACAATAATACTACTGAAATATTACTGACAAAAATATATTAGAAGATCATATATAATATCATATTTCGGTATATGGTTCTTGTATAATTTAATAACAATGATTCAACTATTATAAAGGAGGTTAATGTACCCTCATTCAAGGAAAAGTACAAGTTAAGGGTTAATTTTACAATCTCTTTATAATCCAAGGTTGTTTATATGAGTGTATCTTCTGGAACCTCTTTATCATCCACATCCATGTTTCTTAAAAATGTATTTCAATACATTTTTTACTATTTACTATACTATGGGTTAAATTCCTTTATACCCTTGTTTTAATTTTTAAAAAATGTTTTAAAAGTAATCTTTCTATCTCTTTCCAAACAAGGTACTTTATGACCTTTTCAAAAAATTAAAGAGAATGTTTGTTTTAACTTATACCACTATTGAAAATTCCTTCTATACTAACGCCTCTATCCCAACGGTTTAGAAAAACCGTTGGGATAGGTTTCCTATACCACTGGTTTGTTGAAGACCATTGGTGTAGGAATTTTTAGAGTGTTTTTACCCAACGATTTGGAAAACCATTGAGATAGGCCTGGGTAGAGACACCTATACCAATGGTTATATATAACTGTTGGGATAGGTGGTAGTTTTCCCAACTATTTCAAAAAACCGTTGGGATAGGTGATAGTTTTCCACCTTATTCCAACATGTCATGGAAACTGTTGGTATATGTTTGATAATATTTACCTTCAGTTTTAAAAAACTGTTGGGATAGAATTCCACAAATCCAGCCCATAATTCTGATCGTGATCCACCCACATTACGCCCTAAATAAGAGCTCCCATTGTTCCAGCATGAAAACCCATCTTCCCAGCAACCGATTGGTTGTTCTTTCACATAAAATCTGTAATTTATAACTGATTTTTATGTTCTATCTCCATTTTTTCCATTTTTCATTCTGATTTCTTTAAATATAAGGTTTTTTTTCTTTAAAGGATAGGGGATATGGGAGGGGTGATGTGCAGTGGGAGTATTGTTGTGCAATGTTAGCGGGTTGTCTATGGGGGGTTTTGTGTAGTGGGATAGGGGTTGGCTATATGGGGGTTGTGTTGTTGGGGGTGGATGTGGGGGGTGCAGTGGGAATGGGGGGTTGTGCAGTGGGAGGGGGGTTGGCTCGGCTACAGGGGGGTGCAGTGGGAGGGTGGTTGTAGGGGATTGTCCAGTGTGAGGGGGCTATAGGGATGGTGTCGTGGGAGTGGGAGGGGTTGTGCAGTGGGAGGGGATTGGTTGTAGATGGGATTTGTTTTGTGGGGGATATAGGGGGTAGTTGTGCATGGTGGGGATGCAAGGGGTGAGAGGGGATGTGCAATGTGGGGGGTGGGTGCTGCAGGGGAGGTGGGTGAGGGGACTACAGGGGGGGCTATGTGGGGGCGGAGGGGTTGGCTGTAGGGGGGATTTGTAGTGAGAGGGGGATGTATATGGGGGTGTAGGGGTTTGTAGTAGGAGTGTGGGGGGCTATGTAGTGGGAGGGGTTGGTTGTGGGGGGCTATAGAGGGGTTAAATAGGGTGGGGTTTCAGGGGGTGAGGGGGCTGTGGAGGGTTGGGGGTCCGGACTGTTGGTGGGAGGTGGTGGGGAGGGGGGTTATGCAGTGGGAGGGGGTTGTGTAGTGGGGGGTTGTGCAGTGGGAGGTGGGGGTTGTGCAGTGGGAGGTGGGGGTGTAGGGGGGTGCAGTGGGATTGGGGAGATGTATAGTGGGAGGGGTGTTTTCTTTGAGAGGGGTTCCGTAGGGGGTGGCTATACAGGGTGGGGCTCTAGGGGGTGAGGGGGGTTGTGAAGTGTGGAGGGTGGGAGCTATAGGCGGGAGCTAAGGGGAGGGGGGCTCGGCGGGGTTGTGCAGTGGGAGGGGGATCACACACCACTAGTGATTAACATCACCCATTGTCACATGGTCCTTTCCCAACACATACTCATGGAACCATCTTAGTGATCACATCATGATACAATTTCCATACCCAACATCATCATTACAAACTAACAATAGAGTCATAAATCAAACGTATCATTCCATAATTGGCTTCACCATACCATTTCTAACTTAAGAATACCTTATAGTGTTTTTCTAATAACCGTAAAAATTTTAAGAAGACCATAAATGGTCTCACCTATATCATCCCTCTCACACCTATTTACCACACATCACATACCAGACATATAAAATTAGGAGAAATCTATGCAACACCTTCATTGTAATCATATATGCCTAATCATAGAATATTGAACTCTAATTCGATTTCAAATAGAAATAATAGAAAAGGAATATGAGAATATAAAAATAGGGAATAATATTCATAAATACTTTAACACCTAAAATTAGTGAGATAAATAATATAATAATGGATGTATTACATTATCCTTTCCCTAATATACTTCCTATTTCTAATGATTCCAAGATCTAGAAGTAAAATTCTGACATCCCTCACTCGGGACAGACCCCCCCCCCCCAAACACACCCTACCACTGTGGACACCCCCCCCCCACCCCTGTGGATAGCCTTACCACCCCCTGGACACCCCCTACCCCCTGTGGATAGACCGCCCATCCCCTAGATAGCCCCCCCCCCCCCCCCCCATCCCCGTGGAAACCCCACCCATCCCCCATTGACACCCCCTACACCCTGTACACCACCACCACCACTGTGGAAACCTCCTACCCCCTGGACATTCCCCACTATAAATCCCAGACCCCAGTTACCCAGAGTCGGTGCATTATTTCATAACAATGGCATGATCACAAAAGATCAAGTCTAGAAAGACCAATTAGTTTAGTAGCCTTGGAAACACTAGATACATTCATAAGTCTTACATTACATCATAAAGTAAAACAAAACTACAACGACATCTTGTCTTCATATACCCTCATATTATCCCTTCAAGTCGTTCATAAAATACTTCTTCACATCCTGGAAAAATTAAAACATTGGAAGGGGTGAGCTCAGATTCTCAGTAAGGATAACAATATAGTGGAAGCTTTCATAAATAAACATAAACATTTAAGGCAATGTATAATTAAAACAAAATCCTTTTAAACTTGAACTTTAACATAATATGGAAAAGGTAAAATGAGATAATGTCATTTACTTATTCACATGCATATTCTACTGGTCAAATAATCACTTGAAATATCAATAACCACTTTCATAATGATGGAATGCATAATGTCAGACTATCATAACCATGTATGTAACACACCGACCCTAGTTACCCAGAGTCGGTGCATTATTACATAACATTGTCATGATCACAAGAAAGATCAAATCTCGAAATACCGATTGGTTTAGTAGCCTTGGAAACACTAGATATATTCATAAGTTTTACATTACATCATAAAATGAAAAACTACTACAACAACATAATGTCTCCACAGTCCACACTATTATCCCCTCATAATATACCTGCAGGTCATTCATAACTTACTTATTTACATCCTGGGAAAAACAAAACCTAGAAAAGGGGTGAGCTCAAATGCCCAGTAAGGATAACAATATAGCGGAACATTCAAAATAAGCATAAAAATTTAAGGCAACGCATTACTAAAACAAAAACCTTTTAAACTTGAACTTCAACATAGTATGGAAAAAGTAAAATGAAATAATTACATTTACTTGTTCACATGGATATTCTACTAATCGAATAATCACATGCAATATCAATAACCACTTTCATAATGTTGGAATGAATAATGCCAGACTATCATAACCACATAGCCAAGGCCTCGTGCCAATATTACAAATAAGATTTTTTCAAGGCCTTGTGCCAAGACACTAGTTTGTCTCATGAGACCTACCGATGCATCGAGGAGATATAGCGGGCTCCACCCGTCACTTATTAAGTCCAATGCATTCCTCATATGAACAGGTTTAAACATAAAATAAACATTCGTATTAAAACTAGCATACGAAATGTCAATAATTTCACCATAAACTAGTAATGGTATAAAAATAACACATCCACATTCAAACATATCACAAAACCTTCAATACAATATAGAAGTTTTTTATCATAATAAATCAACTTCAAATAAGCGTAAAATCCATCAAAGGATATTAACATAGATGAAATCAAAACTCTTTTTAGAGAAATATATCTTTCTATTTTTGAAATCATTTAAGATCCATATAAAATAAAACATTTTCTTTGAAAATATTCTTATAAGCTTGTATGGAAAGCTTTAAAGATTATATAATGGCAGAAAATAACCGCACCCGCCGTATAAGTTAAAAAAACATTCTTACCTTAATTCTGTCGAAAAGGATAAAAAGGACCTTGTTTTGAAAACGACGGAAAGATTCCTCTTATAAAAAGTAAAACAAGGGTATAAATGACTTTAACCCATATTCTTGTAAATAATAAAAATGTTTTCAAATACATTTTTAAGAAAACATGGATGTGGATGATAAAGAGATCCCAGTAGATTATTACATATAAACAACCTCGGATGATGAAGAGATTGTGAAATAACCATTACCTTGTACTTTTCCTTGGTTGGGGTAGGATAACCTCCTGTATAATGGTGAAATAATTGTTATTAAATTATACAAGAATCATATACATTAATATTATATCATATATGATCTTTTAATATTGATTTGATAATAATATCTTAGTATTATCGTTGTTTCGGGTGTTAACTTACTTGTTTTATTTTATATGTTTTGTTACGTAAGACATGTTTGTAAAGGATAGGTTGTATATTATTCATATCCAGAATGATATCAAGTCCTTAAACATCGTTTTTTAAATCATAAAATGATAATTATACTTGAATGGATACGATGGAGAATGAATCTCATCGCGTTCGTGGAGACGGTAGTCCGTACGTACGCACGAGCGACAATATCATTCTTTTGATATTAAAATAATATATAAATGGATTTTATATAATATATACAGAATAATTAACATGTTATATTTATTATTTACATGATTTACACATCATTATTATACCCATACAAATAATATTATATTGAATAACAATTACACCACGACGTGGAGACGGTAAGCCATACGTACGCACGTATAGTGACATGTTATTCAAAGGGTGGATAGAATACTGAATATAGTTATACCATATTTATAATAAAATCACAGTATATATATGATACTGGAGTTATTATTATATAATGGTAACAACAAAGGAAGAAGAAGTGGAAGAAGAAAGGAACTTGGAAAAGGGTGGTGAAATCATTACCTCTTCTTCGGGTTCTTCCTTTTGATTTGATCAAAAGGGCTCCTTAGGTTGGCTTTCTGATCAAACTAAGGCCCCTAGGTTGTAGTGAGGGAAGTTGGGAGAGTATTTGGGCAGAGTTTGGCCGAACCAAAATAATTTGAAGGTGTGAAGAAATGAGAAGTAGGTGTGCCCTTTTATAAGAGGGGTGAGGGGCACCTTTGGAAAAGCTAGAGATATTAGTTTATAATAAATTCATATTCGGTTTCCAATTGCTCCAAAGTTGATTATTCAAAGTCTAAGGTGGGTATGGGTCGAAAACAACTCAAACAATAGAATTTAGATATGTTTGGGTACTTCTATTAACCTTATCTTTAAGTATTAACTCTAAGTTAATTAGTTTCACTTTTACAATGTCTCTTTGTATTTTTATATAATATGGTTAATAAACTTACTATATACATCAAAGAGACCCCAAAGTGGTCCATTAATGATGAAACTATCATGATATAAGTCCCTCGGCCGAACCTTATATTTTTAGGAATTTAATATCAATTAATAATATAATATTTGTTTTAAGAACTCTTTTATGTCAATTTTGACACTATTCAATAGTTGATTTTTGTGAAACTCATAACAGATTTATTACTTCTAAAAAAGTCAATTAAATAAATCCTAATATATCATATTATCCTATAAAATTATTTTAATTCATTAAAAGTTTCATATTATATTTATTTGGGTATTTATAATATCAATTATTTTAATTCTTCACTATTATAGTAATTAATTCATCATCATTGTGTCATAAATAAATTAAATTATTTAATGTCTAAAAATTATAAATAAAATATCATTATGTAGGAAATATTTTTATCTTTCTAATGAATATTTATAATATAAAATCCAACATATATAACCCTATGTAATAATTGTTTTTCTAAAAGATATATGATTGTGTCATTTTTGTATTCATTTTAACTTAATTAAAAAAAAGTGTCCCTATCACCAACAAGTGGCACCATGGGGTCCCAAAATCGACCCAAAGATGCATATGGTCGACAATGTATCAACCAATAAGGCTAGTACACGTTTTAGGGTAATTTAGTATTATTATAATATTATTTTTTAACCCTTATTTACCAGATTTACCCTTAACCATGGTAAATAAAATATTTACCACAGTAATTATTTAAAATGTCTAAAAATAAAAGTTACCTATTTACACAATTTGGACATCCTAATTCCAAATATGGAATCCATTTTTCTAAATTCAAAACACAGAAGTGGCAGAAATTAATTTAAAATTAATTCCCGCTGTCAAAACAAAAAGCGTGTTTTTAAGAGATAATAACTATCAAAAGATTGACACTTGTTTATGTTCGGTTTAATTGTAAAATTATGTCCAATGAACAACATTATATTAAATGGTAAAAATATATTCTAAATATACTTTAAAACCACTCAAATTCATAATTTATCACTATTAATTATTTTGATTAAAAAAGTTGTTTTTAATTAAAATTTAGTAATTTTCACTATTCATAAAAATATTAAAGTTATCCGAAAAGTACCAAAATTTCACCTTAGGTTAAATTCGATATTCCGAATCCAAAAATGAAGTCATTTTTAAAATATATAATTTAAAAAATTAGGTATTACTATTCATAATGGCTAGTTTGATTGGTTATGGTGTGTTAGAACTCGGTGTTGCGTACAACACACGCTATCACATTATTCAAAGAGAAGCGTACCGTAGAAGCTTGGGGTGTTACATTCTCCCCTCCTTCAAATAATTTCGTCCTCGAAATTTCTAGAATACTACTGCATGAAAAGACTCGGGTGGTTCTTCATCATAAGTTCCTCGGGTTCCCACGTTGCCTCTTCTATCTTATGGTTTCTCCACAAAACTTTTACCAGACGCATCGTCCGGTTTCTCAGTACTTGTTCTCTCGTATCAAGAATCCTGATGAGCTCTTCACAATAGGAAATATCGGGTTCCAGATCTAATTCCTCATAGGTGAGTAAATGCGTTGGGTCAGGCATGTATTTCCTCAACAGAGATACGTGGAACACATAGTGAACTTTGGAGAGACTTGGCGGCATTGCCAATCGGTAAGCCACAGCCCCAATTCGTTCTAGAATTTCGAAAGGTCCGATGTACCTGGGACTCAATTTACCTTTATTACCAAAACGTATGACTCCCTTCCATGTAGATACCTTCATGAAAACCTGATCACCAACTTGAAATTCCAAATCCTTCCTTCGATTATCGGCATAGCTCTTCTGCCTACTTTGAGCTGCTTTGATGTGATTTTGGATTACTTTCACCTTTTCCACCATTTCCTCCACCAGTTCTGGGCCTACAAGTTTCTTTCACCAACGTCATCCCAATAGGTTGGTGTACTAAATCTCTTTCCGTATAACGCTTCATATGGTGCCATCTTAATACTCGAATGGAAGCTATTGTTATAGGAAAATTCTACCAGAGGTAAATATTGATCCCACATACCCAGAAATTCAAGTGATCGAGATCTCAACATGTCTTCTAAGGTCTGAGTAGTCCTTTCTGATTGTCCGTCTGTCTGAGGGTGGTAAGCAGTGCTCAAATGAAGTTCAGTATCCAGGGATTTCTGAAGACTTTTCCAAAATCTTGAAGTAAAACGGGGATCACGATCAGAAACAATCGATAGGGGTACTCCATGAAGTCTCACAACTTCATTAATATATAGTCTTGCTAGACGTTCCAGGGGTATATCTTCTCTTATAGCAAGAAAATGTGCTGACTTGGTAAGACGATCAACAATAACCCATATTGCATCGTTCCTTCTAGGAGTCTTTGGTAGCCCCATGAAAAATTCTATCGTAATATTGTCCCATTTCCACTCCGGTATGGGAAGAGGTTGCATGACTCCTCCAGGCTGTTGCCTTCCAGCATTCACTTGTTGACAAACCATACATCTTGACACAAAATCAGAAATATCCCTCTTCATGTTGTCCCACCAAAAATGTTCCTTCAAATCTCTATACATTTTGGTGCTCCCAGGGTGTATAGAGAAATCGGAACTATGAGCATCATCCAACAATTCCCTTTTTAGATCAGGTATATTGGGAACACAAAGTCTCTTCCCGAATTTCAAAATTCCATCTTCATATACAAAGTCTCTCAATCTCCCATCATTTACAGCTTTAATCTTCTTTTGAAATTCTTCATCATCGGTCTGAGAACTCTTAATCCTTTCTAGTAAAGATGGTTTGGCAACCATTTGAAAAAGAATTGATGTTTCTCCATCCCTGGTTATTCCCATGTCCATCTTCACTAGATCCATGAAAATTGGATCCCTTTCAATTCTCATATTGTTCAAAACTCCATGGTCTTTTCTACTCAAAGCATCTTCCACCTTGTTTGCTTTCCCCGGGTGGTAGTGTATCGTGCAATCATAATCCTTGATTAATTCAAGCCATCTCCTTTGCCTCATTTTGAGTTCTTTTTGTGAGAAAATATACTTCAAACTCTTGTGATCAGTATAAATCTCACATTTTTTCACCATAGAGGTAGTGCCTCCATATCTTAAAAGAAAAGATCACAGCTGCTAACTCGAGATCATGATTAGGATAGTTTTGTTCATGAATTTTCAACTGTCATGATGCATAGGCAATAACTCTATCATTCTGTATAAGGACACAACCAAGTCCTTTCTTTGATGCATCACTATAAATAACGAACCCATCATTCCCTGATGGTAGATTCAATATAGGAGCATTGACTAATCTTCTCTTCAGTTCTTCGAAACATTATTCACACTCTTTTTTCCAAACAAATTTAACCCCTTTATGTGTGAGCTTCGTTAATGGGTTAGCCAATCGGGCAAAATTTTGGACAAAACGTAGATAATAACCTGCCAAACAAATAAAACTACGTACCTCAGTTATACTCATAGGTGCTGGCCATTCTTGGATTTCCTTGGTCTTAGAAGTATCAACATAGATTTCATCTTTAGAGACAATATGGCCAAGAAAAGAAATCTCATGAAACCAGAATTCACACTTGCTAAACTTCCCATAAAATTCATGCCTCCTCAGAGTCTTCAAGATAATGCGCAAGTGATTTTCACGATCTTCGTAGGTTTTGGAGTATACCAAGATATCATCAATAAATACCACCACAAATTCATCAAGATACTCCTTGAAAACTCTATTCATCAGATCCATGAATATAGAGGGTGCATTAGTCAATCCAAACGGCATTACAGTAAACTCGTAATGCCCGTACCTGGTTCGAAATGCGGTTTTCGGAATGTCTTCCTTCTTCACACACAACTGTTGGTATCCAGATCGAAGGTCAATCTTTGAAAAGTATTGAGATCCATGTAGTTGGTAAAATAAATCATCAATGTGTGGTAGGGGATACTTGTTCTTTATTGTTATAGCATTGATCTCCCTGTAGTCGATACATAACCTCATAAATCCATATTTCTTTTCAACAAAAAGAATAGGGGATCCCCATGGAGAAACACTAGGGCGAATAAATCCCTTATTACTCAATTCCTCTAGTTGTTTCTTTAGTTCTACTAACTCTACAGTGGACATTCTATAAGGGGTCTTCAATATAGGCCTTGATCCAGGAATTAAATCAATGGAAAACTCAACTTCTCGTTCTGGAGGATGTCCAGGTAAATCTTCTGGAAATAGATCTACAAATTCTTTCACAACAGGTACATCCTCTATTTGAACATTCCTTTCCTCACCGACAGTTATTTCATTCTCTTCCTCCCCAATAATTGAATTAAGTTGAGCTACTGGGGGTGGATCTAAATAAGAATTAGGTGGTGACGATTCTGCTCTAAAGATAAGGTGTTCCTTATCATTATCATCAAGAATCGTAACCTCTTTCTTCTTACAATAAATCTTCACATCATAGTCCAAAAGCCAGTCCATACTGAGGATTATATCAAACTCAATCATAGGTATGACGATGAGATCTGCAGATAAAGAACATTTATGTTCTCTAATGGGGACTGATTCACAAAACTTTGTTGCAATGATACTTACCTTAGGATTTTTAACTGACAACTCTTTTATTAAATCAAATTGGAAATATCTAATTTTCTTAGAAAACTGGGAAGATATGAAACAATGCGATGATCCAGAGTCAAATAATGCATTTTCTAAACTTGAGGAAACCATTAAATTACCTGCCACCACGTCTTTCGGAGCTTCTCCCTCAGCAGTAGTGATAGCATAAGCCTGTCCTTGATCCCTTGGCTTTTTTTGAGGTAAGTTATCATGATGCTTAGGACATGCATTTTCATAATGCCCCATCTCCCTGCAATTGTAGCACTGAACGTTGGTAGCTTCCTTCTTCCCTTTACAATCACGAGCTTGGTGGCCTCTTTCACCACATTTGTAACAGACGCCCATTCCCTTCAAGCAAGTACCAGGGTGTTTCTTCCCACATTTACCACAGGATGGATATTCAACCTTTCTCTTCTTCCCCTTATTTCCATTCCCAGATTGATCAGCAAGCCTCTTCTTCTCTTTCTTTTCTTTAAAGTCATAAGACTTAGAGAATTCCTTTTCGGTCTTGATAGCACATGAGACAATGTCTTCGTACGAAGAAAAGGATTGTGAGACTAATGCTCGATGAAGAAATGGTTGTAACCCATCAAAGAAACGATCAATATTACTTCTTGGGTTACGTATATAATCTCCAGCATACCTTTCTAACCTTGTAAAGTTAGCCTCATACTTTGTGACATTCTCATCCTCCTTCTGTCTCAGACTCAGAAATTGCCTTTCTATATCTGCTCGATGGTCGCGAGGAAAGTATTTTTCTAAAAACAGATCTTTGAACTCCCTCCATTCCATATTTGATACATCATCATCTTCCTTCATTTTTTGAATCAATGACCACCATTGATCAGCATCTCCAGTGAGGCGGTAAACTGTCATGATAACTTTTTCCCTTTCACTGCTCCCCAAAGCCTGAAATATTTTCTCTAGGGAATTTATCCATTGCTCATCTACTAATGGATTTGTACTCCCATTGAACGTTGGTGGTTGTTGCCTCATGAATCTATCTAACATTGATCCTCCACGCTGTGGATCAGGGTGCTCCATATGGGTAAGGTTATTATTCATAACCTGAGTAAGTTGTCCCAGTATGGTGATTAGCTGATCGGTACCAGTTTCATCACCAGCCCCACTATAATTATCTTTAGCAGGAGGGCAATCCCTACATGGAGTGCGTGCATTGATATGGTTTCCATTTCTTCCACTAGGCACCATTTCTAAACAATGGCATAAACCAGATCAGTTTATGAATCAAAATACATAATCACATACTTATAAAACACTTAACATAAATTGAACTATTTATGGATATAATCCATAATCATAAAAATGTTTTCTTTGAGGAAGTATATACTCATAAACCCTTTATAATGATTTGTAAAGAAAATGAGAGTTATCCTAACCATATCCCTCGAGAGTGTCGTAACCAAGAGTGCAGCAAGCCCCGTTGTCGTGCACCAGTTCCCGTTCGAGTCTAGCTCAAAGCGTTGTTTTCGGGTTTTACCCCTAGGTACATCTGTGCCAGAGCCACCTCTACCTGCTCGTATCCAAACAGGGATGTATTGATCGGAAAACTCACAAAATCTCTACAATACCAAAATTCTAGGAAGTTATTCTATACTAATCCTCAAAGTTCATCTTAGGTCTACGTTCTCTAATCAGAGTTTATCTAAATCTAGCTTCCAAGGTTTGTACTAAACTTCCTCTGATACCAACTGTAACGCCCCGACCCTAGTTACCCAGAGTCGGTGCATTATTACATAACATTGGCATGATCACAATAAATATCAAATCTCGAAAGATCGATTGGTTTAGTACCTTGGAAACACTAGATATATTCATAAGTTTTAAATTACATCATAAAATGAAAAACTACTACAACAACATAATGTCTCCACAGTCCACACTATTATCCCCTCATAATATCCCTGCAGGTCATTCATAACTTACTTCTTCACATCCTGGGAAAAATAAAACATAGAAAAGGGGTGAGCTCAAATGCCCAGTAAGGATAAAAATATATCGGAACATTCAAAATAAGCATAAACATTTAAGGCAATGCATTACTAAAACAAAAGCCTTTTAAACTTGAACTTCAACATAGTATGGAAAAATTAAAATGAAATAATTTCATTTACTTGTTCACATGGATATTCTACTAATCGAATAATCACATGCAATATCAATAACCACTTTCATAATGTTGGAATGCATAATGCCAGACTATCATAACCACATAGCCAAGGCCTCGTACCAAGACTACAAATAAGATTTTATCAAGGCCTTGTGCCAAGACACTAGTTTGTCTCATGGAACCTACCGTTGCATCGAGGAGCTATAGCGGGCTCCACCCTTCACTTATTAAGTCCAATGCATTCCTCATATGAACAGGTTTAAACATAACATAAAAATTCGTATTAAAACTAGCATACGAAATGTCAATAATTTCACCATAAACTATGAATGGTATAAAAATAGCACATCCACAGTCAAACATATCACAAAACCTTCAATACAATATAGAAGTTTTGTATCATAATAAATCAACTTCAAATAAGCGTAAAATCCATCAAAGGATGTTGACATAGATGAAATCAAAACTCTTTTTAGAGAAATATCTCTTTCTATTTTTGAAATCATTTTAGAGCCATATAAAATAAAAAAATTTCTTTGAAAATATTCTTATAAGCTTGTATGGAAAGCTTTGAAGATTATATAATGGCGGAAAATAACCGCACCCGTCGTATAAGTTAAAAAAACATTCTTACCTTAATTCTGTCGAAAAGGTTAAAAAGGACCTTGTTTTGAAAACGACGAAAAGATTCCTCTTATAAAAAGTCAAACAAGGGTATAAATGACTTTAACCCATATTCTTGTAAATAATAAAAATGATTTGAAATACATTTTTAAGAAAACATGGATGAGAATGATAAAGAGATCCCAGTAGATTATTACATATAAACAACCTCGGATGATGAAGAGATTGTGAAATAACCCTTACCTTGTACTTTTCCTTGGTTGGGGTAGGCTAACCTCCTGTATAATGGTGAAATAATTGTTATTAAATTATACAATAATCATATACATTAATATGATATCATATATGATCTTTCAATATTTATTTCATAATAATATCTTAGTATTATCGTTGTTTCAGGTGTTAACTTACTTGTTTTCTTTTATATGTTTTGTTACGTAAGACATGTTTGTAAAGGATAGGTTGTGTATTATTCATATCCATAATGATATCAAGTCCTTAAACATCATTTTTTAAATCATCAAATAATAATTATACTTGAATGGATACGATGGAGAATGATTCTCATCGTGTTCGTGGAGACGGTAGTCCGTACGTACGCACGAGCGACAATATCATTCTTTTGATATTAAAATAATATATAAATGGATTGTATATCATATATACATAATCATTAACATGTTATATTTATTATTTACATGAGTTACACATCATTATTATACCCATCCAAATAATATTATATTGAATAACAATTACACCACGACGTGGAGACGGTAAGCCGTACGTACGCACGTATGGTGACATGTTATTCAAAGGGTGGATAGAATACTGAATATAGTTGTACCATATTTATAATAACATCACAGTATATATATGATACTGGAGTTATTATTTTATAATGGTAACAACAAAGGAATAAGAAGTGGAAGAAGAAAGGAACTTGGAAAAGGGTGGTGAAATCATTACCTCTTCTTCGGGTTCTTCCTTTTGATTTGATCAAAAGGGATCCTTAGGTTGGATTTATGATCAAACTAAGGCCCCCAGGTTTTAGTGAGGGAAGTTGGGAGAGTATTTGGTCAGAGTTTGGCTGAACCAAAAGGCTTTTAAGGTGTGAAGAAATGAGAAGGAGGTGTGCCCTTTTATAAGAGGGGTGAGGGGCACCTTTGGAAAAGCTAGAGATATTAGTTTATAATAAATTCATATTCGGTTTCCAATGGCTCCAAAGTTGATTATTAAAAGGTTAAGGTGGGGCTGGGTCGAAAAAAACTCAACAAACAGAATTTAGACAGGTTTGGGTACTTATATTAACCTTATCTTTAAGTATTAACTCTAAGTTAATTAGTTTCACTTTTACAATGTCTCTTTGTATTTTTATATAATATGGTTAATAAACTTACAATATACATCCAAGAGACCCCAAAGTGTTCCATTAATTATGAAACTATCATGATATAAGTCTCTTGGCCAAACTTTAGATTTTTAGGAATTTAATATCAATTAATAATATAATATTTGTTTTAAGAACTCTTTTATGTCAATTTTGACACTATTCTATAGTTGATTTTTGTGAAACTCATAACAGATTGATTACTTCGAAAAAAGTCAATTAAATCAATTCTAATATATCATATTATCCAATAAAATTAGTTTAATTCATTAAAAGTTTCATATTATATTTATTTGGGTATTTATAATATCAATTATTTTAATTTTTCACTATTATAGTAATTAATTCATCATCATTGTGTCATAAATAAATTAAATTATATAATGTCTAAAAATTATAAATAAAATATCATTATATAGGAAATCGTTTTATATTTCTAATGAATATTTATAATCTAAAATCCAACATATATAACCCTATGTAATAATTGTTTTTCTAAAAGATATATGCTTGTGTCATTTTTGTATTCATTTTAACTTAATTAAAAAATTGTCCCTATCACCTACAAGTGGCACCATGGGGTCCCAAAATCGACCCAAATATGCCTATGGTCGAACATGTATCAACCAATAAGGCTAGGACACGTTTTAGGGTAATTTAGTATTATTATAATATTATTTTTTAACCCTTATTTACCAGATTTACCCTTAACCATGGTAAATAAAACATTTACCACAGTAATTATTCAAAATGTCTAAAAATAAAAGTTACCTATTTACACAATTTGAACATCATGATTCCAAATATGGAATCCATTTTTCTAAATTCAAAACACAAAAGTGGCAGAAATTAATTTAAAATTAATTCCCGCTGTCAAAACAAAAAACTTGTTTTTAAGAGATAATAAATATCAAAAGATTGACACTTGTTTATGTTCGGTTTAATTGTAAAATTATGTCCAATGACCAACATTATATTAAATGGTAAAAATATATTCTAAATATACTTTAAAACCACTCAAATTCATAATTTATCACTATTAATTATTTTGATTAAAAAAGTTGTTTTTAATTAAAATTTAGTAATTTTCACTATTTATCAAAATATTAAAGTTATCCGAAAAGTACAAAAATTTCACCTTAGGCTAAATTCGATAGTCTGAATCCAAAAATGAAGTCCCTTTTAAAATATATAATTTCAAAAAGTAGGTATTACTATTCATAACGGCTAGTTTGATTGGTTATGGTGTGTTAGAACTCGATGTTGCGTACAACACATGCTATCATATTATTCAAAGAGAAGCGTACCGCAGAAGCTTGGGGTGTTACAATGTAGCCAAGGCCTCATGCCAAAACTAAAAATAAGATTTTGTAAAGGCCTCATTCCAATACACTAGTTTGTCTCATAAGAACTATTGATTCATCGAGGAGCTATAGCGGGCTCCACCCGTCACTTATTAAGTCCAATGCATTCCTCATATGAACAGGTTTAAACATATCATAAACCATAACATAATCGTATCACATAAAACATGCATAAAGGAAACATAACATTTACACATTTCAATCACAAGATATCAATACAACACATTGATATAATTCAAACATTATCAAAACTATTTTCAATACCAAAATAAAAGAAAATTAAAACATCGTATTTATTTTTCATTTATTAAAAAAAGTTATGGCTTGTAGAGGAAGTCGAAACTCAAATAATGGTCACGGTGGAGGAGAAGTCATTTTCACAGCATATGTATGACAACAAAAACATTCCCTTTTTTTATTTAGTAAAACGCTTCATATAAAAATATTCATTTTGAATAAAAGTAAAAGTCAAAGGGGTTTATACAACATATAAAAGAAAGTTGTGTATAAAACAAAATATGCCTCAATGAAAGGAGATTGAGATGAAGTCCCTTACAAAGATCATTTTTAAAATAAAATAGATCTATTATGTGTATTCACTATAAGTACACATAAAGAAAGTACAAATACAAGATATTACATAATAATATCATGACATAATTTGAAAGTAGGAGATTAACCCAAAGAACAGAAATTGGGTTAAGAAGTTCCCTTACCTCATGTCCGACTTGACTCGAACGTTCTTTAACCTCCTGAATAATAAACTAGAGTTAATTTATAATTTCTTAAGAACCTTTTTCATGTTTATTATTCCTTTTATATCACTTATTACCATGTTATGAACATTATGTAATTATTTATGTTAATAACGTTTGTTTTGTCGATCTTTGGTACTTGAGTCAAAAATTAACTTCTTATAGTTACAAGTTGTTCATGTGGAAAAATATCCATTATATAGAGAATTATATTCATGATTTAGATATCATATATATAATATATATCCATTATATACATTCATTCATAATATTATGTAACATTTAGAGGTAAGAAATGAAATGCACCGTTCATGGAGACGGTAAGCCGTACGTACGCATGAACGCTACTTTCATTTATATTTCATATTTAATGGAATTAAATCACAATTATATAAAGGTATATTATAATTACATTATAATATAATATATAATATCATTTACTCCATCCTTTATACATCCCACATATGGCGTTAACGATTCAAATCACTTTGAGGGGGCGGTAGTCCGCACTTCTTAAAATGAAATTACCACATTAACCCATAATGGAAATCATAAAGGTATGCCATAAATGAGAAATAAATAAGAATAATGAAAACATTAACATAATATATATATCATATATGAAAATATTTTCATCATAATGGCCACCATGAGTGGTGTTAAAAGAGGATTGAATAATCATCGTTTAGTGAGGCAGTAATTCACCACCCACAGAAACAGTATGTTCTTTAACCATTAGACGAAGGTATGTGTAAGTGTAAATAAAATAATTCTCATGAAAACATCATAGTATATTTTATATACTTTTTTTGTTGCAAAAGAAATTAATAAAAAGAGTTTAATGGTTTGGATAAGCAAAATAAAACAAAAGAACATAAGAGAAGACATTACCTTAAAATCGGGTAACTCTTTTTTATTTGAGCCAAAGGATTCCTTGGGAAGAATTCTGTCCAAAGTGAGGATTATAGGAGTAAGATAGGGAAGTTGGGGGAGTATTTCGGCAGAGTTTGTCTGAGCCAAATGGATTGAAGGTGTGAATAAGGTGGTAGAGGTGGGGGCCTTTTATAAGAGGAGAGGAGGGGTACTCTTTGAAAGTCATGAAATGTTACTTTATTATATAATGATTTTTGGATTTTAAAGGTCCCACACTTATATATTTCTAGGATAAGGTGATAAGGGTTCTAAATATACTCATCCAATAGGTTTTTGACAAGTGTAATTCTTAGATTTTACAATATAGTTTCATTTTATTTAAATCGTTAATTAATGAGGAAATTGTTGCATCATCATGGTGTCATAAAAAAATTAATTTATTTAATGTCAAAAAATTATAAAAAAAATATCATGATGTATTAAATATTTTTAGATTTACAATGAATATTTATAATCTAAATTTTAACTTATATAACCCCATGTAATAATTGTTTTAGTAAAAAAACACATGTTTGTGACAATTTTATTTTTACTTTAAATAAAAAGTTATTAATGTCATTTTCTTACCCAAGTGGCTTCATGGGGTCCCCAAGTTGGCCCATGGATTTTATTGGTTGGCCATGACTCATAAAATAAGGTTAGGATAAGTTTAAGGGTATTTTCATATTTTTATAATATCATTTTTACCTTAAATTTCACTAATTACCTTTAATCGCGATTAATTAAACTTAAAAGTTACTATTCACCAAAAAATATTATTTTAATCCCATTAAACCAAATTTTACATCCTAATGACAACCATGTATATCAGATTTTCGAAAATCAAATCACAGAAGTGGTAGTGTTTCATTTAAACGGAAAATGAGTTTTTTAACTACCACTTAGTGGTTTCACTATTCATCAAAAATTGAAGTTTTTCAGAACAATGCCAAAATTTCACCCTAAGCTATAATTGATATTCCGAATTAAAAAATGATGTCTATTTTACAAAAATTCCAAACATATAAGTTTCATTAATTAATTTTATAATTAATTCCCGTTGTCACAACAAATAGCGTGTTTTTATAAAACAATATATATCAAAAGATTGACAATTGTTTATGTCCAACTTCAAAGTGAAATTAATTCTAATGAGCACCATTGGATAAAATGGTAAAATTATATTATAATTATACTTTAAAACCAATCAATATAATGATTTATCACTATTAATTATTTTGATTAGAAAGGTTGTTTTTAATTAAAATTTAGTAATTTTCACTATTCATCAAAATATAAAATTTATCTGAAAAGTTCCAAAATTTTACCATTGGATAAATTCGATATTCCGAATCCAAAAATGAATTCCATTTTGAAAGATAAAATTTATAACATTTCAAAAAATAGGTATTATTATTCATAACGACTACTTTGATTGGTTGTGGTGTGTGTTAGAACTCGAAGTTGTGTACAACACACACTACTGTATTATTAAAAGAGAAGCATACCATGGAATCTTGGGGTGTTACATTCTCCCTTCCTTTAATAAATTGTGTCCTCACAATTTGAAATTTTTCTTTGAATATAAAAGGTTGAAAATAGAAAATTACTTTGTGGAAAACCCACATCGTAAATAAGGTTAATAAAAATATAACTTTAAAAGAAAGAAAGAGAAGTACAAAGGTCACCCGAGATAGCTCATACTAGGATTCTATGAAAATATGGATATGGAGGGAAAAAACCATCAAGGTCTGATGGAGAGTTGTAGAAAACCAGATTAGGAGAAAGTTTAACTACAAGAAAATCAAAAAGTTGTGATTGGTTAAACAATCATTGATTCCTCAGTAGGAAAAGATAACCGACTACGTTTTTGTTTTAAGTTACCTTTCATAAAGTTGAGGAATTTATTTAGGAGATTTACTAAGAACGTAAGGAAATATACTTACTTGTCATGTAGACTTTCATTTTTTAATAAATTTTTACCACAAACCCATCTTTCACTCCAAAAGGTAATAGAAATCAAAAATATTCTATTTACCCTAACCGTATAGGGTTCCAAAAATAAATTTATAAATCATATATCATAACTAAAAAAACTATATTACACACTCCATGGACTTCACGTAGTCCAGTGGTAGGTGATAAATCCCAATCGCACTATGGTTGTGGGTTCGATTCCCACAGGTTTGTCTGACACGATGGGTTGTCACTCGGTCTGCGTGTTGTCCTTTTTATAAATATCCAAAAATAACCTTAACAATAGTATCCAATGTAAAATATAATCCATTCCAACCTTTATAGTTATCTAAAATACCTCTGTCCAGAATTTCTCTAAAAGGTCTCTAAATTCCAAAATCAATTCATCATATTCCCCAAACAAAGTAGTGATTCTTATTGTCACATACTAAAAATTTGATTACCTTCAACATATCAAAACCTTAATGAAAACAACAAGTTCTGCAGTAAAATCCTTATATATCACATTATTCTTATAACCAGAATATAATCCTTAATTCCAAAAACACAAATATATTAATTATTCAACTTCATCTGTAGCGACAGCATAAGCTTGACCTTGATCCCTTGCCCTTTTCTGAGGTAAGTTTCCTTGGCGCTTAGGAAATTAATTTGTATAATTCCCCATTTCTCTACAATTGTAGCACTCAATATTGATAGCCTCTTTCTTTCCGTTGCAATCACGAGCCTGGTGACCTTTTTCTCCACATTTATAACAAACTCCCATTCCTTTTAGGCAAGTACCGAGGTGATTCTTCCCACAATTATCGCATAATGGAAAATCCTTCTTTCCCTTTTTCCCTTTATCTGTCTCTTGTTCCACCGTTATCTTCTTCTCTTGCTTTACTTTGTTGTCATAAGACTTAGATAATTCCTTTTCTGTCTTGATAGCACATGAGACAATGTCTTCATACGACGAGAAGGATTGTGACACTAATGCTCGATGAACAAATGGTTTTAACCCATCAAAGAAATGATCAATCTTACTTCTTGGGTTATGTATATAATCTGCAGCATGCCTCGCTAACCTTGTAAAGTTGGCCTCATACTTTGCGACATTCTCATCCTCCTTTTGTCTCAGACTCAGAAATTATATTTCCATATCTTCTCGATGGTCACGAGGATAGTATTTTTCTAGGAAAATCTCTTTGAACTCCCTCCATTCCATATTTGATACTTCATCATCTTCCTTTTTGTTATGAATCAATGACCACCATTGATCAGCATCTCTAGTGAGGCGGTAAACTTCCATGACAACCTTCTCCCTTTCGCTACTCCCCAAGGCATGGAATATTTTTTCTAATGAGTTTATCCATTGCTCAACTACTAATGGATTTTTACCCCCATTAAATGTTGGTGGTTGTTTCCTCATGAAGCGGTCTAACATTGATCCTCTACGTTACGGATCAGGGTGCTCCATACGAGTAAGGTTATTATTCATAGCCTGAGTGAGTTGTCCCAGTATGGTGATAAGCTCATCAGCACCAGTTTTATCACCAGCTCCATTATAATTATCTTGAGTGGGATGGAAATCTTTACATGGAGTGTGTGCATTGACACGGTTTCCATTACTTCCACTAGGAGCCATTTCTAAACAATGGCATAAACTAGATTAGTTTATAAATCAAAATACATAATTCCAAACTTGTAAAACACTTAACATAAATTGAACAGTTTATTGATATAATCCATAATCATAAAAATATTTTCTTTGAGGAAGTATATACTCATAAACCCTCCATAATGGAACTCTATTCTTCACAATAATTGCTCACACAACATTTATGCAGGTAAAATGAGGATTCTCATCGCTATTCGGGGAGCTGCTTTGATCCAGAAGGGTTCCTATAACAACTCGGTGGCTGACTTTATGATTCTTAGACGTATTCAAGTTGAGGCAATTTTCTCGAAACCGTTGCGCACCTTTGAGGTTTTCTGGAGACCTCCCTTCCTAGTTTGGATTAAAATCAATGTGTATGGAGCCTCTAAAGGAAATCCAGTCCCTGCGGGATGTGGATCCGTCTTCAGAAATCATCATGGCCACATCGTGGGGTGCTTTTTTGGAGGCTGTGGTACTGCTTCCTCTCTAGAAGCTGAGGTGCTAAGTGTTATTCATGCCATTGCTTTTTCTCTTCGACATGGTTGGAACAACCTATGGATTGAAAGTGACTCTACTACTGTTGTTCAAGCCATCTGGAAGGGAGAATTTCATCTTGCTTGGCCGATTACTACGCGCTGGATGAATTGTATTCAATCACTCCATGACGTCAATTACATTGCAACTCATACTTACCGTGAAGATAATATGGTTGCGGATGCTCTCTCCAACAAAGGCATAGATCAGGCAATAACCTGGCTGGAGGAGATCCCTGAAAACCTGATTCCTTTGCAAGTTAAAGATTATATTTTGATCCCGTCTTTTCAACTCTTGTAATATTTCTTTTCTCTTTGCTAATAAAATTTCTTTAGTCTTTTGACCAAATCTCCACCTTTTAAAGAAAATAAACCCTCCATAATGGTTTTTAAAGAAAATGAGAATAATCCTAATCATATCCCCCGGGAGTGTCGTAACCAAGAGTGCAGCAAGGCCCATTGTCATGCACCAGTTCCCGTTCGATTCTAGATCAAAGCGGTGTTTTCAGGTTTTACCCCTAGGTACATCTGTGCCAGAGCCGCCTCTACCTGTTCGTATCCAGACAGGGATGTATTGCTTGGAAAACTTACAAAATCTCTATAATACCAAAATTTATGAAGTTATTCTATACTAATCCTCAAAGTCTATCTTAGGGCTATGTGTTCTGATCATAGTTTATCTAAATCTAGCTTCCAAGGTTAGCACTAAACTGCCTCTGATACCAACTGTAATGCCCCAAACCTAGTTACCCAGATTCGGTGCATTATTGCGTAACAATGGCATGATCACAAAAGATCAAGTCTCGAAAGACCGGTTAGTTTAGTAGCCTTGGAAACACTAGATACATTCAGAAATCTTACATTACATCATAAAGTAAAAAAACTACAACAACATCTTTTCTTCATATCCCCCCATTCTATCCCTACAGGTCATTCATAATATACTTCTTCACATCCTGGAAAAATTAAAACATTGGAAGGGGTGAGCTTAGATGCTCAATAAGGATAACAATATAGCGGAAGCTTTCATAAATAAACATAAACATTTAAGGAAATGTATAACTAAAACAAAATCCTTTTAAACTTGAACTTCAACATAATATGGAAAACATAAAATGAGATAATGCCATTTACTTATTTACATGGATATTCTACTGGTCGAATAATCACGTGAAATATCAATGACCACTTTCATAATGATGGAATGCATAATTCCAGACTATCATAACCACGTAGCCAAGGCCTCATGCCAAAACTACAAATAAGATTTTGTCAAGGCCTCGTGCCAAGACACTAGTTTGTCTCATGTGACCTACCGATGCATCGACGAGCGATAGCAGGCTCCACCCGTCACTTATTAAGTCCAATGCATTCCTCATATGAACAGGTTTAAACATATCATAAACCATAACATAACCGTATCACATAAAACATGCATAAAGGAAACAAAACATTTCCACATTTCAATCAAAATATATAAATACAACACATTGATATAATAAAAACATTATCAAAACCATTTTCAATACCAAAATAAAAGAAAATTAAAACATGGTATTTATTTTTCATTTTTAAAAAAAAAAATTGGCTTGTAGGGGAAGCTGAAACTCAAATAATGGTCACGGCGGCGGAGAAGTCATTTTCGCATCATATGTATGACAAAAAAAATCTCTTTTGTCGTTTAGAAAAATTATTCATATAAAAATATTCCTTTTGAATAAAATTAAAAGTCAAAGGGTTTTATACAACATATAAAAGAAAGTTGTGTATAAAACAAAATATGCCTCAATGAAAGGAGATTGAGACGAAGTCCCTTACAAAGATCATTTTTTAAATAAAATAGATCTATTATGTGTATTCACTTTAAGTACACATAAATAAAGTACAAATACAAGATATTACATAATAATATCATGACATAATTTTAAAGTAGGAGATTAACCCAATGAACGGTAATTCAGTTAAGAAGTTCTCTTACCTCGTGTCTGACTTGACTCAACCGTTCTTTAACCTCCTGAATAATAAACTAGAGTTAATTTATAATTTCTTAAGAACCTTTTTCATGTTTATTATTCCTTTTATATCACTTATTACCATTTTATGAACATTATGTAATTATTTATGTTAATAACGTTCATTTTGTCGATCTTAAGTACTTGAGTCAAAAATATACTTCTTATAATTACAAGTTGTTCATGTGTTAAAATATCTATTATATCCAGAATTATATTCATGATTTAGATATCATATATATCATATATATCCAGTATATACATTCATTCATAATATTACATAACATTTAGAGTTAAGAAATGAAATGCACCGTTCATGGAGACGGTAAGCCATACGTACGCATGAACGCTACTTTCATTTCTATTTCGTATTTAATGGAATGAAATCACAATGATATAAAGGTATATTATAATTCCAGTATAATATAATATATAATATCATTTAATCAATCCTTTATACGTCCCACATATGGCGTTAATGATTCAAATCACTTTGAGGGGGCGGTAGTCCGCACTTCCTAAAATGAAATTATCGTGTTTACCCATAATGTAAATTATAAAGGTATGCCATAAATGAGAAATAAAGAAGCATAAGGAAAACATAAACATACTATATATATCATATATGAAAATATTTCCATCATAATGGCCACCATGAGAGGTGTTAAAAAAATATTGAGCAATCATCGTTTCGTGAGGCAGTAATTTGCCACCCTCAAAAACAGTTTGTTCTTTAACCATTAGATGAAGGTATGTGTAAGTGTAAATAAAATAATTCTCATGAAAACATACTAGTATACTTTAGATACTGGTGTTGTTTTAAAATAAAGTAATAAAAATAGTTTAAGGGTTTGGAGAATCAAAATAAAACAAAAGAGCATAAGAGAAGACATTACCTTAAAATCGGGTAAATCTTTTTTATTTGAGACAAAGTCTTCCTTGGGAAGACTTCTGCCCAAAGTGAGGCTTCTAGGAGTAACATAGGGAAGTTGGAAGAGTATTTTGGCAGAGGTTGGCCGAGCCAAATGGCTTGAAGGTGTGAATAAGGTGGTAGATGTGGGGGCCTTTTATAAGAGGAGAGGAGGGGCACTCTTTGAAAGTCATGAAATGTTACTTTATTATATAATGAGTTTCGGATTTTAAAGGTCTCGCACTTATATATTTCGAGTCTAAGGTGATAAGGGTTTGAAATATACTCATTCAATAGGTTTTTGACAAGTGTAAGTTCTATATTTTACTTTATCTTTTCATTTTATTTAAATCGTTAATTAATGAGGTAATCGCTGCATCATCATGGTGTCATAAAAAAATTTAATTTATATAATGTCTAAAAATTATAAAAAAAAATATCATGATGTATTAAATATTTTTAGATTTACAATGAATATTTATAGTCAAAATTTTAACTTATATAACCCCATGTAATAATTGTTTTAGTAAAACAACACAAGTTTGTGACAATTTTATTTTTACTTTAAATAAAAAGTTATTAATGTCATTTTCTTATCCAAGTGGCTCCATGGGGTCCCCAAGTTGACCCATCGATTGTCTTGGTCGGACATGACTCATACAATAAGGGTAGAACAAGGGTAAGGGTATTTTCATATTTTTATAATATCATTTTTACCTTAAATTTCACTAATTACCTTTAATCGTGATTAATTAAACTTAAAAGTTACTATTCGCCAAAAAAAATTATTTTAATCCCATTGAACCTAATTTTACTTCCTAATGACAACCATGTATGTCGAATTTTTGAAAATCAAAAAACAGAAGTGGTAATGTTTCATTTAGACGAAAAATTAGTTTTCTAACGACCACTTAGTGGTTTCACTATTCATCAAAAATTGAAGTTTTTCAGAACAATGCCAAAATTTCACCCTAAGCTATAATTGATATTCCGAATTCAAAAATGATGTCTGTTTTACAATATTCCAAACATATAAGTTTCATTAATTAATTTTATAATTAATTCCCGATATCACAACAAATAGTGTGTTTTTAAGAAACAATATATATCAAAAGATTGACAATTGTTTATGTCCAATTTCAAAGTGAAATTAATTCTAATGACCACCATTGGATAAAATTGTAAAATTATATTCGAATTATACTTTAAAACCACTCAATATAATAATTTATCACTATTAATTCTAATGACCACCATTGGTTGTGGTTTGTGTTAGAACTCGAAGTTGCGTACAACACACGCTACTGTATTATTCAAAGAGAAGCGTACTGTGGAAGCTTGGGGTGTTACACCCACCCCCGTGGATAGCCTTCCCACCCACCTAGACACCCCCTTGACAGCCCGCCCACCCCCTGTGGATAGCCCACCCACCCCCTGGACAGCCCCGCCACCCCCGTGGAAACCCCTCCCACCCCCTAGACCCCCTCTATAACCCTAAATAGCCCCGCCACCCCTGTGGACACCCCATACCCCCTAGAAAGCCCCCCACCCTCATGGACACCCCCCCCCCCCCCCGAACTCCTCATACTGCCCAAGACATCCCCCACCCCCATGGATAGACCACCCACCCCCAGGACACCCCCTACCCCATGGACAGCCCCGCCACACCCGTGGCCAGCCCGCCCACCCCCTAGACCACCCCCACCCCCCTGGACACCTGCCAACCCCCTGGACACCCTCCACCCCCACTAGACCTCCATCCCACCCAACCCCCAGGACACCCCCACCCCCTTGGATACCCCCCCCCCAACCCCTTGGACACCCCCCACCCCTGTGGACACCCCTAACCCCCTTGGACAACCCTCCCACCCCATAGATACCTTCTACCCCTCATGGACATACCCGCCACCACCCACGGATATCCCACCCACCACTGGACAGCCCTGCCATCCCCATGGACAGCCCACCCCCCCTGCATAGCCCACCCACCCCTTGACAGCCCCTCCACCCCCGTAGACAGCCCCGCCACCCCCGTGGACAAACTTCCCACCCCCCTTGGGCACCCCCAACCCCCTAGACACCCTCGACCCCCTGGATATCCCTTCCACCCCCGTGGATAGCCCTCCCACCCCCTAGACATCCCCTCCCCTCGTAGACAGTCCCCACCCATGTGGACAGTCTACCCACCCCCTTGGACACCCCCTACCCCCTGGGCAGCCCCTCCACCCTCATGGACAGCCTTCCCACACCCCTGGAAACCTCGTACCCCCTGGACAGCCCCACCCACCCCCCTGGACACCTCATACCACCAGGACAACCCCCCACCCCCTGGATAGCTCCGCCCACCCCCCAGGACACCCTATGCCACAAGGAAAACCACCCACCAACATGGACTGCTCGCACACCCCCGTGGACACCTAATTCCCCCTAGACACCCCCACCCCTGTGGACAGCCCGCTCACCCACATTGACAGCCCACCTAGCCCCTTGGACACACCGTACCCACTGGACAGCCCTCCCCCCCCCAGACACCCCATACCCCCTGGATATCCCCGCCCACCCCCTGGACAGCACCCCCCCCCCCCCCACCCCTCGTGGACAGCCCAGCCACCCCCCCTAGACACCCTGTACCCTCTTGGAGAGCCCCTCCCACCGCCCTAGACAGCTCGTGCCCCCTGGACTCCCCCCCCACACACACACACACACCCCTCGTGGATAGACCACCCACCCCCATGGACAGCACGCCCACCCCCCTGGGCACCCCCTACTCCCCTCAACAGCCCCTCCCACCCCCGTAGATAGCCCGCCCACCCCCATGAACACCCCCTACCCCCTGGACAGTCCCGTGGACAGCCCGTCCACCCCCCCCCCCCCCCAACACCCCACCACCACCCCCCCCCCCCACCAGACACCCCCCCCCCCCCCACACACACACACACAATCCCCTCAAACACCCTCACCCCTTGGACACCCCGTAGCCCTGGACCCCCCCCTGTGGACAGGATGCCCCCCCCGGATACCCCTATCCCCCCAGACAGCCCTTCCATCCCAGTGGACTACCCGCCCACCCCACTGGACACCCATGACCCCCAGGGATAGCCCCCCCACCCCACGAAATAGGCCCCCACCCCCTGGACATCCCCCCTACCCCCTGGACACCCCCATCCCCTTGGGCAGTGTATGTGATCACTCAAACAATCCACTAAAATATTAAAAAAAATCGATCTAAAATTTACTCAACTCCTAAATAATTATCCTCCACAAGTGTATATGATCTTATACACTCATGTATAGTTCTTAAAATATATTTTGTTATAAATATAGTATTTTGTTGTTTTTTATATTATGATTTTCATATAGAGTAGTGTTTCAGTTATGGTTTTATATAAAGTGAAAAATTCTTGTTTACTTAAATATATTTTTGATGAAACTTAAATCTTACTGAATTTCTTTTGACAAAATGGATTATAACAATTTTTTTACAGAATGGATAGAAGTTGGATGTATGAAACTAATCGGATATCAAGAAATTTTCAAAACAATTTGGAGATCTTTTTAGATTTTTCATTTTACAATGCTTCATATAGTGGTTGCATACATTTCCCCTGTTACAATTGTGTTGGAAGACCTTTATTGAGCCATGAAGAAGTTAGAAATCACATAACCAAATATATTTCTTTCAAGAAAACTACTCTGTGTGGTATAACAATGGGAAGAAAATGAAATCTCAAATTACTGATTATCCAAATGAGAGGAATGGATTGGAGAATTTGTTATATGACTGGTTTTCATCTATTCTTCATCGTGAAAAAAAGATGATTATGACCCAAGAGGATTTCGATATAATAATACATGATGCATCTAATGAAAATGGTGATTTTGTCAGGGTGAAAATATTAAATGATGTTGCCAGGACTCTAGTATATCGATAATTCAGTAAAATGAAAAAGCTGAAATTTTTAATCTGATTGTTTGATGGGAAAACTATGTATGGGATTTCTAATATTTTCATCAATTACATTCTTACCTTCTTTAAGGACTAACTTCTAGATGATGTAAATATTCCCTAAAACTACTATATAGCATGGAAGTTAGTTGAGGAACATGGATTTTCAAGATACAAAATTTCTTCTTGACCGAAATATTGCAGTTTATTCTAGGAGGAAACTGCTGAATGAAATGATTGTATAAAATGTGGCACATCCCGCTCGAAGCCAAAATCTAATGTAACACCATTATGTGTGCCACATAAATTAATGTGGCACTTTCTATTGATCCCAAGACTCCATAATCATTTTATATCTAATGAAATATCAATAAAAATGTGATGGCATGATATCAAGAGAAAAAAGACTAATGATAAGTTGATTACCCCTATAGATGGATTTGTATAGAAAATATTTGATGCTCTATATCATAATTTTGTATCTGACATTTGTAATGTTAGGTTGGGTCTTTCATGTGATGGTTTTAATCCTTTTGGGCAGATGCTTACATTGCACATCACATGGTCGGTTTTTATACACATTTATAATCTTCCCCCATGGTTGTGTATGAAAAAAACTTTCACTTTCATTAGTATACTCATATAAATCCCTTATGATCTCAGTAATGATATAGATGTATACATGCAACCCTTAATAAAAGAGTTAAAACTTCTTTGGGATGTGGGTGTGTGCATATACGATGCATGTTCGAAAGACATATTTCAGATGTGTGTTGCGCTTATGTGGATGATCAATGATTTTCTTGCTTATGCAATGACGTATGGATGGACCATGAAGGGAAAAATATCATGCCCTTTTTGTATCAAAAATACACTATCGAGAAGACTGAAACATCATTGTATTTTCATTTTTATGGTACATCGATGATTTTTTCGAATCGACCATCCATATAGAAATAATCGTCGAAGATTTAACAATACCATGGAGACCGATGATCCACATCAGCGTATGTCTGGAACTGATGTGATTAATGAATTGAAAGATTTTAGTTTTTCATTTGGTAAGGGTCAAATGAAATCGGGAAAGAGAAAGAATGTTTCCACTGAAACTTGTTACAATTGGAAGAAGAGAAGTCTCTTCTTTTATTTTCATTATTAGTCAACCAATTTCTTATGCCATTGCTTAGACGTAATGAACATTGAAAAAAAATATTTGAAGTGTTGTTTTTAATTCTTCTAAATGTTATGAGAAAGACAAAATATGATTTATGGTTTCGGAGTGACTTGGTGGATTGGGGAATCATACCAAAATTGCATCATGTGCGTATCAGTGAAAATAAATGGAAAGTTTCATGTACTTCTTATGTGATGACATCTAAAGAAAAAAATCAATTTCTAGAAGTACTAGAGACTATTAAATTTCCTGATGGATATTCAAGCAAAATATCTAAACGGTTCAACAGAAGATAGTTGAAGCTAAAATCTTTGAAGACTAGTGATTATCACATCCTTCTTCATGAGTTGATTCCAATAGTTATTGATCATATTTTTTCCAATAATGTAAGGGTGGTTGTTATTCAGTTGTTCCATTTGTTTAGATATCTTTGTGCTAAGAAGTTTTACAAGTCTTTCTTGTAAAAAAATTGGCAGATATCCCATTAATTTTGTGTGAGTTAGAGAAAATATTTCCTCCATTATTTTTCACATGCATGTTGCAACTGACTGTCCATATTCCAACTGAAATACTTCTCTGAGGACCTATTTATTTTCATTGGATGTATCCAACTAAACGAAATATGTACACATTAAAGTCTTATTTCTATAATAGGAATCATCCCGAATGTTCTATCATGAATGGTTACTTGGCTCAAGAATGTATGGAATTCTGCTCTATGTATTTGTCTGGTCATACTACAAGAATGAACATACCAATGAGAAATGACGAAGAATAGTTTGATCAAATTGAACCCAGTTTTCTATCACTTCCTCAAACAGGAGGAATTGTGGGATCATATACATTGACTACATTAAGCCTTGAAGAGTGGGAGATAGCACGTCGCATAGTTTTGTTCAACTGTGAATTGTTCGATGACTATATCTTGTAAGTAAATTGAATATGTATATCTTATATATATATATATGTTAAAAAATTCCTATTTTTATCTATAGGGAACATAAAGCGATGATAAATAGAAATCATCATTCTTTATCTTTGAGAAGGAGGGAGACTTTTCATGGAAAAGAGTTTTCTGCTTGGTTAAAATTGAAGGCAATAATATTACTGTTTAAAATAATTAAAAAAATAATTAATTAAGTTTAATATTGATTTATATTTCAGGTATTGAGTTTACCTGCTGACTTTGTCTCTAAAGAAATAAGAGCTTTGGCTTTTGGTCCGAATATCGTGGTTCGTGATTGTAAATCAATTGTTATCAATGGGTACATATTTATTATCACGGAACAAGAAAATAACATGAGAACACAACATAATTGTGTTATGGCTACTAACATAATAGAATGTTAAGCTAGTGCATCAGATAGTAGACCACGATTTGAAAATGTAGGTTATTATGGAGTCGTTGAAAAAAATATATTGGATTATTATTCTCAAGGAAGAGTCACGATGATGAAATTACATTGGTTTGATTCGATGATGAGGTAGGGCACATTTATTGATGATTGTGGATTTCGAGTAATTTATATGACTCACACTCTTTCTATTGATGAACCATATGTATTTTCATCAATGGAAACATAATTTTTTTATGTCAAAGACCATTTTCGACCTGAATATGGTGTCATTATTGAAGTAATTCCAAGACATATTTTTGATGATGGTGATGATGGAATTGACACCATCGCTATAGCAATTGTAAATGATCCATTTAATACTTTTGATGACCCCAATAGCTCAATAGTCATAGTTGAATTTGAACCTAAAGTTGTGGTGGGAAATATATAAAATCATCCATTCTTGTTCTCAATTATTTTGGTTTACCTTGACTTGGGATGTTAAAGTTGGTACTATTCAAATTTATTTAATATTGATTACAAATATGTTGTATCCTACTTGACCATTATGTGAATTTTAAATGTTTATTGGTTGTAATTTTATTTGAATTGCATTTTCTAATTTGGATTTAAATTGTATTCAAACCAATGAAACCAACAATTCTAACTTGGTGAACATTTCAATGCTTCAACTGTGATTTGTATAAAATTTTTATAACTCTAATACCTCTATTTAACATTTTACCAAGTAATGAACATGATGGTTTTTATTATTCTGCAAAACATGTATTGAAACCTTCATCATCTACCTGGGCTAAAGAAATTAATTTTTTCCTTAATTTTGACAACTTCTTTACCCCTTATGAATCTGGTATAATCATTGTTCCATGATTTTAATAGACTGATGACACTTATTAAATAACCATCCTACTAAAAATTAAATTTCTCTGTTACATATTGTATGATTTATTGACTTCATTATATATTTATTCAAGCTCATTTAAAACGATGGATAGTTAAATTGTACATGAATCCACCTATTCCTTCTCATTTATTTTGTTTTTTGGGTTACACATTAGTTATTATTTTCTATTTACTTCCATATTTGTTTTCAAATGTAATAAATGAAACCAATTAAAGATAGGAGACAAAAATAGATTATGGACAACAATTGTCGCATGACTGAGCTGGGAATTCCACAACTAGTGTCTGTAGTGAGTATTTTATTTCAAATATATATATTTAAATAATATATAATGTCATGTGATTAATTTTTTTTAAACATTTTTTCACGATCCATCTATTAGGTGTCAGTTATGTGATGAGTATCCTAGTAGTGGTCCCAGTACACAGGGTGTTCGTACGAGGGGGGTGGTACGAGAGCTAGACGATCTGGTTGGCATACCCGATTAGATCCTGCCCCACCCAGTGACATACCATCCATCCCACATTCTGATCATGGTGTGTCGTTAGGGACACACGGGATATTTAGGCCTCCCATGTTTTCACCACCCTTTACATATGAGCCTCCTCACCCGTCTGTACCATATCCGATGATTATTCTCACTCCCCATCCAACATTCGTCCATCCATCTCTGTCATCTTCTTTTACTTCTGCTTCCTTCTCTCCAGGATTTTATATTCCATATTTTTTTACTCCTCCTCCACCAAAGTTTTTCCCTACGGAGAATACAATGGGACCCACTCCATCTGTACAGGGTGTTCCTTCAGTTTCTGTTGATCCAACGACACCCATTGGTCAGACTACCACAGGTATACTTATACAACCCTAACAAATTTTTAAATCATTATTTATTTTCATTATAACATGTATTGATAAAATATTTGTTTTTCTTTCATAACAGATAAATCTACTGATAGAAGGTGGGGCTAGGGCATACATGCATGTGTGTAGTGTGGAACAACCACACAGAGTTGATAGTGGACTACAATGAAGATATTTAAATGATTGAAAATCATGGCATCAATGTAGGAATTTTTTGGCGATGCTTTCCAAATACTCTGACATCATTCTTGTCCGCCCTCTCTCATGGAGAAAAATGCCAAATGAAGACAAGGATAAAGCTTTGGAAGATATATTGGTAAAAAAATCTGTTGTATTTAATGCAATATATTATTTTTTGTATTTATATTAATTAATATTTTGGTGTCATCTATGGTTTAATTTCCCTGATGGTGAGGGTGCACAGCCAGCACGTCTAAAGGATTTAGGCAAGCTTTGAAGAGCTTATAAGAATGATTTTTACATTGGATGGAATGTTAGAGTGGGCACAAATTTAGAGGCATTCCTTGTCATGGATGATTGTCCGTTAGAACAGTATTGACAGATGATTACTCATTGTATGATTATCCAATTTAAGTTATTAATCACATTAGATGTATTTAAATGAAAATTTTTATGTTTTTTGTTAATACTATTTATTAAATTTTATTTATGATTAATCTGGAAGAAATAAAAAAACATTGATGCTAAAAAATATGTCCACACATTGGGATGTACTATGATGCCAGATCATGAGAGACAGTAGTAATGACAGTTTATAAGTTTTCTTTATGAATTTCACTTTCTATTACTTCCTCCATAATTTATTCAATTGCTAGTTTTTATATAATATTAGTTATGAAATTAATTATTTTTATCCTATTTTTAATTATTTTTTCCTACATTCAATGTCATTGTAGAGGCATAAATTGAATATAGAAGGATGTGTGCCTCAATCAAAACAGTTTTCCTCAAGTAGAAGGAAGAAAGATGGAAGTGTGGTTAATAAACCGACTTAGCAGCAGATTGTAAGTTTTATATTGTAGATTTCAAATTTTAATCTATATTTTTTAACATAATAATCAATTTATATTTGTAACGGGCTACTTTAGAGGCCCTTTATGCCCAGGAACCTGAAAATTTTAGGCCAAACGATCACTTACATCAGGTGCTTGGAGATGAGAACCCTGGTAGAGTACATTGTCGACCTGGGAAGAGTATAGTTCTGACAAGGTATTAGCCCTCCTCAGGTACAAGTTTTAGTTCCACTCAGTTCCATTAGGTTAAGTCACATGCATAACATGCTGAAAAAAGGGTCATAGAGATGGCAGAACAATCTGCTAGGGCAAACGCTGCATTTATGAGACTAATGGAAGTTTTAAATCTTACACTTCCACCTGAGGCCAGCACATATAGTAATGAATATATGTCATTGATTTATTCTAAATATGGTGCAACATGTGGATGTTCTAGTGGTGGTTAATATGATGGTGAGGAGGAGGCCAAGCCGGAGGAGGAGGAGGGTGAGGAGGAGGTCGAGGCGGAGGAAGAGGGAGAAGATGAGGAGGAGGGTGATGACAAGGCTGAGGATGAGTACAAGGGTGAGGAGGAGGGTGGGGTAGATGATTTGGATGATGATGAGGATGAGGGTGAGGCTGATGATGATGGTGACGATAGTGATGGTGATGAGGGATAGATTGATCTGTTACTTTTTTGACTGATATTACTGACCTTTGATGTTTATTGATTTGTTGTGCCTGAATATATGTGTGATTAGGTAGGTCACATTATCCTTATTTGTTATCTATAAATAATAAAACTTTACTTGATGATTTGTTGTGACTGATTCACCCCTCCCCTAGATAACCCCCCCCCCCTTGGATAGCACGCCAACACTCCTGGACACCCTGTACCCCCCTGGACAGCCCTGCCACCCCCATGGCCCGCCCGCCCCCTAGATAGACTCTTACCCTATGGAAAGCCCCCCACCCACGTGGATAGCCCCCCCCCCCCCAACACAAACACACACCACCGTGGACATCCCGCCCACCCCCCATGGACAGCCCTCCCACCCCCTGGATAGTCCTGCCCACCCCCTGGACACCCCCACCCACCGCACTAGACTACCCTACCCACCCCCTGGACAGTCCACCCACCCCCTGGATAGCCCCTTGCCACGTGGATAGCCCCCCCACCCCCATGGATATCCCACCCACCCTCTTGGACACTACCTACCCCCTTGGACACCCCTGACCCCCTAGACAGCCCTACCACCCCCGTGGATAGCTCACCCACCCCCCTAGACATCCCCTCCCCTCGTGGACAACCCCCCATCCCCCGTGAACAACCTGCCCACCCACCCACCCCCCTGGACAGCCCCTACCCCACTTGACAGCCCCTACCCCCTCAACAGCCCTACCACTCCTGTGGACAGCCTGCCCACCCCCTGGACATCTCGTATTCCCTGGACAGTCCTGCCCACCCCCTGGATAGCCCCTCCCACCACCTAGACACCTCGTGCCTTTGGACAGCCCCGCCCACCCCCTGGACATCCTGTCCCCCCTAGACAGCCCCACCCACCCCCTAGACATCCCCTCCCACCCCCTGGATAGCCCTCCCACCTCCTAGATATCCCCTCCCCCCACGGATAGCCCCCACCCCCATGGATATCCTTCCCACCCCCCTTGGACACCCCAGACCCCCTTGGACACCCTCAACCCCCCTAGACAGCCCCTCCACCCCTGTGGATAGCCCGGCCACCCCCTGGACAACCCCTCCCACCCCCTGGATAGCCCTCCCACCTCCTAGATATCCCCTCCCCCCGCGGATAGCCCCCACCCCCATGGATAGCCTTCCCACCCCCCTTGGACACCCCTGACCCTCTTGGACACCCTCAACCCCCCTGGACAGCCCCTCCACCCCTGTGGATAGCTCGGCCACCCCCTAGACAACCCCTCCCCCCGTGGACAGCCCCTAACCCTCATGGATAGCCCACCCACCCCTCAGGACACCCCTACCCCCCTGGACAGCCTCACTACCCTCGTGGACAGCCTGTCTACCCCCTGGAAACCTCGTACACCCCCCCCCCCCCGGACATCCCCCCCCCCAGATACCCTGTGCCCCCTGGATAGACCCCCCCCCCCACCCCCCATGGATAGATCGCTCACCCCCGTGGATAGCCATCCCACCCCCTTGGACACCCCATACCCCCCCTGGACAGCCCCGCCCACCCCCCTAGACACCTCGTTCCCCCCAGGACAGCCCCCCCCCCCCACTACCCCTATGGATAACTTGCCCACCCCCTTGGACAGCCCCGCCATGCCCGTGGACACCCCCCCCCCACCCACCCACCCACCCACCCCTGTGGACAGCTTTCCCACCCCCTTGGATAGCCCTACCACCCTAGTGGACAACCCCCCCCCCCCCCCCCCTTCACCCTGAACACCTCGTACCCCCTAGACAGCCCCACCCACCCCCCCCCCCTAGACACCATGTTCCCCCTGGATAGCCCCCCACCCCCGTGGACAGCCCCCCCCCCTGTGGACAGCCCGCCCACCCCCTTGGATACCTCGTACCTCCCCTAGAGAGTCCTTCCACCCTCATGGATAGCCCACCCACCCCCTAGACACCCCCCCCCCCACCCACCCATGTGGACAGCCCACCCACCCTGATGGATATCCCACCCAGCCCCTAGACACCCCTACCCACTCGACAGTCCATCCACCCCCCGTGGATAGTACGCCCACCCCCCTGGACACCTCCTCCCCTTATGGAACCCCCCCCCCCCCTCACCCCTGTGGATAGACTTCCCACCCACTGGACACCCCTACCCCCCGTGGATAGCCAACCCACCCCCTGGATAGCCCTGTCACCCATGTGGACAGCCCACCCACCCCTTGGACACCCCAAACCCCCTGGATAGCCTCTCCCACTCCCTAGACACCCCCTACCCCACTAAATAGCCCCCCCCCCCCCCCCCCATGGATAGCCCCGCCCACCCCCCTAGACACCACTTACCCCCTGGACAGACCCGCCACCCCGTGGACCCCCCCCCCCCACCCCCACCCACCCATGTGGACAGCCCCCACCCCCATGGATTAAGGGTTTCTAACAACTCAATGATCCCATTAATCATAGATACCCACTTGGTAGCCTCTTGGGATCCATGATCACCAATAAAAAATAGTGGATGTTATTTTAGAAACTCCTATGCATAATAAATGATCTGAGAAGAACAAGGTTATTCCACTTCCACAAGAGTTTGAGTAGAGGACCAAGACACAAAAATGACTACCTAAGATATCCCCTTATGGACTTTTTGATTCATTTATAGTGGTAACATTCTAAAGAATTATCAAAAACAAAACCTTTAGTAAAATAATATGATGTTCTAAAATAAGGGACACAAAATCACAAATCCCATAAATATACATCATAAATAATTCATCATAAAACCATTTCAAAATCACATAATAGAGACTTCGTTCAATTTAAAACTTCTAAATGGTTTATAAAAATCCATTTTAAGGTTCCATTTCAAAAATCCTATAGTATTATTTTCCCACAACAAAAATGTAATCATTTTTCTGATAACCAAATCCCACTTCCTACCATACACACCAAAAGCATTAATTTTTTCCGAAAGAAACACATACTATTGAAATTAACACTATTCCAAAACTATTTTAAAAATACCAATGATCTTAAAATCCATGAAATTCATTCCATTAAAACCATTACATCCCCCCACCCCTCCTAGACATCACCCCACCACCTGGACACCCCCCCTCCACCATGCCTGGACACACCCACCCCCACGGACAGTCACCCCCACCCCTTGGACACCACCCCACTCCCCTTTGATAGTCCCCTAACCCCCTGGACTACCCCCAACCACCCCCCCCCCCAGACACCAACCCACCCCATGGACACCCCACACCCCCATGGACATCCACCCCCACCCCTTGGACACCACCCCACCCCCCTTGGATACCCCCCAACCCCTTGGACCGCCCCCACCACCCTGGACACCACCTCACCCCCTAGACACCCCCCCCCCCCACTCCCCACCCCCCAAGACACCCCCATACCCTGGACACCCCCTGGAAATCCCCCCCCCAAACCCCCAGGACACCACCCCACCCCCCTTAGACACCACCCCCTAGACACCCCCATGGACATCCCCCCTACCACCACCACCACCCTAGACAGTCCCCCCCCCCCTGGACACACCCAACCCTCTGGACAACCCCCCACCCCTCGTAGACACCACCCCAACACCTAGACACCCCCACCCCCTAGACACACCCATCCCCATGGACAGCCACTCCCACCCCCTGGACACCACCCCACCCCCTGGGCACCCTCGTGGACCCCCCCCCCCCCCATCCCCCCAGTCACCCCCATCCTTTGGACACCCCCTACCCCCCTTGGACAGCCACCCCAAACCCCTGAATAGCCCCCCCCCCAACCCCCTGAATTCTGAATTGAATTCTTTATGTTTTTAATTTACTTATGAATTATGTGTTAATGGTGTATGGGTATACTTGTTGTATGGGTATACTTGTTATATGGGTATACTTGTTGTATCGGTATACTTGTTGTATGTGTATACTTTCTGTAATTACCTTATGAATTATGTGTTAATTCTGTTAATGGTGTATGTAACTTTGAATATTATGGGTTCTTTAAAATGTGAGTGTCCTCTCACCATTATGATATGTCTGCACCAAAGAAATTTAAATGGGTTAGTTGGAAGAGTGGTTGTCATGTTAAGATTGAAATGGGGAAAATTATGTTGTGGTACATTTCATGGTCGGACGAGTCTACTATTTTTTATATGCTATTGTAGGTGTTTTATTGTTCTATCTTATGTGTTGTTTGCAGGTGTGTTTTCAGGTATATGCAATAGAGGGGATGGGTAGTTTCTATGCTATTTCCTATAAATACACTATAACAACAGTTTTAAACTTTCAGTAAAGGGTATTTTGAGAATAGTTTTACCAAAGGTTTAAATAAATTCTTGGTAATACACTATACCAACAGTTCAAAACCATTGGTAAAGTGTATTTCCAGAATATTTGTACTAATGATTTTAAAGAACCGTTGGTAATACTATATACCAACAGTTTCTAAATCATTGTTAAACTGCATGTAAACTATATATCCCATGGTTTATCAACCGTTGGTATAAATATATAGAAATGGTTTTATAAAATTATTGGCATACTGAAGGTTACACTACCATATACCAACGGTTAGAGAAAAACCATTGGTATTTGCCTTTTGAAATGGCTTACTAACGAACGGTTTTGATTCTTATACCAAAAGTTTGAAACTATTGGTATATATTGTATTCCCAATAGTGTACGGTGGTTGTGGCTATTTTCTACCATTACAACACCTTCTAATATTCCCTTGTAAGCTTACAAGAATATTTCCAAAATAAATGTTTTATGTATATTTATGTGACTTTTAAATGATTTCAAAATAGAAAGAGATATTTCTCTCAAATATTTTTGATTTAATCTATGTCAACATCCTTTGATGAATTTTACTCTTGTTTGAAGTTGATTTATAATGATACAATCTTATATATTGTATTGAAGGTTTTGTGATATGTTTAACTGTGGATGTGTTATTTTTTATACCATTCATGGTTTATGGTTAAAGTATTAACATCTCATATTATCGTTTTAATATGAATTTCTATATTATGTTTCAACCTTTTTATATAAAGAATGCATTGGACTTAGTATGTGATGGGTGGAGCCTACTATAGTTCATCGATGCATCGGTAGGTCACATGAGACAAACTAGTGTCTTGGCACAAGGCCTTGACAAAATCTTTTTTTTATTCTTGGCATGAGGTCTTGAAAATGTGATTATGATGTCTGGAATTATGCATTCCATCATTATGAAATTATCTATTGATATTACATGTGATTATTCGACTATTAAAATATCCATGTGAATAAGTAAATGGAATTATTTCATTTATCTGTTCCATATTATACTGAGTTTTATGTTTAAAAGTCCTTCATTTTAGTCTTATACATTTCCTTAAATGTTTATGCTTATTTATGAATTTTTCCACTATACTGTTATCCTTACTGAGCATCTGAGCTCACCCCTTTCTTATGTTTTATTTTTTCCTGGATGCAAAGAAGTATATTATGATGGACCTGCAAGAATAGGCTAAGAGATATGAGTGTGTTAAAAATGGGATACAATGTTTTTGTTGTTTTTTCATTTCATAATATATTTTAATACTTATATATTTATCTAGTACTTCCAAGGCTACTACAATGATCAGTATTTTGAGACTTGATACCTTGTGATCATGCTAATGTTATGTAATAAAGCACTGACTCTAGGTAACTAGGGTCGGGTGCTACAGGTCAGATGCTCATTAAGGGGATATATATAGAGTAATTTATCATAAACAATCATAAATTATTATGGAGAGGTGATTAAATGAAAAACATTCCATTTAATCAATATCCTTAGCATAATATGAAAGGAATGTAATATGATCAAATAATTCCATATAAATAATCACATGATAATGAAACTTAACCATGTATATTCTACTATTTGAATAAATAGATGTAATATCAATAACTAAACTCATAATGGAGGAATTCATAATACGGGATATCATAAACATACTGTTAAGTCTTTGGCCAAGACACCATACATAATTGGATAAGACATTAGCCAAAACACAAACTAGTTTGTCTCATCAAACTGACCGATGCATCGAGGGGATATAGCGGGCCACACTCGGCACTTACTAACTCCAATAAATTCCTCTTATGTAATGGGTGAAATATAATCAACATAAACATTCATATTAAAAACTATCATGCGAAATGTGAATTCTTTAACCATAAACTATGAATAGTGTCAAAATAGTACATCCATATTCAAACTGAATCATAAAACATTCAATGAAATATGGAAAATGATATCATAAGAGATCAACTTCAATAAATCATAAGATCCAAAAAAGGACATTTACAAAGATAAATCACTCTAATAAAATAATTCAAAATATCTTGTGTAACAAACCTTTCTTACTTTGAAATCAATTATTTAAAAGGCCACGCAATTTTAAAAGAAAGAATTTTCATTGAAAATAATATTGTAAAATTTTAAATTAGGCTTAAATACATTAAGTTTTCATGATTGATGAAAAATATTCTCATGACTTATAAGTTAAAAAACATTCCATCCATATTTTTGTCAAAAAATTCATAAAGTACCTCATTTGGAAAACAAAAAAAAATATTCATTTCTAAACATTTTATAAAAAATATAACATGTGTAAAAATATTTTAAACATTTTTAGGATAATATTAAAAACCTTTTTGAAAACATTTTTATTAGACTAGTACATGGAAGAAAAATGTTCCCTAGTGGAAACTTAAACTTGAACAATCCTGTATAATAATGAGATTATGAAATAACCCTTACCACTTTATAATCATTGGAATCATGTTCCCCATAAAAGAAAGAAAAATATATGTATATGAAAATAACATAATCATAATAATAATACTCATAAAAATAATTAATTATCAGTATATACACCACACAAAAGAAATATGTAGTGTATAAGGTATGTGTCCCATAGAAATAAAAGTGAGATAAAAATCTCTTACCTTAGGTCTGATTTCCTCCATATGTGTCCAAAACTCATATATAATGGTTTTAAACATATTAATAACATATAAAATAATAATAATAATAATAATATCAAATATTATCCACTTATAATATTTTACTGCTCATGTATTAATAGTATTTTATTCATTTTATTGTTTTTGGTGTAAATTATCATGTTTTCTCATGCTTATTTTGGATTGAAAGTATCAGTTATATTGAATAAGATATATATATATATATATAACATATCTATAATAATATTAATGATATAAATATCATATTTAATCATAAAAAACATTTTTTATAATCATTCTTGAAAGGTTAACATGGAAAATGAATCACATCGCATTGTGGAGACAGTAGGTCATACGTACGCATGAGTGACGGTATCATTCCCTTAATGGTGAAAGGATTAGGACTTGGATGGAATATTAATTTTTAAAGAATCAATATCATTCCATAATTATCATATATATAAAATTTTTCATCTTTATAATCATCCCAGTAAATTGGGGATGAAAACAATATTTTGCAACGGTGTGGAGATGGTAATCCATACGTATGCACACGCAGTATTTCCATTTTTCGTAGGATGGATAAATCATGGAATATGGTTGGAATATAATAATAATAACATATAATAATATATATTATAGTTTATTTATTAATTTATAATGTAAAAAAAATATTATGAGGAAGCATAATAAAAAATTAACTTCAATGAGTTGGTAAAACTATTACCTCTTCTTTGGTGGACATCCTTTAGATCACTTCTTAAGGAATATAGAGTTTGTCTTTTTGGAATTCTGGGACCTAAATAACTTGTATAAGGACATAAGGAGGAGAAATGGGTAGTTTTTGGTTAAAATATAAGGCTTAATGTGGTGTGAGGAAGTGAGGGAGGAGGTTCCCATTTATAATTGAGGTGAGAGGCACTTTTAGAAACTCTAAAAATATTAAATTAATATAAATTAATATTAAATTATAAATGTCACCAATGTGAGTTATTTATAAGATAATATTATTTTGTGTATAAATCCTCTCAACCAATAATTTTTATACAAGTTTAGGCCGCATTATTACCCTTATATTTTGGTTTTAACCCTTATTTAAAGGCTTTAACTCTTACCATGACTACATGTGTTTTTACTCTTTGAAGGTTAATATAGTTATTTTAAAATGAAAAAAGGGAATTAAATGAGTCATGGATGGAATTTTAAACCTTATCCCAATTATTTAGACAAATGTTGTATTTTTATGGATTTTATATCATTTAATAAATTATTATTTATTTTAAAATATCATTAATTTTAATTTTGAAACAATTCATTACTTGACTTTTAAAAAAATATCAATACACAAGATAACTTTAAACAAAAACCATTAATATATCCCTAATATGTCAAGCTTATCTAGAAATTTTATGGATGAAATTAATTTTCTCAAATAACAATTTTTTTAATATTGGTAATATCATTTATTTCTTATTTCTATTAATTAAACAATTAATGCATCATCATTGTGTAACAATTTAAAGTAATTTTTTATCTCATAAAAATTAAAAAATTAATATTATAAAGATAAAAATTTTATATTTTAATTTACTATTTATATTCTCATATAACATCTAAATAACCACATATAAAAAATGGAAAACTTATTAAAAACATGAGTATGAAATTTTGGACTGTCGAAAGAAAAAAATACTAAAAAATACATAAAGTCATACATGTGGCTCCAAGAGGCAATAAAATCGACCCAATGATGATTTTGACTGAAAATAACTCATAAAATAAAATTAGGACATGTGTTAGAGTAATTTTATCATACTTAAAACTATATTTTTACCCATAACTAACTGATTTAACCATAATAAAAGTGAGATATTTAATAAATTTATACCTTATGATTCCAAATTTGGAATCCATTTTTTAAAATTCAAAACTCATAATTGGATAAAATTAATTTAAAATTAATCTTGTTGACAGAATGAGAAAATGAGTTTTTAAAATTAAAAGGTTCCAAATATTGAAATATTTTGATATCCAAATTCAATGTGATATTGATTAAAATGACCAAAACTATATTAAAAAACCAATATTATACTTTAAAAATTAGATCGAAACCCAAAAAAAAATATAATTATACGAAACAAATTGATCAAAATCTAAAAAAAATAAGGAAAACTTTAAAACCAATATTTGTTTTAATATAATATTCTTTTAGGTTTTTATCTAATTATACTTTAAAAACAATTAAAAATATAATTTAAAACTATAAACTATTTATACGTAAATGTTGTTTTCAATTAAAATGCAATATTTTATCACTATTCATCAAAACTAAAAATTTATGAGAAAAATATTAAAAATTCAACCAAAGTAAATTTTTATATTATTATTTAAAAGAAAAAATTTATTTTCTAAAATATAATTTATAAAAGTGTAAAAAACTAGATTTTAAACAAGTGCGCTATTAAAAGGAAGAAAAACTGCCTTTAAAAAAATATAATTGATAGAGATAATATTTTATACATTTTTTGTATGAATTTAAATTGTTTTAATCCTCCTAAATAATCAATTTGAGCTTATATGAATCTATTTTGGATTTATGATGTGTTTTGAGAAAAATGGTGAAAAACACATAATTCTAGATTTTAGACAGATTTTTACATCAAGGGTATTTTAGTAATTTCATGAAAAATATAAATCCAAATTGAGTGAATATTATTTTTTTGAAATAATTTTTTTATTTCCTCTAGTTTTGTCTTCTTGACCAGGAGTTTATTTGGCCATCTAAATGGCCTAAAAATTCATTGAAGTTGGAAACTTTTCCGGGCATGCAACATGGACCCCACCAACATAACAGAACCACAACTCGGCCTTCACAAAACAAATTGAGGTGCTTCCACATGTGATATAACTATGAGACATAGGTACGGCTCTACACAAATTTTGGTAGAGTTTTGATGTCATTAAAGCTACCATTTGATGTTATACTTTTGGAGGAACCTTCCTGGAAGCTTCGTCCAGAAAAAGAAACCTCCAATGAAAACTTCATAATTCATTAATCTAGTGTCCAAAAGATCCAAACTTTTGAGGGTGAACGGATAACATAACAAGTAACATCTTTTATGAAGGGTTCCACAAGTAAATCTTCCATTTATGGGGACAAAAATGTGAAACTTTAGGAGTCCATGATTCTTCCTATAAAAGGAGGCCCTCACCTCCTTCCCAAATATCGCATTCTCCATCCCATTCCTTATAGGACACCAAGAAGGAGAACTTTTAAGCTTTATCTTTTATTTATTTTCTTTTTCATAGTTTTATAATTCCTTTTTCTTCCCCATTCGTCTCAATTACCCTTACCATGGTGGGATAAACATTTGGAGTGATTGGGGAAGGGTTGGTTTTCTGTTTTGTAATTCTTGAGTTTTGGACATAATTGAATAAAATTTCTTTCTTCTTCAAAGATGTTTTAAATTTTATATAGAGGAATTTATTATCAAGTGCAATCATTATTTAATTTTAATTCCATTATTGATTTTTTCCTTGGTACAATAATAATTTTCTCCCTCTACTAATTTCTGGTTTATATACGATGGAATAGACCATGGATTAGTGGTGAAGTACTCGACGATCGTTAATATGTGTAAAAGGTGTAGTGAATGTTCTTCATTGTATGGGATACAAAATACCCGATCGGGTATTACCCTTGTCAATTAAGTATATCCAATAAAACTATTTTTCGTATAGAAGGAGAGTTCACCAAACCATGATCTTGGTAAGGTTTTCTCTCACCATCATAATTTCACCAAGGAAGTGAGAGAAAAAGATTGTGGAAACTTACTTTAATCAACTAATTAGAAGATTTTTTAATTAAATTGAACAAGTATATCATTACAATTGGGAAACTAACCACGACCTAATCACCCTTTTTAATATCATAGTATTTCAATCATTTTAATTTTAAATTTCTTTTTAGAAACACAACATTTTTACCCTCATTTTAAAGTGAAAAACTATTTTGTGTGCACTCCTCTTCTGGATACATCCTAGGTTAACCAAATTATTGCATTTTAACTTAGGAAATAATTTTTTTCCCATGCCCTACGATAGGCATGCGTCAAACTTGGCGTTGTTTCTAGGGAGGTAGTGCCACAATGAAATTGTAAAAATTTAAACTTTTTCAAATTGAAAAAAACAAAAAAAAACATTTTCCATGTTGTTTTCAAATGATCATTTCTTTAATTCTTGGAACAGTTACCCACAAGTGCAAGAACAATTTTCTAATTCACCATGGTCTATAGAGTATAGTATTTTTTTCTTGGCAAAGAAGATTTGGGGAGATCGAATCCAAATCATCAAGGAGGATGAATTCAAGGATCTAATTCAAAACATTAAAGAGTAATTTGACTACCTCGTGTTGGAGGGTTTGGATAAAGAATTAATTAAACTACAAGAGTATTTTCTAAAATTTTATCAAGAAATTGTTGAGGTACAAAATGATATTTCACAGGTTCATTATCAAGAAGAAAAATTTGTTTTAGAGTATAAAAAATCTCAAGTGAAGGAACTCAAAGAGTCCATAGAAGTAATAAAGGGTCAAATAGGAAGTCTAACAGAATATATCTATTCTACCCAAGAGAAATTAGAGCCTAAGCTACATGGTGGGAATCAAAATGATTTGAATTAATTTTAGAACGAGTGTGAAGAAAAACTTGGCCTCCCAAAATAAGAATATTTGGAACCATTTAAGGGAGAAACCACTAACATAGTGGAATTTTAATAACAAATAGAGAAGCATGACTACCTGGATCTATTTTCTACCACTCAACTCCAAGAGGTGATTTAAAATGAAGAAGATATCGAAGATTTACAAACTCAGGGAGATAATAATTTCATTAACTCGTTACATATTTATCTTGTTAAAAATGAATTTTGTATCACCTCCCCTTGTTTTAAATTTTCAGATTTGGTCAACACATATATTGCTTGGTGTTTGAGGAAGAAAAAGAAGATGCACCTAATGAAGATCATCTGGAGCCCCCTGATCTTGTTGAACACATATCAGAATGAATTTAAGAGGATACAAAAGTGGCTTTTCCTGAGGAGAATGAGATGTATGATACTCACATTAAATGGGATGAATTTTATATTGATTCTTTATGATTTAATTTTGTTCAAATATATGTACAATCTGAAATTTTGTTTGATTATTCCCTAGATGCAACATATCTTGAGAAAGCACTGGTGAACAAAGAAGAAATTATTCAAGTGGAAACTATGAAACTAGGGGACTCATTTATTGTTCAAACCCCACCATGCATGTTGTATCTCACTAAAATGGGGGTGGACTTGGTATGATATATCCATGGAGGAATCAACAAAAATGAACAAGTACATGCTGTAAAGTAGAATTTTTGTTGGTTCATGAGCAAGAAACCTCACCCACCATCAGATTGTGGATAACCGATCAGAACTACCCCTCTGGAGGAAGTCAAAACCCAAGGCCCACTTGGGGGGATTAAACCAAGATTTATCCTTATTTTCTTATTCAAATTCTATTTTCATCTTTTTTAATAAATTTATTATGTTATGTTTTTAATTTTTTTAGGTTTTCAAAGAGCAACACTTAAGAGCCAAACTCAACGTTGCATTGCAAATAATTCAGGTTGTACCTCTCCATTACACTTTCTTGTAGTTGTGATTCATTTTAAAATTGGAATACATGTTAAATCCACTTGAATTCATTGAGTACACTACATCATTTAAGTTTTGGGGAGGGACCCTTTGTAGTTTAGGATTTTCATTTTGTGTTTTTTTTTCAAAAAATTCATGTTGTCATATTTTTGTGTGTTTATTTTTCAATTTTTGGTGTGTTTTTGAAAATTTTGAGCTGAAATGATTATCATTACCATTTTTGAAACCCATTTCAATGAGTGAACCAATATATTCCTTGAAACTAAGCTTAAATTAATGCCGAAATTAATTTGTTTCAAGTTCAGATATTTTGGAATTTCATGAAGAGAACACTGATTTTTGAATCCCATGCCATATTTCACGGTCTATATCTCTAAAATCACTTTTATGTGAGGCTTATAAACCATTTTTTGTTATATTATTTTCATTCTCCTCATTTATTGAGAGAACCAGACCATGCTTTATTTAACCAGAATTTGATTTATTCCTTTAAAAACTTGAGGGTTTGGGGTACATGTGTTTTAAATGATTAAGGCATTTATTTGGTTTTAAGACCCCTTTTCTAAATAATCCTTTTCATCATGTCTTACCTAATACATTAATCATTGTATCCCCTAGAATCCATGAATATCCTGTTAGGATAGCCACATTACAAGCCAATTTTCCCTATCCTACCTTCTCTTGAAGTGAAATTACATGATCTAGTTGAACTTAAGTGTGGGGGATGATGTATTGTGGTGTACTACTTCTTTTGGTAATAATTTTGGTGGAATATAAAATTTTTAAGAGCTGATGTTTCTAATGAATATTTAATTTTGTTAGAAGTTATGCCTTTCTGGAGCTTCCAAAGTAGAAAGAAAGTTGTGCCTATCTGGAGCTTTCAAGAAAAATGTTTGAGAAGAGATTTTTCTGGTTAAATGAAAAATGGAATGAAATTTCCTTGATTTATAATGATGATGGAGCCTATTTAATACAAAGGGGAAGATAATGAGACCATGTTTGAGTGAAAATTAGAATCTTGCAATTTTTCTTCAAAAGAGCCAAGCCCTCCTTTTTCGGCCTCAGAATTTTTAACATCTAAATCCTACCAACCAAAAGCCATAGAACAACCCTAAAAAGTCCTCATGAGAAACACATGTCCTTGACTCACATCAGGTAGAGAAGTAGGAATTTATCAAGCTTATATTGACTCTTGTGTGAGTTTGGATGAGAAAAACCATGTTGAATATTTACATTTGTAATATGAGAGAAAATTCATATGAGGTAGGTGTTTTGTGTGAATGGGATAAGAAATGAACTAGAAATATATTATATAATATAAAATTTAGAACTTGAAATGATTGTTTTTTTTTATTCAAGATATATTTTTTTTTCTTGGTATGGATTTGGTATATCTCATGGGTATGTGTTTTTTATTTGATTTGATTTGATTTTCATGTTTACTTGTCTTGGAGTCCAAGTGTTAAGTATGGGGGAATTGATAGAGCTAATATTTTCCACATTTTTTATACAAATTTAAATTGTTTTAATCATCTTAAATAATCAATTTAATCTTATATGAATCAATTTTAGATTCATGATGTTTTTTTAGCAAAATAGTGAAAAACGCGAAATTCTGGATTTTAGATAGATTTTTACATCAAGGGTATTTTAGTAATTTACTGAAAAATATAAATCCAAATTGAGTGAATAATATTTTTTTGGAATCCTTATTTTATTTCCTCCAATTTTTTCTTCTTGACCAGGAGTTTATTCGGCCATATAAAGGGCCTAAAAATTCATTGAATTTAGAAACATTTTCAGGCAAACAACATGGACCCTACCACCGTAACGGAACCACCACTCATTCTTCACACATAAAATTGATGTTCTTACACATGTTATAGAAATAAGAGACATAGGGATGTCTCTACACAAATTTTGGTGGAGTTTTGATGTAATTAAAACTACCATTGGATGTTATACCTTTGGAGGAACCTTCTTAGAATCTTCATCTAGAAAAAGAAACCTCCAATGAAAAATTCATAACTCATTCATCCAGTGTACAAATGAGCTAAAATTTTGATATTTAACGGCTAACATATTCGGAAATGGAATTTATGAAGGGTTCCATGTGTGAATCTTCCATTTATTGGGACGACAGTGTGAAAACTTTTGGAGTCCATATCTCTACCTATAAAAGAAGTCCCTCACCTCCTTCCCAAATATCCCATTCTTCATCCCATTCCTTCTGGGATACCAAAAAGGAGAACTTTTCGGCTTTCTATTTTATTTATTTTCTTCTTCATATTTTTTCAATGCATTCTTCTTCCCTATTCATCTCGATTACACTTACCATGGTAGGGTAAACATTTGGAGTGATTGGGGAAGGGTTGGTTTTCTATTTTGTAATGCTTGAGTTTTGGACATAATTGAATAAAAAAAATTATTCTTCAAAGTTGTTTTCAATTAAATATAGTGTATTTTATTATCAAGTGTGACTGTTCTTTAATTTTAATTTTGTTATTGATTTTTTCCTTTATAAAATAATCATATTCTTTCTCCACTAATTTCTAATTTATATAAAATGGAATAGACCAGGGATTAGTGGTGAAGTACTCGACGATCGTCAGTACGTGTAAAAGGTGTAGTGAATGTTCTTGAATTTTTGGGATAAACAAGACCTGATCAGGTATTTCTCATGTCAATTAATTATATTCAATACAACTATTTTTCACCTGGAAAGATAGTTGACCAAACCACGATCTTGGTAAGGTTTTATCTCACCATCATAATTTCACCAAGGAAGTGAGAGGAAAGGATTGTGGAAACTTACTTTAATCAACTAAGAAGAAGAGTTTTTAATTAAATTGAATAAGGATGTGTTTACAATTGGGAACCCGACCTCGAACTAATCACCCTTTTTAATATCATATTTTTTCAATCATTTGAATTTCAAATTTCCTTTCAAAAACAAAACATTTTTACCCTAATTTTAAAGTGAAAAAATATTTTGTGTGCACTCCTCTTTGGGAGACATCCTAGGTCAACCACATTAGTAAATTTTAACTTAGTAAATAATTGTTTTTCCACACCCTATGATAGGCATGTGTCAATAGTCTTTATGCCTAAAATTGGTTTTATTCTTATCTTAAGTCTATCAAATTTATTGGATTAATTTACAAATAATTGTTTGAATATATAAAATATATATTTCATTAATATCTTTCACTAATAGTGATTTGTTTAATTTATTATGATATAATAACATTTGTGGGTATAAAAATTGTTTTTTAATAAAAAAATATCCTTTATATTTAATTAGTTTTTTTCATTTCTAATAAATTCATTTTATAATCATTTGTAAACTCTATTTTCATATTTTATTTAATCAAATTCATAATCTCTAACTTAAAAACTAGTGTTAAAATAATAATATTTATTACTATATTGTGGTTCGTTTAAGAGTAGTGTTGCATAAAACATATACTATCGAAGAAATTGAATTTATTTAGGAAGTGACATGTCGTAAAATCTTGGGGTGTTATAATGTGCATCACCCAAGGTTAAGTTAATCAAAGGTAACAACAAAACATAATTTCCCACACTTAATGGAAACTCGGAGGTCCACGTTGTTGTGCCAGCCAGGCACTATCATAGTTCCCCTACATGAGTTCCAACCATAATATCTCATTTTTATCATGTCTTATACCAGTTCAAAGAGAAGAATAAGTTAGTGTATAATGACACTCTAATACCATTTTGTAATATCATGACCTGAAAAACCAGGTCTGATCCAGAGTTCCACATGACCTCATGCACACCTCCCCGTACATAAGAGGCTGGAAACTACCAACAAGGGTATAATTCTATCCACAGGGAGACTATAATATTAGTATCAGGTTATAAGAAAAATTATAATAAACAAAATAAAAAAATCAAGTGAAATTTGGAAATCTAAAAAAAGGGAATACATGTTATAAAAATGAGCAGCTTCCAATGTGGCAAGCACAATAGAGTATAAATAAATAAATAGCAGGTTCCTCCACTAATTGTCCTAGTATGTTTCTAGCTACAAGATTCTATACTCATCCATCCACCACAATGACCTTTCCCTTCACTAGATCCCTCATGAAATCTACAAGAAAACCAAAATTCCTAAGTAGGTTGTGAGTACAGGACTCAATAGGACACCATCAATGTTCCATTAACCCGATGTTATCAAGCATCACATATATATATATAACATAATGATAATAAATATGTAATGATCTTAAACATACAATTCAAAACCAAATGTCTGTGTCCTAACTAAGATTCCATAGACCCCCGGTTGTATATGCTTCAAATCTATGTTGGAAGGATATGAAAGGTATGTCGTAAAAAACAAATACTTTCACTAGGATTGAAATCCATATTTGTCATATAATAATGATTAAGAACTAGAACTAATGATTGAAATTAATTTCTAGATAATTTTATGTAATCTATTCAGATCATTCTACCAAGTAGTTGTATCTTGACTTTGTCATGGGTCAGACCCTAAGGTCCTCATGCCCCTCAGGTAATACCACCAAGTTGTTACACCTCTTATATTCCTTGGGTCAATTCCCTAGGCTATCATGCCACTCAAGATACTCCTTCGGGCCATCATTCCCCTAACATGCTGCCTTGGGTCAGACCCCCGAGCCGTCATGCTTTGTACCCTATTCTCAGGTCTGTCGTCGTCGTCATCGCAAGTCATGCACACTCTCCCTCTAAGGGATTCACATCACACGATGGTCCACCTATATCAAGTACCATCACACATCCTCTAAGGAATTGATATCACACATTATAGGGTATGCATACAAATCTTGAGTAATATATCATCATGAGAAATAATGTAGAAATACATAATAACATGTGATCATAATCGAACATGGAAATAAGATACTCTATAAATAATCAAGGAATAAAATATCACAGTAGGTCTCATAGGCTACACACACTCACATGTTGTCACATTCAATTACGATCATCATCTATGCTAGTACAATAATCATATAATTGAAATAGGTGTAAACAAGATCCCATGAGAGCAAAGAACTTCTTTTCTCAAACTTATCAATGTAAATGGTAGGAATAAACAACTCTTTGTGGTTAGAAATCTGGAGTAAAAAACCTCAATATTCAATAACATCTCTATGTGGGCCTTCTTGTGGTATTTGTTGACACGTCATCACTTTAGGTTCTCTAAGGGCTCCTAGACCAAAACCAAGTATTTTATTTCAAAAATAAATAAAATATCACATGCGATCATACTTTCTCTCTCCTTGATAATTTTCACATTATAATTTTAGGTAAATTAATATGCTCACAATATTCTCCTCAAGAATAATCCTAAAACCGCATTTGATGATTTATATCTCTAAATTAATATGAGAAAAAATGTTGTATGCCTCATAATTATTCTTTAAGAAAACCATATTATTATCCTTAACAATTTTATAATTTTACTATGATAATTTTATGTCTTAACCACATTTCAATTCCCTTATAATTATCCCTAGATAATTTGTATAATTATATTATAATAATTTTGCCTTACAAAATATCATTTCAAAATTAATTTATGATAATTTATTTCTACAAATTATTTTTTTACAATTTGATACAATTATACTTTAATAATTCATAATAATTATTTTTGATAATTTTCATAATTATCCTTTGATAGTTTATTATGGAAATTGTTTCATAAATTATCCCTTTATAAATAAATATTTTAACGTTTTTAATCTAGAATAATTATCTTTTTATAATTTTTATAAATTATCCTTTGATAATTTTCTACAGTTTTATTTTGATAATTTGATGTGATTAAAATTTTATGAATATCTCTGGATAATTTAGTGAAATTATGATTTCATAATTATTTATAATTATCTTTTATAACTACACATAATTATATTTTTATAATCATTAATATAATATCCTTTGATAAATTATAAATTATATTTTATGATTTTTGTGTGGAAAACCCACCTTGAAAACCTTTGGTTTTATCATATTATTAATAAAAACAATATTTTTCCATAAATTTGAAATAAAGGAATAACATAAGAATAAAATAAATAAAAATAATAACAATTAAAACCAAACTAATTTACTTCAGACCCTCAATATACCAAGAAAAAAGGGAAAAAGGAGAATCACGTGGAAATGGAAGAAGAACACCAAATCTGATCTTTAAAGGTCTCCTAATCTTGTACACAGAGTCTTGGGATCGCTCTGCTTCAATGGGGTTAATAAACCACAAAGATTAATAGGTTTAGATATATTAATACCCCAAACCATGTATACCACCACTGAAAAATGGAAACCCCGCATAAATCTACTATTCAATAGGAAAAAAAAGCGGAGTCATTAATTTCACATGTTTAATGCGTTAATGAATTTTTTGAGGTCAAAAATGTTTAAATATGTGATTTTGAATCACACCAACATGTAAAAATGAATTATTAGGGTGTTGATGAATAATAAAAATTTTAAAAAATAATTTTAATTATTAAATTCATTTTAATAATAGGTTATGAGGGTAAATAAAATACTCTCATGTGTGATGGTACCAAATAACTGATGCACACAAAATTTGTGTCACACTTATGGTAAACATCATATTCCAAACCTAATGGAGGTTACATATTTCTCATATGATGCACCATTCAGGAGATACTTCAATTTTTCATAAAAAATTATAATAAAAATATTCAATAAATTACCCCTATGTAGGATGTTACCAAAGCCTCAACGCACAAAAATGTTGTGTCACGCCTAGGGTAAATATCACATTCCAGAACTAATAGTGTTCTTATATTTACCATATGAGAAACCATTCAGGGGATATTTCTTTATTTTAAAAAAATGTACATGATATAATATATTTAATAGTTTTATTCTTTCAGCGCTGGGGATCTACAAGCCCTGAAATCCCAGGTTAACTCAACGTAACACTATAAAAATATTCTATAGAATATTAAAAGGTGTTAACAATAATTTTACCCTCACAAAAAGATATTAAAATATTTATTAATTTATTTTTATTGAAAAACTACATTTTCTAAAAAAATCATATTTATTATCGATTAGGTTTTTTATCATTAAAAAAAGAGGATATTATTAGTAGTGATTGGAAGATCGGTTTCTATAAGGATGTGTTCTAGAAGTTCCCACAACCTATATCTAAGGAATGTTATTAAAATGTTTCCAATTGTTTTTTGATCCAATTTCAGAAGAAGTTGTGGTGAAAATAGTTATTATGTTTAATGAAATATAATCAGTGGAAGATAGAGGAATATGGAAGATAATGGGATTCTAGATAAGGGGGATTTATGGTTATAGAAGAGTGTCGACAAGTTTAAAGCTCTAGAATATAATGGATAGAAGGGTTGTTAGAATTTCATGGATTATATGATTATAATAAGGGGTCTAAGTAATTTTTTCATGATTTCACTTAAGTGGGTGGGGGTTCATTTCTAATTCTTGTGAAGTATTTCTAGAAATTAGTAGTATAGATTCCAATTTTCGTGACCATGAATAAAGTTAAAAGTTTTGATGGTTTTATCTTAAGAATATCCATTGTACTAAAATGTACATTCAATTATAAGAAACATAATGTAGTTTGAATGGAATTCTATCTAATATATGAGGTTATAGTGTACATGGATTTCAATAATTTGGAAGAATGTTTTTGTTCTCATGTAAAAAGTCTTTAGAAAAATTCATTCACAACCATGTTAAATCCTGATGAAGGAAAATCCCAAGTTTAGGGAACATATTTTTCTTTGTAAAGTGGAAATGAACATATTGGAAACTTTTTTCTATGTGGAAATGAGCTTTATAAAATATTCAAAGTAACAAAATAACATATGGAATAAAGGTGGGATTCTTAAAGGACCAGGACTAGGGTAGAGAAGTGGGAGAAAAGGACCATATAAATACTTGGTTTCACTAAAATAAGTCTTAGTGAGAGATCATCATGTCAATGAAATCATAAATTTTAGAAGGAGTTCTAAATGGAGGTTATATTGATAATGTAACTAAATCTCATTGTACTAGAAAACATTTTCTAGTTGAATAAGATCAGGTGATCAGAGTTTTTTAAGTATACATCTTTTATATTGAGATCTTGGGCATGGTGTATGAATAAATCTTATTGGTTTAAATTTCAAAAAAAATAAGAGGATTAAAACTCGGATTTCATATTTTATTTAGAGTATTTCTACAGAGTCTTTCAAATGAGTTTTATAGATAAAATAGAAAGAAATATTGTAGTTCTGAAAATTTAAGAAGAAAATGGGTGCCCTAATGATCATAAGAGAACATGGAGTGGGGAACCATGAGAGCATTGTAATGGAATAAGGATGAATAGAATATTATCCATAAAGGATTTTGGTGTGATCATGGGAATGGTCCTCAAGTGGGATATTATTGGACTTAACCTATGAAAAAAATATCGAGTGGGAGATTGTTGGGTTTGGTGTGAGAAATATTTTCTCATTAAAGAGTTTGGACTTTCTGAAGGAAAATATTTAGAATTAACACTTAGGAATCTAGATGGAGACATTTCACCAACACCATGGAATGTCTAGAATAAGGCTAGTGGTTATATGGTCATCGAAAGGATTTGGATGGATTTAGTTCAGTGTGTGTGGTGTGAGTGAAAGGGTGTTTATTGGAAAGAGGTCATTTTGAATGAATAAATTGTATTCAAGAAGAATATTTTGGAAGGATCCTTAGAGTTTGGATCAGTAGAATGAGGCTATGTGGTGGCAGACTAACAGAAGCATATTGGAGTCTATGTTTCATAAGGGTATCATCTTGAAGAATATTGAATAAATTTGGTCATGTTTTATAGGAATACGGTTAAGTAACCAGAAGTGGAAGCTTTCATAAGGTAAATAGAAGTTCCAAATGTTTCTTGGTGAAGTGTTTTATAGAAATAACTCTAGTGGGAAGACAGTAAATATGAAGCATTTGATGCACTCTTTATAGATTTACATAAGGAGATGTTATGAAGAATCATCAGTGAACTTATTAAAAGGAAAAATACATAGTGAACCAGAAGTTGGTAGTTGGGTCAATGATTTTTATAAAAAATTAGATGCCTCTAAATCAAATGGATTGAGGCTATAAAATTTTAAACGGTGGTGTTCATTGGATAACCAGTCGGGGATCTCTATAAAATAGTCATTGTTATGATTATTCAAAGTATGAATTAGTGGCATTGATGAGTCCTAAAATGTTTGAGGTGTATCCCTATTTCGATGAAACTAGCATGGGTTTACACAAGTTCCCGAGCAATCAGATCCAAAGGTAAAGGTCGAACATCGGTAAGGATGATGACCAAAGGCATAAATCATAAAAATAAATGGGTGGATACATTGGTGGTACTTCTTATGGTAGTGTGAGTAGGGTAACCAAAATGTGTTATTTTCCTTTCAAACTAAACATATCCATAAATTATGTAAGTGATGAATTTTCTCCTATGGATGTAGGATATAAGTATGAACCACATTAATCAATATTGTTTATTTTCGTTTGTTTGTTCTTGAATGTTTGGGTGGATTTACTTTTATTGTTCATTATTTAGAAGGATAAATATAGGATGACTATAACTAGATGGTGAGATAAATCAATATGGTGACTGGGAAGCCTTTACATCCCAATTTTGGAAACTGAAGTCATGGGGGTCTTCCAGAATCATGTTTCACAGTTGTGCTTCCAATGGTGTTGTGACTGATTCCAATGGATGATTTAAAAGTATGACCTTTTATTGGATTCCCAATAATATGTTGATTGGATACTAAATTTTGAATTTAAAAATTACCATGATATAGAGTAACACTCTACTTATAAGTAAAATAGATAAATACACACATAAAAAAGAGATAGGGATAAAGGATATCAAGAATCTGGAAAAGTAGTATATCAGGTGTGGATTTTATTAAATATCGTGAATAAAGTAGAAAAAGTGAATTTAGATTGAATTATATTTAAAATTAGGCATTAAAGTGAATATTTTTTGTGCATATCAGTGAATATCTAGAAGTGAATAATAGAAACTAATGGAGAACACCCATTGTTGTTTAGTGTTTTTCTATATTTGTTATCTATGTGAGTTAGACCAACATATCAACATTATATTTTTTAGGACTATTGGAAATTATTGAGTGAAATAGAGGAAGAGGTTGTGGACCTTTGACAACTAGTGATCCTATCCTAAATATTTTAATCAAAAACTAATGCATTAGTGATTGTTATGCATATCAACACATCATCGAAATGTACTCCTTGGATGTAGCCGAATGTGAGTGAACTATGTAAAATATATATTTTTTTGTGATTATTTATATTTTCTTCATTTTTCTTAGGTGTGTGATCATCATGTGATATTTATGTTTCCTTTTAAAACATGAGTACAAGATACAATATACATTAGTAAATAAAATAATTCAATTCATCCTTGAATATCTAGATTCATTGAGTAATGTGTGATTGGATTGAATTCCATTAAAAATCAATAATTGAAGAAAAGAGTTTTTATTAATATAAGAGAAGCTATAAGAGTGAAAAATAGATTGGTATCAATAACTCCATTTTATATTTAGTTTTTTTCCTTTATTTTATATCTTTGTGAGTTCAACTTGTGTTTTGAAATCATCTTTTGTAACCCTCTTTGAAAAAAGTGAGTTAAAGAGAGGAAGAGGCCATGGACCTTGGATGAGTAGCAATATTATCCTAAGTATTATCATAAAAACTAGTGGGGTGGTTATTATTAGTAATATCCTCACATTGATGCTATATGCCTCTTGAATGTAGTCTAGAATAGATGAACAAAGTAAAAATATTTATTTCCATGATTTATTATATTTCTATATTTGGTTGTATAGGTGTATGATCATCATGATAGATTCAAGTTTTCTTTTAAAATAATAGGATGATATCCTATAAACTTTACTAAATAAAAAAATTCAAGTCACCTTAGTTTACCCCCCCCCCTTATGATATATTGTAGGACCTTAGGTTACAACAAGTGGTATCAATGCCATAGGATATTTCTTAATAAATCTATTTGATGAAGTTGTCATCATGGATAATGTTGTAAATGTAAAAAAAGTACCCATATTTAAAGTATGTAATTATCAAGTGTGTAATAAGATAATGATGTCACATTTGTGATCTATTGTTCTAAAAGTTTACTTAGTAATAGTTCATGGAATTCAAGTAAGTTACTCTACTGGAATGTCAATGCCATAAGTAGATAAGAAATTTTTTAATTATATTACTAAGGTTTAGAATTATTTTTTGGGATAATTTTATAGTCATATACACATTAAACTTATGGATTTCAAAATATCTAAATAAATTTAGTATAATTTTTACAATATTTATGAGGGTGACAGAAAAGTAAAAGAAGTAAAGATATAGGTGCTAAAAAATATATTTGAAGATTTGAATATTTTAATGTCCTAAAAATTTCTATGTATTTTTTTTAAATTATATGGATTAATTAAAAACCATGTGCTGAGACAGAACCTGATTTCAAGGCCCAGGGTGCCCGTAATAATTTTTTGAACTTTTTTTAATAGCACACCTGCTCATTTTTTGTAACTTCAAAAAATGTGCCCGGATTAAAAATACAAGGGCACTATTGCGTCTGGAATGGAGACTTTTCCTTAGGAATGACCTAACCTCAACCAGTGTGGGTTGAGGGTAAAATTAAATTTTTGGGTGTTTTAAAAAAAAATACACTTAAGAAAGTTTTTTTGTTCAAAATGTCTCACTTGAATTCAATAATGAGTTAGTTGTTTCATTTCATTAATGAAACAGTGTAATGATGTTGTGACTCAGTGTAACAGAAATGCTGAAACATGTTTCCTCCATTTAATGAATTATCAGGCATATGGGATCAAGAGAGGATCCGGAAGTTTCCTATGATTCTTTGAAGGAATTTTTTTAGAGAATGATGAGCGGTGAAAAATGATGGATCACCAATGATAAAGAACTCCCCCTCCTCTTCGGAGGATTTCTCTAATAATTACGGATTCTGGATCAAGGATCGATGAATGATGGTAGTGTGTCTTTGTTCTTCACCAGCGATCAATCCAATCCTTGAGGTAGGGTTTTATTTCTAGGTGATTTATTCCTTTCCTCATTATTTGATTTGAGTGAGGGATGTGGATCAACCCACGAACATGTTGAACCGCAGATTGATCGCATATGCGGGATAGTTTTGATTGCGGGGATTTGAATCGGGTTCATCCATGTTTTGATGAGATTTATACTTAGAGTTATTAATCCCCCCTTGATTTCAATTCTAACACAGATGGAACATGGAAATCATGAACAAAGCCCGGATCTCTCTTTTTTGGTAATTCTTATGTTCTTCCCATTTCTCACTGCGCAGCGATCTAGTTCGTCGGATCAACAGCTGGTGGCGATGGAAATATGTGATCCCGGTGGGACCGTAGTGGTGGATCATCCCACATATAAAGGTTGTGGGAGAAAGAAATTCTAGGTAGACAACCGCTGGCACGAGAGTTGGCAGTGGTAGAAATCCACGGCCAGGACGCCCGCAGTGGCGACGGAAGGCCACAAACAGGTGGGTCATAGCGGCAGCGAGGGCCGCTGGCTTGAAGGTCAGTGGTGAAAGAACTCTTGGAAACTATTGTGGGTGGAAAACAGGGGTCATCGGCCGGTAGTGGGCCATGTCGCACAGCCAAGAACCGCAGTATACCAAGACCGCAGCAGAGGACCAGTAGCATCAGTCGTAGGTGGGGCATGTGGCTGTTTGATATGTTCTTTAGGTGGGGATGGGGTGCCTACTGCATCCTAGGTGGAGAAATTGGCCCCCACTAGCAGGTCAGGCCTAGCGGGTCGGGTCATACCCAATGGGTTGGGTCGGAAGGACCAGGCCAGGTAGGGTCAGACTGGACCCGGGCCCTACGGGACCCTTTTCACTAAAATGGACATAACTCTCAAACCATATGTCCGGTTGATGATCAGTTTACAGATTTCGGACCCTAGCGAAGAGTTTTTCCTTTTAATTTACTTGAAGTGGGTGTTCATGGAAGTTAACATGATAAACTTGGCTTGATGAATAGGTTCTCTTGAAAAACCATGCTACAAGTGGTAATATTGTGGTTGGTTGTGATGAGAAGATTATGACTGTGGGACTAAGTGACTCAGAGGGTCTAAGTGACTCATCAGTACTAGGTGTTCTATTATACGTCTTATTGTGTTTCTTTTCATACTTTAAATTAATACCTATATGAGTTGACAATACTTCGTGTGTAATTTCTTTTGTGCTCTTTCCTATTTGGTCTTACCGTTATGGTTTGGGGTCCTTAATGAGAACTATTTTACTCACTCCTGGATGGGCCTTGCCCACATGTGTTGTGTCTTGTGTAAATGACCAATGCTTTGATATATTCCATGGTGGTCTAGGATGAGGTGGTGCTCAGTGAGATCCGACAGACGAGGCAAACTTCTATAGCTATAGGCAGTGGCCATTCACCTACCCTTCGGATAGGTTTTTCTACTGATAAGCTATCAACAAATGGTGTACCCATTTGTTTATAGTTTTCCTTTTTTTTGGATTGTATACTATCCCCTTTACTTTCAGTTTTGTATAGCTACTCTTTGTGGCTTTCTTAGTGGCATGCATGGTTTAATCAGTGTTTAATTTTTAGTATTTGTGGGCTTGTAGCTGTGTGTGTGTGTACAGGTTTAAAGGAAATTCCTCCCATTTGTGAGATAGGCCTACTCGGCACTAGTATCTATCCATTTTCTTATTGTAGGTGGTCTTGGGGTAGTCGTGGAATGGTCCCCATTGGGATGGGTCATGAAAGAGTGTTATTAGAGTGGTTTGGTTCCACATTGGGACTCGGAGTCTGTGAGATTGGTTGAGGGAAATAGTGTTAAGTATTTAGAGTTCAGATTTTACACAAGGGACTCTAGTGTTGGTGCGGAAACCAATGTATCCATACACTAAGACTCTATACACTTGCTTTTAGACTCGGTACATGGAAACACTGGTTGTAGGGAAATAAATGGCACATGCATCATATAGGATTTGGAGTTTGTTCTCTTGTCCTTGTTGAGTCAGCTCACCAGGTATATTCTATTAACCATGGTTCATCTTGATCTATTTCAGGATTCCTCTACATACACAGCAAATTAGGATCATTTTGTCTGACCATGAGGATGGTACGCCTAGCGATGAGGTATCGGTATAGGGACTAGTACTGGAGGTATCCCCATTGGGTAGTTCACCAGTGTTGCCACTACACATCGATCCATAGTTCCTACCATTTCTACTGATAGAGGATGTACATTTGATCAATGCATTACAAGTGTTTCATAAGAAGATAACTCCCAGGTTCAAGGGTGAGACTAACCCCTAGGTGGCTGAGGATTGGCTTGATGTGGTTATGCGAGTCTTTCGTATAGTGAGGATGCATCTCAACCAGATAGTGGCCTTAACCACGAGCTTTCTTCAGGGATCATTGGGGTGATGGTAGATCTTGATGATCCAGACGCATGACGAGGCAACCCTCACTTAGAAATACTTTGAGTTCCACTTCAGGGAGGATTTCTTTTAGGGGATGTCACGCTCTATGCATATACTATATCTATTTCACCTACAGTAGGGTTGCATGACAGTAGTGAAGTACTCAGTGAGATTTGCTGATCTTTCTCACTAATCCACAAAAATGGTGTGTGACCCGTTCTTTAGGTCTCAGGATTTTGAGCAGGGACTATGCCAGGAGATCAGGGTTTCCATGGTGTCTCTTAGCATCCCTACTCAAGCTGGAGTTTTGGAGCGAGCTCTATTTTTTAGAGAGCTTTCTGGAAGAGTGGAAGGTAGTGGGTGGAGGTTTGAGGTACTACCACCACAACCCCCAGGTGGTCTTCCATAATCTTCGAGAGCTAATGGATAGTGACAGGCCCAGCTTCAAGTAATAGATACCTATGATCCCGGGGCTCTAGAGATGATCAGAGGTATGATCCGTGTCTTCTCCACCTTATCTTATGTTCTTATAGATATAGGTTCCAGTCACCCTTTCCTTTCCACAGACCTTGTTTGAAGATCAGAGATTTTGGTGGAGCTGTTGGATACATCCTTATCCTTACATACTCCTACCGGAGGGGGTTTGATGATCACACACTGGTTTTAGTAGTCTGAGCTTACACATAGAGGCAACAACTTCGGCTAGGATCTCCTAGTAGTGGCATTGAGGCCTTACGACATAATTTTGGGTATGGAATGGTTATCCGTAGTCCATGATCAGATTGACAATTTTAGGTATAGAGTGTGGTGTGTCCATAGATATGGGACCAGGTTTTCCTTTACTAGTGAAGAGGAAATTCTTGAAGCATATGACATAATTTCTTAGAGCGGGTTGTAGCTGGTCACTCACTAGTTTGATATCCAACCCTCAGTGCGGTGGAAAATAGGAGTCCTCAACTTCTTGTATTGGTAGATGAGTACGAGGACATCTTCCATGAGGATATTTCGATATTACCTCCTCACATGAAGGTTTATTATGCATTGATTTGTACCCTGGTACGACATAGATATCCACACCATCATATCGTATGGCTCCCACGGAGCTTCGTGAGTTGAGGGTATAGCTAGAGGACTTGCAGAGGAAGGGATTTGTGAGGCCTGGGGGTTCACCTTGGGCATCCCCAGTTCTATTTTCCAACAAAAAATAAGGTAGCTTGAGACTTTGTGTGGACTATCGGTGCCTAAATTAGGTGACCGTGAAGAATAAATATCCACTTATGAGAATCTATGACCTCTTCAACCAGTTTAAGGGAGTTATGTGGTTCTCAAAGATAGACCTCAAGTCTGGATATCATCATCTAAATGTACGAGATCAGGATGCACTGAAGACATCCTTTTGGTGTCAGTATGTATACTATGAGTTCTTGGTGATTCCATTCGGCATGACCAATTCCCCATCAGTGTTCATGGGACTCATGAACATGATCTTCCAGCCTTACCTTGACTGGTTCATCATGGTCTTCATTGGCGACATCCTCATGTACTCAGCGTCTAAGGAGGAGTACACAACACACCTGATGGTGGTCCTAGATACACTATGAGAGCACAAAATATATGGTAATCTCTCTATGTGTCACTTCTAGATTCGTTAATTCCACTTCCTAAGAAAAATCATTTCATAGGCTGGAGTTGTAGTGGATCTAGAGAAGATATAGGTGGTGATTTCTTGGGAGCCACCCAAGAGCGTGACTGAGGTGTGAATTTTCTTGGGTTTGGACGAATATTATAATAGTTTTGTACCCTAATTTTCAAGGGTATTATCACCCTTATCATCTAAGACATAGAAGTAAAAACCCTTCATGTGGACGGAGAAGTGCCAACAGAGTTTCCAGGACTTGAGGAAGAGACAAATGATTGCCCCCATCTTGAGACTTCCAGAGGAGGGCATTGGGTTTGTGGTTTTCTATGATGCATCAAAGACTGGACTGGGTTGTGTCCTGATTCAGGGAAAAGTGGTAATTTCTTATAGTTCATGGTATTTGAGGCAGCATGTGAAGGACTATGCGACACATGATCTTGAGCTAGCAGTAGTGGTCTTTTCTTTGAAGATGTGGTGACACTACTTGATGGGTGGTAGTTTACCTTCCACTCTAACCACAAACATCTTAGGTATATCTTCTCCCAGAAGGCCGTGAACTTGAGATAGAGGTTGTGGCTAGAGTTACTCTAATATTATGACTTAAAGATATTCTATACTCCTGGTAAGGGGAACGTGGTAGTGGACATTCTCTGCGGGAGATTTGGGTTGCACTTGCCGAGTGAGGTGTCGGAGCAGTTAGTCACGATGCAGATATCCTTTGTGAATGGTCATGGATCAGCTTACCTTTAGTTTATGGTTTTTACTCCCCCACTCTTACAGCATGTTAGGGAGTCACATCTTGGGAATGTTGATTATGAGACTTAATATTCTTATTTATCCACTGGGCAATCCCCTAATGGATATTCATTAGGTGCGGAGCACGATGTCCTTTTCAGAGGGAACACCATTTTACTAGTGACGTTGACATAGGAGGTTATGATGGATTTCCATACCTCCCCTTTGGTGGTACATCCCGGATTGGAAAAGATGTACTAAGATCTATGATGTTAGTTCTGGTGGTCGGGGATGAAGAAGCCTATTGCAGAGTTCGTTTCTCGGTGCCTCACTTGTCAGCAAGTGAAGGAATAAAATCAGGTTCCAACAGGCTTGGCTCAGCCAATCGAAGTACCTGATTTGAAGTGGGATGGTATATTTATAGACATCATGATAGTTTTACCAATCACATCCTAGGGGAACCATACCATCTGGGTGATTGTAGACCGACTCACCAAGTCGGCCCACTTCCTACCCATCTAAGAGCATAGTTTGGTAGAGAAATTAGGATGCCTCTAGGTTCCATAGATAGTTCGAATTCATGGGATTACTTCGATCATCGTTTCAGACCGTGATTCTTACTTCACATCCCAGCTATGGAGGGGATTATAAGAGGCATTCAGGACTCATTTTCACTTGAGTATGGTGTTACATCCCCAAAAGGATGGCCAAATGGATAGGACTATCCAGATTTCAGAGGACATGCTTTGTGCTTAGATCTTATACTTTGATTATAGTTGGTAGAACCACTTACCACTGGTGGAGTTTTTGTACAACAAAAGATACCACTCCACTATTGGTATGGCTCCATTTGAGGCCCTTTATAGGTGACCACGAAAGTCACCGCTATGCCAGATGGACCTAGGGGAGTTAGTATTTATGGATCTAGAGTTGGTATAGGATACCACTAAGAAGGTTCATATCATACAGGAGTAGATTAAGACTGCACAAAGTAGGTATAAATAATATTCTGATAGGAGACGGAGGCCCTTAGAGTTCAAGGAGGGAGACCATGTGTTCCTTCAGGTCTCACGTCGATAGGAGTTGCAGAGATTTGGATGGGGTGGAAAATTGTCTCTGAGATTCATCAGTCCTTTCCATAATCAAAGAAGAGTTAGTGAGGTGTTATACCACCAAGCTCATCCCCCAAAAATACATCGGGTTCATGATTTCTTTCATGTGTTGTGACTGAGAAGGTACGTTCATGATCCATTGCACGTCATTGACTGGGGTGAGCTGTACATTGGAGATGGGGTGATGTTTGTGAAGTTCTTAGTGGAGATAGAGGATAAATGCGAGTGAGTCCTTTGTGGATGGTCGATTCCTATGGTTCATGTTCGATGGAAGTATGGGAATCTACAAGAGGGAACTTTGGATCAGAAGGCTCAGATTCGTGCTCTATATCCCCATTTGTTTTTTAGCCCTTTTTTGGGTTTTGGGAACGTAAATCCCTAAGGTGGGAAGAATATAATGTCCTGGAAATTTCCATGTAAATTTTTTAAAAATTATATGGATTAATTCAAAACCAGTTTCTAAGACAACACATGATTCTGATGCCTGAGGTGCCCAGAATAATTGTTGAAACTTTTTTTAATAGCACGCATGCATGGTTTTTGTAACATCTAAATTGGTGCTTTGATTAAAAATATGAGGCCACCCATGCATCTGGAACAATGACTTTTCATTAGTAAGGACCTAACCTCAACCGGTGCGATTCAAGAGTAAAAGTTAATTTTTTCCATTTTAAAGAAAAAAATAAAATAAAATTAATAAAGTTTATTTTATTCAAAATTTCTCGCTTCAACGCAGCGATGAGTTAGCTATTTCATTTCATAAATGAAACAGCATAATCACGCTGCGACTCATCATAACAAAAACGCTAAAATAAATTTCCTTTATTTAATGGATTATCAAGGATGTGGGGTCAGGAGAGGATCATAGAGTTTGCTCTAAACCTTTGAAGGAATTTCATTGGTGAAAGATGAGTAGTGGTGAATGATGGATTTCCAATGAAAAATAATGCCTCATACTCATCAAAAGATTTCTCTAACAATGATGGATTCTAGATTGAGGATCGACGAACGATGGCAGTGCAACTCCATTCTTCACTAGTGATCAATCCAATCATCGAGGTAGGGGTTTGTTTCTAAGTGTTTTCTTCCTTTCCCCATTATTTGATTTGATTCACGGATGCGAATCAAACCACAAACAGGTTTACCTAAAAATTTATCATGTGTGTGGAATGGTTTTGATTGTGGGGATTTGAATCAAGTTCATCCATGTTTTGAGTAGATTCATAATTAGAGTTATTAATCTCCCCCTAATTTCAATTATAACATGGATGGAGAGGGGTCAACACGAACAAGGACCAGATCTATCCGTTTTGGGTGTTCTTGTGTTCTTCTTGTTTCTCACGGTGCAACGATCCAGGTTGCTGGATCAATGGTCAGTGGTGATAGAAATCTACAATCCAAGTGTGATTACAGTGGTGGATTAGCTTGTGGTAGGAGGCCTCAAAAGATGGTGGTGCTCGGTGGACAACCATCGGCATTGGAGCCAATGGTGGAGGAAGGTCATGACCAGGCAGGTTGCGGCGGCGACTGAAGGTCGAGACGAGGTCCGCCAACTCGAAGGCCGGTGAGCGATGAGTAGGGTCCGCCAGAAGGAGGACGGTAGTGGGCCACGACGGATGTGGAAGGCGGGCCACATCACACATTTGGGAACTGCATTCCGGCAATATCGTGGCGGAGGATACATGGTATCAGTCACTGGTGGGGCACGTGGTGGTCGGCCGCATTTGTCAGGCGGGGACGCGGCTCCCGCCACATCCTTGGTGGAGCAATAGGATGGCTCCAACGAGTTGGGCTAGGCAGGCAACCCTAGCCGGTGTAGTGGTCTGGGCCTATCTGGTCTGGTCTGGGTCCATCCAGATAGGGTCGAGCTGGGTCGGGTTGGACCGGACCCAAACCCAATCTGCCCCTTTTCACTAAAATGCCCATGACTCTCTAATCGTATGCATGATTGACAAGTTGATTGCGGCATTGGGACCCTCACAATGAGGCAGTAATTTTAAGATACTCTAAGTGGGTATTCATGGAATTCAACATACAACCATTGGATTGAGGATTTGGTTCTCTTGGAATAAGCATGCTATGAGCAGGAATCTTGTGGCTGGCTGTGACGAGAAGACTACGACTATGGGTCTAGGTGATTCTACGGGTCTAAGTGACTTAGTGGGTATAAGTAACTTAGCAGGTCTAAGCGACTAAATAGTACTATGTGTTCTATTATATTTCTGATAGTCTTTCTTTCTATACTTTAGGTTAATACTTGTGTCAGTTCACAATACTTCGTGTGTATTTTCCCTTGTGGTATTTCCTTTGTGGTGTTACCTTTGTGGTCTAGGGTTCTTACTGAGTACTCTTTTACTCACCCCGGCATGAAACTTGCTTTTATGTGTCGCATCTTGTGTAGATGAACAATGCTTTGACATAGACCTTGGTGGTCCAACACCATGTGGTGCTCAGTGAGATCTGACATATGATGTGTACTTCTATAGCTACAGCCAGCAGCCCTTCACCAACCATCCGGGTAGGTTTTTCTATTGATGAGATATCAGTGACTAGTGAACTAATTTTTTTATAGCTTTCTTTTTTTGGATTGTATACTAGCCCCTTTACTTTCAGTTTTGTATTGTTAATCTTAGTGGTTGTCTTAGTGGAATGCATGGTTTACTCAGTGTTTAATTTTCATCATTTGGGGTCTTGTAGTTGTGTTCATGCATATAAGTTTAAAGGAACTGCCTCCCATTTATTATATAGGCCTACTCAATTATAGTTTCCAGCCCCAATCTTATTGGAGGCCATCTTAGAGTAGTCGCAGAATGGTCCTCACTCAGACGGGTCATGAAAAATATGGTTTCAAGTCAAAATATGGATGGTTTATTCATTCATATTATTGAAGTGACTAGATCTATTCATGGAATTGGTCATGATATAAAATATATTGATATAGTGAATAAGATCATATGGGGATTTCCACTAATTTATATTAAAAAAGTGTCAATTCTTGAAGAATTTATTGTTGGGGATTTATTTATTGATAATATGCATTGTAAACTTGTCTGATTTGAAATGATAGTGAATAAATAAATTTATTTAGAACATTTTTCTAAGGAAATAAAAATTAATTTAGTATATAATTAGAAATTTCATGAGACTAAAAGTGAAGATGATGTTGGTGATAAAATATTATCTCTTATATAAAGTAAGTTTAAGAGAGGAAAAGGTATTTTTGAGGGTAATATATTCTTAACATGTTTTTATTGCGTAAATGTTGTACACATCCCTATCCAAAAATATTTAATGGAGAGGATTGTGAGTTTTAATTCACAAAAAATCAATGGATGATGTTCTTTCATATAAGGAACATTAATTTCATAAGAATATGGAAAATTAGTTTCATAAAAATTATTTTGTAAGAATAAAGATGAATATAATGAGTGTGATAGATTAGAGGGTATTATAATTTAGTTTAACTCAAAAAGAAAAAATGTTTTGATAGTTTTAGTGTATAAATATAAGAATAATGTAGAATGAGATGATCAACTATAGGTATATTTTGATCTCAAGGTGGAATTAGAAGGGGATCTTGGGGAGATTAATTAATAAATAAAGAAGAATATAAATATTGGAGTATTTTTTAAGGAATACTCAAGTTATATTGATGTTATTGAAGTAAAAATTGATCATCTAGAGAAATTAGTTGAAGAATATAAAAATAAATAATTTATACTAGAAGAAGTAGTGAACTACATTTTAAATATTGAAAAACATACTAAGATCATTGATGATTTTAATATATCAATTAAATTTAAATATAACAAAATTGAAACACTTGAATAAGAAGATATATATTTAAGAAAAAATCTTGACTATGAAAAAAATATATGGATCAAAAAAGAAGCTAGTGTTTTGAAATTTTTTGAATAGAGTATTAAAGTAAACGGTTGAATTGTGAACAAGAATTTTTGAGGAGGTGTTTAAAAATCAAAGACACTATTTAATGGGTAATAGTGTAATTGGATATAATGTTAAAACATAAAAATAAAAGGCAAAAAAATAATAATAAAGGGAATAATATTAAAGGATGAAGTTCTCGATCATCTAGAACTTAACAACAACCAAGTTGATTTTCAAAATCATAATATTTTTGGAAAAATGAAAAGAATAATATATTTCCTCATATGAAGTGCCAATTATATGGATACTTATTCTAAAAAATGTATTATTATTTTAAATAAGAAAGTTACTTGAAAGGAGAATCAACTGGATATTGGTAATGGATAATTGAAATATGTCCTTCATACTAAAATAGAAACTCATTCAATGGATATTATTTCATTTATAATAATTTTGGGTATAAAGTTATGAATTGTGGGAAAAAAAGAGAAATGTTTTTCTACGGAAGACAAAGAATATTGGTTTCTAGTCAATCTAGTTCAATCCCATTATAAAATAGATTTTACCCATCAGAGGAAGAAGAATATGTCCTGATTACTTGTAATAATAAAATGAGAAGAGACCAATATACAATCAAATAATTTTGAAGATTCAGGGAAAGAGAAACTAAATATTAAGGATAAATATATTCTAATTGACATATATTTTAAATCCAAAAAGAATATAATTATATGGATTCTTGATAGATGAGAAGCCACTATCAAGAATCCATATATGAATTGAATAATACAAATGTTCTCTATATTTATGGTTTATAACATAATTTTTTTTATTTTAAATTAGTTTTTTGAATTGGTATTAGAAGTTAAATTAAAATGAAAAGGTTAAAGTATCAATGGTATGGTTGTATATTCTATTATGTAAGGATAGAGAATTAATGGGAACCTATATGAGGTGGATATCAAGAAGAATACTTGTATATTTACAAAAAATAGGAGAAAATTTTGTGGAACTAGAGGTTTTGTTACATTTTAAAATAAATTATGGGGAATATATAAATGTTGAAAGATGTTATAGATATTCCTTGATGAAAGATAAATATAGAAAATATTTTTTATTCTTGTTTCATAGGGAAATGGTAAGAAATCCATATCATCCAAATAAAGTTTAGGCATTACATTTTTGAATCCTGTTCAAACTATTTTGTATAGTCCAATAATCCAAGATGGAATTTAAGGTGATAGATACTTCATTCTGTTTTTTTTATGACTATAATAGGATGATATATGTTATGTTCATGTGGTTTAAAATAGAAGTTTTGTACTACATAATAATATTTTAAAGAAGAGTGGATAATGAAATTAGAAGAATGATGAATATCCTATAATATAATAATGCAATTTAATAAGCCTCCATTGAAGTTGAAAATTATTTAGAGAAACCTGGAATAAAACCAGAGGTGTTAGGGGTAAGGACACCTAAACGGAATGGATTCATGGAATGAAGGAACTATATAGTAAATAACATGGCCAAGAATTTACTGAATGAAATTGGTATCACTTTTCACAACTATATATATGTTGTTTAAGTGGTTTTGTATACTAATAATTGAGTGTTAATCGTTTTGGGATATGATAAGACATCATATTAAATGTGGCATGGATGGAAACCATTATTGAAACATATTAAGGTTTTTAGAACTAAATTTTTCATTCTGAATAATGATAAAAATCAGAAAAGGTAAGTTGATCTAGTAGATAAAAGAATAATTTTAGGTAACTCGTAAATTATTAAAGTCTATAAATATTTCAACAAAAGGTTCAAAAAATAGTTGAAAGTGGTAATGTAAATTTTTTTGAAAATGGAGCTAAGAAATAATCACGAAATTTTTTCTTGGGATAATTCAGTGATGAATATGAATAAATAATATTAAACTCGGGAGTATCTCAAAAATATATTTTAAAGTTGAAATAGAGGAGGAGAATAGTGATGATGGAAGTTAATCTATGACTCAAAAAAGAATAATTAGAGTTAAAATTGATCTAATAAATATTATTAGACACAAATATACTTGAATATAGACCTGAATAATGAGAGAATAATGGGGGACACTACACTATTATCATAAGTAGAATTGAATTTGTTTAAATAAGTATAAAAATCAGAATCATGGGTAAAATCCTTTAATAAAGAGTTAATTGATAACCCTTGTATTCCATTTTCTAGTATGGGATCTATTCCTTTGAGTGTTTTGATCTTATATAAGCTGATGATATTGGATTACAATAATTCAGTCCTCCCTAAATTTGTTGTACCCTTTATTTCACTAATAAAAATTCCTAAATTTTCATGGATGGATAGAATGGATTCATGAATGAAGAATACAATATTGAACAACTGGTGTGATTTCTTATTAGATTGTATGATTCCAAAGTATATATATTGAAAAATTAATTATATCACAAAAATAAATCACCACGTTCTTGGTATATCTGATGGGATAAATATCTTAGAAAGTTGAAGTTCAATATAGGAGGGGTTGATCATAAGCTCTACATGAAAGTATCAGATGAAGAGAAATTCATGGTACTAGTGTATTTGGATGATGCCATATTTGCTGTAAAAAAAAGAATTTTGTTGTTAGGTTAGAAAATATGATGTGATTATAATTTGATATGTCCATGATTTGAGAACTAACCTATTTTCTTTTGTTAAAAGTTCATCAAATTTAAGGTTAAAATTTTATCTAATAATTTCAATATTCATGAGGGGAGTCAAAGAAGTTAATAATGGACTAATGAGAACCAGTTTTAACTCTTATAATAGTTTAATTGAAACATGAAAATCATGAGGATGACCAGGGAGTTGGCTCAAAATTGTATATAAAAATATTATATGTCAACCGTATTATGTAGCAACAATACCTATCATATTTTATGTTATGTGCTTGGTATCATGTTTTCATAGTCATCTAAAGGAATAGGTTCTATAAATAGTAAAGAGGATGTTTAGGTAAATACAAGGAACATTTAACTATAGTTTGGTTTTCAAAGTAAGGGAATATCTAGATTTGGTAGCTTATTTTGGTGTCCAATGGGGTGGAAATATTTTGGATTGAAAATACACAAGTGGTGGATCATTATTAATTAGAAGAAATTAAATTGGATGGATAAGTAAGTCTTAGGATTTTTTACCCTTGAGTATAGTAGAGAAAAAATATATTTTAGCTACCAAGTCATGTATACAACAAAGGTAGATGCATATATAGTTTTAAGATTTTTGAGAAGTTGTACAAAAACCCATGTCAGTTCAGTGTGAGAACAAGAGTGTCATTGAGTTAACAAAGAACCCGATATAAAACTATTGGAAAAAGAATATTGAGATCCATTAACAATTTATAAAAGATAATGTGGAGATAATATTATAAAATTAGAATGGAACTCAATAAAAAGCATTAGATATATTTATAAAATAGTTGGTTGTAAATGTGATTGAAAATCACTAGTTAATCCTCGTATTTAAATAAATTTATTTAAAATAAGTATATTTAATATCCCCTATACCTAGTTTACATAATATAACACTTGGATACAATTTTTTTTCCGGAAATTATTAGTTTTTATGTAATAAGTTAATAGGGGACAAAATACAAGGGTAATTAGTGGTATAAATATGGTTGATTAAGAAAACTAACTTGAAAAATTGTAGATATTGACATATGTTTTTATTTACTATAGTGATCATTGAATATAATAGTATTATAAAAAACATTAATGGATATTTTATTAATTTTTGGATTATGGGAAGCCTCATGACCACTTGAAATAAATCATATTAGTGTCCTGGGAGAAGTTTTTAATTTTTACTGTCAAAAAAAGAGAATGAGTACAAGGGTGTCACACCATGATATTTTGTGAAATATTTTTTTCAAATAAATTTAATATTATCAATATTTTACAATATAATAAATATAAATTTTGTCATTTTTTATATGAAACACTAATTTTAGAAATTCATTACATGAAACACTGAGTATAAACGGAATGTGACATACTATTAAAATATTATTATTTAAAAAGATATTTGTCTCCTAGACATAGGAATGGAGGGTATTAATAAGATTAACTAAATTAGGAAAATATATGGTTTTACAAATGTAAATAAAGTGAATTATTTGTTAAAAAAATAATTAAAAATGAAAATAAAAACTATTTGAAAATAAAGGAAATCTTTTTCTAAAAAACTATATTTTTATGAAAACAAACACATTTTACCTTAATAAATTAAAAAAAACTACTTTTGGTGAAATATTTTAGTAAATTTATATATTATATATTGAATAAACTATTTCATATACATCATATTCTTAAACTATAAAATAGAAAATAATAAATCCAATTTTATGCTTAAAAACAATATTTTTCTAAAAAATAAATTTTATCCCCATTTTTCACACTTATTCTAAAACTAATTTTTGACACTTTAAGAAAATATATTTGAAAAAATAAAGTTCATTTTTAAAATAATCATTTCAAAATTATCTTAGGATGAATTTTTGGGAATTATCTAAAAAGATTAATTTTTTGATGAATAGTTAAGATAAGAAATTTTAATTGAAAACTAGATTTTATTTAAAATTATTTATAAAGTTTAATTATACTTAAAATTGATTTTAAATAAAAATTAGTTTAATTATATATATATTAAAAAAAATTAGGTCATTGTAATCATTTTTATATTTATTTTGGATATAAAAACCTTATAATCTTTTGAACATTTTCTCTTTGAAAACCCGCTTTCTCATCATGAATACAAGAATTTTTAAATTAAAATTTTCCACTTAGGTGAATGGAATTTGTAATAATGGATTCCATATTTATAATAAAAAAAATTTTATTATATAATAAGTTTAAATTAAATTTTTTCCATAATTAATTGTAAAAATTGTAAAAATTATTTACATTGTTTAAAGTAAAAATTGGTTTACCTGGGGTTAAACTAAAAATAATAGGGTTAAAATAACATAAAAAAATTTCTAAAACCTATTGTATGGACATATTTCTAACTTATAATATATAAGGCTCAATAATAATCCATTTTGGACCCTTTTTAAAAGTGATAAAACATAGTTACACCTCTTTCATTTCAAAAATTACAAGTGTGCCACTCACCTCACTTCTAAAAGGCCACTGCCTCTCCTCTATTATACATACAATAAAACCCTTTTGGATCAACCAAGACCTACCCAAATAAATTCCCAAATTCCCTCTGATCATCTTAGAAGCCCTATTTTTTGTATAAATCCATCCTAGGAAGGATTTTTTTGAAAACCTTAAGAGGTTACCTAAAGAATGTGAGGTTTAAACATGTATAAAGGAAGTTGATATGTAAAGTAAGAGATTTATATCTCACTTTTTACATTCATGTGACACATAAAATATTAAAAACATTTTTATTTTATCTGGTGTGAATACTACCAATGAATGTATTTAATGATTATTCTCTTAAAAATTACAATGATTTATATATCTATTTGAAGAGCTCACTTCCAAGTGGATTATATTTCAAAAGTTACCAAAGTAGTAATTAATTTTTTGTCTCAATATTCCTTATTTGAGATAAATGTTATCTTATGCACCGATATTATTTTATGAGGTGCATATAAATATCCATTGACATGTGATATAATGAATTTATTTATTCTTAAGATATTCGAAATTTCATTTAATTTTATTCTTTCATGGGGATTACTATTCAATGTTACCAAAGTGGCAATGGTTCTATGATACAATCTCACCATTTATAAATATTTTTTATTATTATAATTCCAATGACAAACTATTTTGATTTATCTCTCAAAAAAATCTTGAATTTTCTTCTCATATGTTTATGTAATGAGAATACATGTTTTCCCTTTTTTCTCTCTTTATGTAATCAATAGTTCAAAATAATATTTTTAGGAAAAAACTTATTTATTTATCTCTTCGATCAAAAACACTAGTTCTTAAAAAACCATTTTTCTCTAAAAAATAAAAAAAATACATTATTTAAATGATTTATCAAAGATATTTTTAACATTATTGATATTTCAAAAAATGTTTTAAAAGGAATCTTCCTTTCATTTTCCAAACAATAACCATTTTGATTTTACCAAAAATGTGAAAGGAATATTTATTTTAACTTGTATAGAATGAATGAATTTTTCCAACATCATGACCCTTATTTTATCTAAATCTTACTTTACAAGTTTTAGAGTTTATTCTCAAACAAAATTATTTTTAAAATGTTTTAGGAATTTTTATTTTTAAAAATTGATTTTTAAAGAAAAATTATTTACGTCAAGAAATGTTCCATGATATATCTAAAAATATTATCAATATAAGATGATATACTTTGATGTAACTTATGATTTTATAGGGATATGAATCATGGATACCATTATTATTATATCTCTAGATGATTAATCATGAAAATATGTTTATGAAACCTATTTCTATTCCATGGGTTATACCATGATAAAATTATTATGAGACCCTCTTATTTTTTCTTGGGTTATGCTCTGATGAAATGAAGAAATGATTATAAAACATGTCTCTTTTCCATAGGTTATTATATGATGAATATTTTATAATATTTTGGAACACATACGCATGATTTTCATTATATTATGGGTGGGAAATATACTTTCCTCAAATGCATTGGGTAAATATTGATAACTCATGAGTAAATATGTTTTGTGTAAACTTGATTAAATGTTCACAATGTTATGTGTGAACATGATTACATGTTCACAATGTCATATGTGAACCTGATTACATGTTCATAATGTTATGCATGAACCTGAATATATGTTCATAGTGTTATGTATGGACCTATCTTCTGTGTACATACAATTATGCATGGACCTAGTTGCATGTCTATAAGTTTATGAAAGGAAATGATTTCATATACATAACTTATTTAGTGAACTTGTATCTATTGTTACATGTTCACAATATTATAATATGATGTTTGTGCCAAAAATATATGTCTTATCCTAATTTATTATTCTCATGACTCATGTTCTTTGATTCCATTATGATTCATGTCTTATAAATTTCCAATATTTAGGTCATGACTCAAGATTATGATATTTGACGTGTAGGGTATGGTTTTAAAATGTTGTGCTCAATTTCTCAAACCCTTATATTCATTTTATGCTTATGTATCTCCCTTTTATACCCATACTAAGAATCTGATCTCACCCTTTCTTATGTTTCATTTCCCCTGGTTATGAAGAAAGGTTTTAAGTAGGGTGTGTTTATGAATAGTACTAGAATGTATTTCACCAAATAAGAATATTATGTACCAAGCCTACAAATTCACTAAACTATTACAGCACTCATGAGTGTATTTTTTTAATGTATTGAATATTCATCTAAAAATATATAATATTTATGTATGAAAAGACTGGGGATCCCGTCCCCTCAATGGTGATGCCCTAGCAGAGCTGGCTATGGCTCCAGCCCCCTCCTCCCCGGTGGGGGGAGGGGTATTGTTCTTCCTTCCTCTATCACGGTCCGACCTTTCACCCCTTTCACTAACCCGACTTTCCTCCCCCCTTTCCCATCGGTCCCTCTCTGCCCTAAGGTCCCCGACCTTCACGAAGGGTCACCCCATCTCACGATTTCTTCAAAGGAGTTCAACACTGCTGTGGACCTCCACAGATCGATGCTAGTGGCTCATTTTAGGGGTCACCGTCCCTCTGTTGACATGTTTGAAAAATTTGTTTTCGATTCATGGGGTCTTCAAGATCGATAGGTGGTGGGTCTTCTCGATCGGTGGCAATTGATGATCCTCTTCTCCTCAGAGGTTGACCTGATCACTGCCTGGTCCTGCGCTCCTCATGTCTTCAATGGATGCGGTTTTTATCTCCTTTGATGGTCTACGGATTTCATCAAGAATCGTGACCCGCCCTCATCAGCGGTGTGGGTAAATTTTCCTAATCTTCCACTCCCTTTCCAGTCCCCTTCCATTATATGTATGCTTGGGAATATGGTTGGAAGGTTTCTGTGCTAGGACGATCACACGACAGCTATTTGTCACCCTATATTACCTCATGTATGTGTTGAGGTCCATGCTTCAATACCTCCAGTGGAGTGGCTGTGGATTTAGGTAGGAGAAGATTTTCGATGGAAACAGAGGGTAGTGTTTGAATCGTGGCCAGCGTTCTACTTGGGATGTCACAAGATGGGCCACCAGGCTTCTGGTTGTCGTCGCGGGAGCTGGGTTAGTCAAGATGTGATCAGTACTTCTGAGGAACTTGAGGTGCAGCTTGATCCCGTTTTCTATGTGAGGGAGAGTGCTATTTTGGGTGAGTTTGAGGAGGTATGCGGGGATGCAATAAAGGCGTTTGATCATGCGGTTTTTACTTCTACTGGGTCCAACATCTGGGAGTCTCAGCTTATGCAGTGGTGTCCTGTGGTTCCTATATAGGCAGTAAAGAGTGAGATGATTAAAGATGCAGGTCCGCGGGTTTTGGATATTTTTACTCTATTAAAACATGATTTGGGTCTAAAGGGTGTTGAAGAGAAGGACCCCTCAACAGTGGATACGGTGGATCCTCCAGGTACTTCCATCTCTGGTGTGGAGAGATTGATAGGGGTGATTCTAATCTAGATATGTGTACTCGAATGGGAGATGTGGAAGATTCAAGGGCTCCCAAGACTTCTTCTTATAGGGAGTTTGTCCTTGTAGGTATTGAGAACAAGGGTTATGTGGGTCCCCAGGTTGATCGATCTCTAGAGAGCAGGTCTTGCCCGAGGAGTGTTGTAAAGACCCGTAAAATTCAAGGGAAATTTTTTCTTAATTTTCTTTAGAATTTTACAAAAGCGCGGTTTCAGACGGCACCTGATTCTGAGGCCCGGAGTGCCCGGAGTTAATTTCCGAAGTTTGGCTCGGGTACGTTCAGTGAACGAATGAGCGGGAATTCCTAACTTTTGATCCGGTGCTCGGAATTGAAATCTGAGGGCACCGATGAACTCGCAGCGCCGATATTCGCATAAAGAGACCTTTTCTGGAGTTGCGTTTGTTGCGGGTTGTAAGTTAAGTTTTGGGGTTTTCAGTTGAGTTAAATAAAATTTGTGTAAGACAAATTTTATTTTTAGTTTGTTAAAATCCTACCAAAGGGGGTTGGAAGTGGGACCCACACCCACTTAACCTCCCTTGGGAGGATTAAGTGTGGTGGGGTCCACACGAACCCCTAGACTTTTCAAGTTCCCTTAACCCCCCTCTTAATTGACTTAAGTTACTTAATTAATTTTGGGGGTTAACTCTTTTGAATTTCAAACTTTTGAAATTCTTTTATGTTTTGTAATAATAAAATAAGATGTTATCTTATTTTATTATGGGTTGTTTGTTTGTCCCCTTGAGAGCTTTTTGAGAGCTTCCTCTTCATCTTCAAGCTCTGACGAAGAACGAAGAACGCTCAAACTCCGACGAAGAACGACGCCTCTCTTCTTCGTCCTCGGTGTCAACAAGAGGGAACGCCGCTTCCTCTTCGGACCTTCTTCGTCGGCATATGAAGATTCGACAACGACTCTTCCTCCGCGACACCGATATTTCACGACTACGTCAACGTGCGACTATCGAGGTAGAGGTTCTTGAGTTCGTTGTTTTCTTTATATTTTGACTTTCCTCAAGACTTGACGAGGAACGCTCTTTTTCCGACGAAGAACGTCGCACCTCCTTTCTTCGTTCACCGTGTCAACGAAGGGGACGCCACCTCTTCTTCGGACAACCTTCGTCGGCATACGAAGATTCGCCAACGACGTATCTCTTCGGGCATATCTCTTCGTCAACGGATTTGACGAACGATGACCGCGACGCCCGACCTCCGCGACGTCGTCTTCCGCGGAACGTAGACGAATCTTCGAATCTTAAACCCGAGGTAGGGGTTGTTGATTCATTATTTATTTATTCCATTTCTTGATCCTGGATTTCGCATGTCAAACATGAGACTTTTAAAATGTTTTTAGTTGCGTTATTATTTTAACGTGAGGGGGGCCGGACCGCACGAACACGGCCGAAACCCCCCTCCATCGTTCATGTTTATTTTGCGGAAGAAAGCAAGTGGCGTGGTGCCGTCGCACCACGCGGATGAACGTGCTTATATTTTACGCGGCGCCGTCACGCTACGCCAAGGAAAAATCTTCAAGAACGCGACGCCGTCGCGCCGCGTTGAAAGGATTCATGGCACGGCGAAAGGGGCGCGGTGCCATCGCACCGCGCCGGACGACGAACACCGCGGCCGGTTCCGGGCCGCGGCGGGACGAGAAGACCGCGGCCGGTTCCGGGCCGCGGCGGAAGAAAAGACCGGCGGCCGGGCCGCCGGCGTCGGAAGCCGAGGAGGGGACCGGAATTTCCGGTCCCGTTGGAGAAAACCGGCCGGCCAGCTGGCCGGCCGGATGTCTTTAAACCGGGGGAAATAATTCCCCCGGCCAGCACTTAAAACCCCCCTCTTTAAGAGGGGGGCGGTCCATGAAAGGGGGGCAGCAGCCCCCCGGTTTGACCCTCCAAAACCGGCCCCCACGTGGGGCCGTTTTGTTACCCAGGCGCGGCACAAAGGCCGCGCCACCTTGAAGAAGCGGGGGCTTAGCCCCCCGCGTGCCACCCACGTGCGGCGCCAGACGCCGCCGCCGCCGCCGCGCCGCCGCCGCGCCGCCAGGGGGGGGGGGGGGGGTCGGGCCGGGTCGGCCCGGACCCGGACCCCCCCCCCCCCCCCGTTTCGAACCAGATTTGGTTTTTGGCCCATAACTTGAGCCTCGGACCTCTGATCGACGAACCGTCTGCGGCAACGCGATCCTTGGATCGAGACGGTCGTTTCGATATATCGCACTCAAGGTTTCGGTTTACTTTGAGTTCGGCCGGGTTGGTTCGTTCACGAAACCAACCGGGCCTTCGGAGCGGAAACGCTCATATCTTGAGCTACGGACGTCCGATTGACGTGCCGTCAGTCGCGTAGTGTTCCTCTTAGTGAGACGGATCTTTTGGCATACTCCGCCCGAGGTTTGGACGCAGGTGGAGTACGGTCGGGTTGGTTTTGCCTTAAAAACCAGCCGGGCCCCGGAGACGAAAATGCCAATAACTCTCAGACCGGGCATCCGATCGACGCGCCGTCTGTTGCGTTGAGTTCCTGTTGACGTTACGGAACTTTTGGATACATCAACTCTGGTCTTTGTGACAGTTGATGTATCAGCCTCTCGGCTCGTGGAGCGGACCCTCCGTACGAGCTTGCTGTGTGCGGGAACCCTAGTGCTGGCTGCGACTGTTCTACTGCTACGACTGCTACTGTGACTTCGACGACGACAGTACAGAGATCCTGTGTGGATTCGACGACGACGACTACAGCACTCAGCGATCCTACGTGGATCAGTGCTACAGGTCCTGTGTGGGCCCGATCCTGTGTGGGTCCTTGCGCTCAGCGGTTCTGTGTGAGCCAGCGCCTACAGGTTCTGTGTGAGCCCGATCCTGTGTGGGTCTTTGCGGGGGTTAGTTACCTATCGATCCTTCGTGGGTCCGACGACTTAGATGGATCAGTGATCATCTTTATCGTCCTTGAAGAAATATACCTGTGTGAGCTGAATCCTGTTGCTTTCCTGTGTGGATTGTGTTGTGCAATCCTGTGTGGATTATGTTTTGCTTTCCTATGTGGAATACGTATACTTTCCTGCGTGGACTGAGTTGTACTTGGGCTCGGAGGTTGGAGCGTATTTAAATTGATGACTTAGGTATATGTATGGGCATATACCTAAGCAGTGTCGGTTGTTACTTCGTGTTTGTACATTTCTTCGTGGTTTATCCTTTGTGGATTTGAGAGACCTTCAGGGGTCTCGGGGTCCCTACTGAGTAGCTTATACTCACCCCTGCACGGGCTTTGCCCGCACTACGTTGTGTTGGTTGCAGACGATGGACAGCGTTGACCTTAGCTGAGGCTTGTAGAGCGGGACGGTACCCGGAGGTGGACCACTGGGCGGGACGTGCACGGAGCGGACGGCGGGACCCGTGGAGCCGAGGAGCTATCTGTACCCACCCTTCAGGTGGGATTTCCAGTGGACAGCTCGGAGTAGCGGCTTTTACTTTACAGTTGCTGTTTTTCCCTTTTCGAGTTGTACTTTACTTTCAGTTTGGGTTTGTATTCTGGCCCATTTACCTTTCCGCACTTTCAGTCGTACTCTGCTTGCTTAGTGTTTACTTTCCGCTTGTTTACTCTGTGGTGTGTGTTTACTTTTCAAAGGCAATGCCTTCCCATTTTACCGGGATTTACGCCTTGGTGCTAGTCGCCAGCCCCTGGCCTATGGAAGGCGGGCTTGGGGTAGTCACGGCACGGACCCCGAGGGCGGGTCGTGACAAATTGGTATCAGAGGAGTTCGGTTCTACCGCGAACTCTGATCTTTTCTATGTGAAGCAATAATGTTTAGCGTATTGAGTGTGGTTATCAGTCCAGGGAGTCCAGTGTTGGTGCGGCGGCCGACGTATCCGTACACCAGGACCCTGACTTCTGATTTCCGACTTAATGCATGAAAACATTGATTGCGTGTGTGTTTCAAAGTTTTCTTTGTGATTACTTATATCAGCTCACCAGGTATACTGTTCTAACCGTGGCGCATCTGTTTCCTTTTCAGGATGGCCCCACGACGGCAGCCAGCTAGGGTTCCGAGAGTCGAGCGAGACGACAGCCCACCGAGCGACGAGGCCTCGGTGCAGGGCCCTTTTCCAGTAGTGACACCGGCGGTAGCTTTACCCGCCGAGCCCCCGATGCTTCCAGCAGCAGCCGCTGACGATGCACGTCGCCTCGGCGCACTGCATGAGTTTCAGCGCCAGCGACCGCCCAGGTTTCGCGGGGAGACGGATCCCCAGGCAGCAGAGGACTGGCTGGAGGCAGTAGTTCGAGTGTTTAGGCTAGTGAGGACACCAGCAGACCTCATGGTGATCCTCGCTGCGAGCCTATTACACGCAGCAGCTGGACGATGGTGGAGTTTGATGCTCCAGGTGCACGATGAGGCATCTCTACTTTGGACGGACTTTGAGAGCCTCTTCCGCTCGGAGTTCGTCCCAGCCACCCTTCGTGCGGTGCGTATCCAGGAGCTTCTACAGCTGCGGCAGGGCAGCATGACGGTCGCTCAGTACTCGGCGAGATTTACCGATCTCTCGCGCTACTCGACCGACATGGTACGGGACCCATTCTTCCGGGCCCGGACCTTCGAGCAGGGTTTAAGGCACGAGATCAGGGCATCGCTGATCTCCCTCAGCATACCGACTCAGACAGGAGTACTGGAGCGGGCCCTTCTGATCGAGAGCTTCCTTGCTGAGTCTACACCAGCACAGAGACCCACCGCAGGGCGGCACGTGGCGGAGTCATCCGCAGCAGGCAGTCGACGGATGACTCAGGGGTCCAGACAGACCAGACCTTCAGGCAGACGATCTCAGGGCACTGGCTCAGCAGTGCGGGGCACACAGCGCGGAGCCAGTCTTCCGAGAGGCAGACAGTGCTACTCATGCGGCGGACAGGGCCACATGGCTCGCGACTGCCCGACCCGTCGTGCCGAGGAGCAGCAGTCAGTTGATGGACCACCGAGGCAGAGGCAGAGGGTCGACCGTGGCGGTCTGCAGGGAGGAGGCGGACGAGGCAGAGGAGCTGGACGAGCAGCTGGTGGTGGCCGACGCTTTGAGGCTCTACCACCACCACCACCAGGAGGTCCACCCCGACCACAGGGAGCTGGCGGGCAGCGACAGGCACAGCTCCAGGCAGCAGAGGCCTACGACCACGGCGCACCTGAGATGATTCAAGGTACTATCTGTGTCTATTCCACCCTTGCTGCAGTTCTCATAGACACAGGAGCGAGTCATTCTTTCATAGCCGATGCCCCTGTTCGGAGCTCGGAGATTCCGACAGAGCCGTTGGCTCGATCCTTACGGCTAGAGACTCCTACGGGAGCAGACTCGACGATTACGCACTGGTGCCGGCAGTGTGAGCTTACTCTAGGAGGCGAGAGCTTCGGCTGGGATCTTCTTGTAGCAGCGTCGAGGCCTTACGACGTCATCTTGGGCATGGATTGGCTGTCTACGGTCCATGCACAGATTGACTGTTTTAGGCGCAAGGTGCGATGTGTACGCACCGACGGGAGCAGGTTCACCTTCACCGGCGAGAAGGGAGCCTTAGCAGCACAGGATGGACTTCCGCGGAGGAGAGGACAGCCCATCACTCATCAGTTGGCTAGCCTTATCCTTGGAGCAGTTGACGTGCGGAGTCCTGGTTTTCCTGCAGTGGTGGATCAGTTTGCGGACGTTTTTCCCGACGACGTTCCAGGGCTACCTCCTCGCAGAGAGGTAGACTTTTATATTGACTTGTACCCCGGGACAGCCCCGATATCCACTCCAGCATATCGGATGGCCCCCGCCGAGCTTCGAGAGCTACGGGTACAGTTGGAGGACTTGCAGGGCAAGGGGTTCATCCGACCTAGTGTTTCACCCTGGGCTTCCCCGATATTGTTCGCCAAGAAGGTGGACGGGAGCTTGCGACTTTGTGTTGACTATCGTCGCCTGAACCAGGTGACAGTGAGGAACAAGTATCCGCTACTGAGGATTGATGACCTCTTTGATCAGCTCAAGGGAGCACGGTGGTTCTCGAAGATAGACCTTAGGTCAGGCTATCATCAGCTCAGAGTCAGAGACGAGGATGTGCAGAAGACGGCCTTCAGATGTCGGTATGGCCACTATGAGTTCTTGGTTATGCCTTTCGGTATAACCAATGCTCCAGCAGTGTTCATGGCTCTCATGAACAGGATCTTTCAGCCATACCTCGATCGGTTTGTCGTGGTCTTCATCGACGACATTATGATTTACTCTACGATAGAGGAGGAGCACGCCTATCACTTGCGAGTTGTTCTTGACACACTCCGAGAGCACCAGCTTTATGGTAAGCTCTCGAAGTGCCAGTTCTGGATACGTGAGGTCCACTTTTTGGGACACGTTATCTCTGAGGCGGGAGTTGCATTAGATCCCGTGAAGATTGAGGCTGTGTTAGCATGGGAGCCACCCAGGAGCGTGACTGAGGTTCGTAGTTTCTTGGGACTAGCTGGATACTATCGGAGATTTGTGCCGAACTTCTCCAGAGTTGCGGCATCACTCACAGCTTTGAAGAAGAAAGGGAAACCCTTCGTATGGACTGACAGATGTCAGCAGAGCTTCCAGGAGCTGAGACAGAGATTGACTAGCGCACCTATCTTGAGGTTGCCTGAGGAGGGAGTAGGGTACGTAGTCTACTGCGATGCATCAGGGACCGGACTCGGATGTGTTCTGATGCAGGAGTGGGCAGTGATCGCCTATGGATCACGACAGTTGAGGCCGCATGAGCAGAACTACGCTACCCATGACCTGGAGTTAGCAGCAGTGGTCTTCGCTCTGAAGACATGGCGACACTATCTGATGGGCGAGCGCTTTACAGTCTTTTCTGATCATCAGAGTCTCAGGTATATCTTCTCGCAGAAGGACCTGAACCTGAGACAGCGTCGATGGCTCGAGTTCCTCCAGGACTATGACTTTGAGATAGTCTATACTCCTGGGAAGGGGAACGTAGTAGCCGATGCCCTCAGCAGGAGGACGGGCATTCAGCTACTTGAGGAGGCGTCGGAGCAGCTAGCCTCTTTGCAGATATCCTTCGTGGATAGGGATGGAGCAGCCTTTCTTCAGTCTCTCACAGTCACCCCTCCACTACTGCAGCGAGTCAGGGAGGCACAGCGTGGGGACACTGACTGTGAGACACGGCGTGCACAGATATCCTCGGGACAGGCACCTGATGGTTTCTCTCTTGGAGTAGAGCACGACATCCTTTTCAGAGGACGTACCATGATACCTGTCACTCTGCAAGAGGAAGTACTGAGAGAGTTTCACACTTCTCCTTTGGCGGTACATCCTGGAGTGGCGAAGATGTACCAGGACCTCAGACGACAGCACTGGTGGCCGGGCATGAAGAAGGCTATAGCAGAGTTCGTTTCTCGATGCCTTACCTGTCAGCAGGTGAAGGCAGAGCATCAGGTACCAGCAGGCTTGGTACAGCCCTTGGAGGTTCCGGAGTGGAAGTGGGACAGCATATCTATGGACTTCGTGACTGGACTCCCACGCACATCCAGAGGTCACGACTCCATCTGGGTGATTGTTGACCGACTCACCAAGTCGGCACACTTCTTATCGATCAGAGAGCAGGGCTCAGTAGAGAGCTTGGGACGTCTCTACGTTCAGGAGATTGTGCGGCTCCACGGCGTGCCATCATCTATCGTCTCCGATCGAGATGCCCGCTTTACTTCTCGGCTTTGGAAAGGGTTACAGGAAGCGTTCGGGACGCAGCTACGTCTTAGCACAGCTTTTCACCCTCAGACAGATGGTCAGACGGAGAGGACCATTCAGACTCTCGAGGACATGCTCCGCGCATGTGTCCTTGACTTTGGTCGTAGCTGGGAGGACCACCTACCTTTGGTGGAGTTCGCGTACAACAACAGCTACCACTCCACCATCGGGATGGCACCGTACGAGGCGTTGTACGGCCGACCATGTAGATCTCCTTTGTGCTGGACAGACCCTGGGGAGTCAGTACTGGTGGGACCGGAGATGGTCCAGGCCACGACAGAGAAGGTCCAGGTCATCCAGGAGCGGATGAGGATAGCTCAGAGCCGGCAGAAGTCATACGCTGACAGGAGGCAGAGGCCACTGGAGTTCGAGGATGGCGACCACGTCTTCTTGCGGGTCTCGCCTCGACGTGGTATTCGGAGATTTGGCCGAGGCGGCAAGTTATCTCCGCGCTTCATCGGACCTTTCCAGATTCTCAGCAGGATTGGCGAGGTGGCTTATCGCCTGGCTCTACCACCTCAGTTGCACCGGTTGCACGACGTCTTCCACGTATCCCAGCTGAGGAGATACGTGCACGACCCGACGCACATCATTGACCATGGGGAGCTTGACGTTGACGATGGGGCGACTTTTACGGAGGTCCCGGTGGAGATAGAGGATCGACAGGAGCGGGTCCTGCGTGGGCGATCGATTCCTCTTGTGCGCATCAGATGGCAGCACGGGAATCTTCAGGAGAGCACATGGGAGCGGGAGGCTCAGATGCGTGCTCAGTACCCTCATTTGTTTCCCTAGTTTTTGTTGTATCTTTACGGGGACGTAAAGCCCTGAGGTGGGAGTAATGTAAAGACCCGTAAAATTCAAGGGAACTTTTTTCTTAATTTTCTTTAAAATTTTACAAAAGCGCGGTTTCAGACGGCACCTGATTCCGAGGCCCGGAGTGCCCGGAGTTAATTTCCGAAGTTTGGCTCGGGTACGTTCAGTGAACGAACGAGCGGGAATTCCTAACTTTTGATCCGGTGCTCGGAATTGAAATCCGAGGGCACCGATGAACTCGCAGCGCCGATATTCGCATAAAGAGACCTTTTCGGGAGTTGCGTTTGTTGCGGGTTGTAAGTTAAGTTTTGGGGTTTTCAGTTGAGTTAAATAAAATTTGTGTAAGACAAATTTTATTTTTAGTTTGTTAAAATCCTACCAAAGGGGGTTGGAAGTGGGACCCACACCCACTTAACCTCCCTTGGGAGGATTAAGTGTGGTGGGGTCCACACGAACCCCTAGACTTTTCAAGTTCCCTTAACCCCCCTCTTAATTGACTTAAGTTACTTAATTAATTTTGGGGGTTAACTCTTTTGAATTTCAAACTTTTGAAATTCTTTTATGTTTTGTAATAATAAAATAAGATGTTATCTTATTTTATTATGGGTTGTTTGTTTGTCCCCTTGAGAGCTTTTTGAGAGCTTCCTCTTCATCTTCAAGCTCTGACGAAGAACGAAGAACGCTCAAACTCCGACGAAGAACGACGCCTCTCTTCTTCGTCCTCGGTGTCAACAAGAGGGAACACCGCTTCCTCTTCGGACCTTCTTCGTCGGCATACGAAGATTCGACAACGACTCTTCCTCCGCGACACCGATATTTCACGACTACGTCAACGTGCGACTATCGAGGTAGAGGTTCTTGAGTTCGTTGTTTTCTTTATATTTTGACTTTCCTCAAGACTTGACGAGGAACGCTCTTTTTCCGACGAAGAACGCCGCACCTCCTTTCTTCGTTCACCGTGTCAACAAAGGGGACGCCACCTCTTCTTCGGACAACCTTCGTCGGCATACGAAGATTCGCCAACGACGTATCTCTTCGGGCATATCTCTTCGTCAACGGATTTGACGAACGACGACCGCGACGCCCGACCTCCGCGACGCCGTCTTCCGCGGAACGTAGACGAATATTCGAATCTTAAACCCGAGGTAGGGGTTGTTGATTCATTATTTATTTATTCCATTTCTTGATCCTGGATTTCGCATGTCAAACATGAGACTTTTAAAATGTTTTTAGTTGCGTTATTATTTTAACGTGAGGGGGGCCGGACCGCACGAACACGGCCGAAACCCCCCTCCATCGTTCATGTTTATTTTGCGGAAGAAAGCAAGTGGCGTGGTGCCGTCGCACCACGCGGATGAACGTGCTTATATTTTACGCGGCGCCGTCGCGCTACGCCAAGGAAAAATCTTCAAGAACGCGACGCCGTCCCGCCGCGTTGAAAGGATTCATGGCACGGCGAAAGGGGCGCGGTGCCATCGCACCGCGCCGGACGACGAACACCGCGGCCGGTTCCGGGCCGCGGCGGGACGAGAAGACCGCGGCCGGTTCCGGGCCGCGGCGGAAGAAAAGACCGGCGGCCGGGCCGCCGGCGTTGGAAGCCGAGGAGGGGACCGGAATTTCCGGTCCCGTTGGAGAAAACCGGCCGGCCAGCTGGCCGGCCGGATGTCTTTAAACCGGGGGAAATAATTCCCCCGGCCAGCACTTAAAACCCCCCTCTTTAAGAGGGGGGCGGTCCATGAAAGGGGGGCAGCAGCCCCCCGGTTTGACCCTCCAAAACCGGCCCCCACGTGGGGCCGTTTTGTTACCCAGGCGCGGCACAAAGGCCGCGCCACCTTGAAGAAGCGGGGGCTTAGCCCCCCGCGTGCCACCCACGTGCGGCGCCAGGCGCCGCCGCCGCGGCCCGCCGCCGCCGCCGCCGCGCCGCCAGGGGGGGGGGGGGGGGGGTCGGGCCGGGTCGGGCCGGACCCGGACCCCCCCGTTTCGAACCAGATTTGATTTTTGGCCCATAACTTGAGCCTCGGACCTCCGATCGACGAACCGTCTGCGGCAACGCGATCCTTGGATTGAGACGGTCATTTCGGTATATTGCACTCAAGGTTTCGGTTTACTTTGAGTTCGGCCGGGTTGGTTCGTTCACGAAACCAACCGGGCCTTCGGAGCGGAAACGCTCATATCTTGAGCTACGGACGTCCGATTGACGTGCCGTCAGTCGCGTAGTGTTCCTCTTAGTGAGACGGATCTTTTGGCATACTCCGCCCGAGGTTTGGACGCAGGTGGAGTACGGTCGGGTTGGTTTTGCCTTAAAAACCAGCCGGGCCCCGGAGACGAAAATGCCAATAACTCTCAGACCGGGCATCCGATCGACGCGCCGTCTGTTGCGTTGAGTTCCTGTTGACGTTACGGAACTTTTGGATACATCAACTCTGGTCTTTGTGACAGTTGATGTATCAGCCTCTCGGCTCGTGGAGCGGACCCTCCGTACGAGCTTGCTGTGTGCGGGAACCCTAGTGCTGGCTGCGACTGTTCTACTGCTACGACTGCTACTGTGACTTCGACGACGACAGTACAGAGATCCTGTGTGGATTCGACGACGACGACTACAGCACTCAGCGATCCAACGTGGATCAGTGCTACAGGTCCTGTGTGGGCCCGATCCTGTGTGGGTCCTTGCGCTCAGCGGTTCTGTGTGAGCCAGCGCCTACAGGTTCTGTGTGAGCCCGATCCTGTGTGGGTCTTTGCGGGGGTTAGTTACCTATCGATGCTTCGTGGGTCCGACGACTTGGATGGATCAGTGATCATCTTTATCGTCCTTGAAGAAGTATACCTGTGTGAGTTGAATCCTGTTGCTTTCCTGTGTGGATTGTGTTGTGCAATCCTGTGTGGATTATGTTTTGATTTCCTATGTGGAATACGTATACTTTCCTGCGTGGACTGAGTTGTACTTGGGCTCGGAGGTTGGAGCGTATTTAAATTGATGACTTAGGTATATGTATGGGCATATACCTAAGCAGTGTCGGTTGTTACTTCGTGTTTGTACATTTCTTCGTGGTTTATCCTTTGTGGATTTGAGAGACCTTCAGGGGTCTCGGGGTCCCTACTGAGTAGCTTATACTCACCCCTACATGGGCTTTGCCCGCACTACGTTGTGTTGGTTGCAGACGACGGACAGCGTTGACCTTAGCTGAGGCTTGTAGAGTGGGACGGTACCCGGAGGTGGACCACTGGGCGGGACGTGCACGGAGCGGACGGTGGGACCCGTGGAGAAGAGGAGCTATCTGTACCCACCCTTCAGGTGGGATTTCCGGTGGACAGCTCGGAGTAGCGGCTTTTACTTTACAGTTGCTGTTTTTCCCTTTTCGAGTTGTACTTTACTTTCAGTTTGGGTTTGTATTCTGGCCCATTTACCTTTCCGCACTTTCAGTCGTACTCTGCTTGCTTAGTGTTTACTTTCCGCTTGTTTACTCTGTGGTGTGTGTTTACTTTTCAAAGGCAATGCCTTCCCATTTTACCGGGATTTACGCCTTCGTGCTAGTCGCCAGCCCCTGGCCTATGGAAGGCGGGCTTGGGGTAGTCACGGCACGGACCCCGAGGGCGGGTCGTGACAAGTGTGTTGCCAGCATTGAAGCTGTGTAATCGGTTTGGGAGCTTGGAGGATGAAGGGAAGAATCAGGAGGTTGTTCGGATAGTGCCTCATAATGAGGAGCAGGTTATACCATGGGAGGAGTCTGGTGATGACTCTCCAAGCTAGCTGTCAGGAGTCAGTGCTCCTGAATTCTATGGTAGTGACACTTGCAGTCAGTGGAGAAGGAAGGACTGGCATGCCAGGAAGAAAGGGAGAAAGGATTATTCACACCTACCTTCACTAATGGAGACCCGCTCTACCAGGAAGGTAAAGTCCCAAGTGAGGGAAGGTGTTATCAACTTAAATGGAAATGCAGTTCAAGCAGGGGATGCGGACGATGCAGTCAAAGGGGTTGCTCCCATCAGGGATGTATTGCAGAATACATGCATGGATGCTGATCAACCTATAAATCTACTACTGAATTCTGGAGAAGAATTAGTGGTGGAGGAACCCCTTGCGACCCATTCCCCAATAGTTTATAGAGATAAAATGATAGAAAGGATGGTTCGGGTGGACACCAATAGAGAACAGAGGGACTGGATTGACAAGCATAATCGTATCCTTGTAAGAGGTCTCAAAGTGGGGAAAATCAATCAAGAGGAATACAATCAAGCATGGGACGGAATGGTGTATCATTTTTAAGACCTTATAAAGGATGATCTAGAAATATCGGTAACTGCTTCTTCTTGGGAACTTATTAAGGATAAAAATGTCAATAGGATCAAGTTGTCCTTTAATAACTTTGTTTTCTCTTAGGGTTTCTCACTTTTTCCTTAAAAGTGTTTTTGGTTTATAATAAAAAATAAAGTTAGTAGGATGATAAAACTTCAATGAGTTACCTAGTGGTATTTTTAAGGAAATTTCTATGGATGTCTCTAAATATAAGTCTAAGGATGATTCAAAGAATATTAAAATATCTTAGAATTTTGGTAAAGGATAGAGTAAGTGGTTTCTAATAAATTAAATCTCTGTATGTATACTAAAATTGCATGTAGCTCTAATGCAGATCTTTCTAGGGGTAATAACTCTGAAGTGGGTATATTGAGCTGGACTCAATCATCCACTAGTTCACAAAAATGGGCCTTTCTACACTCCTAATTTTACACACTTAAGGTATATGCATTGGAAATTAAAAAAATCTTTATGAACCATATTGAAGGATTTAAATACATGATAACTATGAATGACCTTGGATAAACCTATGGTTTCATAGATTAAAAATATTATTCCATAAATTATACATCCTATAAGTTATTTTTTATGATTATTTTGTTTTCTAATATTATTAGTGTTTATCATGCTATTATTTTTTTTATTCAATGGCATGAACCAAAAGTAACTAGGTTAACATCTTCAATTTTTTTATGAGTAACCAAATGGGATAATGAATAAAGTTAAGGATATTGTGATTATTCTTAATCATTTATCATGTAATATGATTAACAATGTTCACCTTAACTAACTCTTAGAATCACCAAAGAATATAAGGATATAGTTCACTAAGAGTTTAGGTAATGGAGACTATGGATGAAAGAAGAATCAATTTTCTATATGTAGAGAATGTGGGGATAATCACTCAATGTAATATCCCAAATGAAAAAAGAAGATGTTTTCAGTTTGGAAAAAAAGGACACAAATCAAATAATTGTAAGGGAAAAATAAAATGTTCAGTTAACGTAAAGGATGAGAATAATAGTCTCCCTATGGTATCATCAATTATTAAATTTTTTAAAAGTGTAAATTATGGGAATTATATAATTAAATTTCCTAAGAGTGTGAATAGAATCAGAAAGGTTGTATGATTAATGACTTTATTGTTGATGATGAAGTGACTATGAATGACATATGAAAGTAAAGAGGTATTAAGGAATAAGATGATGAATCCTAGTTAATGGATTATCGATAAAATTAGTTGATTGAGGTTTATATGTATTAAAATTCAAGAGTTATGTTATATGAATCCTAAAATATATAAGCATTGTTCTATATAAAATTTCTATTAAGGATTTTCAAGATTATGTTGAATGGAATAGTGACCCAAAAAATTATTTATTAAGAAAGGTGATATTTTATGGAAACACATCTTTAAGGGAAGATAACCCTTAATATGTTTCTGATGTTGATAAAATGGTGTTTAGTTTGGATAAATACATAATTTATATGAATAAATTAAATTGAATAATATTGATAACCTTGGAAGTAATTGATGATTTGTGGACAAAGTGGTTTTGTTATCATTGATGGAGTTTAAAACATTATTGTATCTATGTAATATATTCAACAATCTTTTGTTTGATGTAATTAATGAGGAAGTATGTATATTTTTAATACGATTTTATGGTAATTTAGGTTATTACCATGTTTAAAGGGAATACATGGAAAAGGTATTCAAATGTTGGTTATGTGGCAATCAAGATCCACTTTATAATATAGAGGGGATTAATGTGAAGTTGATTTTTAGAAATTTATTAACCATATTTATATATTTTGAATTTTAGAAGGGTTATAAGGTTAATCGTTTATGTAATGGAATAAGTTTCACTTTGGATGAGGTTTTAAATATTAATTTATTACTTCACCATATAATGATTTATCCATATTGCATAACCAGTGCTAACCATTTTGTTATGATGTCAACTAGAGATATACAGAATAAATTATCATTCTAGTATAGATATTTTGATCCATTAGTAAATCAAGAATAAAAATTTTATATTTATTTCTTGGAGTAATATATGAAATAGAAATTGACTAAAGCACAACCAAAAGATGAAATTGTTCTTACAATATAAAGGAAATCTAATCCTGGTGTATATCAGTCTATTTGATATTATTTATCATATCAGGACAATAGCTTATCATTTATAACTTCTAAAAAACCTCTCTCAGGTTTAATATGTTACCCATGTATCTACTCAAAGTAGTTACATACTTAATCCATCACATGTTCTAAACTCAGTGGTCATTCCACTATAGCAAGATCTTTATTTTAAGGAACAATCGGTTGATATTCATGATAAAACAGATAAATTTATACGAAACAATAACGATCACCTGGTTAATGTTTTGTGAAAAAAAACCATCTTGACAAAGATATGTGGGAACCTGAAATGTAATGAGGTAGAAGTATCCTCAATTTTTTGAACCAAAGTGATGAATTTTAAGGGAAAATTCATTTTATGGGGGGCAGAATGTAACACCCCAAGATTTTCTGAAATATTTTTTTCAAATAAATTTAATATTTTTAATATTTTTAATTACAAGAAACACCAAGTTTGTGTTTTATAACATTCAAGGTTGTGTTTATCTTGCATTTAATGCAACACTGAGTTTAAACGGAACGTGACATGCTATTATAATATTATTATTTAAAATTATTTTATCTTCTAGCTATTGGAATGGAATGTATGAATAGGATTAACTAAATTATGAAAACATATATCTTACTCTTGTATATAAAATTAATTTTTCATAGAACAATTAATTAAAAATTAAAATAAAAACTATTTGATAATAAAGGAAATAGTTTTTTGGAAACTATTTATTTATGAAAACAAACAAGTTTTGCCTCAATAAATTAGAAAAAAACTATTGGTGAATGATTTTAATATAATTAATTTATTATATATTCAATAAATTATTTCAAATTCATCGTAAGTGTTTTATAGACAATAGATAAGAATATATCTAATTTTAATCTTAAAAACTATATTTTTCTAAAAAAACAGTTTTGTCACTAATCTGAAAGAATACATTTAAAATAATTTTTTAAACTTTTAGAAAATTTATTTGAAAAAATAAATTTAATTTTTTTAATCATAATGTAAAAATAATCATAGGGTTAATTTTTAGTAATTTTCTGAAAAGAGTACTTTTTTGATGAATTGTGAAAAATACAAAATTTTAATTGAAAATTACATTTTCTTTAAATTATTTATAAAGTTAAATTATATTTTAAATTATTTTTAAACAAAAAATATTTCAATTATATATCTATTAATCCAATATAGGTCATTTTAATCAATTTAATATATAATTTTCATATAAAAACATTGTAAATTTTTGAACATTTTCTCTTTGAAAACCGGCTTTCTTATCACGTCTGTGGGATTAATTTTAAGTTAAAATTTTCCAATTATTTTAATAGAACTTTTAAAAATAGATTCCATATTCAGAATAATAAAAATTAATAATATGTAATAATTATAACTTAAATTTTTATTATAATGAATAATATAAAGAGTAAAAATTATTTACCATGGTTAAGATAAAAATAGGTTTATCGAGGGTCAATCTAAAAAATATAAGGGTTAAAATAACATTAAAAACTTATCTAAAACCCATTTTCTGGACATCTTTAGACCTTATCATGTATAATTCTTCAGAATAATCCCTTTTTACCATTATGGAATGTAAAAAACTTGATTACGCCTTTTTATTTTCAAAAATTACAAGTGTCTCACTCACCTCACTTATAAAAGGCCACCCCCTCTAATCTCTTATTCACACCTTCAGACCCATTTGGTTTAGACAATACCTACCCAAATCACTTCTCAAATTCCCTCCTTGCATCGTAGAGGCCTTATTTTTGGCATAAATTCACCCTAATAATTATTTTTCTACAAACCTAATGAGTTTTCCCAAAGAAGAGGAGGTTCGAATGTGTATGAAGTAAAGACTTATGGGAAGGTATTTCCATATCACTTTTTACTTATTTGAGACACATACCATATTCATCATTTATTTCTTTTATGTGGTGTGAATACTTCCCATGAATGTATTTTGTGATTCTTCTTCTAAAAATTACTATGTTTACATAACCATTTAAGGATCTCTATTTCAGGAGGTTTACAGTTCAAAAGTTACTAAAGTGATAATGGATTTTTGTTAGAATTTTACTTCTTTGAGAGATTTGTTCTGTTATGAACCTATATTATTTTATGAGGTGTTTATATAGACCCTTTTACATGTAATATCATGAATTTATTTATTCTCAATATATTATATGTTTCATTTAATTTTATTCTTTCATGGTGATTACGATTCAATGTTACCAAAGTGATAATGGTTTTATAATAAAATCTCATTGTTTATCGATATTATTTATAATTATGCTTCCAATAATGAAATATTATGATTTATATCTCAATAAACTCGTGAATTTTCTTCTAGTATGGTTATTTTATTAGAATACATGTTTTCCATTCATTTTCATATCTTTTTGTACTCAATGGTTCAAAAGAATATTTTTAAGAAAATATGTATTTATTTCCCTCTTTAGTCAAAAAAACATTTTTCTTCCAAAATCATGTTTTTTTAAAAAATTAAATTGTTTTTAAACATTATTCAAATTAATTATTAATGAAATTTTTACCCATGTTTTAATTTTCATAAATTTTTTTTAAAGGTATCTTAATGTTGTTATCCAAAAAATGAATGTATTAATTTTACCAAAAAATGTGAAAGGGGTATTTGTTTTAACATGTACAACATGAACCTAATTTAAAACTATAATTATAATTATTTTCATTGAAGTTTACTTTATAATTTTCCATGATTTTTTTAGGAAAATTATTTTTAAATTGTTTTACGAATTTTTATTTTTAAAAATTTATATTTGAAGAAAAGTTATTTTACTAAAGAAATGTTCCAGGTGATATTTTAAAATCATTCTCCATCTAAGATTATATCCTTTGATGTAACTTATTATTCTATAGTTATATGAACCAAGGAAACCATTCAAATTCTTTCTTTGAATGGTTTATCATGACATGATATTTATGAAACCCATTACTATTCCACAGGTTATACCATGATAAAACTATTATTAAACACTATTCTTTTTTCACATGTTATATTATGATGAAATAGTGAAATGATTATGAAAAATCTCTCTCTTCCATAGTTTCTAATATGATGAAATTCTTATAAATCTCATTTAATTTAAGAGGTTATTATATGATGACTATTTTATGATCTTGTGGGACACATACGTACGATTTTCATTATGTGACTAGTGGGACCTATATCTCCCTCCAATTCATTTAATAAAGATAGATAACTCATTAGAAAATATGTTATTTGTAAACCTAATTAAATTTTAACAATGTTATTCATAAACCTGGTCACATGTTCCCAATTATATGGATAAACCTGATTACATGTTCACAATATTATGCGTGAACATTACTACATATTCATAGTATTGTGTGTGGACCTATCTTTCATGTCCATAAAGTTTTGTGTGGTCCTGGTTTCATTTTCATAACTTTATATGAGTCATTATTTCATGTAATCAACTTAATGAGTGAACATTTATCTATTTATTCATGTTCACAAGATTATAAGTTTATGTTTATTATAAAAATCTCTGTCTTATTCCAATTTTATGTTCTCTTAGATCATGTTATTTGATTCCATTATGATTCATATCTTATGAACTTATAATATTTATTCCATGACACAAGATTATGATCTTTGATATGTAAGTTATGGTTTTAAAATGTTATTTTCTTGTTCTCATACACCTACATTCATGTTATTCTTACATATCTCCCTTATTTACCCTTACTGAGCAACTAAGCTCTCCCCTTCTTATGTTTTATTTCCCCAAGTTATGAAGAAAGGTTTTAAGTAGGTTGTGTTTTTGAAGAGTACTAAAAGGGAATATCTTTATGGTGTATGTTTAAGATATTTCACCAAATTAGAAGATTTTGTACCTAGTATTTAAATACACTAAACTATTATGGTCCTCATGCTTATAATTTTGTAATTTATTGAATATTCATCTAAAATGATGTAATATCTATGTATTAAAATCCCTTGTTTATATAAAGGGGCATAGGGGAATGTCACATTCTTAGGGATATTAAATAAAATGATTAAATATAGATAAAATATATAGGATTTATAAAAAATACAATAGGAGAGAGTTTTACAACTTCATGTCATAATATTAGATTTTTTATCAATTGGGTGTTTATATGAATTCATTTGAGGGCGTTTGGTATATGATATGAAGTTTGGATTTGACTTGTGGTGGTTGGAGATATGCTATGGATGTTTAGGAAGATGGAATAAATCATTCTATGGATATAAGTATCATGCTATGAATATTTCATACATAAGGGGTCTTGATCATATATGTCATGAACCAACCTAGGAAACCCCTGATCAGGTCACCCGAGATGGCATGTGACATGACCTAAGGTGAATTCCCAATCACATTGGTCTAGCTAAAATCACCAAGGCATGAAATATAAAAATGTAGGAAAGGTTTCCCCCAGGAAACATAATAAAATTTACAATAAAAACTGACCATAAATCTATCTTGACCCATCTGTAAGCTAGAAACCCATGGAAACCAAATAATCCATTCCAAAATAACAAATAAAACAAATAAGTCACACCCAAACAAAATCATATAAGAAACAACCAAAACATAAAAGAGAATAAAAAATCTCCAAGATCTTAAGATTCTGGAGGGCTTAAAGGTATGATACATACCTTGTCATGACCCGTCACAGATCATATCATGTCATGACTACCCCAATCCCAACTCCAATAGGCAAGGGGCTGGTGACTAGCACTGAGTAGGCATATCTCACAAATAGGATGAATTAGCTAAAAGTACATTTATGCACGCACACATCTCAAGGATACAAATTCTGAAATGTAAAAACACTACGTAAAAAATGAATGAAAACAAATATATCCCACAACCAGAGTACAACAGTGGAAGTACCGGAAAGTTAACAGGGCCAAATACATGCATGCCAAAAAGATTCTGTAACCACAAGTCCAACCAATAATAAAAGAGGTATTGCTACGGCTATCTGAAAATCCATAGGAACACACCTTAATCTTTAGAGTCTCACAAATCACTATATATTATTGGTCTTCCTATGAATCTGTTAAACATTTTATCATCTTCAAAAGACACAACATGTGTGGGAAAATACTATACAGGGGTGAGTAAAACAATACTCAGTAGGACACCCTGAAACCGCAAAGAAATGAAATAAAGAAATACCATATAGTACAATACAATTAGTTTTACACAGGTATATGTCTAAAGAACATATAAAAAGAACATCCAGATATAATCAATCCAAGACACAAATTCTAGAGGTAATCCACAAAAAATTACCAGCCATAGGATTCTGGTCGAATCTTTCTCATTCTGGGAGAACTCACTCCTCGATCCATGATACCAACGAAGACACTCATGAATAGTTCTAGATCATTTGGGCCCCTCCCAAAGAGAATTACTTGTTCAAGGAAGACTGTGATACACAAAGAGAGTATCCTACTTAGATACACTGAGTAATACCACGTACCCAATCTAGATCAACTTTCAAAATAGAGGATCTTGTCCAGACACATTGGGGAATACCACTTACCCTACTGATATGGCCTTCAAGATGGAGGAACAATGCTCTTCTCTTGGTGCTAATGTCGATTCCAGAAAAACTACACTATGGGTGATAGAGGATGTCACTCCAGACTTGGGGAGGGATACCTTACTCTCTCTGAGACTCAACCTCTACAGGGGATTTCAATCCAGTGATGTGGATGTAATATCGTATTGAACCATCGAGGAAACGAGAAAGGGAACAATCTAAACCTATACTATTCCAAACTAAAAACTCACCAATTTTCTCGAAAGGATCATCTCAATTTCATGGTCTCAATGCCACAGATGTATCATCGATTGGACACTCGGTTTGGAAGTTATGGTCGTTTGAAGTTTTAAAGTGGTTCACTGGGCCTATGGAATGCCTGTATAGAAATTTCACTAACCATGGAAGTCTACCACCCCATGAACCGATCATGTGGGATTGACCGTGATGGTTGGTCCACCTACCGTGGCTCACAGTCGATAGTGGTGTGGATATACCATAGTCACCCCGGGTTTGGCCCAGGTCTAACCCGCCTGCTTGGCCCGACCCGACCCACTTGGCCCGACCCAGACTGCTTGGCCTGACCCATCCCATTGGGCCCAACATGTTTAGTCCATCCCCTTCTCTCATCCTGGACCTCTTCCGTACGGGCCACCTGGCCCGAACTATTCACTCGGTCCGGTCTACACAGTCGTCAGTCGCGTCTCTCGCAGTGTTGTCGTTGCGACCCTCATGGTGTCGTCGTCGCATCCCTTGTGGTTTCATCTTTGTATCCTCTTATATGAGCTGAAAATACTTCTCTAATTCCCATAATTCAAAATGGTCATAAATCTGGGTTCTTAGTGTCCCAATCTACACTGATTTAGCCTCTGTAGAATATTTTCCTCCAATCCGAATTTCTGATCTCATTTAGAGCCCCCTGACAAGGTTGAGTCATGACCAAAAGGATCCAATGGAGAAAATGCAAAGAAAAAAGGTATAAAATCCCAAATAGAAACCCTAAGGAACGAACCTTGGCCTTTTTTCATGTCGGCCTCAATCCATTTCTGTTAAAATGATAAAAAAAGAAGAATAAATATCAATATTCTGATAATCCCATAGATAATATCCCATCCCGCAAAAATGATTGATCTGTGAGCCAATCTATTTTTGGATTGGTTTGAATTCATTGTAGAATTAACGAACAAGAAAAACAACACAAAACAACATCTTTTACCTCGATTTGGTTTGATCACTTGCAAATAATGAAGCATCGTTGTCATCATTGGAAAGGTTCTTCAAATCCGTGGTGTGTCGCTCTATTGATCTGTTTTTGTCTGCCAACGGTTTCTCTAATTGTCATTTCTCCATGTCTCTAGAAGAATTCTAGGTTTATGTTTCAAACCCTGAACACATGACACAAATTCAATAAAAATAAATTCACTGTGTCAAAATAATTTATTTATTAAATTATTTTATTTATAGTTATGTGCTCCATGACTTTTTCTGTATATGACCCTCACTAACTAAAGTTAAGTATCTATTATGGTAAAGTCATCATTTTTAACTCAACGGTGCCCTCATATTTATGATATGGTCATTTTATTAAGAGTTATTCCACTTTTTCAAGAAAACCCTATGTGTGTTCTATTAAAAAGCTTAATATTTTTCAAACATTTTTTATGGGCCCAACGAGCCTCGGAATCACACTTCATCTCAGCACCTAGTATTAAAATCCATATATATAATATCTAAAAATAATAAATAGAAAATATGAGATTCTACATTCTCCCCACCTTAGGGCTTTATGTTCCCGAAAGCCAAAATAAGGGCTACTCAAACAGATAAGGGTACTGAGAACAACTATGAGCCTCCCTCTCCCATGTTATCTCATGGAGATTCCCATACTACCATCATATATATACTAAAGGAATATCTCACCCATGAAAGATCCTATCTTGCTGATACTATATCTCCATATGGTACTCAGAAAAAGTCACTTCATCTTCGATGTCCCACTCTCCCCAATCTATGATGTGTGATGGGTCATGCACGTACATCCTCAACTACGAAACATGGAAAACATCGTTTACATGTTCTAACTATGGAGGTAAATTCTAATGGTATCCCACCTCACCAACTATATGTAGTATCTGTAAAGGATTAATGAACCTTGGAGATAGCTTCTTTCCCCATCCAAATCTATGTAATCTCCATTAAGCTGAAACCAAAAGGAACACATGGTCTCCTTCCTCTAACTCCAAAGGCCTATGTAGCCTATCATTATAAGACTTATGATAGATCAATGAATTCCTCATCCACTCTTGGATGATTTTCACCTTCTCTGTAGTTGTTTTTACCAATTTTGGTCCCATGATTTCTTACTCTCTTAGGTCAGTCCTGCAAAGGGGTGACCTTCAAGGTCACCCATACAAGGCCTCGAATGGTGTCATACCAATGGTGGAATGATATCTATTGTTGTATGAAAACTCCACTAGTGGTAGATGATCCTCCCAACTATGGGAAATGTTAGACAAGAAATCCTACATCATGTCCTCCAGAACCTAAATAGTTTGGTCATCTGTCTTTGGGTGGAACATTGTGATCAAGCATAACTATTTCTCAAACACATCCTACAATACCTTCCACAACCAAGATTTAAATCTAGAATCACAATATGAACCTATCCTTGAGGTAACTCCATGGAGTTAAATTATTTCTTACTTGTAGAGGAATCTCAATCACTCCATTAACTCTACTCTCAAATTCCTGGAAGTGGGAAAACTTGATGAGTCAGTCAATGATTACTTAGATTTCATCATTTACCTTATACGTACATGGTAACCAATCATGAAGTCCATAAATATCACATCACACTTATATTATGGCTCCACAAAGGGTTTATCCAAACCCGTTGGAACCTAGTACTCATCATGTGCTTGCAGATAAGTAAGGCATTGTGAGAAAAATTCTGTAACTACCTTCTTCATTGAAGGCCACCAAAACTGACGTCGGAGGCCCTGGTACATCTTTTCCACTCTTGGATGTACTTCCAAAGGGGATTCATGGATCTACCTCAAAACCTCCTCTTGTAATTACACTAGTACTACTATACGTCCTCTGGAAAGAACGACGTACTCTTCACCTTTAAAATATCCATCAGGACCATGCCCTGCAGAAATCTGGTCATGTAAGGTCTCATAGTCAGTATCCCCAACATATTCCTCCTTGACTTGTTTTAAGAGTTGAGGGGTGAAAACCATCGACTAAAGTTAAGCCGCTCCATCTCCATCAATAAGGGATAACTGCAATGAGGATAACCGCTCTGACACCATATTCAGCAACTGTGAACTAGAACTCCTATTGAGAGAATCTTCCACCATATTCCCCATACTATGAGTATTGGAAATATCAAAGGCATAGTCTTGGAGAAACTATAGACATCATCTCTATCTCATGTTTAGATCCTTTTGATAGAATATATACTTGAGACTCTTGTGATCGGATTAGATGATAAACCGCTCACCAATTGGGTAGTGTCACCTCATCTTTAACACAGATACTACCCCTACTAAATAAAGATAATGGGTTGTGTAGTTCTTCTCATTTGGTCTCAACTGATGTGAAACATTGGAAATCATGGCTTTCCTGTACATCAGGACACAGCCAAGCCCAGTTCCTGATGCATTAAAGAACACTACATACTTAGCACCCTCCTCTGGAAATCTCAAGATGGGAGTGCTCTTCAATCTCTTCCTCAACTGCTGAAAACTCTCCTGGCACTTTTCTATTCAAACGAAAGGGTTCCCATTTAGTTTAAAATATTTCAAGGGTGTTTCTACTTTGGAGAAGTTGGGTACAAACCTCTTATAGTACCCATCAAAACCAAGGAAAACTTTTCACCCCCGTAACACTCTTGGGTGGCACCCAAGTAAGAACCGCCTCAATCTTTGCTGGATACATAGCAACTCCAGCCTCTAAAATGACATATCATAGAAAATGGACCTCTCAAATCTAGTACTAAAACATTGAGAGCTTCCTGTAAATCCGATTCTATTGGAGTTTGTATAAGACCATTCTCAAGTGTCTTTCTTTCTCCTCCTTGGATACCAAGTACACTAGGATGTCATAAATAAATATCACCATGAACTGGTCTAAGTAAGGTTCAAAGATATAGTTCATGATTCCCATGGGTACTTATAGGGAATTCATCAAACCAAATAGAATCATCAAGTACTCATAGTGGCCATAACGACATTTAAAGGTCTTCTTCAGTATATCATCATCTTGTACTCATAGCTGGTGATATCTAGATCTGAGGTCAACCTTCTAGAACCACCACTCCCCTTTCAACTTATAAAGTAGGTCATCAATCCTAAGTAGTGGATACTTATTATTTATGGTCACTTGGTTCAAGTGATGAAAATCCACACAAAACCTCTAGATCTTTTTTTCCTTCTTGGAAAACAAAAGTGGGGTTATCTATGGTGAAACACTAGGTATCACAAAAACCTTCCTCTGCAAGTCCTCCAATTTTTTCCTCAACTCATGAATCTCTGCGGGAGCCATCCACTATGCTAGTACAGATATCGGTGTCGTCCTAGGGTATAGATCACTACATAATCTTATCTCTATATGGGGAGGTAAACCTGGAATATCCTCATGAAATATGTCCTCATACTCCATAACCACTATAGGAACTTGAGGACTCATATCATAAACTCCATCAAGGGTCAGTCTAGCCAACTGATGACTGATTGGATGCACCCTCCAATGTGTCAGTTCATTCTGTGCTTCCTGTTTTTCCTTTTCACCAAAAAAGGAAAACTTGGTTCCATCACTGTGGATACACCGCACTCTATGCCTAAAATAGACAATATGTGCATGAACTGTGGATAACCATTACATACCAAGAATGACAATATAATGCCATGACGCCGCCACCAAGAGATCATAGCTGAAACTCTTTCCTCTAAGAGTCTGGACACACTATAGACACATATTTTATCTTGAATCATCCCTAGAGCCTTAGGGTCATAAGCCTCCATTTCTTTTAACTGGACTCATCCCAATCCACAAGCTCCCTGATCTTGGAATGAACCACATGGGGCTGTTGGTTGTAATAGTTCAAACCTAGGACCACCTCTTTCCACCATGCCTACTTTTCTACCATGTACACTGCCCTGTGAACCAACCTTCTCCTATATTTTCCTTTTCATCATCAGTCCCTTGGACAACTTTTGGACATCTATATGGAGGTTCAGGAAATCTCAAGTCAGATGTCCCCGACCACTGAATGAGTAACACCATCTATCCCCTGGTTGATTCGAGTCAACTTGGGAGCCATGAACTGCTAACTCAAATCCCTAGTATCACCTCCTAAAGTGCATAACCTACTTGGATCCCTGAAACTATCTTCAACTACCAGTTTTTTAGGTTTTATCTATTTGGTGCTTGCTGCTAGCTCCCACTACTGGTGTGTACTCTTCTAGAAATCTCTCCACTAGTAGGTCTCTCTCAAATATCCCAACATAGGAAGGATTTCTAATAGATACCACTGATTCCCTGATGTACCGGTTTAATCCTTGCATGAAGGTCTGATCCCTGAAGAACTGTTCTCATACTATATTTATAGAGTAGCCCAAAATATTAGTAAACTTCATTGAATACTCCACCACGGTCATACTACCTTGATATAGATGTAGAAGTTGTTGTATTCACATTGATGGTAACATGTCCTGATAAAACTCCTATATAAAGAGACAATCTAAGTCTATATAGGAGAGAGTTTTATCGACATGTGACTGGGTCACTAAGCTCCACTATCACCTGGTAGAACCCGAAAGAAGACTTGTGTCAAGAACTAGGAACTGATTGGAAGTCATACTCAAAAGGAGGAAAACATGGGTGAATGCCTCAAGCCAATCCTCATCCATCTGGGGATCTGGTTCACCCCAAAACCTAGGAGGTAACTACCTCTAGATCTCATGAAATGAAATCAGCCTTCGTACATCCTTAGTAGGTAATACTAGTAGTAGTTGCTTCTTGATGGGTGGTGGTATAGCTAGTAAACCACCCTGAGGTGTTATCTTCGGTACAGGACCCTATATCGATGCCACATCACTAGAAACATCATCCTCATGATCACATGGTGGAATCATGGCTAGCTATCTACATGGAGGCATCCTGAAATAAAACAAGATGTACCATATTAAATAGAGTATATCTGGAGAGTTGGCTCAAGAATGACATAGAAAACACAACCATTCATATATGATGCATGTACCATTGTTTTTTTTCTAAAACCAGTGTTTTCATGTACTGAGTTGAAAATTAGGTTCTCAGTTTCCTGGTGTATGGATACGTCATCCATCGCACCAAAAATGAATTCTTTGGCCAGAAATCCAGACTCGAAACACTTAACACTATTTTCCCATGTCATGACCCGTCCCACGGGGCCCGAACGTGTCTACCCCAAGCCTCCCTTCCATAGGCTAGGGGTTGGCGACTAGCACCTGAAGGATTTTTCCCAATAGGGAAGGAATTTTCTTAGAGGTCTGCACACACTCAAAAAAAGGAAACTGAAGTAAACAACCAACAAAAGTAATATATAACCACGAGATTAAAAGACAACCACAAATACAACTAAAAACTAAAAACAGTGGTTCAGAATACAATCCCTAGAAACTGAAAAGAAAGTAAACAGATGTCGTATCTACCCTGGATCTCTACCTAGAGGGTAGTAGCTTTAGTTCTAAAGTAGAAGAAGAGGATCTCGGCTACTCTCATCGCAACAAGATCCATAAAGTCCCGAACCTCTAAATTCTGCCTCGGAGCATCAGTAGTCTGCACCAGACACACACATGTGGGTGAATCCCATGAAAGGGTGAGTATAACCATACCCAGTAGGGGACCCTAACACCCCCAAAGGTCTCTCAGTAATCCACAAAGGAAAACATCACAATAAATACCACAAAGGTAATATCATAAGCATGATCTAAATCATGAAGCACAAAGAAAAAGAGACAGCTCACTCTAATAGTATAACTATAAGGTTATTGGTATAGGGATGACTAGTCGTAAATCCATATCATCCTATCTGTAGTATCTCTACTGTTGACCCATATAGGTCAGTGTATACGGACCCGTCTTCGTCACTATATGTTGACCTGCATTGGTCGCTGGTGTTGACCCGTATTAGTCGTTGGTGCTGAACCATATTGGTTGTTAGGGCTGACCTGTATTGGCCGCTGGTGCTAACCAGTATCGGTCATTGATATATATATAGGTATGATTAGTCATATAGCTATATTATCTCACTTTGGAGTTTCTGATGTTGAACTTTATTGGTCGCTCTTTTTTTTCAGGTCACAGTCAACCACTGGATTCCCGCACGAAGCTCGCCTGATCCTTGGAAGACTCTCATCCTCAAACAATCGGCCATATTTCAACTAGTACAAAGTCCTGAAAAAAAAACATACCCAAGGGACTACCCCATCATAGGGGTTCTAATGTGACAGACAGCGCGTCGATCGAACACCCGGTCTTTGAGATATGGGCATTTTTGTAAGGACATGGTTGGATTCATGTATAATCCGACCCAGGTCACACATCATTCTCCTTAAAAACTCTCCTAGATTATCTCTAAAGGACTGACTTGTCACATGGGTTTTTATTCCACAGACGGTGTGTCGATCGGAATCTCGGTCAGTTAGTTATTGGCATTTTAGCGCTGAGGGCCCGATTGGATTCGGATTCAATCCAACCTGGATGTACTCCAAATTTCTCAAAAACTCTCATAGAGTATCTCAAAATGACCATCTCACTCCATGAATCCCAGCACTATAGGTGGTTCATCAAGCTGATGTCTGGTTTGTATGTTATGTCCCTTTAATCATTTCTGGACCCGAGAGGGGTCCGGGTCCGGTCAGACCCAGTCGGGCCGGGCAGTCCGCCGAGCGATCTGGCCCATTAGCTGGCGCGACCTGCGCTAGGGTCTCATGTTCGCCAGATCCCAAATGGATAAAAGGGTTCATTTGAATTAATTAAGTGTTATTCCAGGTGGCATCTCCTTGTCACCCGTGGACCCGCAGGAGGCAGGTCCTCTGCAACACGCCACCATCGCGGCTTCAAGTCATAGCCCTTCAACATGGCGGGTGACGGAATTCCACCTCCACCTCTGTCTCCATGTCCGGCCACTATCGGTCACCCGTCTGACCACTGTGGTGCAGAGCGGTGCCACTCTTCCACCACAGTTAGTGGTTGCCGGATGCCACCCTCGTCCGCCGGCATTAGTCGTTGGCACTGTCGCACCGGTGTCGCACCTGTGTTTCTTCTACTGGCCACCGAGTGAACCTTGGTGGTTCATTCTTCCTTCTAGATGTGACTATGGTCCTCTCGGGATGCCGCTCTCATTTTTCAGCCCTCAAAAACTCCTTGTCGTCGTGTTTGTTATTCTTCCACAAAGAACGCACCAAGGAAAATTTTAGCATAGGGTCTGGGCCTTGTTGGTTTCAACCCACGCCCCCCGCGTTAGCATTTTAATCATGAGGAAAATTTAATAATAATAAAAGGAAGAATAATCCTTGAATTTAAGATCCCGCAACAAAAACCCGCAAGCTTTGACGAGACTTGGATCAACCCATTAGTCGGTTGGTCCGGGTTTGTTATATTTTTCAAGAATAGGAAGAGAGGGAACATAAAAGCACATAAATACCATACCTCATGATTCATTGGGGACGTCATGGATGGTAATGCTTCCATGTTTGATGGTGTTTTGGATGAATAGATAAGGTTCACATGCGTTGGTGTTCATCTTCCGTTGACCTTCAGATCGATCCTACAATGGGCATCCTCAATCCTCCATTCTTCATCGGTGGAAGGCATGGCATCACTTTGTCACGGGTTCCGCTCTTGACGAATTCGTGCCAAAAACTAAACCCAAGCTCCATATAAATTGGAGGGGGAAAGGTAAGCAATGCCTTAAGGAAATAATTAAGTTCATTAATAGACGTAATTAATGTGCCTCATTAATTAACGTAATTAATGTGCCTCATTAATTGACGTAATTAATGTGCCTCATTAATTGACATAATTAAAGTGTCTGATTAATTACTCAAGGGGTGGTTATGCCACCAAATTGTAGTCATTCAATTAACACCCCATAATTAAAGGGCTTACCACCTCTGTGGTCCCCGCCACCGCCGCTCAACAAGTCATAGGAAAAAGAAAAAGAAATAAAATAACAATTTATGTTGTTTTATTATTTCTTTAAAAGTCTCAAAAACTATCTTTTTCTCCCAACCAACTACGGTTGAAGTGAAACTTCCCTTAAGCGATTCCCGGTGTTTCGGATTCAACAGTGCTCTGGGATTTCAATTTCGAGCACTGGTTCAAAATATAGAAAATGCCACCCGCGTGTTTACAGAACGTACTTGAAAAAAGTTCAGAAATTCATTCTAGGAACACTAGGCCTTGGAATCATGCACCGTCATTTTTTTAATACTCATAAAAATCCCAAATAATTAAAAAAAATACATTCAATTTTTTGGGTCTTTACATTCTCCCCACCTTGGGGCTTTACGTCTCCAAAATCCAAACAAGGCTACACAAACAAAGAGGGGTACTGGGCACACATATGAGCCTCTCACTCCCATGTGCTCTTTTATAGATTTTTGTGCTACCACAGAACGTGCACCATAGGTATCGACCGCCAATGAAGGATGTGCTCCTATCGATTCTCTATCTCCACTGGGTACTCTTCAAAAGTCACCTCGTCGTCAATCTCTTGCTCTCCATGGTCAATGACATGAGATGGGTCATGCACGTATCTCCTCAGCTGGGAAACGTCGAAGAAGTCGTGCACCCTATCCAACTATGGTGGCAATGCCAAGTGGTACGCCACCTCACCAATCCTATGAAGTATCAGGAATGGTCTGATAAACCTTGTGAGAGTTTTCCACCTTGGCCAAATCCCTGTAGTCTCCATCAAGGGGAGAATCGTAATAATACATGGTCCCCCTCCTAGAACTCCAGTGTTCTTCGTCGTCTATCATAATAGGAATTCTTTTGTCTCTATGTAGTCTTCATCCTCTCTCAGATAACATGTACCTTCTCAGTGGTAGCTTGTACCATCTCTCGGTCCAAGAGTGTTGGCTCTCTTGGATTTGTCCTGCACATGGGCGATCTGCATGGTCATCCATACAATGCCTCAAAAGGGACCATAATAATGTTGGAGTGATAGTTGTTGTTGTATGCGAACTCCACCAAGGGTAGGTGGTCCCCCCAACTGCAACCCAAATCTAGGACAAATGCACGAAGCATGTCCTTAATGGTCTGGATGGTCCGCTCTGTCTGACCATCAGTCTGTGGGTGAAAAGTTGTGCTCAAGAAAAACTGGTTCCAGAAAGCCTCCTACAATCCTTTCCACAACCAGGATGTGAATCATGCATCACAGTCTGAGACTATCGTCAAAGGCACCCCATTAAGTCTCATGATCTCCTGAATGTAGAGACATCCCAAGCTCTTTACCGAACCCTTCTCTCGAATACCAAGGAATTGGGCCGACTTGGTGAGTCGTTCAATGATCACCCAGATGGTATTGTACCCTCTAGACATACATGGTAACATCATCATGAATTCCATTGATATCCCTCCCCACTTCCACTCTAGTATCATGATGGGTTAGTTCAAGCCTGCTGGTACCTGGTGCTCGGCCTTCACTTGCTGGAAAGTGAGGCATCTTGAAACAAACTTTTCCAAAACTTTCTTCATCCCTGGACATCAGTACTAACGTTGGAGGTCCTGATACATCTTCATCATGCCTGGATGTACTTACAAGGGGGTGTATGGAACTTCCTCAGCACCTCCTCTTGTAGAACCACTGGTACAACTGTACATCCTCTGAAAAGGATAGCATACTCCCTACCTTCAGAATTTCTGTCAGGTGCATGTCCTGAGGATATATAAGCACGTGTAGTCACACAGCTATTGTCTCTGAGTTGTGCCTCCCTAACTCACTGAAGGAGTAGAGGGGAAACTACCGTCGACTGGAGGTATATTGTCTCATCTCTATCCTCGTAGGATATCTTAGGTGAGGCTAACTGCTCTGAAGCCTCATTCAGTAGCTGCAAACTTGACCTCCAGCTAAGTGTATCTGCCACTACGTTCCCCTTACCCAGAATATATACTATCTCAAATTCATATTCCAGGAGGAACTCTAGCCAACTTTGTTGTCTCAGATTCATATCTCTCTATGTGAAGATATATCTGAGACTCTTGTGTCTGAGTAAAAAATGAACCGCTCAACCATTAAGTAGTTTCACCACATCTTCAGTGTGAAGACTACTGATGCAAACTCTAAGTCATGAGTCACATAATTCTTCTCATGAGTACATAGCTATAATGATACAAAAGAAATCATTTCATTATCCTGCATTAGGAAACAACTGAGTCTGGTCCCTGATGCATCATAGTAAACCACGTTGTCAGTTACCTCCTCTAGAAACCTCTGGATGGGAGGGCTGGTCAAGCTCTATATCAGCTGTGGAAAGCTCTTCTACATGTATCTGGACATGGGAAGGGTTTCCCCTTCTTCGTCAAGGAAATCAAAGGTGCTGCTAATTTGAAGAAATTAGTTACGAACCTCTGATAGTAGCCTGCTAATCCAAGGAAGCTCTGCACCTCAGTAACATTCCAGGGTGGCTCCCAAGAAAGTACTAACTTGATATTTACTGGATCCACTGCAACTCAATCCTCTGAGATGACGTATCCCAAGAAGTGGACCTTATGTATCCATAACTCACAATTTGAGAGCATCCCATATAACTAGTTCTCCCATAGTAGTATCCAGAACTATCCTCAAGTGTACGACGTGCTCTTACTCATATGAAATGTACACCAAGATGTTTTCAATTAAGACCACCAAAAAGTGATCGAGGTATGGTTAAAATATCATGTTCGTGAGCCCCATGAACACTGTTGGAGCGTTGGTCATGTCGGAAGGTGTCACCAAGAACTCGTAATGGACATACCGACATCTGATGGTTTTCTTCGGTATATCCTCATCCAATACCATGAGCTGATGATATCCTGATATGAGGTATATCATAAAGAATCAATTCTCTCCTTTCAACTGATCAAATAGTTCATCAACACTTGGCAGATGATACTTATTCTTCACGGTCACCTGGTTTAGGCACTGGAAGTCCACACATAGCCACAAACTTCTGTCTACTTTCTTGGAAAATAACACTGGGGATGCCCATGGAGAAACATTGGGCCTTACGAATCCCTTCCTCTATAAGTCCTCCAACTGTACTCTCAACTCCTGGAGCTCCGTAGGGTCCATCCGATATGATGGTGTAGATATCAGAGTTTTTTCTGGGTACAAGTCAATGCAGAAGTCTACCTATCTATGAAGAGATAGTCCTAAGACATCTTCTGGAAAGACGTCCTCATACTTGACCACCACCGATGGAAACTGTGGACTCACCTCATCCACCGTGTCATAGGTCATGCAAGCTAGCTGATATTTAATTGGTTACACCCTCCTGACCGCATGTCCATCTCGTGCTACTCTGTTTTCCTTCTCAATAACAAAGGAAAATTGGCCTCCATCTCCACGTGTACATCGCACTGTACATCTCAAGTAGTCAATATATGCATGAACTACTAATAGCCAGTCCATGCCTATAATGACGTCGTAGGGCCTCAACACCACTACTAGAATATCTCATCTAAAACTCTCTCTTTCGAGAGTAAGATCACACCATCAGCACCGTGGTGTGACCACTAAATCTGCTCCTATAAGAGTTTCTAAACACAACATTCAAGAAAAAAGCTCAGTCAGAATCTTAGAGTCCCGAACTAAGTCCTCCATAAGGAAAGAATGGATAGAACCTGTGTTGATAAGCACTACTACTAAAGTATATAATATATAGATCGTACGTCGTATCATCTCACGGATGTCAGGATCGTGAGCATCTACTGCCTATAGTTGGGTATGTCCCTATCCACCTACTCCCTGAGCATGTGGTGGGCTGTCTGGGGGTGATGGTGGTAGTGCCTGGTGACCCTGACCACCTCTCACTACACGTACTGCTCTCGTGCCTCATCTGCCACCTTGCTGATACTCATGCTCCTGCAGCTGCCACTTCCTCGGTGGCCCATCCACCGTCTTCTAATCATCCGTGTGTGGAGTCGTACTATCATTAGCTTTGTGAACCTATCCCCCACATGAAAAATATATCATGCCTCAGTGGTGGATCCCTCATCCTCTCAAGCCTCACATATCTAACCCTGTGTCCCTGGGTCATCCTTTGGAAGGACTAGCCCGCATGGGCTTTTGTATTGTCTGTCTACTGCCAGCTGCAGATGACATGGCTACCTATCGCCTGGTATGATCTCTCACTTTTTGTTCCTTCTCATAAAATAATCTCTCCATCAGTGAATCTCACTCTAGAAACCCAGGCTACATAGGGGTGATGAGAGAAACTATCGCAACTCTGATCTCTCATCAGAGCCTCTACTCAAAGGTTCAGGCCCTTAAGTAAGGGTCTCGTACCATGACAGTGTAGTATTGGGAGAGGTTAGTAAGTCTCTCCAAGTACTGAGCCATAGTTTAGCCTCCCTACTACAGATGCAACATCTCCTAAATACGCACTAAGTGTAGTGTCGTTGGCACGAACTCTGCCCTGAAAAGCCTCTCAAAGTCTGACCAGGTGAGGGTTTCCTCCTCATGCACCTAAAGTGTCAAGCTCCACCATCTTTTTTCCAATCCCTAAAGAAGGCTAGTGTCCAAGATCACCATCTGCTCGATGGGTATCTCTACTAAGAGAAAGACCTGCGAAACCACCTCATGCCAGTCCTCTGCTGCCTGGGGGTTTATCTCACCTCAAAACCTTAGAGTCCTCTATCTTTAGAACTCATAAAATGTGCTCATCCAGTGTGCATGATCCACTGGTAGCATTTACTGCTGAATGGGTGGTGGTGCTACTGTTACACCACCCAAAGGTGCCATCACTATGAGTATTCCCTGTATCGATGACTCATCACTCGGTGGGCCACTGTCACAATCTCTAACTGGAATCCTAGATGGATGTCTTCATAGAGTCATCCTTTATAAAACTGAGGTTCCATGGTCAATAAGTTATACCTGGTGAGATGACTCAAAAAAGATCAATAAAACTTTTTAAAACACCAGCAACTTGTGTTTTCATGTACCGAGTAGGAAAATATAATTCAGGGTCTTGGTGTATTGATATGTCAACCATCACACCAACACTGGACTCCTTGTACTGAAAACCGAACTCAAGACACTTTACACCATTGCCACATTAAAAGAAGACTCTTAGTTCTTCTGATAGAACTAACCGCCCTTTGATACCACTTTTTTATGACCCATTCCATGAGGCCCAGATGTGACTACCCCAAGCCCACCTTCCATAGGCCAGGGGTTGGAAACTAGAACCTGAAGGATTTTCCCAAACAAGGAAGGCATTTCCTTAGAGATATGTACATACTTGTTGACGCTCCTTTCGTCACAGAATCTAAAGATCGGAAAAGGGAATATCTGAGCTCAAAGTGATTAATCCATTGAAGAAACATCAAAAATCGACAAAGGGATAAAAAAGGAGAACATTGCCCATATATCGCGCAAGTTCCCTCTTGGTCGCGCAAGTACACTTGCGCGCCGCCTCAATACTTGCGCGACTCCTCATGTTTGTGCAAGGGACTTGCGCGACATATGTGATAACCGCCTGGTAACCGCCCAGTAACCGCCCGGGGTCTTCTTTTGCCTATAAATAGACCCTCTGGGCCCCCCATTCGAGAGGATATTTTTCCAGAAACTCGGATTGAAGCTCCCGACGCCCAAGTCTCTTCTCAAAGCTTCTGGAACACTTCTAAGGTAATTTCTTACCTAGAACGGAAGATCTAAAGAGAAAAAGGAAGGCCTAAGTGTTGAAACTTATCAAACACTTGCGCGCCTACTAAATTCCTGCAATATAACTTGCGCGTCCCTCTTCTGGAAGAACCTCAAGAGGATGGTAAAGGGTTTAATAAAGAGTCGCTCAAGCATTTCAATACTGGTTGAAAATCGCGCAAGTACCCCTAATGTCGCGCAAGTATACTTGCGCGACCAATACTTGCGCGCCGCCGCAGGACTTGCGCGCCTTTCAAGACTTGTGCGCCCCTATCTTTTTGGGTGCCCATCTTGCCCATTTTTACCCCTCTTAAGCCATTTCACCCTTCCTATTCAAGATTCAGTCTTCAAGATACTCTTCAAAGCCATTTATGGCATGATTTCTTGATTTGACATCCTTATCTGAAAGGAAATCTATGAAATATCTCTCAAAACCTAGTGATTTAAACATCTTTATGTCACCAAAGATTGAGAGTTCATTCATTTCAACCTCATCCTTTAAGATGAGATAATCCTAACCTGGGTCTCCTTTTCAGGAATAAGACTCAGTCATAACCTTGGGCTTCCTTTTTAGGAGTAAGCCCCAAGTCCCCTAACCTAGGCTTCCTTCTCAGGAATAAGTCCTAGTCATAAATCTTGGGCATCTTTCTTAAAGAATAATCCCCAATCAAGTCCTTTAATCTTGGGCATCCTCCTCAGGAGTAAGCCCCAAACCTTAATCCCTAACCTGGGTCTCCTTTTCAGGAATAAGACTCAGTCATAACCTTGGGCTTCCTTTTCAGGAGTAAGCCCCAAGTCTCTTAAAATTTCTCTTAGCCAGTCATAAATTACCTTTGATTTGGGTTTCCTTTTCAGGAATAAAACCCAATCATAAGTCCCCTCCTAACTTGGGCATCCTCCTTAGGAGTAATCCCCAAGATTAGAGTATTCAAATCTCCATGAAGCACATATAACTTTGTGGACCCTATTCTTGGATTTTCTCCCTAAAAGTAAATCCTAAACCTTCGTCTATCTGGGCAGTCATCTATACATAAGCCCCAAAACAAATTCTTATGATTGCATCTTTTATGGCACAATTGTCTAAATTTTACCAATACCTCTTGTTTCTCACACCGAGCATGACTCACGTGAGCTTAGAGTGTAAAAGTAATTATGAAATTCATCTTTGAGCCATCAATCATAAAACATCATATCCCATTCCTCGAACTACGTGGGTTCTGATTCCTTTTTCAAAACAAAGGATATGTAGGTAGCCCATTTATGGGTTCGATCCCAACATTGAAATAATCTCTGTCCTTCTGAATGACGATAAACTTCAAGTGCCCCACTGAGTGGCTTTAAAACCAGCCTGGTCATCAAAATGACCAAGAGACTTTTATATAAATGTTTTGAAGGATACCATTGACCAAGAATCTCTAAACAAATATAGATGATTCTATATTGATGAAGAACCTCGAATACATATAAAAGATTCTCTAAATTTCTTGCATATTTAATCATTGATTGTTAAAACTAAAGGAAAGCTCATTTCATACTTGGTAATGTAATAAGGATTCACGAACTTAACTTAAATCTATAAAGAGAGTCCCGGAGTAGACAATAATTCCCCTCAAAAAGGTGTGATGAGTCCGACCTCCCATCCTCTCGACCAATGCAAATTCCTAAGCCTTATTAGCCCACAAGCTAATGAGCGCCTGCCTTTGGAAAGTAGGTCCAAACGGATGTGGAATCATTGGATGTTTCCGGTTCTACGAACAAACCCGTTAGAAACCGATCGGAACGTTTGAATCTCCCGTCCAGGAGGTCATCCCCGGATTCCGCGCGAAACAAAAATGGTGAACCCGACGTGAATCCTTAACCAAGTTAAAGTGATGTTCTTCTTATCTGTTAGGCCCTTTGGGTCAACAAGGCAATCATTGACATATGATCATCCAAAAGATGCAGTAGCCGGATTCATCTTGATTATGTCTGTTACATGGAATAGGCACTCTTTTTTCAAGATCTTCTACAAAAAATGGCTTTCCTTAAATTCACCCCTGTGAATACTGCTGCTGGGAACACCTCTACTGTGAGGTCTGCTGCTGTGAAAACCAATGATGCTACTCCTGCTGGAACGTCATCCGCTCTGAGGATGACATCACCAACTCAGCGTCTTCAACGCTGTGTTTCTAATGCACTGGTTAAGGAGTACCGTCGCAACGGTACTATCCCAACTCTGGAGGCCACTCGTCAAGCCCTCCAAGTTAACAATTCTACCTGGTCGTCCGGACAACGGCGACCAGTAATCAAGAATCAGACGGTGCTGACTACCGTCTCCAACCGTTTCGGGTCGTTATCCCCGGAACGCAATTTCCATTCACTCCCTTACTCCGAAGAAGTGAATGAGCAGGTCCCGCAGGACCTTAATTCAAAAAGACAGGAGTCCTTCTCAAAGGCTCCCATCAACAATCGCCGCCAGACTCATGCGGTAGTGCGCCCTCAACATGATGAGGGTACCGACTCCAGGCGTTCAACTCAGGTTCCTCGAACCCGAGCAGGCAAGATGAATCGCCAGAGACGGAATCCGGTTAACAAAAGGCAGGTTGTCATCCCTGCCATCTCCGGAGAAGTCCACCAACCTAACTTGGTGGCAAACAACGAGCAGGCATACACACCTGCCCGTTTTAATCCCGCTGTCCAGAAGACTCGTCTGGCAGCATCAAGCCGATCCCGCCAGGCAATTCCGGCGGAGTACCATAGGCAGGAACATACACCTGCTTATACATCAGCAGTTAGTCAGCAGGCTCGTCTGACTACATATGGTGGATCTCGTCAACCGCGTTTGGCGAAGTGTAATCAGCAGGCACATACACCTGCTAATACTAATCAAGCCTACCAACAGTCTCGCTTGGTAGCGCACGGAGAAGTCAATCGAAAAGCCCCGACGACAAACAGGAGGCAGACTAGACTCTCTGCCTCCACACTTGAGTACTGTCAGGATTCACTGACAGGAAAAGGAGGACAGGAGAAGGCACATACACCTACTCCAAGCCCGGAATGGATGTATATCCCCGTTCCGGCGGCTGAAGTCACCAAACATATTTTGTCAATGGTGAAAGAGCAGAAGCAAATTCCTGCTCATATTCTGGATGCTTGCCAGGATATCATAACAGCTTCAGCGTCATCTCAGGGACAGACACATAAATCTATCCCTAGCAGTGGAGTGACACATCAAAAATTCACTCCGGAACAGACACACACATCTGTTCCAGTCCAAGAGGGTTGTGGGGCCTACTCCCCCATATCATATGGACAACCAAGTCAGGCACATACACCTGATTTGAGCGATGATCGTCAGCCTAACCTGACCATCTTTCCTGATCAGGCACATACATCTGCTCAGAGCAATCACTTTCGTCATCAAGTGGTTTCTAAAGCGAGTAAGAAGGCATCTAAGAAAAAGATCCGCCCAGCACAGTCAAGAGATCAAAGGCCAATCTGCAACAAGGCCTTGCTCGATGCTGGAGTTCTTGAAGCCCTCAGACATTTATCTGTCGGAATTCAAGATTCTACTCCCTCAGTTCCCAATAACAGGAACATTAATCCCGAAGGTCTTCAACAGACACTTCCTCATGAAGACTTGCTTCATGAAAATTCGGTCAATCTTGAAGTTTCTTCTTCAGATGAGAACCACAGGAACCCTCTGTGTGGTCAGAAGGCCAAGGAGCAAGAGATTTCATCTTTTGTTGTAACCCATCATGAAGGTCCTCCTCATGGTGATGAACTTCGCTGCGAAAGTCCTCTCCGCAGTAGTGATTCACATTGTCTCGAAAATTCTTCAGAAGGCAATGTAGTGACGAGAAAGCCCTCCTATCTCGAGGCACTTGAAAACGTAAAACCAGTCATGTCTGAAGTTTTACTATCGGCAGGTGAAACTCTTTCTCCATCAGAAGATAGCTTGGGGTTCAGGTTATTCTCCGAACCTTCCCTGGGTCATTCATCTTCCAGCATGAATAGTGATTCCTCTACCAATCTTGTTGAATCCGATGAAGCAACAAGGAAACACCAACTCTGGTCCAAACAGGTAGAAGAATCTTCATTTAATGATAAAGAGGAAATGCTGAACATGAGGAAAAAACTGGCAAAAGGTGAAGTACCAGTCATGTTTTGGCCTTTGGCTGATTCACAGTATGACATTCCAAAGATGTTGACGGATGATGGAATCCATGATATTCGTCTTAACATATGGAAAACTCTTTGTCAATTAAAGAAGAAGGTATTATCTTACGATGAATATGAAAATCATCTTAAGATAATAGAAGGGTTACAACGCCAGATTGATTTGGCATCTCTATCAGTCTCTCGGTATCCGAAGGCTGAAAAGCAACAGAGAACCCTTCAACGTTCATGCCTTGGCGCACTAAGAAGATTGCGTCAGTTAATTTCCAATGCTCCATCTAATGTTCATATCAGAGGATGGGGTGTTCACGGAGCACTACATTTCACAGTTCTTTCCGGTCAGCAGAGCCCGCCGAAAATGGTCTCATGCAATGTTATTGCCCATGGCCGGCCACAGTCAATGGGCTTTGTTCATAATCAAAAGCTTGCTCGAGATCAAGCTTCAACTAGTTCCTCTCAAAGTCAAGTATATAGAGAACAGGTTGTTGAATTGCTCCTACATCAAGTAGGAGAGAATATTGCACAAGCCTCTCGTCTGGAGAAAACACGTCATCAAATGACAGAAGTTTCGGAAATCATCCAACGGTCTGTTGAACCAGGTGATAAAAGTGGATACAAGTTAATGCATCCGGCTAATTTCTGAACTAAGATTCGCGAGGTCAAGAGAGATTTTAAAAAGATCTCAGACATAGCATGTCAAGAGACACCCCAGCTTTCCAGACTGGGGACTTCTCTAACCCAACCCTCAGAATCAACGAATGGGATTCGAGGAGTTGAGCGAAAGCAACAGGAACACCCCCAGTCCACCGGACTGGGGACTTTTTCAAATCTTCAATCCCTCCCTCAGAGAAAGTCAGTATTCTCTCGATTAGGGAATAAGCCTCAAGAGGAACGAAGAGCCAAGATGTCAGGAGATTCTCTCCAAGTGACGGTTCTCCAAGAAATTCCTAAGGGATCAAGTCAACGGAATTCCATGTTTTATCATGGACATAGAAGGAGACAATATCACAGAAATGCTGATAGAAAGGATTCCATGCAATATGCATCCATTAATGTCATCACTGCCGTTGCTGCTGATTCACCAGATGAGGCTCAATCAGAGGGATCAGACGAAGAGGTTCCTGCTCAAGAAGTTGCGCACACAGACCTAAATGAAGAAGGTGTGCGCACACGTAATCAAAGGCTTACCCAAAATCTGGGTATTCCTTCAAGTAACCCACTTCCCCCTCTCTGAAAAGGATCCAATAAGGGGAAAGGAAAGAATCAGGTTACTTCTCACCCTTCCTCTGAAGGAGGTCAATCGCTCTCATTAGAGCAAAGATTTGCACAACAGGAGGAAGAAATGAAAGAATTAAGAAGGTTGAATGCAGAACTACTTCAGAGTAGTCTTCTTCTTAAGAATGCTGAAGTCCGACAGCTGAAGGAATTTGTTGTAACTACTGAGATGGATCAGGAATATCCTCCTTTATCAGTACACCCACAGAGGTCTAATCCTACGGGTCAAACGCAACAACGGTTGGCAGCACTACCATTAGTTACAGCACCAACCTCCACGGCTGTCCAAGCTCCATTCATTGCACCTACCCAAAACCAAGTTCAACCTGACATTTCTCAAAAGTTAATAACTACTATTGAGTCATTAACAGCTCGGTTAGAAACTATGGAAGGGAAACGGGCACAAGTTCAACCTGAAAATAAAGTTTACCCTGAATGGGTAGATTCAATTTCTCCTCCATCCAGTTTTGGAAACCCTATTTTCCCTACTTTCAATGGATCAGGCGACCCTGAACAACATTTGACGCATTACGTGTCTTGTTGTGATCCTATGATGGGAACTCCAGAGCAACAAGAAGCAGTGAAACTCAGATGCTTCGTGCGAACCTTGCAAGGACCAGCTTTTGTCTGGTATACAAGCTTGCAATCCCGGTCATTCATCGGATGGGAGGATCTTCGTCAAAAATTCCTTCTTCAGTTTAGCTCAACTTTGCCAAAAACGACAGTTTTCGATCTTACAAACTACAAGCAAAGGGAGAATGAAAGAGTCTCTGATTTCATTGCTCGTTGGAAGGGATTAACGTATTCCTTGAGTTTATCACTCCCTCAGGAGGAATTGTTGCCAATCTGTGTGGAAAATTTGCGTGACGAATTACACACGCCATTGATCCCTGTGAAATACACAGGAGGGTTTCGAGACCTTACTTCAATCGCTCAACAGATTGAAGATTCCCTTATGCAGGCTAAGGTTAAATCTCGTGTAATTCCATCAGCTCCAGGAAGAAGAATGGGTAAAGCAGAAACTGCTACAGTTATGCTTAAACAGGCACCTGTACCTATTTCTACTTCAAAACCTTCATCTTCTCGAAGGGCTCCACCTCCTGAATGCCAACAACAAAGGCTGTTTCATCCAAATGATCAAAAAGATCAACGACGAAAACAATTTGAGGATATGAAGAGTAAAACATACTCTTTCCGAAGTGAGCAAGTTCTGGGTTACTTCATTTCAGCTCTGGAAAATAATTTGGTTCAATTACCAGTGCCGAAGAGACCAAACAAGGAAGGAGATGAAGACCGTCCCAATTATTGTCCCTTTCATCAAATGTTGGGACATCCCATCCAGGAGTGTTTTGTCTTTAAAGACCTCCTACAAAAGATGTTCGACTTGGGACAAGTCAAATTGAAGGGTTCTTCAGCTCATGTAGCGTGTATTACCGCTACAGATCCAGAGGAAGGAGGCGAGTGGCAGGAAGTCAAAAGCAAAACTGCGAAAAAATATGATGATTGGATGGTCAGAAAGACAATCAATCGGACCCATTCCATTTTGCGAACACAATTGAAGAAGCCAATTGTGTCTCCTACAAAAGCTGCAGTAAAGCCTCCATCAAAGGACAAATCCTCAAAAGGGCAGCGCAATTCAAAGAAGAAAGATGAATCAGGAGAAGATGAGTATGTATCAAAGCCTAAATTGTCTTTGACTCTGGCAGATTTCATGCCATCTACTTCAAAACCACGGGCACCGTCCCACCAAACGGCACAGCCTAAACAGGCTAACCAGGCAGAGTCTTTATCAGACGAAGAGTTAATCTTTGGTTCTGTTAATATGATTCAATTAACAGATTCATATTCCAGTCTTGATGAGCCTGAATTCCCTGTATCAAATAAAGGAACCTGAGGAAGTTCTAGAGGTTCAGGATATAGGGGAAGACGTGGATCTTTCCGAAGCCACTACTCTAATTCTACCCCTGCTAGCACTGTATATGCAGCAGAAACTCGTGGTAGAGCCCTTCAGCGAGCTCAAAAAGAACAAGCAAGTTCTTCTGCAAATGGCCAACTCAGCTTCGGCACAGTTATTTTGGAAGACCGATTAAAGGTTCCATCTTCTTTATCTCATCAAGCAAATGGATCTAATCAGTCTAATTTTCCAAAACCAAGGATTTTGCCGACTTCAATACAAGATGCATCAGCTTCCAAAGCATCTGCTTCCAAGGTACCTGCTAAACCGCATATTCCCATTGGGAAACGCAGGCCTCTAGATCAAAAGTATGATATATTGAAACACTTGGCCCAAGTACCAGCCAAATTATCAATTTTGGATGCTTTGAATCTATCAAAAGATCTTCGGGAAGCACTCATCGAAGCTTTGTCAAGTCCTCAGGAGTTTGAAGATGAAATTGCTGCAGCTGAAATTTATCACATAGAGAATAATCCTGCAGAATGCCATGCAGTGATATCTTTTACTGATAAAGATGAAGATGATGTTGTGCATGGGAACATAAAACCTTTGTACCTATCTGGAAAAGTCAATGGTATAGATGTTCGAAGAGCTTTTATTGACAATGGTTCAGGAGTCAACCTCATGCCCATTCGCACACTTCGTCGATTGGGCCTCACGGAATCTGATTTATCTCCTTCTACCATGATGTTGCAAGGATATGATAAAAATGAACAAGAACCACTGGGAGAAGTTACGCTCAGAACTCAGTTTGGAGATCTTGTTTCCAATTCAGATTTCATGATTGTTGATCAAGACTCAGCTTTCAATATCTTGCTTGGAAGACCCTGGTTACATCAGCATGCAGCTATTCCGTCATCATACCATCAATGTCTCAAACACTATTTCGATGGTCAAGTTGGAACATTGTATGGTGATAAGGCCCCGTTCAAAACATGTGAGTCTCAATACATTGAGGCGGAATTTTATCACATGAAGGGAAGAGAAAAATCTACAATGAAGGAAATTACCAAAGTTAATGCTCCATATGGTTTGGAAAAAATTCCAATAAATCCATTTTCACATGTGAGTACAGATTATGTGTTACCTATCAGTCAAATTGACAAAATAGGCCCAAATCAAAATACTCTTATGGAAAGATCCATAATGTCAATTACGGCAATCGAGCCAGACAACATGGGAGAAATTGGTAACTTACCAAGCAGTGATGAAAGCATAAGTGGTGACGTTTTCATTTCGTCTGCTGAAATCCAACAAGTCTATACTTCGCTAATCAGGCCAGAAGAAGTTATAGCAACACCAGAGGTGAATGTTGATGTCGATTCTCAATCCATCATCTCCTCTTTATTTCCCAAAGAAGACCCTTTTTCATCAATAGGGTCGGAAATGGAAGCTTCTTCTTCAAAATGTGAAAATTTTGACATCTCTTATGATCATGAGAATTTCGTTTTTTCATCTACTTTGAAAGTAGAAACGGAAGAAATAACACATGATGAAGAGGAAGAGGAAGATCTTAGAGATGCTCCTCCAGCATTTGAAGAGGGTATCTCTACCACTGTGGATGAACTCAGAGAAGTAAATCTGGGTACAGAGAAAGATCCATGCCCCACTTTAATTAGTGCGGCCATGACCCTTGAAGAACAAGAGATGTATATTTCTTTTCTAAAGCAAAATAAAGATATTTTTTCTTGGAATTATACAGAGATGCCTGGCCTTGATCCTGATGTTTCCACCCATCATTTGGGTTTGCCAAAAGAACATCGAGGATTCAAGCAAGCCGCGAGAAGAACACACCCAACCTATGCTTCCAAAATCGAGGCTGAAGTGGATAAGCTTATCAAAGCTAACTTCGTCAGAGAAGTTCAATATCCCAAGTGGTTGGCTAATATTGTCCCAGTAAAGAAAAAGAACAGACAAATTAGGGTTTGCATCGATTTCAGAGATCTTAATCGGTATTGTCCCAAAGATGATTTTCCAGTTCCGATTACAGAACTCTTAATTGATGCGACGGCTGGCTATGAAGTACTTTCTTTCATGGATGGATATTCTGGATATAATCAGATCCGAATGGCCCCAGAAGATGAGGAATATACAGCCTTCAGAGCTCCTCAAGGTGTGTTTTGTTACCGGGTGATGCCCTTTGGTTTAAAGAATGCAGGTGCAACATATCAACGCGCCATGCATCGTATCTTCAAACCTTTTCTAGGGAAATTTGTTGAATGCTATGTAGATGATTTGGTGGTTAAATCCAAACAACGTTTTGATCACTTGGCTGATTTGGAAATCTTATTCCACAAGCTTCGACAACATAATTTGAAGATGAACCCCTTAAAATGTGCTTTTGGGGTAACCTCAGGAAAATTCCTCGGCTTTGTTGTACGCCATCGTGGTATTGAAGTCGATCCTGAGAAGACCAAATCAATCCTTGGTATGTCACCTCCTCAGAATTTGAAAGAATTAAGAGGACTTCAAGGACACTTAGCCTATATTCGGCGTTTCATCGCCAATTTGGCAGGCAAAAGTTTACCTTTTACCAAATTATTGAAGAAAGGAGTCACTTACCAGTGGACTGAAGAATGTCAAGAAGCATTTGATGTTCTCAAGAAATACCTCTTAAGTCCACCAGTACTCATGCCACCTGTTGAGGGTAGGCCTCTTATCCTCTATGTGACAGCTTTAGAGCGATCATTGGGTGCCTTTCTCGCTCAAAAGAATGATGCTGGGAATGAAAATAGTCTCTACTATCTCAGTAGAACTATGCTTGAAGCAGAAACCCGGTATTCGAGTATTGAAAAGTGCTGCCTAGCATTAATCTTTGCAGTTCAGAAACTGAGACACTACCTGCAACATCACGAGGTCCAATTGGTATCTCGTAATAATCCACTCAAATTCATCCTTAGTCGTCCAATGCTTACAGGACGTCTGGCAAGGTGGGCGGTTATTCTACAGCAGTTCGACATCCAGTATGTGTCTCAAAAGGCAATTAAGGGCCAAGCTCTGGCTGATTTCCTGGCTGAACACCCTTCAGTGGAAGACACATATTCAGATATCGAACTCCCTGATGAGGAAGTTTTTTCTATTCAAGAGAGTCCTCAAACATGGGAAATGTATTTTGATGGTTCTTCTAGAAGTCCAACAGGGAAGAAAATGGAAAATCCTAAATTCAACAAAGTTGGTTTAGGAATTGTGCTCATTTCTCCAGATAAGGCAGTGTTACCTTATTCCTTTTTGTTGTGGGAAGGTGGTACCAATAATGAAGTTGAATACCAAGCTCTCATTGCAGGCTTGGAGTTAGCGCTTCAAGCACAAGTGAATCACTTAAAGGTGAAAGGTGATTCAGACCAGGTAATCAAACAAATCAATGGGGATTATGCCATCAGAAAAGAAGAATTAATCCCTTTGTATGATTATGTCAGAGAGTTAATGTCGGAATTCCCTTCAGAACCGACATTTTCTTATGTCCCAAGATCACAAAATGCTCAAGCTGATGCACTGGCTAATATAGCCACAGCTTTAGCAGATCCAAATCAGGACGAGACAACCATCGGTATTGCCCACCGTCGTGCAATTTCACCTTATGTTCAAGTCAGAACAGAGAAAATTAATGAAATTAGTCCCATTCCTGAACCATATGGTCATACTACAGGATGGATGTCACCTATCAGGGAATACCTTCAAAATGGATTTCTTCCACCTGATAGAGCCGAGAGAGAACAAATTCGGCGACGTGTGGTCAATTTTACTCTTTATGATGGTCCAAACCACCTCGAGAAAATTCTCTACAAACGTGGTTTTGATGGAGTTCTCTTCAGATGTATTGATGGTGAAGAGACAATGGCTGTCATAAAAGAAGTGCATGCAGGAGTCTGTGGTGCCCACCAGTCTGGACATAGATTGTCTGATCAAATTCGAAGGCTTGGATACTTCTGGCCTTCAATGATACAAGATTGTGTTAATTTCAAAAAGAAGTGTCATTCATGCCAAGTATATGCCAATTTCATTCATCAACCTCCAGAGTTGCTTCATACAGCTAAATACTCATGGCCATTTTCCACATGGGGAATGGATGTGGTGGGACCTTACCCTTCAGCTACGGCCAAGCATTTTAAGTACATTCTTACTGCTACTGATTTCTTTTCCAAATGGGCAGAGGCAGTACCTCTCAAAGAAGTCAGTTCTAAATGCATTGTTAGCTTCATCAAGTCTAACATCATTACTAGATTTGGTGTCCCTCATACCATATTGACAGACAACGGCACCAACTTCTGTTCTTCTGAGGTAAAGAGATTGTATCAAGAATACAACATTAAGTCCAACCATTCATCTCGATATCATGCAGCGGCTAATGGCCAGATAGAGGCCTTCAACAAGACTCTTTCAAATATACTGCAAAAGATGGTGGATAAAGATAAGAGGTCATGGCCTGATAAACTCTATCATGCTTTATGGGCTTATCGGACTACCACTCGCAATGCAACGCGGTCTACTCCATATTCATTGGTATATGGAACAGAAGCAGTCTTGCCAATTGAAGTTCAATTGCCCTCACTCAGAATAGCCATTTGTGATCAGTTATCAACAGATGAGCAATCCCAAAAGCGGTTGAATGAATTGGAACAGTTAGATGAGAAAAGATTGTGCACTTTGCACCACTTGGAAATCTATCAGAATCGAATAGCACGAGCTTTTAACAAAAAAGTTCTTCTTCGTTCATTCATTCAGGGAGAATTGGTATTGGTTCTCAGAACACCAATGATACCAGGAAAGAAGCCTCCCAAGCTTGAACCAAAATGGGAAGGACCTTATTCAGTACATAAGGTCTACTCCAATGGAGCGTATTCTCTGATTTCAATGGATGGAGAACACATCACGACTCCAACTAATGCCAGATTTCTGAAGAAGTATTTTGTATAAACACAAAATATTGTTCCCAGAACCAAGACTCTTTACATTTGGTTCATACAACATGGTCCAGTATGACCTTAAACTACAACATGGTCCAGTATGACCTTAAACTACAACATGGTCCAGTATGACCTTAAACTACAACATGGTCCAGTATGACCTTAAACTACAACATGGTCCAGTATGACCTTAAACTACAACTTCGTCCAACATGACATTAAACTGTGTCACACTTCTGTCCGAGATGACATTAAACTATAATACGTCCAGCATGACGATAAACTGTACGGTCCATGCATATGACCTTAAACTATTCGCACTTATGTCCCTGCAACATGACACTAAACTGTGCAGCACCAATAGTCCTAACTGCAAGACTTTAAACTGCATAGTCCCTGATTTTGTCCTATATGACAATAAACTGTATAGAAGTTCCTATTTTTGTCCAAGATGACATTAAACTATATTGTGTCCTAGCAACATGACATTAAACTGTGTGGCACTCTCATCATCCAACATGACGTTAAACTGTGTCAGTTCCCTTATCGTCCAACATGACGTTAAACTGTCACATTGGTTACTAATATGTCCTACATAACACTAAACTGTATATGTCCGAGATGACATTAAACTATATTTTGTCCAAGATGACATTAAACTATATTGTGTCCTAGCAACATGACATTAAACTGTGTGGCACTTTCATCGTCCAGCATGACATTAAACTGTAAAGAATCCCCAGAACTGATATCCTCATATTGGTTCACCTTAGTCCTAGCTACATGACTTTAAACTGTACAGCACCAGTTCGTCCTTGCTATATGACGTTAAACTATACAGCAATGGTCCCGTATGACTTTAAACTGCATCATCCCTGGTCCATGTATATGACCATAAACTATTTGCAAATATGTCCAGCAAGACGTTAAACTGTGACGTCCTAACTACATGACGCTAAACTGTATAAAAGTCCCTCACGTCCGGAAAGACGTTAAACTATATAATCATCAAAAGTCCAGCATGACATTAAAACTGCACAATCCCCCTTTCGTCCAATATGACGTTAAACTGTATTGTCCCCATCGTCCTAACTACATGACGCTAAACTGTACAGAAAGTCCTTGATATGTCCTACATGACATTAAACTGTGCATCGTTAAGGTTGTTATTACCTCTTGTTTCTCACACCGAGTATGACTCACGTGATCTTAGAGCGAACATCAACCATAACACTCCCTTTGGGCCACTAACCATGTGTAAGTCCCAACAACATTTTTTAGATCATTGTCCACAAGAACAACTTGATCATTAATTCAATCTTTAATTGAACTACACAGACTTTGATCCTTGCCCTCCAGGCTGGGTATGTAGGCAACCTCCCAAAGGTTCAAGCCCAAAAACAATCTCTTCACATTGGTTCACCACCATCTCATATGATGATGATTTGTGAAACCACCCCTGGAATCAATATCTTTACATTGATTCACTTTCGTCCTTGTTATATGACGTTAAACTATACAACACTTTTGTCCGGTACGACAATAAACTACAATATTCTTTGATTTCCTCATTTGAGAAGGAACCATTATTAACATTGATTCTTTTTTCAATCATGGTTTTCATTTTTCAAAAGACTACGTACATACATGGTAATGCCTAAACTTTTTATCTTAGGTTAAAACCATCATTGCACTAAAGTCCCCTTTTCACCCTTCACATGTACGAACCAAATTTATACAAAGGGTAGATCTAGAACTACGTGGACTTGATTCCCATCCTTATGGGATACGTAGGAACATTCGAGTGTCCCTCGAATCCAGTCCCAAGTCTTTTGGGCCTAACCCCAAATTTCACTTTCAGTCCCTTGGCTGAAAAGTCTTCATGAAAACACACACTGTGTATTCATTATTATGGTCCGAATTCTATGACCCTAAACTAAGATCACTCATAATTTCGTCCTGCACGACGTTAAACTACATTTCAAGAACTACGTATGGCTTGATTCTCATTCTTATGAGATACGTAGTGAAGTCCAAGTTTCAATTCAGGACCCAGCCACAACATGATTATGGTTTTCATTGACCTATGTATCTCTATATACATTGGAAAATACCCATCTTTATGTATTATAATCCTAACCTTAAATATTTTCAGATCTTCATAACCCTTTTCATGACTTATAGTCACAAAAATGTCAAACTTATGAGAATTCTTTTGCCTGTCTATGCAGCACGTGCCCATAGGTGGCCTTGCATAAACAGTCCACATAACAGACTTGTCAGCCAAGAGATGCTATTTATTTGACCATGCAGCCAATGCCCATAGGTGGCCCTGCATGTTTTCAACCCCCTAACGGGTTTGTTAAATAATAGTAACTTCATTCTTGGGAAGAATGCCTCTTTTGTCCTTATTTGTCTTAAACGACAGTATGTAGGGATCCGCAAAAATAGCCATCCTTAACGTATTTGTCCCATATCCTTTTTCATGATCTAAAAGTATTCAAGTCTATGGTTTATTCTTCTTCCCTACGTTTGGGTCAGACCTTCGTAGGAGTGATATTCATCCAGTTCTTTGATATTCTTGTTTGGAAATATCTTCTCCATATTCAAGTACCTCTTTCCATACAACAAACTCTATGCTTTAGAAAATTTGAATCTCCATAAACTTCCACTGGCTTTTAGCACTAGGAAAGTAAATTTCTGGGAGTTCTTTTGCCTGACTATGCAGCACGTGCCCATAGGTGGCCTTGCATAAACAGTCCACATAACAGACTTGTCAGCCAAAAGATGCTATTTTATTTGACTATGCAGCCAATGCCCATAGGTGGCCCTGCATATTTTAACCCCCTAACGGGTTTTGTTAAATAATAGTAACTTCATTCTTGGAAACTACTTCTTCTAATGCTATTTAGCTCTTTTTCATATCATTCCTCAGATTCAAATATTCTTAAGCCATAGTTTACATTTTTTTTCCCTCATACTTGAGTATGGTAAATATGTTTTCAGATAAATTGTCAAGGAATTGAATCCATTTTAATCCATCTTTTCGGTCAAAGCTATTTCGACCTTAAACATTAGCCCATTTATGTCCGGTGTGCATGACTTTAAACTGCCCACACAAAAGACAAAGGAACTCTGAATAAAAGTCAAGTTCCAGCTCACTAAATATACATTTTTTTGTATGATTTAGGTAATATTGAGCAGTTAAAAGGTTCAAAGTTTGTAGGATTATTTGTAATAATCCTAGTAAAAATCAAACTATGCTTACTAGGCCCATTGGCTTAAGTAAATTTGAAGCAGTTAATGGAAGAATGCAAGTACAAATGATTGAAGACAAAAGTGTTTTCATTGATACACAAGAGTTAGAAGGACATCCACAGACTGGAGTCTCTTCTCTTCTTTCAAGAATTACAAAAGGCTTTCAACATAACACTTCATTTGATTTACGGCATCCCGATCTTCATTAGAAACCACCTAGAATTCATTTCATTCAACTGGATACAATAAGAGATGCATTGATACCAGCTCTTCTTGGAACAATTGTAAAAGGATGTTCTTGAGTGCGGTTTGAGAAAATTTTCTGCTGATCAAACAGTGACTCTGTTTCTGTCCAAGAGACTTGGAAGATGGATACATGGATTTGAGAATGGAGCATTGGAAGTAAAGATCCATTTGGAGAGAGTACTCTTTTCAGATATTGCTCTAATACCATGTTTGTCATCTCTCCACCAACAGGCAGTAGAAAACATTTCAGCCCATAGGTTTGCCATTTTCATATCTGCAAGGGAATGACATGGAGGAAGAATTTGAAAGTTCACACCATTGTTGTTACTCTTAATGCACAGCATAACCGAAATAGAGAAGTAGCAGTGCAGCTGCATCTCAGGTGTATAATTGTTTGCATTTGGAACATTGACTCCTTGCAGATGACCATGAACACACAGAGACAGGTAGATGCTCTGTGGGAAATTAAGATGATATTTCTTCAAATACTTATCCAAATCTGGGAAAGTGCTGTCGCAGATATCATAGTAATCATGGCCAATAATGTTCATCATGTCATCAATCCGCTTGCTAGCCATTTCATCAGCCGTTTCAATTCTCTTGGGAGCCATTGAATCTGCACAGAAGTTGAATAAATTAAACTCTTAAGTGGGTTTAGTTTTTCATAAAATTTGTGAAAGAATTTGGGAAAAAATAGGCTAAGGAATTAAGGCGCGCAAGTATGCAGATGTCGCGCGAGTGGTACATGTGTCGCGCAAGTTTATGGCGCGCAAATATTACCGCGCAAGCCCTATTACCTTGAGAGTAGCGTGGCAGCTAGAAAACAGAGCAACCTGCGCGGTCAAGGTGACCTGCGCGGTGAGAGCTCGAGAAGGGATGACGTCCGGAAATCCGGATACTTGTACGGAGGTGAGGCCGTATATTTATAGGCCAGGGGGCCTATCTGCGCGCCGCACCCAGAGCGCTCAAAGCCTGCGCGACGCAGACTTGCGCGCCACCCACTGACGCTGAAAGACTTGCGCGCCCTCCCTTTTCCTTTGGAGGGATTCGATTTCCTCAGAGTCAAATCCTCATTTCTCTCCGGATCCAACTCTGAGGGGGGACTTTTGTTGACGCTCCTTTCGTCACAGAATCTAAAGATCGGAAAAGGGAATATCTGAGCTCAAAGTGATTAATCCTTTGAAGAAACATCAAAAATCGACAAAGGGATAAAAAAGGAGAACATTGCCCATATATCGCGCAAGTTCCCTCTTGGTCGCGCAAGTACACTTGCGCGCCGCCTCAATACTTGCGCGACTCCTCATGTTCGTGCAAGGGACTTGCGCGACATATGTGATAACCGCCTGGTAACCGCCCAGTAACCGCCCGGGGTCTTCTTTTGCCTATAAATAGACCCTGTGGGCCCCCCATTCGAGAGGATCTTTTTCCAGAAACTCGGATTGAATCTCCCGACGCCCAAGTCTCTTCTCAAAGCTTCCGGAACACTTCTAAGGTAATTTCTTACCTAGAACGGAAGATCTAAAGAGAAAAAGGAAGGCCTAAGTGTTGAAACTTATCAAACACTTGCGCGCCTACTTAATTACTGCAATATAACTTGCGCGTCCCTCTTCTGGAAGAACCTCAAGAGGATGGTAAAGGGTTTAATAAAGAGTCGCTCAAGCATTTCAATACTGGTTGAAAATCGCGCAAGTACCCCTAATGTCGCGCAAGTATACTTGCGCGACCAATACTTGCGCGCCGCCGCAGGACTTGCGCGCCTTTCAAGACTTGCGCGCCCCTATCTTTTTGGGTGCCCATCTTGCCCATTTTTACCCCTCTTAAGCCATTTCACCCTTCCTATTCAAGATTCAGTCTTCAAGATACTCTTAAAAGCCATTTATGGCATGATTTCTTGATTTGACATCCTTATCTGAAAGGAAATCTATGAAATATCTCTCAAAACCTAGTGATTTAAACATCTTTATGTCACCAAAGATTGAGAGTTCATTCATTTCAACCTCATCCTTTAAGATGAGATAATCCTAACCTGGGTCTCCTTTTCAGGAATAAGACTCAGTCATAACCTTGGGCTTCCTTTTCAGGAGTAAGCCCCAAGTCCCCTAACCTAGGCTTCCTTCTCAGGAATAAGTCCTAGTCATAAATCTTGGGCATCTTTCTTAAAGAATAAGCCCCAATCAAGTCCTTTAATCTTGGGCATCCTCCTCAGGAGTAAGCCCCAAACCTTAATCCCTAACCTGGGTCTCCTTTTCAGGAATAAGACTCAGTCATAACCTTGGGCTTCCTTTTCAGGAGTAAGCCCCAAGTCTCTTAAAATTTCTCTTAACCAGTCATAAATTACCTTTGATTTGGGTTTCCTTTTCAGGAATAAAACCCAATCATAAGTCCCCTCCTAACTTGGGCATCCTCCTTAGGAGTAAGCCCCAAGATTAGAGTATTCAAATCTCCATGAAGCACATATAACTTTGTGGACCCTGTTCTTGGATTTTCTCCCTAAAAGTAAATCCTAAACCTTTGTCTATCTGGGCAGTCATCTATACATAAGCCCCAAAACAAATTCTTATGATTGCATCTTTTATGGCACAATTGTCTAAATTTTACCAATACCTCTTGTTTCTCACACCGAGCATGACTCACGTGAGCTTAGAATGTAAAAGTAATTATGACATTCATCTTTGAGCCATCAATCATAAAACATCATATCCCATTCCTCGAACTACGTGGGTTCTGATTCCTTTTTCAAAACAAAGGATACGTAGGTAGCCCATTTATGGGTTCGATCCCAACATTGAAATAATCTCTGTCCTTCTGAATGACGATAAACTTCAAGTGCCCCACTGAGTGGCTTTAAAACCAGCCTGGTCATCAAAATGACCAAGAGACTTTTATATAAATGTTTTGAAGGATACCATTGACCAAGAATCTCTAAACAAATATAGATGATTCTATATTGATGAAGAACCTCGAATACATATAAAAGATTCTATAAATTTCTTGCATATTTAATCATTGATTGTTAAAACTAAATGAAAGCTCATTTCATACTTGGTAATGTAATAAGGATTCACGAACTTAACTTAAATCTATAAAGAGAGTCCCGGAGTAGACAATAATTCCCCTCAAAAAGGTGTGATGAGTCCGACCTCCCATCCTCTCGACTAATGCAAATTCCTAAGCCTCATTAGCCCACAAGCTAATGAGCGCCTGCCTTTGGAAAGTAGGTCCAAACGGATGTGGAATCATTGGATGTTTCCGGTTCTACGAACAAACCCGTTAGAAACTGATCGGAACGTTTGAATCTCCCGTCCAGGAGGTCATCCCCGGATTCCGCGCGAAACAAAAATGGTGAACCCGACGTGAATCCTTAACCAAGTTAAAGTGATGTTCTTCTTATCTGTTAGGCCCTTTGGGTCAACAAGGCAATCATTGACATATGATCATCCAAAAGATGCAGTATCCGGATTCATCTTGATTATGTCTGTTACATGGAATAGGCACTCTTTTTTCAAGATCTTCTACAAAAAATGGCTTTCCTTAAATTCACCCCTGTGAATACTGCTGCTGGGAACACCTCTACTGTGAGGTCTGCTGCTGTGAAAACCAATGCTGCTACTCCTGCTGGAACGTCATCCGCTCTGAGGATGACATCACCAACTCAGCGTCTTCAACGTTGTGTTTCTAATGCACTGGTTAAGGAGTATCGTCGCAACGGTACTATCCCAACTCTGGAGGCCGCTCGTCAAGCCCTCCAAGTTAACAATTCTACCTGGTCGTCCGGACAACGGTGACCAGCAATCAAGAAGCAGACGGTGCTGACTACCGTCTCCAACCGTTTCGGGTCGTTATCCCCGGAACGCAATTTCCATTCACTCCCTTACTCCGAAGAAGTGAATGAGCAGGTCCCGCAGGACCTTAATTCAAAAAGACAGGAGTCCTTCTCAAAGGCTCCCATCAACAATCGCCGCCAGACTCGTGCGGTAGTGCGCCCTCAACATGATGAGGGTACCGACTCCAGGCGTTCAGCTCAGGTTCCTCGAACCCGAGCAGGCAAGATGAATCGCCAGAGACGGAATCCGGTTAACAATAGGCAGGTTGTCATCCCTGCCATCTCCGGAGAAGTCCACCAACCTAACTTGGTGGCAAACAACGAGCAGGCATACACACCTGCCCGTTTTAATCCCGCTGTCCAGCAGACTCATCTGGCAGCATCAAGCTGATCCCGCCAGGCAATTCCGGCGGAGTACCATAGGCAGGAACATACACCTGCTTATACATCAGCAGTTAGTCAGCAGGCTCGTCTGACTACATATGGTGGATCTCGTCAACCGCGTTTGGCGAAGTGTAATCAGCAGGCACATACACCTGCTAATACTAATCAAGCCTACCAACAGTCTCGCTTGGTAGCGCACGGAGAAGTCAATCGGAAAGCCCCGACGACAAACAGGAGGCAGACTAAACTCTCTGCCTCCACACTTGAGTACTGTCAGGATTCACTGACAGGAAAAGGAGGACAGGAGCAGGCACATACACCTACTCCAAGCCCGGAATGGACGTATATCCCCGTTCCGGCGGCTGAAGTCACCAAACATATTTTGTCAATGGTGAAAGAGCAGAAGAAAATTCCTGCTCATATTCTGGATGCTTGCCAGGATATCATAACAGCTTCAGCGTCATCTCAGGGACAGACACATAAATCTATCCCTAGCAGTGGAGTGACACATCAACAATTCACTCCGGAACAGACACACACATCTGTTCCAGTCCAAGAGGGTTGTGGGGCCTACTCCCCCATATCATATGGACAACCAAGTCAGGCACATACACCTGATTTGAGCGATGATCGTCAGCCTAACCTGACCATCTTTCCTGATCAGGCACATACACCTGCTCAGAGCAATCACTTTCGTCATCAAGTGGTTTCTAAAGCGAGTAAGAAGGCATCTAAGAAAAAGATCCGCCCAGCACAGTCAGGAGATCAAAGGCCAATCTGCAACAAGGCCTTGCTCGATGCTGGAGTTCTTGAAGCCCTCAGACATTTATCTGTCGGAATTCAAGATTCTACTCCCTCAGTTCCCAATAACAGGAACATTAATCCCGAAGGTCTTCAACAGACACTTCCTCATGAAGACTTGCTTCATGAAAATTCGGTCAATCTTGAAGTTTCTTCTTCAGATGAGAACCAAAGGAACCCTCTGTGTGGTCAGAAGGCCAAGGAGCAAGAGATTTCATCTTTTGCTGTAACCCATCATGAAGGTCCTCCTCATGGTGATGAACTTCGCTGCGAAAGTCCTCTCCGCAGTAGTGATTCACATTGTCTCGAAAATTCTTCAGAAGGCAATGTAGTGACGAGAAAGCCCTCCTATCTCGAGGCACTTGCAAACGTAAAACCAGTCATGTCTGAAGTTTTACTATCGGCAGGTGAAACTCTTTCTCCATCAGAAGATAGCTTGGGGTTCAGGTTATTCTCCGAACCTTCCCTGGGTCATTCATCTTCCAGCATGAATAGTGATTCCTCTACCAATCTTGTTGAATCCGATGAAGCAACAAGGAAACACCAACTCTGGTCCAAACAGGTAGAAGAATCTTCATTTAATGATAAAGAGGAAATGCTGAACATGAGGAAAAAACTGGCAAAAGGTGAAGTACCAGTCATGTTTTGGCCTTTGGCTGATTCACAGTATGACATTCCAAAGATGTTGACGGATGATGGAATCCATGATATTCGTCTTAACATATGGAAAACTCTTTGTCAATTAAAGAAGAAGGTATTATCTTATGATGAATATGAAAATCATCTTAAGATAATAGAAGGGTTACAACGCCAGATTGATTTGGCATCTCTATCAGTCTCTCGGTATCCGAAGGCTGAAAAGCAACAGAGAACCCTTCAACGTTCATGCCTTGGCACACTAAGAAGATTGCGTCAGTTAATTTCCAATGCTCCATCTAATGTTCATATCAGAGGATGGGGTCTTCACGGAGCACTACATTTCAATGTGCTTTCCAGTCAGCAGAGCCCGCCGAAAATGGTCTCATGCAATGTTATTGCCCATGGCCGGCCACAGTCAATGGGCTTTGTTCATAATCAAAAGCTTGCTCGAGATCAAGCTTCAACTAGTTCCTCTCAAAGTCAAGTATATAGAGAACAGGTTGTTGAATTGCTCCTACATCAAGCAGGCGAGAATATTGCACAAGCCTCTCGTCTGGAGCAAACACGTCATCAAATGACAGAAGTTTCGGAAATCATCCAACGGTCTGTTGAACCAGGTGATAAAAGTGGATACAGGTTAATGCATCCAGCTAATTTCCGAACTAAGATTCGCAAGGTCAAGAGAGATTTTAAAAAGATCTCAGACATAGCATGTCAAGAGACACCCCAGCTTTCCAGACTGGGGACTTCTCTAACCCAACCCTCAGAATCAACGAATGGGATTCGAGGAGTTGAGCGAAAGCAACAGGAACACCCCCAGTCCACCGGACTGGGGACTTTTTCAAATCTTCAATCCCTCCCTCAGATAAAGTCAGTATTCTCTCGATTAGGGAATAAGCCTCAAGAGGAACGAAGAGCCAAGATGTCAGGAGATTCTCTCCAAGTGACGGTTCTCCAAGAAATTCCAGAGGGATCAAGTCAACGGAATTCCATGTTTTATCATGGACATAGAAGGAGACAATATCACAGAAATGCTGATAGAAAGGATTCCATGCAATATGCATCCATTAATGTCATCACTGCCGTTGCTGCTGATTCACCAGATGAGGCTCAATCAGAGGGATCAGACGAAGAGGTTCCTGCTCAAGAAGTTGCGCACACAGACCTAAATGAAGAAGGTGTGCGCACACGTAATCAAAGGCTTACCCAAAATCTGGGTATTCCTTCAAGTAACCCACTTCCCCCTCTCCGAAAAGGATCCAATAAGGGGAAAGGAAAGAATCAGGTTACTTCTCACCCTTCCTCTGAAGGAGGTCAATCGCTCTCATTAGAGCAAAGATTTGCACAACAGGAGGAAGAAATGAAAGAATTAAGAAGGTTGAATGCAGAACTACTTCAGAGTAGTCTTCTTCTTAAGAATGCTGAAGTCCGACAGCCGAAGGAATTTGTTGTAACTACTGAGATGGATCAGGAATATCCTCCTTTATCAGTACACCCACAGAGGTCTAATCCTACGGGTCAAACGCAACAACGGTTGGCAGCACTACCATTAGTTGCAGCACCAACCTCCACGGCTGTCCAAGCTCCATTCATTGCACCTACCCAAAACCAAGTTCAACCTGACGTTTCTCAAAAGTTAATAACTACTATTGACTTATTAACAGCTCGGTTAGAAACTATGGAAGGGAAACGGGCGCAAGTTCAACCTGAAAAGAAAGTTTACCCTGAATGGGTAGATTCAATTTCTCCTCCATCCAGTTTTGGAAACCCTATTTTCCCTACTTTCAATGGATCAGGCGACCCTGAACAACATTTGACGCATTACGTGTCTTGTTGTGATCCTATGATGGGAACTCCAGAGCAACAAGAAGCAGTGAAACTCAGATGCTTCGTGCGAACCTTGCAAGGACCAGCTTTTGTCTGGTATACAAGCTTGCAATCCCGGTCAGTCATCGGATGGGAGGATCTTCGTCAAAAATTCCTTCTTCAGTTTAGCTCAACTTTGCCAAAAACGACAGTTTTCGATCTTACAAACTGCAAGCAAAGGGAGAATGAAAGAGTCTCTGATTTCATTGCTCGTTGGAAGGGATTAACGTATTCCTTGAGTTTATCACTCCCTCAGGAGGAATTGTTGCCAATCTGTGTGGCAAATTTGCGTGACGAATTACGCACGCCATTGATCCCTGTGAAATACACAGGAGGGTTTCGAGACCTTACTTCAATCGCTCAATAGATTGAAGATTCCCTTATGCAGGCTAAGGTTAAATCTCGTGTAATTCCATCAGCTCCAGGAAGAAGAATGGGTAAAGCAGAAACTGCTACAGTTATGCTTAAACAGGCACCTGTACCTATTTCTACTTCAAAACCTTCATCTTCTCGAAGGGCTCCACCTCCTGAACGCCAACAACAAAGGCTGTTTCGTCCAAATGATCAAAAAGATCAACGACGAAAACAATTTGAGGATATGAAGAGTAAAACATACTCTTTCCGAAGTGAGAAAGTTCTGGGTTACTTCATTTCAGCTCTGGAAAATAATTTGGTTCAATTACCAGTGCCGAAGAGACCAAACAAGGAAGGAGATGAAGACCGTCCCAATTATTGTCCCTTTCATCAAATGTTGGGACATCCCATCCAGGATTGTTTTGTCCTTAAAGACCTCCTACAAAAGATGGTCGACTTGGGACAAGTCAAATTGAAGGGTTCTTCAGCTCATGTAGCGTGTATTACCGCTACAGATCCAGAGGAAGGAGGCGAGTGGCAGGAAGTCAAAAGCAAAACTGCGAAAAAATATGATGATTGGATGGTCAGAAAGACAATCAATCGGACCCATTCCATTTTGCGAACACAATTGAAGAAGCCAATTGTGTCTCCTACAAAAGCTGCAGTAAAGCCTCCATCAAAGGACAAATCCTCAAAAGGGCAGCGCAATTCAAAGAAGAAAGATGAATCAGGAGAAGATGAGTATGTATCAAAGCCTAAATTGTCTTTGACTCTGGAAGATTTCATGCCATCTACTTCAAAGCCACGGGCACCGTCCCACCAAACGGCACAGCCTAAACAGGCTAACCAGGCAGAGTCTTTATCAGACGAAGAGTTAATCTTTGGTTCTGTTAATATGATTCAATTAACAGATTCATATTCCAGTCTTGATGAGCCTGAATTCCCTGTATCAAATAAAGGAACCCGAGGAAGTTCTAGAGGTTCAGGATATAGGGGAAGACGTGGATCTTTCCGAAGCCACTACTCTAATTCTACCCCTGCTAGCACTGTATATGCAGCAGAAACTCGTGGTAGAGCCCTTCAGCGAGCTCAAAAAGAACAAGCAAGTTCTTCTGCAAATGGCCAACTCAGCTTCGGCACAGTTATTTTGGAAGACCGATTAAAGGTTCCATCTTCTTTATCTCATCAAGCAAATGGATCTAATCAGTCTAATTTTCCAAAACCAAGGATGTTGCCGACTTCAATACAAGATGCATCAGCTTCCAAAGCATCTGCTTCCAAGGTACCTGCTAAACCGCATATTCCCATTGGGAAACGCAGGCCTCTAGATCAAAAGTATGATATATTGAAACACTTGGCCCAAGTACCAGCCAAATTATCAATTTTGGATGCTTTGAATCTATCAAAAGATCTTCGGGAAGCACTCATCGAAGCTTTGTCAAGTCCTCAGGAGTTTGAAGCTGAAATTGCTGCAGCTGAAATTTATCACATAGAGAATAATCCTGCAGAATGCCATGCAGTGATATCTTTTACTGATAAAGATGAAGATGATGTTGTGCATGGGCACATAAAACCTTTGTACCTATCTGGAAAAGTCAATGGTATAGATGTTCGAAGAGCTTTTATTGACAATGGTTCAGGAGTCAACCTCATGCCCATTCGCACACTTCGTCGATTGGGCCTCACGGAATCTGATTTATCTCCTTCTACCATGATGTTGCAAGGATATGATAAAAATGAACAAGAACCACTGGGAGAAGTTACGCTCAGAACTCAGTTTGGAGATCTTGTTTCCAATTCAGATTTCATGATTGTTGATCAAGACTCAGCTTTCAATATCTTGCTTGGAAGACCCTGGTTACATCAGCATGCAGCTATTCCATCATCATACCATCAATGTCTCAAATACTGTTTCGATGGTCAAGTTGGAACATTGTATGGTGATAAGGCCCCGTTCAAAACATGTGAGTCTCAATACATTGAGGCGGAATTTTATCACATGAAGGGAAGAGAAAAATCTACAATGAAGGAAATTACCAAAGTTAATGCTCCATATGGTTTGGAAAAAATTCCAATAAATCCATTTTCACATGTGAGTACAGATTATGTGTTACCTATCAGTCAAATTGACAAAATAGGCCCAAATCAAAATACTCTTATGGAAAGATCCATAATGTCAATTACGGCAATCGAGCCAGACAACATGGGAGAAATTGGTAACTTACCAAGCAGTGATGAAAGCATAAGTGGTGACGTTTTCATTTCATCTACTGAAATCCAACAAGTCTATACTTCGCTAATCAGGCCAGAAGAAGTTATAGCAACACCAGAGGTGAATGTTGATGTCGATTCTCAATCCATCATCTCCTCTTTATTTCCCAAAGAAGACCCTTTTTCATCAATAGGGTCGGAAATGGAAGCTTCTTCTTCAAAATGTGAAAATTTTGACATCTCTTATGATCATGAGAATTTCGTTTTTTCATCTACTTTGCAAGTAGAAACGGAAGAAATAACACATGATGAAGAGGAAGAGGAAGATCTTAGAGATGCTCCTCCAGCATTTGAAGAGGGTATCTCTACCACTGTGGATGAACTCAGAGAAGTAAATCTGGGTACAGAGAAAGATCCACGCCCCACTTTAATTAGTGCGGCCATGACCCTTGAAGAACAAGAGATGTATATTTCTTTTCTAAAGCAAAATAAAGATATTTTTTCTTGGAATTATACAGAGATGCCTGGCCTTGATCCTGATGTTGCCACCCATCATTTGGGTTTGCCAAAAGAACATCGAGGATTCAAGCAAGCCGCGAGAAGAACACACCCAACCTATGCTTCCAAAATCGAGGCTGAAGTGGATAAGCTTATCAAAGCTAACTTCGTCAGAGAAGTTCAATATCCCAAGTGGTTGGCTAATATTGTCCCAGTAAAGAAAAAGAACGGACAAATTAGGGTTTGCATCGATTTCAGAGATCTTAATCGGTATTGTCCCAAAGATGATTTTCCAGTTCCGATTACAGAACTCTTAATTGATGCGACGGCTGGCTATGAAGTACTTTCTTTCATGGATGGATATTCTGGATATAATCAGATCCGAATGGCCCCAGAAGATGAGGAATATACAGCCTTCAGAGCTCCTCAAGGTGTGTTTTGTTACCGGGTGATGCCCTTTGGTTTAAAGAATGCAGGTGCAACATATCAACGCGCCATGCATCGTATCTTCAAACCTTTTCTAGGGAAATTTGTTGAATGCTATGTAGATGATTTGGTGGTTAAATCCAAACAACGTTTTGATCACTTGGCTGATTTGGAAATCATATTCCACAAGCTTCGACAACATAATTTGAAGATGAACCCCTTAAAATGTGCTTTTGGGGTAACCTCAGGAAAATTCCTCGGCTTTGTTGTACGCCATCGTGGTATTGAAGTCGATCCTGAGAAGACCAAATCAATCCTTGGTATGTCACCTCCTCAGAATTTGAAAGAATTAAGAGGACTTCAAGGACACTTAGCCTATATTCGGCGTTTCATCGCCAATTTGGCAGGCAAAAGTTTACCTTTTACCAAATTATTGAAGAAAGGAGTCACTTACCAGTGGACTGAAGAATGTCAAGAAGCATTTGATGTTCTCAAGAAATACCTCTTAAGTCCACCAGTACTCATGCCACCTGTTGAGGGTAGGCCTCTTATCCTCTATGTGACAGCTTTAGAGCGATCATTGGGTGCCTTTCTCGCTCAAAAGAATGATGCTGGGAATGAAAATAGTCTCTACTATCTCAGTAGAACTATGCTTGAAGCAGAAACCCGGTATTCGAGTATTGAAAAGTGCTGCCTAGCATTAATCTTTGCAGTTCAGAAACTGAGACACTACCTGCAACATCACGAGGTCCAATTGGTATCTCGTAATAATCCACTCAAATTCATCCTTAGTCGTCCAATGCTTACAGGACGTCTGGAAAGGTGGGCGGTTATTCTACAGCAGTTCGACATCCAGTATGTGTCTCAAAAGGCAATTAAGGGCCAAGCTCTGGCTGATTTCCTGGCTGAACACCCTTCAGTGGAAGACACATATTCAGATATCGAACTCCCTGATGAGGAAGTTTTTTCTATTCAAGAGAGTCCTCAAACATGGGAAATGTATTTTGATGGTGCTTCTAGAAGTCCAACAGGGAAGAAAATGGAAAATCCTAAATTCAACAAAGTTGGTTTAGGAATTGTGCTCATTTCTCCAGATAAGGCAGTGTTACCTTATTCCTTTTTGTTGTGGGAAGGTGGTACCAATAATGAAGTTGAATACCAAGCTCTCATTGCAGGCTTGGAGTTAGCGCTTCAAGCACAAGTGAATCACTTAAAGGTGAAAGGTGATTCAGACCAGGTAATCAAACAAATCAATGGGGATTATGCCATCAGAAAAGAAGAATTAATCCCTTTGTATGATTATGTCAGAGAGTTAATGTCGGAATTCCCTTCAGAACCGACATTTTCTTATGTCCCAAGATCACAAAATGCTCAAGCTGATGCACTGGCTAATATAGCCACAGCATTAGCAGATCCAAATCGGGACGAGACAACCATCGGTATTGCCCACCGTCGTGCAATTTCACCTTATGTTCAAGTCAGAACAGAGGAAATTAATGAAATTAGTCCCATTCCTGAACCATATGGTCATACTACAGGATGGATGTCACCTATCAGGGAATACCTTCAAAATGGATTTCTTCCACCTGATAGAGCCGAGAGAGAACAAATTCGGCGACGTGTGGTCAATTTTACTCTTTATGATGGTCCAAACCAACTCGAGAAAATTCTCTACAAACGTGGTTTTGATGGAGTTCTCTTCAGATGTATTGATGGTGAAGAGACAATGGCTGTCATAAAAGAAGTGCATGCAGGAGTCTGTGGTGCCCACCAGTCTGGACATAGATTGTCTGATCAAATTCGAAGGCTTGGATACTTCTGGCCTTCAATGATACAAGATTGTGTTAATTTCACAAAGAAGTGTCATTCATGCCAAGTATATGCCAATTTCATTCATCAACCTCCAGAGTTGCTTCATACAGCTAAATACTCATGGCCATTTTCCACATGGGGAATGGATGTGGTGGGACCTTACCCTTCAGCTACGGCCAAGCAGTTTAAGTACATTCTTACTGCTACTGATTTCTTTTCCAAATGGGCAGAGGCAGTACCTCTCAAAGAAGTCAGTTCTAAATGCATTGTTAGCTTCATCAAGTCTAACATCATTACTAGATTTGGTGTCCCTCATACCATATTGACAGACAACGGCACCAACTTCTGTTCTTCTGAGGTAAAGAGATTGTATCAAGAATACAACATTAAGTCCAACCATTCATCTCGATATCATGCAGCGGCTAATGGCCAGATAGAGGCCTTCAACAAGACTCTTTCAAATATACTGCAAAAGATGGTGGATAAAGATAAGAGGTCATGGCCTGATAAACTCTATCATGTTTTATGGGCTTATCGGACTACCACTCGCAATGCAACGCGGTCTACTCCATATTCATTGGTATATGGAACAGAAGCAGTCTTCCCAATTGAAGTTCAATTGCCCTCACTCAGAATAGCCATTTGTGATCAGTTATCAACAGATGAGCAATCCCAAAAGCGGTTGAATGAATTGGAACAGTTAGATGAGAAAAGATTGTGCACTTTGCACCACTTGGAAATCTATCAGAATCGAATAGCACGAGCTTTTAACAAAAAAGTTCGTCTTCGTTCATTCATTCAGGGAGAATTGGTATTGGTTCTCAGAACACCAATGATACCAGGAAAGAAGCCTCCCAAGCTTGAACCAAAATGGGAAGGACCTTATTCAGTACATAAGGTCTACTCCAATGGAGCGTATTCTCTGATTTCAATGGATGGAGAACACATCACGACTCCAACTAATGCCAGATTTCTGAAGAAGTATTTTGTATAAACACAAAATATTGTTCCCAGAACCAAGACTCTTTACATTTGGTTCATACAACATGGTCCAGTATGACCTTAAACTACAACATGGTCCAGTATGACCTTAAACTACAACATGGTCCAGTATGACCTTAAACTACAACATGGTCCAGTATGACCTTAAACTACAACATGGTCCAGTATGACCTTAAACTACAACTTCGTCCAACATGACATTAAACTGTGTCACACTTCTGTCCGAGATGACATTAAACTATAATACGTCCAGCATGACGATAAACTGTACGGTCCATGCATATGACCTTAAACTATTCGCACTTATGTCCCTGCAACATGACACTAAACTGTGCAGCACCAATAGTCCTAACTGCAAGACTTTAAACTGCATAGTCCCTGATTTTGTCCTACATGACAATAAACTGTATAGAAGTTCCTATATTTTGTCCGAGATGACATTAAACTATATTGTGTCCTAGCAACATGACATTAAACTGTGTGGCACTCTCATCATCCAACATGACGTTAAACTGTGTCAGTTCCCTTATCGTCCAACATGACGTTAAACTGTCACATTGGTTACTAATATGTCCTACATAACACTAAACTGTATATGTCCGAGATGACATTAAACTATATTTTGTCCAAGATGACATTAAACTATATTGTGTCCTAGGAACATGACATTAAACTGTGTGGCACTTTCATCGTCCAGCATGACATTAAACTGTAAAGAATCCCCAGAACTGATATCCTCATATTGGTTCACCTTAGTCCTAGCTACATGACTTTAAACTGTACAGCACCAGTTCGTCCTTGCTATATGACGTTAAACTATACAGCAATGGTCCCGTATGACTTTAAACTGCATCATCCCTGGTCCATGTATATGACCATAAACTATTTGCAAATATGTCCAGCAAGACGTTAAACTGTGACGTCCTAACTACATGACGCTAAACTGTATAAAAGTCCCTCACGTCCGGAAAGACGTTAAACTATATAATCATCAAAAGTCCAGCATGACATTAAAACTGCACAATCCCCCTTTCGTCCAATATGACGTTAAACTGTATTGTCCCCATCGTCCTAACTACATGACGCTAAACTGTACAGAAAGTCCTTGATATGTCCTACATGACATTAAACTGTGCATCGTTAAGGTTGTTATTACCTCTTGTTTCTCACACCGAGTATGACTCATGTGAGCTTAGAGCGAACATCAACCATAACACTCCCTTTGGGCCACTAACCATGTGTAAGTCCCAACAACATTTTTTAGATCATTGTCCACAAGAACAACTTGATCATTAATTCATTCTTTAATTGAACTACACAGACTTTGATCCTTTCCCTCCAGGCTGGGTATGTAGGCAACCTCCCAAAGGTTCAAGCCCAAAAACAATCTCTTCACATTGGTTCACCACCATCTCATATGATGATGATTTGTGAAACCACCCCTGGAATCAATATCTTTACATTGATTCACTTTCGTCCTTGTTATATGACGTTAAACTATACAACACTTTTGTCTGGTACGACAATAAACTACAATATTCTTTGATTTCCTCATTTGAGAAGGAACCATTATTAACATTGATTCTTTTTTCAATCATGGTTTTCATTTTTCAAAAGACTACGTACATACATGGTAATGCCTAAACATTTTATCTTAGGTTAAAACCATCATTGCACTAAAGTCCCCTTTTCACCCTTCACATGTACGAACCAAATTTGTACAAAGGGTAGATCTAGAACTACGTGGACTTGATTCCCATCCTTATGGGATACGTAGGAACATTCGAGTGTCCCTCGAATCCAGTCCCAAGTCTTTTGGGCCTAACCCAAAATTTCACTTTCAGTCCCTTGGCTGAAAAGTCTTCATGAAAACACACACTGTGTATTCATTATTATGGTCCGAATTCTATGACCCTAAACTAAGATCACTCATAATTTCGTCCTGCACGACGTTAAACTGCATTTCAAGAACTACGTATGGCTTGATTCTCATTCTTATGAGATACGTAGTGAAGTCCAAGTTTCAATTCAGGACCCAGCCACAACATGATTATGGTTTTCATTGACCTATGTATCTCTATATACATTGGAAAATACCCATCTTTATGTATTATAATCCTAACCTTAAATATTTTCAGATCTTCATAACCCTTTTCATGACTTATAGTCACAAAAATGTCAAACTTCTGAGAATTCTTTTGCCTGTCTATGCAGCATGTGCCCATAGGTGGCCTTGCATAAACAGTCCACATAACAGACTTGTCAGCCAAGAGATGCTATTTATTTGACCATGCAGCCAATGCCCATAGGTGGCCCTGCATGTTTTCAACCCCCTAACGGGTTTGTTAAATAATAGTAACTTCATTCTTGGGAAGAATGCCTCTTTTGTCCTTATTTGTCTTAAACGACGGTATGTAGGGATCCGCAAAAATAGCCATCCTTAACGTATTTGTCCCATATCCTTTTTCATGATCTAAAAGTATTCAAGTCTATGGTTTATTCTTCTTCCCTACGTTTGGGTCAGAACTTCGTAGGAGTGATATTCATCCAGTTCTTTGATATTCTTGTTTGGAAATATCTTCTCCATATTCAAGTACCTCTTTCCATACAACAAACTCTATGCTTTAGAAAATTTGAATCTCCATAAACTTCCACTGGCTTTTAGCACTAGGAAAGTAAATTTCTGGGAGTTCTTTTGCCTGACTATGCAGCACGTGCCCATAGGTGGCCTTGCATAAACAGTCCACATAACAGACTTGTCAGCCAAAAGATGCTATTTTATTTGACTATGCAGCCAATGCCCATAGGTGGCCCTGCATATTTTAACCCCCTAACGGGTTTTGTTAAATAATAGTAACTTCATTCTTGGAAACTACTTCTTCTAATGCTATTTAGCTCTTTTTCATATCATTCCTCAGATTCAAATATTCTTAAGCCATAGTTTACATTTTTTTTCCCTCATACTTGAGTATGGTAAATATGTTTTCAGATAAATTGTCAGGGAATTGAATCCATTTTAATCCATCTTTTCGGTCAAAGCTATTTCGACCTTAAACATTAGCCCATTTATGTCCGGCGTGCATGACTTTAAACTGCCCACACAAAAGACAAAGGAACTCTGAATAAAAGTCAAGTTCCAGCTCACTAAATATACATTTTTTTGTATGATTTAGGTAATATTGAGCAGTTAAAAGGTTCAAAGTTTGTAGGATTATTTGTAATAATCCTAGTAAAAATCAAACTATGCTTACTAGGCCCATTGGCTTAAGTAAATTTGAAGCAGGTAATGGAAGAATGCAAGTACAAATGATTGAAGACAAAAGTGTTTTCATTGATACACAAGAGTTAGAAGGACATCCACAGACTGGAGTCTCTTCTCTTCTTTCAAGAATTACAAAAGGCTTTCAACATAACACTTCATTTGATTTACGGCATCCCGATATTCATTAGAAACCACCTAGAATTCATTTCATTCAACTGGATACAATAAGAGATGCATTGATACCAGCTCTTCTTGGAACAATTGTAAAAGGATGTTCTTGAGTGCGGTTTGAGAAAATTTTCTGCTGATCAAACAGTGACTCTGTTTCTGTCCAAGAGACTTGGAAGATGGATACATGGATTTGAGAATGGAGCATTGGAAGTAACGATCCATTTGGAGAGAGTACTCTTTTCAGATATTGCTCTAATACCATGTTTGTCATCTCTCCACCAACAGGCAGTAGAAAACATTTCAGCCCATAGGTTTGCCATTTTCATATCTGCAAGGGAATGACATGGAGGAAGAATTTGAAAGTTCACACCATTGTTGTTACTCTTAATGCACAACATAACCGAAATAGAGAAGTAGTAGTGCAGCTGCATCTCAGGTGTATAATTGTTTGCATTTGGAACATTGACTCCTTGCAGATGACCATGAACACACAGAGACAGGTAGATGATCTGTGGGAAATTAAGATGATATTTCTTCAAATACTTATCCAAATCTGGGAAAGTGTTGTCGCAGATATCATAGTAATCATGGCCAATAATGTTCATCATGTCATCAATCCGCTTGCTAGCTAGTTCATCAGCCGTTTCAATTCTCTTGGGAGCCATTGAATCTGCACAGAAGTTGAATAAATTAAACTCTTAAGTGGGTTTAGTTTTTCATAAAATTTGTGAAAGAATTTGGGAAAAAATAGGCTAAGGCATTAAGGCGCGCAAGTATGCAGATGTCGCGCGAGTGGTACATGTGCCGCGCAAGTTTATGGCGTGCAAATATTAACGCGCAAGCCCTATTACCTTGAGAGTAGCACGGCAGCTAGAAAATAGAGCAACCTGCGCGGTCAAGGTGACCTGCGCGGTGAGAGCTCGAGAAGGGATGACGTCCGGAAATCCGGATACTTGTACGGAGGTGAGGCCGTATATTTATAGGCCAGGGGGCCTATCTGCGCGCCGCACCCAGAGCGCTCAAAGCCTGCGCGACGCAGACTTGCACGCCACCCACTGACGCTGAAATACTTGCGCGCCCTCCCTTTTCCTTTGGAGGGATTCGATTTCCTCAGAGTCAAATCCTCATTTCTCTCCGGATCCAACTCTGAGGGGGGACTTTTGTTGACGCTCCTTTCGTCACAGAATCTAAAGATCGGAAAAGGGAATATCTGAGCTCAAAGTGATTAATCCTTTGAAGAAACATCAAAAATCGACAAAGGGATAAAAAAGGAGAACATTGCCCATATATCTCGCAAGTTCCCTCTTGGTCGCGCAAGTACACTTGCGCGCCGCCTCAATACTTGCGCGACTCCTCATGTTCGTGCAAGGGACTTGCGCGACATATGTGATAACCGCCTGGTAACCGCCCAGTAACCGCCCGGGGTCTTCTTTTGCCTATAAATAGACCCTGTGGGCCCCCCCATTCGAGAGGATCTTTTTCCAGAAACTCGGATTGAAGCTCCCGACGCCCAAGTCTCTTCTCAAAGCTTCCGGAACACTTCTAAGGTAATTTCTTACCTAGAACGGAAGATCTAAAGAGAAAAAGGAAGGCCTAAGTGTTGAAACTTATCAAACACTTGCGCGCCTACTTAATTACTGCAATATAACTTGCGCGTCCCTCTTCTGGAAGAACCTCAAGAGGATGGTAAAGGGTTTAATAAAGAGTCGCTCAAGCATTTCAATACTGGTTGAAAATCGCGCAAGTACCCCTAATGTCGCGCAAGTATACTTGCGCGACCAATACTTGTGCGCCGCCGCAGGACTTGCGCGCCTTTCAAGACTTGCGCGCCCCTATCTTTTTGGGTGCCCATCTTGCCCATTTTTACCCCTCTTAAACCATTTCACCCTTCCTATTCAAGATTCAGTCTTCAAGATACTCTTCAAAGCCATTTATGGCATGATTTCTTGATTTGACATCCTTATCTGAAAGGAAATCTATGAAATATCTCTCAAAACCTAGTGATTTTAAACATCTTTATGTCACCAAAGATTGAGAGTTCATTCATTTCAACCTCATCCTTTAAGATGAGATAATCCTAACCTGGGTCTCCTTTTCAGGAATAAGACTCAGTCATAACCTTGGGCTTCCTTTTCAGGAGTAAGCCCCAAGTCCCCTAACCTAGGCTTCCTTCTCAGGAATAAGTCCTAGTCATAAATCTTGGGCATCTTTCTTAAAGAATAAGCCCCAATCAAGTCCTTTAATCTTGGGCATCCTCCTCAGGAGTAAGCCCCAAACCTTAATCCCTAACCTGGGTCTCCTTTTCAGGAATAAGACTCAGTCATAACCTTGGGCTTCCTTTTCAGGAGTAAGCCCCAAGTCTCTTAAAATTTCTCTTAACCAGTCATAAATTACCTTTGATTTGGGTTTCCTTTTCAGGAATAAAACCCAATCATAAGTCCCCTCCTAACTTGGGCATCCTCCTTAGGAGTAAGCCCCAAGATTAGAGTATTCAAATCTCCATGAAGCACATATAACTTTGTGGACCCTGTTCTTGGATTTTCTTCCTAAAAGTAAATCCTAAACCTTCGTCTATCTGGGCAGTCATCTATACATAAGCCCCAAAACAAATTCTTATGATTGCATCTTTTATGGAACAATTGTCTAAATTTTACCAATACCTCTTGTTTCTCACACCGAGCATGACTCACGTGAGCTTAGAGTGTAAAAGTAATTATGACATTCATCTTTGAGCCATCAATCATAAAACATCATATCCCATTCCTCGAACTACGTGGGTTCTGATTCCTTTTTCAAAACAAAGGATACGTAGGTAGCCCATTTATGGGTTCGATCCCAACATTGAAATAATCTCTGTCCTTCTGAATGACGATAAACTTCAAGTGCCCCACTGAGTGGCTTTAAAACCAGCCTGGTCATCAAAATGACCAAGAGACTTTTATATAAATGTTTTGAAGGATACCATTGACCAAGAATCTCTAAACAAATATAGATGATTCTATATTGATGAAGAACCTCGAATACATATAAAAGATTCTCTAAATTTCTTGCATATTTAATCATTGATTGTTAAAACTAAAGGAAAGCTCATTTCATACTTGGTAATGTAATAAGGATTCACGAACTTAACTTAAATCTATAAAGAGAGTCCCGGAGTAGACAATAATTCCCCTCAAAAAGGTGTGATGAGTCCGACCTCCCATCCTCTCGACCAATGCAAATTCCTAAGCCTCATTAGCCCACAAGCTAATGAGCGCCTGCCTTTGAAAGTAGGTCCAAACGGATGTGGAATCATTGGATGTTTCCGGTTCTACGAACAAACCCGTTAGAAACCGATCGGAACGTTTGAATCTCCGTCCAGGAGGTCATCCCCCGGATTCCGCGCGAAACAATACTCAAAAATGGAAACTGATGTAAACAACCAAAAAAGTAAGGTATAACCACGAGAGTAAAGGAAAACCACAAGTACAACTGTAAACTGAATATAGTGGGTCAAAATACAATCCCTAGAAACTAAAAAGAAATTAAATAGCCATTGCATCTTCCCTAGAGCTCTACATAGAGGGTAGTAGCTGTATGTATGAATTCGAAGAAGAGGATCTTGACTGCTCCCATCGTACTAAGCTCCACCAAGTCCCGAACCTCCAAAGTCTGCCTCAGAGTGTCAGTAGTCTCTATCAGACACACAAGTGCGGACAGAGCTCGTGCAGGGGTGAGTATAAACATACCCAGTAGGGGACCTAGAGACCCCTGAAGGACTCTCAGTAATCCACAAAGGAAAACATCATAAGAAAACCACAAAGGTATTATCACAAGCATGATCTAAATCATGAAGCACAAAGCAAAATAGACAGCTCACTGTAATGGTATAACTTCAAGATTATTGGGATAAGGGATGACTAGTAATAAATCCAGATCATCCTATCTGTAGTAACTCTACTGCTAACCTGTATAGGTCACTATATACTGGACCCCGTCTTGGTCGCTAGATGTTGACCCACATTGGTCGCTGGTGCAGACCTGTATTGGTCACTGGTGCTGACCCATATTGGTCGCTGGTGCTAACCCGTATTGGTTGTTGGTGCTGACCTGTATTGCTCACTTTTACAGAGTTAGGGATTATTAGTCATATGGCTAGATCATCCACTTTGGAGTTTCTAATAATGACCCATATTGGTCTCTCTTCTTCTTCTTGTCACAGCCAGCCACTGGATTCCCGCATGAAGCTCGCCTGATCTCCGGAAGACTCTCCTGCTCAATCCATCGGTAATAATTCAACTAGTATGAAGTCCCAAAAAAATGTACCCAAGTGACCACCCCGTCATATGGGTCCCAATGTTGACAGATGGAACGTCGATCGGACACACGGTCTGTGAGATATGGGCACTTTTGTAAAAATATCCCGGTTGGATTTAAGTTCGATCCAACACAGGGTGCACGTCAAACTCTGTCAAAACTCACCTAGATTATATCCAAAGGACTTCCTTGTCACAAAGGTCCTTATTCCATAGACGGATCACTGATCAGATGCCCAGTCTATTAGTTATTGGAATTTTAGTGCCGAGGGCCCGGTTGGATTCGGAGTAGATCCAACCCAACCGTACTCCAACTTTCTCCAATACTCTCATGGAGTGTCTCAAAGGACCATCTCGCTCCACGGATCCTGGTGCCGTAGATGGTTCGTAAAATGGACGTTCGGTTCCCAAGTTATGTCCCTTTAAGCGTTTCTGGACCCCAAAGGGGTCCGAGTTCGATCCGACCTGGTCGGACCGACCTGGCCCGACCTGGTCTGGGCTTACTTGATCCAGTTCGGGTCGATCTGACCCATACCCGGGTCAAACCCAACCTGGTCCGGGTTTGACCCGACCCAGTCTGGGTTTGGCCTGACCCAGTCTGGGTCCAACCTGGCTCGGCCTAGGCCGGCCCCGATTGGGCTGGGACGCAAGCAGGATCAGCCCGTTGGGCCGCAGACCGGCCCGGTCCACCGGGCGGTCTGCCCCACTCTCTGGCGCGACCAGCGCTGGGGTCGCAAGGTCCACTGGATCCCAAATGGCTCAAAGGAACTATTCAAATTAATTACGGGTGGCACCAAGTGGCGCTGCCTTGTCACCCATGGACCTGCAGGAGGGGTGTCCTCTATAGCTCACCATCGTCGCAGCTTTAATTCACGGTCGTTCAACACAACACACGATGGAGCACCGCCTCCGACTCTGCGACCGGCCACTACCGGCTAGGGATTGCCAGCCACCACCCTCGTCTACTGCTGTCACACCGGCGTTTCTTCCACAAGACATTGGGTGATCCCTGGTGGTCCGTTCTTCATTCTGGATTCCCCCTACGGTCCTCTTGGGATGTCGTCGTCATTTTTCCGCCCTCAAAAATGTATTGTCGCTGCATTCATTATTACACCGCAAAGAACACACCAAGGACAAGTTTAGCAGAGTGTTTGGGCCTTTTTGGTTTTGGATTGCGCCCTCTGAATTAGCATTTTAATCATGAGGAAAAAATTAATAATAATCAAAATGAATAATAATCCCTGAATTTAAGATCTCACAACAACAACCTGCATGCTTTGACGAGATGCGGATCAACCCATTAGTCGGTTGGTCCGCGTTCATTATATTTTTCAAGAACGGGAAGAGAGGGAACATCAAAGCATGTAAACCCCCTACCTCGTGATTAATTGGGGATGTCGCGGATGGAGGTAATTCCACATTCGAGGGTATTGAGGATGAAAGAGAAGGTCCGCGGTGCATTGGCATTCGTCTTCTGTCGACCTTATGATCAATCCTACAATGGGAATCATCAATCCTCCATTCTTTGTCAGTGAAAGGTGTGGAATCACTTCGTCAGGGGTTCCTTTCTTGATGAAGCCCTGCCAAAAACTAAACCCAAGATCCATAAAAATAGGAGGGGGAAGGCAAGAAAGGCCTTGGGTAATTAATCATGTTCGTTAGTAGACATAATTAATGTGAATCATTAATTGACATATTTAAAGTGCTTCATTAATTGACGTAATTAAAGTGTATAATTATTAAGTGAGGGGTGGTTATTCCACCAAAATGTAATCATACAATTAACACCCCATAATTAAAGGTATGACCACCTCTGTGGTCCCGGCCACCGCCGCTCAATAGGTGGTAACAAAAAATAAAAATTTATGTTATTTTATTATTTCTTTAAAAGTAAAAAACTATCTTTTTCTCCCGACAAATTATGGTTGAAGTGAAGTTTCCCCTAAGAAAATCTTGGCGATCCGATTAAACGGTGCTCTCAGATTTCAATTCTGATCCCCAGTTCAAAAGATAGAAAATGTCACCCGCATGTTTACTGAACATACCTAAAAAATTTCAAAAATTCATTCTGGGCACACCAAGTTTCAGAATCATGTGCCATCAATTTTCACAGACTCATAAAAATCCCAAGTAATTAAAAAAAAATATATGGAATTTTCTGGGTCTTTACACCCCAAACCAGTCTCACGGACTCCCAGTCCTGAAGTAGAACCGACTAGAACTGATACCACTCTACCACTACCTGTCTGAAAGGGTTCCATGTCAGGACTACCCCAATATCACCTCTAATAGGTCAGGGGATGTTGACTAGAACCCAGTAGGCATATCCCACAAATGGGAGGATTTATCCTAAAGTACCTATATGCACACACACACATCTCTAATCCAAAAACATTGAAATTTAAAAAACACTAAGTAAACAATGCATGAAAACCACTATATCCCACAACCTAAAGTACAATAATGGAAGTATTGGAAAGTAAATATGGAAAATAAAATACCACCAAAAGTATCTAATAATCATAAGTCTAACTTATAAGAACAATAGGTACAGGGGACTTATCTGAAATGCTGCGGGAACACACCTCGGTCTGTCCAGTCTCACGAACCATGATCAGGTCCTGGTTTACCTAGGATTCCACCAAAAGGTCTATCATCTTAAAAATATATGAAACGTACAAGCAAAGACCATTTAGGGTTGAGTATAATAATAATCAGTAGGACACCTAAAAGCCACTAAGTAATACTGCAAATAAATACCACAACGGAAAGTACAGTCAGCTCTACACAGGTATATATCTACACCACATATAACAAGAACATCAAAATATACTCAATCCAAGACACAAAGTCAGAGGTAATCCACATCCAATTACCATCCATAGGATTATGCTCTAAGAAGGCTCATTCTAGAGGAATTCACTCCTTGATTCATGATATCATCAGAGACACTCACGAAGAGGTCAAGCTCATTCGGGCCCCACCCAAAGATAACGTGTTGGTTAAGGAATACTATGATGCACATAAAGAGGATCCAATCTAGACACACTAGGAAATACCACATAACCAATCTAGATCAACCTAGAACATAGAGGATCCTTCCCAGACACACTGGGGAGTACTAATGACCACACTGATACAACCTGCTAGATAGAGCACCAATGCCCTTCTCTCGATGGTTACATTGATTCACACTACTAGAAATGCAGGTTATAGCCACGGACCTATAGCCACGGTTATATCGGTCTGTGGCTATAGCTTTTTTATAGCCACGGTTTAATAAAATGACCATGGCTATTTTTTGAAAAACCCAATCCTCAAACCCTCATTCCCTCGCGATTCCTCCTCCCCACGATTCCTCCTCCCTGTGATCTCCTCCTCATCGTGCCCTCCTCCTCCCTGACGCCTCCTCGCCGCGCCATCCTCATCACCGTGACCCTCCTTCCCGACGCCTCCTCATCGCACCCTCCTCATCGCCACGACCCTCCTCCCCGACGCCTCCCCGCCACGACCCTCCTCCTCGACGCCTCTCTTCCGAAGCCTCCTCACCGCGACCCTCCTCCCTGACGTCTCTCTTCCGACGCCGAGGTCGACACCCCCATCGCCCTCCCCCGACACCTTTTCACCAGCAAACCCTCAAAACCATCGACCCCCTCCTCGCGGTGACCCTCCTCACCCCGACCCTCCTCCAGCGAAGCTGCTCCGAGCTGCCTCCCCTCCTCCTCCATTCCCAACGGTTCTCCCCCACAACCGTCAACACCAGAGGTAATATCCCCTATATTTCTAGCATCACGTAATCCAATTATTATTTTAGATGTTTCAATTTCACAAAATTTGATAATTATCTTTACCTTATGAAGTTTCTAGCATAGGGTTAATAAACCCAACAATATTCTATAACACCTTACAATGTACTCTATGAACTTCACATATACCTCATGATCTTCTTGAACCTCATGGTATATCTATACCATATGATGATCTATATATACCCCATGGAGGTACAATCATGAAGTATGAGCTTCTCATTGCTTTATATGAATTTTATGCACCTTATATAATCAAATAATATCTTTTGAGATGGTTGTTTCTTATGAAGTCTATTATCAAATGTTATATTAGTATCATACACAGGATTACATCTTATGAGAATGGAATACCATATTTATATCGATGTCTTACACAATCACAGTATCTTATGTAGAGTGTATCATATTATCACCCTATTCTTCCTAGAGTCCACTTCTTATGATGATATTATCCTAAAATAATTTCCACCATCTTTTGTTATTATATACATTTTTATCCATGAAATTTATATGATCTTTAAAAAACACCCACATGCATCATGAAATTTCAACTTGAGCTTACCTCTAGCTTTGATGGTAGTACACAACCTGAGAATTACTAGAATAGAGTGCAAACTATCAAGAAAGGAATATGACAATGTACATGACGTCATATTTTCCCAATAATTTCTTGTCTTTTAAAATGTGAATAATACAACACATTTCATGACCCCGTATTAGAAATTGATTTGGTTTAAACTTTTATACCATAGAAGTTGTGAGGTAGCTGGTCATTTAGATCCCTTAGGGTGGCCAGTCTATCATGCAACTCAACATGGTAGATCGTCCTCTTAAGCACCAACCCACACTCTCTATGCTTGTGCTGAACTAAAAAAGAACTACTCATCCACCATTCCAATATTGATTATATTACCTTTAAAATTGTTCAAATATCTTTATGATATGTATTGGCTTGTCAGGTTCTAAGGCAACCTTTAGTAGGCCTTATTGTTTTCTAACTCCTCTATGATTTGTCAAAATAGATAATATAGTTATATCCTCAATTCCTAATTACTTAAGAACCAAACTCCAAACCATATAACCACTATTCTAATTCTATTATAACTTTAAAAAACACCAATTATTATTTCATACTTATTATAAACCAAAAGGATAGAAAATTCAAATACCTTCAAATTTATTTTTCTAATATGAATGGATATAAAAAAACGCCAAATGAAAATACTCATAACCTTTCTCATAAGATGTGAAAATGTATTCAATCTAAGATAATTATATAATACCAATTGTAATAATTATTATCTTTGAATATTTCAACCCTAGTTTCTACACTCATGTTAATAAGAAATATAAAAACATTAAAGTATAAAATTATCTAAATTTACACATTGGAAAATATCCTAGAATCTTCTTCAAAATTTCAATTTATTTTCCCTGATTAAGAATAATTTATCCCCATTAATGTTAGGTTTGGAATTTTATAACCAAGGACGAGAGAATAATAAATCAAACCATATCAAGTATATATTTTCCATTAAATGTATGTAATATCTTGATTTATATGATATTGATAATTTTTGGAATATTCTCAAAGTATTCCTCTTCTAGTCTCCCATTTAAGAAGATACTCCATATTGTTATCATTAATGTAAATATCTTTTATATATTTATTTTAAAATGTCTTAATTATAGAATTCACTAAAACAGATCTTTCAAACTACTATACATATTGGAAAGTTTACTTCACTCCACTTATGTTGTCTCATTTTGAAAACATATATTATATAGTTTCCCCCCAATAAACCAGCTTCATCTTAAAACTCCCCACATGGTTAACACAAAAATACAACATAGATGATAAGGAATATAGTTAATATTCTTGTTTATAAATGTGAACATAAATGATGATAATATTTTATCAACCAAGTTTCTATATTATTTATGTTAACACATCTATTTTTAAGTACTCTATTTTTCCACGTCATGAAGAAGGAGATAAGGATCCAAAAACATATCTCCAGCATTAAGGTGAATGAAAAGACTTTTAATGTTTAGGGGAGAATATCTAATGCTTTAGTCTGTCAATTTGAATATTTTTTTAACACTAAAAGTTTTAGTGAAGACAATTCCTTGAATGATGTGATCACCTAGATTATTAATGACATGTATAAGGTGTTATTTTACTATTTAATAACATTTATTTTTGTGTTTTCCATGTAGGAAAACAAATGGACAACACATCACATGCCTGTTGAAGATCAAATCATATTGTTGTTGGAAGCATAAACAGACATCCAAGTTTGTGTTTCTACATTTTATTCATTTTTTTTATGTTTTCCACCTTCCACTTTAAAGTGTTTGCGAGACATTTCCATTTAATTTGCAGGTTTCTCTAGAATACATTCTATGTGTAGGATTTAGGTCAATGATATCCAAGATTTGATTTAGTTATCTCTGTAATTGATATTTTTGAGACTATTGAGGTAAATATCTCTTTGGTTTGTGAACTCCACTACTGTTTAAACTGTTACTATCTTATTTATTTCCTTAGTGCATGTGAATACAATAGGATGATATCAAAATGTGTTTGATTTTATAATTCAGTTATGACCTAATGAGTTTTGGTTCTCTTTCTCCATAGTTTATGGGATTGTATTTTGTATTGAAATATTTCTCAAGTTTATATCCATATAGCTTATACTTGATATTTTTTTATAGTATAAGGTACTGAATCTTTCACCAATGTTTTATACAGTTCATGATCATAGGATAAGCAGTTTTAAATGTTTTTTTAAACATATCATAGATCCATAATTTCCTTAATTACCTTACACTGTCAATTGTATTTTTTTATTCTTACTTATATGACCTGAATTAGTATGTATGTGCCTCTTCTATTTTTCTTTGGGTGAGAAGCGTTGGTGCTGGACTACTACATTAATTAAGCTGCTACATTTAATTAATGCACATGTATTTATGACCCTGCAGGATTGCTACCACTTATTATTTATATGGATTCAAAGTTGAATTGAATGGTGATGTTGATTATCACGCTACAACAACAGTCTTCAAATATATTTTTTAATTCAAAATCATGTTCTCAGGTCTTCTGAAGTGGTTGAAAGCTCTATGTTGAAGGTTCTTGGCATGAGTGAATATCTACAATTAGTCAGAAAAAATCTGTCAGACCTTCTACTTCCCCATTACTTGTCTCTATTCAGGCGATCTTTAAAACCAACACAACACTATTGAGCTACTTCGAAGGCTCAATTCAGGTTTTCATGCATGTTGAATGTTCAGTTTCATTTGTATATTTATTATCATGAATTGAAAATTATAATGAATTAGGTTTTCTTCATTTAGAATAATATAAATAGGAAATTTAATGATCAATACTCATCTATGCCTTTTAATTATGACAACAATTACCTTTAGGATTTCATATTTCAGTATTATAGGGATTAGTAGTATTCATATGCCGTGGTTGACACTTAAGTCTGGACTCATCCATTCATAAAGGAAAATATTTAATATTTTTCAATTATTTATAATGATACAATATTCTTTCCATGCTTCATTCATTCATATTTTTTCCTTATCATGAACTATCTATTTTTCCATTGAATTTATTCTAATAAAGAAATAAACGTGGTCGTTATCTTTGTTAACCAACTAAAGAAACTATCTTTCGTAATTCGATATGTTTTGACTTTTCAATTTAATATGTTTATTGATCTATTATTTAGAATGAAAAAACACCACTGTCAACTGGTCATTATTCTACATGAATTGCATCTATATTAACTAAATAATGGGTGGTTTTTTGAAATTTGCAGGTACATTTTCCCCAGTACATATAAACTGGTTTTCATTGAAACAATATCTATGGATTAGTGTTTTTTAGTCACAATGACTATGAATCACGTAAGGCAACATAATAAATTTTTATTGGTCCTTAAATTAAGTTTCTTCATGTTCTGTAAATTATTTATTAAGATTTATGTACAGATTCAACTATTATGGAATGAGAACACAAGGATGTTCCAGCATGTGGAAGCAATGAGATGACATTTGAAGGAAGATTATGTACACATTCAACTCTTTTATCACGTCTTATGACAACTGATACTTCTCATTGTTCAAAGGCATGAAAACTCTTTTTGTGATCTATAAGTTGTACATTCTTAACATTTTTATCATTTTCTGACAATTTTTTTTAACATTTTCTCACAAAATATGTAATTTTTTTTTGAAAACATTTTTAACACGTCTGTCATTAAATCTTATGATTATTGTGTTTTTTAACAATCACGTGTATCATGTAATCTGTACATTTTTTGATCCAGTTTTTGTTTATTGAAGACTAATGTTCATAGAAATCCATATAAATTTTAAATTGATATCTTATAGTTGGATGATCATTTATTTGCAATACTTGTAACAAAAAATTATGACATAAATATTTAACTGTTTAAGTTTGGTTGCAGGGTACTCTATAGCCTGGTGTAATTGATTATGGTTGAAGCTAGTTAGGGGGGAGGGGAGGGGAGGAGCTGGGCAGGGGGGAGGGAGCACGCGGGGAAGAACTGGGCAGGGGGAGGGGCTGGTGGGGGATGGGGCGGGGTAGGGGGTTGGGGCTGGACAGGGGGGAGGGGCTGGTTGGGGAAGGGGCTGGGCAGGGGGGAGGGGATGAGAGGGGAAGAACTGGGCATGGGGCAGGGGGCTGGTGGGGGATGTGGTTGGGCAGGGGGGATGGGGCTGGGCAGGGGGGAGGGGCTGGGAGGGGAGGGGCTGGGAAGGGGGAGGGGATGAGAGGGGAAGAACTGGGTAGGGGGAGGGGGCTGGTGGGGGAGGGGGATGGTGGGGGATGGGGCTGGGTAGGGGGGAGGGGCTGGTGGGGGAAGGGGGTGGGCTTCAAAACATCCATGGCATATCCCATGGTGGAGATGTTTAATGTCATTAAGACATGTAAAGCATGTTGTTTTTGAAGGTAATATCATTAATCAAGTTTCTTAATCTTGGCATTATATTACAATTTTCATTTTATAACGTATTGTTTATAGTTTTTTCAGGTATTTTTGGATCATTGGTGCACGCCTCATAATTAGTATGTTTGATATTTCTATCTCATTTCATCATGATTTGAATGGATGTGTTATTTATATGGGATTGAATTTAATGTTGCAGTATATTGTGTCCATGAATTATTTGAACCTATTATTGGTGGGTATGTGTTTATATATCTAATTATCAATACATCCATCAGAATGAGTGATTACTGTTAGAGTGATTACTGTTACTGCTTACTACCATGCATCATTTTTTTTTATTTGGAAGAACTGGGCAGAGGGGAGGGGGTTTGTGGGGGATGGGGCTGGGCAGGGGGGATGGGGTTGGGAAGGGGGGAGGGGTTGGGAGGGGAGGGGATGGGCAGGGGGAGGGGATGAGAGGGGAAGAACTCGGCAGGGGGAGGGGACTGGAGGGGGTGGGGCTGGGCATGGGGGGATGGGGTTGGGCAGGGGGGAGGGGATGAGAGGGGAAGAACTGAGCAGGGGGGCTGGTGGGGGATGGGGATGGGGGGATGGGGATGGGTAGGGGGAGGATCTGGTGGGGGAAGGGGCTGGGCAGGGGGGAGGGGATGAGAGGGGAAGAATTGGGCCGGGGGGAGGGGGATGGGCAGGGGATGGGGCTGGGCAAGGGGGATGGGGATGGGCAGGGGGAGGGGCTGGTGGGGGAAGGGGCTGGGCAGGGGGGAGGGGATGAGAGGGGAAGAACTGGGCAGGGGGGAGGGGGCCGGTGGGGGTGGGGCTGGGCAGAGGGGAGGGGCTGGTGGGGGATGGGGCTGGTCTTCTTCCTCTATTTCAAGGAAAATGAAGTCAGAGAAGATAGACCAACTCTATTTTTCATACTGGTAATGCAACTAGATTAATCTACCATTAATTTCATTTTCATAATAAGTACCCATTGTATATTTCATATTACACATTCAAAATATTATTTATTTTCAATTTTCTACCCAACTGTTGATTGAGTTTTCATTTCTTTGTGCTATGATTTATTTAAGTTTGTTTTTTTAGAATAAAGAAAAACATGCTTGGTATTTTACAGTCACCCTCCTATTATAAGTGGGTCCATTGCAGGAGACCACTGGATTTCAACTGAAGAGATCTAATGGATGGATGGGTACTTTTGGTTAAGTCGGTTTGTCATTGCCTTCATTTTTACTCATTGCTAGAGTTGTGTATTACATCTTTTTTCTTGGTGTTTTACTGCTGCTACAATTATAACTACTTTAGTTAGCTTTTAGATTTTGCAGGTTATGTTCGAAACGAGGCTAATTGAAATTATGGTAAGATTCAAATGGATGAATGGTTTGGTTTGTTTAATTATATTGAATTGCATGTCTTGAATAAGTTTTCTTTAATATACTTGTTTCATTTGTTAAATAAAGTCATGTTTTTATAATAAAACCCCTCCAACAGAGGTGCACTGTCTGCGAAGATGTTGCCCTGCAGATGTCGCTGGACTGGGCTAACACACCGCGGTCACCCCGCAGTCACGCTGCGGTCACGCCGTGGTCACGCCGCGGTAATGCTGTGATTTGGCCCTGCTCCAGACACATCCAGCCCACACCAACCCCCTTCCACCTTCATTTCAGCCCGCTGCCACCAGCATTCCAGCCCACAACAACCCCCCCTGCCCTACAGATGTCGCTAGACCGAACCAACATGCCACGGTCACGCTGCGGTCATGTCGCGGTCACGCCGTGGTCACTCCGCAGTCACGCTACGGTCACGTCACGGTCACACCGCGGTCACGCTGCGGTCACGCCGCGATCACACCGCGGTCACGCTGTGGTCACGCTGCGGTCACGCCGCGGTCACGTCACGGTCACACCACGGTCACGTTGTGATTTGGCCCTGCTCCAGCCACATCCATCCCACACCAGCCCCCTTCCACCTTCGTTTCAGCCCACTACCACCAGCATTCCAGCCCGCAACACCCCCCTGCCACTTTCAAATTAGCTCGCACCATCCTCCCAACACCTGAAACCATCCCCCTTCCACCAGCATTCCAGCCTCCTCCCACTCCCTTCACTCCTAGCCAGAATATGCTGCCCCACGGATGTCGCTGGATCGGGCCAACACGTCGTGGTCACGCCGTGATTTGGCCCTGCTTCAGCCACATCCCGCCCACATCATCCCCCTTCCACCTTCAAAATCAAAGGTCTAATTGTACTCCACCTAGAATATCCATCTCAAGTTCATATTCCTCTAATATAATATATAATTTTGATTCTTATGCTTTGAATACACTATAAACCACTCCCTAAAGTGGTAGTGGTTCCAAGTCTTTAGAGTGTGAATCACTGATACTAAGTCAAGATAATTAATGGGGTATTTATTCTCACGAGTCAACAACTAAAGAGTTCCATAAGCTAATACCTATCTCCCCTACATCAAAACACAACCCAAACTCATACACGAGGCATCTTAGTAAACATTATATCCCAAACCCGAATCTGGAAGGATCCAAACTAGAGATAAAGTCAATATCTCTTTAAACTCCTCAAAATATCTCTAGAATTGATCACTCCCAAAAAAACTTCACACTTCTATGGGTTAAATCAATCATGGTATATTTAATCTTCGAGAAGTCCCAAATAAAATTCCTGTAATAACTAGATAATTTTAAGAAAATATGGATTTTAAACACATTTCTTGGATACTCCAAAGACATCACCACTTGAATCTTCTCAACATCCACTGATACACCCTTCTTAGAAATAAAATTACTTATAAATTTCACCTATTGAATCCAGAATTAAAATTTAGATATATTTCTATATCGGTGATGCTTTTCAAATATTCCAAGGATGATATTTAAATTCTCAGCATGATCCTGCTCCAATCTTTAATAAGCAAGGATATGATCCATAAAAACAATCAGGAAGGAATACAAGAATTGACTAAATATTTGATTCTTGAAATCCATAAACACTATAAGAGTTTTAGTAAGGCCAAATGAAATGAACATATAATTATAATGACCATATCTTATTTTCAAAAATGTATTGGGAATATCTTCCTCTCAGAACCTTAGCTAATGGTATCCCAATCTCAGTTTAATTTTTTAAAACCACTTAGATCACCTGAGATAATAAAAATTTCCATCAATACTATGAAAGGTAAATTTATTCTTAACTATCACCTGGTTGAGTTTCCAATAACCAATAGAAATCAAGAGACTCCCATACAAATTCTTTTTAAAGAGAATTGGTGATTCCAAGGTGAAACGCTGGGATGCATAAATCCATTATCTTCAAGATCCTCAAAATAAACCTTTAATTATTTTAATTTATTGGGTTCCATATGGTATGTAGGTAAGAAAATGGTCCATTTACCAAAGATAAAGTCTATATAAAATAGAACTTCCCTCTGATTTAGTAACCCGGATAAGTCATATGAAAAAACTTCAAGAAACTCACTCAGCACTGTAGGAAGAGGACTACTAAGACATGGATCAAATACATCTAGAAACATATTAAAAAAATAGTGTTATATCATCCTAGAACTTGGGGAAACATGTATTTATCTCTTATATTTGGGATCTCACTCAACCTAAAATATATTAGTGACTCTATTGGAAGAAAGAAACTGGACACGATGATGATTGTAATCGATTCTAGATTTATAACTAATCATATATTCCATGAAAATGATGTGATAAAAGATGTCAAGATCAAGAAAGAGAATGTACCATATGGTTTTGTGGTCAAAAATCATCACCCAAAACTCAGGACATTTAAAACCCTTCTTTGACCTCTTTCTCAAAGGAGTGGAAATAGGAATCAAGCAAGGCATAAGCTCTAAAAATAAATCCAATGCATCAAAAATATTTTATAATGTAAATAAATGATTTACAATAATATTAAATAATAATAGAAACATAGAATATGAAATAAAAAACATACCTCTCATGGAATTTAGTCCTGCCTCTGATTGCTCTAGTCTACACTCTGCTGCATAGATACATCCAGCCACATTTTTCTCTTTCTTTAGGACCTGAACATCACTGTTGGAAAGTGGTTGAGATCACAATACTTTTAACACATCATATATAACTCTAGTAACCTATTATTATCTCTCACATAAATAATTAATATTATTATATTTACCACAAAGGTGACATGCCTTGGGTGATTCTATATAATCAGGTTTGAAGTTTCCCCCTTTCCTGCATTGGTAACATGACACTATATTTAGCCTTGATATCTGTTGTACACTCCTAAAACCACCTCAAAAATGTTCATCTAACTTACTCTTCTATCTAGAATAAAAACTTTGGCTACCTCCTACTATCACTGATGATTTCAAGAGTATTATCTTTCTAGTTGTATCCTCCTCATCCATAGATACCTTACCTATAATATTCATGAAGGTGGGTAGGAATATAAGAATCAACATAGACTGAATATCATGCCTCAAACCCATTTCAAACATTTGTTCCTTGATATAGACATTAAAAACAATATCTATAAATAAGTTCATTAACACAGCAAACTGAGTAACATACACCATGTTATAATGATATCCCGGCTCCATAGTAACAAAATATCATGCCTTCAAAACTCTTAGTGTATCAGGATAAATTTTTTTGTTAAAGGATTTATCAAAAGTAGTCTAGTTGAGATATTCATGGAATTTGGATATCACAATAGATCCTAACCACATTATTCACAATACATAAAGCATATAAGTAGAGAAACCAACCTTGGATACTAGCAGGTGCAGGGGGGACTGGTAGGGGGTGGCAGGGTACTAGTAGGGGGCAGGGGGACTGGCATGGGGTGGCAGGGGACTAGCAGGGGCAGGGGGTGGAAGGCAGGCCTGCTGTGTTTTTTTTATTGGTAGGGGTGGAAGGGGGGACTAGTAGGGGTAGGGGGACTAGAAGGGGGAAGGGGGGACTGGCAGGGGGCAGGGGGGACTGGCAGGGGGTGGCAGGGTACTAGTAGGGGGCAGGGGGGACTGGCAGGGGGTGGCAGGGGACTAGCAGGGGGCAGGGGGTGGAAGGCCGGCCTGTAGGCCTGTTTTTTTTATTGAACTTTTATCTATAGTGACTTTATAACCGTGGCTATAAGTCTTGTTTGTGATTTACCTTATGCCAGGGTTTCAAACTATGGATATAAGACTTTATCCACGGTTTAAAACCGTGGCTATAGGGCTGTAGCCACGATTTGAACTGTGGCTATAAGATTTAGCCACGGTTTAAAACTGTGGCTATATGAGTTGGCCTATAGCCACGCCAATACCAGCCACGGTCCATTGAACCGTGCCTATAACCTATAGCCACGGTTTTTGGGCTTATAGCCACAGTTTCAAACCATGTCTATAGCCTAAATTTCCAATTGTGTCAAAAAAACTCCATTAGGGGTGATAGAGGATCGCACTCTAATATCAATAAGGGATACCATACTCTATCTGAGACTTGGCCTATAGAATGGATTACAATCTAATGATGCGGAAATAATGTCCTACTAAACCCTCAAGGAAAGGACCAACAGAATTCTCTCAAGAAATACTAGACTAAACTAAAAACTCACCAATTATCTCAAAAGAACTATCTCAATGTCCGGGTATCAACTTTGTAGATGTCTCTTTGATTGGATTCTCCTTTTAGATTTTATAGTTGTTTGAGGTTTTAAATGGGTCACTGGTCATGTGGACAGACCGCACGGTCGGTCCACTGACGGTGATGTTCGACTGCCCTATGGACCGGCCACCATGGACCGACTGTTGCAATTTGACCACCTATCACAGACGACTAGCCATAGTGGTCAACCGTGATGGTCAGTCTTCAACAGTCGTGGTCGCGCAGTCGCTACATTCGTGGGAGCTGGAGCTATGGCTACTCCACCCTGGTCACCCTAGGTCTGGCCTAGGTCCAACCAGCCGAATTGGCCTCACCTTGCCTAATTAGCCTACCTGGCCTATCATGTTCACTCAGCCCAGTCTACGTGGTCTTAATCCACATACCATGCGGCCTCCTTCACTGCGTCCCGCATTTCATGGCCCTGTCACATCCCATGTGACGCTGTCGCCCATGGCGTCACGTCGTCACGTGCTGTCGTGTGCCACCGCCTTTGCCAGTCACCACCACCTCCTCTTATGTGAACCGAAAATCCTCTTCTAATACCAGTAATTCAAATTAGTCATAGATCTGGGTTCCTTGGGTACTAATCTACACTAATATTTCTTTTTTATCGATTTTCATCCAATCCAAAGGACTGATCAATCTTAGAGTCACATAGCAAGGTCAATCATTAACCAAAGGGATCCAATGTTGAAGAATGTGAAAAACAGATGGAGAAACTCACAAAGAAAAAACCATAGGAATGAGCCTTGGCCTTTTTTATCTCAACCTCAATTTTATCTATTACAATGATAAATAAAGATGAATAAAGATCAATTTTCTGATAATCCTGCAAATAATATCCCATCCCATAACAATGATCGATCTATGGGATAACCTATTTCTTGATTGGTCCATGTTCATTGTTGAATTAAAAAATAGGGAAAAATCAAAACAGCATGCCCTGCCTTGATTTGGTTTGATCGCTGATGAATATTGAAGCGTTTTTGTCATCATTAGAAAGGTTCATCAAATATGAGGTACGTCATTTTATTGATCTATCGTCTACCACCAATGGTTTATCCAGAGGTTATTTATCCATGTCTTCAGATTAATCCCAAGCTTATGGTGCTAACCCTAAATTCCAAACAAAGATTCAATTAAAAGAAAATTTTTTGCCTCAAAATAATTTCTTTATTAAATTACTTTATTTACGATTACGTCCTCCATGAATTTTTCTAAAAACAACATGTGCTAACTAATGTTAATTCATACCTAGGGTAAAGTCTCTATTCTGATCTCAATGGTTCCTTTATATTTCTGATTTGGGCACTCGTTAAATATTTATTACACTTTTTTAGGAAAAACATGCACGCATGCTATTAAAAAGTTTAATAATTTTCAAAAATTTGTTTCAGGCACACCAAGCATTGAAATCGCATGTCATCTCAGTACCTAGTCTTGAAATCAATTCATATAATACCTAAGTATAATATCTAGAAAATATGAGATGTTACATACCTAGTACCATAATAAATAAAAGAAAAACTAAACACCAAACTAATAATATATGCGTGATCTATATTCACCATCCAACCTCAACAGAAAACCTTATCTAGAAACACTTAGTGGGAAGAAGTCTATAGTGCATAAATCCTATAAAACCTTAGTAAGATCTTCAATTTTTTTATAGGGGTTAGCTTGAAATTCCTAGAAGGTATCCTCCCCACACCCCCTATATACCCTTTGAAAGTAAAATATTTTCATGATAGTTTGAAATAAATTTGATAAGGATAAAAAAATTTATATTTTAAGTAAACCAAATCAAATAATTAAATCCCAACATTACTTTATTGAAAATCAAACCGTATTACTTAAGAAAAACACTAATTTTTCTAGAAAATTTCACTTAGATCCCCTTTTTAAATAAAACAAGAAAAATTGAATGGATTGATTTAAAAAAAACTTTTACTAGTTTAGTTTCAAATCAATATGCAACCCGACTCTCAAACAATAACAAAGTTGTGGAACAAAATATATAAAATTGAAAATAACCAAAAATAGAATCCATACAAAATAGAGAGTAAATGATAAAATATAAATATTAGTATGACTATAGTGGAAGGATAACCAAAAAAACATACAATACAAAAAGAAATAATTTTAAGTATATAACATCATTGGAGCATCCCTAGGGAAACTAATTTAAGGTATACCTAGTAAAATAACTTCATAAGTTAGGGAAATACCCTTAATGGGTGATATAGAAATAATAACATCACTAGGAAAGTGGTGGTATTGTAAAACTCTGTATATTTTATAAGAACACTATGTTCAATGGTGTAAATGATATGCAACACCGATCTTAAACAAACCATGAAATATTATCATTTTATGACTGTTATAAATTAATCATTGAATTAGAGGGTATGAATAGAGGTAACTGAATTATGAAATATATATAAATGTTATAATCAATAAAAATGTATTGATAAATTATTAAGTAATAATCACTCAATTTTTAGTAAAGTAGTTGTATGATTCAAAAATATGTTTTCTTTAGAAAAATATTTTTATTACTTTTTATGAGAAATTATTATTATTAAATTTTACCAATTTTAGAAATTCTATATGATAATAAGTATATCAAGGTTAAAAATAATGTGATAAGGCCTAAATAATAATCCGAAAACTTGAATTTAATCTATTTTATGAGTTTTTTTTAACATCCTCATACAATATTTGAATTTTTGGAAATTTTTTGTCATTTTTCTTTCAAAATTTCTTATATGTTGTTTTAAATAAATAAAATAAAAAATTTCACTCTCTTTCTTTTAAATTCCTATTATATGTTATCATATTGATAAAAATAAGTTTTGAGTGAATATTAAAATTTATTTTTTATCATAATGAAATTATTTTTATGATGGTAATTATTTTTCTTTTTTAATGATGAAATAATTACCTTAAATTCTTATGCAAATTCAGCAGAGTGTTTGTGCAAGTAGTAGAAAAATCAAGTAAATGATTTTATAAACTTAAAAAATATTATTTTTGTTATTTATAGTGTCCCAATAATTTTATAGGATTATATAAAATATTAGGTATGTATTAAAATTTTATTCATTAATTCCATTTTTATCTTGATGACTTAAATTCAATATAAATGAATAGTTTAAAAATGACATTAATGGTATTTTATAATAAAAAAGTACATTGTTAAATGATTTAAAATTAATAAAAATTTTATATCAATCCCTGTGAATGGTATATGGTTTAAAATATAAACCATGGTTAATTTATAGAACACTCCTATTTTTTTAGTAAATTTCTTGACCCCTAATGAGTAAAAAACTTTGATATCACGGAAATCATCAAAAGGGTTAATGGTTGGTAAAAACAAGGAAATAATGGTGAAAATGTTACCTAAACTTGTTAAAATTTGATTTTATGAGATTATTTTGACTCATACTCATCCTATATTATAAATATATCAATTTTCCCACTTTTACATGAAAAATAATTTATATTAATTTAATACTTTAGGTAATTCCAAGATTTCTCATCCCCTCGCTTATAAAAGGACATCTCCTCTCCTCTCTTCCTCACATAATTTTATCATTATATATTATCCAATACCCACTCAAATATATTTTGAACATCCCTAAACGTATTTTATGGGTATTAATTTGGAAATTATACCAACCTTAGAGATCTTAAGTTGTAAAGAAAAGGAGGTTGTATGAATAAGAGTTAAAGATTTTAACCGAATGTTTTAGCTTTATTTATTATACTTCCTCCTTAAAATATTTTAAAAAATTGATAAATTGATATAATTATTATATTAAATATATTTATATGTTATTATTTTTGTTTAATAACCTATATTCATCACTTATTCCATTAAATGAGTAATAAAACTATCGTTCGTGTTTACAGTGGACTACCGCTTTGCAAACCGATGTAATTCATTTTCCATAACCGCCTCTAATGGATGATTATAATGATGTATTTAATGTATATATATTATATTCATGATATTATTATAAATATATAAAGATAATATATCATATATTTTCTTACCCTACCATCTATAGAAAAATGATAATGTCATCTATGCATACGTGTGTGTTACCACCTCCACGAAGTGATGGGATTCTTTCTTCACAAAAACATCACATGGATGGTGTATAAAAGTGTATTTATAGATATAATATGATATATATTTAAGACAAAATAATTCTTACCCTATGTCCTTAATTTTCATTGAAAAATGTAAATATTACTCATTTGCACGTACGACCTCCCTTCTCTATGATTATAACGTAATTAATTTTTTATAACCATATTTCATGGTTGGTTTTAAAAGTATAATTAATGTATAAAAATTATAATTATTTAATGAATATTATTCTGGATATTATATAACAATTACATTTTTTTTTCAATCAACATTACAAAGTCATTTTTCAATTATGAACCAAACATCCTCAAAACACACGATGTGGACTTAACAAATTAGGGAATTAAATATGTCATTGAGATAAATGAAACAAATGGTTTAATGATAATTAATAAACCTTTAAAAGGTTTGTAAATAATTAAATAATTGATATATATTTATTATAAATGAGTTAAAGAACAAACATGGAAAGTATGGACTCCAGGTAAGGGATCTGTCTCAATCCCCTTTATTGAGGCATTTTTAATGTCATACACCTAATTTATTTTATATGGTGTATAAACATAAAATATTAAATTTTAAATCATTAATAATTATTCAATGTATAATATTTTACAATTAAAATTAATTCATTCAAAGGTATTTGACTTGAAAGTTACCAAGTGGTAGGGTATTTCTTAACTCAATTCTCATCTGTTGGGTTATAATTCTACATTGTTCACTTTGTTATTCCATGATTATGTGTGAATTAAACTCTAAAATTTTTTATTCTAGGTTTCTAATTGTTTTATGTGGATGCATATAATAAATTCATGTATTAATTTTCACTTCAAAATTTATGATCTTTTTAAGGGTTTCTTTTTCTCAATCTTATTTTCCCAAGACATGTTTCATGTCGTGCATCGTGATTTTATTGTATGGTATACATGATTATTCATGAATGAATTTTTACAAATTAATTTATAAAATTAATGGTATTTACATATCCATTTCATACTTTTTATTTCAATTACTTTTAATTCAAAAGTTACCAAAGTGGTGAAGGCTTTATGTTAAAATCTCTATTCTTTTAGAGATTGTTTATGTTCAGGGTTCCATTAGTGAAATCATATGATCTTATTTTATTAAACCACATATATTTTATTTTCATATGGTAATGAATGTGTTTTACATGTTTAGTTTCTATTTCCTCCCTTATTTATTAAAGAAACATCTAGAAAGTTATTTATGAGTGATAATGATCTTGTATCTTATTTTTTATCAAGAATATTTCTCTTTCATATCAATTTTTTCTCAAATGATTTAAAGGATGTAATTTTCTAAATATAAATTATTTTATAAATTTTTATTACGTGAAATTTGAACTTATTTTAAAATGTTCTAAAAGGAAATTTCTTAACATTTTTCACATGGGTCACTTTTAACCCTCTTTAAAAACGTTTGTAAAGAATGTTTATTTTAATGTTTATGAAATGAAAAATATTTTCCTAACATCATGATAATTATTGTATTTGAATATTAATTTATTATTTTCCATGTTTACTTTAACAAAAAATTATTTTTAAAATATTTTGTAAATTTTTATTTTTAAAAGTACCTAAAGGAAAGTGTATTTTCTCTTGTTTTCCCAAAAAAATTAAATATTATTTTAAAGGTTTTTTCATCTATGTCAATATAATTTAATGATTACAATACTGTACATGGGATATTATATTATGATACTATTCACTTCATTTATCTCAATATTTTATGATGTTGTTTGAAAAATATTTTTAGGAAACCTGTTTCTTTTCCATAAGTAAATCAAGCTATAAAAGAACAATGGTTATTATTATGTAGAAAAATAAAATCATTAATTTTTTGGATTATGTTATGGTTATTAGAGATTTTTTACTATGATAAGTGAACCCAATATATATCTTGATGATAGGTGTGTCCAATATGTCCCTCTAATTCAATATTTAAAGGGACATATTTATCTAGTTATAGGTTTCCCCTAAGTGATTATTAGAATTTACCAGGTATATTATTCTATCAATAAGAATGATTATAATAATGATATGAAAATTATGTTACAATATACCAACATGTCTTATTTATTAATTCATCATGTTATAATGTATCCTTTATTAAAGGATTGTTTTCACATGGCTCATGATAGATGACTTTTATGACTATTTTCTTATGTTAATTATTTATACCAAGTTTTTGGATTTATGATCCATATTTTTATGGGTAAGAATTTTATTATGTTCTTCTTGTATACTTTTATTATTTCATCATAACCTTATTCTCATATTATTCTCACTAGTTAAATTTAATTTTTAATTCTTATTTTTACACTTATTGGGTGTTCTAGCTCACCCTTCTTATGTTTTCCATTTCCCTTGGTTGTGAGGAATGGTTTTAAGTATTTTATAACTATAAAGGTTACTATATATGAAAAACTTAGTTGGAGATGATGTAGATTTTTATGTACCAATTGTTTTTGTATCCAAGTTTCCATGTAAGAGTTTTTCCCAATTCTATAAAACTATAAACCTAAAAGGTTTATGGGTATGTAAGTTATCCAATATTTTGGTTTGATGTTATATGTTTTGAATGGATGAAATTGGTTCACATTTATTGATATAAAATCCATAAATATAAAGACTATTTTTTTAGCATTAGATCTAGGAGTGTGAGTTTGGAGTTGTCACAATAGGTGTTAGAGTAGGGTTTAGATAACTTTAGCTATTAGGATGTTTTCCTATGAAGTTAACTTAAGAGTTATGGATACCATCATAGGTTTATAATTTTAAGGTTGGTATAAAAATCAAAGGCATAGAATCCCATTTTTAAGTTTTAAGTAATGGTATTTTGAGGTGATTGATAATATTTTGGGCAATGTTTTATAGGTTTGAGGTATATGTAACCCTTATGTTTAACATGAAATATTATTTGGGAAGAATGCTATTAAATTATTTTGGATATAATATAAAAGGAATCATACAACCTTTGAGGTTAAAATATTCTTTAATATTGATGTAATTGTGGTTATTTACAAAATAGGATTAGTAATTTTTTGAATTATTTAATTTAAACTTTGGGTGTCATTTTTGAATTTTTGATATTAATGTATTATTTATTAATATTAAAATTTATTCATTTTTGGGTATTATATTATCATTTTATAACCATTTTGGTTTTAGTAAATATAGTAAGAAAATCATTTCATCCTTTTATATACCTTTTTGTAAATCAAAATGTGATTACAGTGATTTGGAAATTAAATATTCATACACATCATTTGGGGTAAAATATAATATATAGGTAGAGACTAGTTAAAACATGCAACCAAGTGATGAAATTGCATTTATAGATTTGAGGAAAATCAAGTATGTATATTTATGTATATTCTTATTCTACATGGAAAATTAATTAATCTACCCTAGGAATATTATGTTTAAATAAAAAAATTATCCTTTCACTTTAATTTTTGATGAATTGATGGTCTCTTAAATCCATTATTGGTTCATGGTTTTTTTTTCACTGACTTTATCATGATTATTCAATTTTTTATGATCGATGTTCTCTATCACTCTCTAAAATTTTTTAAAAAGTAATGTTTTCCTCCATGTCCACATTTTTTCTTCCCACTAATATTATTCTATTTGGAAACCAAATTGTGTATTATTATATATGAGCTTCATATTTCCATTTCCCTCTTTTCAAGAGGAAGTTTTACTAACCCTTTTTACAACATTGGTTTTCCACAAGGGTATTTTTAAATTTAAAAAAATTTATCTTCAAGATAAACTTAAAATTAAGAGGATACAATTTATTAAATGGGGGATAATGTTACACCCCAAATATTTTTAAAATAGGACTATGTTTGATAGCATATATTTTATGTGGTACTGAGCTTAAATTAACCACGAAATATTATTAATTTATGACCATTATAACATAGTAATTGAATTGACTGGTATGAATATATGTAAAAAAAATATGATATATATATATAAATTTTCTAATCAATCAAAATTTATTGATAAATTTTTAATAAATAAGTACTTAATTTTCAGTAAAGTCATTATATGCTTCAAAAATATGTTTTCTTCAAAAAGTATTTTTATTGATTTTTGTGAGAAAATATTATAATTAATTTATGAAAATTTTATAAATATTATTTTATAAGAAGGATATAATTTTTAGAATCAACATATCAAAATTAAATTAGGGTGATGTTTTTGGGATTTTAAGACTCATTTTTCAGTGAATCATGAAAATACCATTTTTTGTAAAACTTTCATTTATTTTCATTAAAAAGTATCCTTATTATTTGAATTTTATATCAAATTAACAAAAATATTATTTAATTAAATATAATCCAATTAATTATATTTTAATCATCATTATAATTTATTTTGGTATAAATTCATTTTTTGTCTTAAAAAGGCATTTTTCTAAAATATTGTTTTTCATTCTATTTTACGCATTTAAGTTAAAATTTATTTTTTACTCTTCGAATAATTGAATAATGAAAAATGGATATCATATTTGGAATCATGAGGTTTTAATTTTTTAAATATCACCCTTTTATTCTTTGTTATTATGAATAGTAACTATTGTATATATTTATCACCATGGTAAGGGTTTATCAAGTAATTAATGTTAAAAATAATGTGGTAAGGCCTAAAAATAACCCTAAAACTTGAATTTAATCTATTTTATAAGTGGGGTTTGACCATAACCATAAAATATTCATAGTTATGGAAATTTTTTGTCATTTCACTTTGAAAATTTCATATATATTATTTTAAGTAAAGAAAAATACAAAATGTAACTCCCTTGCTTATAAATTTATCTTATATGTTCACATTGGGATAAAAATAAGTTTTGAATTTATAATAAAGGTTATTTCTAGAATAACTAAATTATTTTTATTATGGTGATTTATTTTTTATTTTTAGTGATGAAATAATTATCTTAAATTCTTATGCAACGCCGGTATAATGCATGTGCAAGCAGTACAAAAATCAAGTAAATGATATTAAAATTTGTAAAATTAATTTGTTTGGGTGAGTTATAGTGTACCAAGAATTTTATAAATATATATATATATAATATTATTTATGGGTTAAAATTATGTATTTTAATTCCATTGTTTTAGTGATGACTTTAAAGTCAACTTAAATGAATTGTTCCAAAAATGAAATTAATTATATTTTATAATAAACAATATTTTATTAGATGATTTAAAATTTTTCAAAACAATATATTAGTAATATTTGATTTAATTTGATTTAATATATCAATTGTGGTCTATTTATGGGTTAATTTTCTTTTAATAATAACTTTCTTGACCTCTAAAGTGTAATAGAACTTTGATATCATAGTAATTATCAAAAGGGTTAATATGGGGTTAAAATAAAGAGATAATGGTGAAAACATCACCTAAAGTTGTTAAAATTTTATTGGATCAGAGTATTTATACTCATACTCATCCTATATTCTAAATATATCAATTTTTTCTCCTTTTCCATGAAAATTAATTTATATTAATTTAAGTAATTCCAAGAGTGTCCCTCCCCTCACTTATAAAAGGGCACCACCTCTCCTCTATCAAACATTTTGAGAACTATATATTGTAAAATACCTTCCTAAAATCTATCCACATGTCCTAGGGGTGTTAGTTTGTGCATAATACCAACCTTAGAGGGCTTAAGGTGTAAATCAAAGGAGGTTGTCCATAGAAAAGGTATAGCTTTTAACTGAATGTTTTAGATTTATTTATTCTTCTGCCTCCTTAGAGTATTTTTCAACAATGATGAAATAATAACATTAGTATCTTAAAAATAATGAGATGTTATTATGTTAATTTAATTATCTATATTAATCTCATTTTTCATCTAATGAGAAATGAAACCATCGTTCATGTGTATGGAGGACTACCACCTTTTGAACTGATGTAATTCATTTTTCATCATTTCCTATAAAATATTGTTATAATGATTTATTTAATGTATATATATGATATTAATTAAATAATTATAATTATATAAATATAATATATCACCTTTTTTTACATTTCCATCCACTGAAAAATGATAACATCATTCGTGCATGAATATGGATTACCGTCTCCTTGAGCGATGTGATTCGTTTTTCATCACCACATCACAAGGAAGGTAAATATAAGTTTATTTAAATATATAATAATATATTTATTATATAATAATTATTTTATAAATATAAAATAATGTTGGCCTTCTTTCCATAAATTTTTCTGAAAAATGGAAATGTTACTCACGCGTATATATGGACTATCATCTCTATAATTGTAACATAATTCATTTTTCATAACCATATTTCATGGTTGGTTTTAGAATTATAATTAATGTAAAAATGATAATTAGGAAATGAATTTTATTCTAGAGATGATGGAGAAATTAACTTTTTTACCACGGTTTATATACCAAATTCATATTGTAAATATGAATGAAACCTCATCAAGAAACATGATGTGGACTTAACAGGTTATGTAATTAAATATTTCATTAAAATAAATGAAACAAATAGTTTAATCAAAAATTAATAAAAAGTTAAAAATTTTATTAAAGAGGTAAATAATTGATATAATGTAATGACATAGAATTTTATCAATGGAATACACCTCCTTATAATAGTGTCATATTTAGTAATTTTGTATAAAGGACATTAACCACATGATGAAATCAAAAAAATATTATATTAATTTTAACATTACATTTAAAGAATAAAATTTCCATAATAATTGAAAATATAACAATGGGTTAAAAAATATAAAATAAGATAACTAAAATATGAGAATTTAGATATGCTCAATCTACCAGAATAACTGCACTCATGAACAACACTGTAGAAATGAGACTGAATATTACTAATATAATATTAATCTTGAAAATAAAAAAATATATTTAACTTTAAGAGAAAATATAACTGAATAAATAATGAATGAAATAAGAGGCATTTGTAAAAAGTAGGGAACCAATATGACCATTTCAAATCCGATCATTGGAATAGTAATTTGACCATGAGAATAGTAACCAAGTTTTTATAATAGTATACTCTCTTATGGAACAATAAAATAATATTTATTAATCCTTAAAATTAAAATATGTCCTATTTATATCATGATATAAGTAAATAAACATTTTAAAATGTAAAAAATAGGTGTTTGTATTTTTATAAAACATATATGTTTTATTTTAATTTTTATAATGAATTAAAACAAAGTTAATTTTCATAATATGGGTTTATAAATTAATATCATGTTTTATTATAATGATAATATAATTTTATGGGACCATAAGTTATTTTCAAAGGGTCTGGAGATTGATAATAATATTAAAATTGTTCTTTTTTGAATAAATGAATATTTTGTTTAAAATCTAAATTTACCATATTTAGAAAAAAAAATCATATAATGGATTTTATTTTTGGAATTTACACTAAAAAAATGGTTAGGGTCAAATTTTTTTATTTTTTCAAAATAGATTAATTTTTAGTGAATAGTGAAAAATGGTAAAATACGGTATCTAACATTATAATCTAAATATATGAATTTTTGAGCCATGAATAATGTATTCACCCACTAGTTTGAAATTATATGAGACATTTAGTATATATAGTCACAATAATAAATACTATTGGTAGTTTTGATCCAAAATAAAAAACTAATGAATACAATATTCAAAAACACCCCTCTCCTCCCCTTATAAAGACCACCCCTCACCACCCCCTCTCATCATAACTTATAAACCTTTGAGTGGGAAAATTTTCTTCCCAATTAACTACCCAGTCCTCCACCCATTTCTTAGTTCTACTATTCTCAAGGCCATTTAAAGGATCCTTAATGGATAGTCGAAGTTGAGGCAACCAATGGAAGGGGTAAAATTCTCAACTTTCATCTTTAAATTTTATTCTTCTTTTACCACCCCCTTATATTTTCCATCCACCTATACATAATAAATTAATTATCAAAAATATAATTATATTTTATTACAATTGTGTAAAATTAATCTTTTACCCTCCCTTCTTTTTATTCATAAATGAATATGTTTTTCACAATATTGATGGTTCACCACCTTCATGAACAACGCACTTAAATTTTATCCAGCTCCTTCAAGGTTGTTAATAAAAATATTATTATAGATAAATAAGAATATGATAATTATATAATAACTTATTTAATGTTTTATAATGAATATATATATATATATATATATATAATATTAAATAAAATGAAACTAGTTTGTGATGGTTGGTAAAATTGCCTAAATGAATGAACCGTATAACCTTAACATTTTTATTAAATTAATCATTCCTATGTCATAACACAAAAGGATATGTGGGACCATTTCAATTTCTATAAGGAAATTAATACCCTTTCATTTCACTTCTAAATTTTTATTCCCATTTTACAAGAATGTTAATAATTATCCACAAGTGATCCGGCCTTGGAATAATGAAACGAACACCCTCAAAAAATGAAATTAAACATTATATGTCATTGAAATGGTTATAAAAAATATAATTAAATTAAAATAAATAAAATATATATGGAAACATTTATGAATTAAGTAAATAATTAATCTAATTTTATTATCCAAGATGTTATGTGTAAGTGTAGAATGATTCTGGAACCTAATGTAAGGGATTTCTCTGAAGCACCATTTCTCTTTGAGATATGACCTTTCTCTCTATAAATCACTTTATATCTCTATTTTATATTTTTTAATGCTTATAAATTTTATATATATATATATATATATATTTCTATTAAATATATATTTATCTTATTATACCTTACTTTGATGGGGTAATACATTCCTTTAGTTCATTTCTCAAATGCCTTCTTTAAAATCAAACCCGATTAAGGGGAACTTTTCTATCCCTTAATCATTTTATATAATTCTTGTTTTAAATATTTTTTACCATTAATGATTTAATTAAATAAATAAATATTTTAGGTATAACCATTCTTATTTACATGTGTTTTTCAAAGAAAATTTCTTACTTGTTCTTTCTCAAATAGTCTTTAATCTATTCCTTAAAACATCATTTTAAATGTTTATTTTACACCCAGTTCTCTACCCTTTATCATGAATTTTTTTAGATGAACACCATATTTTGATACCTATAATTATGTAATAATATATGAAAGTTTGATATATTTAATTCCTTATTTTATTTGTAATATTTATAAAATATCATTTGATTATGATATGAGGAAATATTATGCAACCTATTTCTTTACATGGGTAATTCTTATGATTATTCCTTATAATTATTTATTTTTTGAGGCATGAATATGAATATATATTTCATGATGGGTGAAATTATATATCAATCCAATTAATTTGGTAATTTTTTTGTCTCATTAGACAATATTTATTGGATTGTTGAGTAAACTAATCCACAATGGGAATCTGCCAACTGTGTGATGTTCTCTTGGCAGTTATCCTTGACTTATGCTAATGTTATGTTTTATATTTCTTCCACTTTCCTATGTTTCTATGATATTATGATACCATGTTCATTATTTTATACTCCTATATGATTATTCATGAGATTTTTATGTTATGATATCATGTTATGTCATTTCACTCACATGTTATTCATTTTTATCATGTTTATTCTCGTACTGAATTTTTTTACTCACCCCTTTTTCAATGTATTACCCAGGTTATCCTATAAAATTTTAGGATCTTAAAAGAATTTATGAGCCCATTATAGATATTAAAATAAATTTCTCTTAATTTTATTTTCACTTTGAGGTTTTATATGGATATTCTTCTAAAGACATTAGGCCTCTCAAACCTTTGGTTTTATTTATAAATTATTTGTGTTAAAAATGATGTAATATATATATAATGATTCGGTTTCTATATTTGGCATCATATGAAATATCTAGTTATTGTTTTGGATTAGAACTATAATAATTTAGTAATGACCCTGGTTATAAGTCTTATATAGGAAAATATCCAAAAAAAATTGGAAAATTATAGAGTAAGTGGTTTCCAAGAAAATGAATCCCAATATGGATACTAAAAGTCAATTTTTCTTTAGAATAGTTGTACATAGGGGTAATAACCCTAAAAATGTTGCATTAGGTATTAAATTTATCATAACCCGATTTATGAAAAATAGGCATTTATAAACACCTTGTTTGATATTCTTATATGATATTCTTTGAAAAATTCAAAAACTTCTTATAAACCATAATTATTGACTTGAATATATTGTCAATTTTGAAAAACTAATAGGAAACAAATTTCATGGGTAGCCTAGATTGAAACCCAGAGAATCAAAATTTAGGAAACACTTTTCATTTATGATATATTCCTTCTAATTTCATAATTTCCCTTTTATATGTTTAGTTAAAGTATTCTCATCCCATTTTTTTATTTTTTTAGTTAATAGCGGGGAATAGAAGAAACCATGCCAACAACCAATGTGATAGGTAATGTGATGATATCTCTAATGTGTTTAATAACTATATGGGAGTGTGATATGATAACTCCAATGAAATACTAGCTTAGAAGGATAAATTTATGAATAAAAACTTGAACCATGTAGAACTCCTTCTCCTAATAAAGATAAAGTTGTGATCAATTCTTTTATTCGACAAAGGCCTCCTAACTTTAGTGGATAGTTTGATACCATAATCATGAGAAAATAGATTAACTCAATTGAGAAGATATTATAAATCCCCTAATTCTTATAATAATAGAAATTTTTACTGGTCATTTATCTCTTAGAGGGGGATGTGGATCAGTGATGGGAAATAATCGAGAACATAAAGTATAGAAGGGAAATTGATTCCATTGAATGGGAAGTATTTAAGAAAATAATTTTCAATAGATATTTTCCCTAAACTCTCTATATTTAAATGGATTGGCAGTTCCTCAAACATAATCAAAAGGAATATGATTCTATCAGGGAATATGAGGAAAACTTAACAAGTCTTTCATGTTAAACCTCTGTCTTTGTCATCAACATAAAAAGTAAGGTAGACCACTTATTTATGTATTAAATAAAATTCAATGAAAATATTTGGTTCTTTAATAATTTGAGAGATATAAAGATATTATACTTTATTACCTTAAGGTTTACATGGATATTGATGACTCTCAATGGTCTTGTAGGACTAAAGATAAAAAAACATAAAATGGTGTTTAATTGGGGAGGATCAATGGATAAATCCCATAGAGAAAAGAAAACGCAACTTCCCATGTGTCAAAAATGTGGGAAGAAGAATCATAGAAACTGTCTTAAGGGAGCTAGGAGATTCTCAAAATATAGAATAGAGGGATATCATGAAAATTAATTCCAAAAGGGAGATGAATAATACCCTTAATTAAATGGAATAAAATAATTTTTAGATCAACACTCATCTGGTAGTCCATTTCTTGAACTATAAGGAACAGGATAATTATATTAACTAATGCCTTATGCCAAGGGATTTAAAAGTTAATCAAAGACAACAACCTCCAAATACTAGTTATATTTGATGGAAATTTCAATATTTTTATTTGTTATTCATTAAAAATACCCCTACATTTAATTATAATAATGGGTAATTCATTAATTTATACTAAATTTGTTAATTTTGGACTTAAATGTTAAATGTATCTAGTTGATCAGGTGGTTTTCATAGGCCAAGGTCAAATAGAATCTCTATTTTAATAGTAATACAGTCTAGTGGATGACCAGGTTTGTCTCTCAAGAAGAAAGGTTTGGGATTCTCACTATCCTAGAACTTATGTATCTTTATTTTGTATTATTTTCATAAATTTTAAAGTATCCAATGTTGATGATTTTTTTTATTAAACATATTTAAAATAAATGAAAAAGAAGTCAAACACAACAAAGGGTTAAAGTGGTTGTATATAGGTTCAAACACATCGATTATTCATTATTACTTGGTTTTCATGCAACAATTGTGTCAATATCATTCTTCTATTTCTATCCTCTATCTAATTTGTGGTTCTGAACATACACTAGAGAATTATCCCCTAATACATCTAATTCTACCTCCTCCATAGTGAATAGGTGATGACCACAATCAATCGAGGCATTCACTACCTCAATACCTAGATCCATCATATGTTCTCCATCCCTAAATCAATAGTTTTTCATTAGTATACACTACGGACTGAGAGAGGGAGGAAGATATGATTTGATAAATTCGAGGATATAGTAGCCCATTAGAAAGACTAGATGAATATCATTGATCTTTTTCTTTATATCATGTTTCTTCATAAAATATAAAACCTAGAATTAATTAAAGAACAAGGTTCCTGTGTGATGTCCCCTGAGGAACTATCCTTCCAATTAGTTCTTCATTACATTAAGTTTAAGAGATCATGATACATCATGGATAATAGAGAATAACATGAATAAATAAGGGGGAGAGAAAAAAACAACACAATTAACAAAACATAGTAGAATTGGTATTAACATGAGGAAGTAAATTACATAAATAAAGCTATAGTGGATGAAAACCCTAGTTGAAGTTGGAAGAAGAAGAATGGTTTCAATGGGATAGATTGAAAGATAATTATAGGAAATGGCCTTATTTTTCTTTGTATTCAGTTTTGAGAGGAGAATCTTGGATTGATTCCATGTATTCATCTCTGATGGTTATGATCAAATATATCAGGAGTGTCTCTTCACAATATTTGTAGGGTGAAGTAATTAAGTACATCATAAAATAATGTATGTTATTCTAGTATTGAAATATTAGACTTCTAATTTGTATTTTAGTGGGACTTAAGAAGTGGTCCTAGATATTAGTGGAAAAGGTGGGTAAACTGAGCTTGGGCCCAGGATGTCACAGTTATGGAAATGAATGGTTTTGGTAGTGTGGAAGGGATTTAGTAATTTGGATTCATCCATGGTGACATGGCCTGATCCCTTAATGGTGTTTGGGGATAAAGCTCAATGGCGGTGCGACAATAGAATGTGAATCATCCAGTATTAAAATGTGAGGGTAGCATTTGGTGATTTATAAGTCTAGATCAGAATAGGTTCATGGTGAAGTGGTTGTGGGTGTATGGTCACTATAGTGGTCATGAGAGGGGTGGAGATGAATCATGGTAAGTGATCATGTCATGGTAAGCAGTTGAGGAGGGAACTCACAGTTAGTGTAGTGACCATGAGAGGGGGGTTGAAATGGGTTGGTGCTAGCCATGATTTCGCAATGCGGTAGTGTGGTAGAAAAGTGACCATGGGTGGTATCTATGGTAGAGTGTTGGATATGCAGTAGGTTGTATGGTCAGTTGGACATTACCACAAGAATGGATCATGGTCGGTGTACTAACCATGAGGAGGGGTTTTCACAATTAGTTGACAATTAATGTGCATGGTCAGTATGGTGACTATGCATGCCATATTCACTTCCAACCTTTTCCGTTTTTGACATTCATAAAAAATAATTTCTCTCAGTGCACCATTTTTTTGAATTAATTACTTTCAATTCATTTAGAGAATAATTTTAAATAATTTTATTTCAAGATGATTTTAATTTATGGATTTCGATTAAAATTCAAAAGAAAATGTTAACATAGTTAATAATAAAAAATTTAATCCATTTAAAATATTAATTCTTAATTGAATATTTAAAATTTTATTTTCACAACTTTAAAATTAAGCACCATTTTAGTAGAAAAGAATTTTTAAATTATCCTAAAAAATGAATATGACAATGAAAACAATATTTTGATCAATTTAACATTTAAGTCAAAAAATTATAAATTCGTCACAAATGAATGAATTATCCAATATTTTAATTAAAATTAGGGGTATTTTCAATGAATAACAAATAAAAATATTGAATTTTTTCAGAACACATCACTCCATTACACTTGAACTATTTCACTCCCAAGAAAACTTATCATTGAAATTCAATTTCTATAAAAATAAAAATAATTTCATTCTTACTATATTTAAATTTAATATCCAGAATTGAAACAAAACACAAATTCATCTAATGTTAAAAATATAATTCCTTATATGTGAATCTAACTACTATCTCACTTCAATTAAATCAAATTTTAAACTCCTGAGTGGATTAAATTAGATTTAAGGGGATCTAAAAATTTGACAAAAATAGCCTCCATTTATCCTTATTTTTTAATTTTCCCAAACCAGAGTTTGATTTCCCACTTTATTGAAACAACTAAAATGAATTTTTTAAAATTCTATTTCCGCCTTTATGGATTCAATATTCACCTCACCTAAATGAATCATTTTTGACTTATATGATTTATACGTTTTTTATTGATTTATTTAAATTTTTCTCAACCATGTATGTTCATATCACTATAAAAAACACTTATTGAAATTTAAATTTGGCTTATCACACACACTATTTCATCATCTTAGAGATCCACTATGGGTTCCCAATTTCCCATTTTAATTCTAGGTTCAAAGTACTTATATCATTTTCAATTGAATTTTATTTCTAAGGTTCTCTTTCTCATAGAGTCCAAGTTACCACAAATTGATTTCCAAATTCCTAGTGAATTTTAGTTATAAAATTGATTCATTAAAAATATTTCACCCACACTCTTTTTCCTAGTTTATATAAAAACATTAACATTTTTTACTCAGAAATCATCTAAGTCCAATAGTTTCAAAATCAATGAATTACTCAACTATGGAATTAGTATTTTCAAATTAGGTAGGATAAAATCTAATTTCAATAAAGGTTTGAAAAATAAAAATATAAAACTATACAAAAGGGTCTATGTATAGAACTGTATTTACAGATCATATGTTTTATTAAATACACAGTAAATTAAACCTAAAGAAACTATATATAAAATCCTATTTTTTAGATTTTTTTATTATTTTTAAATTTTTTTCATTAAAGTCATTAAGTAGATTTAAAACAAAAAATAATAATTTAAAAAATTTACAAGTAAAAAACATTTTTTACATTTTCTATTTTAATTTTTTGATTTTTTATAGTTTTAGTAAAAACATTCCAAAAATAGGGAACAGAAATTATTTACCTATTATAATAAATTAACTAAAAATAAGTATAAAACTACTATAATATGTTTAAGTATCCTTTCCCACACTTCTTATTGACTTATCATTTATGTTCCAGAAGAATGTATAAAAATTATAATAAATAAATAGTGAAGAAGAGTAGAAACCACCCGGTGTTTATTTATCCAACATGTTTAAGTGAAGCTCTCCCATGGGTGTTCTTTATTTATTGTTTTGGAAAAATGTTGAGATAGCCTTATATGTGCTATTAAATTAGGTAAAACTGTAGAAAACAAATAAAAAATTAGAATATTTTTATTAAAAGGTAAAGTATAGAAAATGAAAAAAAAAATAAGTGGAGGAGATGAGAGTCTTAGGAATTTCACTCCCAATAGGGGATGTATTTTGACTATCCATAGTTTAATAGTCTTGATTATATACCTATTATATAGGTGATGGGGGTTTTTTGATGCAGACCCCCACATTCATTTTCTTCCACAACAGCTTAGCTCCACTTCTTAGGGCTCCCCATTGACATAATACTGCATTTTTTATCCCCTTTTTAATGTAAAACAGCTTTAAATTTGGGGATGGAAGGATGATAAATGGGGTCTCATTGGGTTATTCTATATTTATTGTGTTTTTTATTTATCTAGTAGATCTTTGATTTGTTCTTCTTAGATATATTCAAATAAAATGGATTAAGTAAGTACTTCAAATTGATAAAATTCATAACATGGTGTGATCAAGTAAAGATATCCCCTTCATATGTTGCAGCATATATTTTGGTCTCTTTAAATGACCTCTGGTCATTATTATTCTACTATTATGACTACCTCTAGTTAATGATCAAGGTACTAAATAACTCTCCACAAGTCCAGGGACTTCTTTTTATTCAGCAACGTCTCTTATGAAATCAACTTTATAATTTTTAAGAGCATATTCAAGCAATCAGTCAAAGTAATCTTCATCAAGATCCTCCTATTCATCATCTTGGGTGGCCTTTTCATCATATATGGAATCCTCTTCTACTATTTATGACTCTAATGTTTCCTCAATGTGAGTGTCCATAGGTTCTTTATCTTCTATATTTTCCAGGGTAGACATTGATAGTACAGTGTCTGTAAAATTAAAGTCAAAGGGATTAATAGAAAATTAACTTTTTATAAAAATAAGAAGAAAAAAATATAGTTTAGTGGTATCTCCCTTTTCTAAAAATGCTTAGTCGATATGATTGTATCACTGAGAGGGTGAGGGGTGAAACAACGATGATTATTTTCTTTTATGTTTCCTTGAAAAAAACTTTGCATCCTATTGAATATGCAATTCCTTACTAAAAACAATTTACCCACACATCCGAAGGAAGATAAGTATTTACAAGTTTCACTGTTAAATAATAATAGATACATCCTTGGTGTAGTTTTTAAATGATCCAATATGATAAATTCCACTAGAAAACAATCCTTTGATTACAATGAGTAGGATGTACCATTTAACTCATATAGAACTACGTAACCAATTCCAATAGTGTGCGTACACCCTCTTAACACAAGTAGGGTAATACAAAATTTATGTGATAACACATGTTACCTGTGAATATTTTCAAATGCACAAATTTATTAAATTGAAAACACTTATTCAATTTATTACCTAGAATATGGTAAGAACTTCTTGGACTTTTTTATGACAAAATAAGTATGATTTTCCCAGTCTGATTCCTCCGAGTATGATTCTCCCTGAAATAATTCTTCTCGGTACGATACATCCCAGTATGATTCTACCTAGTATGAAAAATATAACTTTTATAGAATACGATAGAGATGAATCAGAACCACCATAATTCTGAGTACGGAAAACTTAGAATGATACTCCTTATATGATCCTCCCTCAGTCCAAAAATCTCAATATGAAAATCCTGAATCTGATTATCCTGCCTGATACGATGATCAGTCGAATAAATTTGACAAGCCAAGAATGGTAATCAGCTAAGTATGAAAAACACTAATTATAATGATCATCTGAATACAATGTTTAGATCTTGTCTATTATATTTCACTTAATCTTTCAAAACTTCTTCAAAACAAGTGAATATAGAAACTTTTTCTTCTCTCTAAAACTCAGATCTTATCTCTCATGAATATTACATCAGTCATCAAAAATGTACAACATACTTTTCACCTTTTATAGGTGACCCTAGAGTGACTTTGGTGGGAATCCCAAAAATTCTACCACTTAATCTAATTCACCTTAATCTCAATTTTCCCTAAAATCTTGGGTGAAATTTTGACTTTGTCAACTCTTCTTGAAGATTATCGATCCTTCTAAAATCTTTACTTCTTCTTCAAACTCTCATTTCAATTTCTAGTTTGATTTAAATACATGAGTCTGATTTTCTAAATCCAATTTCTTTAAAAAAATCTTTATACCAATTGTATGAAAGTGTATAAATAAATTTATATCACACATGAATGTGGAATACAATTATTATTTTGATTTCCAAGATCCTACTTGATAGCACATTCAGCAACCTCCATTATTTATGCTCTTCGAAACACTTATAATTCTTCACCTCTTCTCTTGACCCACTTGAAATAAACATTATCTCCTTTATTTCTTTCTCTTGATTCACTTGAAAATTCACTTCATTCACAAATTTGTGCTTGTATTATGACTTTAAATTCATTTGAGAATATCTTTAGCATCATAAGATTCAAATTTTTAAGTATTGTAAATTTCCATTCATCCTAAATTATTTCTTTTCTTCTCAGCCCATGTAAGATATTTTATTAGTGTGATTAACCTGTATAAAATCATTCTGGATATGATTATACTGAGTATTATATTTTTCTTCCTGATCCTGAGTACAATAATCTTGGGTATGAAATTTTTCTTATGCATATGATGGATGATCAGATGCTATAGTGCCTAAGTATGATTTCCATTACAATGATTTCTCTTCGATCGATAGCATATTTTTTTCTCTTCTACCTAGATATGATAAATCTTGGTACGATCTGTAATACCTCTTTTCCCTTTTCTTCCATCAATATTACATCATAAGTTCTCCAATTAACTTATGATTTATGAAATAAGAATCAGTAAAGCATCATCACATTTCAATGTTATTATAGACATACAGACTTCGATACTTTATCAAATCAATCACTCCTTCCACACCAGAACCAAAGTGAATTCGATGAACATTTACTTCTACAAAGATGTTTTCTCTTTCATTCTAAACCTAAGGTGACTCTAATCAAAGCCTTTTTTTACAAACAGATTTTTCTCTTTGTGATGCACATAGTGATTCTGATTCCTTTTAAAACATAAGTCTAATTCTTTTCAAAACAAAATTTAGTATGATTTCCACCAAATAAAAACTGAGGTGATTTACCTTTCATCTTAAACTTATTTGGCAATAAAATAAAAAAAATTGAAACAACGACCTTCATCATCATGTTGGTCTTAAAAATATCCCCATTTTGATTTTTTTCAACCAAATTTCATAAATCATTGAACTTTTTATCCTCAAGAAATGGATTACATATCAATAATTCTAAGACTATGTAAGCTAACTCATTGTACGAAACAAGAATCATTGACAGCAAAACCATGTTATCCAAAAGAAGTTATTAAGACAACATTTTTCATTTTCTTTCTTTATATCTTCTTCAACCTCATATTTTCTTCATCCTACCTATAATACAAAATAATTTCATTTCCTACAACCACTCAAAAAAATAGTTAGAGTAGTTCACTCACTAAACTATGTTGAAATCATATCTAACCCAAAAATCCCCCTTTTTATATGCATCAAATGGATAAATTTATGAAAAAATTAAATTATCCCACTTGAAAACAATATCCAAAGGTAAGATGAGATAGAGGATATAAACACATACCACAACCTTGCAGATAAAGAGGTTGGACACCAATGTTCAACCTCAACTTAGAAAATTATTCCTTGAGTAAAGGTATTTAAAATTTGTGAGAAACTTGTTCCAATGTTGGAACATATTTCAGCTTTAATTCATTCTACTCCACATGCTCCTTGATGAAGTGATATTTTATATCAATATGCTTTTAATGAGAATTTTGAACTGGATTCCTGGTGAGATTGATTGTTCTTTTATTTTCACAAACCAACAGAAAGGGTAACTTTACTTCAACAAGTAATTCTTCCACTTGAGTTTTCATCCACATAAGTTGAGTAGTGGCTTAAGTTCTAGAAACATACTCAGCTAAAACTGTACTGAGATTTACTGAATTATGTTTCTTTTAATTCCAACTAAAAAAATATTTCCTAGAAAGAATACTTCAGCAGATGTGGATCTTATATCATTAACATTTCCTCCCCAATCAGTATCTAAGCACCCAAACAATTCGATGATATCTAACCTACCATACATGATTCTAAATTCTATTGTGCCTTTTATGTATTTTAGATTTATTTTTCTAGAAATTAAATGTGATTATTTTGGATCACTCTAAAATCTTTCACATAAGTTAATAGAATAAACATTTTCAGATCTTGAAGGCAGTCAAATACAAAAAACTTCTAATCATATTTTTAAACTCTTTCTGATCAACTTCTTTCCCTTACCCATCCTTTTTCAAATTTGTTCCCACTAAAAATTTTTGGGAAATAGGTATTGATTTTTTCTAGCCAAACCTCTTAATAATTTCCTAAATTTACTTTTCTTGGGAAAGAAAAAATTATTCTTTTATTTTATGTATTTGTAACCCAATAAAGTATTTCATTTCCCCAAACATGTAAATTTTAAATACCATTTTCATTTATTCAAAAAACCTTTAAAAATATATTTCTTCATTCCCAGAAAAGATAATTTCATCAACATAAACAATTATAATAAGATAATACTCTTGACTTTATATGATGTAGAGATTGTTATCCACTCTTCCTTTCTTTAAATTCATCTTCCTTAATCATTTATACAATTTGAAATACCATGCCCTCAGAGCTTTTTTTAGGCCATATAAATCCTTTTTCAATCTGCACACATAACTTTAATCCTTCCCCACAACAAATCCACATGGTTGTTCAATGTAAACTTCCTCATCAAGATCTCCATTTAAGAATGTTGATTTAACATCCATTTAAAAGATCTTATAGCCTCGTTATGTAATAATAGCAATAAATATTCTTATTATTTAAAGTATTTCCTCTAGAGAAAAGGCTTCAATAAAATCAATACCTTTTATTTTGTAATACTCTTTTCATAACAATCCTTCTTTGTTTCTTATCACTTCACCTTATTCAATCATCTTGTTTCGAAAAACTCACTATGAGCCAATGATATTTCTGTTTTCTGGATTGGGTATGATTTCTCATGTATCATTATTTTCAATTTTATCTAACTCTTCATTCATGGCTTGAACCCATTCTGGATACTTAAAATCTTCTTTCACATTATTCAGATCTACTTTTGAATACAAATAAATATGTGTAATAGCATTTTGTGTCATTCTTATTTGAAGCTTTTGATGTTGATCACCTAATATATTCTGATCTTCCACTTGTTTCCTCATCCTAGGATGAGGTTTTTTAGCATCTTCCTCAGCACTGGAAATAGTTTATTACTATTATTCTTCTTGATTAGGAATTCAATTGTTTTTATCCTTATCAGAACTGTTTTCTTCAACATTATTAACATTATTTTCTATCTGGATGTGATTTTATTTTTCACCTCTTTCAATTACATTCACATCAAGGGAATAAATAAATTTTTTCCCTCTTCTTAAAGATTCTATATCCTCTTCCCTCTAGATCATAGCCAAGAAATATTACATCTTCACTATTCTACTCAAACATTTAATAATTTCCCATTTTCTTCTTTATAATACATGGACTCTCAAAAACTCTTAAGTGTTTAAAACTTTGAGTTCTGTCCTAAAAAAATATTGAGTCATATATGATTGAGGATTATAGAAAAAATGGTTATAGATATAAATAGTAGAACTCATGGATTTCCTCCAAAAGTAATGAGAAAGACCATTTTCAAGTAACATAATTATTCCCATTTCCACCAAACTTCTATTATTTATTTCAACACCCCAATTTTGTTGAGGAGTGTATAGGGAACAATATTCATGTAGAATTCCATGCTTATTAAGTTAAACTTTGAATTATTCACTTTTTTAATCACCATCATTATTTTTTCTCCAATTCTTCACTAAATAATCACATTATTTCTCATATTTTCTTCAGAAACTTTTAAACATTTTCAATGAATATGGTTTATGTTTTATATATATAACACAATTAATGCGAGTAAAATTATCAATGAAGGTGATAAAGTAATTATCTCTATTTTTTGATTTTATTATCATTGGCCTATAGATATCAGAATGAATTAGCTCCATGGGTTGTTTTAAAAAAATATCAACTTTCTTATGCATAGAATTTGTAATCTTTGCTTCTGATAAATAGTGAAACATCAATTTCTTCTTCATGGAAAATCAGTAATGTATCGAACACTATCTCTTTTAGATAACTTAATAATGTTTCTTTCACACATGTGTCTCAGCCTTCTATTCCACAATTTATTCTCCTCTACCATACTCATGTAATAATAGTTTTGTATTTCACCAATCTAAAACAAGTTTCCTTTTATACGTTGTCCTATTGTAATAATATTTCCATCTTCCTCACTTTTCACAAAAACCCATCATTTATGAATATAACTATTTTACCCTCTTTAAAAAATTGTGAAACACTTAGAAAATTGTGTTTCATCCCATTAACATATAAATATTTCTTGGATTTCATCTTTTCTTTCCCAAAGATAGCTGATCCAACACCTTTAATTTTCAAAGATTCATCATTACCAAATGTCACTGTTAATTATTTAAACTCTTTCATATTCTTCAATAATTTCAAATATCCTATAATATGATAAAAACACCCTCTATCAATAATCCATGGTTGTTCTCCTTTTGTATCTTTCAAAGAGGTTTCAGAAATAAGAGCATTTTCTTCTTCCTTTTATTTCTTCATCTTCAGCTTTTGATAATTGTTAAGAATATTTTGTCCTTTTGGTAACAAAACAGAACATCCTTTAGAAAGGTGTTTAGGTTATCCACACCTTTCATAAATATTTTCCAAAGGTTGGACCCTATTTTTAATTTTTACTTCACCATTCCCAGGTTTCTTCAAAACAACCTTCTCAGACTTCTTCTTTTGAGGTAATTGACTCCCCCTAATACTTTGACTTTCATAAACTGTAGAGTAATAGTATTGTTTTTTGTTAAACCAAAACATATTTTCTTTATGTTTGAATCCACCACAATACCAGAAAAATCCATATAATGAGTCTTTTCCTCTGAAACATTCATATTGGTTGGAATTATGGAAAAAAAAATCAACAACTCTTCTATCTTTCCTTTCTACCCCATCAACCTTTCCATTATCAATCAGATTATTCTTCTTCTTTTCATCATTAAAAGAATCAAAAGTTTTTGAAACTTTTCTAGATCCAAATAAAAAATTTTCGAACTCAGGATGTTTTGTAACTTCTAAATTCTTCACTTTTTCAATCTTCACCGCATACATAACTTTCTAATATTTCTTCATTTCAGATAAAATTATATCTTTCTTATCAAACTTTGATGGTAAATTTTGTTAATCCTTCTTAGGTTTCTCATTTTGATAGATTTCACCAACTTCAGTTATAGATTTTTAGAAACTTTTTTTCGCAATTCATCTTTAGAATGTTTTTGTTGTACAAGTTCAAACTCTACTTATTTTTTTCTTCAGCTTCACCTCCAAATTCTCATTACGAATATTTTCTTCCTTGATATATTTCTTTAGATCATCAATGTCTTTTTCCAGCTTCACTTTCTCATCAGTCTCTTGATTTCAAGTATTCTAATATTTCTAAGTCATTCTTTCAATTATTCTTTTAAATGAAATTCAAGTTGAGTTTATTCTTCTTCAGAACTACTACTTCATAATTCTTCATCATTAACTATTGTAATAAAAGTATTTTCAATTCCATACTCAACTTATTTTTCAGATTTAGCACCACTACCTTCTTCTTCTTTATCTTTAAAAAAGAAACTTCTTCTTTTGAATTTGAAGAATTTTATTTCTTTCTCTCTCAAATTAAATTTTCTTTTGTATCCATGTTTCTTCCACAATCTTCTTGGATTTCTTTTATCTTCATAATTATCCTCTTCTTTCTTTATTCTAGGATAATTAGTCACAATGTGACCAACACCTCCACATTAAAAACATTTCTAGGTAAGTTTCCCTTTGTATTTACCTGTATCTATTTTAACATTTTAAGAAAATAAGGATGACATATCATCAATATTTTTACATACCCCATTTTCATAATCAGATTCACAAGATTCATCTTTAATATGAATCTTCTTTGAATTTTCTTTCCTATCATCCTTGAAAGACATTTCTCTATCAACATTTGTTTTTCTTTTCATAGATTTCTCCCTTTTCATTTCATAATTGGTGAGAGTTCTAGAAAAATCATCAAGAGACAATGTTTCTAAATCTCTATCTTACAATGAAGAAACTTTTGCATCCAACTTATCGGGAAGGATTATCAATATATTTTCAACAACTATAGAATCATATAAATTTTCACCAAGACATCTGATAGTACTCACAATTTCATTTACCCAGGTAAAGAAGTATCTAACAGATTTATACTCACCCGTCTTCAAATCTTCATATTTCAATCTCTAGATTTGTAACTTTTCTTTATTATCTATTTTATTGTCTTTGTATATTTTTTTCAATTTATCCCATATACCTTTGGTTGTGGCCACACCTTTCACTTTTAAGAATTCACTTTATGAAACTGATGATAATATAGTATTCTTGGCCCTTCCATCATTCTCAATATTCTTCATATAAACATATATAAGAGGATATTTAAAATCAATAAGAGGAAATGCATCTATTTCTTCTTCAAAGACATCATATCCAATAAACATAAGATTAGGCAACATTATATATTTATAGATATGATAATTCATTCCATAAAAGACCAGAATACCTTTACTATTCACAAAATTCAAATTCTCCATCTGTAAAGAATAAGAATAGGGAGACTACACTCAGAGACCACTTGAAAGTTCCAAAATAGGAAGATTGTATCCCTGAGAGGGGGAGGGGTGAATCAGTGATAATTTTTTTATTTTATATTTCCTTGAAACAACCTTCACCACCTGTTAAAGATTCAATTACATACTAAAAACAATTCAACCACACATCTAAAGGAAAACAATTATTTACAAGGTTCACTATTCAATAAGAATAGTTATGTCCTTGGTATGGTTTGTAAATGATATAATACCATATAATCCACTAAAAAACAATTCTTGGATTACAACTAGTAGGATGTAACCTTTCACTAGTGTAACACTATGTAAACAATTCCAATAGTGTGTGTGTGTAACCTCTTAGCACAAATAGGGTAATAAAAAAATTATGTAAAAACTCATGTTACCCTTGATTATTTCCAAATCCATAAATATATTCAATTAAAATGACATCTTCAATTTCTTACTCAGAAGATAGTAAGAACTTCTTATACTTTGTTATGAAAAATTAGAGTACAATTTTCTCAGTCTATTTTTTCTAGTCTGATTCCTATGAGTACGATTCTTCCTGATATGATTCTTCTTAGTATGATACTTCCTGGTACGATTCTCCCCAATACAAAAAAATATAACTTTGATAGAATGCGATAGAGATGAATTATACCACTTAAATTTAGAGTATGGAAAACTAAGTATGATACTCCATGTGAGATTCTTCCTGAGTCCTAAAATCTCAGAACGAAAATCCAAAATCTGATTATCCAGCTCGAGACAATGATCAGCTGAAAAAAAATTAACAATCCAAGTATGGTAATATGTTGAGTCTAAAAAACACTGAGTGTGATGATTAACTGAATATAATTTTGTGATATTGTCTCCTCTCTTTCACTTAAATCTGTCAAAACTTCTTCAAAACAAGTGAATATGGAAACTTCTTCTTCTCTCTAAAACTCAGAGCTTCTCTCTCATGAATATTACATCATTAATTAGAAAAGTACAATTAAATTTCACCTTGATTATGTGACCCTAGAGTCACTTTGGTGGGAATCCCAAAAATTCTCCCACTTAATAAAATTCACAATAATCTCAACTTCACCAAAAATCTCGGGTGAATTTTGACTTCATCAACTCTTCTCAAAGCTTCTCTATTATTCAACAATATTCACTTATTATTTAGACTTTTATTTCAATTTCTAGTACAATTTCAATACATGAGTCTAATTTTTTAAATCTGATTTCATCAAAACAATGCTCTATACTAATTTTATGAAAGTGTGTGAAGAAATTGATACCACTAATAAATGATAAATAAAATAAAATGAAAATCTCCCCCTTGATAGGACATTCAGAAACACCCTTTATTTCTGATCTTCAAACGAATTTTACTTCTTCACCTATTCTCTTGTCCCACTTGAAATACACATAAACTCCTTTATTTATTTCTCTTGATTCACTTGACAATTCACTTAATTCAAAAACCTATGCTTGTATCATGACTTCCTTCAAGGCTTTAAATTAATTTGAGAACAGCTTTAGAATCATCATATTTCAGTTGGAAAGTATCATAACATTTCATTCTTCCTAACTTATTTCTTTTCTTCTTAGTATAAGTATGATCTTTTTTGAGTATGATTAACCTGGATATGATTAGTTTGAATACGATCATACTGGGTATGATCATTTTCTTCTTGAACCTGAGTATGATCATCCTAGGTATGAAATTTTCTTATGCATATGATGGATGATCATATGATCAGATGTTGCAGTGCCTAAGTACGATTTTCATGAGTATGATTTTTTTTTATCAAAAGAATCTCTTTTTCTTCTTCCAGCAGGATACGATTAATCTAGGTATGATCAGTAATACATATCTTCCCTTTTATTCCATCAATATTGAATCATAAGTTTTCCAATTAACTTATGATTTATAAAATATGAATCAATAAAGCATCATCATATTTCAATTTTATCATAGTCATACAAACTATGATACTTTATCAAAACAATCACTCCTTACACACCGGATCCAAAGTGAATCTGATGAAAATTTACTTCCAGCAATATTTTTTCTCTTTTATTCCAGACCCAATGTGAGTCTGATCAAAACCTTTTCTTCCAAATAGTTTTTTCTTATTATGATGGATAGAGTGAGTCTGATTCTTTTGAATACATGATTTTGATTCTTTGTAAAACAAAATTCAGCATTACTTCCACCAAATACAAAGCTAGGTGATTTCCATTTCATATTAAACTTCTTTGACAATAAAATACAACATTTAAAAACAATCACCTTAATATTCATATTGGTCCTAACATTTTCAGTCTCATCTTTTTGATATTTTCTAATTAAAATTCCTTTTTTAAAATTACTTATATGGAGGGGGAACAAGTGGGTATTTTATCTTTTCTTCAAAAATGAGACCATATGCTTCATAACTACCCTTCAGGGCCTGAAAAAAATTCTTATTATTCTATGATTTAATTTATAACTATTGTGAGATAAATATATAATCGTTTTTCAATAAAATTGGAGAAATAAAAGTTTGAAATAAGTCTCCCTCAATAATTATAGCATGTGACTTCTTGGCTCGGTACACCAGTTCTGGGAAGATATGCTCAAGGGTGAATAATGGTATATATTTTACATCTAAAAATTACCATCTTATTTTTGAATATATTTGTGGGAAAATACAGGGGGTTTTAATTTTTTAGATTCTTGTTTCTTCCTTTTCTCTACAAGATCTTAGAAGGGAGTGACTATTACAGCTTGCATACCCTTTAAATCCTTAATCATTTCTCTAGGTTCTTCCAATTATTGGGTTTTTCACTTGAAAAGACTTCAATATAGAGGATTAGCTCTGAATTGTATCCATTGTAATCTCTTATTTAGTTTTATGGTGCGGTTAATGTGTTATTGATGGAGATTGGGTTCGTTCATGTAGAAGTTTCCATCCTACCACCTATTGGTGCATGCCAAAGGCTATTGATATCACCATTGATAGTTCATCTCATAGGATGTGTGTGGGAATGTGAACTGGGAATATGGGTGAGGATCCATTAAATAATGGTCTCACTTTAATACTTATCCTAGTTTCAGAAAAATATAAAGAAGAAAAAAACAAAGAAAAATAACAAAATCAAGAAAATACTTAATTATTATTGTGTTAAGTACAGTGAGAACTTAACCTCTCTCCTCCGAAATAGCACTATGTTGATCGCACAGTTTTCATAGGACATGGTTAAGTAGAATCTCTATTTTACTCCTAATGCATCATAGTTCCTGGCTAAGGTCATCTCTCAATGATAAAGGGTTGGGAGTCTCACAGTCATAGAACTTATGTATCTTTATTTTTTGTTGTTTTCTTAGTTATGAAATCATCCAAATTTGATGATTGGTTTTTTTGGTTTCGAATTTGATGAATTTAAAACAAATGAAACATAAGTCAAACATAAAAATGGGTGAAATAGGTTTGATCTAGGGTCAAACACACATAGATTCTCTATAATTATATGGTTTTTATCTGAAAATTTCATCAATATAATTATTCTATTACTCCCATATAATTTATTTTCAATTATGAAAATAAATAAGAGAAATCTCACATGATATACCTAGTTCCACCTCCTATGAAATTAAGAAGAAATGAACACACTCGATTGAGGAATTCTATATCACAATACTTAGATCCATCGTATATTGTTCATCCCTAAATCCACAGCTCTCCATTAGTATGCACTATGAACTAGGAGAGGGAGGAATTGATGATTTCATAAATTCAAGGATGCAGTATCTTATCAAAAAGAGAATATGAATTTCATCAATCTACTTATTTACATTTTTCTAATGCATCAAGGATGAAAACTAGAAATAATAAAAGATAAGGGTGCATGTGTGATCTTCCCTAGGGACCTATCCATCAGGTTAGTTCTCCATGACTTGGAGTTTAATAGATCATGTTACAGTGTAGATAATGGGTAAGAACATGAAGAAATAGGGGAAAGAGAACAAGACGGGAAAATTAAAAAAACATAGAAGAATTAGTATTAACATTTTAATGGAAATTGCATAAATAAATTTATAGCATAAGAAAACCCTAGTTAGAGTCATAATATGTTGAATAATTTCAATGAGAGAGGGTGTAAGATATTTATAGGTAGTGGCCTTCTTATTCCTTTTATTCAGTGTCGAGACAAGCATCTCGGATGGATTCCAAATGTATAGCTTTTATGGTTGTGATCAATTATGTTAGGAGTTTCTCTTCCCAAGATTTTGAGGGTGAATCAATTCAATATATCGCAGCACAATGGATGTTATTTTATGCTCTAAATGTTAGACTTGTGATTTTTATTTCAGTTTTCCTTGGTAAGTGGACCTAGACATTATTAGAAAAATTTGTAAAACCAATCATGTGATGAGGATGTCTGTGCATAGTGACAATTCGTTCTAGGAGTGTGGTGGAGCTTTGGTAGTTTGTCTTCATTAGCTATGGTGTGCTCTTCTCCCATGATGATGGTGGGTGATGGAACTCTATGGAAACATGACTTTGGTATGTGACTCATCCAGTATTCATGGGTGAGGGAATTATTTGGTGGTTTGGTGGTCTAATCTAGAATGGGTTCATGTAAAATTATTTTTGGGAGTACAATCACTATGGTGACCATGAGAGGGGTAGAGATGCTACAAGGGAAGTGATTGTAGAATTATAGGCAGTTAATGAGGGAACTCATGGATAGTGTAGTGATCGTGAGATGGGGTTGAAATGGGTTGTCGTTGACTATGAGTTGGAAGTGAAGTAGGTTGTTGGTTAAGTGAACACAGGTGGTATCCATGGTAGGGTGTTGGATATGTTCCAGGTTGTATAGTCAATTGGAGGTAACCACAAGAAGGGCTCCCTATCAGTTTACTGAGCATGAAGAGTAGTTTTCATGATCAGTTGATAATCAATACACATGGTCAATGTGGTGACCATGCAAAGCATGGTCACTTGCGGACATTGTAATTTTTGAACTATATAAAAAATCATTTCTCTGAGTTCACTATTTTTTTCCAATTAACTAATTTTATTTCTTTTAAAGATTAATTTTAAAAAATTTCATTTCAAAATGATTTAAATTTATGGATTTTCATTTAAATTAAAAATAAAATGTTAAAATAATTCTTACTCAAAAATTTAATCCATTTAAGAAATTAATTTCAGATTGACTATTTATAATTTTAATTTCATAGCTTAAAAATTAATCACCATTTTAATGGTAAGGGTTTTTCAAAATATCCTCAAAATGAATATACCAATGAAAAAAATTATTTTTATTTAGTTAACATTTAAGTAAAAAATTAAAAAAATTCACTAAAAAAGAATGAATTACACAGAATTTGAATTAAAATTTTGGGTATTTTCAATGAATAAAAGATAAAAATATTGAAATTTCCATCTCACATAAATTAGAAAACAAGGAAGGTCATATGGTAACACTACTACTAAGGTGGATCTCAAAAACAATGTGGTGAAAATTATGTTGCCTATTCATTCAAGAGTAGTGAACATACTTTATAATTATATTTTTACACATTATTTAATATATTTCATGTTTAGTAGATCTATTAAAACACTACCTCAAAACATGGGGTTGAGTTATCTGTGAGAATAGAAAATTGTGAAATTGTTGCATCCCATCTATATTACTCCTCCTTTTACAATTTTTGTGGACTAAACCTCCTAGAAAATATTTTCTTATTTCATTTAGTGTATTTTGATAATGTATTGGGCGTGGATTGACTAAACTTATATAAATCTAACATCAACTATTAGGAGAGGGAGATCACTCTTCATATCTCGAGTCATCCTCTGATGTTTTACAAGTGTGAGGAGGAGGAGGAATATCCTTTGGAATCTTCATCTCAAGTGTGTATATTATTTCCTTATGAGAGTTAATATCTAGAACAAATGATTTATAAAAAGTCTAGAATCATTCTTGAAGACATCTCCATTTAGAGGGACTATACCGACGTATTCTCTGAAAAGTTGTATGGTCTTCCTCTTGACTAAGAGGTTGAGTTATAAATTGAACTTATACTTAGATATCTGCATATATCCAAGAATAATTATATAATTTCTACCATTAGGTTAGATAAAATAAATAATTAGTTTAAAATATAATCGTAAAAAGTGATTTATATGCCCGAGTACTTCACCATGGGGTATGTTGGTCCTCTTCATCAAGAAGAGGGGTGGATTAATGCACATCTACATTAATTTTCATGAGCTCAAAAACATAACAATAAAGAAAAAGTATCCCCTTCTATGAATAGATGACTTGCACAATCAACTATATAAGGACTAATATTTCTCTAAGGTGTACCTTTAATCAATAAATCACTAATTAAAGGTAGATAATGAAGATATTCCTAAGACTGCCTCTCAAACACGGTATGGATACTATGAGTTCCTAGTGATTCCCTTAAAACTCACTAATACTCCAGCAATCTTTATGGACTTAATGAATAGATTCTATATATATTACCAATAAAAAAATTAGTCATTAGATATTATATTCTAATATATTCTAAAAGAAAAGAGGATCATGAATAGAATTTTTATATTGTTCTAAATACTGTGAAAAAAGAGAAGTTATATTCAAAGTATAGTTTAGTTCCAGATAAAGAAGGTATAATTATTGGGTCATGTTATCATGAGTAATGAGGTATCTGTAGACCCTTTTAAGAAAAAGTAAATTGAGTAGTAGACTAGAACAATATATATAATGAAGATCCATAGTTTCCTTGGACAAGCTAGGTATTATCAAAAAATTTTGTGAATATTCATTTGATTATCAAACCCACAAAACAAGTTGACTTGAAAGGGGGTAATATTTTTCTAAAATTATGAATATGAATATATCTTGAAGGAATTGAATTATAGTGTTATCAATACACAAGTCCTCGCACTGCCCTCAAGTGGTGAACTTTTCATGGTATATAGTAGTGCTTCAAAGAAGGGATTGAGTTTTGTATTGTTTCAAAATGACAAAGTTAAAAGTTTCAGATGTAGTATAAGCACTGGATAGGGCATTCACAACTCATATTTTTTTTATAATCGATGATTAATCTGACATTTTCATCGATGATAAACATTGAGACCAATAGAGTTGAATTAGAGATTAATTTATGTGAGAACACCAGAACCAAAATGAAAAATCATAACATAATTATTTATAATTTATTTATAAAATTAATAATTACCTTTTGATGAATTATTTCTTAGTTGATGAATTTGAAAACACATCTATGTCATACCATTATTGTGTTATAGGAATCAAGTGCATATTTCCTTCAGTTGAAATCCACACATGATCCAAAAACCACTAAATGTTGTCATAGTAATCTTTAGTTGCTAACAGGGTAGATCCTAACCGTTGCATCAATCTCCTTTGATCACCCCAATGATCAATTCAATAGAACATCTCTTTAATCTCCCTAGAATCAGGAGTAAGGTAGATGAGGATCACTCTAAATTATTGAGTGTGTTCTTGGATAGGAAGATCTCTATGGATTTTATTGAATTCTATGAATATTATTGTGTACAAAAAACAAATGGAAACCATTAGGGTTAAAAAAATATAATTTGGTTTAAATAATTATGGGGTTATAAAATAATAATTTTACAAGAAACCTTATTATTTTCTTAATCACTATTGAACCTCATTTCTATAATATTATTATCATTATTTCCTAATATGTGTAAAACTAGAAAATTGATTAAATATTATTTATTAAAATATTATTTATTATTTATTATTTCTCACCAAAACCTTAAACTCAGTCTTTCATTCCTCCATAATATTTATCAGGCCATGAAAAATAACTATTTATTTAATAAATAAATATCGCTACATTATTTACCAACAAATAAATAAATATTATATTCACTAGATAGAAAATAAATATTTATTAAATATTCTTGTAATAAAATATTCTCTCGAATAACTAGTTATGGAATATATGTGATCAAGAAAACATGTGTAATTATTAAACCACATGTGAGAATAATATTTACTTAATGTGTTGAATAATAAATAATATTATTATTTAATTGAGGTTCTAGATACACTTATTTTATAACCCTATAGGCCTCCTTCTAAGTGGCATTGGATGAAACAACCCAATGTCCATGGTTAGCATCTAGAAACTCATCATGGCACCCGTAGATAAATAAATTAATGTCTTAAGGATATAAAACCTCACATGGATTCTTATTGTGTAATATAATCCCTTTATCATGACATCTCTTATCAAGTAGGTTGCATGCTTGTGTCATCAACCTATTTGCTCAATGTATCTTTCTTTGAATTTTCAAAAATGAAATTTCCTACAGAAGACCATGTACATAGATTTATTTATGTTGTATAATTTCTATAAAAGGGCCTGAGATATCAACTTCTATTAAATAAGGTAAAATCCTTTATTTCATTATTCATTAAAGAAATATTACTTGTGATGTACCCAACATATCCTAACTTACATTGAATTTATATATCATCATGGTTTTCATCAATAGATAAAATCATATGATTAATAATATCAATTAATAATATTATTAAATTATAAGGTTCAATACACACATCCACATATAGGAACATCCAATGACACATATAAATTTGGATTTCTATTGGCAAGTCTTGTTCTCATAATCTTCTATATTTGAAATTACCAAAGGTGTAAACCATGAGAAGGTGTAACGTCCTAAGTCTAGAAGCCACCCAGAGGCGCCCCGTACCTGGTTGGTCACATGGCCTCAAGCACATTTCCCCGAACACCAGAGGATACCAACAAGCAGTGAGGGCCTTGGGTGTGATAGTGGGGAAACTATGCCCTCATTGGCAGAGTACACAACAAAAGTAAACAAATACATACAAGAGCGGAAGAAGTAATAATGACATACAACAGTAACAGAAGAAGACTGAAAGTATAAACTTGAGAACATATATATATAATGATGCATGATACATATGTCTAAGAAAACAACCAAACAAGTCACAATGCTAGAATACAACATTGCTAAACCAAAGTGAAAAAATAAAGCAGATAAACTCCTCAGTATCACAATCCATATCTTGGTCTCATGCTCTCCAGCTCTACAGAAAATCAAGTACCTAAAGTAGAAGGGTGGTTTCCCTTATCAATACCTGCAACAATATAATCTGTTTGGGCCCAAAAGCATGACCCAAACAGGGTGTGAGACTAAATCCCAGTAGGCAACCACCCGAAGATCTATGCCTAACAGTCAGTGAGTATATGGTAGGTAAAAGTACAGAAATTAGTAAACAAAGTAGATAATGCAATAGGTTACCCTATGGGAAGTACCCACAGCCTATCCCCTATGGTCTTACCTAGAAGCACAAGAAAGCATCTAAACAAAAGGTAACCCTCTAGGAATTACTCATAGCCTATCCCCTCTAGTCCTACCTAACAAGTACAAGAAACCCTTTGGGAAGTACACTCAGTCTAACCCAACTGATTTAGCTTAAGCATAGACTCTCTAAGGAAGCACTCACCATCAATTCCCCCAATAGTCTCGTACCAATACTAAAGGTGCTCTAGGGAAGTACTCAATGTCACATTCTCCTTGTGGCCCACGTCGAGGAACTACAGAACCTCTGGGGAAGCACTCAATTTCAATTCCCCATGTGGTCTCGCATCGTAAATTATAAAGACACTCTCTACAAGACCTTATGTTCATCCTCCCTATGGTCTATACACCAGGTTCTCACGGCCCAGTGTAATTCAAGAAAGTGTAGCATCACATAACGGCCAAGGTAACCTCAAGAACTACTTGGCTAACATTCTACAGCATAACAGGATAACAGAACAGTAGTCACACTATCCTACAATACTAGGCATAGGAAAGTAAACAACAATCTAATAGGCAAACAAGACCCAAAGGTCAAAACAGGAAAAACATGCACAATCAATACATCCAAAGCACAAAAATTCACCCTATTCACAATCAATAATCATTAACTCAGTCATACCTGCATAGTAGAGAAAATATATGGCTAGAACAATAAACGTGAAATACCCCGTTCATGGTTATTGGGAAAATTTTCACATAAAACTCAAATAATTTCAATAGAAAGGTACAAAAAACTTACATCGGGGTTGGGAGATTGCTATATGTGAACCTAGAATCATGAATCTCCTTATAATGCCATATAAATAAGAAAATTTCTAAAACTTTCAACCCATGATAACTTAGAAAATAAGAGAAATAATGAAACTAGGATCCGGAAAAAGAGATACCTCATCGATGTGATTCCAATGCAACTGACGGTGTTCGATTCGGAGGACAGACGGAGTCTCGGGGGCTCGTCAAAGATCTGCAGCTTCTCGGTGCTCTCAAATGAACTAGGTTGAGAAGGAGATGGTTATGTCCGTTAGACATGACCCTGGTGCGTTTAATGAAAAAAATACACTTCATATACATTTGGATTGCATGGTGTGTACTTGTTATTTCTGTACTCTTCATTAGGCAGCCTCCCGGTCATCACACATTGTCATATACAAGGCCGCTACATGGCCATCACACAACTACCCATGGTAACTAAGTACACGGCGTGTACTCATAAAGTACATGGTGTTTACTTCAAAAATTTCCAGAAACTCCTCTTTTCTCAAAAACTCTAGGAAAAAGAAAAACATACCAGAAAATAAGATCTGGGTTCTCACAGAAGGTTCCTCAAATTCCTATGAGTCTCCACCCTTGATAGCCTATATAATTTTTTCCTGAAATGATTTAATCTGGATATATAACATATATTTAAGAATATTTTCATGAAACTTATGGGTTCCCATCATAGTGGGAAACTATCATAACGTTTAGGTGTGACAGGTACTCTATGAAAATTATCACATACTATGTTACACATAAGAAAAATTAAGATATGATAAGTATTTTATTAATATTTAAAACTATAAATATAGTTAATCATAAAGTATATGGAATTTTGTTCTAGTAAACTAACTCTAAGAGAATCCCACATTCATAGGAGATAAAAGCTAATAGATTTCAGCCCGGTAGCTCTCACATGGTACTCATGATTTTGTTGAGATAATAAATTATTCTATCTGTCTACTATATTTTCATTTGTGTAAACTCTTCTTACTAAAACTTCACCAATCTAAAATAAATCTCTAAAGAGGTTATACTTACAAAGTATATTCTTTTTCCATTGGTGTGACTTTAGATATTTTTCAAGATCCACCGCTACAATATTATCATAATATAATGTGATAGGATCCTTAATATTAGGTGCCGTAACAGGATTTTTGGAAAAAGAAAAATATTAAAATGGATTATTTGGCTGCATCTAAATCCACTATATACTCATAATTTTTGGTAGAATTTTAAACAAATAGCTATTTTTAACTATTCTATCTCACATGTCCTCTGTTGTAACTAAAAACATATCTTAACTATGATTTGATATCATTCTAAACTATTTTAAAACTATCATTAGTATATCCATTTGTAACTATTTCCTTATCTCATTCATACACTAGGAATATTTCCTTAGTCCTTCACAAATACTAAAGTATTTCCTTAATAGTAGACCAATGTTGTTCACCTAGATCATATTGTTATTTTTCTACCATTCTCAATGCATAAGAAACATCAAGTCTAGTAAATGACATGGAATACTTGATTTATCATATCATTGAATCCTTTGGTATCTTTCTCATTATCTCTTTCTCTTATTATTTCTAAGGATGAATTTTATTGTAAATATGTATACCATGTGACACATGAACCAATTCCATCTTGGTTGGTTCCATAATAAATCTCCTTAGTATCTATTAAATTTTATATACCTTGAATTAGTCCATGTAGCCTCTTGGATCTATCACAAATTATATTTATCCCTAGAATGTAGGCTTTTTTACCTAGGTCCTTCATGGAGAAGAATTTGTTTAATCAGTCCTTAATAGACTATAATATTATTATGTCATTTCTAATAAGTAATATTTCATAAAAATATGCTATTATGATAATGAATTCTATCCCAATAAACCAATTGTAAACACATGGATCAAATTCATTATTAATGAAACCATAATATTTTATAGTTTCATTAAACCACATGTTCCATGTCATGGATGATTGATTGAATCAATAAATAGATCACCCCAACTTGTATATATTTTGGGCATCACCTAGAGTCACAAACCCTTCAGGTTGTTTCATATAGACATCTTCATGATGGTTCCTATTAAGGAAATTTGTTTTGACATCCATATTTCAAATTTCATAGTCATGGTAAGCTACTATATATAATAGAATTCTGATGAATTTAAACATAGAAACTAAAGAAAAGGTTTCATTATAGTCAATTCCTTGACACTGTTTAAACCCTTTATCTGTCATCCTTTCTTTATAGGTACTTAATTAACCATTCATGTCTAGTTTTCTCTTGATTACTGATTTTTACCCAAAAGGCTTTACATTAACTAGTGTATTGACCAAAACCCAAAATTGGTTCTAATAAATGGATTCATTTCATAATTAATGGATTCTTACCATCTTTCAACTTCTGATCTCTCTACTTCCTATTTATAGGAAAGAGGTCCATTATTTTCAACCAATAATGATTCAACATATTTGGTGACTATAAAACCATATCCCTCAAGTTCACTTACCTCTATGGTACTCATACATAGTACTTGTGTTTTAGGAACAACTTCTTCCATGGGGACCTATGAAATCTATTCTTATACCAAATCTTGTGTATCATGAGCATCAAATTCATCAGTACCAGTCTTAATCTAACTATCCTTCTTGAGGATGTTCCCCATATCAAGAAAGGTAACTTGTTTCATGATATTCACTTTATTTTTTGAGGTTTTTTATAGGTAGTACCCCCCTGTTTCCTTATGATTCCCTATAAAGATACACTTTCTTCCCCGGTGTGTTAGTTTGTTTCCTAATATGGTCATAACAAATGCCTCACAAGCCCATATACATGTATGCAACCAAAATGGTTTCTTTATACTCCATAACTTGAAGGGAATTATCTTTTCCTCTATGGTTAGTACATGGTTTAGTGTGTATGTCACAGTTTGTAATGAATATACCCAAAAGTATAATAGAATATCTACATAACTCATTATAAATTTTACCATTCCTATCAAGGTACAGTTACAAATTTCACTAATGTCATTCCATTCTATTTTGAAAGGTGTAGTGAGTTGAGAAATAAGCTTAAAATCCTATAAAAGATTTATAAACTCTTTGTTAAGATATTCACCACCTTGACCATATCAAAGTTTCTTTATCATATTTATTTGTTGATTCTCTATTTCAGTCTTGAATTATTTTAGTTTCTAAAAAGACTCAAACTTATACCTAATCAAGTAAACATAACCATATCTACTCAAATCATCAATAAAAGTTATGAAGTAAGCATATTCATCCCAATAATCTACTATAAATAGTCCACACACATTAGTGTGTACCAATCCTATAATCTCTATAAACCTCTCCACTTATCCAATGAATGGTAGTTTGGTCATTTCTTCTTATAAATAATAATTTCATCTTTCAAGTGGTTTTAGCTCAATGGATTCTAAATAACCCTTTTGATAGATATTTTTCAATTACTTCTCATTTACATGACCAAGATGGTGATGTCATAGCTAAGTGTTATATGAGTCATGTAAACATAATTAATTATCAATTTCCAATACTTGTTTTTTCTAATTTAATGCTAAAGACCATTATTTAAATGTGTCGTACCATAACATATGTTTTCTACATAAAAAAATATTTTATTTCCAAAATTGAAAACAAAATCATTTATATCTAAGTAGGATATATAAATTATGTTTTTGATAATAGTAGGTACATAATAAAATTATTTTGAAACCAATATCATTATTGTTGGCAATAGAAGTTGTTATTATTCAATAGATTGACCAACTAGAATCACACCATTGGCACCCCATAAATACACCTATCCTCTAGAAAAATTTCAGAATCTATTTGGTTTCTATATATAGATATATATGTGAGAGCTACAATTTGTATCTAATAACTAATGTGTAGATATAAAAACATTACACTCGATCATGAATTCACCTTTAGATTTCCCTTGCTTATAGGTGCAGTTCCTCTTCTAGTGAGATTTCTTCCTATATTAAAAATATACTACTTCATTTTCCTTTGCCTGACTTTGGATCTTCTTCTTCTTGGAAGGATGGTGTTTGAGAGATTTAAAATTTTTATGAGTCTTGGACCCTTTTTCCACGTTCTTCCTTTTCTTTTTAATTATAATTAATTTGGGTTTATCATAACCTATGTCCTTGTCAACTTAGATAATGAGAGTAAGAAGTTCTGAAAGGATCTTATCATTATTTCTCATGTTATAATTAATAATAAAACTACATAATGGCTTGGGTAGTGAAGAGAGGATGAGATATGAGCGCAACACATCTAGAAATTTAATGCACAATATGTATAAGAATTATATATAAAGACCTATTCTTAATGTAAATAGACATTAAATCAATTTTTTGGAATACTTAAAACATTACAAAAATAGAAACCCAAATATTGTATTTGTCTAGTTCCTTCGGAAACATGGAAACCTGAACACCGGTATATATGTGAGCTAGATTATATCCCACTAGGTTCTTCTTGACTATAAATCTTATTAGACACATCATACTTAATACATATCTTCATAACCTGAGGAAGGAAACATAAAAAGGGGTGAGCTCATATGCTCATTAAGGGTAAATAAGGAAAACATGTAAGCAAAAACATGAGCATAGGAGTATGAGAATGTGATCAAAACATTTAAATATCACGCCCTATGTATCAAATATCATAAAAATGAATCATCACATAAATATTTAAAGTTCATAAGACCTAAATCATAGGGAAATAAATAAAATAATCTATAAAAGAATAACATAGTAATAAAACATGGAATTTTGGAAAACACATAAGTATATAATATGCTTTCCATAGTATCTAAGGCATCGGTTCCAAGACCATCTTAGTAGTATGGGTTCACTACCCATACCATCTTGGTAGTAAAGGTTCACTTCCATGGTTATCTTAGTAGCATGAGATCACTCCTCATACCATCTTAGTAGTCATAGTTCACTCTCATGGCCATCTTAGTAGTCAAGGTTCAATCCCAATACCATTTTATTCTATCTCATGAGATATAAATATTTACCCAAAACATTGGATGAAGATATAGGTCCCACACATCTCAGAATAAAATCATACATATATGTACCAAAAAATCATAAAAAATCATATCATAACCCATGAAATAAATGTTTATCATAAACATATAATCATATCATAGCCTGTGGAAAAAATTAAATTTTCATAATCATTTCATCAAAATTATAACCCTTGAAATAAAAATGGATTTCATAAATATATATTCCATGAAAGAGAAACAAGTTTCATAAAGACCATGAAATAAAGCATAAAACATTCAGAGAAAGAATATGAATGTACCATATAGAGACCCTATTCTTTTACACATATCATTACATTATTTTAATCATAACTAAACATTAAATTAAAATCCACATAAAGTCTAGTATCTTGGAATACTAGTTATATAAAAATGAAAACATGGGACTAAATAAAAAATTTCTTTATTTATCATCCATTATGAGCGCTTAAAATCCTTTGAGACCTTACTTCTATATAGGATAACCTGGGGATAACATGAAAAAAAGTTTGAGATAAAACCTCATTAAGGAAATAAACATTAAAATAAAGCTTAGCACATGGGTTAGAAGTCATAACATAACAATGTAAAAATGCATGGAATATGATTAAATATAAGGAATCATAACATGGGATCATATAATAATTATTCCATAGTAATGTGGTAGAAATATAAAACATGACTTTAGCACAATTTAAGGCTCGTTTCACATAGGGTATCATGAGTTAAGTCTCTTTTCACATATAGGAGAACGGGTTAATGATAACCACCAAGATTGTTGCACATGGAGCATAATTCAAGGCTAAGTACCATGGTAGTTGCACATAATGTATCCTGAGAATAAACATTACCCAATGCATTGGAGTTTTATCTGTTCATACCCATCTTAACATGTTCATGAATATTCTTTCCACATTAAGAATCATACATAAGTAATCAAACATAAACATAAGGGTAACCCATGGAAATAATTGGGTACCATAATCATGTCACAAACATAATAGATGGGAATATCATAAAATTGTACATGAAAGAAAATAATTAAATAATACATGGACATTAATAAATTAATATAGGAATATATCATGATAAGTGATGTCAAACTGAAGTGAAAATAGTGTTTAAGAAACTTTATAAATAAAACGTTTTAGTACGGTTTAAGGGAAAATTTTCATGATTATCTAAAATGGAAAAGGAATAATTGTTTGTATAAAACCAGAATTAAACCAATTTATTTTTTCATGCTAAAATTATTTATTTTATATAAATAATGGTGGCTTAAAACATATTATGTATCACACTTGAAAATGGGTAAGAATTCAGAAAGTTCCCTTAAATCAGGCTTGCTTATTGGGAAGAATCGAGTAGGGAACCTTTTAAAAACATGTATATCCCTAAAAATAAGGATGAATGGATCTGGATACATGATTTTGGAAAATACATATATCATTTTTAATATGTACATAAAAATCATTTGGGTAAAAATAGAGAAGGATTAACCTGAAGGAATAATGGAGGTTCGGGTATAATCCCTTAACTTGTGCCCGTAATAATTTTGTACTTGATATTAATGTCTAGAATAATAAAATTAGATTCATTAATTAATAATTAAAGAAACTTATATAAATTTAATTTATTTATTATAACTTTATTTAGTTCATTTATTTCATTTATGTTATTTTTTATGGGTTAAGCGATTCAATTTCATCATTTGGGAGCGTTGATTTTTTTGGTTTTCATGATCGGTTTACTTGTATATGTGTTTGGAAAATAATATATAATGAATTTAGTTGTCTAGAAATGAACATATATGTTATTAATAAAATAATATAATATTAAAATTTCATTTTTCATAGAAGTTAGGATTATTCATTCAATAAATCGTTAATGATAATTTTTTAGGATAATTTAGTGTATTTTGATCACAACAAACTCATCTTGTTTTATAAATTATTATCATGTGTTCAAAACTATTATATAACATTACATAAGATATATTACATAAATTATAATTTGGTTAAACCAAAAAAATGGTTCCATGACCATCTTTGAATACATAATTGATAGATGAAAGCATGGCATCTATGAAGGTGGTAAATCAGCACCTCAGATACGATGTTTTCATTCTTAAAATAAAAAAAAGGAAAAGATATTTAATGAAGAATTATTCCATAAACATGATAAAACTCTAGTATATGTAATATACTCGAGTTTTCATGCCATTTTTATGAGGGTAGGTGAGGAGAGAAAAGGAAAATAAATGAACTTGAAAAGAAAATGAAAGAAAATATAAGATGGTTTTACCTCTTGGTTTCTTCTTCTTGAGAACCTCCTTAGAGGATTGGTTTTGGTCTTTTGTTAAGACCAAAATATCCTAGTCATGGGGAAGGGACTTTGGATGAGATTTTAACAGAATTTGAATGAGGCTAAAGGCTTGAGAGGTGTGAGGAGAATAGGTGGTGAGGGGTGGTATTTGTAGTGGTGGAGGGTGTTTTTTGAATATTTTAATCATTATTATTTTATTTTTCTCAAGAAAGTGAATAGTGTCGATTATAAAGAAATTAGGTGATGTGAGTTTGAACCATTTTTTATTAGATCATCCATGACTCAATGAATAGTGTATTTAACATATAATGTATATATACCATAAATTATCATATTTTACTATTCACCAAAAATTCAAATATTTCATAAAAATCCCAAAAAATCAACCTAACCAGTTTTCAACATGTATAATTAAAAAATTAATTCCATTTTATGAAAATAGTTTTATAAATATGAGAAATATAATTTTTAATTAAATTCCTCATTTACTTGTAAAATACAAATTTTAAAATTGAAATTTCTTTTCTAACACCTTAAAAAAAATTAAGGTCTCATAAAATTATATTAAAATCATAAGAAAAAATATTATTTTGTGCATACATTTTAAGAAAATTAAATTTCTTTTAAATTATTAAATTAATCATAAAATTATAATTAAATATTTATGACTTATAAAAATACCAACACTTAATTAATAATTTTTAAAATATTCACTTACTTATACTATGATATAATTATATCATATTGTCACTTCTAAGATGGATAAATTTTATTTATACTATCATTGGTGAGGTTACTATTCAATTGGTCGGTTTACTATTCATAAGGGTCACATTACTATTCCAAAGGTTAAGTTATTATTTCATCAGTATAGGTTCCTTAACTTCTAGAAATGATTCTTATTTAATTCATTCATCATTTATAATTATTTTATTTTATTCTCTTATGTGTTTATAGCATATGACATATTTATAAGAAGGTAATTTCCATTGAAATAATTCAAGGTTGTTACATTATTCCCCCCTTGTGAAATTTTTCCATCAAAATTTCAATTTACATTCTAAGTTGAAAATAGGTGTGGGTACTTTTCCTTCATCGCTTTCTCTAGATCTCATGTTTCCTCTTCATACTTATGGTTCTTCCATATTACTTTGACCAGATGAGTGGTCTTGTTACGTCAAACTTTATATCTACAATCCAAGATCTTCACTGGATTCTCCTGATAAGAAATATCATTATCCAACTATACCACCTATGAATTTATTATATGTGAAGAATATGGTATGTACTTCCTTAAGAGGGATACGTGGAACATATTGTGTACTTGATACATGGTTAGTGGATGTGCTAGTCGATAGTTCGTAGATATGATGCGATCAAGGATCTCAAAGGGGCCAATGTACCTAAGACTTATCATCCCTTTCTTCCCAAGTCCCATAATCCTATTCTATAGAGATATGTAGATTAATACCATGTCTCCAACCTTAAACTCAAGGTATCATAGATGATTTCCTATATAAATTTTTTTGACTTTGGGATTCCTTGATGTGCTGTTGAATGTTTTTAACCTTCTCCACCATTTCATTGACCAGTTTTGGTCCTAGAAGCTTATGTTCACCGACCTCATTGCAACATGTCTGTTTTTTGCACCTTTTACCATAAAGGGATTCATATTTATCCATTTGTATGATCGATTGGAAACTATTGTTATAGGAGAACTCAACCAGACGAAGATGTTGGTCACATCATCCTTTTAAGTCCATAGAACATGCTCTCAAAATTTATTCTAGTGTATGAATAGTTTGCTAAGATTGGGCATCAGTTTGAGGATGATAGGCCATACTGAAGTTTAGCTCAGTGGTTAGATCATGTTGGGTACTTTTCCAAAACTTTGAGGTGAATCTCAAATCTCAATTAGATACTATCGATAGTGGTACTCCATGCAGCCTTACCACTTCTTTGATATATATTTGTGAAAGTTGATCTAGTGAAAATTCCTCAAGATTGTGCTAAATTGAGTTGTCTTTGTAAGACGATCCATAATAACCCATATTTCATTGTTCCCTCTAGATACCTTTGGAAATCCAGTGAAAAAGTACATGGTGATGTTTTCCCATTTCTATGTTGGTATAAGAAATGGTTGCATTATCCCTTTAGAATTTTTTCCTTCAGGCTTCACTTGTTGACATACCAAAAAATTTGATGTATATTCAGTGATATTTTTTTCATATTGTCCCACCAAAAGTTCTCCCAAAGATCTTGATACATCTTTGTGATCCCTAGTTTAATAGAGAAGGCTCAGCTATGTGCATCATTTAGAAGCTCATTATTTATCTCTAGATCAAATGGTAAACATAATCATGACCCAAATATTAAAAATTCATCCTCACTAATCTTTAACTACGATTATTTCTCATTTCAGATAGCTTCCACCCTTTTTTGAATTTCCACATCATTTCTTTGAGCATCCTATATTTTCTCCACAAAGGACAGTTGAGAAATCATTTAATAAAGGATTGATGATGCTCGTCCCTTAATAATTCCCATGTCCATCCTTTGTAAGTCTAAGAAGATTTGATCCTTCTCAATTATCATCATTGATAAAGATGCAAGGTCCTTTTTAATTAGAGCATCTTCCACCTTATTTGGATTAACATGGTGTTAGTGGATTGAGCAGTCATAATCCTTAATGAGATTTAACCATCTTTGTTGGAACATATTAAGATCTTTCTATGTGAATATATATTTTCTACTCTTGTGATAATTATATATATTATACTTCTCCCCATATATATAATGCCTCCATATTTTCAATGTGAATATCATAGCTGCCAACTCCAGATCATGCGTAGGATAGTTCTACTCATGAATTTTCAACTTCCTTGAGGCGTATAATATAAATTTATCATTTTGGATCAGTACACAGCCTAAGCCTTTATTTGAAGCATATTTTGTATATCACAATGAGTTCTCCATTTTTCAAGAGTGTTATTATTAGTGTAATGATAAGCCTCTTTTTGAGCTCCTTAAATTTTTTATAGCATTCTTGAGTCTATAAAAACTTCACTCCCTTCCATTTCATCTTGGTTATTGGGTTTCAAAATCATGAGAATTTATTCACAAAACAACGATAATACCCAACTAGGACAAGAAAAATACAGATCTCTTTTATAGAAGTTATCCTAGGCCACTCTTTGATTTCTTTTGTCTTGTAAGGATCTATATATATTCCTTTGGTGGTGATAACATGCCCCAAGAATGATACTTCCTCCATTCAGAACTCACATTTACTATACTTTGCATAAATTTTATCCGTTTACAAAGTCTGCAACATAATATTAAAATTCTCCTAGTGTTCCTCCTTACTCTTAGATTATATCAGAATATCATTGATAAAGAATACAAAAAAATTGTCAAGGTAGTCTCTAAAGACTCTATTTATTAAATACATAAAAATTTCTGGAGCATTAGTGAGTCCAAATGGAATCACTATGAACTCAGAGTGTCCATACCTCGTTTAAAATGAGGTGTTGGAAATATCTTTCATCCTCTCCTTTAATTAGTGATATCCTGTCCGAAGGTCCACCTAAGAGAAATAATTGGCCCCATGTAGTTGATCGAACAAGTCATCTATTTGTGGCAGGGGATACTTTTTCTTTATCTTGATTTTTATTAAGCTCATGATAATCGATGAAAAGTCACATTGATTCTTCCTTCTTCATGATGAAGAGGACTAGTGAACCCCATGGTGAAGCACTCAGGTGTATAAAACCCTTATACAGATTCTCTTGTAACTGTTTATTCGGTTATTATAGCTCAATTATGACCATTCTATAATGTGTCTTTGATATAGTTAGAGATCCAGGAATAAGTTCAATTGATAACGCAACTTCTCAGTCAGGAGGAAGATTATACAATTCGTTAGGGAATACATTAGTGTAATCTCTCGTGATGGGAATATATTTAAGCATTATCATATCCTTTGTCTCAATAATTTGTGTGAGATATACTTTCTCATAAGGTAGTAATATCCACACTTAATATTATGATTATAAATGGGATTCATGTTCCTCTTTAAACTTGTAAAGAATTAGTGGGTGCTTTGGGATGTGAAGAGTGATCTCCCATTCCTGACAGTTGATGTTGTATTTGTATAAATATAGTCAATCCATGCCCAAATTAGAATCTAACTATACCAAAGGGAGTATGACAATATTTACTAGGACGTTTATTCCATAAAAATTAACAGGGGAGGAGTTAAGTACTTTGGATGCAATAATGTTCCCACTATCTTTTCTCATAAATAACTCAACCTCTAAATTTTGATGTGGTGTTTGAATAGTTATACTAAACTTTCAAGATATGAAATAATGTGTAGAACCAAAATCAAATAGTATGTTCATTATTATTTAATGAATAACCATCATACCTATCACCACATCATTGTCTGGCTCCACATCAATAGTAGTGATAGAATAATCCCTTCCTTATTTCCATGGAGGTTGTTGTTGATTGCCTCTGACAACCCTCATTCTAGGGAATTGGTTCACAAAATTTTCATGTTCCTTGTAGTTTAAACACTACACTACTGGATGAGCATTGATATTAACCCTCCTTTATTATTCCACGTTAGTGGGATTCATTATATCCCTTCAAAAGTTCTTAGCTAGATTCCCCATTCTTCCACATTTGAATCATTTTTTAGTTCCCTTTTCAAAGTTCCCAAGATGCTTCTTCCCACAATTTTGAAACATGGGATATTTAGTATTATTTATATCATGGGATTTATTTGATGATCCACCCATATTGAAATCCATTTTCCTCTTTTTTTCATGGGGTCCATGAGACCATTGAGAGTCTCTGATCTCCATTTCAACCTTGATTCCACAATAGAAAATATCCTCATAACTATCGAAGTCTTTAATTTCCAATGCTTTTCACAGACTCATATTTAGTCTTCTAAAGAAGCTATCCACCTTGATTTCGGTGCTCATGACAAATCTATAGGCGTATCTTGCAAGTTTGTTAAAGTTTTCTTCATATGCCCTGATAGACTCATATTCATTCTACTTAAGTATAAGGAACTATCTTTTCATTTGAGATGGAGGGTTTGAGTGAAATATTTATTAAAAAACATTTTCTTGAATCCCTTCCAATTGATGGAATCAATTTCCTCCTTGGACTTTGTTTTTTTTATCAGTGTTCTCCACTGATCATCTTCCCTATCAAAAATATAGACCACCAGCACAACCCTCTCTTATTTTGAGCACCAGATGATTGAGACTATATTTTCAATGGATTTAATCTATAGTTCCGCAAGGAGGGGATCAGAAGATCCACTAAACATGGGAGGCATGTTTCCACATGAATTATTCGATGAAAACATTCTCTTTCCTTAGATAATGATGGATTTCCAATAAATTAAAGTTATTATTCATAACTTGAGTTAGTTGAACAAGTACTATCATGAAGTTTTGAGCCCCTATTCCCATCATAATTGGCATTTCATTAGTGAAATCATCAAATTTCCTATCACATTGATTGTTTTCATGTGTTCTTCTATTTCCATCTATTAGATAATAAAAATAAAATGAAATTATGGGGCCTAAATACTTAGATAATAAGTATAAAAATGAAACTTTAAGTATAAAAGGATAAAATATTAAAGGAAAAGTATATCCTAACTTTTGATTCCCTAGGTTTCAATATAGGTTATCCATGATCTATTTCCTAACATATATTATTATGGGAATTTTTTTTGTTTCCTTAATAATGGTTCATAATGAGTTTATGAATTTACTACAGCATATCCCTCGGGAGTGTCAAACTAGGTGCGTAGTAAGCTCATTATCGTGTACCAGGTTACCCTAAGTCAGGCCTGGAACACCTTGTTAGATTTTTCACTCCAAGGTACATCTGTACCAGAACCACATCCACTTGTAGTATCCAGATAGGGATTTTTTACTTGATAAACCAATTACCCTAAACTTACCAAAGTTTAGGGACGTTTTCTTAGACTTAGTCTTCTCCCTAAGGTTCTTACTAAATTGTCTATTAATAGTCTCCAAAAATAACTAAACTTTTTCTCTAATACCAACTATAAAGACCCACGTCTTTTGCACATATCATTATATGATTTTAATTATAACTAAACATTAAATTACAATATAAGGATCATAAATTCTAGTGTATTTGAATAATAGGTACATAAAACTAAAAATATGAAACTAAATAAAATATTTCTTTATTTAATATTTATTATGAGCTCCTAACTTCCTTTGATCCCTTACATATGTATAGGATGACCTGAGGGTAACATGAATAAAGGGATGAGATAAAAATCCCATCAATGGAATAAACATAAAAATAAATCTTAGTACATGGGTTATAAGTCATAAAATAACGATATAAAAAGGCATGGAATGTGATTGAACATAAGGAATAATAACATGGGATCATATAATCATGAATTAATAGTGATTTGGAAGCAATATAAAACATGAATTTATCATGATTCATTACTCTTTGAACATAGGGAATCATGGTTCAAGGGTCGTTGCACATAAAGGAGCATGATTCAAGGCTAACCACCAAGGTCGTTACACATAGTGCACAAGTTATGGATAACCCCTAAGATTGTTGCATATAATGTCCCATGAGACTAAAAATTACCCAATGAATTTGAGTTTTATTTTGGAACACCCATCATAACATGTTCATGAATATGATTTACACATAATGAATCCTACATAAGTAATCAAACATAAACCTAAGGGTAACCCATAGAAAGAATTGAAAAGCATAATCATGTCAAAAGAATAATAAATGGGAGTATCATAAAAGTGTCCATAAAATAAAGGAATTAAATCATATATGGACATTAATAAAATAATATATGCATATATCATGATAAGTGATGTCAAACTAAAGTGAAAACAGCGTTTAAGAAACTTTAGAAATAAAAAAATTGGTATTGTTTAAGGGAAAACTTTCAAGATTACTTAAAATGGAAAAGGTATAATTATTTTTATAAAACCATAATTGAACCAATTTATTTTTCATGATAAAATTATTTATTTTAGAATAATAATTTTATCTTAAAAAATATTATTAATCACACTTGAAAATGATTAAGAATTTGGGAAGTTCTCTTAAATCGGGCTTACTTTTTGGGAAGAATTAAGTAGGGACCCTTTTAAAAACATGTATATCCCTGAAAAGAAGGATGAATGTATGTAAATACATGAGTTTAAAATATATAAACATAATTTATATGATTTGCACAAAAATAAAAAATAAAATATTTTATTTGGGTAAAAAGAGAGGAGTAACTCGAATGAATAATGGAGGTTTGGGTAGAATCCCTTACCTTATGTCTGAAATGATTATTCACTGGATATTAATTTCATGAATAATGAAATTATATTCTATAACACCCTAAGCTTCCATGGTACTCTTCTCTTTGAATAATACAATAGTGTGTGTTGTACGCAACTTCGAGTTCTAATGCACCACAACCAATCAAACTAGTCGTTATGAATAGTAATACCCACTTTTTAAAATTTTATAAATTTTATCTTTCAAAATGGACTTCATTTTTAGATTCTTAATATTGAAATTATCTTGGGGTGAATTTTTGGTATTATTCTGAAAACTTTCAATTTTTTATGAATAGTGAAAAACACTAAGTTATAGTTTAAAACCGAATTTTTATTTAAATATTTATTTATTTTATTTAAATTTATTTTAGGTAAAAATAGATACATAATACCTAAATAAGTTCAATTTAATTCATTAGAGTCAGTTTATAATAATTTTAGATATATAAAAATTTTATTGAACTTTTTATCGTCTTTTACCCACCTCCAAGGAGAATTTGCAAATTCACATAAAACTTAATTTTACTGCTTTCGTGAGTGGAATTTCAAAAATCTGAGACACATGGTTGATATCATTAAGTAAAATTCGGTTCAATAAGATAAAAAAATTGATGAATATTAACTTTTGACTTTTATTTACCATGGTTAAAAGTAAATAGGGTAATTAATGGTAAAAATGATATTATTATTACCCTAACACATGTCCTAATTCTATTTGATAAGTATAATTCTACCAAAAAAACCTTAGGAATAAAATATGAACCTATTTGGTTCAATTGTATTAGATTAGGACACTTATTATTATTTTATTTAAAGAAGAGCTAAAAGAGTTAAAATCAAAGTTTAATAACTAAAACATTTTTAATATGGGGTTATACTTAAGATAAATTAGACTATAAATATTCATTAGAAAGGTAAAAAATATTTCCTACATAATTTTATTTTATTTATATTTTTTAGACATTAAATAATTTAAATTATTTATGACACAATGATGATGCAGTAATTACCTAATTAATGAAATATTAAAATAATTGATCTTATAAATATACAAATAAATGTAATTTGATACTTTTTATGAATTAAACTAATTTTCTAGATTAATATGACATGTTATGGTTGGTTAGATGAATTTTTTTCTAAGTAATAACGCTGTTATAAATTTAAAAAAAACAAAATACCAAATAGTATCAAAATTGACATAAAAGAATTTTTAAAACAAATATTATATTATTAATTGATATTCTATTCCTAAAAATATAAGGTTAGGCCAAAAGACATATATAATGATATTTGTATCATTAATGAACCACTTGAAGTTTTCTTGGAAGTATATAGTAAGTTTATTAACCATATAATATAAAAATACAAAGAGACATGGTAAATGTCAAACTATTTAACTAAGAGTTAAATCTAAAAGATAAGGTTAATATAGTGACCCAAACCATTATAAAACCTATTGGTTGAGTGGTTTTAGACCCATACCCACCTTAACCTTTAAATAATCTATTTTTTATCCATTTAAAACCTAAAATTATTTTATTATAAAATAATATTTCTAGTTTTTTCTAAGGTTCCCCTCACCCCTCTAATAAAAGGGCACTCCCCATTCTCTCTAATTCACACATTCAAAGCCATTTGTCTCAGCCAAACCCTGACCAAATACCCTCTCATTTGTCCTAAATTAATCCTAGAGTCCTTCCTTTAGTCATAAATCCAATTTAATGATCCCTTCTGATCAAATCAAAAGGATGAACCCAAAGAAGAGGTAAATATTTCATCACCTCTTTCAAGTTCCTTTCTTCTTCCGCTTCCTTTTTATTTGTTGTTTCCATTCTAAAATAATAACTCTAATATCTTATATATATTGTGATGTTATTATAAATATTTTACAACCAAATTCATTATTCTATCCATCCTTTGAATGACATGTCACCATACTTGCGTACGTACGGATTACCGTCTCCATGTTGTGGTGTAATTGTTATTCAACACATTATTATTTGGATGGGTATAATAATGATGTGTAATTGATGTAAATAATAAATATAAAATGATAATGTATCTGTATATATGATATACCATCCAATTATATATTATTTTAATATCAAAAGAATGATATTGTTGCTTGTACGTACGTACGGATTACCGTCCCCACGAACGTGATGAGATTCATTCACCATCGTATCCATTAAAGACTAGTCTTCATTAGATGATTAAAAATAAAGTTTAAATACTTGATATAATTCTGGATATGAATAATATACATCCCATCCATAACAAATATTACTCACATGACAAATAATATAAAGTAAAACGAATCCGTTAACACCCGAAATAACGATAATACTAATATATTATTAACAAAGAAATGTTAAAATATCATATATGATATCATATTAATGTATATGATTATTTTATAATTTAATAACAACTATTTAACCATTATATATGAGGTTAAGCTACCCTCGACCAAGGAAAAGTACAAGGTAATGGTTAATTTCACAATCTCTTTATTATCCGAGGTAATTTTTACATAAGTATCTACTGGGACATATTTATTATCCATGTCCATGTTTCATGAAAGAGTTTTCAAAGGGATTATTTTAAGGGTATTTTTTACTAAAACATCATTTTAAATGTTTTAAATATTTATTCTTCTAAATTATCCTCATTAATTTCCATGTTTTCAAAATGGTTTTTAAGGATTTATTTATATGGACATGAATGTTTTTAAAATGTAAATTCCTTTCAAAAATTTCAAAGTGGTATGGAATACTTTGATTCAAAAAGATTATTTAAATGTCTTCCTTTATAAATTGTGTGACTTTTAAATGTTTTCATGAAAAAAAGTATATTTATCTCAAAGAGTTTTACAAATCATTTCCATCTATGTCTACATCCTTTGATGGATTTTAAACTTGTTTGAAGTTGATTTATTATGATACAAAACATCTATATTGTATTGAATATTTTGTGATATGTTTGACTATGGATGTTTTATTTTTACACCATTCATGGTTTATGGATAAAGTATTGACATTTCATATTCTATTTTTAATATGAATTTTTATGTTATGTTTAAACCTTTTTATATGAGGAATGCATTGGACTTAGTAAGTGACGAGTGGAGCCCGATATAGCTCCTCGATGCATCAGTAGGTCTCATGAGACAAACTAGTGTCTAAGCACAAGGCCTTGACAAAATCTTATTTTTAGTCTTGGCACAAGTCCTTGACTATGTGGTTATGAAGTCTGGAATTATGCATTCCATCATTATGAAAGTGGCTATTGATATTGCATATGATTATTCAACTACTAGAATATCCATGTGAGTAAGTAAATGGAATTATTTTGATTTTATCTTTTCCAAATTATACTGAAGTTCAAGTTTAAAAGGATTTTTTTTAGTCTTATAAATTTCCTTAAATGTTTATTCTTATTTATGAAAGTTTATACTATATTGTTATCCTTACTGAGAATCTGAGCTCACCCCTTTCTATGTTTTATTTTTCCTAGGATGCGAAGAAGTATATTATGACTGACCTGCAGGGATAGTCTATGGGATCTTAGTGTTCTATATGGAAATAATGTTGTTTTATTTTTCCATTTTATGATGTAATGTAAACCTTATGAATGTATCTAGTACTTACAAGGATACTAAACTAATTGGTTTTTTGAGACTTGATCTTTTGTGATCATTCCAATGTTATATAATAATGCACCGACTCTGGGTAACTGAGGTCAGGGTGTTACATATTCATTAATTAATAATTTTATTACCTTATCTACATTTACTTGATTTATTATAACTTTATTAATTTCATTTAGGTATTTTTTGATGGGTTAATAGATTCAATTTCATGTTTGGGAGCATTGGTTTCCTTGGTTTTCATGATCAGTTTACATGTATATGTGTATGGAAAATCATGTTGAATGAGGTCATTTGTACACAACTGAACTTATATGTTATTAATAAAGCTATAAAATATTAAAATACCGTTTTTTCGAGAATTTATGATGATTCATTAGATAAATAATTAACAATAATTGTTTATAATAATTTAGCATTTTTTATCCCAATAAACTCATCTTGTTTTATAAATTATTATCATGTGTTAAAAATGATTACAGAACATTACATAAAATATAATATATATAGATATATAGATATATATATATATATATTATAATATTTTTCAACCAAAAAAATGGTTTCATGATGTTACTTCAAGACGTAATTGAAATATGAAATCATGTCATCCACGAAGGTGGTAAATCGGCACCACATGGATGATGTTTTCATTCTTAAAAAAAGATGAGAAGAGATTTGATGAATAATTATTCCATAAACATGATAAAATTACATTATATTTAAGATAACTGAGTTTTCATTCCATTTTTATGAGTGTATGTGAGGATAGAAAGATAAAATAAAGGAACTTGAAAAGAAATTGAATGAAAACAGAAGAGGGTTTTACCTCTTGATTCCTTCTTCTTGAGAACCACCTTCAGGGATTGGTTTTGGTCTTTTTTTAAGACCAAAATCTCATGGTCATGGGGAAAAGACTTGGGAAGATATTTGAGCATAATTTGGACAAGGATAAATGCTTTAGAGGTGTGAGTAGAAGAGGTGGTGAGTGTGGTATTTATAGTGGAGGAGGATGGTGTTTTTTGAATATTTTAATCATTATTTTATTATTTTTCTCAAGAAAATAAATAGTGTTTATTCTATAGTAATTAGGTCATGTGATTTTTAACCATTTTTTCTTACATAATCCATTACTCAATTAATATAGTTTTTAACATATAATGTATATATACCGTAAATTACTGTATTTTACTATTCACCAAAAATTAAAGTATTTCAGAAAAATCCCAAAAATTAACCCTAACCATTTTTCAATGTGTACAATTCAAAAATGAATTCTGTTTTATGAAAATAATTTTCTAACTATGAAAAATATAATTTTTAATTAAAATAATTATTTACTTAGAAAATACAAATTTTAAAATTAAAACTACTATTCTAACACTTTGAAAAATTAATTAAGGTCTCATAAAATTATCTTAAAATCATAAGAAAAAAATATATTAATTTATGAATATATTTTATGAAAATTAAATTTCTTTTAAACTATTAAATTAATTATAAAATTGTAATTAAATATTTGTGACTTATAAAAATATCAGCACCTAATTAATAAATTTTAAAATATTCACTTACTTATAATATGATATAATTATATCATGTTTTCACTTATAATATGAATAAATTTTATTTCTAATATCATTGGTAAGGTTACTATTCATAAGGGTCACATTACTATTCCCATGGTCAAGTTACTATTTCATCAGTGTAGGTTTCTTAACTTCTATAAATGCTTCTTATTTAATTCATTCATCATTTATAAAGATTATATTGTGTTATCTTATGTGTTTATACGAAATGAAATATTTATAAGAAGGTAATTTCTATTGAAACATTTCAAGTTCATTACTTAACCTTTAGATCATTTCCTAAAAAGTCATGAGTAATATCAATAGAGGTTATCTTATATGGGAAATATTTTTGAAAGATATTTTAAAAAAAATTCTTGTGGAAAATATACTTCTTCTTTGAAAAATTATTTTTAAAAAATAAAACCTTTTTTAAAACTATTTTTATTGAAAATAAAAATGAAAACTTATAATGGAAGATTGAAAAAAATTTGAAAACATTTTTTGTTGAAACTTATAAAGAAACTTGAAAACCATTTCAAAACTGTTTTCCTTGAGAACTTATAAAATACTTTTAAAAACATTTTGAAACATAAACTCCATGAAAGAAATATCATATAATGGATACATAAATACCCATAAATTTAATAATAATAATCATATAATACATTCATGAGTATTATATATACACCATGTAAAAAAGAAAATAGTGGTGAACATGGCATGTATCTCACATATATAAAAAGTGAGAAGAAATTACCTTACCTTGTATCTTGACTCTCTTTATACTCATATAATATTCCTATATAATAAATTTAATTTTATTATAAATATTTTACAGAAGAATATTATTATATCTAATACCATATATGGATTTATTATGAACTTATATTACCCACTTGTTAGAAATTCTATGTTAAGGTTTCACTTCAGGTAATATCCAGTTTTCTCATCACATGTTCCTTAATTTGTTATATATTTGTTCCCTATAATTATATCATGATTTCAAGAATGTAAAAAATCATATGAATATCATTTATATTCAGAATATTTTTATTATAATAATCTATAGGATATATAATTATGAAATGGAATACACTATTTATGGAGATGGTAGGTCGTATGTGTGCATGAATGTTGTTTCTACTTTCTTATCGTATTGGAAGAAAGAGAGTAAATGAAATGTAAGTATATATATATATCATTATTCTAGTAGAATTATTATATCATATATATCATATAATTTAATTAAACACATCCTTAACACATTCCATGTAGTGTGTGAATGAATCACATCGCTTTGAGGGGCGGTAGTCTATACTTCCTCAAATGAAATTATCGTATTTACACAAGATGGAAAGTATAAAGATATGTGATGTAAAATAAATAAAAAAGATTAAATATATTCTAAATATCATAAATATTATATAAAAATAGAATTTCCATCATAATGTTCACCATGAGAGTTGGTAAAGGAATAATGAACAATTATCGTTTTGTGAGGTGGTAGTTTTTCAAACACATAAACAGTTTGTTTGTTACCCATTAGATGGAAGTGTGTGAATGTGTAGGTCAACATATTAGCATAAAAACATCTAATTATATTTATTATACTAGTTTTTTATAATAATGGAATAAGGAGAGTTTCGGGGATGGATAATGAAAATAAGATAAATGAGCTTGAGGGAGGATGTTACCTCTTCTTTGGGTAACTCCTTTTGGTTTTCACCAAATAAATTCCTTATATTTATTTATGTACAAATGAAGGTTTTAGGGAGGAAGGTAGCGATATTTTTGATATATTTAGTAAGATATTTTATAAACTTAATTGTCTTGAGAGGTGTATGGAAGTAGGAGGAGAGAAGGCCTTTTATTATGGAAGAGGAGTGGCACTCTTGTAATATTTTGGAAAAGGGAAACCCCATCCACATTTTTTTATTTCAAGTGGATCTAATAATAGTACAAAGTAAATAAAAAGGGGTATATGGTATAAATATTTCAATAAAATGGATTTTGGATAAGTATCCATGTCATATTAGGTCTTATGTTTAGGGTTTAGTCCCTTGTTAAGCTTAATTTAATCTTAATCGATGTAATTAATTTTAATTACCTTCACAAATATTTTTGTTCAAAAACAAATTTTATATTATTATAAATTATAAATTATTATTATTAAAAATATAGAATCCATTTTTAAAAATTCAAATCATAGAAGTGAAATAGATTAATTTAAATTTTAATCCTATGGATAGGATGACAAAATGAGTTTTTAAAGTAAAAAACGTTTATAAGTTTGCTAGGTTTTTATAACCAATTTCAATGTGAAATTGATTAAAATTACCTAAATTGAATAAATTGATAAAAAAATTATATTATTATAATTAAAAATAAATTAAAAATATAATTTATCCTTATAAATAAATTAGTTGAAAAAGTGGTTTTGAGTTAAATTTCAGTATTTTTCACTATTCATTAAAAAATGAAAACTCATTGAAAAATAAAAAAAAATAACCCTAACATAATTTTTATGTTTCTATTTAAAAAATGAAGTCCATTTTGACATATTAAATTTATTAAAGTTCCAAAACTTATATTTAAAATAGGTTTTCTATCAAAAGACGTTAAAAGTACCTTAATAAAAATATAGATTTTTATGTGTAAAATTTGGTTTGTTCATATCTTATTCCCATAAAATATATTGGTTGAATATCAAAAATATTTAACTATATATAATATATATATATATATATTACATAAATATCACTCACTAATTGTAATTAATTTAATTTATTAGGATAAAACAACTTTGTGAGCATAAAAATAGTTTTCTGTAAAAATATTCCCTTTACATTCAATTGGTTCAGGTAACTAATGAATTTATTTTATATTTGTGTATACCATAGGTTTTCATTAGTTAGTTAATAATATTCATAACTACTAAATTAATGGATAGGTTAAGTCTTAATATATAAAATAATAATATTTTTATAATATATTATTGTTTGGTAAAACTCGATCTTATGTGTTACAGAAGCTAATGAGGAAAGTCAATCTTGCATGTAACATGATCTTACCTCAGTGTTCCTTATAGAGAAAGATAAACTTTATATTTTGTGTAGTTCATGATTAACTTGGCATTGTGTATAACACAGACCAAAATTAGTTCTTTAATATATATAAAATAACTATTTTTAGTGTTGCGTGAAATGTAAAATATCAAAAAGAATAAATTAATTTGAAAAAAAAAATCAAAATCTCAGTGTGTTACATTCTACCCCCCTTAAAATGAATTTATCCCTTGAAATTCTTCTAGGTTATTAAAGGTTTAATAATTTAATTTTCTTTTCTTAGAAACCCATATCTTAAAAATGAAAACTAAAAATTCCTTTTAAAAAGGGAAGTTGGAAACATAACATATAACTAGAATTCCACATGGGAGAACATAGGTGGAAAGTGAAAACTTGGACATGAAAGAGAAATATAACCATAATGTTCTAATGTAGAGTGATAGAGAAAAATTTTATGAGAAATTTAACAATCACAAAACCATAAATATGTGATGAACTAAGGGACCATCTAATTCATAGAAAATGGAGGTACAGTGATAAAATTTTTGGATTCATGATCCTTTTCCATAAAGATAAATAATTTTCATGAAAAATATATACTTGAATGATTTTTAGACAACCTCACCCTTTGTTCTTCCTTTATCCACTTCACCTCTTTCTCTAAAAATTAAGGTGAATTCCTCATTCTTGAAACACTAACAGATCATGAGATCCATGATATATCATATCGTCTGTCATGAGTTATCATCAACACCAAGTTTTTATAATAGGTTATCCAATATGCATAAATACTCATGTGGTGATATAATACTTTATTCTCAAAAACCTCATCCAAAGTTTAATTAATATTTCCATAAATGGTTAACCTTATGAACCTTTAAAAAGATGAAAATATAAAACTTTAGAAATAAGGTCACAAAATAAGCTTAATATTGATCCCTTATATATCACAAAGTAACACTTGGTTGTCACATTTCAGACATGTGAATACCTTCATCATATATTCTCTTGAAACATGGTAATAACCTGAATTATGATAAATCCTTATTTTAAACATTCATATCTTATTATTTCAAAGTATATTGGATATATTTCTTAAATCTTAAAAAAAATTATAAACTTGATAGCATAAACCACTTGTTAACAAATCCTTAATTAGTTCCAAGGTAATCAATGTTGTCCAATTTACTTATTCCTATCCAAAATATCTTTATCCAAAGAAACATTATCTTAACATAAGGAACATATTAAGGGTTATCTTCCCTTTTTCAAAATATCACCATGTCATTAAATAACTTTTTGAGTCCATATAAAACATTCAAAATAATCTTGTAAATCCTTAGGAAAAAACATAAACAGAACAATCCTTTCATATTACACCATTCATACTACAAAATTATTGAATTCAAATACATAGAAACTTTGATTATTACCATTCATCCGTAAGTAAAAAATAAGGCTACCTCATCCTATTACTTAATACCTATTAACTTTAACATCTCATCTATAGTTTCATCATCAACAACAATATAACTATTACTTATACCTCTTTGATGATTATTTTAAAGATATTTACACTTAGGACATCGATTTTTATAATGACCATTCATTCAACACTTAAATCATTTAACTTTTAATCATGACTTAGGGAGGCCAATATTCCAATCTATTTGGTTAGCTAAACCATTCATTTTTACTTTGCAATTACTTACTTTGTGTCCTTCTTTTCCATAGTAAAAAAACCTTCCTATTCCACTAATACATTCACTTAGGTGATTATTTCCACATTCCTGAAACAAAGTAAACCCAATATTCTTTCCTCTATGGTCTCCATTACCAAAACTCTTATAAAACTAATTCATTATCTTATTTGGTGAGTCCAAAAGTTGGTTAAGGTACACTTTTTTTATCATGTTCCCTAAAAATTACTTAGTGATGATCACAACATCATTCAATCTAGTGGTCATCTCATTTGACTTCTCATTAGCATATTTTCAATCACATTCAATGTTAATATAGTTCTATATGATTCCCTCAATTAAATAAAACTATAAATAATTTAATACGAAACGATTATCATAGTGAGGAACCACATAATCATGAAAATTCACTTATAATATGTTCATGTTATGAAACCTTTATTAATATATGAAACCTTAGGTTTGTTCTTAGTTATTCATAGACACATTATATTTAAATCCTTCATGATGGTTCATGAAGAGTTTGTGAATTCCAAAATCATATCCCTGGGGAGTGTCAAATTAGGTGTGCAGTAAAGCTTGTTGTCATGTACTATATTACCCTCAATTAGGTTTGGGAAATCTTGGTAGAGTTGTTAACCCTAGATACATCTATTCCAGAGCAACATCCACTTATAGTATCTAGATAGGGATGTATTTCATAGAAAACACTCACTCCATCCTTTAATAAAATGCCATGATATTTTTTAATACTTTTTCTTATCCCTAGACTTATCCTTAGTCCTTAGAGTTCTCACTAAGGTTTTCTCATCCTAGTTTCCAAAGGTTAACTAAACCTTCACTCTGATACCAACTATAAAAACTCAATATTAAAATACACATACATCACATCACTTTTGCTATAAATACTTAAAACATTAAAAAAATAGACACCCAATGACCGTATTAGTCTAGTTCCTATGTAAACATGGAAACATGAACACTAGTACATAAGTGAGCTACATTATCTCCCACTAGGTTCTTCTTGACTAGTAACCTTATTAGACACATCATACTTAATTCATATCTTCATAACCTAGGGAAGGAAGTATAAAAAGGGTGATCTAAGATGCTAAGTATGGGTAAAAAAGAGATACATGTAAACATAAACATGAAAATATGAGTATGATAACATGATCAAAACATTTGAAGAACATACCCTGCATATCAAAGATCATAAAAATTAATCATGGAATAAAGATTGAGAGTTCATAATACATGAATCATAAGGAAATTTGTTTCCTATAGAAGACGATTGGTCACCCTCTCTATTATTAATGGTTTTGATAATCACAAATCATGTCAAAACATATTAATCATGTCTAATCATTTCAATCATGTTTATGTAAGTTTTAATATGTGTAATTACGATAATCTATAATCACATATAAGTTTAACACATTCTGATAATATTTATGTTAGAAGATAGTCCAAGAAGAAATATTTTCTAAATATGTCAGACTGACGCTGAAAGAAGAGATGAGACACCGACAAATCAACTGAGTCACCAATAGTGCAATCGACACACTGACAGACCGACTGTCTCACTGATAGTTCAAACGATATACCGATGCAAGGGCCTACTGATGTAAGTACCTACCAATGTAAGGAATTGCCAATGCATGGTGATACCAATTCAAGGACTCACTGATAGTTAAAATAAGTCATTGAAGCAATGTGTCATTGATGCATGGAAAGACCAACAGAATGACACACTGATGTAATGAGTCACCGACAAAAGGAGATACCGACAGAGGACTCACCAATAGACTATTTAAATTTAATTTATTTAATATTACTTCTAAAAAACATATTTTGAGTGTTTTAATGTGACTTATTAATTTAATGATTTTTGCAGACATCTTAAATAAAGATGTCATAAGTACAAGGTAAAACATCTACCTCAAACCATGCACATTCTTGGGCTGCAAGAGTATAAAAGAAAAGGATAACAAACATAAGAATCGCATGAAAGAGATACAAAAGAAGATAAAATTAGTCACAGTAGTAGACCCATGTGAGAAAAAAATAGAAAGTAAGAACACATGGGGAACTCTTCATTACTACTTTTTGTGAACTAGAGAATAGATTTTCATCAAAGTTACAACATATCTACAGTATCCAACTGAAATTAAGGAGAAGAACATCTCATCCTCTTGGAAGATAGAACACACTTCTCCATGACCCTCTATTTTTAGTGTTTTATTCCATAAGAGGACTCCAACTTCAACTCTAATACATCAAAGAGTCCAGATCTAAACTACATAACACACAGAGCCATCTAAACCCTATCAAATATCTATTTCTCTATTGTGTGCCTTTTTATTACATTTTTGAGTAGTGTGTGCATCTGTTTGTAAAACACACACTATCTCTTACATTGAACTAGAGGAAACTGTATATCCTCACACAACTATATTTTTACACTTTTTTATCCCACGACGAACTGTGGAAGAGGTCATGTGTGACCTGGTTGTATTTTTGTTCCCACATAGAACTGTGGTAGAGGTATTTTGACCTGAATAGTCTGTTTACTATTTTATAAACCCCTATCTAGGGTGTGGATCAAAACCTTTTATCTATATAGATATCTTGGTGGTGGGTGATCACCAAGTAGAGAGGATTAAGTCTCCACTTGGGACTGAACCTCTTGGTTTATATCCACTTTGTTTTCAAATTTAGTCTTCTCTATATTTACCTATATTTTAGAAAACTGAATTTCACTTTGATAGTTAGTCTTGGATACTAATTATAACTATTTTTACTAATTATATTAGTTTAAAAAAGTTTTATTAATATCTCATACTGTTATAACTGAGAAATAATCAATCTTCTGAGAAATTTCTTGAATAGTCAGATTATTATAAATTCACTACTTTGATTAACTGGAATGTTTTGTTTTAAATTGGGGGAATATTTTAAATAAAAATTTAACCGAATTTTTTTATAATAACTCAATTAACCCCCCCCCCCCCCCCTCTTGAGTTCCCTACTTTGACCAACATTTGATATCAAAGGATTCTTTAATAGTTTTTTTAAATATTTTCAACTGTGATTTAGTTATGTTTTAAAGATCTCTAAATTTATGTTAGTTCTAAATGTTTAACTCTCTAAAAATATTTTCTCTAGTATGGATAATAGATTTTAAGGTTCTTCTACAAATAAACCTCCCTATTTTAATGGAACAAACTATTCCCAATAGAATCTTAAGATGAAAATGCATTTAGAAAGTATGGACTTTGATGTTTGGATGGTTATATAAGATAAATATGAAATACCAAATACTATTAGGAATACCTAGAGTCATGCCACAAAGACTGCTTATAATAACAATTACAAATATTTAAATGATTTTTTTTGTGCACTAGGAGATGAATAATTTAATAGAATATCTACTTGTACATCTGCCTATGAAATTTGGGACACTTTATATATTTCACATGAAGAAACTTATAATGTTAATGAAACAAGGCTTAACACTTATAATATTAATTATGAAAATTTTAAAATGAAGACTGATGAGCCTATTTCTATCATCTATCTTAGGTTTAATAAAATTTTGAACACCATGATCTCTCTGGGAAGAATAGTTACATCCAAGGAGAAAATCATGAGAGTACTCAGATTCTTACTAAATAGATGGAGAGGGAATTCTATATCAATAAGAGAATTATGTGACCTAAACACTTTTCCAGTAAAGGATTTGATAGGCAAGTTGATGATGTACGAGGAATAACTAAAAGTAAACAAAGAAGGGGCTGATGAACCCGAAATAAAATCTATTTCATTCAAATATAATACATCCAAACAGAAGGACAAAGCTCAAGATGAAACTAAAAGTTCAAGTGATGAACAATCTTCAACAGATAGTGATGAGGAGATGGCACAAATATTCATAAGGTTTAAGAAATTTTATAGAAAGAATAAATTATTAAAAAATACCAACTACAAAGGAAAGTATGATCATAAGGGACATTGAAAAAAGGATTGTAAAGAGGTGATACTTCAAATGAAATCATCTACTATGAGTGAAAAACAAAGGGACATGTAAAGGATGACTTCCCTAAGATAAAGTACAATAATAAGTATGATGATAAGGATATAAATTATAATAAGGCCATGAAGGTAACATAGAGTTCTTCTAATGACAGCTCAAGTGACTCAGAATCCTCTCATAAAGAAAAGTCTAATAAGGTAAATATTTGTTTTATGAAAAACACATCTGAGGTAACACTAAACTCTCCTAAACATAATGTTTAATCTTCTTGAGATGAAAGTTATTTTGAAAACATGACAAATGAGAAAATGTTTAAATACTATAAAATGCTAGAGGACACTTGTAATTAATTAAAAGATAAATACAAATCTTTTGAGAAACAACATGCTTTGACTACCACTATTAAATCTGAACTTGTTATAGAAAAGGACAAAAGTGCTCAACTGCTTAAGGAAAACAATTAGCTCAAATTGTCAAATGATCAATTGAAAAATTTCCAAGAAATATTTACCAATGGTAAAGAAATATTATTTTAAATAATTTGTAAAAAAGTAGATCCTAAATATACTACCAGAATATGATACCAACCAACCAAGAGGAATATAACTAAAACATATTTTGTATCAAAATCTGGAAAATCCAGTTTTATGCCCAGTCCTAGAAACTTTTCTGCGAGTTCCATCCATAAAACATGTTCTACTATTTTGAGATTTTATGGACTAAATAAAGTCTATTTTTTAAATACTTTACATGATACTTATAGTAAACCCATTAAGAAAATCTGGGTTCCAAAATCTCTTATTACTAAAGTTACTAGACCCAAATAAATCTGAGTACCAAAATCTATTCTTGTCTAATATGTTTATAGGAAAGTTGTTTGAAGATCTCATATAAAATCTTATGGTATTTGGACAGTGTATGTTCAAGACACATGACAAGAGATTACTCATACTTCAAGAACATGATAAAGATTGATGGTGGTCATGTCACTTTTGTTTATAATGTAAAAGTAAAAATCATTAGTATTGGTGAGATTGGTAACTCTAACTCATTTTTAATTTCTAAATTAATTTCTATAGATGGATTAAAATACAACCAACTGAGTATATTAGAGTTATGTGATGATGGTTTTAATGTTAAATTTGAAAATGATTCATGTAATGTTTTTAATTCTAAAAATGAGTTAGTATTTTCTGCTTTTAGAAATGAAAATGTTTATGTTGTTGATTTAGATACTTTAATTTCTCAAAATGTTTCATGTTTTAGTTTTTTTATAAAGAATAACGGATTTGGAATAGGTGATTAGGGAACTGTAATACACACTCACATTGTAATCTTACTAGAAAATTCTTAGTCAAGGTTCTATATAAACTTGAGTTTCTAAATGAAAAAAATTGTAATCCTTATCAAAAGGGTAAACACCACAAAATCTATTTCAAACAAAATAAAGAAGTTTCAACTTATCAACCTATTTAGTTGGTTCACATGGATTTCTTTTGACCTTATATATTTTCACATCTAAGTGGGAAACATTATGTCTATTTTCTTGTAGATTAATACTCTAGATATACTTAGACCTTCTTCTTGGCTCACAAAAGTGAATCTTACTCTCATTCCACCAAGTATTCTAGGACTGTAGAAAATCTTAGTGGTATTAGTATTAAAACCCTAAGATGTGACCATGGATATGAGTTTGAGAACCAAGAGTTTGAATATTTTTTATCACAAAATGTATATAGTCATAACTTCTCTACTCCTAGAACACCCCAAAAAATGGAGTTGTAGAAATAAGAAATAGAACCCCACAAGAAATTTCTAAAACCATGTTTAGTGAGTATGACCAACCAATATACTTTTGGGAATAATCTGTCAATACAGAATGATATATAATCCATAGAGTTTTTATTAGACCTATCCTTAAGAGAAATTCTTATGAGTTTTGGAACAATAGAAACCCCAAGGTTAACTACATAAAATTTTTTGGTTTCAATGTCTATAATCTTAATACTAAGGATAATATGGAAAAAATTTCCTCTAAGAGTGATGAAGGAATTTTCATAGGTAATTATTTTTCTAGTAAAGCCTATAGAGTCTTTAATAAAAGAACCAAATCTATGGAAGAATTTATACATTTCAAGTTTGATGAGACGGATCCAGATGGGTCAAAGATCTCTCTAGAAAATCTTGAGTATGATATGTCAAATCTGGACATCAATATTAAATATTCTTACCATCCTGTTAAAGAATATATTAAAACTTCCAGTTATATAAATTCTCCAGATTCTAGTAATGAACCCGAACCTTTAGAAGAACCAAAAATATCTATCCCTTCTTTTTCTATACATGTTATAACTCTCAAGAAAACTCCTTTATATTCTATAGTCAGAGATTTAGACAAAGGAACTCATACTAGAGATTCTCTTAGAAATCAGGTTGAACATCAAGATTTTGTATCACAAATTAAACCTAATAAAATCAATGATGCTATCAATGATGAATTTTGGATGATGGATATGAAAGAAGAGTTAAATCACTTTTAAAGAAACAAAGTTTGGAAACTTGTAGATATACCCAAATACACCTTGACTATAGGCACGAAATGGGTGTTTAAGAATAAAGTAGATAAATCTGGTGATATAGTTAGAAAAAAACGATAGATTGGTTACACAAGGTTATAGTCAAGAAGAAGTGATTGACTATGAAGAAACCATTAGACTAGTATCTATACTTGAGTCCATTAGAATCATGCTTGCTTATACAGCACATATAGATTTCAAACTCTGTCAATGGATGTCTCGAGTGCATTCTTAAATGGTTATATAATTGAGGATGTTTTTTTAACAACCCATAGTTTTAAAAATCCCCACTTTCCAAATAATGGTTTTATATTAAATAAATCTTTATATGATTTAAAGAAATCTTCAAGAGCTTGGTATGATAGGATTAGCACTTTTCTTGTTTCTATAGGTTTTACAAAAGGTATTTTTGATCTTACCCTTTCTATAAAAATAATTTCCAAATATGTTTTAGTAGTAAAAATGTATACAGATGATATTATTTTTGGATCTTCTAAAAAATCTTTATGTTTTAATTTTTCAAAGATGATGCAAAGTGAATTTTAAATGAGTTTTATGGGGGAACTCAAATTCTTTCTTAAATATTTCAAAATAAGAGAGGTATTGTTTTGAATCAAAGTAAATATACTAATGATATTTTAAAAAGATTAGTATTTGAAAGCACTTAAATTAGTGATAATCCAATGAGTACCACTTATAAGTTGAACATTGATGAAGATGGTAAATCTGTTGATCAAACCACTTTCAGAGGAATGATTGAAAGTTTACTCTACTTAACTACTAGTAGGACAGATATTATGTTTAGTGTGTGCATGTGCACTTGTTTTCAAGAAAACCCAAAATAATATCATTTAAATTATATTAAAATTATTTTTAAATATCTAAAATATACAACCAATTTATTACTGTTTTATCCAAGAGGACAAGATTTTGATTTGGTGAGTTATTCAGATGCTAACTTTGGTGGATGTAAGTTAGATAGAAAGAGCACCTCTGGAACATGTTACTTTTTGGGCAAGCCTCTAGTTTCATGGTGTAGTAAGAAACAAAATTTGGTTGCATTATCTACTGCCAAATTTGAATACATTATTGCTGGTCGTTGTTGTGCACAAATTTTGTGGATGAAAGACACATTACTAGACTATGGATATCAATTCATACATGTCCCTATAAAATGTGATGACACAAGTGATATTAATATTTATAAGAATCATATTTCACATTCTAATACAAAACACATTGATGTAAGACATCACTTTTTGAGATACCATTATCAAAAAGGTGATATAACTTTAGAATTCATATGCACTGAACATAATCTTGCTAAAATTTTGACTAATCCATTGAAATATGAAAGAATGAACTAAATCAGACATGAGTTAGGAATTATTAATCTATAGGACCATATGTTGTTAATCATTTGATAATTTTAAGTTAGGTTGTCATACTGACATAGACAATATGAAGCTGACAAAGTCATATCGACACTGAGGACATTTTCATGCTGACATAGTTGTCATGCCTACACCGATGACCTTGTCATGTCGATACTTTGTCATGCCGACACTAATGCCTTGTCATGTAGACACCATTATTGTTATCAAAAATCTATCATTCCAAACACTGATGACTCTTTATTTTTATAAATTTTATGTTTTTTACAAAATGACATTGTTTTAGTAATTTTGATGAACCTAGTTCATGATTTCACGATTTTTCAATTTCACATGCCCTAAATGATATAAATTTGAGTTGATCCACTCTACACCTTCACCCATAAACTCACTCAGTCATTGATATCTCTCTACCTTCTAACCTTTCACCTCTTTAAATTCAAACAAAATTGTTGAAATGGTGCGTTTGAAGTGATCTATTGATGGTGGTTTAGGCAATGAGTCTTATGCAGCTAAGAAATAGAAAGGGGAATCAAGTAAATTTTTTGGACCTATAAATCTTTCTCTAGAAAACCATGTAGTGACTTCAAAAATGGAGGTTCTTATTGAATGATTGTTGGAAATAAAGTCTTTTCTACTCAATGTGTTACAGGATCAATGATATCTTGAGTGGTTCTCAGATAATGAAAGACCTTTCTACCCAAATTTATTCCATGATTTTTATATGAATGTGGAGTTTCTTCTATAATGTAGTGATGTTTGTTGGATTAAGTCCATAATTAAAGGAAAAAAGAATATCTTTTTCATATAGATAGTGGGATAAATGTCTTAAGGTACCCTATGAGGGTGTGTTTGATGATTATTAGGGTAGTTTTCCACCTAAGAGGGACTTTTTCTGCATCAAAATAGATCTGAATGAGCTTACTGATAATGAAAAGTGCAGGATACCCATTTCTACATATTTAGATGGAGAGTGTAGAATCTTGTTCAAGTTTATACACCATCAAATCTTTCCTAGGAAAGGTTACATTGAATCTATAAAGTATCAAGATGTCTATTTGATTTATCTATTGATAAAAGGGATTAAGGTAAATCTATGTAGATACCTTTCTGTGCACATAACTGAAATGATCAAGACTTCTTGAAAAACCAATTCCCTATTTTATCCAAGGTTAATATCATCCATGTTGAAATAAAAAGGTTGTGTTGGTGAAGGAGATGAAGTTGTTTTTGAGTGTAGTGGGATCTTCCTAAGAAAATAGATATGTAAAATGATGAATATCAATTGGAACCCTTAGAAGAAAAAATGGGTTGGGGATGAAGATATGATTTATGATAAGTTCAATCCAGTGGAATATCCAACTAGGCTAAAACATATGGTTGATCCTAGTCTGGTACTAGATGAGGAAGTTTTTTACTCTTCAAATGAGGTAGAAGAACCTACCACAACAGTCAGAGATCAATGGTCACCCATCAATGATAGGAGTTATCCTAATACCACTGAAGCTCACAAAGGTTTTTCTTTTGGGACTCCAAGTCCACCATTTTCTTTACCCTCAGATGAACCCACTCATGTCAAAAATAGAGATCAGGAGACAAAAGTCTCAGGCAGTGTATAATATGTAATTATATCCAGTAGATCGTAATAAGAAGAATAAGTAAGTGAAGAAGATGTAAGTGGCAGTGGAAATGGTAGTGAAGAGGAAGAAGGTGAAGAAAATGTTGATAGAAATATAAGTTAAGAGAATGTATTTGTACATGGTGTTGATGATGAAGGTAGTGGTGAAGTTAGTGAAAGTGATGGTGATCATAATGAGGATGATCAAGGTGGAAATATATATATTGATGAAGTTGTGGTTTAGGAACGGTTAGAAGAACTTTCTGAAATTGTTGTTAAAGAAAGAGGAAATGTTGAAGTTCATGATGAAGTGGAACCTAAGGTGATCCCTACACCTTAGTTAGTGTATAAAATAAGGATACCTCGTGTATAGGGTGAGAAACCAATGAGGAAAACATAGATTGAGGGGAGACTCGTGAAAGGAGAGATCAAGCTGAGGGGGAGAATCAAGCTAGAAGAGTAAGACATGACACTCTCACTCCTTTGGATGATGATGTTATGTATAAATGGCCAAGGCATCCAAGATATGTAGCACTTATATTGGATTATGAAGACTCATATGATGAGGTGTTTTTACTAGTTTCCATAGAATCAGTAGCTAATACCCTTCCCAGTAACATGTCACTAAAGCAGACATTAAAAGGGTTAAGGATGAAACTTGCTCAGTTGTGAGTGTATTAGTTTGATCTCGGATGGTCCATGATATTAAACAAGATAGAATGGAAAACACTCATATTACTAATGAATTACACTCTCTCAAATCCTCAATTGAAGAGATGAAGCAGTCTATACAATCTGCTTCTACTCCAGTTCAGCAAGTTGGTGTGAGTGAGTCTCATGAAATCATAATTTCAGAAAATGTTATAACTGAAATTCAACCCAACCTAATCATAACATATAAAACAATTGTACACCACCAAGATGAGAACATAAATGACTGGGATTGTCTCTGTAATCAATAATTTGACCTCAGAGTATAAAGGTTTTCAGGAGACTGTTCTTAAAGTTTGGAAGACTCATACCTTCTCTCAGGTTGTTCCTTCTACCTCTAGTCAGTCATCTCAAGCCTTGTACATTGAGGCAGTTAGAAATTTTGTTAAGGAAGAGCTTCAAGATTTATTTGATTCTTCTAGATTGGCCATCCTTCCAAACATTGAGAAGAATAGTGACTATGTTCATGATATGGTCAGACTCTATTCCAAGTGTTGAGTCTTCCAATGCTCATATTGTAAAGAAGGTGGATTACTATTTCAATAAAATCATTACCAAACATCAGTTGAAAAAAAATTTAAGTATTTGACAGAGAACCTATCATTTCCTCCATTAACCAAAGACTTAAAATACCAAGTAAAAAAATTTAAGGACTTCACCCCATTTTTGGATAAATTCGTAGAGAATAAAGATGACTTTGAGAAATCTATGAAGTATGGTGTTGAAATCGTTGAGGATTTCATCAAGTTGTTGAAGCCATAAATTCATGTGAAAAGTGAAGCAATTTTGGTGTTTGCTGCTACACATATTGTACTTGCTGTATTAGTGCCTCAACCTAATATGAAAATTGTTTAGGCCTTTAGTTAGATTCACCCAGTGATCCAAGAGTAGATTCAATATCTTGTGTTGTCACAACACAAACCCAGCCTTACACATAATGTTCCTGAAGGAGTGATCCTACCTCCTCTAAAAATTTCTTCAGACCCTCCATCTTCTAATCCACCACCTACTAAACCCTCTATTGATCCCTCTAAAAAGGGAAGGAACCTCTTGATCGTGATAAGTAGTTTGGATAACTCCCTGATAGGGATGATTGTTTTTTTTTGTCTTTCACTAACTTTTGTAATACATTGTACATCATTGATTAATGGAATTCACTGCTCTTTTCATTCATCTACTTGTCTTAAATATATTATTCTATGATACATCTTATTCCTTTGTTACATGTTTTCTTCTTGATTGGACTCAAAATGGGGAGCACAATTTTTAGTACCCCTATCACTTTTTGATAATCCCGAAAGGGGGAGAACGATTTGGAATTATCCTTGTTTATTTTACCATTAATATTTATTTTACCTATAAACCTTATATATATATTCAGAAAATTAATCAATAATGGGAGATGATAAGTAGAATGATTATATTCCAAATCAAGTGATTGTACTTTATAATTCCACGATTTGTGATCATCAAAAAGGGGGAGATTTTTGCCCATAGGAGACTGTTGTCCACCCTCTCTAGTATTAATGATTTTAATAATCACAAATCATGTCAAAACATATTAATCATTTCAATAATTTTTATATAAGTTTCAATATGTGTAATTATGATTATCTATAATCACATATAATTTTAACACATTCTAATAATATTTATGTTGTAAGATAGTCCAAGCATAAATATTTTCTAAGTATGACATACTGACATCGACAAAAGAGATGAGACACCAATAGTTCAATTGAGTCACCGATAGTGCAATCGACACACCGACAGACCGATTATATCACCGATGGTTCAAACTAGCTACCGATGCAAGGACCTATCAATTCAAGGACCTACCAATGCAAGGACCAACCAATGCAGCGACCTACCAATGCAAGGACCTACCGATGCAAGGACTTAAAAACGCATGGTTCTACTAATGCAAGGACTCACCGATAGTTAAAATGAGTCACTGACCCAATGTGTCACCGATTCATGGAAAAACCGAAAGAATGACACACTAATGGAATGAGTCGCTGATAGAAATAGATGCTGATAGAGGACTCACTGATAGACTGTTTAAATTTCATTTATTTAATATTACTTCTAACAGACATATTTTGAGTGTTTTAATGAAACTAGTTAATTTAATTCCTTTTGCAGACATCTTAAATGAAGATGTTAGAAGTATAAGGTACAATGTCTACCTCAAAACATGCACATTGTCGGGATGAAAGAGTATAAAAGAAAAGGATAACACACATAAGAATTTCATGAAATAGATACATAAGAAGATACGAGTAGACACAGTAGTAGACCCATGCGAGCAACATACAGAAAGGAGGAACACATGAGTAACTCTTCATTACTACTTTTTGTGAACCAGATAACTAATGTTCATCAAAGTTCCAACATCTTTGCCACATCCAAATGAACCTAATGAGAAGAACATCTCATCCTCCTAGAATACAGAACACAGTGCTTCATGACACTCTTTTTTCAGTGTCTTCATCTAGAAGAGGACTCCATCTTCAACTCTAAAACATCAAAGAGTCTAGAGTTGAACTACATAACACATAGATCCTTCTAAACCTTGTCCAATATCTATTTCTCTATTGTGTGCCTTTTTATTACATTTTTGATTAGTTTGTGCATCTGTCTATAAAACACACACTATCTCCTACACTGAATTAGAGGATAATAGATATCCTCACACAAATATATTTTTATACTTGTTTTCCCCATGAAAAATTGTGGAAGAGGTCATGTGTGACCTGGTTGTATTTTTGTTCCCACATAGAACTGTGGTAGAGGTCTTATGGCATGGATAGTTTGTGTACTATTGTATAAACCTAGATCCAGGGTGTAGATAAAACCCTTTATCTATATAGATTTCTTGGTGTCAGGTGATCACCAAGTGGAGAAGACTAATTCTCATCTTGAGACTGAACTTATTGTTTTATATCCGCTGTGTTTTCAAATTTAATTTTCTCTATTTTTACCTGTATTTCATAAAACTAAATTTCACTTTGATAGTTAGTCTTGTCTAGTGCTTATAACTATTTTGGATTATGATATTAGTTTCAAAAGTTGTATCAATATCTCATATTGTTACAATTGAGAAATAATAAATCTTCTGAGAAATTAGTTGAATAGTAAGACTATTATAAATTCACTACTTTGATAAACTGGCCTATTTTGTTTTAAATTGGGGGAATATTTTAAATAAAATTTTTAGAAGAAACTGTTATAGGAACTCAATTCAACCCCCACCCCTCTTGAGTATCATAATCTAACCAACATTTGGTATCAAAATATTTTTAATAGTTTTTTTAAATATTTTCAACTGTGATTTATTTGTGTTTAAAGATCTTGATTTTTTTGTTAGTTCTAAATTTTTTCTCTTTAAAAATATTTTATTTAGTATGGATAATATATTGGAAGGTGTTGTTACAAATATACTTCCCTATTTCAATTGAACAAACTATGATCAGTGGAAGATTAAGATGAAAATGAATTTATAATGTATAGGCTTTGATATTTGGACAGTTATCAAAGATAAATATGAAATAGTAAAGACTGCTAGGAATACCAAGAGTGATACCACAAATAATACTTATAATAAAAATTTAAAATCTATGAATCCTCTGTTTTGTGCACTAAGAGGTGAATAATTTAATATAATATATGATTGTACATCTTCTTATGAAATTTGGGACACTTTAGCTATTTCACATTAAGGAACTAAAAATGTTAAATAAATGAGACTTAACACTTATACTATTATGTATGATAATTTTTTGATTAATCTTGTTGAGCCTAATTCTGACATGTATTTCAGGTTTAATGAAATTGTGAACACTATGGTCTCTCTAGGAAGAAATCTTACATCCAAGGAGAAAATCATGAGAGTACTCAAATTCTTACCTGATAGGTGTAGAGGGACTTATGTATCAATAAGAGAATCCTATTACCTCAACACTTTGTGATTAAATGAGATGATAGGCAGGTTGATGATGTATGAGTAATAACTAAAAGTAAACAAAGAAAAGGATGATGAACCCAAAATAAAATCTGTTGATTTCAAATCTACTACTTCCAAACAGAAGGGCAAAGCTCAAGATGAAACTAAAATTTCAAGTGATGAACAATCTTTAACAGACAGTGATGATGAGATGACTCAAATATCCAGAAGGTTTAAGTAATTTTATATAAATAAGAAATTATTTAGAAAGCCCAACTAAAAAGGAAATTATGATTATAAGGTCCATTGGAAAAATTATTGGAAAATAGGTGATACTTAAAATGAAATCATCTGTTATGAGTGAAAAGGAAAGGGACATGTCAAGGCTAAATGACCTAAGATAAAAGTACAATAATAAGTATGATGATAAGGAAAGAAAGTATAAGAAGTTTGTAAAGGCAACATGGAGTGATTTTTAGGATATCTCAAGTGACATAGAATCCTCTCATGATGACAAGGCTAATAAGGAGAATATGTGTTTTATGACAAATGCATCTGAGGTAACAATAAAATCTCCTAAACATAATGCTTACTCTTCTGGAGATGAAATTGGTTCTGAAAACATGAAAAATGAGGAAATATTTGAATACTGTAAAATGATAGAGTACACTTGTAAAAAATTAAAAGATAAATAAAAATCTTTAAAGAAACAATATGCTTTGACGACCACTGTTAAATCTTATATTTGCAATAAAAAAATAGAAAAATGCTCAACTGCTTAAGGAAAAAAATGAGCTTAAATTGACAAATGAGAAATTGAAAAGGACCTAGAAAGATTTACCAATGGTAAATAAATATTAGTTAAAATTCTTGGTAAACAATTAGCTCTTAAATATACTACTATAATAGGATAAAAACCAGGAAAGAGGAATATAACTAAAACTGGTTTTGTATCAAGATCTGGAAAATACAATTTTATGCCTAGTTCTGGAAAAGTTTCTGCGAGTTCCAACCATGAAACATCCTCTACTTTTTCAAGATTTTATAGACCAAATAAAGTCTATTTTTTAAATACATTACATGCTACTTATAGGAAACCCATAAAGAAAATGTGGGTTTCAAAATCTCTTATTACTAATGTTACCAGACCCAGAGAAATATGGGTACCGAAATCTTTTATGGTCTATTCTGTTTGTAGGAAAGATATTTCAAGAGCTCCAGTAAAAGATTATGGTATTTTGATAGTGGATGTTCAAGACACATGAGAGGAGATTACTCATTCTTCAATAACTTGATAAATATTGATGGTGGGAATGTCACTTTTGGTGATAATGAAAAAGGAAAAAATCATTGGACTTGTCCAGATTGGTAACTATAACTCAGTTTTAATTTCAAAAGAACTTTTTTTTGATGAATTAAAATAAAACTTAATTAGTATCTCTTATTTGTGTGACAAAGATTTTAATGTTAAATTTAAAAATGACGCCTGCAATGTTTTTAATTATAAAAATGAGTTAGTATTTTCTTCTTTTAGAAAAGAAAATGTTTATGTTATTGATTTAGATTATTTAATTTCTCAAAATATTTCTTGTTTCAGTGTATTTTATAAAGAATCTTGGATTTGGCATATATGATTAGGGCACTAAAATATACACTCACTTATAAATCTTACTAGAAAAGGCTTAGTCAAGGATCTACCTAAACTTGAGTTTCTAAATGACAAAGTTTGTAATCCTTGTCCAAAGGGTAAACAATACAAAATCCCTTTCAAACCAAAGAAAGAAGTTTCAACTTCTCAACCTCTTGAGTTGGTTCACATGGACTTGTTTGGACCTTAAATAGTTTCAAGTCTAAGTGGGAATCATTATGTCTATATTCTTGTATATGACTAATCTGCATATACTTAGACCTTCTTCTTGGATCACAAAAGTGAATATTTCTCTCATATCACCTAGTATGCTAGGAATGTAGAAAATATTAGTGGTCTTAGAATTAAAACCCTAAGAAGTTACCATGGTCGTGAGTTTGAGAACCAATATTTTGAATCTTTTTTATCACAAAATGGCTATAGTCATAACTTCTCTGCTCCTAGGAAACCCTAGAAAAATGGAGTTGTAGAAAGAAAAAATAGAACCCTTCAAGAAATTACTAGAACCATGCTTAGTGAGAATGGCCTACCTATATACTTTTGGCCAAAATCTATCAATAATGTATGATATATAATCAATAGAGTCTTGATTAGACCTATCCTTGAGAGAACTCCTTATGAGTTGTGGAAAAATAGAAACCCCAAGGTTAACTAATTCAAAGTTTTTGGATTCAAATTCTATATTATTAACACTAAGGATAATCTAAACAAATTTTCCTCCAAGAGTGATGAATTAATTTTCCTAGGTTATTAAATTTTTAGAAAATACTGTAGAGTCTTCAATAAAAGAACCAAATGTGTGGGAGAATCTGTACATGTAAAGTTTGATGAGACAAACCCGCATGAGTCAAATATCACTATATAAAATCTTGAGGATGATATGTCAAATCTGGATATCAATAATAAATCTTCATACCATCCTATTAAGAAATCTATTAAAACTTCCAGTTCTGGAAATTCTCTAGATTATAGTCATAATGAACCTGAACCTATAGAAGAACCTAAAATCTCTAGCCCTTCTTTTTGTAGACCTATTAGAACTCTCAAGAACCATCTATTAGATGTTATAGTTGGAGATTCAGACAAAGAAACTCAGACAAGATATTCTCTTTGAAATCAGGTTGAACATCAAGATTTCTTATCACAACATGAACCTAAGAACATCAATGATGCTATAATGACAAATTTTGGGAGATGTCTATGCAATAAGAGTTAAATTAGTTTGAAAGAAATAAATTCTAGAATCCTGTGGATATACCCAAAGACACGTTGACTATAGGCACCAAATGGGTGTTTAGGAATAAAGTAGATGAATCTAGTAATATAGTTAGAAACAAAGCTAGATTGGTTGCACAAGGTTATAGTCAAGAATAAGGGATTGAATATAATGAAACCTTTTCACCAGTAGCTATACTTGAGGCCATTAGAATCATTATTTCCTATGCATCACATATTTATTTCATACTCTATCAAATGGATGTTAAGAGTGCATTCTTAAATGGTTATATTATTGAGGATGTTTTTGTTGAATAACCCCTGGTTTTACAAATCCCTACTTTCCAAATCATGTTTTTAAATTAACTAAAGCTTTATATGGTTTAAATAAATCTCCAAGAACTTGTTATGATAGGCTTAACACTTTTCTTGTTTCTAAAAGTTTTACAAAAGGTATTTATGATCTTACCTTTTTTATAAAACAAATTTCCAAAGATAGTTTAGTAGTACAAATTTATATAGATTATATTATTTTTGGATATTCTAAAAAAAAATTATCTGTTAATTTTTCAAAGATTATGCAAAGTGAATTTGAAATGAGTTTGATGGGGGAACTCAAATTGTTTCTTGGATTTCAAATATTTCAAAACAAATAAGGTATTATTTTAAATCAAAGTAAATATACTAAGGATATTTTAAAAATATTTGGCTTTGAAATAACTAAAAGTAGTGAAACTCCAATGAGTACCACTTGTAATTTGGACCTTGATGAAAATAGTAAACTTGTTTATCAAACTACTAAAGAGGAATGATTGGGAGTTTACTCTAATTAACTACGAGTAGGCCAGATATTATGTTTAGTGTGTGCATGAGTGCGCATATTCAATAAAACCCAAAAGAATCTCATTTAAATGTTATCAAAAGGATTTTTAAATATTTCATGTATACAAAAAAATTAGGAATGTTCTATCCTAGAGGAAAAACTTTTGATTTGGTGAGTTATTCTAATGCTGACTTTGGTGGCTCTAAGTTAGACAGAAAGAGTACTTATGGCACATTTCACTTTTAGGAAAGTATCTCGTTTCATGGTGTAGTAAGAAACAAAATTTTATTGTATTATCTACTATAAAATCTGAATACATAGCTATTGGCAGTTGTTGTGCACAAATTTTGTTGATAAATCACACATTACTAGACTATGGATATCAATTCAGACATGTCCCTATAAAATGTGATAACACAAGTGCTATTAATTTTCTAAGAATATTGTTTCACATTATAGGACAAAACACATTAATGTAATACATCAATTTTTGAGAGACCATTATCAAAAAGGTGATATAAATTTACAATTCATTATCACTGAACATCAGCTTATTGGAATTTTCACTAATCCATTAAACTCTAAAATAATGAACTACATTATACATGAGTTAGAAATGATTAATCTATAGGAACTTATGTTTTTACTTCTTTGATAATTTTAAGTGATGTTTTCATACTAACACTGATAGTATGAAGCTAAAATTTCCATCTCGACGCTGATGAATTTGTCATGCTAACACAGTTGGTGTGCCGACATTGATGACCATGCCATGTCGATACTTTTTCACACTGACACTGATGCCTTGTCATGTAGACACTTTTATTTTTATGAAAAATATTTCATTACAACATTGATGACACACTATTTTTATCTGTTTTATATTTTTATGAAAATGAAACTGTTTTAGTTATTTTGTTGAACCTGGTTCACGATTTCATGATTTTTTAATTTCACATGCCCTAAATGATATAAATTTTAGTCGATCCGCTCTACTTCATTACCCCTACACTCACTTAGTCTTTTCTCTCTCTCTACCTCTTGACCTTTCACCTCATGACCTTCAAACCGAACTATTGAAATGGCACGTGTGAAGTGAGATCTTAAATGTGGCTCAGGAAAGGAGTCTCATACAGCTAAGAAACATAAAGGGGGATCATGTAAATCTTCTGGACCTGTGAATCCTACTCTGGAGAACCATGTAGTGAATCCATAAAAGGAGGTTATTTTTGAATGGATATTAGAAAGAAATTTTTTTCTTCTCATTTTGTTATAGGGTCATAGATAACTTCAGTGGTTATCATATATTGAAAGACCTTTCTACCTAAAGTTAGTTCATGAGTTGTATATGAATGTGGAGTTTTTTCTTGAAGGTAGTGATGTTTGATGGTTTAAGTCCATAGTGAAAGGAAAAATAATCTATTTTTCATCCAGATAGTGGGGTTAATGTCTTTGGGTACCCCATGAGGGTGTGTTTGATGATTATCAGGGTAGTTATCCACCTGAGAGTGATTTTTTATGCTTTGAGAAAACTTTGAAGGAGCTTACTGACAATGATAAGAACAGGATACCCATTTCTACAGAGTTAGATTGAGAGTCTAGAATTGTTTTCATGTTTATACAACATAAGATATATCCCAGGAAAGGGGACTTTTCACTCTAAATTATCAAGATGTCTATTTTATTTATCTACTGAGAAAAGAGATTAAGGTAAATCTATGTAGATACCTTTATGTGCACATAACTGAAATGATCAATCCTTCTTGCAAAACCAATTCTCTATTTTATCCAAGTTTAATCTCTACCATGTTGAAAGAAAAAGGTTGTATTAGTGAAGGAGATGAATCTATTTCTAAGTGCAGTGGGATCTGACTAAGAAAAGAGATCTGTAAAAGGATGAAGATCAATTGGAACCCTTTGAAGAAATAATGGGTTGGGTATGAAGATAACATTTATGATAAGTTCAATCCAGTGGACCATCCAACTAGGTCGAGTAATATGGTTGATCCTATTCTGGTTCCAGATAAAGAAGTTGTTTACTCTTCAGATGAGGAAGAAGAGACTGCCACACCAGTTAGAGATCAAGGGCCATTGATGTTAGTAATGATCTAGATACCACTAAATCTCACAAAGCTTTTTCTTTTGGACCTCTAGGTCAACCACTTTCTTTACCCTTAGATGAACCCACTGTTGGCACAAATGGAGATGAGAAGATAGAAGTATCAAGAAATGTGGAATATGTAAGTAGGTCCAGTGGATCAGAAGAAGAAGATGAAGGAAGTAAAGAAGATATAAGTGGCAGTGGTAGTGGTAGTGAATAAGAATAAGGTGAAGAATATACTGATAGAAATGTAAGTGAAAAATATATCTTTGGACATTGTGAAGATGATTAAGGTAGTGGTGAAGGCAGTGAAAGTGATGGTGACCATCATGAGGATGATAAAGGTGGAAATATATAGATTGATGAAGCTGTGGTTCAGGAACGGTTGGAAGAACTTCCTGAAATTGTTTTTAAAGAAAGATAAAATGTTGAAGTTTATGATAAAGTGGAACCTCAAGTGATCCCTGCACCTTTGTTAGTGTATGAAATAAGGAGACCTCATGTTGAGGGTGAGAAACTAGTGATAAGAACACTGATTGAGGGGAATCCTCATGAATGGAGAGATCAAGATGAGGGGGAGAATCAAGCTGGAAGAGTGATACTTGACACTCTCACTCCTTTAGAAGATGATGTTATGTATGAATGGGAAAGTTATCTTGGATATGTATCACTTGGAATGGATTATGAGGACTCATATGATGAGGTTTTTGTACCTATTTCCATAGAATCAGTAGCTGAGACCCTTCCTAGTGACTATGTAACTAAAGAAGACTTTGAAAGGTTTAAGGATGAAATTTTTTCAGTTGTAAGTGTATCAATTCAATCTCAAATGGTCCATGAGATTCAACTAGATAAAATGAAAAACACTTAGCTGAGTAATGAATTACACTCTCTCAAATCCTTAATTGAAGAGATGAAGCAGTATGTGCAAGCTTCCCCTACTCTAGTTCAAGAAGTTGGTGTGATTGAGCATGATGCATTCAAAATTTCAAAAAAGTTTATAACTGAAATTCAACCCACATAATCACAATAACTAAAACAATTGTTGCAAACACCACCAAAATGAAAATAGAAATTACTAGGATTGTCTCTATAATCAATAATTTTACCTCCAAGTATAAAGGTTGTCTGGAGATTGTTCTTAAATGTCTGAAGACTCATACCTCTGCTCTTGTTGTTCCTTCTACCTCTAGTCTGTCATCTCAGGCCTTGGACATTAAGGCAGTTAGAAATGTTGTTAAGGAAGAGCTTCAATATTTTTTTTATTATTCTCGATTGGACATCCTTGTAAAAATTGAAAAGAATAGTGACCATGTTCATGATATGGTCAGACTCTATTCCAAGAGTGTTGAGATTTCCAATGCTCAGATTATAGAAAAGGTGGATTAATATTTCAAGAATATCATTACCAAGAATCAGTTGAAAATTCTTTTTAATTATTTTACAGAGAACCTGTCACTACCTCTAGTGACCAGAGCCTTCAAAGAACAAGTACATAAGTTAAACAACTTCACCCCTCTTTTCGATAAATTTATGGAGAATCAAGATGACTTTGAGAAAGATATGAAGTATGGTGGTGAAATCATTGAGGATTTCATCAAGATGTTTAATCCATACCTTAATGTGTAAAGTGAAGCAATTGTGGTGCATGCTTCTACACCTATTGTACCTATTGGATCAGTGCCTCCACCTTAGATGAAAGTTTATCAGGATTTCATTCAGATTCACCCAGTGATCCAAGAGCATATTCAACCTCTTGTGTTGTCACAACACAAACAGATCCTTTCACTTAATATTCCAGAAGGACTAATCCTACCTCCTCTAAAAATTTCATCAGACCCTCTAGCTTCTAAGCCACCACCTACTGGACCCTCTATTGATCCCTCTGAAAAAGGGAAGGAACCTCTTGATCCTAAGTGGTGTGGATAATTATCTGATAGGGATTTTTTTTCTTTTACTAAATTTTTTAATACATTGTACTTCATTGATTAATGGAATTCACTTCTCTTTAATTTCATCTACTTGTATTGTATCTATTATTCTCGCATACATCTTATTCCTTTGTTACCTATTTTTTTCTTGATTGGACTCAAAAGGGGGAGCACAATTTTTAATACCCTTTCACTTTTTGATAATCCCAAAAGGGAGAGAACAGTTTGGAATTATCTTTATTTATTTTACCATTACTATTTATTTTACCTCAAAACCTTATCTATATATTGATAAAATTTATCAATAATGGGAGATGATAAGTAGAATGATTATATTCCACATAAAATGATTGTACTTTATAGTGCCATGATTTGTGATCATCAAAAAGGGGGAGATTTTTGGCCCATAGGAGAATATTGGCCACCCACTCTAGTATTAATGGTTTTAATAATCACAGATCATGTCAAAACATATTAATCATGTTTAATCATTTCAATCATGATTATGTAAGTTTCAATATGTGTAATTATGATTATTTATAATCACATATAAGTTTAACACATTCTGATAAAATTTATGTTGTAAGAAATTCAAAGTAGAAATATTTTCTAAGTATCTCATACTAATACCAACAGAAGAGATGAGACACTGATATTTCAACTGAGTCACCAATAGTGCAATCGACACACCGACAGACTGACTATATCACCAATAGTTCAAACGAGCTATCTACACAAGTACCTATCGACACAATGACATACTGGTGTAAGGACCTACCGACGCAAGGACCTACTGATGCAAGGACTTACCAAAACATAGTGCTATCGATGCAAGGACTCACCAACAGTCAAAATGAGTCACTGATGTAATGTGTCAACAGCACATGCAAAGACTGATAGAATGACACACTGATGGAATGAGTCACCGACAGAAGGAGATACCAACAGAGGACTCACTGATAGACTATTTAAATTTCCTTTATTTAATATTACTTCTAACGATCATATTTTGAGTGTTTTAATGTGACTGATTAATTTAATTCTTTTTGTAGACATCATAAATGAAGATGTCAGAAGTAAGAGGTACAACATCTACCTCAAAACATGCACATTTTTGGGATACAAGAGTATAAAAAAAGAGGATAACACACATAAGAATTTCATGAAAGAGATACACAAGAAGATACGAGTAGACACAGTAGCAGACCCATGCAAGAAATATACAGAAAGAAAGAACATACAAGGAACTCTTCATTACTACTTGTTGTGAACCAAATAACTGATGTTCATCAAAGTTCCAACATATCTGCAACATCCAACTGAACCTAAGGAGAATAATATCTCATCCTCCTAGAATACAGAACATAGTGTTCCACTATACTTTTTTTTTAGTGTCTAATTCCATAAGAGGACTCCAACTTCAACTCTAATACATCAAAGAGTCCAGAACTGAACTTCATAACACACAGAGCCTTCTAAACCATATCAAATATCTATTGCTCTGTTGTGTGCTTTTTTATTACATTTTCGAGAAGTGTGTGTATCTGTCTGTAAAACACACATTGTATCCTACATTGAACTAGAGGATACTAAATATCCTCACATAACTATATTTTTACACTTTTTTATCCCACGAAGAACTGTATAAGAGGTCATGTGTGACTTGGTTGTATTTTTTCTCCCACAATGAACTGTGGCAGAGGTCTTTGACCTAGATAGTCTGTGTACTTTTGAATAAACCCTGATCCAGGATGTGGATCAAATACCTTTATATATATAAATTTCTTGGTGGAAGGTGATCACTAAATGGAGAGGAATAAGTCTCAGATTGAGACTGAACCTCTTATTTTATATCCACTATGTTTTTAACTTTAGTTTTCTCTATTTTTAACTGTATTTCAGAAAACTGAATTTCACTTTGATAGTTAGTCTTGGATAGTGTTTATAACTATTTTGGATTATTATAATAGTTTCAAAAGTTGTATCAATATCTCATATTGTTACAACTGAGAAATAATCAATCTTCTGATAAATTATTTGAATAGTCAGACTATTATAAATTCACTACTTTGATTAACAGTCCTATTTTTGTTTTAAATTGGGGGAATCTTTTAAATAAACTTTTTACCCAAAATTTTTATAGGAACTCAATTCACCCCCCCCCCCCCCCCCTCTTGAGTGTCCTACTTTGTCCAATATAAATAAAGAACATAATCCATAAAATCATAACATAGGAATATAACATGGAATTGTGGAAAACACAAAATTATATAATATTATTTCCATAGTAGTTAGGGAATCGCTTCCAAAACCATCTAAGTAGTATGGGTTCACTCCCAATACCATATTAGTATTAATGGTTCACTTCCATGTCCATATTATTATCATTATTTCACTCCTCATACCATATTAGTAGTCATGGTTCACTCCCATGGTCATCTTAGTAGTCAAGGTTCACTCCCAAGACCATCTTAGTCTATCTCATGAGATATAAATCTTTACCCAATGCATTGGAGGGAGATATAGGTCCCAAATATCTCATAATTAAATCATGCATACATGTTCCAAAAAACCACAAAAAATCATATTATAACCCATGAAATAAAATGGTTATCATAAACATGTAATTATATCATAACCTAGGGAAAAATATACAAGTTTCATAATCATCTCATCAAAAGAAAAACTCATGAAGGAAAAACGAATTTCATAAACATATAAACCATGAAATAGAAATGGGTTTTATGAAGACCATGACATAAATCCTAAACCATTCAGAGAAATAATATGAATGTATCCTTTATATAATTTCCTAGAAAGTCATGAATAACATCAGTGAAGATTATCTTGTATGGGAAATAATTTTGAAAGATCTTTTAAAATAATTTCTTGACGAAAATATCCTTATTCTTTAAAAAATGATTTTTAAAACATAGAACCTTTTGGAAAAATATTTTTTTTGAAGATAAACTTGAAAATTTATAATAGAAGATTGAAAACTTTTTGAAAATTTTTTTTCTTTAAACTTATAAAGAATCTTGAAAATCGTTTCAAAACTTTTTTCCTTGATAAATTATAAAATACTTTTAAGCACCTTTTGAAACATAAAACTAGTTAAGAAAATATCATAGAAGGGATATGTAAATACCCATAAATTTAATAATAACAACCATATAATAAATTCATTATTATTTTATATACAAAACATGAAAGAAAATAGTGGTGAACATGTCATGTATCTCATGGATATAAAAAGTGATATGAAATTCCAATACCTTGTCTCTTGACTATATTTTTACTCATACAAGATTTATCTATAATAAATGTAATTTTATTATAAATATTTTATATAATAATATTATTATAAATAATACCATATATGGTTTGATTAAGACCTTATATTACCTACATGTTACCAATTCTATGTTAAGGTTTCACTTCAGGTAATATCCTCTTTGTTCTTTTCATGTGTCTTAATTAGTTATATCTTTGGTCCTTATACTTATATCATGATTTCAAAAATTTAAACAATGATATAAATATAATTTATATTCATTATATTTTTATTATAATAATCTATATTATACAGAAGTATGAAATGGAATACACTGTTCATGGAGGCCATAGGTCGTACGTACACATGAATGTTGTTTCCGATTTATTGTCGTATTAGAAGAAAGAGAGTAAATGAAATATAATTATATATATATATATAATTATTAAATTAGAATTATTATTTAATATATATAATATAAGTTCAGTAAACACATTCTTAATACATTCCATGTAGTGTGTGAATGAATCACATCACTTTGAGGGGGCGGTAATCCACACTTCCTCAAACTAAGTTATCATGTTTACACAAGATGGAAAGAATAATGATATGTTTGGAAAAATAATTATATAAGATTCAATATATTATAAATATAATAAATATTAAATTAAAATATATTTTCCATCATAAGGTGCACTATGTGAGGTGGTAAGGTAAGAATGAACAGTCGTCATTTTGTGAGGTGGTAATTCATCGTACACATAAACAGTATGTTCATTACCCATTAGATAGAATTATGTGTATGTATAGGTAGAAATATTATCATAAAAAATATAATTATATTGATGATACCGGTGTTTTTCTATAAAATATAATAATAAGAGTGTAGGGGGTGGATAAAGAAAATAAGATAAAGGATCTTGAGGGAGTATGTTACTAATTCTTTGGGTAACTCCTTTCAGTTTTCACCAAAGGAATTACTTGGATTGCTTTCTGAAAAAATGAAGGATTAATGGAGTAAATTAGTTATGTTTTGGATTTATTTAGGTAGATATTGGACAAAATTAGGGGTCATTATAGGTGTGTAGAAGTGGGAGGAGAGGATGCCTTTTATAGTGGAGGATGAGGGGTACTCTTGTAATATTTTGGAAAAGGGAAACCCCACCCACATTTTTTTATTGAAAGTGGATCCAATAATGGTTAAAAGTGGATAAAACATATTATAGTGTTAATTTATTTCAATACAATGGATTTTGGACAAGTATCTAGACCATATTAGGCCTTAAGTTTAGGGTTTAGTCCCCTGTTAAGTGTAATTTAATCTTAATCATTATAATTAATTTTAATTACCTTCACTAGTATTTTTGGTCAAAAAAACAAGTTGATATTATTATAAATTATAAATTATGATGATTACAAATATGGAATCAATTTTGGAAAATTTAAATCACAAAATTGGTAGAACTTAATTTAAATTTTAATCTCACTGACGAGACGACAAAGCGGGTTTTTAAAGTTAAAAACATTCAAAATTTTACTTGGTTTTTATAACCAATTTTAATGTAAATTTGATTAAAATAACCTAAATAGGATAAATTGATACAATATTGATATAATTAAACTTTAAAATAAATTAAAAATATAATTTATCCTTATAAATAAATTAGGTGAAATCATTTTTGAGTTAAATTTCCGTATTTTTCACTACTCATTAAAAAATGAAACTTCACAGAAAAACGCCAAAATATTTACATAACCTAATTTTTATGTTTATATTTCAAAAATAAAGTCTATTTTGATATATAAAATTTATAAAAGTTTCAAATTTTATATTGAAAATAGGTTCTCTGTCAAAAGGCGATAAAAGTGCATTAATAAATATATAGTTTTTCATTTATAAAATTTGGTTTATTCTTATCTTATTCCTATAAAATCTGTTGGATAAATATAAAAAAAATTATTAATTGTAATATATATATATATTACATTAATATATCTCACTTATTATAATTAATTTAATTTATTATGATAAAACAGCTTTGTGAGAATAAATATAGTTTTCTGTAAAAATATTCTCTTAACATTTAATTGGTTCATTGTAACTAATGAATTTATTTTATATTTGTGTAAACCATAGGTTTTCAAAATTTATTTATTACTATACAATATCCCTAACTTAATGGATAATTTAATTCTTAATATATTAAATAATAATTTTTTAATAATATATTATTTTTTGGTAAAACTCGGTCTGGAGTGTTACGCAAGTGGTTGAGGAAAGTCAGTCTTGTATGTAACATAAGATTACCTCAGTATTCCGTATAGAGAAATCTAACCTTTATATTGTGTTTAGTGCATGATTAAATTGGTATTGTGTACAATGCAATCCAAACTTAGTTCTTTAATATATATATATATATATAATAACTATTCTAAGTGTTGCATGAAATGAAAAATATCAAAAAGCGTAAATTAATTTTGAAAAAAAATATTTCACAAAATCTCTGGGTGTTACATTCTATGTTTCCAATAATCTTGACTACATGAGTTCCAACTAGAACCAAATCTCCAATAATTTATTTAAACAAATCATTAAAGATCTTGTATCTCTATTTTCTTTCCTTCTATTGATAGGGATCACAAAGGTGACATATCATGCTATCTAAAACCATTTCCTCTTATTTATTTATAATCACATTGGTCGCAGATGATATAATGAAACATTGAACTTTTAGTACCCCTGGTTTTAAGTAAGTAACCCTTTATTTATGATTTTCTTAAGTATGTAAAGTTTTTGGGAGAAGTTTGGGAGAGTTTGGAGGAATTTTTGAATTATTTTAGGTATTTTAGAAAGGTTCATGGTTTGAGCATGGTTAGTGGAAACTGTGAAACTCTGACAAGAAAATGTGCACATTAAGACAGGGGCTAATGGAAAAGAGCATGGTTAGGTGCTTGTTTTGTCCAAACCATGAGTCCACCAAAAAACCGTGCAAAGTGGGATAGCAGTATTTTGTACGGTTTGTGCATGGTTTGACTAACCATGTAGGACAACCGTATAAATTTCTCCTTGAGGAAGATTCTAAAGCATTGTTATAACACAGTTTTCTGAAATGGGCGACTAACTACGCATGGTTTAAAAATTAGATCCTAAAAAATTTTATATCACTCTTTTTCACTCCAAAACCCATTTTTCCCTCCATTTAGACACTAACTTGTATTTTATTCTTCCAAAAGGCCGTGGAGACTCCCCTCTTCAAATCTGAAGTGATCTAAAGGAAAATCTTGGTGCTTTGGAACCCAATTCCCTTGGTAAGACTTTATTTTGGGTAGTTTTCTTAGATCTACTTTCCTTACCTCTCTCAAAATATTTTATCCTGTTCATTGGGGATATATCTAAGATGTTTGATGCCAATCATATTGATATATAGTTGTTTTGATGTTATGGAAAGATATCTAAGGTAGGTTTTTAGAGATTCAACCCAGTTTTGCTGCAATTTTCATATCATTCTTCATTTTCTCCATAATTCCTATGTTAGTGGCTTCACTCTCAACTCCTCCTCTTTGAACATGAAGGATTAGTTTCAAATTGATTGATTTACATGAAATTGATTTTGAAATTGGAGTGAAAATCATGGTAGAAAGCTTCTTTAATTATGATTTGTGGATTTATGGATTTTTTTAAATTAGTTGTGCAAAGTTCTTGGTATTATTGATTTTAAAATGTTGATTTTAAAATACAGATTTGTTGGATTTATGATAATTTTATATTTTAAAGGTTTCTAATAAAAGAATATTTTTTCTAAAATGTCTTGGAATGGTTTATTTGAAATGGTTTTGGCATACATGGGTTGTCCGAGTTCATGCTTTTGATGTGACCCTGAATAAGGGGTGTATACCATTAGGGTGAAAAGGGGTATGACCCTCGATAAGGGGTGTGTGTCATTAGGAGATGAAGATATTGGAAACTTTTTAATGACTTAGGGGGTGTAAGATAAACCAATAATAATTATGTAACTATTAGAGAAGAATACATGTGTGGGTGTGGGTGTGAATCCTAAAATGGGTATTCCAAAAAGAAATGTGAAATGGTTTAAAGAATTGTTTGTTTTCCTTCCTTGGAAACTGTTTTGGTATGAAATTTTTTGGGTTTTTTTATATTTTAAAACTATTTTAAATGGTTTTTATATAAATTGTTTTATATAAATTTAAAAACTTGTTCTATCCTAGTGGAGTTAGTAGGGAAGTCATTTGGGGAAAACCTACTGAGTTTCATTACCCAACCCTACTTTTTCACTTTGGTGCTTTTGAATATATTGTTTATTGAGACATGGGTAAAGGGAAATTATTGAATTTATTTAGTGGTTTTTCGTGATACTTGGGATTTTTTTTGGAGTTAGAGAATGTAGAATGTTTGGAGCTATGGAGTTATGTCTTTGGAGTCTTTGGGTTTTGTTGGTTTTGATTCCAATTTGTACTTTGATGTTAGTAGTCTTTCTTTGTGGTACTCTATTGTAGTTTGGTTTTCATATAAATGATATTAATTTGAGTTTTATTATATTTTTATCATGTATCATTTGGAAGCTGTTTTTTTATGGTGCTTTTGGTTGGGTTTTTCTACTTCCAAAAGGGAAAATCGCCCCCCAATTGTATTGAACCCCTTAGAATTTATTATCGTCCTTTAGTGCCTTTGGGATGTTGATTAAGTCCAAGTAGCAATTATACCTTAAATCAAGACAATGATGATGTGTGGGATGTTACAAGTGGTGTCATCTTGTTCAGTCTTAGATTTATAAGTAATATTATTTTTTCGATAATTAGCTATCAATTGTGTCGGTCTTAGAGTTGAAAATCGTTCATATTAATCCTTAGAGTTGAGATGGTTGAAAGGAGTAGGATTGTCGAGACTTGAAATGTATAGCATAAAAAAGACATAGTTAATATTTTTAAGATGAACTCCAAGTTACCAGGGAGTTGGGTACATAAGTGTTTTTGAGATACTTATAGTAATTGGAATCTCATTTTTGTAGGTTTAACCAAAGATACAAGCATGACATACATTTTAAAAATGACTTCCCACTAGGAGTGAATATTTCATTTTTAGTAATGATTTATGATTTGGTACAAAATATTGATTTTTTAAAAGTGTTAAAGTTATTTTAAAATGTGAGATTTTGAAAAGGCATGGTATGGTTATTTTAAAAATGATTTGATTTTAAAAACATGAAGGAATTTTCAAAAATGGTTTGATGAGGAAAATTGTTCAGTTTGGGAATGTAATGTTCTGTTAATTATGATTTATTAGAATTTTGAATTATTAAGCATCCATTTTCTATAGAGTGAGATGTATGAATTTTTTTGTATTTATAAAAAATGGAACATGATAATAATCGTAGAAACAAATTGGAAGAAGCTGCTGAGAATTTGGTGTCACCTAAGCCACAGGTGAACCAAAATCTAGTTCGTAGTATAGTCCAAGACTTTCAAGATATGAATATAGTCAAATTAAGGGCTGAACCAAGGAAAGTAGATCATCCTGTTTAGTTTCATAAGAGGAATCTTCCCATCTTTTAGGGTGATTCAGAACCATAAAATACATAGGTGTGGATTAACAATATCAATCAAATATTTGATTTCTTCAGCACACCAACAGAGCTAAAAGTCAAGTTGGAGGATTTCACTACTCCTCAGCTAAAAGTCAAGTTGGAGTCGTAAATCCTAAATTCATGTTTATTTGAATTGGGGATAAGGTAAGATATTAACTTGAAGATTTTTAGTCTTTGTATAATGAAGTATATATAGATGATCAATAGAGAAATGGTGGAATAAAGGGAAACCTCAAGAGTTGTAGGTAGAGGAAACATGTTGATACCTGTGGGAAATGGTGTTAAATATAAAGTTGCAAGAAATAAAAAGAGAGACACTTATTTCCAAGGTAGTGGGATGACTCAAAATTAGACAGATGGATCGGTAAGTCATCCTCCAAGGCCCAAGAGTAATGTTGGATGTTTCCAATGTGTCTCTTTTGAACACATGAAAGGTGAGTTTATGGAACCAAATACATGGTGTCATAATTGAAACCATATGGGTCATCATCAGTTCTGTTGTTTCAATTCTCTAATTTCAAGTGTCTGGGACACTTATCATGTGTCACAAATGTCATATGCTTTAATGGGATGAGAGAAACAGAATAATTCTCATCAATAGAACTAATCTACCCATGGTTATTCTAGGAATACCATGACTCCTCAGGTAGGAAAATCTCAATAGAGTAATAAAGAACAAAGTTTCAAGAGAAATAAATTATATGGATCTGTGTAAATTATATTGGAAGATCAGTCTGGATCATTGATAGTGAGTGGTACAATTATTTTTAATTCTACCCTTATGCAATCTTTATTTGATATGAGTGCATCTCATTCATTTATTGATTATTGTGTTGTTGATTTTCTGGATTTTAATGTTGAAATGATGTGTTCTATGTTAAAGCACCAAAATCCTCTTGATCAAAGAGAATGTTGAGACTTTATGTGGATATAATGTTCTATAAATGTTGATGGACACAACTGATATGGGATTTATCTATGCTTGATATTGAGGTCTATGACATAATCCTAAGTATGGATTGATTGATAATGTTTAACAACTACATCAACTGTTATACATGGAAGGTTACTTTTATAAATGAGGATAGCATCGAGCATCTATTTATAAAAGATAAAAATGTAAAGGCAGGTGAAATATGATTGTTGGAACCAGTAGTTGGAAATATATTGAACCAGTTAGAATCATTTACTTTGGTATTGATGTAAGAGATCAAAAATAATAGTTTTCCAATGGTTTTTGATCAGTTTTACGATATTTTTCTAGAAAATTTATCAAGGTTTCCACCCATAAGAGAACTGGATTTTATGATTGATCTCATTCCAAGAAAAAGTCTTATTTACCTTACATATTATCAAATAACACTAATATAATTTAGGTAACTTAAAGTTCAGTTAGAATATCTAGAAAGAAAATGGTTCATTTGGCCTATCACTTCTCTTTGAGAAAACCCAATCATGTTTGTCAAAAATGTGGATGGGACTCTAATATTGTGTGTATATTATTGCAATCTTAACCAAGTTATGATAAAGAATCAGTATTCACTTCCATGCATTGATTATCTTTTTGATCAATTTAGAGGAGCTCAGTGGTTTCTAAAATTAAATTATGATAAGGATATCGCTAATTGTGGTTTTAGAAAGTGAATATTCCAAATATATATTTTAAGAGTAGATATGGCCATTATGAGTATGTGGTTATGCCTTTCGGTCTTATGAATGCACCAGTAGTCTTTATGGAATTGATTAATCATATATTTCAAAGATATCTTGATCTTTTGTGGTGGTGTTTTTAGATGACATATTGGTGTATTCAGGGACAAGGGATGAGGAGGTCGATGAACTCGATTTCGAGAAAGCAAGAAAACTATAATGCTTGATGCTCCTTTATTTATGTGGTTATAAGAAGAACCAAGGAGGTCCCTATGACTCATGTTAAGGATTTCACAGTGCATAAACCTTGCATTCATCCAAACCATTTTCATCACCATGGAAAACTAGATATTTATTTCTCAATAACTGAGGTAAGACTACTTGAATCAGATTTGCGATTTGTTATTTTTGGGAACTTTTCTAAGAATAGATTGTCATTAAAATTCTTGAGATAATCATTTGAAGCCATCTGCTTCATGCATTTTTACATTGGCCTCCTGAACTCGTCCAATGTTGTTTTGTTTTCTCTTATGAGGATGATTATTATTGCTTATGGGTGAGGTGATCTTGGTTTTTTGGGGGATGTTCTATGAGGGTTATTAAATGGACCATATATTTCAACCCCTAAAATGAATCGCCCATTATTCCAGTTTAGATAGGCTTCCCTGTCCTTCCACTTCATTTATTCAAACAACCTACCATTTTTCGATCTCTATGCTGATTGGAAACCCACTTTAACTGGACTCAGTGATGAGGAATCTTTCGCACCCTTCAATTTCTAGATTTTTGTATAAATTGATGTCTCTCAGGCTATGCCTTCCCAGATTTGGATTCAGAATGGTGATTCTGGTTTTTTCAAGGATTTCATCTATGAAAAACAACCCGATTACTATCAATCATTTATTAAACTTGGTCATGCCTTGAAAGAGTGTGCTCGTATCTCACATCATAAAATCAGGAAATATTCTTGGATTGAAAAAGTAAAAAATGAAACCTGAACTAGATAAAATCATGGTTTTCTAGTCAGGTTTTACTGGTGCTTCTGGTGAGGGAAACACTACTGTAGATATTAAGAATGATGAGAACAAGAAGTGTTTGGCTGAACCCGGATACCCTTCACAACCTAAATGTCATTATTCTGTAAATATTGGATTGTGTGATGTTGTAGATGCCTTGGTTCCTATCACAAGTGGTTACAATGTCTCCACCATTCAGTTGGACGAATAGAAAAAGCACCTTTAGTCTCATGACACTCAAGACAAACTCTCTGATTATATATACTATCCTTAGGAGGATGAGAACCAAGCCATTCAAATAGAGTAATCCTATAATAAATCAAGAAATAGTAAGGGAAAAACAAATAATATATGCTGAGGGTTTCATTACCCAAACTCTAAAAAAATAATGAAGCATAGGGACTGCTCTAATATTGATAGAACAATAGTTATAAGATCTTTAGACGCCTCTAGGAAGGTCAAAATTGAACATTTAACAACCCAAACTATGGAAAACCATTCGAATGTTGTCATGGAGAGTGAGGAGAAAGTTTATGAAAGAAATAAGTGCTGTGTTTTAAGAGAATCTTACTTGATTGAAGTGCCTGTGGGAGAGGCATTTGATGCTTAGATGGATGATCAAAGATAAAATTACACACCTGAAGTATTATAATAAAGAAATTTTTGAGGATAAATATCTTAAAATCATAAAGTGAATGTTCATGAGAATGGTGTAAGAATACAAGAGAAATACTGATTTCAATTTTAGGGGCATTCCCTGGGAATAATTTTTTCCGTTACTTGATTTCTCTATTTGGTCTACTTAGTGATACCTATTTTCATTCCGTGGGTTTCTGTTTTCTAGGGTAATGGTGGTTCTGCTATGTAGAGAATCCAGATGTGATTTTTCTATGGTTGTATTAATGGATGATGGTTGTCTGATCTTGATTATATGTTGTTGGTGAATGATGAAGAGGTTTATGGTGGTTGTCTGATTGGGTTACTTCAATGTGCGCCACTTGGTGATTTTGTGCTAGTTATTATAAAAGTAATTTTTTTTCAGAGTTTGATGCTTTGGGTATTTTTCTGCTATATGTAGGGAGATACAACGTAGGGTTTTTCATGGATGGTTTCTTCTAATCAACTTCATAATTTTTGTCTTTCATGGGTACTTGATTTAGTGGTTTTTTTTTGTAGTGTCGCGCCTGTTTCTCATGGAAGATTGATCAATGTCAGGGTAACTCAGGTCTTTCTTGTGGAATTTTTTCTTTTTCTTGTTTACTATTTGACATCAATTACTGCTTTCCCCTCAATCCCCTATTGGTGTATGTTTTATACACCTCTTTATTGTATTGTTTATATTTCTTTTAATAAATTCTTTTGGGGGCATGAATTGGGTTACCAATTCATGTCACAGTTCTTCTTAAAAAAATGACAAGGGATGATCATGAGAAACACTTGGAGATAATGTTAGTAATCTTGATAGATCACCGTCTGTATGCCAAATTATCAAAGTGTGATTTTTTGATACAAGAGGTACATTTCCTTGTCCATGTAATCTAGGAAATAGGTGTTTCTATGGATCTAGAAAATATAGAAGTTGTTATCTCTTGGAAACCACCAAATAATGTCTTTAAGATACATAGTTTCCTTGGTCTAACTAGTTATTACCAACATTTTTTTCATGATTTATCATGACTAAATTCACCAATGATAACTTCAACAAGGAAAAATTTTACACTACAATGGAATGATTAATGTCATAAATAATTTAAAGAACTTAAAGTTCTCCTTACATCAGCACTAATCTTGATTTTTCAATAATCGGGACAAGGGTATGTGGTGTATTGTTCTACTTCATGATTTTAGGATTATGATTTTTTCTCATGAAAATAGATTATTTTGTTTCTCATAGATCAAGGAATTTATAGTTTCATGATAATAATTATCCAACACATGATTTGGAGTTAGCTACTATAGTCCATGAATTGAATATATAGCATCATTATATATTTTTGTGATAAATATAAAGTGTTTACACATCATAAGATTTTGAAATGTATTTTCAAACAAAGGGATTTGAACCTGAGACAAAGAATATGGATGTATTATATCCAAATGTTTGACTTTAACTTGATGTATACATCAGGTAAAGTTAATTTGGTGGTAGATGCATTAAGGAGAAATGCATATGCTCAGTTGGAAAAGGAGGCTTTGGATCAATGGCAGTTGATGTCAGTGATAGCATACATGAAGTTAGAATGAAAAGATCGAGGTGATGTTGTTGTTTTCTTTCTAGTTTATTTTGTTCCTGATTTGGTAAATATGCTAAAAGAGTCACAGACATATGATTCATAATTTGTTTCTATGAGGTCAAAACTCAAAGGTGGAGATACCATTAAGGGATGGAGGTTGGATGGGATTTCAATTTTGAGGTTTTGAAATCGGATAGTTGTACTTATGGATTTTTGGGAACAACTTATTCGTGCTTACCACCATTCAATATGGGTTATTCATCCTAGAATAAAAAATATGTATAAGGAATAGAAAGCATTATTTTGGTGTGTTGGAATCAAAAAGAAGGTGGATGAGTTTGTTTCAAGATTCTTAACTTGTCAACAAGTTAAGGTAGAACATCATCGTCCAGAAGTAGTGTTGTAGTCTTTACTTTTTCGTGTTTAGAAATGGTAATAGATAGCCATGGATTTTGAAATAGGTATCCCAAGAATGATTCAAAAACACAATACCATGTGGGTGATAGTGGATCGTCTCACAAAGTCGGCTCATTTCATACCTATTCATGAATTACATACAATGGAGAAATTTTCAAAAATATATATCTGATAATTCTTAATGAGGCATGGCATACCAGTTTTGATAGTATCAAATCGAGATCTGAGGTTTATATCTCATTTCTAGAAATCATTACAAAAATCCAATAGAACTCAGTTGAATATGAATATAGCATATCATCCTCAGATGGATGGTCAATCCTAAAGGACGATACTAGAATTGGAAGACATGTTGCGAGCTTATGTAATGGATTTTGGTGGCTCATAGGAGGATTGCATACCATTAATGGAGTTCTCGTATAATAACAGTTATCAGGCCTCAATAAATATGGATCCTTTTGAATAATTTCATGGTGTCCCTGTATTTATCCACTATGTTGGGTGGAAATAGGTGAGACTCCACTGGTTAGGCTGATCCTTGTCCAAGAAATAGTGGAGAAGATTTAGTTGATCAGGAAAAGGATCGAGATGGATCAGATTCATCAGAAATAATATGTGGATCATTGTCGATGGTCATTATCATTCAAGGTGAGTGATAATGTGTTCTTGATAATCTCTCAAAGTCCTAGGGACCATCATTTTTGGAATTAGAGTAAGTTTTATCCTCGATACATATTCACTTTTGGGATACTTGAACAAGTTTTTGAGGTGGCATATTAGTTTTATTTTCCCCCACGGTTCAGTGTAGTGCATAATGTATTTCATGTATCTCAATTGAAAAGGTATTAGTCTGATCCTGAACATGTGATTTTATGGGATCATGTTGATCTAGAGCTGGATGCTTCATTTTTTCATGATCTAATGTGGATTGTGGATAGGCAAGAGAAATTCTTGTGTGTAAAAAGCATAGGTCTAGTGTAGGTTTAATGAAAACATGGTTGGATTAAGGAAGAAACTTAGGAATGAGGGAAAGAAATGATTGAGAAATAGCCTAAACTCTTTCATATAAATTCTCATTTTCTACTTTTTTGGGATAGAAAGGCCAATGGTATGGAGAATATATCACCCCCAGTTTCAAGTATGTAACCCTTTATTTATTCTTTTTAAGTATGTAAAGTGTTTTGATGAAGTTTTTGAAATTTTGGAGGACTTTTGGTATGTTTTTGGAGATTTTTTAAAGTTTCATGGTTTGATCATGGTCAGTGGAAACCATGAAAAACCTATAGAAAATTATGAATAGTGATATAGGGGCTAATGGGAAGGCACACAGTTTGGTCAAACCATGCGGCCACCCAGAAGAAACTATGAAAAAAAGAGAATATGGATTTTGTATAGTTGGAACATGGTTTGAGTAACTATGTGGGTTAACCATGTGAGGTACACTTTGTGGAAAAGGTTGGCACACAGTTATTGCATGGTTTTCCCAAATGTGCACTTAATCATGCATGGTTTAAAAGTGAGATCCTAAAAAAGTGGATATCACTTGTTTTCACACCTAAATACCTCGCTTTTTCTCCATTTTGGCCCTAACTTATATTTTCTTCATCCCAAAGGTTGTGGAGACTCTTCCCTTTGAATCAAAATCGATCATGAGGCAAATCTAGGTGCTTTGGAACCCGATTCCTAGGTAAGTATTTGTTTTTTGGTAGTTTTCTTAGATCTATTTTCTTTCCCTCTCTCAAAATCTTAGATCTAGTCTATTGGGGGTAGATATATGATATTTGATACCAATAATGATAATATATGGTTGTTTTGATGTTAGGGAAAGATATATAATGTGGTTTTTGTGTTGATGTTAGGGAAAGAGATATAAGGTGGTTTTTTGGAGATTCAACCCGGTTTTGTTAGAATTTTTGTGTCCTTCTTCATTTTCTCTATAATTCCTGAGGTATGTGGTTTCACTCTCAATCACTCTTCTTGTAACCTAAAGTATTAGTTTCAAATTGATTCAATTGTATAAAATTTATTATGAAATTGGATTTCAAATCATGGTAGAAACCTTATTTAGTGATGGTTTGTGGGTTTGTGGATTTGTGGAAATTGGTTTTGCAAAGTGATTGGTTTTCTTGATTTTAAAATATGGATTTGTTGGATTTATGAAAATGGTTTGTTTGAAAGGTTTTCAATAAAAGAAAAATTTTATTCAAATTTTTTGTAATGGTTAATTTGAAATGGTTTTTGTATACATGGGTTGTGTGAGTTTATTCTTTCTAGGTGACACTAAATAAGGGGAATGTACCATTAGGGTAAAAAGGGAAGTGAACCTAAATAAGAGGAACCTATCATTTGGACACAAGGAGATTGGCCACTTTGTGATGACTTAGTGGATGGATGAGAAACCTCACATGATTATGGAACTGTAAAATAAGCATGCATGTGTGGGTGTGGGTGTGAATCATGGAATGGGTATGCCAAAAATAAATGTGAAATAGTTTAAAGAACTATTTGTTTTCTTTCCTTGGAAACTATTTTTGTATGAAACTATTTGTATTTTTTTAATTATTGAACTATTTAAAATAGTTTTTATATAATTTTTCTTATAAATGTGCTAAGTTGTTCTATCCTAGTGGTGTGAATAGTTAATTCATTTGGGGAAAACCTACTGAGTTTCATTACTCACCCCTACTTAGGAATTTTAGTGATTTTGTATATATTTTTTATCAAGACACAGGTAAAGGGAAAGTATCACATTTCTTTTTCGGAGCTTCATGATACTTGGGATGTTTTTTAGAGTTAGATCATGGATTATGTTTGGAGCTATGCAGTTATGTCTTTAGAGTCTTTGTGTTTTGTTGGTTTTGTCTTCTGCTTTGTACTTTGATGTTAGTAGTCTTCCAGTGTGGTACTTTGTTGTGGTTTGGTTTTGATATTAATGGTATTACTTTGAGTTGTCCTGCATTATTATCATTCAAAATTTAGTGGTGGTTTTGTTATGGTGGGTTTGGTTGGGTTTCTTTAGTTCCAAAAGAGAAAATTTTCCCCCAATTGTGTTTAAGCCCTTGTAATTTATTTACAGCCTTTGGAACCTTGTGGGTGTCACTTAATGGAAAGTAGTAATTTTTTTCAACTCAATCCAATGAGGAGGGGTGGGGTGTTACAAGTGGTATAATATTTTTCAGTCCTTGATTTACAGGTAGTATCAGTTTTTTCAATACTTGGTTATCAATTGTGTCAGTCTTTGAGTTGAAAATCATTCTGATTAATCCTTGGAGTTGGGATGGTAGAACAGAGTAGGATTATTAGGACTCGAAATGTAGAGTATAAAAATATGTATCTAACCTTTTTATATTAAACTTCAAGTTACTGGGGGGTTGGATACATAAATGTTTTGGAGACACTTATAGGAATTGGAATATCATTTTCAAGGGTTTAGCCAATGAGATGAGAATGAAATGCGTTTTATAAATGTCTTCCTAATAGGAGTGCATATTTAATTTTTAATAATTATTTATGAGTTGTTACAAAATGTTGATTTTTGAAAATTGTTAAATTTATTTTCAAATGTGAGATTTTGAAAAGGCATGATATGCTTATTTTGAAAATAATTTCATTTTCAAAACATGGAGGCATTTTCAAAAATGGTTTGAAGAGTAAAATTGTTTAATTTTGGAAAGAAATTATATGATAGTTGTGATATGGTGAAATTTTAAATTGTTAAGCCTTAAGTTGGTAAAGAGTTGTACTTGTGGTGTTTTTTGTGTTTATAGAAAATGGAACCTGACAGGCGTCATAAAAACCAACTGTGAGAAGTTGTTGGTAATGTGGTTGCACCTTATCAACGGGTGAACCAACAACTGGTTCAGAGTATAGTACAATCCTTTCAGATTATGGATAGAGGGAATTGAAGGGGTGAACCAAGGAAATTGAATCATTCCTTTTAGTTCTAAAACTAGAATCCACCAATCTTTTGGGGTGATTCAGAACCAGAAAAGGTATAGGTTTAGATGAATAGGATCAATCAAATATTTGATTTCCTTGGCACACCATTAGAGATGAAAGTCAAGTTAGCGATGTATATGTCAGAGGATCTTTCATGACAATGGTGGGATTTAGCAGTTTGGGATAAATTATACTAAGTTATTGGTTGGGAGGATAATGAAGAATTGTTGAACAAAAAATTATATCCTCATACATTAAGGATTTCAAGTATGGCTAGATTTTTCAACTTAAGTCAAGAGAGACTCTTAGTGGCGGAGTATGCAGCTAGATTTAGGAATTTTATCCACTTTTCACCTAAAGTTTATTCAAGTGCATCCCTAAAAGAACACATCTTTTAATTGGGGATAAGGTAAGAGATTATATTAAATATTATTGTGCTCTGTATAACAGATTATACAGAGATGGTCAATAGATAAATGGTGGAACAAAGGAACACCTCAGGATCTATGGGTGGAGGAAGCATGTTGATACCTATAGGGAATAGTGGTAACTCTAATGCTGGGAGTAAGAGGAAGAGAGACACCTATTTCCAAGGTAGTGGGATGACTCAAAATTAGATATATGGATAGGTGAATCTTCCACCAAGTCCCAATAGTAAAAAATAGATGATTCCAATGTGGATCTTTTGACTACATGAAGTGAGAGTGTATGACACCACCTAGATCATTCCATAATGGCAACAAGATGGAAAATCTTTAGCACTATTGTCCTAGTGATCTGAGGTTGGGTGTGAATTACACTTCTCATGTGTCTCAGACATCATATTCTTCAATGGGATGAGGGAAAAAAATAATTCATTCAACAGAACTGAGATAGCCATGGTGATTCCAAGAATACCATGACTCCTCATACAGGACAATCTCAACAGGACAATAAGGAAAAAAGTTTCATGAGAAAGAAATTATATAGAGATGTGCAATTTATTTTGGATGATCATTCTGGATCATAGATGGTGAGAGGTATGATTGTTTTTAATTATACCCTTATAAAATATTTGTTTGATATGGGTGCATCACATTCTTTTATTTCTTATTATGCGGTTTATTTTTTGGGTTTAAATGTTGAAATCATTCCTTCTATATTAAAACTTCAAACTCCTCTTGGTAAAAGAGAATGATGATTCTTTATGTGTAGAGAATGTTCTATAATTATTTATGGTGTTGAGATGATATGTTATTTATATTTACTTGAAATAGAGTTCTATGATATAATCTTGGGTATGGGTTGGTTTACAAAGTTTAAGGCTTGCATTGACTATTATACATAGAAGGTTACTTTTATGAATAAGGATGGCATAGAGCATCTATTTAGAGGATACCAAAACATAAATGAAAGTAAAATGGAATTGTTAGCACAAAAAGTTATAAAGATATCATACCAGTTGGTAGCATTGACTTTGGAATCAATGGAAGAGATCAAAAATAGTAGTTTATAATGTTTTTTTATCAGTTTCAGGATGTTTTTCCTGAACATTTCTCAGGGTTTCCACCCACAAGAGAAGTAGAATCTATGATTGACCTCCTTCCAGGAACTAGTCCTATTTCCCTTCCATATTATTAGATGGAACCAATATAATTAAGTGAATTGAAAGTGTATTTAGAAGAGCTAGAAAGCAAAGGGTTCATTCTGCATAGAATGTATCTGTGGGTAGCACCAGTCTTATTTTTCAAAAAGGCGTATGGAACTCTAAGATTGTGGGTGGATTATTGTAAGATTAACTAAGTTACGATAAAGAATCGGTATCCACTTCCATGAATTGATTATTTTTTTGATAAATTTAGGGGAGATCAGTAGTTCACTAAAATTTAATTATGATCAAGTTATCGCCAATTACGAGTTTAGAAAAAGGATATTTTAAAGACATCTTTCAAGAGTAGATGTATTCATTATAATTACATGGTTATGCCTTTCAGTCTTAAGAATTCACCAGCAGTCTTTATGGAATTGATGAATCATATATTTCCAAGATATTTGGATTATTTTGTAGTGGTGTTTATAGATGACATATTATTGTATTCAATGATAGGGTATGAACAAGAGAAACACTTGTTGACAGTATTGGGAATCTTGAGATATCATTGTCTGTATGCTAAATTATCAAAGTGTGATTTTCAGATACAATAGGTACATTTCCTTTCCCATGTAATCTCTAAAAGAGGTTTTTTTCTAGATCTAGAAAATATATAAGGTATTATATGTTGGAATCCTCCAAATAATGTCTTTGAGATACAAAGTTTCCTTGGTCTACCTAGTTATTACCGATGTTTTGTTCATGATTTATCATGACTAGCTTCCCCAATCACAACTTTAAAAAGGAAAAATATTTCATTCTAATGGAATAATGAATATTATAAATCCTTTCAATAACATAATGTTTCCCTTAAATCAACACCAATCTTGATTTTCCAGAATTAGGACAAGGGAATATGGTGTACTTTGATGATTCTGGATTTGGTTTGGGATGCGTTCTCATGAAAGGAGATCATGTTTTTGATTATGGATCATGGAAATTATGGTTGTGTGAAATGAATTACCCAACACACATTTTGGAGTTAGATTATATATTCCATGCTTTTAATACTTGGATTAATTACCTCTTTGGTGAGAAATTTGTAATTTTTGAAGATCATAAGAGTTTGAAACATATTTTCTCACAAATTTATTTAAACCTGAGAAAAATAAGATAGATAGAGTATCTCTAAATGTTTGAATTTGAATTGATGTATAAAATAGGTAAAGGAAATTTGGTATAAGATTCATTAAGAATAAATTCATATGATTAGTTGGAAAAGTAGGATTCAGATCAATGGAAGTTGATTTCGATAATAGCATACATGAACTTTTAATGTGAAGACCGAGGTGATATTATAGTTTTCTTTCCATTTTTTATTCCTTATTTGGTAAATATGGTAAAAGAGGCACAGACATCCAATTTAGAATGTGTTTTTATGAGATCAAAACTCAATGGTGGGGAGAATATTGAGGGATAGACATTGGATGGGAGTTCAGTTTTGTGGTTTTGAAATCAGATGGTCATACCTATATCCTGTAAGGAAAAACTTATTCATGATTACAACCATTCAAGATGGGTTGTTCATTCTAGAATACAAAATATATATAATTCATTTAAAGTTTAGTTTTGGTGGGTTAACATGAAAAGGAATGTGGTTGAGTTTGTTTTGATATGCTTAAATTGTAATCAAGTTAAGGTAGAACATCAACGACTAGTAGGTATGTTGCAGTCTTTACCTATTAATTTTTTATAAATGGGAACAGATACCCATGGATTTTGTAACAGGCCTCCCAATAATTGTTTATAAACATGATTATATATGGGTAATAGTTTATCGTCTCACAAATTTTTCCCATTTCATCCCTATTCTTGAATCTCATGTAGTGAAGGGATTGTCAAAAATCTTTTTCTGATAAGTGTTAAAGAGTTATAGTGTACCAGTTTCGATAGTATCATATTGATATATAAGGTTTACAACTCATTTATAGAAATACTTATAGAAATCCATTATAACTCAGGTGGCTATGAGTGCATTGTATAATATTTATAAGGATGGGAAATCTGAAATCATGATACAAAAATTTTAAGACATGTTTCGGGCTTGTGTAATGGATTTTGGTGGCTCATGGGAGGAGCACAGACCATTAGTGGAGTTATCGTATAACAATAGTTATCACGCCTCAATAAATATGGATCCTTTAAAAGAAATGTATGGGTTTCCTTGTCATTATCCACTATTTTTAATAAAAATAGGTGAGAATCTACTGGTTGGTCCAAGAATTGTCCAAGAAACAACAGAGAAGGTTCATTTGATCAGGAAAAGGATGGAGATGGATCAGAGTCATCAAAAATTGTATGAGGGTCATGGTTGACGGTTTTTATTGTGATAGATGAGTGATCATGTGTTCTTGAGAATCTCTCCGAGGCTTAGGAATCATTTTTTTGGGAAGCAGGACAAGTTATCTCCATGATACATATGATCTTTTGATATTATTGAACAGGTTGGTGAGGTGGAATATCGGTCAGATTTTCAACCATGGTTCAATGCAGTGCATAATGTGTTTAATGTATCTCAGTTGAAAAAGCATCAACCTCATCCTAACCTTGTGATTCGATGGGATCACATTGACCTAGATCCTAATGGTTCATTTTTTCAATTTCTAGTGAAGATTTTGGATAGTAAAGATAATTTCTTGTAATGAAAAAGCATCATTCTAGTGTGGGTTTTGTGGAAACATGGTCATATTCAGGAAGAAACATTGGAATGGGAGAAAGAAATGATTGATAAATGGCCTGAACTCTTTCAGTTAAATTCTCATTTTCTACTTTATAGGGATGGAAACTCCAATTGTGGGAAGAATTTTACACCCATGGTTTCAAGTAAGTATCCCTTTCTTTATACTTTTTAAGAATGTAATGTTTTTGTCTGAATTTTGGGAGAGTTTGGATGAATTTAGAAATATTTTGGGGATTTTATAAAGGTGTAAATTTTGAACATGGTTAGTGGAAACTATGAAACTTCTATAGAAAACCATGCATAGTGAGAGAGAGGTTAATGGGAAATCACACGATTTGGTCAAATTGTCTGGCCACCCAAAAGAAACAATGCATAGTAGGATAGAGGTATTTTTCATGGTTGGTACATGGTTTGACTAACCGTACAGGCCAACTATGTATAGTTCTTCTTGAGGTAGAGTTAGGTGCATGGTTAGCACATGGTTTTCCTAACCATAAGACTAGTCATGCACGGTTTAAAAGTGAGATCCTTAAAAAGTGTATCTCACTCATTTTCACCCCTAAACCCTAAGTTTTTCCTCTATTCCAGTCCTAACTTGAATTTTCTTCCTCAAAAAGGATTTGGAGACTCTCCCCTTCAAACCAAAAGTGATACATAGAAAAATCTTGGTGATTTGGAACCTGATTCCCTTGATAAGTATTTGTTTTTGGTAGTTTTATTTGATCTACTTTCCTTCCCTCACTCGAAATCTTAGATCTAGTCTGTTGAAGATACATTTATGATGTTTGATTCCAATAATGATGAGATATGGTTGTTTTGATGTTAGGTAAAGAGATATAATGCAGGTTTTTGGAGATTCAACCCAGTTTTGTTGGCATTTCTGTGTCATTCTTCATTTTCGCCATAATTCCAAAGGTAGGTGGCTTCAATATTGACTCGTATTCTTAGAAATTTAAGTCTTAGTTTAAAATTGATTTAATTTCATAAAATTTGATGTGAAATTTGTGTTCAAATCATGGTATAAACCATTATTAGTGATGGTTTTTTGATTTTTTGATTTGTGGAAATTGGTTGTGCAAAGTGCTTGGTTTTCTTGGTTTTAAAATATTGATATTAAAATATGGATTTTTTAGATTTATGAAAATGGTTTCTTGAAATGTTTTTATAAAATAAATGTTTTATTTAAATGTATTATAATTTTTAATTTGAAATGGTTTTGGCATACATGGGTCATGTGAGATCATGTTTTCAATATGACCCTGAATAAGGGGTGTGTACCATTGGGGTACAAAGGTACATAACCCTAGATAAGGGGCATGTGTCATTGGGAAACAAAGAGATAGGAAAATTTGTGATGAATCAGTGGATGTGTGATAAACCACTCATGAGTATGGAACTGTCATAAAAGCATGCATGTGTGAGTGTGTGTGTGAATAAAGGAATAGGTATGCCAAAAAGGAATGAGAAATAATTTAAAGAATTGTTTGTTTTCTTTCCTTAAAAACTATTTTTGTGTGAAACTATTTTTCATTGTTATATATTTTTAAACCATTCAAAATGGATTTTATATAAAAAAATTATATAAATTTGCTAACTTGTTCTATCCTAGTGTCGTGAGTAGGGAAGTCTTTTGGGCAAAACCCACTAAGTTTCATTACTCACCCCTACTTTGTCACTTTGGTGATTTTATAGATATTTTTTATTGATACATAGGTAAATATAAGTTATCACATTTATTTAGTGGTGTATCATGATAATTGGGTTGTTTTGTGGAGTTGTAGCATGAATCATGTTTGGAACTATGGAGTTATGTCTTTGGAGACTTTTGGTTTTGTTGGTTTTTTATTCCACTTTGTACTCAGATGTTATTAATCTTAAACTATGGTACTCTATTTTAGTTTGTTTTTTATATAAAATTTATTATTTTTATTTTTCCTATACTATTTTCATTCATCATTTAGTGGTTTTTTTGTTATGGTGGGTTGGTTTGGGTTATTTTATATCCAACAGGGAAAATCGTCCCCCAATTCTATTGAAGCCCTTGACATTTATTTTCAGTCTTTGGCTCCTTGGGGATGTCTCTTAAGGCCAAGTAGAAATTCCTACTCAACTCAATCCAATGAGGAGGGGAGGGATGTTATAGAAATTTTGTGGCATCATCCAAATGTTTCTCATGGAGATAAAATACTTCCTTACTAGCCTCTTGTACTTTTCTTTAGGAATGGGGTTTTCTGGCACATATAATTTCATTTTATGGTGTAATATAACACGTAAGTGTATTTGACATTATTTGAAATTAGTACTGGTTATAATTTTATCCTTCTCAAGTATGGATCATATTTATATCCTTGAATTCATATTTATTATCATTTCTTCAAATAAGAAGAGTGTAATTTTAGTACTTTATCAAATAAAAGTATATATTAAATATTATATTTATTAATCTCCCACTATTTTATTGAAACCTAATAGTCCTCTCCATTGGATTTGGAATATCCTATTTCATGGACGTTCTAGTATCAAGGACCCATATTTCCCTTCTCATAACCCAAACTTTGTCCTGAAAAGTTATTTGAAGGGTTTTATGTAGGTATAAAATTTCCAAATGTATTAACTCACAATTCCTTGATCTTTTGAGTGGACTATCCAATCCTGAAATCCTTAAATTAAATTTACTTAACCTTTAATTCTTCATTATACCAAGTCCTAATTTTGAAATAAAACCTCTATGTCAACTAAGTTAATTCAAAAAACTTCAAGTTACAATTCCCTAAAAATTGAAAGCACCCTAACTTGATCTGGTCAATAACTTTGAACTATGATTTGATTTTATCTTAAGTGGTGGAATAATATACCATATTGATAAATATAATTGAGTGGTTTTTATATTTATGCAAAAAAAATCCAATTTTTATCTTCATTTCATGCTTCCTAATATTAAGTGGATTTAATTAAGTGATTAACCATGTATTAGATAAAGTTTATGCATAATCCAATTTATTTTAGTTTTATCTTTCATTCTTATCAATTCATTAATTCATGTGATCATGAAAAAACATCCATAATGAAATTAACCATGCATCTTTATAGAAGTAAAATAATATATTAATATGATCATGATCTTTTACTAATGGTTATTTTATCTAGCAGATGATAAACTAACCATCAACCTAAGGAAAAACACATTGAACCATGACTTGGTTCATGTTGTAGTTTTCCACCTATCCACCTATGTAACTCTTGGATTAGTTTCACCTAGGCTCTAAACTTGAACCATATCTACTCTATTGAAAGATCCATTCATTACATATTCTTTTACTCATGGATAGGTGAGGGAATCCAAAGGACTTGTTAAGGGGTTTACATAAAAGGAAATCATGGGCATGTAGGCCCTTACATAATTAAAGGAGGGATGACATAAAGGCCATCAATTTAATTTCATAATAAATTAAAAGGAAACTAATCACATAAAAAGGTATGGTCTATTCTCATGATCATCCATATACATGTAATGAATTATGAATTTAATATAATAGAATTCAATATTAATCATTCTTATTTAAGATAAATCGTGTTTGAATTAATTAATTATCTTCTTTAATTAATAAAATATTTTATCTTAATTATCATCTGAATATTTTTCTTGAGATTATGATCCATAAAAATTTTAAACAAATTAAGTAAATTTATTTAAAATTAACTATGTACAAAACATATAAATTATAAGAAACAAGGTGAGTACCTATCCAAACTACACATAATGTATTATATTTATATATTATTTACTTATACGACATATAGCATACATCACTTATCATGTAATTTCATAGAATTTACGAGTTAACTGAATGACACATGGAACACATGTTATTTATATAGCATGTTATGTTTCAATATACATAGAGTAATGAATATATTATGACTTATACATGATATGTAGTTCTGAATATTATGCATAAATTAATTATAAATTTAATATATATATATATATATATATATATATATAACCCATCGTATGGAATGTACATAGTAAAATAAATGACATGCAGAATACATTTTGATAAGGTTTAATCAGTGTAATAAATTAATTTTTAATTCTGTGTAATTTGGTAATATACATATCATGTATAATATAGCTACATGTTGTATATATTTCTCATAATTTATCCATGGCACATGCCTAGGGACTCGTCATGTAATCATGCCATGAAATTAATAGAGCACACAACATGTCATGTACAGAGGATATACATCCTGTGGTCTCTAAGTTACATAGTCGCTATTCATGTAGGTCATGTAAGAAAATACATAGACCATATTTGACTAATGGACTACACATCATGTATAAAAGTTACGCATCATGTAGTTGGGCTAACCATGTGATGGGCTGGCTAGGTCAATACACAATGTATTTAAACACACATCATGTGTAATAAATACACAAAAATTAAATGAATTATGAATTAATTTGTGAATTATCTTTGTGAAATAAACATGAGATCATGGAATGAACCAATGGGTTACACGTCATGTACTCTTTTTTTATTGATCCAGAGTTTTTAACACCTCCATATGAGTTCTTTGAATGTTTTTTATTCATAAAATTAAGCAATTTTGATTGTATTTTTGATAATGAAGAGGAAGAATGGATAATATCATGATTTGGAATAAATAATGATTAAATAAGAATTGAAAAATAATGAAAAATGTGTAAATCAATCAAAAATATTTAAATAATTATAAATATTTATGTGATCTCTCTTATAGCACTTAAAGTTTTTTGGCATAGTGGAAGATCCATATGGGGCATGCCCAACTTGGATTTTTTTTCACAATTGATAATTAATAAGAGATTTACATCGATGATAAACATGATGCTATATGGGTTGCGGTGGGTAGTATTATAAATACTATTCATTTCATTACAATTTTAGAGGACTTCTCACTTGATCAATTTATAAGTATATACATCAAAGAAGTGGTGAGGCTATATAGAACACCATTATCGATCATATCTGACCGAGATCCAATATTTACCTCTAAGTTCTGGGAGAGTATCCAACATACTCTAAACATTGATTTAAACTTTAGTATGGATTATCACCCCTGAACTAATATCCAATATGAGTGGATTATATAAACACTTGAAGACAGGTTGATAGTATGCTCAATAGAATTTAAAGGAGGATAGGATCAACATCTTCTTATGGTCGAGTTCTCATACAATAATAACTTTTAATCAAGCATCTAAACGGCTCTATATGAATCACTTATTTGGAAGATATTCATAACACATGTATATTGGGATTAAGTTGGTGAATAAAAGAATATAGGGACTGAAATAGTCAAGGAAATGGAAAAAAAAAGATCAAAACCATTCAGCATCACATCAGGGTTTCTCAAAGTTGAAAAAAGGATCTATACTAGAATTCTTCAATGATACCTGAAGTTTAAGGTTGGACATAAAGTGTTCCTCTACATATATCCATGGATTAGGGTCATGAGATTTAGGAGCAATGGTAAGTTAAGTCCTAGATACATTTACCCCTTTGATATTATTGATCTCATTGGAGCCTAGCTTATGGACTAGCACTCCCACCTACCTTGTCTCAAGTACTCGACATATTCTATGTATCCTTATTGAAGTAAATATCATATCCCTCACATGTACTAAATTTATATATGATAAAAAAAATATCTCTTATGAGGAATATCCAATTAAGATATTGGATCATAGAGATAAATTTATACAAAACAAAACAACTCACCTAGTCAAAGTACTATAGAGAAACCATAAGTATGAAGAGGATACATGGGAACTAGAGGAAGCCATGAAGCATAAGTACCCTCGCTTGAAATTTCTTAAGGGGGAAGAATGTGACAACCCATAATTTTATCAATAGAATTTCCCTCCTAATAATTGAATCATATTTAGTAATATGGTATAAAGCACATGCATCTAATAATGAAACCAAAAAATTTATTATATTAATTTGAAGATTACATTCATAGAATAAAAATGACTATAGGAATTGAAAATATTAAAATGGGATAAAAATAGAAAATAAGATAACTAAAATCTGAAAATCTGAATTTTCTCAATCCACTAGAATAATTTCACTCATGAACAACACTATAGAAATGAGAAAGAAATTTAGTAATAAAATAATCATCTTGAAAATTAAATTATATATAACTTTGAGAGAAAATAAAAGTGAATGAATAATTAATGAAATATGAGGTATTTATAGAAATTAGGGAAATATTATGACCATTATAGATCGGAATTTTAGAATAGTAATCTGGCCATTAGGACTATTAAATGACCTTTAAAATAGTATAATTTCTTATGAAAGTGTAAAATAATATTTAATAATTCAATAAATTAAAATATATCATATTTATATCATGATACAAGAAAATAAATGTTTTAAAAATACAAAAATCGGGTGTTATTATTTTTCTAAAACATATATATTATATTTTAATTTTTATAATGAATTAAAAGGAATTTTATTTTCATAAAATAGTTTTATAAATTAACATTTCATTGTATTATAATGATAATATAATTTTATGAGACCTTAATTAGTTTTTCAAAGGGTCGGAGAATTTATGATAATATTAAAATTGGTGTTTTTTGAATAAATGGGGATTTTATTTAAAAATTAAAATTATTATATTTAAAAATTATTTTCATAAAATATATTTTATTTTTTAAATCTCACTATCAAAAAAAGGTAGTTTTAATTTTTGGTATTTTTCTAAAATAGTTGAATTTTTTTTAATAGTGAAATATGTTAAAATATGATATTTAACATTATATGCTAAATACATGTATTTTTGAGTCATGGAGAATGTAAGAATACAATTTTTCAAAATAAAATATACTATTTACAATATATAGTCACAATAATAAATAATATTAGTATTCTTGGTCTAAAATAATAAACTAATGAATATGATATTCAAAAACACATCTCTCCTCCCTTTATAAGTACCACACCTTCTACTCACAACTTATAAGCCATTGTGATTATCAAATTTCTTCCAAATTTCATTTCCAATATGCTCCTACATATCCTAGTGCTACATTTCACATCCCAAAACCATTTCAAGAAGTGTTAAGGGGTAGATGAAAAGGAGGCAGCCAGCGGACGAGGTAAAATTCTCGACTAACCTCTTTCAATTTTATTCTTCTTCTACCACCATCTCATCTTTTCCATACATGTATACATATTAACATCATTATCATAAATATAATTATGTTTTATTATTATGTTGTAATATCAATCTTCTACCCTCCCTTCTCTGGATTCTTAAACGAATACATTGTTCATAATATGGTTGTTTCACCACCTCCATAAACAACACACTTCGTTTTTCTCCGTCGCCTTAAAGTTTGGTCATAAAAAAATTATTATGGTTAAATAATATGATAATAAGTATATAATAACTTATTTCATGTTCTTTAATGAATATATAGACATAATATTAACTAAAATGATACTAGTTCATGATGGTCGGTAAAACTCCCTAAATAAACTAATCGTATAATGTTAATGTATTTATTAAATGAATCACCCCTATATCCAAAAAAAGAGGATATTTGGGACCATTTAAATTTTTATAAGTAAATGGATAACATTTAATTTTCCCTTCTATACATGTAGTCTCATTTGAAAATAACATTAATAATTATCCACAAGTGATCCAACCTTGGAACTATGAAATGAACACCCTCAGAACAATGAAATTAAACATTATATCTCATTGAAATTGTTATAAATAAACATGTTAAAATTATACTAAATAAAATATATGTGGAAAATTTTATGGATTAATTAATTAATTAATATAATTTTATTATCCATTATGTTGAGTTTAATTGAGTAATGATTCTAGAACCTAAGGTAAGGGATGTCTTTAAACCACCCTTTCTCTTTGGGTTATAACCTTTATCTCTGTAAATCTTGTTCACTATCTCTATAATGTTATAGAATGCTTTAAAATTATATATATATATATATTTATTTCATATATACCTAGCTTATTATCCTTTCCTTTGATAGGGTAATACATTACATAAGTTCATTTCTCAAATGCATTCATTAAAATCATACCTAGTTAAGGGGAAATTTTCAATTTATTAATCATTTTATATAATTATCATTTAAAGTCTTTATTACCATTCATGATTTCATTAAAAAGGTAATATTTTAGGTATAACCATTCTATTTTTCAAATAAAATTCCTTAATTATTTTTTCTCCAAAATTATTTAACTAATTCCTTACAACACTATTTTGAAAGTTCATTTCTATACCCAGTTCTCTACCCTTTCTCATGAATATTTTCCAAATGAACACCATATTTTGAGACCTATTCTTATATACTCAGATATGAAATTCCAAAATATTTAATTCCTTATTCTCTTTTGAATCTTTATGAAATATTCTTTGATTATGATATGAGGCAAGATTATGTAACCCAATTCTTTACATGGGTAATTATTAGGTTTATGTCTTTTGATTATTTAATTTTTGTGGAACACATAAGCATGTGAATGCTATGATGGGTGAACCTAAATAGTTATCTAATTAATTGGGTAATGTTTTTTTCTCATGAGATGGTATGTATGGGATTAGGGAGTGAACATAATCTATGATGATACTTTTTCCACCATGTGATATTGACTTTTCACTTAGCTTTGGCTTATGCTTATTTCATTTTTTATATTTTTGAACATTTCTTATCTCTATATGATCCTATTATACCAATTTTTTATGTTATGATCCCATGTGATTATTCATGATCCTTCTCTTTTATGGCATCATTTTATGTCATTTTACTTGCATTTTATGCTTAGTTATCATGTTTATTCCATTAATAGGATTTTTAGCTTACCCCTTTTTCTATATATTCCCTAAGTTAACCTGTGTGGTGTTAGGATATCATTATAGATACTAAAATAAAGATGCCTTATTTTTGTTTCACTTTTTTGTTTTATATACCTAGTATTCAAAAGACACAATGCCTCTAGATCCTCTGATTTTATTTATTATATATTTATGTTAAAATTAATGTAATAATATGTTTAAAATTCTTGGTTCACTATATATAAGTTTATTATATAGGTGTTAAAGGACATACATGAAAAATATGGACTCGAGATAAGGGTTTTCATCTCAATTTTTATTCATTTAGGCATATTTTAATGTTAGGTATCTAATTTATTTTATATGATGTATATAATGCCTCTTTTAAATTTATTATAATTAATCCTTTATAATTCATGATATTATATGTTAAAATTAAAATTACTTCATCCAAACGGATTTTTCTTGAAAGTTACCATATTGTAAGGGATTTCAAAACTTAATTTACATTCCTTGGGTTATACTTATTCTTAATTAACTTTGTTATGAAATTATTATATGTGAACTGATATCTAAATTGTGTTATTATATATTTGAAATTGTTTTTTGGATTTACATATGTTCACATAATAAATTCATGGATTAATTTTAACTTAAAAATTCGTGATATTTTCAAGGGTTTTCTTTGTCTAAATCTCATTTTCTTGAGACATGTTTCATGTCATGTACCATGATTTCCTTATATTTTTTACTTTATATCACATGAATTAATTTTAAAATATTAATTCAAAAAATTAATTAGATTTATAGATCCATATTATACTCTTAATTTAAATTACTTTTGATTTAAAATTTAACAAAGTAGTAAAGGATTTATGTTTAAATATCCTTTATTTTTTAGATGGTTTATGTTCATGGTTCCTTTAGGTAATCATATGCTATTATTTTCTTTAACTGTGTCTATTTTATTATCCTATAGTTATAAATGTGTTTTACATTTTTATTTTCAATTTCCTCCCTCATTTATTAAAGAAACATTAAGAAATTTGTTTATATGTTATACTAATCTTGTATCTTTTTTTAGATTAGGAATATTTCTCTTTCATATAAATGTTTTCTAAAAAATCAAGAATGTTATATTATAAACATAAAATAATTCCTAAATTTATTTTACATGATCTTTATCCTTCTTTTAAAAGGTTTTAAAAGTAAATTTCCTAATTTTTCTTCACACGGGACACTTTTTAATCTCTTTACAAATGTTTGCAAAGAATTTTCATTTAGAATATTTATGACATGAATAGATTTTCCCATTATTAATACCATTATTTAATTTGATACTTAATTTATAAGTTTCTATGGTTATTTTAAAATAAAATTATTTTCACAATATTTTCTAAATTTTTATTTTTAAAAGGTACTGAAAGAAAAGGTTTTTTCTCCTATTTTATAAGAAACATTTTAAATGTTATTTTAAAGGTGTTTTCATCTATGTCAACATCCTTTAATGATTCCAATACTTCACTACTTATAATATCTTATTATACCATTCACTTCCTTTATTTGAATAGTTTATGATGATATTTAAAAGATATTTTTAAGAAACCCATTTCTTTTCCATGGGTAAATCAAACTATAAAAGAACAATGCTTATTGTTATGTTGAAAAATGAAATATTTCATGTGATATAATTATATTATGGTTATTCAAAATTATTTATGAAGATGAGTGATCCCAATATATCTCTTAATGATGGGTGAGTCCTAGATAAATATCTAATGCATTGGGTAAAGGGAAAAATTAACTAGTTATAGATTTCTCCTAAGATATTATTGGAATTTATCAGGTAAGTTATTACATTTTTAAGAGTGTTTGTAATAGTGATATGAAAATGATATTCCAAGATGAAAATATTTTTTATTTATCCTTGTATCAAGTTATAATGTATCCTTTGTTAGAGTATTTTTTTCATATGGCTCATGATATATAAATATATGAATCTTGTATTATGTTAAATATTTATTCCATGTTTCATGATTTATGATATATGTTTTGATGGGTATAAATATTATTATATTATGCTCATGAACCTTGATTATTTCATCATACCCTTATAATCATATTATGATCACTGATGACATCCAATTATTAATGCTTATGTTTACCCTTATTGGGTGTTTGATCTCACCCTTCTTATGTTTTCCATTTCCTCGGGTTGTGAAGAAAAGGTTTTATATATGTTATTCCTAATAAAGTTATTATATATGAAGAACTTAGTGGGATATAATGTATATTTTTATGAACTAGTTATTTATGTATAAAATTTTCCATGTAGGATTTTGTCACGATTCTCTAAAACACTAAACCTAAAAACTCCTTGGGTATGTAAGTGATCTAATATTTCAGTTTGATGTTATATATTTTTGATGGATAATATTTAGGTCATGTTTATCAGTATAAAATCTAAAAATGTAAATATTATATTTTTAGCACCTAATTCCTGATTTTGGGTTCAAGGCTATCACAGTTACCACATATACCACTTCACTAGTTAGGGTGAAACACTCAACTAGTTGAATGGACCACATTCATTCTAAGTTCTCCTACCCAAGTTATCGATTTCCCATGACCAAAAAAGTGGAGGGGAGTAAATAAATCATGATATAATTCACATGAAATTCTAAAACTTATAAATACCCCATTCAACTCATTTTTAATAAAATCCCTTTCATAAAGTTCCAACTAGGCCTTGATAATAAAAAATAATAATGGAAACCAACCAAGAACCCTTAGGTAAGGCCCAACTACAAAGAAGGGTTTAGCTTTACCACACCACCTAAAGTCTGGGGAAGTTCAAAAATCAAAAGGATTTCACTTCCCTAAACCATAGGAGACAAAAACATTAGAATGTCCCAAAACATGAACTTTTTGTAGCCTAGTAGGACTTTTTAGTGAGGTAGACTAGATTATAAAGGTAACATAAGACCAAATCAAAAATTAACCAGAAATAAACTCATCAAAAACTGAGTAAACCAAAGGTAAAAAATAAAACCCAAAGAAACAAATCATAACCACCACTCAGGGAATTACAATATCAAAAAAAATCAAAGAATTGTTTTAATGTTCTTATAAAACCATGATATTTCCACCAAAAAAATTATCCTAAAGTTCATATTTTAAATCATTAAAACATAAAACTACTTAAAATTCTTCTCAATTTACCATAAAAGATTCATTTATAAATTTAAAACTTAAAATTTTACCATTTAAAACTAAGTTTTCCTCACAAAATCCTAAATCAACCCACTTTTTATTCAAAATAATTTCACAAATATAAGTTAAAAATAATCCATATTCATTTCAAAACAAAAATATTCTATTTTGAAATCATCCTATAACTTTTATAATTCTACCCTTGAAATAATTTTAAAAATACAACTATAAAGTCCATTTCAATTTATACTTGAATACTTATTTACTAGTTTTAAATTTCACTTTAAATAACTTTTCCATTTCAAAAATAACTTATTAAAACGATTTAAAAATATAAAACTTTCAAATAGTTTCAAATAATTTATGAAAAACTTTTTATTGACTTTAAAATTTAACATTATTACATTAAAATTGAGTGCTAAATATGATTTATTATAAAAAAAATCAATCAAATAACATCCTAAACACCTTAAAAATCCTCTCTTTCTTATCTCAAATAGTAAAAAATCAAACTTTTAAGCAATATAGATAAATAGGGGATCCAAAAAAAGATTAAATATATTTTATTGGTTGTGAATGGTTTAGATAACCATGAACCAACAGTAAAACCACCATTGGGAGCCCAAAATAGAAACATGCACATGATAACTACATGGTTTTCCAGATTGTATGAGCTAATAATACCCCTCAAATTCTTCTCCCAATTTCACCCCAAAACACAAAAAATCACAAAAAAACCACATAAATTCAATATCATCTAAAATAATATCCATAAAAATTAGAATAAATTATAAATAATGAAAAAAACTCAAAAATCAAAGACTCTTAACCCAACTTCTCATGGTAACTTGAGGATTCATGTGAGTAAGAGCTAGATAAACTCTCCCTGCACCTACCTATCGAGTTACAATAATCCTAACTCCAATATACCATACTCACACAAATAAAAAAATTTGGATCAAAAACCTAATACCTTTTATGAATCTAGGATCTCATACTATTTTTTCTTGAACCAACTTAGGCCACCATTTATCTGAGCACCCGATCTTGTTTGTGATGTGACTTAGGTGTATTCCTAATCACCCCAAGTTAGTGGAAAAAATCAATACATCAAATATAAGAATGTGGGAATGGTTTCTCATGATAAAAATAATAAAATTCATAGTAAAAAGTGGCTATGAATCTAGAATGGACCCTTTATAAGTCATATGCCCATGAAAACCAAATAATTAATTCCAAAATAATAAAAAACAAAAAAGTAAAAATCAAACATGATCATATAAGAAAAAACCATGACATAAAAGTGAATAAAAAAGAAAAAAATCTCAAGATACAGGAAATACAAAGGTCTGATACATACATGGTATCAAAGTAAAAAAAAAACATAAATCCAAACTAAAAATCTTTGTGTGGCCCATGGTCACCATCCAACCTCAATATTGAACTTAATCCAAAAGGATATAGTGTTATGGAGTCTATAGAGAATAAATCCTCTAGAACTTGATTAGGAATATAAATTTTAATATATAGGTGTGAGCATGAAATATCCAATGGGTGTCCTCCCCACTCCCAATTCATACTCATTAAAATTATAATCTTTTCATGATAGTTTGAAATATATTTTATAAAGATAAAACCCTTTTTTAGATTTTAAGTAACACAAAATGAATAATTAAATACCAAATTTACTTTATTGAAAATCATAAAACATTATTGAACAAATACCAGTAATTTAAAAAAAAGTTCACTTAGATAACATTTTTAAAGAAAACAAGAAAATATAAATGACTTTATTTAAAAACTACTTTTATTAGTTTACTTTCAAATCAATTTATAAATAGGATCTAAAAAATTAAAAAAGTAGTGGAAAAATGAAATAAAAATAACCAGTAATAGAAACCATAAACAAATGAGTGTAAATGATATAATATAAACAATATCACCACAATAGGGTAAGGATAACCAATAATAATAATATACAATACAACAAGAAAGAACTAAAAGTATATAACATCATTGGAGCGGCCCTAGGAAAACAAAATCTAGGAATACCTAGTGACATAACTTCAAAAGTTAGGAAAATATCCTCAATGAGTGGGATGGATATAATAACATCATTGGTCTAGTGGTGGTACTTCATATATTACTTTACTAATCAGGGAAACAAAGTCAACTAGTGTAAAGGGCCTTGTTCGTTCTAATTTCACCTATCCAAATTATCAAGTTCCCATGAAAAACCAAAAGGATGTGAGTAAATAAATTATAATGGAAATCATATAAATTAAAAAAACTTAAAAACACCCCCATTTACCTTATTTTTATGAAACTCCCCTTCATAAATTTCCAATTGATCCTTGAGGCCTCTTTAAAAGAACTAAATCAAGAAATTAATTTACAAAACCAAACATGGTTCAAAGCTTTAAAATGAAACTTTTAAATTAAAATAGATAGCAATCCCAACATTAATACATTTAACACACTCGATTAAAAAAACAAACACCATCTAAAACCCAAGTTAAAACTATATTATTAAAACTAAATCACATAAACAACCGAGGATCATTTAAAATAACTTAAGAAAATAGGAAAATAATATTTAATTAACCCAAACACACCTATTATTTTAAATATGGTCATTTATGATAGTTTAGAAACCAAAACACCCATCATTAGTTATAAAATAATTTTAAAGGATTAATCAAAAATTTAAATGGGCACAAACATGCATGATCTTTGAAAAATAGATTTGAACATTAAGCCTGAAGAGGAAGACATTTTTAATTCCATGAAATACAGAGAAAATCATTTTTTATCAAAAAATATTAAATATTCTTACTAAGGATCATAAAACATTAAATACTCATGTAATAAATCCAAAAAAATCATGATTGTAAATGTAAAGAGTCATGCATAGATAAAACCAACCTCAAACTTAGTGCGGATGATGTGAAGTCATCTAATATAGGAATAAGATAGCCCAAGGAACTAGTCTCACATACTAACATCAAGAATCTCAAGAAAAATAGACAAATCCTCACTTAAGTTTCATCAATTAAGGACCAAAGAGGAATAAGAAGGAGCATGAGAATGAGAAGATAAAGAGAGGAGAAAAGAGGCTCTGACCTTGATAAATCTACCCAAAATTGAATAAGAACTCAAGATAAACAAGGACTAAGGGAGGTGGGATTCCTTATAATCCTTCTCATCTGGTTCATGACAGTGAGTTATGATAGGGTTATATTAGGGTTTAATTCAGGGAGGGGTGGAATAGGTATTTCCAAAATATTAAAATCTGTGCAAGTCACATGGTTTAGCTGCACAGTTTACCAAATATTTCACCAACCATGATACCCTTACTAAATACACCTAGGAAACCACATGTTTGGTCTGTATGGTTAGGTTAACTACAGACTAACCATGAAAATTACAAGTGATAAGAAATTATATTTTTTACATGGTTTTCCACATGATTAGTGCTAACTGTGTGAAAACCACACACCTTGAACTGAAACCTCAAAATTTATAATTTTCATGGAAATTTAACCAATAATTCAAGTATAAGTATGAATATAAATAAAGAAATAAAATAATAAGGAAATTTAAGGTTGGGTGTGAAAATATGTAAGGATCTTTCATACTATAATATATTAGTCATGTCATGAAGAAGGTTAGTAAAAGTTCAATGGTTCTAAATTTATAGAAATTATCACACCATGAATTTGAGTAAAATTGTATAATTTTTGGAGGTAATAGATATTTGTAATTTATTAAATCATTTGAAGGAACCATATTGTGATTCCCAAGACATGAATAAAGGAGTAGGGTCATGAAACTTATGATTTGGGTTTTTTTCAACAAAAAAATAACATCACACCATGATAAAAAATTCATTCCATAATTGAAGAAAGTACTTCATTATGTCCATAATGGAAAATAAAAAAGGAGACTATGAAAATTAAGGTTTGGAACATTGTGAAATAAAAAATCAGTTCATGTCGTGAATCTTTGTCATGTCATGATAAAATAGACATATGAATAATAATTATATAAGGAAGTAATTTTTCACAAAATGATGTATATAATCATGTCATGATTTTGGGAATATAAATGATTTGAAAAAAAATGATTATTTTTCTTTCTCAACAAATTTTAGTAGTTTTGGAAAGACCATTAACAACCATTTTTGAATTTCAATGGTAGATATCTATTGTAAGGTAACCCAATGGTTAGATTTTATGTAGATAATGTTGGAAGTTGATTAAAAATAGAATTTTTAATTTAAAAATTCCTTGGATATAAAGGAACCTATTACATGTAATAAAATAATATAAATACAAAAAAAATTGAGAGAGGATAGAGTATATCTGATATCAGGAAGAGGATTACATTGTGTGTGGATTTTATTTAATGTCTAGAAGCAATGTGTAAATTGTGTTTATATTGAACTCTATTGAAAATTGGGAATTTAATTAAATATTTATTATGAATATTGGAGAATATATATAAGTGAAGAATATTTTATCATAGAGAATACCCATTTTTATTTGTTTTTTTATTTACATTTTATATCTTTGTGAGTTAGACCTATGTGTCCAATTTATATTTTGTAACCCTATTGGAAATTTCTAAGAAGAAGAGAGGAAAAGTCCATGGACTTGGGATGAGTAGTGATTTTATCTTAAATATTATGATCACAAACCAATGTAGTAGTTATTATTAGGTATACCAACACATTTTTAATATGTTATCCTTATATGTAGTGGGTGAACAAAGTAAAAATCAATGTGTTAGCGCTTATTTGTATTTATGAATTTGGTTGTGCATGTGTGTTATCATTGTGACATATTCAATTTGTCTTTGAAAATTAAAGGACAAGATCCAATAAACATGAGTAAATAAAATATTTCAAGTCACCCTAATTCACCCCCCCCCCCCCTCCCCTCCCACACTTATGGTGTATAGTGGAACCTTGGGTTACCATAATTTATTCCATTTCCAATAAGCAATGGAAGTTCTTAAGGTTCTCTAGTTTTATTAATCCAAGAGAATTCCCTAGTTTTATTCATCTAATAGGTTATATATCTAGTGTTTTTATCTTCCCTTATTCTACCAATTTTTTTATAGTGACTTGACTCACTTAGATATAAATTTATCCCACTAATGCATTAATGATATGAATTATTAGTGGATACTGAAGGAGGATTGGATTTGACAATTCAAGATTGATCTAAAAATTATAAACCTTTTTTAAAAGTTTTATTTATTTTATTATTGTGTTTTTTATTTACTTATTATTAACTTGTAAAAGATTTTATAAATACCAAAATATAGTATCTTTACCAAAAATTATTTTTTTTTTCTTATTTTTTTCCTAGGTGGAATAAAGATTTATCGCTTTGAGTTAGTAAAGGTATACATTCCCACCTGAATATTGGAGGTTATATATGTGATAGTTTATGGAAAATTTAAACCACTTATGCCATGTTTTCTATTTTGTTTTATTATTATATGATATTGTATGGTATATATGGTACCCTTTACATTAATATATTATATGGAATGTATCATATAAACATTCATTCATTTTAATTAAATTTATCAATTGATTATGTTTTTTGATTTTTTTTATTTCATATGTTTCAAATCAAATCCAATATATGGTTTATGGTGTTTGAGGGAAATCATTCACCCAATGGGGCATGCTTAATATTCAATATTTTTTATAAGCCTGTGTTAATCAATGGTAGTGTTACTGTGATTAGTGGAATGTTGGCACATATTTGGAGTAATTCAGGCTAGTTCATTATAGTTCATTAGTAATTGAAGTGGTGAATAAATAACTATTATTATGAGTATTGTGAGCATGATGAGTAATTTCATTATTCAATGGGATAATTAGGAAGTATGGGTATTTATTTATAATAAATTCAAATGTTACCTGTGTGGTGAGGATATATAGTTTTTGTATTTATAGTAGTATAGCTATAAAATTATTTTGGTTATAGTTATTTAGACCTTAATATGGTGTTTTTTTTGTATTGACATGTAGTTGTTATAGTTTTGTTTCATTATCTTTGGAGAAAGTGATCAATGGTATGATTGTTTGTGATTTTTGATAATAATAGGTTATTATTGTAAGATCTTGAGTCTTTATTGAGGTATGGATCTTTCCTTTAGGGATAAATTTTGTTTACTTTCTTTTTTGGATTAGACCCTAAGTCAGTCCATGGGCCATTTGGGTTTTTTTTTAGGAAAGGAGGGGGAAAAGGATGAAGGCTGGCTATAGGCTAGGTACACATCATGTACTTGGTCTACACACTATGTACTTGACCTACATGTCATGTACTATCCCATCATGATGTGTATCCTTCCAGTTTTTAGAAAAAAAATAGGGTAGTACACATCGTGTACTTTAGGTACAAGTTGTGTACTAGCCTGTCGGGTTTTTTTTAATAAGAGGTAGTAGCCTCTTATTTTTTACGCATAGTGGAATCCTCTCATTTTTGAGAGCCTAAACCCATATATAAAGGGTTTTTTGATTTAGAAGTTTTTAGTACTATGATTTGAGCATGGTTTATCACATTGGAACAGCATCAGTAAGTACTCAATTCTTTTTTAGTCATTCTTGATTCTTTAGAACAATGACTGTGCTATTTGGATTTAGGCTCATATGCCATAATTTTTCATTCTTTGTCTATTCTTAATATTTTTCCTAAACCAGGATGAATAATGACTTGATACTTGATGAGATGTCTACTACCAAGGTGAGGTAGGTGGTCTATACTTTCTTTCGGACTTTTGGGTTCTTTTTGGGTGTTCGACCTTTCCTCCATCTATTAGAATTTCTGGTGAGGCCTCGTTTTTGAGTGAGTTGATTGTATTTCATGTAGTCAGACCTAGTGAGGTTACCCATAGGTTTATTTTAGGTGTATTGGAACCTGTTTCTCAGTTTAAGGTCACCCAAGTGGTGCGCCTTAAGGAAATACCATGTTTATTTCTATTAAAACCACCCAAGGGGTGTGTTCTTATCCTTTCCTAGTTAGAGGAATCCATTTAGATACATGAATGGTTTGATTTATCTGCATAGAAGATGTACTGCCTCCTTACTTAGTGATATCTAGTTATTCCATGCTTTCTTAATTTAAATGGTATTGTTAAATGTATAATATGGGTGGGTATACCTATAAAAATGATTAATGGCATGTTAAATGGATTATATGGGAGGGTAGGCCCATATGATTTGTAATTGATAAATGGTTTTCATGAGTTGGTATACTCATGGATTGTTCATGTTGATGTGAGTGGGTATAATCACATGGAAATAATTCTTTAAATTGAATTTTTAATTTTAATTCTTTTTTGATAGATTCCATGGACTACTCTTTATGGATTTGGAATGCGGTAGTGGATGCCTTGGGTTAACTCTACCCCTTGGGTATTGATTCTGTGGGATGCCTTGGGCCTTGCTACCCTATGGATTTGGATTTCTTGGGATCCTGTAGTACATTCAATTTCCATTCTCTTAGGACCCCAACCAGTGCCTAATCGAGCTTCCACTGGGATGCCCATGGGACTTGATGGGATACCTTGGACAAGCTCCTTGGATCCATCCCTTCATGGTCTAGATTTATTGCATGGATTCCCTGGTACGTGACACCTTGGATTCAGCCCTTAGGGTCGACTTTTCACTATATGGCATGGTCATGGGATTCTACTTTTCACTATACGTCATGGTTGTGCGATTATACTTTTCACTATATAGAGATACTGTGGGATTTTCTTGATTTCTTTATATAGTATGGTTATTGTTTACTTGATACAGATAGATGTATAGTGTGGCCATGTGACTTGATTACTTTTGTATAGCTACCTTGTTAGGATTTGACCTTGTTAAAGGTATCCATGAAGGGCTGTTTAGTTTTACATTATAGTAGACCAATGTCGTGGGCATTCACTTTACTTTACTTCCTTATTTACACTTCCTATCACTTTGTATATTGTTGTTAGAACGGTATAGACCTGGGTGGTTTTATACTAGGATGTTTATATCACACCCTATTTGGGCCTCCTCAGGGACACAAATAGATTATATGGTTGTAGGTGATGATAGAGGAAAGCACACCAATAGAGGTTGTTGACTATGGCTTTGGAGCAGGGGAGTATAGGACCAAGATGAGGCTTGCGATGCTAGAATACATTTTTGTTCTTTTGTTATTTTTGAGACTTGTACTATATTACATTTCCATGTACCTACTTTGGATGATTTCTAGATACTAGTATCATCTACATCATTTTGTATATGAGACACTTCTGGTTAGTGATATGTATTCTTGTCTTGTCGTACTTTTAGTTGATTGCTGTTTATTTCTCTTTTTCTATTTATTGTATGTTTAAATTCTATTGTGATACTATGGTAATGAATCCATAGTTTCCCCAATAACTCAATTAATCCCTCACTACTAATCAACAACATCTAGAATTTGGGGATATGCACTTGAGACCATGTGGCCAACCGGGCTCGGGGCACCGTAGGGTGGCATCCGGGTCTGGGATGTTACAACGTGGTATCAGAGGAGTTTTTTTCCTATTTTTCTTACTGTTTGGAGACAATAGATAGGAATAGGAATAAAATGGAGTTTGGTAATAAACTGTGCCCAGGAGTAGCTACCACTCATACAGGGAAAAACTATATTGCCTCAAATGGATTTCTGTTTTCCTAGATTTTGACTATTATAATTGATTTGATTTCACCATTGGGTGATGCAGTTGATTTTTTCTATTACTGTTGATGCAATTTTGGGTTATATTTCTATTTCAACCTGATGAGATGAGGTATTCTATCTCATGCATCATATAGAAACTTTTTAGAATAACATGTCATGCATTATTCCATGCCATCTAGGATGCATTAGATATTTCATGTTTTTGTGATAGTCGATGTGATAGTTGTGCCTTCTATTGTGTTAGTCTTGGTGCAATGGATAGAGGAGTTACATCATCATTAAATTATTAAGGTGTGTGGGCCCTTATTAATTGGTAAACGATACACTAATTAAATGAAAAGGCTTAAATGAACTTGTTATATGTATGGTTTGAATGGGATCCATGTTTGGGTTCATGAGCTGTTATGGGCCCTCATGGATTCGAAATTGGTAACCCTTGGTGAAATTTCCTTAATAACTGAATTTGAACTTGAAATGGATATAGAACTTGAAATGATGGATAGAGACTTGACCTAGACCCAACTTTTTAGTGGGCAATAGGCATAGTTTCTAGTAGTTTGATGGTTGTTCTTTATACAGTCCTATCATAAGTTCCCAGTCAGGATCCAAGTATCACTGAGAGGGGGAGGGGGTGAATCAGTGATATATTTTTCTTTTTAAGTTTCCCCTTTTTGAAACAACCTTCGCCTCCTATTAAAGAGTTTCTTCCCTGCTGAACACACACAACCACAGGAACACAAGATTTACAAGGTTCACTACTCAATAAGAGTTTCTACGTCCTTGGTATGGTACAGAAACAATCCAGTACCACACAGTCCACTAGAAAACAATCCTTTGATGTGGAATACAACGAGCAGGATATACCCTTACACTCATGAAGCACTTTGAAAACAATCCAATAGTGTGTGTGCTCCCTCTTAGCACAAATAGGGTAACACAATGTTTCAGTTCTTCTTTACAATTGAACAGATGTATTCTCTGAAGTACAAATCTTCACTTTCTTACCCAGAAGCCGGTAAGAACTATCTTACGCACAACCGAATATGTGTGAAGACCCCAAATCTTTCACGCAACCTTTAGGGTGCCTTGCACGCAATTCAAATGGCTTACGCGTAAAATTCCCTTTTGGCATGAAAAATCTTTTTCGCACAACTTCCCTCTTTCCGCGCAACGTTTCACTTTTCGCGCAGCTTCCCAATTTTTCACGCAACTTTCTTTATTTCGCGAAAACCTCTTTATTTTCATGCAACTTACTTAGCGTAAGATTTTACGCACAACAGAGCTCGGAATTTCTTCTAAGTGTCGAGCATTGACAAATGAGAATGGTTATCCTTATATTTATAGGCATTTTTTACCCCGTGTGAAAAACACTAATCCGCACGTAATTTCTCCTTCATGCACGTAAAAACTCTTTTATGCAACTTCATATTTTGCACCATGCTTCAAAATTTCGCGCACCTCATGCCTTTTCCATTTTTCATCCTTCTAAGCATGAAGCACCAATTGCGCGTAAAATTTCACACCGCATTCCATATTGCGCGCAAACCCATCCTTTTACGCGACATTGTATCTCGCGCAATGATCCAATTTTTCACGCAGCTCATGCCTTTGAAAATTTTTGAGCTTATGATCTCGAAACACCTTTTGCGCAAAAAACATCATTCCTCTATTTCGCGCATCCCGCATATTTTTCGCACAACCCGCTACGATTTCGCGCACCACTTTATTTTTTTCGCGCAACCTACCTAAATTTCCACGCACTCCATGCCTTTGTCATTTTTCGATGTTCTGACCTTGAATCATGCCTTGCATGCAAGAATCTAAACCATCTTCAATCTTTCATGCTCCATCCATTTCCAAACACATTTCTTTATCTCTTGATTTTCAGGCCCTAAAATTTGGCAAACACTGGAAAACGGCGCCACCTTAAACTGTGTTTTTCTGCCGTCCCCAGATTTTCCATTGCTTTGTCATTTTATCTCTTCACTGATTCCCATAACCATTCTTCTACTCTTATCACGAATACCACTATCATGATATTTATCCTTTGATAGATCAGCTTTAGCATCGTCAGAGTTGCAATGGGAACTGAAACTTCCCTATCCTCCAGCAGCATCATTCCTTCCAATCAAAACATTATATGACTGGAATCATCATTTCTCCCTCTTTCCTTCATAAGGCTTTCATCACAAGTTATCCTAACTCATGATATGTGTGAAATACATATCAGCAAAGCATTGTCTGTTTTGTGATCCTTCTACAAAGTGAATTTATTTATCTTCTTTGACAACAAAATACAACACTCTGCAAAGGCTAACTCTTCAAACTTCCTTCTCCATTCAACCTGGTCCCAAAAATCTCCCCCTTTGGATTTTGTTGTCAACCAAGATTCATAAATCACTGAACTTTGTAACATTTTTCAATGGATTAATTATCAACAATTCTAAGCCTACGTGAGCTAACTCATTGTAGGAAACAAGAATTATTGAGTTTCACTCTGATTATCACAACCCAAGAGCAATGGTAGCTTTACATCAACAAGTAGATCTTCCAGCTGAGTCTTCATCCACATTAGTTGAGTTGCAGTTTGAGTAGCAGCAACATACTCAGCTTCAGCTGTGCTAAGAGTTACTGAATTTTGTTTCTTGGTATGCCAACTAACACAACTTTTCCCCAGAAAGAATAATCCACCAGATGTGGATCTTCGATCATCAACATTTCCTACCCAATCAGCATCAGAACACCTGAATAGATCAATATTTTTAGAGTCGTCATACTGGATTCCAAAATTTGTTGTGCCTTTGATATATATGAGAATTCTTTTTCCAGCAATCAAATGTTATTCTTTAGGAGAACTCTGAAATCTTTCACATAAAGTAACAGCAGAGATGATGTCGGGTCTTGAGGCAGTCAAATACAGCAGACTTTCAATAAGCTTTCAAAACTCTTTCAGATCAACTTCCTTGACTTCTCTATCTTTAGACAACTTGGTTCCCACTGAAATCGGTGTGGAAACTGGTTTGGAATTTTCCATGCCAAACTTCTTCAGAATTTCCTTAGCATACTTTTCTTGAGACAGAAAAACATGATTCTTCTTCTATAAAATTTATAGCCCAAGAAAGTACTTCATTTCTCCCATCATGGACATCTCAAATAACTTCTTCATATCCTTAGCAAATTTTTCACATGATCTTTCATCATTTCCATCAAATATAATATCATCGACATAAACAATAACGATCAGTGAAAACTCCTGACATTCCTTGATGTAGAGATTGTTGTTAACTCTCCCTTTCTTAAAGTTCATGTTCTTCAAGCAAGTATCTAATTTAGAATACCATGCTCTCAGAGCCTATTTTAGCCCATACAAAGCCTTCTTCAACCTGCACACAAAATTTTCATCCTTTCCAATAACAAATCCACAAGGTTGATCAATTTAAACTTCCTCATCAAGGTCACCATTCGAGAATGAAGATTTTACATCCATTTGAAAGATTTTGTAACCTCATTGTGCAGCAATGGCAAGAAATATTCTGATTGTTTCTAATCGTGCCACAAGAGCAAAGGTTTCATCAAAATCAATGCCTTCAATTTGTGAATACCCTTTGCAAACCAATCTTGCCTTGTTTTTTATTACTTTACCTTCTTCATTCAGCTTGTTCTGGAAAATACACTTTGTACCAATAATGTTCTTGTTGTCCGGCTTGGGTACAAGTTCCCAAGTATCGTTCTTCTCTATCTGATCAAGCTCTTCATTCATAGCATGAACCCATTCTGGATGCTCAAATGCTTCATTTACATCATTTGGTTCAACTTTCTAATAAAGATAAGTATGTGATATAGCATTCGTTGTTCTTTTTGTTTGAACCTTATGATTTTTATCTCTAATAATGTTCTAAGCCTCCACTTGTTTCCTCAACCTAGGATGAGTTGTTTGAACTCCATCCTCATCACTCGAGATTTCTGAGTCGGATTCCTCTTCTTGAGTAGGATTAACACAGTCTGTAGCATTATCAAAGTTGCTAATAGAATCTTCTCTATCCTTCTCGACTTCCACATCAACATATGACTGCTTTTCTTTCTCAACATTTTCAACAACTTTTACATCTGAAGAATCAATAATTCTTCCTGTTTCTTTTTTGAGACATCTGTATCCTCTTCCTTCTGGAGCATAGCCAAGAAAATTTCCATCATCTCCTCTTTGCTCAAATTTTCCCAGATTTCCACCTTTCTTCTTTATAATACATGGACTCCCAAAAACTCTCAAATGTTTCAAACTTAGAGTTTTTCCATAGAACATTTCGTATGGAGTCATATCTGAGTTTGGCCTATAGAAACATCGGTTCTGAATATACACAGCAGTGCTCATGTCTTGCCTCCAATAATAATGAGAAAGACTATGTTCAAGTAACATAGTTCTTCCCATTTCCACCAGACTTTGATTCCTCCTTTCAGCAACCCCATTTTGTTGAGGTGTGTATGGTGAACTAAACTCATGCCGAATTCCATGTTTCTCAAGGTAACTTTCAAACTCTTTATTTTTATATTCTCCACCATTATCAGTTCTCAACTTCTTCACTGAGTACTCAGATTCCTTCTCTGCTTTCCTCCTGAAACTCTTAAACATTTCAGAGCATCTGACTTATGTCTCATGTACATAACACAAGTAATGCGAGTAAAGTCATCAATGAAAGTAATGAAGTACTTATCTCCATTTTTTGATTTCTTTCTCATTTGTCCACATATATCAGAATGTATGAGTTCCAAGGGTTGTTTTGAACTAATTTCTACTTTCTTATGAATGGAGTTTGCAATCTTCCCTTTTTCACAAATAGTGCAGCACAAATCTCTTCTTCTTGATAAATCAGGCATATCTCGGACACTATCACGTGTTGATAGCTTGCACATATTTCTCTGACACATATGCCCTAGCCTTTTATTCCATAACTGATTTTCATCCGCTACACCCATGTAACAAGAGTTCTGCACTTCACCAACTTCGAACAAATTCCCTCTTGTACGTTGGCCCCTTGTAACTATGTTTCCATCATTTTCACTTTTCACAACAAATCCATATTTTATGAAGATCAATTTTTTACCCTCATCACAGAGTTGTGACACACTAAGAAGGTTATGTTTCAGCCCATAAACATATAGTGTTTTTCTGGATTTCATCTTTTCTTTTCCAATGATGGTTGATCCAACACCTTTGATCCTTAGAGATTCATCATTTCCAAATGTCACAGTTCCTTCTTTAAAGTCTTTCACATTCTTTAGCAGCTTTAAGCCTCCTATAATATGAGAAGAACATCAACTATCAAGAATCCATGGACGTTCTCATTTTGTAGATTTCAAAGCAGTTTCAACAAGAAGTGATTTTTGTTCTTCCTTTTCCTTCACTTTCTGTTGTGCTTTTTCCAATTTCCTAGACAAATCAATGTGTTCTAGCCAGAGAACCATGCATTATTTCTTTTCAGAATTATCAGACTTTTCCCTTTTGGATTTTAAAAACTCTGTATTTTGAGGATTATTAACAAACTTTTGTTGCTCTGGTAACACACTAAGGAAAACCTTATCAAGATGTCCAGGTTGATCACATCTTTCACAATAAGTTTCCAGTGGTTGGAATCTATTCTCAACTTTCACACCAGTCTTCACATATATCTTCTAAAACATATTTAGAGACATTATATTTTGAAAGGGTTGACTCCCCCTCAATCCTTGTCTTTCAAAACTTTTGGAATAGTTGTAATGTTGTTGCTTTAACCAACACATACTTTCCATGTGTCTGAATCCACCACAATACCAGCAGTAACCATAGAAAGAATATTTGACTCTAAAATTTTTATACTGACCAGATTTGTGAACACTCTTCTCAAAAAACTTCATGTTTTCATTTGTAACTCTCTTCTTCAGATCAGATTCATCAGTACTAGAAGTATTATAAGTTTTTCTTGACTCAAGATTTTTATGCACTTCTGATTTTTTTGCATTACTGATTTTGACCACATACTTGGTCTTTCCAGCCTTGTTCTTATTAGAACCAGTTTTGTATTTCATTTCAACCTTTAAAGGTAACTTTTGTAGATCATTGTTTGGTTCATTATTACTGGAACATTCGCCAACTTCTGAGATAGAATTTTTGGAACTGATATTCATTTCTTTAGCTTTATGTAGTTTTTGTTGGACAAGTTCCAACTCTTATTCTTTTGCCTTCAGATTCACTTAAAAATGAATGTTACGATTCTTTGTATTCTAAAGAGAATTTTTCAGATCATAAATCTCCTTTTCCATCTTTATTTTCTCATTAGTAAAACCTTATTTATTATTTAATGTGGAATTTTCATTTATCAACTTCTTGTTTTCTTTCTCAAGATTTCCGATCTTCCTCAAACATTCCTTCAGCTCTTCTTTCAGATACTGTTCAAGTTGAGTCTCTTCTTCTTCAGTACTACTACTTTCATAATCATCATTATTCACTGTTGCAAAAAAGGTACTCTCTCTAGCTTTCTCAGTAGAAGATTCTTCTGATTCAGTCTCGCTATCATCATCTTCTTCATCTTTTGACAAAAAGCTTCTTCTTTTTTATTTAAAGAACTTTTTATTCTGACCTCTACCAGAATATTTATCTTTTCGACCCTGTTTCTTCCTTGGCCTTCTGGGTCCTCTGTCTTCTTCATCACTGGCGTCATCTTTCCCTTTTTGAGGGAAATTATCCGCAAAGTGGCCAACTGCTCCACATTCAAAACATTTCAAAGGGAGTTTCCCTTTGTATTTCCCTGTGCCTATTTTAACATTTTTAGAAAACAAGGATAGAATTTCATCAAAAAATTTACATACCTCATTTTCAGAGTCGGATTCACCAGCTTCTTCATTAATAAGAATTTTCTTCGACTTCTCTTTCTTTTCTGCCTTGAAAGACATTTCTCTATCGGCTTTTGCTTTTCTCTTCATGGTCTTCTCTCTTCTCATCTCATAAGTGATGAGAGTACTATGAAAATCATCAAGAGATAATGTTTCTGGGTCCCTGTCTTCTAGTGATGAAACTTTAGCATCAAATTTGTCAGGCATAATTCTCAGGATATTTTCAACAATTGTAGAATCTTCTAACTTTTCACCAAGACATCTGATTGTACTGAAAATTTCATTAACCCTGGTAAAGAATTACCCAATAGATTCAGATTCTCCCATTTTCAAGTCTTCATACTTCAGCCTCCAAATTTGTAGTTTTTCCTTCTTCACTTTTGTATTTCCTTCATAGATATTCATTAGCTTATCCCAGATGCCTTTAGAAGTAGCGACACCTTTCACTCTTAAAAAATCACTCTCAGAAAGTGATGAGAGTAATGAATTTTTAGCTCTTCCATCATTCTCAAGATTCTTCTTATCGACGGGAGTAAGAGGGGCCCTGTCATCAATAGCAGGAAATCTGTCTATTGTAGTTTCAAGAACTTCATATCCAAGAGACATAAGATACATAATCATTCTTTCCTTCCATATGTGATATTAATTTCTATCAAAAATTGAAATCCCCTTACTGTTCACGCAATTTAGATTCTCCATCACAACTTCTCTTCAAACACTTCAGCAAAGAATAAACGAAGGGAACCTGGCTCTGATACCAATTGAAGTTCCCAGTCAGGATCCAAGTATCACTGAGAGGGGGAGGGGGTGAATCAGTGATATATTTTTCTTTATAAGTTTCCCCTTTTTGAAACAACCTTCGCCTCCTGTTAAAGAGTTTCTTCCCTGCTGAACACAAACAACCACAGGAACACAAGATTTACAAGGTTCACTACTCAACAAGAGTGGTTACATCCTTGGTATGGTACGGAAACAATCCAGTATCACACAGTCCACTAGAAAACAATCCTTTGATGTGGAATACAATGAGTAGGATATACCCTTACACTCATGCAGCACTTTGAAAACAATCCAATAGTGCGTGTGCTCCCTCTTAGCACAAATAGGGTAACACAATGTTTCAGTGCTTCTTTACAATTGAACAGATGTATTCTCTGAAGTACAAATCTTCACTTTCTTACCCAGAAGTTGGTAATAACTATCTTACGCACAACCGAATATGTGCAAAGACCCCAAATCTTTCATGCAGCCTTTAGGGTGCCTTGAACGCAATTCAAATGGCTTGCGCGTAAAATTCCCTTTTGGCGCGAAAAATATTTTTTCGCACAACTTCCCTCTTTCCACGCAATGTTTCACATTTCGCGCAGCTTCCCAATTTTTCACACAACTTTCTTTATTTCGCGAAAACCTCTTTCTTTTCGTGCAACTTACTTAGCGTAAGATTTTACGCGCACCAGAGCTCAGAATTTCTTCTAAGTGTCGAGCATTAACAAATGAGAAGGGTTAGCCTCATATTTATAGGCATTTTTACCCCGCATGAAAAACACTAATTCGCGCATAATTTCTCCTTCATGTGCATAAAAACTCTTTTATGAAGCTTCATATTTCGCGCCATGCTTCAAATTTTCGTGCACCACATGCCTTTTCCATTTTTCATCCTTCTAAGCATGAAGCACCAATTACACACAAAATTTCACACCGCATTCCATATTGCGCGCAAACCCATCCTTTCACGTGACATCGTATTTTGCGCAATGATCCAATTTTTCACGCAGCTCATGCCTTTGCAAATTTTTGAGCTTCTGATCTTGAAACACCTTTTGCGCAAAAAACATCATTCCTCTATTTCGTGTATCCCGTAGATTTTTCATGCAACCCGCTACGATTTCGCGCACCACTTGATTTTTTTCGCGCAACCTGCCTAAATTTCCACGCACTCCATGCCTTTGTCATTTTTTTATTTTCTGACCTTGAATCATGCCTTACATGCAAAAATCTAAACCATCTTCAATCTTTCATTCTCCATCCATTTCCAAACACATTTCTTCATCTCCCGATTTTCCGGCCCTAAAATTTGGCAAACACTGGAAAACGGCACCACCTTAAACTGTGTTTTTCTGCCGTCCCCAGATTGTCCATTGCTTTGTCATTTTCTCTCTTCACTGCTTCCCATAACCATTATTCTTCTCTTATCACGAATCCCACTATCGTGATATTTATACTTTGATAGATCATCTTTAGCATCGTCAGAGTTGCAATGGGAACTGAAACTTCCCTATCCTCCAGCAGCATCATTCCTTCCAATAAAAACTTTATATGAATGGGCATCATCATTTCTCCCCCTTTACTTCATAAGGATTTCATCACAAGTTCTCCTAACTCATGATATGTGTGAAATACATATCAGCAAAGCATCGTCTGTTTTGTGATCCTTCTACAAAGTGAATTTATTTATCTTCTTTGACAAAAAAATACAACACTCTACAAAGGCTAACTCTTCAAACTTCCTTCTCCATTCAACTTGGTCCCAAAACTATCTTTAGAAGTAGGATATGTGTTGACTTAGCTTTTAGGAGGGTTTTGAGATGTCCTAAAATTTTTATTTGTTTGGTTTGATTTTGTTCTTTCCTAAGGTGTTTTTTTGAAATTATAGAGAAATTCCACCATGAAAAACTCCAGTGGTACACCATGAGGGAGGTGATGACCATAGTTTAGAGACGGTGGGCCACAGGCTACTGGTTAATCATACTTTAGTGCCATCTATGGCACCAGGATCTATTTTGTACATAGGTGTTGAGGAATAGTTATGCGATGGGTTTCTTAATTATATGAAGATGTTCTAGGAAGCACCGTAGCTATCCATGTCCATGGATGAGCTGACACGGGTGTTTTAGTAGTAGCAGTATCCAACATTTTTGAGGGATGGTAGTCCATGGGTTGTAGAGATGTGTCTTAAAACCACATTAGATATTTTTTATCATCTAGATACGCCTATAGAGTGGAGGGTCAAAATCATGACTTATATTTTATGAGGAGAAGTAAAGCATTGGTGCAAAGTTTTGAACCAGGCTGACAGGATGTGAAATATGGATTGGGATGAATTCCAAACCCACTTCTTTGAAAACTTTTACCCCACAAAACTGCGAGCATAGGTCTAGTAAGTTTATGCATCTAGAGTAGGGTGTGATGGCAGTTATGGAATACTCAACATGCTTTACAGAGTTTCATCATTTTGTGTAGATGTATCTTACTGATGAGTTGTCAAGGGCGAGACTTCGAGGAAGGTCTCAGACATGCTATCAAATCTTAGGTCAACATGTTCAGGTTGCCTTCTATCACTGATATTGTGAATCAGGCACTGATTACATAGCAGAACCTGAGGGAAACTGGGGGTATATAATAGGGTAGTGTTGATTCTTTCCCCAGTGGATCTACATCTTCTGGAAGGAAGTGTCATTTTGGTGCTTCCCACGATGTGGTTTCTAGTCAAGATGTTGGTGAAGGCATCTTGGTATATTTCCATCAGTGTGGTAGGTGATTCCACATGAAAAATCAGTATGACCGTGACCCATTTGAGTGTTCATCTTAAGGAAGGATGGGGCACATATAGAGGTTTTACATGACCTTCCCTCCAGCTGTTAGTGGTAGAAGGTCAACTCTGATGTCAGGCTCAGGAGCAGGTTCTTCAGCTCTGTGTCAGGATGGGATATGGAGTAGTGCAGACTGGTGAGTCCAAGTTATTGGTGGTCATGGATATGGTAGTGAGACACTGGGTTCTCAGAGATAGTAAGGTGGATTAGCTCAGGGTAGCCAGGTAGGTCACAGGGTCATGGTACATGCCAAACTTATGCAGTGCAACAGACCCAATAGAAGCAGGATCCCAGACCATCTATAGTGATATGTACGATCTTAATATCTTATAATATTATATATTTTGTTTTTGATATAAGTGAATCACACAATTTTATATCTACTCAAGTGGTTAAAATCCTTGGTCTTGTGTCTTTTCTTTTTGAGGTCATTTTGATGCTAGACACACTGTTGGGAGTTAGAACAGGTGATGTGTGCTAGTGTATTGAGTGTCCCCTTGGGGTCGGAGGGTGTCACTTTATTTGGGATATGTATGTCCATGAGATGATAGGATTTGATGTCATTCTTGGAATGGACTGGCTTGTAGCTTATCGAGTGTATGTTGAATGCTATCATTGGAGGGTGACTTTCACATCACCAAAGGGTACAGTGTTTATTCACAAGGGTGAATGGGATGTCTAGGTGAGTATAGCTGGACACGAGCACTGTGGATAGGGCTAGGTGACAGCCTAGATCACTAGTTTGTTTCTGGATGATCAGGGAGTGAGTTAGATGGACTTCCCTCTAGTAGTTGAGTGCTTCATTGATGTCTTTCTTGATGACTTTTTTGGGTTACCTCTTGAGAAAGAGGTGGAGTTCTCCATCGAGTTTGTTCTAGGAGCTACACTGGTATCCATTCCTCCTTACTGGATGGCTACGATAGAGTTGTAGGAGATCAAGATGTAGCTAGAGGATTTGGAGGAAAATGTGTTTATCAGACCCAGTACTTCTATGTGGGGTTCACTAGTCCTTTTTGAGAAAAATGTGGATGAAACTCTTAGGATATGCATAGATTATCGGAAACTGACCCAGATGATGGTTAAGAACTGATATCCTTTTTCATGTATAGATGACCTATTTGATCAATTTCAAGGAGCTTTAGTGTTCTCAAAGATCTAATTGTGGTCAGTATATCACCAGATTCGTGTTCGACCTGCAGACATACCTTGTACATACTTTCATAGCAGGTATGGGTTATACGAGTATCTAGTTATGTCGTTCAGTCTCACAAACGCACTAGTAGTTTTCATGGCGCTGATTATCCAAGTGTTCCATCCTTACTTGGATTCTTTTTTGGTGGTTTTTATGGATAATATGTTGGTGTATTCTCATAATCGACATGAAAATTCCAACCATCTTGAAATTGTTTTGAATATACTGAGAGAGCATCATTTTTATGTTAATCTCACAAAGTTACACTTCTGGATAGATCATATTCACTTCCTGATTCACATTATCTCAGAGACAAGAGAGTTAGTGGACCTAGATAAGGTGAGAGTATTAGTTTCCTAGGATCATCCCAAGAATAGTTTTGACATACAAAGTTTCTTGGGGCTATATGGTTACTAAAAAAGTTTTATACAGGACTCCTCACACTTAGAATTTCTATTTATGAGCTTGAATAAGAAGGGCCTGAAATTTGTTTGGTCAGATTCTTGTGGGAAATCCTTTTAGGAGCTGAAAGAGAGGTTGACATCGGCACCAGTCCTGATATTTCCAGAGCAGGGAAAGAGTTACACGGTTTACTGTGATGATTTAGGTACTGTTCTAGGGGTAGTGTTGAGGTAGGTAGATCGAGTCATGGCATACGGGTCTCAGGATCTGAGGCCTCACAAGAGAAATTACGCTATGCACGATCTCGATTTAGCTGTAGTTGTTCACATGTTACGTCGTTGGAGACACTATTTACTGGGAGACAATTTTGTGAAGTACACGAACCACAAAAGTCTCAAGTATATATTTATGCAGCATGATATAAATTTGAGGTAGTGAAGGTGGGTGGAGTACCTACAGTCTTTCGACTTTGAGCTTGCCTAGATTCCTGGTAAGGGAAATGCATTGGTCGATTCACTAATTAGGAAGAATCAAATACATGAAATGCAGTAGGCCAATAGTCGGTGGTAGCTTATAGAATTGTTCTATGAGATGCATCTGTAGGTGCATGAAAGACAGGGGTAGACTTATCTATCGTCCTTAGCTATAACCTATACCCTACTGAACATAGTTGGGATGAGGTAGCTATCAGATTCATAAGGCCTAGTTCTACAGAATTGTGTGGTATGTGAGGACCATCCTCTTGGTTGGATGGTAGGTGATGATGAGATCTTGTGTATACATGGATGTGTTTGGGTTCCATTGGATATACGCGAGGAGCTGATGCAGGAGTTTCATCCTTCATCTTGGGCAGTGCACCCCGGGGTCACCAAGATGTACCGAGACTTGCGACGTTAGTACTAATGGTTAGGAATGAATCATGAGGTATCTGGTTTTGTTACGATGTGTTCCACCTATCAGCAGGTGAAGGTTGAACATCAATGACAAGCTGGTATTTTGCAGTAGTTACAAATTCCAGAGTGGAAATATGATGATGTTGTGATGGATTTCATGACTGGTTTTTCAATTTCAACTCAAGGTAATGGAACTGTGTGGGGTTTTTTTATAGGATTATGAAGGTCACTCACTTATTTCTGATCAAGGATACCTTTATTGTTGATGATCTTGGAGGGTTGTACATCTGAGAGATGGTACGACTTCATGGGGTCCCACGCACTATCATTTTGGATAGGGATTTCCTATTTACATCTTTTTTCTGGAATATTTTTTAGAGGGAGTAGGGTATATAGGTGTTTCTGATCACATCATATCACCCTCAGACTGATGGTCAGTCATAGAGTACGATACAGGTGCTAGAGGACATATTGCATGCATGCATCCTAGATTTTGGGGGCTCTTGGGAGAGGCACATTCCCTTGGTTGAATTCACCTACAATAATATTTATTAGGTGATGATATCAATGGAACCTTATGAGGATTTATACGATAGTTCATGTCGATCTCCCCTGTGTTGGTTAGAGGCAGGTGAGGCAGCATTACTAGGACCCCATCTCATGAAGGAGACTTTTGAGAAGGTCCAATTGATTCAGAATAAGATGGATACTTTGTAGTCTCGTCAGAAATCATATGTTGATCACCTAATACGACTTCTAGAGTTCAAGGTCGGGGATTGGGTTTTCTTGTGTGCTTCACTGAGGTTGGGAGACAGGTGAATCAGGATATAAGGTAAGCTTTCACCAAGATATGTCAGGTCGTTCGAGATTCTGGAGAGAGTCAGGTCGGTTGCCTATCGATTTCAATTACCTCAGAGGTACTAATCCATGTGTGATTTATTCCATGTATCTTAACTGCATCATTATCAATCAGACCCATCTCACATTTTTCAGCCCATAGAGGTTGAGCTTTAGGTTGATGCATCCTTTAATGATAATTCAGTTCATAACATTGATAGGATCATGAAGTTTCTTCAAGACTGGTCAGTTCCTCTAGTAAGGGTGCTATAGAAGCATGGATTTTTATAGGATGAGACTTAGGAGAGGGAGGCCTACAAATATGCTCAGTGGCCATAGTTTTTTTGGACGAATCCTGACCACCC